>CM060942.1:230635066-233035066 GCA_030765085.1 Allium cepa | reverse complement strand
AAATAAAGGAAATGAAACAACACAGAATCTCACAGCGGAAGGCTAAAGTATAATAATAAAATAACAGTTCATGAAGCTGTTAATTAAATGAATACATTTGAAGTGAATACATTTGATTATTATTATACAACATTCATCAGAGTTACATACACAGCAAATATCATACAACAATGCAGCGGAATGGAATGAATATAATAGTAGTAGATCATATACCAAATCTTCGTCTCCGTCCTCCAAGGAAATGATCTTCAACCTAAACTGAAAACTCAGGACTGACCCGAGCGTAATGAAAAGACAAACACTCGAGTCAGGACTAAATATCCTTATGAAAGTTAAATCAATCGTAAATAAATATGAGTGTAACGGCGTCAGAGATGTTTACGGGGTTTGACATCTCATATCCAGTGTCAACGTGCGTGCAATAACTCAAGAGATGTTACGGGATTTTCCATCTCTCAAGGATCCGTGAAACTATCTACTATGTGTAATATACGCTAAGTAGATAATGTCTATCAGTAATATAAAGTATCAAAATAGCGTTAAGGCGTTACCATAATCCCCCTTAACACATTTTATATTCCCAAAAGCATATACAAGACCGTAGTTTCCCCAAAACCGGAAGTCACCAGAGGGCAATCCATATGCTCAAGGTACAAATCAAAACGTAGTGGTCGCGAGTAGGATAATCAGTATGACAAGGTACATGAGGCGATACCAACTAGGATACTAGTAGTTGCGTGATCCGGACTGATGTTGGGCATAGCCAGCAGCTACCCCAACACCGCGAAACAACACTCCCAAATCAAGGGGTGCACCCAAATCGCATCACAAATGTAATAGATATGGTATCGAAGAAGTGTGTCCGCTAGAGGTGGCGAACCTCAATGGCCCGGCGCGGCTCCTGTTTTAGTCATGTCAGGGGTCATCCAATAATCGTTCTCTTTCTTCAGTCAACGCGTTCACCAAACCATCCACTTCATTCTGGATCAACACTCCGCGTATAATAGTTATTAAAGTGGTTTTCGGTATCGACAGAGAGTATGTCCATATCCGATCCCGGTCTCTTTAATAACTACGTATTATTACACCGTTGGCTATTTTACATTTCAAATCGATTCATAAATGATATCAAAATATCATATTCGCTTCAAAATCAAATCCATTTCAAATATCATCGTATCTTTCAAAATAAAAGGTTCCTTTTCAAAAATCATTTTTCGCATCAATATTCCTTTCGATTTCAAAATCATTTTGAATTTCAATTTAGGTTGCAACTTCATTTAACTCAATTCGTATTTAAAATTCAAGATTTCAATATAAACACTTCACCTTATTGAGCAGCTTAGAATTTTAGAAAATAGATTTTAAGTAGTTTAAAAGTAGTTTAAATAATTAAAATAGTTAAAATACTTAAAATCTTAAAAATGGATTTGAAATAGATAAATTTAGTTTAAAATAATTTAAATTGGGTTAAGTAGATTTAAAATAGATTAAAATAGTTTAAGTATTCAAAATGGTTTATATAACCGAGTAATTTGGAAAACGGAATAAAACAGCTTCAAAACCAATCTATTTCAATTATAACTTCCCAATTCAAATCAATTTCAAATTTCCGTTCTACCGATTCAATTTCGATTTCAATTCGAATCAATTTCATATTTTGACTCAAACTTATTCAATTTTATATTCACTTTCAATTAATTCACTTTCAATTTTATTTTCACTTTCAGTTAATTCAATTTCAAATTTTTCCTATTCACTTTCAATTAATTAAATTTTCATTCACCTTTAATTTATTCAATTTCATTTTATATCGATTTTTAGCTTTATTTTCAAAATATCCATTTAAAATACTTAACAAAATTTTCCATCAATATTCACGTTTGAAACCCAATTACAAATATGATTCAATTTCAAGCTCAATTTTCAAAATATCTTTTATATCGCTTTTACTTAGAAATATTCAAAACTCGAATTTGAGGTTAAATCTTTAAACAAATCAATTTTCGACATTCAATCATATCCAATTTTCAAATTTAAAGTCTCAACTTAATTATTTAATAAAATTCCTTTAACCAAAATTTATTTCAACCTTCCAAACTAAATTTCCGATGAATTCAATTTCTATAAATCGATTTCTATTTATAACTTTTAAATCAAAACATTTAAATAGTTTCAAATTGCCGATTTCAAAATTATTAATTTAGCCAATTCGGTGTCCGTATAAAATTTTCTATCCTATGGCCAAGTAGTGATTTATTTAAATTAAATGTCAGGGATGAGTATATATTACTTAAATTAAATCACAGTATCATATGTATGCATAACAGGATATATATAAGCAAATAAACATCCAAACATTCAATTATCAACCAACAGCATCCATCAAAATACATCATCCAATAAACAATACAATTCATGGCAGTTTCATAGTTATCAATGTCAGGTAATTTAATCGCAATTCAATTTTAATTTCAATTTAACTGTCAATTTAATTTTTCAACGGTTAATGCAAATGACAAGCTATATGACAATTAAATTTTTACCAAACAACGACAAATAAAAACATAACACTTCATAATATCAAATTTAACTAGCATAAAATATTTAGTACGGTGTGAGCGTTATAAAACACTCACCTTGATTTTACGATTTCAAATCAAATCGAACGACGTTCGATTTAACCTAAAATTTTCTCTAGCTCCAAACGATTCCAATCCAGCTTCATTGCGTAGTATTCGTCCATACGATTCCAACGCAACTGGTTTCGTACGTTTTCGACCTCGTATGAAAAAGTTATATGGTTTTAAAGTTACACGAATTATAATATAACTCAATTTACATTTCCCTTTTTTTTTTATTACCTAGCAATCAGGACCGTAGATTTCAAGGCTACAGATCCAGGCCGCACGAGACTCTCTTCCCCATCACGTTGAAACGCACGCAAGCTCCAGGCTATTCACGTGAAACCAAACCCACCACCAATGAACTAGGGTTCCAAATAGCTCCTCCACCGATCCACTTGAAGGCGATCAGAGACTACCGCGTCGAAGGCCATTGCTCCCTCCACCTTCGCCTGAACCCGTGGCGAACTCGGCCACCCCCTTCGGCCTAGAAACGCGTGCAAACAGCAGCAGGTCGCGGCCTCCCATACTCCCCCACGCTGCTCGAAACTCGATCATCTCCGTATGCAATCGAAGCTCTTGCTTAGCTCTTCGACTTTCGTGTTGAACACTTCGCGCAATTGTCGATGGATTGAGAGTAATTGAGGAGAGAAAGGTATTAATTTCTGGCCATTCATAAAGGTGATGGCGGCTGAAGGTTTTGAAAACCCTAGGCAGTTTTTCTTTTGCAAAAATGAAGATTAAGGGGTCCCTTTATAGAAGTTTCAACGAACACTATACACTTTAAATTTTCGAACTCCGATGCACGCGCGGTGACCGGCGTTTCTAGGGTTTACCCCACGTTCCGGACACAATGGAACAGGTCTCGGAAGCTAATTCGATCGTATGCGCGAGTTACGGCAATAAACGATCAATTTAAAATTAAATCGATTAAACCGATTTCTATGCGTTTTGGCTCACCCCGGACAAACGGTAAATCCAATTGACACGAAATTTGAAATATTATAATAATATCACATTACGGATCCGATGAAACTGGTTTCGTCGAAATCCGAGACTGTTTGAAAAATGACTATTTTAACATGCCAAATTAATATTAAAATAATTTCAACGCGTTTCGAGCTGCCACGGTCAAACGACAACTCCTTATTGCTACGAAAATTGAAATCCGATAATAACTAACTATTACGGATCCAATGGAACTAGTTTCGTCCAATTCCGAGACTGTTCAAAATTTGGCTATTTTCCAGTCGATAATTAAATATTAAAATATTCAATTTTCACAAATTTATTTTAAATTCAGTTTTAAAAGTTCTATAACATCACTATAACTCCAATATGATAAAATAAAATTTTACAATTCATTTTTAATCATATTAAACCCGTTATTCAATTTATCCAATAAATTCCAATTTAAAAATCTTATTAACTCTATTAAAATCCAAATATAACTTACGTTCACTTTGGAAACCAATTTGAATCATATTAAATCAAATTTCAATTATTCACTCTATTTTCATATATTAAATTCCAATATCAAATTAATCATATCCAATTCGGAATTTAATTATTCAAACATTTGTAATTATTAAATTTAAACAAAATTTGATTATTAAATCCCTATCTTTTGAAATATTGAAATTGAACTTATAGGATTCAACCTTTAAAACCAATTCACAATTTAGAACACTATTTTCATTTTACATTTATTCAATTATTCAATAAGTTTTAAATATTCAATTTAAACCATTTACCTGTTCAATATTCAATATTTGATTTTCAAAAGATTTTACTTATCAATCAATTTCTCTATTATACCTAATGAATTTCAACATTTATTATCCTATTCAACTATTGATTTCAAAGGCATTCACTAAGTAGCTTTTATTTTCATTACTTGGATAATTATTGCCGCAATTCATTCCGGTTATTATTATTCTAAACGAATCACAATTTTTTTCTAACACTAATTCACGAAGTCTTATTAAATTAGCTATTTTAATTATCGAAAATTTACGGGTCGTTACAGGTTACGCAAAAGAGGATGGAGGAGGAAAGCTGGCGGGTCGGTGATGTTCGGTTGTTTGACCGTGCTTGGACGGTGATGGGTGGATCTGGGTTGTCAGGTGAGATGGGTCGGAGCGTAGTGAGTCTGAGTCGGTGGTGTTGGAGGTGGTGGTGGAATAGAGCCGAGGTGGGAAGGAGCGGCAGATCTATTGCTTAGTAAGTGGAGGATGGTTGCAAAGCTCGATGGAACTGGCGGTAGGTGATGGACGTGGGTTGACTTGGAGAGGGTGGCAGCTAATAGATGGAAGGACGGGAAAAAAAAGAGGAGATGGGGAGAACGGCTAAAAGATGGTGAGCAGGGACAAATATAAAAAAAAGGGAAGAAGATGAATGCAAACAGTTATTTATATAGAAAAGAAAGGTAAAATAAAGGAACCGTGAAAAAGAAGCTAGTGAAACGTAAGCCAATAAATAAAAGAAATAGGAGTGGCAACGGTCTCCTGAAATTCAGCTAAAAGCAATTCTGATTTGTTGTTTGGACCGCAAGTTTTCAAATTCGAAACCAAAAGAAACGCAAAGGAAAATTAGAAATGAATGAATATATACTTAAAAGTAACGAAATTTATAACAATGGTCACCCAGTAATCCAGCTAGAAATTTAAAGAAATAAAATAAATGTACCGAAATAACGTATGGCATTTTATACGTTTCCAAACTTTTGAAATGGCATGGGATGGTAACATCTGTACACTGATTGAGAAGTTAATAAAGCAATTTATTTCATTGCTTGGGACTCCGGTTGAAGTTTTGAAAGGCAAAGCAAAGTTAACGGTCAACATTTAAAGGTACTGTTACAACGAATATTTTATTGATTCCATCGTGTACCAGACCTCAAAATACAAAAATAAATATACTATTGAAATCAGCACGATGAGACAATCACAACGGTACACAGATATTAGTGATATGATCATCCGATCAAAAGTCGATTATCGGCACCAAAAAAATGATGTTAATCTGTCAGAAATAAGGTAAACGGAGCAGTAGACGTCCAAATTTGGAAAAACGAGGGATGACGTCTCACTCAGAAGAGGATTTAGAAATTTTCTATAGAAAAATATTCAGGCTTGAAAATAAATTTATTATCAGCAATTATTAGCTAGCTTGAATTTAATAGAATTACAAAAAAAATAAACTTTCATAAAATAAATTGAAAATTTATCATTTGCTATATTTAATTATACGTAATCCAAATATTAAATTTTTATTTGCAAATTAATTTATTTAAAATTTCACCAAAATCCAATTAAATACGTAAATAAAACCATTAAAATTTATTGAAATCTTACAGGTCGTTACACTCTCCTCCACTCAAAACTTTTCGTCCCCGAAAAGGAAGGAGGTAGGAGAATAGAACAACTAGGAATAAAGTAAACTGAAAGTCAAAGGTAAATAATTAATTTAAAACTATATAAATTTTACTTGGAATATTCATTTGAAACTTCATTTGCAATTTAATTTTCTTTAATATTTAATACTTTTCAAACTCCTTTTGAAACAATTATTTACATTATTATTTATATTTACAAAGACTATTGAGAATATTAAATCCAAAATTTATGAAATTTTTAATTTAACTCAAGATACCTTTCAAATATTATCAATAAATTAACAATCATTCTCTTTAAAGAGTTTTATTTAATTAATAACTTCAAAATATTTACAATATTTAAAAATCTTCTATTAACCCAAGTAGTATATAAATAAACAGTATTTTAAAGATTACATTTAAAAGGAAAGAAAGGTAGATTCAGGAAACAGAATATAGGTGAATGAATAAGCTGAGAAGATAAGGTAGATTCAGAAGACTAGTATCGGGCACGAATAGTTAATATCAAACCAAAGAGTTTAAATTTCAAATATTAATTCAAAATTTCTTTGTTGGGAAAAATACTTTATAGTAAATACCTTTATAATAAAATACTATTATATCAAAATAAATTTCCCTTTCGACAATACTTTTATAACTCGATGTTTCAACAAGTTTATCCTCGTTCTTGCAGACTCTGGCCATGCGTTGATCAGGCGCAAAGCTAGAATTCTTCAAGTACTTAGTAGACCCGTTTCAACACCCAGTGAAAATACTTGAAAAAAATCTTTAAAACAGATATGGAAAGTACAATCCAAACAAAACAACCAAACCAAAACCTTTGTCCGATCATGGTTCGCAGATACACAATGGTTACGCCTGGGTCCCCCAGGAAACAATCCATATCCGTAAGCTTTCTCAGCCCTGCGAGTTACGCCATGATGACTAGTAGAGTGCAGGATACACAATGGTTACGCCTGGATCCCCCAGGAAACAACCGTACCCCTAGGCAAGACTCAGCCAGGCACTTGCGCTACTATTCGCGACCTACACAGATTGCAGGATACACAATGGTTACGCCTGGATCCCCCAGGAAACAATCCGTACCCCTAGGCAAGACTCAGCCAGGCAATTGCGCTATGCATTCACGAGAGAAAAAAAAACCATGGGTTACGCCACGGTGGGAACACTCGAGTATTACATCCGGAAAACCAAAAATCAGAAAGAATAATATCGATAGAATGAATCCACGATGTGGCCACAAAGCGGATATCAAGCAGAAGGCACTTTCCATATCTTTACTTCGAAAATACATATCATATAGTACCTTTTCAAATCACTTTCAAATATCATACTTATATAAAGTCCATTATATATAGGATTCCCTTTTTCCCAAATCGAATACTTTCCAAATCAATAGTAGATCAAATCATACTTATATAGACTTCGATTATATAAAATATCTTTCCAAATTAAGTACCTTCAAATCAATGGATTTCAAATCAATTTCATACTTTTACAAATCCAATTTATATAAGTTCGACCACTCCCAAATCAAATGCTTAATAATATAGGGTTCTCAATTTCAAATCATTCAATATCCATTCAGTTTCCAAATCAAATATGATTTCACCAAATTTTCTTCCAAATTAAGTATCTAAATTTCAAAGTTCCCAAAATAATAGGTTTAGAAAATTATCCCAGCTTCTAAATTAAAATAATTCAAGTCAAACAAATTCATTTCCAAAATCTCCATAAGAGTACTGGTTTTTAATTTCAATTAAATTTCAAAACTAAAAATTTTCTCAAAATCAATTATGCTCAAATGGTTTCCAAATTTATAATTATCCCTTTAAAACTTTTAAATTATCTATTTCTAGTTGAAATATTCAATTTACCTTTCTGAAAACTATTATTCAAAACTATATATATTTTTTTCAAAACATTCCAGACTAAATTTATATTCTTTATCAAACATTTTATACTCTTCGAAATTTCTTAGTTTTAAAATTTTAGACCTTGACTTGGAAGTGTTCGAACCTTCAAAATGATAAAGGGAAATTACATTTTCAATTCAAGAGTTGAAAATCAATAATAATTCAACTTCAATATATAGGGTTATACCAAAACAAATTCGAAACTCGAGGACTGAACACCGGTCTCACTTTAAATTGTTTCGAATATATACTTATATCTTTCTAAAATATCAAATGACACTTCGGAATTTGAAATCAAAAACGGTTTTACAAAATCACTTGCATAGCGAAGCTATTAAAGTGGCCTCTCCCCCACTCTGAAACACGAAAATCAATGTCGATGATGCATGCACTCATCACCGAAATTATTTTCCAGTGACATACGTGAGTTCTGGACTTCTATTTTCTTGAAAACTTCTTTGAAATTTCTTCAAAATTATTGGAACTCATTTGTGTCATTTATAACACTTCTTATTCAGAAAATACTTTCAAATCGTATTATTATATAATTTCAAAAATCTTAAAACCAATTTCAAAACACCAGAATTCAATTCTCGAATTTCAAATTTACCACTTCAATTATAAATCATTTTTATATAAATCAATTTCTTATATTTTTTCAAAATTTCAAATCCTTTCAAAACCGTTTTATATAGAATAACATTTCTTATTTGTTTTATATATAGGTATATAATCCTTATCGAAAACATTTTCACTTTAATATATAGAATAAAATCATAGTTATAAAAATAATAATTTCGGTACAAAACAATTTCAAAAATACAACATACTCGATTTTTCAAAGGGTGATTTAAGAATGGATTTCAAAACAAAGGTAGAGATTTAAATTAGAAGACTTTAACCAATAGAATCCTGATTCGAAGATAGACTCGATTGAAGATGATTAAATTACAAAATAGGAGATGGATATACTTCTATAAATCACGGGCGACCTTAATCGGGTCAATCGTGCATTTAGCAATATGATGGATGCAGAATTCTAAGGCAAATCGACATTCGATTGCTAGAGATAGAATTTGGAATAACAGGATATAGCAGCATCGTAAACCGAGGATACTGAAATCTTCGGTGAGTCAATGCCAATTGAAAAGGAGTTTTCATCTCCTTTACAAACCATTCAGTGGAGTTATGGGATACTCCAGAATCAAACGAATATAAATAGGGAGAGACAGAATGAATTTCGGAACCGAGGGACATTCCAAAATTCAAAGGAAATCGAGTCAAAAGGAAGAGATTCAACTCGAGCAGAAGTGATTCTGTAAATAAATTTACCATATATGCGAAGTTTGCCTAGAGCCAAAGCTCTGATACCAACTGTAGCGACCCGCTATTTTAGACCATTCAAATCGACAATAAAACCATCCATGTCTGACTTGAATAATTCAAAATACCGAATTGTTAATTTAATTTGGAAAAATAAGCATAAATAGTAAATAAAAATCACAGATCACAGACACAGAGTAATAAAATGCAGCGGAATAGATAAAGAATAGTAGTTCATGAAGCTACTATATACATTGGAGTTAGAAATAAAATACAACTGAATATACTAGATGTAGTGAAGTCTCCAGTATGCGCAGATGACTTCTCTGAACAAATCAACAGGATGACTGAAAGGATAGATAGCTGGATCTTCAAGCAAGGCTCCAACTTCGAAGGTGAGTCTCAAATGCTGTATCACTCAGTCTGACCCGAGCGTAAAGCAAAACACAAAACACTCGAGTCAGGATTAACATTCTTATATCAATAAATCCAACTCAAATGAAATATCAACTGAAATACAAATAACTTAAAGGATGTTTGGAGTAACTATCCTCTAAGGGTCCATGGAACTATCTACAGGGTAGAAATATACACTATAACACCGTGGTTCTTTCACCTTAATTTATACCTCAAAATCAAATATCATTTCACTTCAAATATAGCTATTTTCCCAAAATAGTATTTAGATATATTAAATAATTTATAGCGTAAAATATTTTCAATTCCCTCAACTTAACAAATTGTTTCACATCAACTCGACCTTCCCATTTAAATTAAATTCAATCTCAATTTCTAAAATAACCACTTCAATTTTATCGATCTCAAATTCGGATTTGTAATCACAAAATACCCCTTTATTCAATATTTTTAAACCTTTAAGTATTCAACGTTTCAACTAAATTTTATTCAATTTAGTTTTCTAAATAATAAATTCAAATTTAGTTCAACCTACGTTTAATTTTAATTCAATTTAGTTTCTAAATAACAAATTCAACTATATTGATTTCAAATACAGATCCGAATCTCAAATTTAAACCATTTAAATTCCAATATAGTTTAAGGCTTAAAATTTAAATGTTCAATTTAAACGTTTCATATAGATCTCGATTTAACCTCATTATTATTTAGTCTTGAAATACTTCCTCATTTGATTCAAGATGTTTACTTGACCTTAAATTCAATATTTTCTTTAATTACTTAAACATGAAATATGCATTTAATCGCTTAAATCAAAAATCCAGTTATAAAATCCTACCCTTTTAAAATTTCCCATTTAAAAATTTTAGATCGATTTAATTAAATAAATCCTTATTTAGATACTGTTTAATAAACTCGAATTTATCTCCCCATCTTAATATATCCCAATTATTTCAAAAATCTATTTGAAATATAATTTACATAAATATTAACATAGTTTATGTATTAAATCAAACTTAATTAAATTAATTATTATTAAATCTATATATATATAGAAATTTAAAAATTAACATTTATTAAGACCATATATTTCTTTCCAAACAAAGAATTTATTTCCAAAATATTTATATATGAACCACGGTGTCTATATATATTCCTTATCATCTGGTCAAGTGTTACGGATATTTATCATTTAAATCCGTACACTAAATATATACGGGTGGATATCATTCCAATCCGAAATCCCAAATTTAATTAAATGAAAATCGCTTGGGTCTATCATTTCAACCCATAACGAAATTCTCCTATTCTAAAGTCTGTTCGGGTATGTATTATTTCAACCCATAGTGAATTCTAAACTACAGGGAACTAGCAGAGTGATAACAGAAAACAAAAATTATAGCAGGATATGATAATAATATACAACAGGAATATACCATCAGTAATTAAATAAAGTATAAACAATAGGATATGGTGTCATATTCGTAGGTGAACAGATACAGGTAATAGCTTAAATATAACAATTTAAATAACTACAGCAACATATTTCAATTGTCGTTTCAATTGAAATCAAATTTAATAAATAAAAGAACGTTAATCGTGAGTGATTGCTCACCTTTCGAGCCTAGTGGAAAGGGCGGAATGAGAAGAGATACGAATCCAAGCACAGATTTCGAAGCAACGCAATATTGGCAAGAATTTTAACGATCAAAGCTGATAAAGAGGAATAGACGAATTTAAATCAAAATGGGATCGAAGACGATGACTGATATAAGTGGATTTATATATATATATATATATATATAACTATTTACATATATAAATCATATTCTAACTTCAAATACATTTCAAATTTTAGATATATATATATATATATTAAAATCATTGTCTTAAAACAAAACATATATATATTAAAACAAAGCACCCATGTTCACGAAATCAAATCTATACATATACGTATTATATTTTAATCAGTACCTAAATTATACTGTAAACCTATACACTTACTTTATAAACATATAATATGATACACAGTGTCATTTTTAATATATATCCTAAGCCCAAACAGGTGTACGTTACATTATTTATATGGACTTCCCTATAAATAAACAAATCTTATACCTATTTAAACATGATAGTATGAGAACATCATGTTATAAATCAGATAACTTATATTACATATTAACCAAATAACTTTATAAACTTTTATACTTTATTAACTTATAACTGCGGCATATATACACCCTTTAAATATACACACTATATACAACAGAGCATAAAACACCGATGACAACAAGTTAAAAACCCATATGTTTTAAAACGTATGACAGACATCAACGATATTTTTAAAAATTAAACAATGTTGATATAATGACTTAACTAAATATAAGTGCATAACTCACGTTAACTATTTATACTATAACATAGAACATTGTAACATATATGCCCCCCTCTTTTATAATAAAAGATGATGTGAACAAACTTTCATGACAAAAATATATATTTACTGATAAAGTCCTTTCATGCAAGCAGACCGATAGTTTATATAAACCACAAAATATACTAATAAAAATAAATATATATACATACTTCTTTTAGAGCCGAGCAACGTTAGAATACGGCTGAGACTGGACGAGGCAAGACTGGATGATGAGGCCGCTGTGGGGAGAAAGGCTCGGCTACGGCTGAAGGGTGTTAGGTGGCACGGCAGGCAAGGGGAGATGGGTAGGCGTGCGGAGGGTCGGAGAAGCAAGTGGAGATAGCGCGGCTATGGCTGCCGAATAGAGGCAGGGCGGAGACATGGACAGTCGGTCGGTGGTGAAGGAAGGCCGGGATGTGAGGCCGAGCATGGGTTTCTCACGGTGAGGCTTGGAGGGGGTCGGTTATTAGGAGGGGAAAGGCGGTTCGGGTTACGCAAAAGAGGATGGAGGAGGAAAGCCGGCGGGTCGGTGATGTTCGGTTGTTTGACCGTGCTTGGACGGTGATGGGTGGATCTGGGTTGTCAGGTGAGATGGGTCGGAGCGTGGTGAGTCGAAGTCGGTGGTGTTGGAGGCGGTGGTGGAATAGAGCTGAGGTGGGAAGGAGCGGCGGATCTATTGCTGAGTAAGTGGAGGATAGTTGCAAAGCTCGATGGAACTGGCGGTAGGTGATGGACGTGGTTTGACTTGGAGAGGGTGGCAGCTAATAGATGGAAGGATGGGAAAAAAAAGAGGAGATGGGGAGAACGGCTAAAAGATGGTGAGCAGGGACAAATATAAAAAAAAAGGGAAGAAGATGAATGCAAACAGTTATTTATATAGAAAAGAAAGGTAAAATAAAGGAACCGTGAAAAAGAAGCTAGTGAAACGTAAGCCAATAAATAAAAGAAATAGGAGTGGCAAAGGTCTCCTAAAATTCAGCTAAAAGCAATTCTGATTTGTTGTTTGGACCGCAAGTTTTCAAATTCGAAACCAAAAGAAACGCAAAGGAAAATTAGAAATGAATGAATATATACTTAAAAATAACGAAATTTATAGGTCACCCAGTAATCCAGCTAGAAATTTAAAGAAATAAAATAAATGTACCGAAATAACGTATGGCATTTTATACGTTTCCAAACTTTTGAAATGGCATGGGATGGCAACATCTGTACACTGATTGAGAAGCTAGTAAAGCAATTTATTTCATTGCTTGGGACTCCGGTTGAAGTTTTGAAAGGCAAAGCAAAGTTAACGGTCAACATTTAAAGGTACTGTTACAACGAATATTTTATTGATTCCGTCGTGTACCAGACCTCAAAATACAAAAATAAATATACTATTGAGATCAGCACGATGAGACAATCACAACGGTACACAGATATTAGTGATATGATCATCCGATCAAAAGTCGATTATCGGCACCAAAAAAATGCTGTTAATCTGTCAGAAATAAGGTAAACGGAGCAGTAGACGTCCAAATTTGGAAAAACGAGGGATGACGTCTCACTCAGAAGAGGATTTAGAAATTTTCTATAGAAAAATATTCAAACTTGAAAATAAATTTATTATCAGCAATTATTAGTTAGCTTGAATTTAATAGAATTACAAAATAAATAAACTTTCATAAAATAAATTGAAAATTTATCATTTGCTATATTTAATTATACGTAATCCAAATATTAACTTTTTATTTGCAAATTAATTTATTTAAAATTTCACCAAAATCCAATTAAATACGTAAATAAAACCATTAAAATTTATTGAAATCTTACAGTTCGTTACACATAATAGTTGTGAAAATTTCTTTCGACACGGCTCCATGTAGATACGAAAGTGCCCTTGGCTTTCTCGCTATTTCTTCATCATATTTTTTGACTTGGGTGGCTGTTGGATTTTGTGGAAGAGGAGTGGGATCAATATCACTTTCAATGACATCCCATAGACTTAAAGCTTTAAGATATGACTTCATTTTGATAGCCCATGATTGATAATTTTCTCCTTTGAATAGAGGAATGGAAAGTGAAAAATTTGTTGTAGTAGACATTGGAAGTACACTCACAAGCTCTAAGATTAACCCGCTCTGATACCACGTTGTGAAAATTAAAACGAAGAGAATGATTAAGATAATTAAAAGTAACAGCTCACACTTTTATTGAGAACGTAGTGCCTCTATATATAGGCTACAAAAGAACGTGAAGAAAACAACTAATAAGTTGTCTAAATACAAGATCTGGATACTAGTTCTACCTTAAAAACAGCACTTACACGCAGACACTTTGACTTATTAAAAACTTCTAATTATTCATGAACTAATTACTTTGAAGCACCAATATAACTTTAACACACCCCCTTGCTTCAAAGTTGTTGAGATAATAAACGAAGCACTTCTCTTCGATTTATGATGCACTTCTCATCACCTTCAATTGTTGAAGCACGTCTCATCAACTCTACTCTTTGAATACTGGAGCACTTCTCTCCATGGTGCACTTCTCACCCACAACTCTAAAATAAATTCTCTTCCACAGCCACTTGTGCCATGTTCTCTTGCTCTTCATCTTTGAACCTACAATTCCTTGCCATATGCCCAAATTTTTGACGCTTGAAACTCTTAGGTTTTCCCTTATGCCAACAATCATTTTCTTCATAACCAATTTTGTGACAATTGTTGCATTGGAGGAATTTGTCTTTCCTATTTTGAATTTGAGACTTTGCTATAAAAGCTTTTTCACTGTTGTTTTCACCATCTTCATTTCTCATGGTCCTCCTTTGATCCACCGCATGGAGTGAATTGATCAATTCTGAAAATGTTAACTTGGACAAATCTTTAGTATCTTCAAGTGAAGAAATTTTACTTTCATACTTTTCTGGAAGAGTGACAAGAAGTTTGTCCACCACCCTTTGGCTTGTAAATTCTCCACCAAGTAGCTTGATTTGGTTGACAATGGACATCAGCCGACTCCCATATTCCTTAACACCTTCATTACTTTTTATCCCCATTATTTCAAACTCCCTCTTAAGATTCAAAATTTGCATTAATTTTGTTTAGTGATTTCCTTCATACTCCTTAATTTTCTCCCATGCTTCTTTGGGAGATTCACAACCCATAATAGTTGTGAAAATTTCTTCCGACACGGCTCCATGTAGATACGAAAGTGCCCTTGGCTTTCTCGCCATTTCTTCGTCATATTTTTTGACTTGGGTGGCTATTGGATTTTATGGAAGAGGAGTGGGATCAATATCACTTTCAATGACATCCCATAGACTTAAAGCTTTAAGATATGACTTCATTTTGATAGCCCATGATTGATAATTTTCTCCTTTGAATAGAGGAATGGAAAGTGAAAAATTTGTTGCAGTAGACATTGGAAGAACACTCACAATTTTTTATTAACCTCACAAGCTCTAAGAATAACCCGTTGATACCATGTTGTCAAAACTAAAACGAAGAGAATGATTAAGATAACTAAAAGTAATAGCTCACACTTTTATTGATAACGTAGTGCCTCTATATATAGGCTACAAAAGAACGTGAAGAAAACAGCTAATAAGTTGCCTAAATACAAGATCTAGATACTAGTTCTACCTTAAAAATAGCACTTACACGCAGACACTTTGACTTATTAAAAATTTCTAATTATTCATGAACTAATTACTTTGAAGCACCAATATAATTTAACATTTTATTCTCTCAGCTGAATATATTGGGCATAGACAATAATATTTTACATATCGGTGACATACAACTATTACTTTGCATATAACAGGTGATATATTGGTCTGCTATATGCACCTTTGAAATATGCCATATATTTGGATCCCAAAGAATTAAAATTCTTCCTTTGCGATGCCCATCATTATCATGAATAAAAAACCAGTCTGGATTTATTCTTTTTGACAATTTTTGGATTTTCTTGATTGAATGTTTATTGTGCAAATTGCCTAAAAATGAAAATTGATGGGACCTGAGCATTTGAACTATTTGGTTTTATACTTGAACTGGATGAATTTAGCTGATCAGAGATGATACAGATATCAGACTCGACAAGCATGGAGTTTGGACATGAAACTAAAAATTCAAATTGGGTAGCATTATTCTATTTCAGCAATGGAATCAGTCTTCAGTTCTGCATCATTTAAAGAAAATTGCCCATTTATTTGATTGTGTCTGAGATTCACTATTTGTGTATTCATTCATGACTTGCCTTTGAGAACTATTGATTTTAATATAGTCGGTTTGTGTAGTAGATTTGTTAGAGTTAATTTTCTTAAAATCACTGTATAACATTAGGATTAGATTTGAATAGAATTTGAGAATTAATGGAAGGATTTGTCTGAGCATTTTGATCTTTTGTATTAGCCAATGTTGCATAGCTTTGATTTATCTTTATCTGCTTGTCTTCCTGAGTCTGTAATAATTATCTTCACTTTGTGCCAAATTTTGAGTCTTTGACTGGTCGTTTGAAATATCAATGTCCATAGAAGCATTTGGATTAGAATGAATATTCTGCCTTATTCACATATGCACCCAAACTTGACCGACCTGACCAAAACTTGTTCAGCTAAATGGGTCTTGTCGGATCGGGTTTAAATAGGTTGACCTGTGTAACCCATATAACCCGTTTACACAATATTTGCAAAATCGGCAATTCTTTTCAGGTATGTTTAGTAATATAAAAGTATACACATATTGTAACTCATACATGAGCATTTAGGTCATCAAATATAAGAATAAAACATCATACATGAGCATATACTAGTAGAGTTACACAATTTAACATGATACAACATTTGAGCATATAAATCTACCTAAACACTTCCTCCAAGTTTGCAAATATTCAATAATCAACATGAAAAAGATATTCAAATAAAACATGACAACTACATTATCACAGTGACATTACGACAACAAACAATCTTGTAACCAATTCGGCACATATGATAGAAGCTTCCCTGAATTGTTTGCACTTGGCCTATACTCCATAGCCAATTTGCATCATGTAGGATACAAACATTCCTACAAAAGTTGAATTATCATCATGTAGGATACAAATATATTGAGTTGTACTGTAATTCATAGTGATGAGAAAGTTATTTCCAACATTCTGCAAAATAAAGGTGACATGACTATGTTAATTTTTGCTAATTATGGTTTTTCACACTCATAATTAGAGAGCAAAACTCTATGAGTATATAATTGAAACTGCCAATATATAACTTCTCTATCCCATGATTGTTGTGTGGGGATTTCAATTATGTATACCGATCAGATATAATTTTCCCAAGCAATAACTCAAATAATAAGATATATAGGAAATGAAATGTTTAGTGTTTCTATTGAACGGAAGCGTTTCTAGGGGTACAAATTGTGTTCACGATCTTTTCATGTTTAGATACAGTGGCAACTTATCTTCATAATAACATACACAAATTTTGTGTTCTCTTTAAAAATCAAGGTCTTGCTTGTAAGAAATAGCTATAATTTACTATAATTCTCGTATGTTGTTTGAATTTGAAGAGACGGTGAACGTATGTTGCCTGAAAACCAGAAGTTTATTATAGAGAATGTTCCGAAGCACCATCTAGAGAAACAAACTAAAAAGCCTAGTGAAATTGATTACATCACGGTAATTTATGTTTCTTATATGTAAAAAATTTCTTTCTGCAACTATATATCTTATCCCTTGCAAATTGACTATATTTTGAACTGATTAAATTGTTCATATGTTAGACAGCACTATCAGCTAGCTTTATATCTTTGCTAAATGTTCCATCATCATTTTGTTATGTGATGACTTTTATAAGGAGACATGTTTCTTTACCATTCGTGGGATAGTAACAAATTCCATACTACAAGCAGAAAAGCACAGCATGTTTACTGAAAGCAGTATGAACAAAACATGGCAATAATTAATCTGGTAAAATTTATCTCTACAGATTAATCTGGGTTGGATAACATTACATTTCCCTTGTCATCTTTCTCACTTTGAATATAAACGCACCTTTTTAAAAAGAAAAGAAAAGGGACTTGTGCAGTCACATTCCCGGAAATGGACAATGAAGTTATCGTATAAGTTTAAGTAGTGGCCGTCTTCGTTGTCATTTCCCTCCACTCATTTTTTTGATAGTACGCCTTTGTTTGGGTTTCTTTTTCACCTCGCTATGATAGTTTTGTCATTTTAAGTATTTTTAAACTGATTTTATGAATCGGTTTTCAATTTTGTATAATATAATCTATGCTAATATTACTACAACAAAAAATGAAACAAATTCTATAATTATAAAATATGAATTTTAATAAATCAAGTAATATGTACCTCTTATACATATGTGCCCATAATCATATATCTACATGTCGATTGTTAGTAGAACACTCAGCGCTTTAAAAGTGGATGTCGTTGATATCTAAATTGCTAATGTCCTCTGTTAACTCTTCAAGATTAGGTGGCAAAGTAGTAGCACCTGACAAGTTATTAAATTTTTAGAAAATCAAATTTTATGCAGTAGAAAATACAAAATAGAGTAAGAAAGTTAGCCTTCATATCCAAATATCAAATCTCATGAATATACGTTTGCCTCAACAACTTCAGGCTTAAGTGCACTTTGATATTGATCAAGAACTCGACCGCCAACACTAAATGATGCTTCTGATGCAACCAAGAATCTAACATGTAAATTCTTGGTTTCTTTCAGCACAACGTTTAAGCTTTCGAAAGTATTAGTGGTCCTCATATTGAATCTTCGTTGCCATCGTGACAAAAAGTCCAGCTTAATTTTTGATTTTTCAAACTTTTTTCAATCCATGCATCGGCATCTCTATTTACAGCCTTCAACTGTTTTCGAAGTTAATTATATTTTACAACCTCCGATGCCGTGGCATATGCATTTAACAAATTTTGTAGCTCATCCGTACCTAACCCTGCTTTGTGAAATTTGCTTTAATATGACGAATGTAAAAGCAATGATGATGTTCAATTGGCCAAGCTTCTCTAAACGCACGTGGAATTCATTTCATAAAGGTAATATATTTGGTACGTACAAATGGACTATAATTTCATATGCATCGAATAAACCAATTCCACATTTGCCACGGCTCTGTTTGTATAATAGCAAAGACTAACAGAAAAAGACCTTGGTTTGCGTTTACACCAGTAGCTACTAGTAATGTACTCAGATACTTTCTATATAAATGAGTGTTAATCAATAGACAGTATAGGTCAACAGTGGTTGAAACCTTCAATAGAAGGTCCGAAATCCCAAAAAGCACCATCAAAAACACCACGACTATGAATAACATCATATACGGTTCCGGGATTGGTACGTTCCAGGGCTTGAAGATATTTTGGCAATTCCACGATGACGATTCTCAATCTCCATAAATCATTGCAACAGCTTTCTGTAGTCCGTGTCATGCTCGAAAATAACCCACTTTAATATGAAACATGTTTAACATTGCCTCTTAAACCGTTCTTGCAGTCATGTTTGTTTCAGCTTTAAACAATGAAAGTATTTTGCTACATACAAACTTTGATGTTGCCCGTCCATGGTTTAAGTTGAGGGTTGCATTTAAACAAGTGTGATCGCCGTCATATGTTGTTATTTTCTTCCAATTTTGAGATTTTCTCACCGATAGGTTAGCATGCACTCGTCAAGGACATGTTTCATCCACATCACAACGGAGCGTGTATTGATTTGCACGAAACTGAACATTTAATCGTTCATTCATATAACTGTTCAATAAACTTCTGCTTATTGTCAAAAGTTAACCAAACTTTTGGTCCTTTTTCAACACATTCGCTTCCAAACGCTTCCACTTCTGATTGACCATTTTTCGTAATCGATTTCACCATCTTTGTTGTAGTGCATAAATCATCGACTAGTGACTCTTCATATGTGATTTGTTCATCTCCGACATTTACATCATCAGCCTCTTCAATGTCTGCATATATGATTGTATCGTTGTTAGCTTCCATTTGATGGATTCAAGTTCTATCTACGTCATCCGCACAAGCTACATCCATGCCATCCAATTGCACTCCGCTCCCGTTTGCAATATCAACATGATCATCATCATCGTCAGCACAACCAATTAATTCTTCTTCTACATTTATTTCGACACTGCCAGTACAAAAAATAACGGTAAGAGTAAATTCCATTGACGTAAGTCAAAATGCAAGGGTTAGAGTATAATATTACTCACTTTTACAATGCTTGCGATTGATTTGGATGTATATAGTTTTGCATCATATTTTGTTCTTGACTTGAAGATACTCCAACCATTCCGCTGTACCTATGCAATAAATTTGTAAACTCTCCGCCTTGATAACTTGTCAGATAGGAAGGGTACGCCGGCCGTTGTGTTTCTTGTAACTGTGTGGCGGGTACATACTCATCCATAGAAATTACAGTTGGATGTGTTTCTACGACATTAACATGTTCCACTTTCACAATATATATTTCTATTACTCTCATTCCAACCGAAAATTTAGAGTTCAAATCATCGTTATCTTCCAAATCAATAGCGGATGAACCATCATCTCTAACTCATTTCAGTGCTAATTTTAAGTCATACATCACAAATTGACTTTTATCACTTCAAATGCCTGTTCTTTAAGCTATAAAAAACTACAATGATTTTTTATTTTCGATCATTTTCGCTTTTCGTCAACGTATCTAGGTTTACCTTCATCACCAACCAACAACTCTCCATCATGATAAAATATAGCTGGAACCATTGACATTATCTACAAAATCAATTGCAAGACTACATTCAAAATCTTAATTTTGTGACAAAATGATAAACAAAAATTTGTTGAATTAATACCTTGTTTTTTCAAGAAGATTTTATTTCTGCAGGCAATCCTCAACCAAAAGCAGTCAAGTCAATCTTCAAGAAAAAGCAAGCAAGCAAATCAATATAATAACATAACCAATATATTTCACCAACAGAATCAAGACTGTAGTTCTACATTACATTTAAACTCAAAATCACCTCAGTGTTTATCCAACTGATTAACTAGCACACAATACGGGTTAAAACAAAAACAAACAATTCTGAAATTCATATTCAGAATATTGCAGTTCAACAAAAAACAAAATTCACAACGTTATCCTGGACCAAAACGACTACCAAAATCTTGGCCTTCCATTGGTTTCCCTTAATGTTTCATTCACCTTTTTGAGACGACTAATTTTGGCTTGCAATTCATAGGCGTAATCGAGTTTCTTTTCACACAATGATTGATCAGTCCATGTAAAATAATTACATCACTCAACTTTACGAGGATTCAGTCTGTGTTCGTTATACGAACTACAACCGAAAAATCTTCGTCCAACATTCTTTTGCTTTTCACAAATGACCACTATACATGTCTCCACAATAACAATTTGGATATGGTCGTTGTCCTGTGGTATGGATGGACCAACATGCTGTGCACAGGCGTATGTATATTTCCGTCAATGCGAATTTGTGACCGAGTCTTGCGGTAGAAACAACTTCATGTAAACGAACGTGTAAGGTTGATGGTCCAGAATGAAATTTACGTGGTATTGTTTCGAACCGTGTTTCCGAAACATGATCAACATCAACTTCAATATGACTTGAGCTTGCAATACCGATTTACGCTTCAAGTACATCAATGTTTCATCAACGTTTCATCGTCAATCTCTCAAACATTTATGTCTATCGTCAAAATAAACAATAAAACATTAACATATCAATTAGGGTTTTCAATTTACAACTATGTTTTCCTATTTCATTAGCCATTACCAAATTTTTCAACAGCAACGACACCATTACCTAGTACTTATCAGCGCTAACAACAATAACTATTAATTTTCAACAACAAAAAAAATAAAAAATTTGAGCAACATAAATTATTACTTTTTTTGTAAAGATGAAGAAGAGTTTTTCATATATAATTAAACAACTATTTGGTTGACAAGGTAATTGAGAAGTTTGGATTTGGAAAAAAAGGGGTTTGGGAGAATTTAGGGAAGGAGGGTTTATGATAAAATGATATTTAGATCTGAGCAAACAAGAAATTTGTTGTCCGAAATAAGATTTGCGGAATCCATATTTGCGCAAAAATTAGAAATAAGCTTGCGCAAATATGGATTGCAAAAGCCTTCTGTAAAAAAAAATAAGCTTGCGCAATTCATATTTGCGTAGGCTTATTTAAAATCGACGTCTATTCTTGCAAGACTCGCATTAAGTTTTTTGTTAGGCCTGAAACTGTAATTAGTTTTTTATGGAGGTCTCGTTTGAAAATTTTTCCTTAAATTTGCCTTTTATTTCAGGATGAATTGTTAAGCTTTTTGTTTAAAAATTAAACATAGAAAAAGAAATCAATGGGCATATTAAATAACTCATAATTTCAACAAAAAGTTTAATTTATTTATCTTTCTTTTAGAAGATAAATTTCTTTTATTTTTGTCCAAAGCATAAATTATTATCTTTGTTTAAGAATAATTTTGTTAAATCTTCTTCATTTAGAAGCCAAATACAAACAACGGTCAAATGTATATATATTTAATAAAAGATGATCATAGAAACGTAATTTCATCGGAACGACAAACATCCTTTTATATATAAATTCGGTGTTTTTTGTTCAAAGCTGAATTTGTCTTTTTAGGTGTTTAAAAATACTGATAAAAGGATCCATAGATTAAAAACAAAGCTAGAACATAGTTGTTTAACCGTTTTCTTAAGAAAATATATTTATTAATGTTCTGTACAAAACTTAATTTGTTTATCGCATGTTCAAAGCTTCATTAATTTGGCTAATTTTTGAAAGCAAAACACAAACAAAATGGTAAAAGGGGCATATTTAAATTAAAAGGCACATCAATCTGCTCCATCTTTTGATATTGTTTTCTCTTATTGTCATTTAGTATTTCATGTTTTTGCAAGTTCATCATAGAATATGAAGCACTATGAAAAATCAACAAAATTCATACTACCTGATTGCGTTGTTTGATGATAAATTTGTCTTTATAAGTGTAAGCCCTTTCATTTTATAAATTGACTGCCTAATTTATTTTTATGTAAACATCAAACTCTCAAGATATTCAGTGATCTCTCTCTGTTCTTATCTCTTATCATTTCCGAGCTGATTTTTTTATGTTGCGTATATTGAGTTTATAAATCAACGGTATTTGTATGACCTGATTCTCTATATAATATATTGAAATTCAAGACCATTTACCTATATACCAAATTGAAAGATCATAATGTTTAATTTATTGCAGAATTAAAGATATTGCTAGCTGCATGAATCAAAATAATTATTTGTACCATTTGAAGCTATGTGTAGGGTTCCCTAACGCTAAATGCTTGCCTGGTTTGATTTAACAGATGAGAAAACCAAATGATATGGAACGCCCTTAATGGTTTATCTTATATTTTTCGTATATTTATCAACAACTCAAAATATTTGAAAATTATAATTCGTTGATTAAATACTCTTCACAAATAGAATATAAACTAACTTTCTTAATCTATTAAAGTTTCTCTCAACTAAATTATTCTTTTTTGGACTAGAAAAATAGTTTTAATAGAAAGAAAATGAGAATATAATATCTTTAAGAACTTCAAATAATAAGCAGAAGGATTTGTTATCATTATCTTGGTATTTATTGTTGGCACCTTTGTATTTTTTAATAGCTAAAATTTGATTTTTCTAATTTGTTATAGTTTGCAGGCGCATTTTATGGAACTTATCTTTTTGGAGTCCAGTGATGGTATTCGATGCAATAACCATGATAGGAAAGTCGTAAAGATCTTATATCACCATTTTATCCAGGTTGGAAAATTTATTATATGTATAAAAATCAATATTTGATGTTTAAAATTAATTTTTTTAGCATATTTACTATTTTTTATATATTTTAAGTACTAAATTAATTTATAATGATGAATCAAAAATTTCTATTTATTTGTTTAGATTTATCAATTGTGAACCGGTCAAGAATATCCGATAAAGATTCGATATATGTATGCATCCGTGGATACGGATATCCAAAATTGATTTCGGATATAGATACGGCACTATCCGAATCCATATCCGACAGTTTACAGGTCATACATATATGGTACTGTCCGAATCCATATCCTACCGTTTACAGGCCTGGGGAGAAAGAAGCACTAAACACAAATTTTTTTAACCGATATCCTTGTAAAACTGCACCGTAAAAAGGAATGTTTGGAAGAGATTATTTGTTGATTATTTTGGTTATTAGTGTTTATTTTGGTACCAATAATTGTTTTGTTATCATACTACTTTCCGGTTAAGAAATATAAAATGCTTTAATTGCTTTAAGTTGGAAATTTACTTCAAGTTCTTACGAAGAAAGAATAAAGTGTGTTTCTGTTATTCGAAATAGCCGATGTAATCATGTATCACCAAATGCAGTATCATATAGATGATAAGCTTACAAGTAAAATCTTGGTATACCAATAGGCCATTCAGATTTGAGTATCAAATATATTTTCAAACCATTAGTTTTATTTGGAAATGCATGTTACATATAACTTATTTTGCAACAAGCTCGCATACTGTGTTGGTAAGAGGAAGGGATTACATTCATGTTTTTAGGATCTATATGGCACGGTTTGTAGTGTACCATTAAGGTATGCATGTCATTACTGTAAAATAATAGAAGCTCACCATTTCTTGAAAAGAATTTGAGGCACTTAGATGTATTTAACTACTCATATAATATAAGATTTAAAGTCGTTTATTTAAAATAAGTAGTTGTACCTTATATTATTTTTTTCACTCTGATTTTTGGATCAGAATTGGTGTGTTAGACCCAAACATCAATTAACTATGTTGGTTAATTTCTAATAATGTAGAATTCCTTTCAAAATAGATAAACATTTTGAATCACTTGAGTTAGTTTAAAAAATAACTATCCTTATTGCTGCATAAAGTCTAAAAATTATCACGATTAGATTTCTAAAGAAATTGTTGTTCTAGAATGGTTACGCTTATTTTCAAAATGATCCTAAATCTGCCTTTGTAACTATATTTTTTTGTGAAGGTTTTATTGGAGAAGGAAAAATATATGTCCAAAGATTGTTGTATTCCCTTCACTAACAAATAAAAAATAATGGTAAAATACTACTACTTTTTATGAGTGTTTACATGCTGATTTATCGCAAGGTTTATATGTACTTTGACCACCACTGATACATAGAATGAGTTCATCTTCATTTCAAATTTAAAGAAAAAGGACCGAGTTTGAGTAAATAACTTGCTTTTGCTAGAGGTCAGAACTATTATTATACTAATTTCGTATATACACTTTACTGGTTTTCTTTATTTATTGTTGAATGGAAAGAAATACAAATGTTGTTGTAGAGAGAATGAATTTCATTGCTGCTATGTAGTTAATGTTATTATGATTTTAATGCATGGTCATGTACTCCTGTAGTATGTTTGCTTATAAAGGAGCTGAAGTAACTTCTCAACTTTAAATTTTTTCTTATCAAGTTTACAAATGATTACTGGTAATTTTCACATGTTTTGGGTTAGAGGTACATTTATAATGAAGCAAAAATTGCATGTTAAGTATGATTCACTAAAACAACATTTTTTCCACTCTAACTCGGTGTAGTTACATGGACCATGAAGATGGACGTCATGGTCGTTAGATGATGCTAATTCTGATATGAAACTACACAAATAAGCTGATTAGTTGATGCTTTCCCATTGCCAAAAACCTTTTTTTGCAGTGTGAAAATTGCATATTTTGTATTGCTTCTATTTTTCGTGGCATCATTCATCATACTTTGGCCTCTAAACATGAGAACGGTTATCTCCATTTTCTTATGTGTATTCAATATAAATAAGTACTAGGGAAATTTTACTCCTAATGATCTTTATTACTTGTTTAGCATTCTGAGTTGCTAAACCAAATTCATTCTTGATTACATTTATGGTCTGCTTTTATTTGTGAACTCATGCTGTCAAATTATGGGAGCTCCTTTGGTTACTTTTGCTTCTTCCATGTACTTCAATAAATGTGAGTGTGTAGTGTTCGATTTCTTTAATTAGATTGGAATATATAGTAAATAATCTTACAGACTGGCGATAGAAGTACTTTATCAATTAAATAGATCTCAATAGGTTCATATTAAAGACGAACTGAGAGTAATTTATCAGATAAGTAGGCAATTTATAAATGAGTATAATTTAACAATATTCATATTAGAGGGAAACTAAGAGTATATACAATATTACACATAGCCATCCCGTCTTATAAAAATATAACTGGTGTTAAATTTTTGGACTAATGTTTTAGGTCATGAGTGCATGATCTATTGGTTGTCTAAGTTTGCTAAGTTTTCGATGATCATTGTGCCACTATGGTTTTCTCTTACACATTCAACAATCGACAATGGATTTCATATTGAATTTCACTCTCTACCTTCTGTGTTGTAAAAAACCTATAATACAACTATCATTTTGTGACCGTTGTAAAAATACAGTTGTAATAGGATCTTTCATTATAGTGTGGCCTGGTTCAAAGGCACAGCAACAGTTCCATTATAGTTGCAAAGTTAAAATGTCAAATAGAAGTTTGTAAAAAATTGAAAAATAAATCCATTGAGATTATTATTTATGGAATGAAAAAGGTAAGTTAGTGCTTGTCCTTTTAGGTATTTATTACCAAAATTTTAACATTGATTCATAAGAATAAAAAGGCTTAAGAAAATTAACATGATATCTTCGTTATATGGTATCTTGGTATCGTAGATTCTTGGAAAGCAAATAGTATCATGAGATCTTCGTTGTATATATGGTATGGTATGACTACAGCACACAAACTATTTTTTCAATTTTACTTTCAATTATAAATTGTCACAAATAAAAACCATTTTTTTATTTGTATAATGATATCTTTACATTTTTGTGGAGGCCTATACTGTTATACGTCTAGTTTACTAAAACAGATAGCACCGTACAATAAACTCGTCGCACAAGTTTATCGATTAGAATTCCATTATACTGGAATTCAGTATATAAAGGAAATTTCGTCTGAGGCTCGTCGTAACGATTTCCTTAAGAATTTTATTTCAAAATTCCTCCAAGATACACCACACGTATTCTGTACGAGATTGTAATGAGTATGTCAATTCTGTGATATGTATGGAACAGTGAGCAGTAGAGCAAAGAAGCAGAAGAAATTAGACTGGAATGGGATGAGAATGTGATCAGTATTCTCTCCTATTTATAATTTCGTCTTCATCCCTTCAAACAGTCGCGTCCGCTTGACGGGTCGCACCCGTTGCCTTTTGGTCGCTGTTGTTCGTTAATGGGTCACACCCGCCTACTACTGGTTTGCATCTGCTCGCGTCCAACGGTACTTTTTCGCACCCGCTCGTACTGCCTGGTACAGTTTCGCCCGTGCCTCTTCAATCGGGTCGCACCCGCATCTGTTCGCCCGCTTCAATCGGCTCGCACTTGTTTGCTTCTAACGGGTCGCACCCGCTACTGTTCGCGCCTATTCAACCCGCATCCGCATCTCTTCAAATCGCAGGCCCAGCCCAGTTTCAGACGAAGCCCAAAACCGCTAAACAATGGCCTAGCAAAAAGAATGGTCATTTTAGACCCGTACCCGTACCCGAGCCCGGCCCGGTTCGGTCGGGCGGCGGCGGCACGCGCGCATGTGTGGTGGAGATGCATGATCTCCCACCTCACAACGAAGCATACATTTGGGAGCCCCAGGCCCCCAACCTCCTCATGAGAAAGCCATATATAAACCAATATAGCTCTCAACAATTAGGCGATGTGGGACTTTGTATATTTCCATTCATTCAATTTCTTAAGGAATTCCAACATTCTACCGCATGAATGATAATATACATATCCCCCACACAAAGCGAAATATCACAGTGTACATATGGAATAATGCTTTATCGTGGATAAGTAGATATTTCACTTTGAACTTTCCCTAGTTAAAACTTATCGGATCTACTAGGCTAATCGGTGAATTATTTCATCTTGAACCGTCGGCCTTTATTGTATACCCAGACAATAAGCTTTACGAAGCATTGATTCCCTTATCATCCAATCTCTTGGTTGTGTTCATTTTGGTCTTGAACAATTTTTGGTTCTGCGAGTGTTTTTAGAGAATAAAAGCCTTTTAATATTCTCATAGAGCCGACCCAACTCACACCAACATAGGTGATCGCAACCATTAAGAGTATCCTACATATACCCCACTTGTTATTTCCAAGATATGGTCATCATTAAAAAACATAGTTTTAACCTTTAAACACTTCTGTAGGCAAGCATTATATTTTGCACCATAGGAATGGAGTAGGACCAAGTCCATACAAATGCATAGCTTCTTGAGTTACTCATAACTGGTTTGCCTATTGATCCTAGTCCGTGGGATCTCCAGTCGCGAGGATTGGTTTCCGTATAAGGTAACTCTTGTTGGTTTAGGCTTTTAAACCCATTCCCCTCGATGCGCAGTCAATTTTCTCTCTTGATAAACCTTTAGTAAATGGATCTGCTAGGTTATCATTTGTCCTCACATAATCAATGGAAATAGTTCCATTAGTGTTATGGCATCGACGAATATGTCGTGACTTTCCATTATACACAAAATTGTGCGCTCTGCTTAGCGCAGCTTGGTTATCATAGTGTATGCATATGGATGGTACAGGTTTAGGCCAAAACAGAATATCTTCTAAAAAGTGACGAAGCCATTCTACTTCTTTGCCTGCTTTATCTAATGCAATGAACTCTAATTCCATAGTGGATCGAGCTATGCTTGTTTGTTTAGTAGATTTCCATGACAATTCTGCCCCTGCTAGGGTAAAGACATAACCACTCGTTGATTTTGATTCCTCTGAATCTGCTATCCAGTTTGCATCACTATATACTTCTAAGACGGCAGGATATTTTCCATAATGTAAGGAATAGTTAGTGGTATTTTTTAAATATCCAAGCACTCTCATTAGTGGTTTCCAGTGTTCCTTCCCTGGTTTGCTTGTATACCTGCTCAATCGACTTACTGCATAAGCTATATCTGGTCTTGTGTAATTCATGAGATACATGAGACATCCTATTACACGAGAATATTACAGTTGCATTACACTTTTATAAGTGTTTTTATGCAGTACTTCTGATGGATTAAAAGGTGTATTTACTCCTTTAATTTCAAAATTTTGAAATCTTTCAATCGCTTTTTCTACATAATGTGATTGAGATAACTCAATGCCATTAGGTGTTCTTATTATTTTTATTCCCAAAATAATATCTGCAACACCCAAGTCTTTCATGTCAAAATTGTTGATCAATATTTTCTTTATGGTTTCAATTACCTGAGTATTTGGACCGAATATTAGCATATCGTCCACATATAGAGAGATCATCACATATGATTGTCCAAGTTGTTTATAATAAACACATTTGTCACATTCACTTATACAAAACCATTTCTCATCATGACACTATCAAATTTTGTGTGCCATTGCTTTGGAGCATGTTTTAGTCCGTATAATGATTTGACTAATCTACAGACTTTGTTTTCATTTCCTTTGGAAATAAATCCCTCAGGTTGCTCCATGTAAATCTCCTCATCGAGATTTCCATTTAAGAATGCTGTTTTTACATCCATCTGATGAATCTCTAGATTACAGATGGATGCAATTGCTATTAGCATTCTTATAGAGGTTATTCGTGTTATCGGCGAATATGTATCAAAAAAGTCTACTCCTTCTTTTTGACGATATCCTTTGGCTACTAATCTGGCTTTATACTTGTCGATAGAGTCATCTGCTTTCATTTTCTTCTTGAAAATCCATTTGCAGCCAATTGGTTTTATTCCTGGTGGAATATCAACAATTTCCCAAGTTTTATTACTTAGAATTGAATCAATCTCACTTTGGATTGCTTCTTTCCAACATGAGGATTCAGAAGATGACATTGCTTCCTTGTACGTTTGAGGTTCGTGCTCTAATACATATGTAAAAAAGTCCAAACCAAATGTTTTGGAAGTTCTATCCCTTACGCTTCTTCTTGGTTCAGCATCCTCAATTTCGTGATGAGTTTCATCTTCATGCGAATCGTTTGATTCCTCCCTTGTCCTTTTTGGGACATTATTTCCTTCATTCCTTTTGTGCGGAAACACATCTTCAAAGAATGAGGCATCTCTTGATTCCATGATAGTATTTACATGAATATCAGTTATATCAGACTTGAATACCAAAAATCTGTAGGCACTACTATTGGGCCGGCCCAAGATAATAACAATCTACTGTTTTTGGTCCAAGTTTGACTCTCTTGGGAGGCGGAACTGGAACTTTTGCCAAGCACCCCTACACTTTGAGGTATTTAAAGCTTGGTTTGTGTCCTTTCCATATCTCATCTGGAATTGTTCCTGTTTTATTGTGAGGAACCTTATTTAATATATGATTAGACATATTTAGTGCTTCCCCCCACAAGTTCGTCGGTAGACCAGAAGTTAAAAGCATTGCAGTTATCATATCTTTTAACGTTCTATTCTTCGTCTCGGCTACACCATTTTGTTGTGGTGAATATGGAGCTGTTGTTTGATGAATTATTCCATTTTCTTCATAGAATTGTTCAAATGGTGATTCATACTCTCCACCTCGATCGAATCTTAATATCTTGATCTTTTTATTTAACTGATTTTCTACCTCAGCCTTGTGTTTTATAAATGCTGTTATTGCTTCATCTTTACTATTTAAAAAATATACATAGCAATATCGCTTATAATCGTCAATAAAAGTAATGAAATATTTTTTCCCACCTCTTGTAGGTAATGATTTAAAATCACATAAATCTATGTGAACCAAACCTAGTGGTTCGGTGCTTCTCAACGGATTGAAATTATTTTTTAACCATTTTTGCTTCTACACATGTCTCACATTTGTAGTTCTTATCTACTTAGAAATTTGGAATCAATCCCAAGTTTGATAATTTGTTCATTTTTCGGAAGTTTATGTGTCCTAATCTATCGTGCCATAGTAAAATTTCATGCTCAAACAAGTAAGAAACTTCAATTTTATTAATAGCACAATCAGAATACATAGATTTATTGCCGATAACGGCTACGTTTGCCTTAAATAGGCCATCACATAAATAAACCCTTCTGATATACATTCCAGCTTTGAACAGAACTATCTTGTCTGATTTGAACACAATTTTGAATCCTTTCTTTGATAGCACTGAGCTGGAGATCAGATTCTTGCGTATGTCTGGAACGTGAAGCACGTCATTCATTTTGACAGTTTTTCCAGAAGTGAACTTGAGGATAACTGTGCCACTGCCTTTGATCATGGAAACTGCAGAATTACCCATGAAGAGTCTTTCTTTCTGATCGAATTTCTGGTATGCTGAAAACATGGATTTTTCAGAGCAAACATGACGAGTAGCTCCTATGTCAATCCACCATTGGTTAGGGTTCTGAACCAAATTACATTCAGAAATAACCGTTGAAAAGGTGGACTTATTCATTTTCATGTTGTCAACTGTTGTCATCTCTGTTTTAGTATAAAACAGTAAAATTCTTAAGATGTTATATGTCTAGTTTACTAAAACAGATAGCACGGTACAATAAACTCGTCGCACAAGTTTTTTGATTAGAATTTCACTATACTGGAATTCAGTATATAAAGAAAATTTCGTCTGAGGCTCGTCTTAACGATTTCCTTAAGAATTTTATTTCAAAATTCCCCTAAGATACAACAGACGTATTCTTCATGAGATTGTAATGAGTATGTCAATTCTTTGATATGTATGGAACAGTGAGCAGCAGAGCAAAGAAACAGAAGAAATTAGATTGGAATGGGACGAGAATGTTATCAGTATTCTCTCCTATTTATAATTTCGTCCGCATCCCTTCAAACAGTCACGTCCGCTTGACCGGTCGCACCCGTTGCCTTTGGGTCGCTGCTGTTCGTTAATGGGTCACCCCCGCCTGCTACTGGTTTGCATCTTCTCGCGTCCAACGGTACTTTTTCGCACCCGCTCGTACTGCCTGATACTGTTTCGCCCGCACCTCTTCAGTCGGGTCGCACCCGCATCTGTTCGCCCGCTTCAATCGGCTCGCACTTGTTTGCTTCTAACGGGTCGCACCCGCTACTGTTCGCGCCTATTCAACCGGCGTCCGTATCTTTTCAAATCGCAGGCCCAGCCTAGTTTCAGACGAAGCCCAAAACCGTTAAACAATGGCCTAGCAAAAAGAATGGTCATTTTAGACCCGTACCCGTACCCGACCCCGGCCCGGTGCGGTCGGACGGCGACGACGTGCGCGCGTGTGTGGTGTAGGTGCATGATCTCCCTCCTCACAACGAAGCATACATTTAGGAGCCCCAGGCCCTCAACCTCACCATGAGAAAGCCATATATAAACCAATATAGCTCTCAACAATTTGGCGATGTGGGACTTTGTATATTTCCATTATTCAATTTCTTAAGGAATTCCAACAATCCCCCACATGAATGATAATATACATATCCCCCACACAAAGCGAAATATCACAGAGTATATATGGAATAATGTTTTATCGTGGATAAGTGAATATTTCACTTTGAACTTTCCCTAGTTAAACTTATCAGATCTACTTGGCTAATTGGTGAATTATTTCATCTTGAACCGTAGGCCTTTATTGTATACCCAGACAATAAGCTTTACGAAGCATTGATTCCCTTCTCATCCAATCTCTTGGTTGTGTTCATTTTGGTCCTGAACAATTTTTGGTTCTGCGAGTGTTTTTAGAGATTAAAAGCCTTTTAATATTGTCATAGAGTCGACCCAGCTCAACTAACATAGGTCATCGCAACCATGAAGAGTATCCTACATATAACCCACTTGTTATTTCCAAGATATGGTCATCATTAAAAAACATAGTTTTAACCTTTAAACACTTCTGTAGGCATGCATTATATTTTGCACCATAGGAATGGAGTAGGACCAAGTCCATGCAAATGCATAGCTTCTTGAGTTACTCATAACTGGTTTGCCTATTGATCCTAGTCCATGAGATCTCCAGTCGCTAGGATAGGTTTCCGTATAAGGTAACTCTTGTTGGTTTAGGCTTTTAAACCCATTCCCCTCGATGCACAGTCAATTTTCTCTCTTGATAAACCTTTAGTAAATGGATCCGCTAGGTTATCATTTGTCCTCACATAATCAATGGAAATAGTTCCATTAGAGAGTAACTGCCAACTGTGTTATGGCGTCGACGAATATGTCGTGACTTTCCATTATACAAAAAATTATGCGCTCTGCATAGCGCAAATTGGTTATCACAGTGTATGCATATGGCTGGTACAGGTTTAGGCCAAAACGGAATATCTTCTAAAAAGTGACGAAGTCATTCTGCTTCTTCGCCTGCTTTATCTAATGCAATGAACTCTGATTCCATAGTGGATCGAGCTACGCATGTTTGTTTAGTAGATTTCCATGACACTGCTGCCCCTGCTAGGGTAAAGAAATAACCACTCGTTGATTTTGATTCCTCTGAATCTGCAATCTAGTTTGCATCACTATGTCCTTCTAAGACGGCAGGATATTTTCCATAATGTAAGGAATAGTTAGTGGTATTTTTTAAATATCCAAGCACTCTCATTAGTGCTTTCCAGTATTCCTTCCCTGTTTTGCTTGTATACCTACTCAATCGACTTACTGCATAAGCTATATCTGGTCTTGTGCAACTCATGAGATACATGAGAGATCCTATTACACGAGAATATTCCAGTTGAATTACACTTTCATTAGTGTTTTTATGCAGTACTTCTGATGGATTAAAAGGTGTATTTACTCCTTTAATTCCAAAATTTCGAAATCTTTCAATCACTTTTTCTACATAATGTGATTGAGACAACTCAATGCCATTAGGTGTTCTTATTATTTTTATTCCCAAAATAATATCTGCAACACCCAAGTCTTTCATGTCGAAATTGATGATCAATATTTTCTTTATGGTCTCAATTACCTGAGTATTTGGACCGAATATTAGCATATCGTCCACATATAGACAGATCATCACATATGATTGTCCAAGTTGTTTATAATAAACACATTTATCACATTCATTTATATGAAAACCATTTCTCATCATGACACTATCAAATTTTGTGTGCCATTGCTTTGGAGCTTGTTTTAGTCCGTATAATGATTTGACTAATCTACAGGCTTTGTTTTCATTTCCTTTGGAAATAAATCCCTCAGGTTGCTCCATGTAAATCTCCTCATCGAGATTTCCATTTAAGAATGCTGTTTTTACATCCATCTGATGAATCTCTAGATTGTAGATGGATGCAATTGCTATTAGCATTCTTATAGAGATTATTCGTGTTACCGACGAATATATATCAAAAAAGTGTACTCCTTCTTTTTGACGATATCTTTTGGCTACTAATCTGGCTTTATATACTTGTCGATAGAGCCATCTGCTTCCATTTTCTTCTTGAAAATCCATTTGCAGCCAATTGGCTTTATTCATGGTGGAATATCAACAATTTTCCAAGTTTTATTACTTAGAATTGAATCAATCTCACTTTGGATTGCTTCTTTCCAATATGAGGATTCAGAAGATGACATTGCTTCCTTGTACGTTTGAGGTTCGCGCTCTAATACATATGTAAAAAAGTCCAAACCAAATGTTTTGGAAGTTCTATCCCTTACGCTTCTTCTTCTTGGTTCAGCATCCTCAATTTCGTGATGAGTTTCATCTTCATGCGAATCGTTTGATTCTTCTCTTGTCCTTTTTGGGACATTATTTCCTTCATTCCTTTTGTGCGGAAATGCATCTTCAAAGAATGAGGCATCTCTTGATTCCATGATTGTATTTACATGAATATCAGTTATATCAGACTTGAATACCAAAAATCTGTAGGCACTACTATTTTGGGCTGGCCCAAGATAATAACAATCTACTATTTTTGGTCCAAGTTTGACTCTCTTGGGAGGCGGAACTGGAACTTTTGCCAAGCACCCCCACACTTTGAGGTATTTAAAGCTTGGTTTGTGTCCTTTCCATATATCATATGGAATTGTTCCTGTTTTATTGTGAGGAATCTTATTTAATATATGATTAGACATATTTAGTGCTTCCTTCTCACAAGTTCGTCGGTAGACCAGAAGTTAAAAGCATTGCAGTAACCATATCTTTTAACGTTCTATTCTTCCTCTCGGCTACACCATTTTGTTGTGGTGAATATGGAGCTGTTGTTTGATGAATTATTCCATTTTCTTCACAGATTCAAACGGTGATTCATACTCTCCACCTCGATCAGATCTTAATATCTTGATCTTTTTATTTAACTGATTTTCTACCTCAGCCTTGTATTTTATAAACGTTGTTATTGCTTCATCTTTACTATTTAAAAGATATACATAGCAATATTGCGTATAATCGTCAATAGAAGTAATGAAATACTTTTTCCCACCATTTGTAGGTAATGATTTAAAATCACATAAATCTGTGTGAACCAAACCTAGTGGTTCGGTGCTTCTATCAACAGATTGAAATGGTTTTTTAACCATTTTTGCTTCTACACATGTCTCACATTTGTAGTTCTTATCTACTTGGAAATTTGGAATCAATCCCAAGTTTGATAATTTGTTCATTTTTCGAAAGTTTATGTGTCCTAATCTATCGTGCCATAGTAAAATTTCGTGCTCAAGCAAGTAAGAAACTTCAATTTTATTAATAGCACAATCAGAATACATAGATTTATTCCTAATAACGGCTATGTTTGCCTTAAATAGGCCATCACATAAATAACCCCTTCCGATATACATTCCAGCTTTGAACAGAACCATCTTGTCTAATTCGAACACAATTTTGAATCCTTTCTTTGATTGGACCGAGTCGGAGATCAGATTCTTGCGTATGTCTGTAACGTGAAGCACGTCATTCAATTTGACAGTTTTTCCAGAAGTGAACTTGAGGATAACTGTGCCACTGCCTTCGATCATGGAAACTGCAGAATTACCCATGTAGAGTCTTTCTTTCTGATCGAATTTCTGGTATGTTGAAAACATGGATTTTTCAGAGCAAACATGACGAGTAGCTCCTGTGTCAACCCACCATTGGTTAGGGTTCTGTACCAAATTGCATTCAGAAATAACCGCTGAAAAGGTGGACTTATCCATTTTCATGTTGTCAACTGTTGCCATCTCTGTTTTAGTATAAAACATTAAAAATTTTAAGATGTTATACGTCTAGTTTACTAAAAAAGATAGCACGGTACAATAAACTCGTCGCACAAGTTTATCGATTAGAATTCCACTATACAGGAATTCAGTATATAAAGGAAATTTCGTCTGAGGCTCGTCGTAACGATTTGCTTGAGAATTTTATTTCAAAATTCCCCCAAGATACAACACACGTATTCTACACGAGATTGTAATGAGTATGTCAATTCTGTGATATGTATGGAACAGTGAGCAGTAGAGCAAAGAAGCAAAAGAAATTAGATTGGAATGGGATGAGAATGTGATCGGTATTCTCTCCTATTTATAATTTCGTCCGCATCCCTTCAAACAGTCGCGTACGCTTGACGGGTCGCACCCGTTGCCTTTAGGTTGCTGCTGTTCGTTAGTGGGTCACACCCGCCTGCTACTGGTTTGCATCTGCTCACGTCCAACGGTACTTTTTCGCACCCGCTCGTACCGCCTGGTACTGTTTCGCTCGCACCTCTTCAGTCGGGTCGCACCCGCATCTGTTCGCCCGCTTCAATCGGCTTGCACCTGTTTGCTTCTAACGGGTCGCACCCGCTACTGTTCGCGCCTATTCAACCCGCGTCCACACCTCTTCAAATCGTAGGCCCGGCCCAGTTTCAGACGAAGCCCAAAACCGTTAAACAATGGCCTGGCAAAAAGAATGGTCATTTTATACCCGTACCCGAGCCCGGCCCGGTTCGGTCGGACGGCGGCGGCACGCGCGCATGTGTGGTGGAGATGCATGATCTCCCTCCTCACAACGAAGCATACATTTGGGAGCCCCAGGCCCCCAATCTCCTCATGAGAAAGTCATATATAAACCAATATAGCTCTCAACAATTAGGCGATGTGGGACTTTGTATATTTCCATTCATTCAATTTCTTAAGGAATTCCAACAATCCCCCACATGAATGATAGTATACATATCCCCACACAAAGCGAAATATCACAGAGTACATATGGAATAATGCTTTACCGTGGATAAGTAGATATTTCACTTTGAACTTTCCCTAGTTAAAACTTATCGGATCTACTTGGCTAATCGGTGAATTATTTCATCTTGAACCGTCAGCCTTTATTGTATAACCAGACAATAAGCTTTACGAAGCATTGATTCCCTTCTCATCCAATCTCTTGGTTGTGTTCATTTTGGCCCTGAACAATTTTTGGTTCTGCGAGTGTTTTTAGAGAATAAAAGCCTTTTAATATTCTCATAGAGCCGACCCAGCTCACACTAACATAGGTGATCGCAACCATTAAGAGTATGCTACATATACCCCACTTGTTATTTTCAAGATATGGTCATCATTAAAAAACATAGTTTTAACCTTTAAACACTTCTGTAGGCATGCATTATATTTTACACCATAGGAATGGAGTAGGACCAAGTCCATACAAATGCATAGCTTCTTGAGTTACTTATAACTGGTTTGCCTATTGATCCTACTCCGTGGGATCTCCAGTCGCTAGGATAGGTTTCTGTATAAGGTAACTCTTGTTGGTTTAGGCTTTTAAACCCATTCCCCTCGATGCGCAGTCAATTTTCTCTTTTGATAAAACTTTAGTAAATGGATCCGCTAGGTTATCATTTGTCCTCACATAATCAATGAAAATAGTTCCATTAGAGAGTAACTGCCAACTGTGTTATGGCATCGACGAATATGTTGTGACTTTCCATTATACACCAAATTGTGCGCTCTTCTTAGCGCAGCTTGGTTATCACAGTGTATTCATATGGCCGGTACAGGTTTAGGCCAAAACGGAATATCTTCTAAAAAGTGACGAAGCCATTCTGCTTCTTCGCCTGCATTATCTAATGCAATGAACTCTGATTCCATAGTGGATCGAGCTATGCATGTTTGTTTTGTAGATTTTCATGACACGGCTGCCCCTGCTAGGGTAAAGACATAACCACTCGTTGACTTTGATTCCTCTGAATCTGCAATCCAGTTTGCATCACTATATCCTTCTAAGACGGCAGGATATTTTCCATAATGTAAGGAATAGTTAGTGGTATTTTTTAAATATCCTGGTTTGCTTGTATACCTGCTCAATCGACTTACTGCATAAGCTGTATCTAGTCTTGTGCAATTCATGAGATACATGAGACGTCCTATTATACGAGAATATTCCAGTTGCATTACACTTTCATTAGTATTTTTATGCAGTACTTCTGATGGATTAAAATGTGTTTTTACTCCTTTAATTACAAAATTTTGAAATCTTTCAATCACTTTTTCTACATAATGTGATTGAGATAACTCAATGCCATTAGGTGTTCTTATTATTTTTATTCCCAAAATAATATCTGCAACACCCAAGTCTTTCATGTCGAAATTGTTGATCAATATTTTCTTTATGGTCTCAATTACCTGAGTATTTGGACCAAATATTAGCATATCGTCCACATATAGACAGATCATCACATATGATTGTCCAAGTTGTTTATAATAAACGCATTTGTCGCATTCATTTATACGAAAACCATTTCTCATCATGACACTATCAAATTTTGTGTGTCATTGCTTTGAAGCTTGTTTTAGTCCGCATAATGATTTGACTAATCTACAGACTTTGTTTTCATTTCCTTTGGAAATAAATCCCTCAGGTTGCTCCATGTAAATCTCCTCATCGAGATTTCCATTTAGGAATGCTGTTTTTACATCCATCTGATGAATCTCTAGATTATAGATGGATGCAATTGTTGTTAGCATTCTTATAGAGGTTATTCGTGTTACCGGCGAATATGTATCAAAAAATTCTACTCCTTCTTTTTGATGATGTCCTTTGGCTATTAATCTGGCTTTATACTTGTCGATAGAGCCATCTGCTTTCATTTTCTTCTTGAAAATCCATTTGCAGCCAATTGGTTCTATTCCTGGTGGAATATCAACAATTTCTCAAGTTTTATTACTTAGAATTGAATCAATCTCACTTTGGATTGCTTCTTTCCAACATGAGGATTCAGAAGATGACATTGCTTCCTTGTACGTTTGAGGTTCGTGCTCTAATACATATGTAAAAAAGTCCAAACCAAATGTTTTAGAAGTTCTAGCCCTTACGCTTCTTCTTGGTTCAGCATCCTCAATTTCGTGATGAGTTTCATCTTCATGCGAATCGTTTGATTCTTCCCTTGCCCTTTTTGGGACATTATTTCCTTCATTCCTTTTGTGCGGAAATGCATCTTCAAAGAACGAGGAATCTCTTGATTCCATGATTGTATTTACATGAATATCAGTTATATCAGACTTGAATACCAAAAATCTGTAGGCACTACTATTTTGGGCTGGCCCAAGATAATAACAATCTACTGTTTTTGGTCCAAGTTTGACTCTCTTGGGAGGCGGAACTGGAACTTTTGCCAGGCATCCCCACACTTTGAGGTATTTAAAGCTTGGTTTGTGTCCTTTCCATATCTCATATGGAATTGTTCTTGTTTTATTGTGAGGAACCTTATGTAATATATGATTAGACATATTTAGTGCTTCCCCCCACAAGTTCGTCGGTAGACCAGAAGTTAAAAGCATTGCAGTAATCATATCTTTTAATGTTCTATTCTTCCTCTCGGCTACACCATTTTGTTGTGGTGAATATGGAGCTGTTGTTTGATGAATTATTCCATTTTCTTCACAGAATTTTTCAAATGGTGATTCATACTCTCCACCTCGATCAGATCTTAATATCTTGATCTTTTTATTTAACTGATTTTCTACCTCAGCCTTGTATTTTATAAACGCTGTTATAGCTTCATCTTTACTATTTAAAAGATATACATAGCAATATCACATATAATCGTCAATAGAAGTAATGAAATACATTTTCCCACCTCTTGTAGGCAATGATTTAAAATCACATAAATCTGTGTGAACCAAACCTAGTGGTTCGGTGCTTCTATCAACAGATTGAAATGGTTTTTTAACCATTTTTGCTTCTACACATGTCTCACATTTGTAGTTCTTATCTACTTGGAAATTTGGAATCAATCCCAAGTTTGATAATTTTTTCATTTTTCGGAAGTTAGTGTGTCCTAATCTATCGTGCCATAGTAAAATTTCGTGCTCAAGCAAGTAAGAAACTTCAATTTTATTAATAGCACAATTAGAATACATAGATTTATTGCCGATAACGGCTACATTTGCCTTAAATAGGCCATCACATAAATAACCCCTTCCGATATACATTCCAGCTTTGAACAGAACCATCTTGTCTGATTCGAACACAATTTTGAATCCTTTCTTTGATTGGACTGAGCCGGAGATCAGATTCTTGCGTATGTCTGTAACGTGAAGCACGTCATTCAATTTGACAGTTTTTCCAGAAGTGAACTTGAGGATAACTGTGCCACTGCCTTCGATCATGGAAACTGCAGAATTACCCATGTAGAGTCTTTCTTTGTGATCGAATTTCTGGTATGTTGAAAACATGGATTTTTCAAAGCAAACATGACGAGTAGCTCCTGTGTCAACCCACCATTGGTTAGGGTTCTGAACCAAATTGCATTCAGAAATAACCGCTGAAAAGGTGGACTTATCCATTTTCATGTTGTCAACTGTTGCCATCTCTGTTTTAGTATAAAACAGTAAAAAATTTAAGATGTTATACGTCTAGTTTACTAAAACAGATAGCACGGTACAATAAACTTGTCGCACAAGTTTATCGATTAAAATTCCACTATACTGGAATTCAGTATATAAAGGAAATTTCGTCTGAGGCTCGTCGTAACGATTTGCTTGAGAATTTTATTTCAAAATTCCCCCAAGATACAACACACGTATTCTACACGAGATTGTAATGAGTATGTCAATTCTGTGATATGTATGGAACAGTGAGCAGTAGAGCAAAGACGCAAAAGAAATTAGATTGGAATGGGATGAGAATGTGATCGGTATTCTCTCCTATTTATAATTTCGTCTGCATCCCTTCAAACAGTCGCGTCCGCTTGACGGGTCGCACCCGTTGCCTTTAGGTCGCTGCTGTTCGTTAGTGGGTCACACCCGCCTGCTACTGGTTTGCATCTGCTCGCGTCCAACGGTACTTTTTCGCACCCACTCGTACCACCTGGTACTGTTTCCCCCGCGTCTCTTCAGTCGGGTCGCACCCGCATCTGTTCGCCCGCTTCTATCGGCTTGCACCTGTTTGCTTCTAACGGGTCGCACCCGCTACTGTTCACGCCTATTCAACCCGCATCTGCATCTCTACAAATCGCAGGCCCAGCCCAGTTTCAGACGAAGCGCAAAACCGTTAAACAATGGCCTAGCAAAAAGAATGGTCATTTTAGACCCGTACCCGTACCCGAGCCCGGCCGGTTCGGTCGGACGGTGGCGGCACGCACGCGTGTGTGGTGGAGATGCATGATCTTCCTCCTCACAACGAAGCATACATTTGGGTGCCCCAGGCCCCCAACCTCCTTATGAGAAAGCCATATATAAACCAATATAGCTCTCAACAATTAGGCGATGTGGGACTTTGTATATTTCCATTCATTCAATTTCTTAAGGAATTCCAACAATCTTCCGCATGAATGATAATATACATATCCCCCACACAAAGCGAAATATCACAGAGTACATATGGAATAATGCTTTGTCGTGGATAAGTAGATATTTCACTTTGAATTTTCCCTAGTTAAAACTTATCGGATCTACTTGGCTAATCGGTGAATTATTTCATCTTGAACCGTCGGCCTTTATTGTATACCTAGACAATAAGCTTTACGAAGCATTGATTCCCTTCTCATCCAATCTCTTGGTTGTGTTCATTTTGGTCCTGAACAGTTTTTGGTTCTGCAAGTGTTTTTAGAGAATAAAAGCCTTTTAATATTCTCATAGAGCTGACCCAGCTCACACTAACATAGGTGATCGCAACCATTAAGAGTATCCTACATATACCCCACTTGTTATTTCCAAATATGGTCATCATTAAAAAACATAGTTTTAACCTTTAAACACTTCTGTAGGCATGCATTATATTTTGCACCATAGGAATGGAGTAGGACCAAGTCCATACAAATGCATAGCTTCTTGAGTTACTCATAACTGGTTTGCCTGTTGATCCTAGTCCATGGGATCTCCAGTCGCTAGGATAGGTTTCCGTATAAGGTAACTCTTGTTGGTTAAGGCTTTTAAACCCATTTACCTCGATGCGCAGTCAATTTTCTCTCTTGATAAACCTTTAGTAAATGAATCCGCTAGGTTATCATTTGTCCTCACATAATCAATGGAAATAGTTCCATTAGAGAGTAACTGCCAAACTGTGTTATGGCGTCGACGAATATGTCGTGACTTTTCATTATACACAAAATTGTGCGCTCTGCTTAGCGCAGCTTGGTTATCACAGTGTATGCATATGGCCGGTACAGTTTTAGGCCAAAACGGAATATCTTCTAAAAAGTGACGAAGTCATTCTGCTTCTTCGCCTTCTTTATCTAATGCAATGAACTCTGATTCCATAGTGGATCGAGCTATGCATGTTTGTTTAGTAGATTTCCATGACACTGCTGCCCCTGCTAGGGTAAAGACATAACCACTCGTTGATTTTGATTCCTCTGAATCTGCAATCCAGTTGCATCACTATATCCTTCTAAGACGGCAGGATATTTTCCATAATGTAAGGAATGGTTGGTGGTATTTTTTAAATATCCAAGCACTCTCATTAGTGCTTTCCAGTGTTCCTTCCCTGGTTTGCTTGTATGCCTGCTCAATCGACTTACTGCATAAGATATATCTGGTCTTGTGCAATTCATGAGATACATGAGACATCATATTACACGAGAATATTCCAGCTGCATTACACTTTCATTAGTGTTTTTATGCAGTACTTCTGATGGATTAAAAGGTATATTTCCTCCTTTAATTCCAAAATTTTGAAATCTTTCAATCACTTTTTCTACATAATATGATTGAGATAACTCAATGCCATTAGGTGTTCTTATTATTTTTATTCCCAAAATAATATCTGCAACACCCAAGTCTTTCATGTCGAAATTGTTGATCAATATTTTCTTTATGGTTTCAATTACCTGAGTATTTGGACCGAATATTAGCATATCGTCCACATATAGAGAGATCATCACATATGATTGTCCAAGTTGTTTATAATAAACACATTTGTCACATTCACTTATACAAAACCATTTCTCATCATGACACTATCAAATTTTGTGTGCCATTGCTTTGGAGCTTGTTTTAGTCCGTATAATAATTTGACTAATCTACAGACTTTGTTTTTATTTCCTTTGGAAATAAATCCCTCAGGTTGCTCCATGTAAATCTCCTCATCGAGATTTCCATTTAAGAATGCTGTTTTTACATCCATCTGATGAATCTCTAGATTGTAGATGGATGCAATTGCTATTAGCATTCTAATAGAGATTATTCGTGTTACCGACGAATATGTATCAAAAAAGTGTACTCCTTCTTTTTGACGATATCTTTTGGCTACTAATCTGGCTTTATATACTTGTCGATAGAGCCATCTGCTTTCATTTTCTTCTTGAAAATCCATTTGCAGCCAATTGGCTTTATTCCTGGTGGAAAATCAACAATTTCCCAAGTTTTATTACTTAGAATTGAATCAATCTCACTTTGGATTGCTTCTTTCCAACATGAGGATTCAGAAGATGACATTGCTTCCTTGTACGTTTGAGGTTCGTGCTCTAATACATATGTAAAAAAGTCCAAACCAAATGTTTTGGAAGTTCTAGCCCTTACGCTTCTTCTTGGTTCAGCATCCTCAATTTCGTGATGAGTTTCATCTTCATGCGAATCGTTTGATTCCTCCCTTGTCCTTTTTGGGACATTATATCCTTCATTCCTTTTGTGCGGAAACGCATCTTCAAAGAATGAGGCATCTCTTGATTCCATGATTATATTTACATGAATATCAGTTATATCAGACTTGAATACCAGAAATCTGTAGGCACTACTATTTTGGGCTGGCCCAAGATAATAACAATCTACTGTTTTTGGTCCAAGTTTGACTCTCTTGGGAGGCGGAACTGGAACTTTTGCCAGGCATCCCCACACTTTGAGGTATTTAAAGCTTGGTTTGTGTCCTTTCCATATCTCATATGGAATTGTTCCTGTTTTATTGTGAGGAACCTTATTTAATATATGATTAGACATATTTAGTGCTTCCCCTCACAAGTTCGTCGGTAGACCAGAAGTTAAAAGCATTGCAGTAATCATAACTTTTAACGCTCTATTCTTCCTCTCGGCTACATCATTTTGATGTGGTGAATATGGAGCTGTTGTTTGATGAATTATTCCATTTTCTTCACAGAATTGTTCAAATGGTGATTCATACTCTCCACCTCGATCAGATCTTAATATCTTGATCTTTTTATTTAACTGATTTTCTAACTCAGCCTTGTATTTTATAAACGTTGTTATTGCTTCATCTTTACTATTTAAAAGATATACATAGTAATATCGCGTATAATCATCAATAAAAGTAATGAAATACTTTTTTCCACCTCCTGTAGGTAATGATTTAAAATCACATAAATCTGTATGAACCAAACCTAGTGGTTCGGTTCTTCTATCAACAGATTGAAATGGTTTTTTAACCATTTTTGCTTCTACACATGTCTCACATTTGTAGTTCTTATCTACTTGGAAATTTGGAATCAATCCCAAGTTTGATAATTTGTTCATTTTTCGGAAGTTTATGTGTCCTAATCTATCGTGCTATGGTAAAATTTCATGCTCAAGCAAGTAAGAAACTTCTATTTTATTAATAGCACAATCAGAATACATAGATTTATTGCCGATAACAGCTACATTTGCCTTAAATAGGCCATCACATAAATAACCCCTTCCGATATACATTCCAGCTTTGAACAGAACCATCTTGTCTGATTCTAACACAATTTTGAATCCTTTCTTTGATAGCACTGAGCCGGAGATCAGATTCTTGCGTATGTCTAGAACGTGAAGCACGTCATTCAATTTGACAGTTTTTCCAGAAGTGAACTTGAGAATAACTGTGCCACTGCCTTCGATCATGGAAACTGCAGAATTACCCATGTAGAGTCTTTCTTTCTGATCGAATTTCTGGTATGTTGAAAACATGGATTTCTCAGAGCAAACATGATGAGTAGCTCCTGTGTCAACCCACCGTTGGTTAGGGTTCTGAACCAAATTGCATTCAGAAATAATCGTTGAAAAGGTGGACTTATCTATTTTCATTATGTCAACTGTTGCCATCTCTGTTTTAGTATAAAACAGTAAAATTCTTAAGATGTTATACGTCTGGTTTACTAAAACAGATAGCACGGTACAATAAACTCGTCACACAAGTTTATCGATTAGAATTCCACTATACTGGAATTCAGTATATAAAGGAAATTTCGTCTGAGGCTCGTCGTAATAATTTCCTTAAGAATTTTATTTCAAAATTCCCCCAAGATACAACACATGTATTCTGCACGAGATTGTAATGAGTATGTCAATTCTATGATATGTATGGAACAGTGAGCAGTAGAGCAAAGAAGCAAAAGAAATTAGATTGGAATGGGATGAGAATGTGATCAGTATTCTCTCCTATTTATTATTTCGTCCGCATCCCTTCAAACAGTCGCGTCCGCTTGACGGGTCGCACCCGTTGCCTTTTGGTCGCTGCTGTTCGTTAATAGGTCACACCCGCCTGCTACTGCTTTGCATCTGCTCCCGTCCAACGGTACTTTTTCGCACCCGCTCGTACCGCCTGGTATTGTTTCGCCCGTGCCTCTTCAGTTGGGGCGCACCCACATCTGTTCGCCCGCTTCAATCGGCTCGCACCTGTTTGCTTCCAACGGGTCGCACCCGCTACTGTTCGCGCCTATTCAACCCGCGTCCGCATCTCTTCAAATCGCAGGCCCAGCCCAGTTTCAGACGAAGCCCAAAACCGTTAAACAATGGACTAGCAAAAAGAATGGTCATTTTAGACCCGTACCCGACCCCGGCCCGGTTCGGTCGGACGGCGGCGGCGCGCGCGTGTGGTGGAGATGCATGATCTCCCTCCTCACAAGGAAGCATACATTTGGGAGCCCCAGGCCCCCAACCTCCTCATGAGAAAGCCATATATAAAGCAATATAGCTCTCTACAATTAGGCGATGTGGGACTTTGTATATTTCCATCCATTCAATTTCTTATGGAATTCCAACAATCCCAACATGAATGATAATATCCATATCCCCCACACAAAGCGAAATATCACAGGGTACATATGGAATAATGCTTTATCGTGGATAATTAGATATTTCACTTTGAACTTTCCTTAGTTAAAACTTATCGGATCTACTTGGCTAATCGGTGAATTATTTCATCTTGAACCGTCGGCCTTTATTGTATACCCAAGCAATAAGATTTACGAAGCATTGATTCCCTTCTCATCCATCTCTTTGTTGTGTTCATTTTGGTCCTGAACAATTTTTGTTCTGCGAGTGTTTTTAGAGAATAAAAGCCTTTTAATATTCTCATAGAGCCGACTCAGATCACACTAACATAGGTGATCGCAACCATTAAAAGTATCCTACATATACCCCACTTGTTATTTCCAAGATATGGTCATCATTAAAAAACATAGTTTTAACCTTTAAACACTTCTGTAGGCATGCATTATATTTTGCACCATAGGAAAGGAGTAGGACCAAGTCCATACAAATGCATAGCTTCTTGAGTTACTCATAAATGGTTTGCCTATTGATCCTAGTCCGTGGGATCTCCAGTCGCTAGGATAGGTTTCCGTATAAGGTAACTTTTGTTGGTTTAGGCTTTTAAACCCATTCCCCTTGATGCGCAGTCAATTTTCTCTCTTGATAAACCTTTAGTAAATTGATCCGCTAGGTTATCATTTGTCCTCACATAATCAATGGAAATAGTTCCATTAGAGAGTAACTGCCTAACTGTGTTATGGGGTCGACGAATATGTCGTGACTTTCCATTATACACAAAATTGTGCGCTCTGCTTAGTGCAGCTTGGTTATCACAGTGTATGCATATGGCCGATACAGGTTTAGGCCAAAATGGAATATCTTCTAAAAAGTGACGAAGCCATTCTGCTTCTTCGCCTGCTTTATCTAATGCAATGAACTCTGATTCCATAGTGGATCGAGATATGCATGTTTGTTTAGTAGATTTCCATGACACTGCTGCCCCTTCTAGGGTAAAGTCACAACCACTCGTTGATTTTGATTCCTCTGAATCTGCAATCCAGTTTGCATCACTATATCCTTCTAATATGGCAGGATATTTTCCATAATGTAAGAAATAGTTAGTGGCATTTTTTAAATATCCAAGCACTCTCATTAGTGCTTTCCACTGTTCCTTCCCTGGTTTGCTTGTATACCTGCTTAATCGACTTACTGCATAAGCGATATCTGGTCTTGTGCAATTCATGAGATACATGAGACACCCTATTACACGAGAATATTCAAGTTGCATTACACTTTCATTAGTGTTTTTATGCAGTACATCTGATGGATTAAAAGGTGTATTTTCTCCTTTAATTCCAAAATTTTGAAATCTTCCAATCACTTTTCTACATAATGTGATTGAGATAACTCAATGCCATTAGGTGTTCTTATTATTTTTATTCCCAAAATAATATCTGCAACACCCAAGTCTTTCATGTCGAAATTGTTGATCAATATTTTCTTTATGGTCTCAATTACCTGAGTATTTGGACTGAATATTAGCATATCGTCCACATATAGACAGATCATCACATATGATTGTCCAAGTTGTTTATAATAAACACATTTGTCACATTCATTTATACGAAAACCATTTCTCATCATGACACTATCAAATTTTGTGTGCCATTGCTTTGGAGCTTGTTTTAGTCCGTATAATGATTTGACTAATTTACAGACTTTGTTTTTATTCCCTTTGGAAATAAATCCCTCGGGTTGCTCCATGTAAATCTCCTCATCGAGATTTCCATTTAAGAATGCTGTTTTTACATCCATCTGATGAATCTCTAGATTATAGATGGATGCAATTTCTTTTAGTATTCTTGTAGAGCGTTATTCGTGGTACCGGCGAATATGTATCAAAAAAGTCTACTCCTTCTTTTTGACGATATCCTTTGGCTACTAATCTGGCTTTATACTTGTCGATAGAGCCATCTACTTTCATTTTCTTCTTGAAAATCCATTTGCAGCTAATTGGTTTTATTCCTGGTGGAATATCAACAATTTCCCAAGTTTTATTACTTAAAATTGAATGAATCTCACTTTGGATTGCTTCTTTCCAACATGAGGATTCAGAAGATGACATTGCTTCCTTATACGTTTGAGGTTCGTGCTTTAATACATATGTAAAAAAGTCCAAACCAAATGTTTTGGAAGTTATAGCCCTTACGCTTCTTCTTGTTCCATCATCCTCAATTTCGTGATGAGTTTCATCTTCATGCGAATCGTTTGATTCTTCCCTTATCCTTTTTGGGACATTATTTCCTTCATTCCTTTTGTGCGGAAACGCATCTTCAAAGAATGAGGCATCTGTTGATTCCATGATTGTATTTACATGAATATCAGTTATATCAGACTTGAATACCAAAAATATGTAGGCACTACTATTTTGGGATGGCCCAAGATAATAACAATCTACTGTTTTTGGTCCAAGTTTGACTCTCTTGGGAGGCGGAACTGGAACTTTTGCCAGGCATCCCCACACTTTGAGGTATTTAAAGCTTGGTTTGTGTCCTTTCCATATCTCATGTGGAATTGTTTCTGTTTTATTGTGAGGAACCTTATTTAATATATGATTAGACATATTTAATGCTTCCCCCCACAAGTTCGTCGGTAGACCAGAAGTTAAAAGCATTGCAGTAATCATATCTTTTAACGTTCTATTCTTCCTCTCGGCTACACCATTTTGTTGTGGTGAATATGGAGCTGTTGTTTGATGAATTATTCCATTTTCTTCACAGAATTGTTCAAATGGTGATTCATACTCTCCACCTCGATCAGATCTTAATACCTTGATCTTTTTATTTAACAGATTTTCTACCTCAGCCTTGTATTTTATAAACGCTGTTATTGCTTCATCTTTACTATTTAAAAGATATACATAGCAATATCGCGTATAATCGTCAATAAAAGTAATGAAATACTTTTTCCCACCTCTTGTAGGTAATGATTTAATATCACATAAATCTGTGTGAACCAAACCAAGTGGTTCGGTGCTTCTATCAACAGATTGAAATGGTTTTTTAACCATTTTTGCTTCTACACATGTCTCACATTTGTAGTTCTCATCTACTTGGAAATTTGTATTAAATCCCAAGTTTGATAGTTTGTTCATTTTTCGAAAGTTTATGTGTCCTAATCTATCGTGCCATAGTAAAATTTCATGCTCAAGCAAGTAAGATACTTCAATTTTATTAATAGCACAATCAGAATACATAGATTTATTGCCGATAACGGCTACGTTTGCCTTAAATAGGCCATCACATAAATAACCCCTTTCGATATATATTCCAGCTTTGAATAGAACCGTCTTGTCTGATTCGAACGCAATTTTGAATCCTTTCTTTGATAGCACTTAGTCGGAGATCAGATTCTTGCGTATGTCTGGAACGTGAAGCACGTCATTCAATTTGACAGTTTTTCCAGAAGTGAACTTGAGAATAACTGTGCCACTGCCTTCGATCATGGAAACTGTAGAATTACCCATGTAGAGTCTTTCTTTCTGATCGAATTTCTGGTATGTTGAAAACATGGATTTTTCAGAGCAAACATGACGAGTAGCTCCTGTGTCAACCCACCATTGGTTAGGGTTCTGAACCAAATTGCATTCAGGAATAACCGCTGAAAAGGTGGACTTATCCATTTTCATGTTGTCAACTGTTACCATCTCTGTTTTATTTACCCTGTTGATTAAGCGACGGCTAGCGACGGTTAGCGATTGCCATTTTGATAATTTTAGCGATGAATCGCGACGGCTAGCGACGGACAAAATGCAAAAGGTTGTATATATTGTAAAAAATAAAGTTTGCACAAAAAATTAAAATTTAAATACACAAATTAAAAGAACAATAGTTGAAACAAATTTAAAACTTACAAATTTAAATACACAAATTTTTGAAATAAAATATAAATAGTTGAAACATTGTCAAAATTTGAAAAGAACAATAATATTTGATAAAATTTAAAGAAATTTCTTTATCCCTTAGATTGTCTTTGGCCCCGTCTGGCAAGTGTTGTATATGATCGTTATATGGATGTTCGTATTGTAACGGAACGGACATTTATATTCATCTGATACAATATTTGTCGGATTTGTCCCTGTATTGGACAAGTTACAAACACAATAAAGTAATTACATATTATAAATCAATTCATTTTAAACGGTTACAAAATTTCGACAGCACTTCCTTTACGTTCCCTGTGTACACGCATTTGTGTACGATACAGGGAACATAAGGGAAGTGCTGCCGAAATTTTGTTGAACCGTTTAATCTGAAATGATTTATAAAATGTAATTACATTATTGTGTTTGTAATGGGAAGTAGGATGACTGGCCACCGAAGTGAAAATCAAAATACCCAAAAATAAAAAAATAAAGTGAAGTTTATATTTTGATTTTCCTGGAACGATGAACTTTTTACAATGGAGAATGGTTGTAAATTAATCATTTAAATTGTCTAACATACATTTTCAAATCAGGAAAAATGTTCAATTATTTTCTCGACCGTACGTGGATGTATGAAGTCAGAACTGGAAAGAAAGGATCAATAAAGCAACATTTCTACAACGGTGTACATGAATTTATTAGATTTGCTAAATCTAATAACCGAAACTATACAGAAATTCGTTGCCCGTGTAGTAAGTGTCAACATTTGAAGCATTGGAAACCGGATATAGTTGAAGTACACTTGTATCAATATGGTTTCGTGCCTGATTATTATTTCTGGGATCGTCATGGAGAACTTGTTGAACCTACACCTAATACTGAAGTTTTAGAGGACGGTAATATGATGACGAATCCGATAGAAAATATGGTGGATGATGCAGCACGATCAATGTTTCCTACAACGGAAGCTGTCGATGAAGACGAAAATGTCGAAGAAGAACCGACTGCGGGAGCTAAAAAAATATACGATTTGTTGGATTCTGCTAAGAGGCCGTTGTGGGACGGATGTAAAAGCGGAACCGAACTTTCAGTAACCGCCGAATACATAACTATGAAATCAAAATTCAACCTTACGGAAGCTGCATTTACAGCAGTTGTACAAGCTGCAAAATGACACATGGCACCCAACAATCTGATGTGCGATAGTCATTATAAAGTAAAAAAATTAATGTCCGCTTTCGGTCTACCGTACGAGAAGATAGATGCATGTGTGAAAGGTTACATGTTGTATTGGAAAGACGACGTCGACCTCAGAAAATGCAAAATATGTAACGAAGAAAGATACAAACCAAGAAAGAAGAAAGGGAAAGAAGTCCCGTACAAGAGAATGCATTATTTACCCATCACTTCCAGACTTCAAAGATTATATGCGTCTTCTGCTACGGCCTGTCATATGCGATGGCATAGTGTGAGAACAGCGGAAGAAGGAACTTTGATACATCCATCCGACGGTGAAGCATGGAAACATTTCGATAAGACTTATCCCGCATTTGCTGCGGAAAGTCGTAACGTCAGACTTGGTTTATGTACGGATGGATTTTCACCATTTTCACAGTTTGGTAGTAAATATTCATCCTGGCCAATTATCGTTACTCCGTATAATTTACCTCCATGGATGTGTATGAAAACACCATATATGTTTCTCACCACTGTCGTTCCCGGCCCTCATGATCCAACTCAAGGAATTGATGTTTATTTACAACCATTGATCGAAGAGTTGAAGAAACTGTGGAATGAAGGAGTTGAAACTTACGATGTATCAACGAAAAAAAATTTCGGTTATTCGCTTCTTTGTTATGGACGATTAATGATTTTCCTGCATACGAGATGTTTTCTGGTTGGAGTACGGCTGGTCGTCAAGCATGCCCTTATTGTATGGAAGAAATACGAGCATTTTCGTTACGATATGGAAAGAAAGTTTCGTGGTTTGATTGTCATCGGTGTTTTTTTCATCCCAATCATAGTTTTAGAAGGGATAAGAAAATTTTCATAGCTAACAGAGAAGAGAATCTGAAACCACCTAAGGTTTGGTCAGGCGAGGAAATATACGAAATTGTAAGAGACTATCCAAAGATACATGAAACTGGAGTCCAAACTGAAATCCCAGGAAAGTCAGACATTCATAATTGGTGCAAACAAAGCATATTTTGGGAGTTACCATATTGGAAAGATCTCTTACTCCGACATAATATTGACGTGATGCACAACGAAAAGAACGTGTTTGATAATCTGTTTGATAATCTGTTTAATACAATTTTGAATGTAAAGGGCAAAACCAAGGACGATTTGAATTCGAGGCTTGATATAGCAAACTATTGTAAGCGCCCGGAACTTCATATGAAGCCTAATGACAATAAAAAACCGAAAGCATGCTATGAGCTAGACAATAAGCAAGTAAAAGTCGTGCTAAAGTGGGTGGAAGAATTAAGATTTCCCGATGGGATTTCTTCCAATCTTCGTAGATGTGTTGACTTCAAAAATAGTAAATTGAGTGGGATGAAAAGTCACGATTGTCATATCATGATGGAATATTTACTCCCCGTGGCTTTCAAAGAAATGTTGCCCGTAAAAGTATGGAACGTCATAACAGAGTTATGTTTGTTTTATAAACAGCTATGTTCGACAACATTAAAGGTGGACCGTATACGTAAACTTGAAGTAGAAATACCCATATTGCTTTGCAAACTGGAGAAAATACTTCCGCCTGGTTTCTTTAACGTAATGGAGCATTTACCTATTCATCTTCCATCCGAAGCACTTCTTCGAGATCCTGTGCAATATGGATGGATGTATCCATTTGAGAGGTAAATTAACATATGCAATGTTCATGTCAATTTCAAATTTAAATTTATATATCTAAATATGTAATACATATCTTAATAGGTACTTGAATCATCTGAAGAAGAAGATTCGACAAAAAGCCCGAGTTGAGGGTTCGATATGCAAATCGTATCTTGAAGAAGAAGCCTCATTTTTTTTCTCTCACTACTTTAAGGACGATGTGAACTTATCGTTTGTAACTGTTCCTCGAAATGAGGAAGTCGTTGAACAAAATTCTTCTCAAACAATGTTATCTGTTTTTAGACAACATGGTAGAGCTGGTGGAAAATGGTGGAAAATGTGTGGTAGCACTTAAGGTTTTTTTATTTAAGTGCAATTGGTTCAGTAACGTTCCTGGTTCCGGAATCAACGTGCATAAAGAGTACAAACTTACTGAAATAAAGCATACATCACACTACTATAAGTACGATCCTTTTATGTTAGCCAAGCAAGCGTTACAAGTATATTTTGCTTCGTATCCATCTTTGAAAAAAGATAAAGCGGATTTGTCCGCTGTTTTCAAAACGAAACCAAGGTTTACGATTGATGGAAATAATATTCCAGATGAAGCAGCATATCAAGCCGATCTTGAATCAAATACAGAAATAATAATAACTAATGATATTGATGTAGGGCCTTTGAATGATGAATCGAATGTCCTATTTGATGCATTTGAAAGTACCGAAGAAATGAGATAGAATACGAGACTGAATCTGAATCAGAAAACGATGAAGACTGATCGTTATTGGGTTAATTGTTATGTGATAGTGATTGAAACATTCGATGTAATAGTAAATTTCTGTAATTGTTCTGTGATGATCATTTAGTTAATTTTTATCCATGTTTTGTACTAGTAAATTTTTATAATTGTTCTATGAAAGTGATTGAAGCATGCTATGTAGTAGTGAATTTCTATTATGGTTCTGTGATGATTATTTATATAATTTTTATCCATGTTTTGTACTAGTAAATTTTTATAATTGTTTCTGTGAAAGTGATTGAAACATGATATGTAGTAGTGAATTTCTATAATTGTTCTGTGATGATATTGTTTTTCTATAGCAGATATGTCTGGCAGGAGACGGAGTGGAGGTGGTGGTGGCACGCCATCCCCATCTCCCGGTGCAGGTGGTAGTGGCACTGCACCGGACTTACGTCCGATTGCAGAAGTTGTTCCTAGAAGTGCTGGGTAAGTATCAATTTTATTTAAAGTACAAGTTTTAAAATCCACTAAACATGTATATCATAACTTTTGCAGTGGCTTTGAGGTGGAGCCATCAGATTATATTTTACAGGTTTCGAGGAAGGCTTTTCAGAGCCGGATGCATGGTTGTTGGCCTCGTTGGGACGACATCCCCCCTCATGTCAAGAACGCCATACAAGCGGATTTACTTGTAAGTAGTAGTTTGAATTTCAGTTGTAAATTAATATAATTTTTATAACTTAAAATTTACAGGCTGCAGTCCGCGTCGACCCTTATGACTTGGACATTTTTTTAAATCATTGGAACAAATGAATGAGAAAAAATTACAGGGATACACTGTCCAAGGCCAAAAATTCAGGGAAAAAGCCGAACTGGATGGGCGAGGGTGTATGGAATGATTTTCTTCAGCTTTGGGACAGTCCGGCAGCAAGAGTAAGTAATATATGTTTGCTTTGTTATTTAAATCTAATATAAATCTCGCAAGATTATACGTGATAATTTATATTAATTTGTAGGAGCTATCTGCGCGGAACCGGGTAAACAGGAATAAAAATCCTGCATTGCACCGTGGTGGCTCCAAATCCTTTCAGCAGCACAAGAGAGAGCTGGTAATTAAATTTATAAACTGTGTTTACATTTTATTACAATATTTTATAATCAGATTAGCAATAATATTTATATATTTTCAGGCCGCAAGATACAACCGCGAGCCCACTATGGCCGAGCTGTTTAAGGCCACACATGCCGTGGAGAGGACTGACGAAGAGGGCAATGTTTCGTACGAGTGGACGGATGACAAATCACAATCCGTAATGGTAAATTAATTTACTGTTAATAACAATATTTTCTCTTATTTTATTTTCAACATTTTGAAATTCGGTTTTTATCGTGTAAAACAATTGTTTGTAATCGCAGGAGAGGTACGAAGCAGAGCGGGCTCGTGTAGCACAGTCCACTGGTCGGGAAGAGCTTACGTTGGAGGAGGAGAACCATATTTGGGATGCTATTATTGACCCGCCTTCTCGGACCAGTCGACGGTATAGCTATGGAAATGTGGAGGTAAATTTTGACATGTACTAATATATAAATTTAATCATGCATATGAATAGTTTAACAATTTTAATAATATTATATATATATACTAATATATAAATAATTATGAATTATTTTATAGACCACGAGAATGCAGAGTGCATACAGGAGGTCGCAGCAAGAGGCGGAGATTGCTCAGTTGAGGGCGACAGTTGAAGAAATAAATGATTGGAGGAAGAGTTTCTTTGAGCAACAGCTGGATGAGCGGATTGTGGCCTATTTGCAACAGCATGGGAGGATGCCTGGAGAGGACGGCAGCGATGGCGAGGAGTAGGTATGTTTGTTTGCTGATAGTTTGGTATATACGCATTTTGGTTGGTATGGTGTATATATATTTCAGGATATTATGTACATATATTTTGATGACTTCTAGTTGCTGGATTTGGTTGGATATTATGTATATATATGTCGGGATATTATGTAGAAATTTCGGTTTACTATTTACATATTCCGAGTAGTGGATTTGAAAATGAGATTTGGTTGGATTTTATATTGTTTGAATGTATAGTTATGTTATATGATGGATATATGATGGATATCTGATGGTTATACTTGATGATTATTGTGTATAGTGGTTGTTTGGTTCAGATTAGTTGAGGTGTGTATGGGCTGTGCATGTGCACTGAAAATTTACCCAGGCTAGCTACGGCTAGCGACGGCCAAATTGCACAGATTAGCGACGGCTTGCGACGGCTAGCGACGGCCAAATTGCACAGATTAGCGACGGCGAGCTACGACTAGCGATGACATTTAGACGTTGGAAAAATTTCCACGTGGCACATCTGCAGTCGCTAGCCGTCGCTATTTTGGTGACGGAGCCGTCGCTACACTATTGGGCGACGACAAATATAGCGACGGCTTTTAGCGTCGGCTAGCGACGGCTAGCGACGGCCGGCGACGGCTTAAAGCCGTCGCTAACTGTTGCCGTTCTTGTGGTGCTGATTTGGGGCTGAAACGCTTTCAGAGCATTTCATCAGACGTCTGACCAAATGGGTCAGACGTCTGAGCTGAAGCAAAGTCACTCCAGTGACTTAAGCCAGACGTTTGACCTTTTGGTCAGACGTCTGGAACGACTTTCGTCTGGTTTTCTTCCTGCGGACTTGGATGAAAATTTGTGATATCCGTAAGGGCAATTTCGAAACATTGCCTAAGATTTCTATTCTCCTACATAAGCTAGCCTCAGTTTTCAGATCTATATGTGCGTGCAAGCAACCGCAAGAGATTAGCCTCCACCAAATTAGGGTTTATCAAAACCTAATTTTCTTCAATTTTCTTCTCCACAAATTCAATTCTAATTAGAATTTGATCATTGTATTCAATCTCTTGTACTCTTCTCATCAATATTAATAAAAGCTCTCTCTTAAAGTGGATGTACACTAACACAACATTCATGGAACCACTATAAATCGCTGTGTGATTTATTTTTCGTCATTGCTTTGATTATTATATTGCTTGTTTGGGATTGTGATTGCTTTTGGATCGATTGAGATTGGAAATGAGTTATTGAAAGGTTGTTTTTACACTTCTTATCACGATCTAGTCTTCCGCTGTGCTTGTGGGGTTTCGATTTGAGTGGTCTCTTGTTGGAATCCCGCACCAACATTTGGTATCGGAGCATTGGTGTTGGTAGGTGGTTGTAGAAATGCCTGAATCAAGTAGTAACTCTAGTAGCTCCTCAGTGGGTAATCCAAGTGGTGTAGCTCCTTATGTACGTGGCTCGTACGTAGCTTCAGGATCACAATTGGTATAGACAAGTAGAATGGCGATAATGATTTTGAAAAATGGCAATGGAAGATGAAAGCGGTTCTAAGAGGAATCAATTGCTTCGGGTAGTGTTTGACACACATTTGTTGCCAGCGGACATCTCAGATGTTGAGAGAGAGGAGATGGAAGAGTGGGCATTCACTACACTTCAACTTGCTATGAGAGAGAATGTTATCTCTGAAATTAGTGGTGAGACAACCGCTAAGGGTATTTGGGACAAGTTGGAGGAATTGTATATGAAGAAGTCACTGACAAATCGTTTGATCTTATTGCGAACGTTCTTCACCTATAAGATGAAGGAAGGTACTTCGCTAAAGGCGCACTTAAACATTTTTGATGATTTGCTAATGAAGATGAAGGCGGTAGATTTGAAGATTGCGGAAGAGCAAAAGGCAATGATATTGTTGTGTTCGTTGCCAGATCGCTATACAGGTTTCTCAAATAATTTGATCTATAGCCGAGATACAATGACTCTTGATGATGTCAAAACGGGTCTTCTTAGCGAGAAATTGCGGGATCAAATGAAGGAGTTAGGTGATGGTAGTAGTGGTTCTAGTAGTGGTCATGGTTTATTTGTGGAGAAGGAGAGGTATGTGAAGCAGGAGAACCGGGGATGTTCTAAATCGAGGAACCCCGGTTGGAGAGGAAAGTCGAAGGAAAGGAAAGGCAAGTGTTATATTTGTAGGAAGCCTGGTCATTGGCGGACAAGGAGAAGGCAAAGAAGGAAGTAGCATCTTCATCAGCAGCGGTGGAGAGTGCAGTTGGTGAGGGAGAAGTAGATGTTTTGTCGACGGTAGCATCGGATATTTCGAGTAGCGATTGGGTGCTCAATTTTGGGGCATCCTATCATATGACGCCAAATAGAAATTGTTTTTCTTCTTACATTAACAAAGAAGGAAATTCAATTGTTATGGAAATTGTGCTATTTGGAAGTCGAAAGGCATTGGTTCCGTGCAAATTCGGATGTTTGACGGAGTGGTTCGTACTCTCACTAATGTGCACTATGTTCCGGGACTTAGGAAGTCTCTTATCTCTTTGGAACAGCTGGATTCTTTAGGTTGAAGATCACTCTTGAAAGTGATAGCTTGCGGGTTTCGAAGGGTGCGCTTGTCGTAATGAAGGGTGCAAGGACTCATGGTATTTATTTGCTTCAAGGAGTGACTGTAGAAGGTGAAACTTGTATAGGAGTTGATAGTTCTCGTGGCTTGGATGCGACCATGCTGTGGCATTTGAGGTTGGGTCATGTCTCGGGAAGGAGTTTAGATGTTCTTCGGAAGAGAGAAATGATCGATGGAGAAAGTTTCAACAAGTTAGAGTTTTGCGAAGAATGCGTCATGGGGAAGCAAACTAAAGTTTCATTCGATGAAGGAAAGCATAATTCGAGAAGGCTTCTTGAGTATGATCGCACGGATGTTTGGGACCGGCACCTGTAGCTTCTTTAGGTGGAGCTCGCTATTATATTTCCTTTATAGATGACTTTTCTCGAAAAGTTTGGGTGTATGTAATGAAGGCCAAGTCGGAGGCATTTGCAAAGTTCAAAGCATGGAAGGCTCTTGTTGAGAACGAGAGTGTAAATTCTTTAAAGGTTCTTAGATCCGACAATGGCGGAGAGTACGTTTCCGGAGAATTTTTGGATTTTTGCAAGCATCATGGTATTCGGAGGCATTTCACTACACCTGGAGATCCGCAGTCGAATGGTGTTGCGGAGAGGATGAATCGTACTCTACTTGAGAAAGCTCAATGCTTGCGATTGACATCGGGTTTGGCGAAGGGATTTTGGGGTGAAGCTTTGTCAACCGCGATGCATATTATTAATCGAATTCCATGCTCAGCTATTGGTAACAAAATTCCGAAAGAAGTGTGGAAGGGAAAGAGCATTGACTTGAGTTATCTTCGTGTGTTTGCCAGTCCGGTTTATGTGCATGATCCGGGAAATGATAAGCTTGAACCAAGAGCTTGCAAGGGAATTTTGCTTGGATATACGGACGGTGTAAAAGGCTATCAGATTTGGAATCCGAAAATGAAGAAGGTAATGAATTCTCTTCATGTTACTTTTGATGAGTCGACGATGTTCAAGGAGAATGTGAGCTCATCGGATGTTCCGAATTTGGTTTATAATGAATCAAAGGAGAAGGAAATTATTTTCATATTTTGTCCAAGAAATAGAGAGAGTAGAGTAGTAGGAGATGCTTGTGAGGAAGTAGCGGTTGATGTTACATCACATAGTCCACAGGGTGCTCTAGTAGTGTTGGTGATGTACATGATTCTAGAGAAGATTCGGTTCAAGGTGGAGCTGAAGGGAGTTTAGGTGATGGTATTGCTACTCGGGTTGGTCGTCGTACTATAAGACCACCCGAAAGATATGGTGATTGAAACTATCTTAGTTTTTGTGATAATTTGGACTATGCTCTTCAGATAGTCCAAGATGAGCCGATGGACCTTGATGATGCCATGAAGTCGAGTGATAGCTCGAAATGGATTTGTGCCATGAAGGAAGAGATGCAATCATTGTTGAAGAATCAAACTTGGGATTTGGTTCCACTTCCTAAAGGAAACCGTGCTTTTGGATGCAAATGGATATACAAGGTGAAGGACGATGGAAGATACAAAAATAGACTAGTGGCAAAGAGATTTGCACAAAGGAAGGGAAAGGAGTATGTGAGACATTCACACCGGTTGTGCGCCATACTTCTATCCAGATATTATTGCTATTGTTGCTATTCACGACTTAGAGTTGGAGCAACTTGATGTGAAGACCGCCTTCTTGCATGGAGACTTAGATGAAGACATCTACATGGAGCAACCAAAAGATTTTGTTGTAGACGGTAAGTCAAATTTGGTTTGCAAATTGAAGAAATCAGTACATGGTTTAAAGCAATCACCTAGACAATGGTACAAGAGGTTTGATCATTTCATGCCTAAAAATGGTTTTGAGAGAAGCATCAAAGATGCTTGTGTTTACTTCAAGAAGTTGAAAAATGATTGTTGGGTGTATTTACTCTTGTATGTGGACGACATGCTCATTGCTTCTAAGGATAAGAATGAAATCAACAATCCAAAACTGAGTTTGAAATCGGAGTTCGAAATGAAGGATCTTGGAGAAGCAAGAAGGATATTGGGCATGGAAATTGTAAGGGATCGAAAGCGTTTTGAGTTGAAACTAACTCAAAAAGAGTACATAGAAAAAGTGCTTCGCCGGTTTAGCATGGAGAATGCAAAGGCATCAAATACACATTTATCTGTGCATACGAAGCTTTTGAGTAAAGGATCACCTGTCTTGGTGGAAGACAAGACATATATGGAAAAGGTGCCATATGCTAGTGCGGTTGGAAGTCTAATGTATGCTATGGTGTGTACAAGACCCGATATTGCAATTGTCGTTGGGATGGTTAGTCGATACATGGCTAATCCGAGAAAATCGCATTGGGAAGCTGTGAAGCTTATATTGAGATACCTTAGAGGCACATCATCTCATTGTCTTGTTTTTTGCGGCAGTAAGGCGATGGATTCCAAGTTAGTTGGTTATTGTTATTCGGACTACGCTGGTGATAGGGATCGAAGAAAATCAACTTTCGGATATGTCTTCACACTTGGGGGTACAACCATAAGTTGGATATCTAGATTGCAGACCGTAGTTTCTTTATCCACTACGGAGGCGGAGTTGATAGCCGCAGTGGAGGCGGAAAAAGCAGAACTCTATTTAAAGCGATTGTTGTGTAACTTGGGATTTGGGAATGATAGTACTGATGTTCGATGTGATAGCCAGAGTGCTATTCACTTGGCAGAGAATTTGGCGTTTAGCTCACGGACTAAGCATATTGAGGTGAGAGAGTCGTTTCTAGTAGCCATGGATGAAGATAAGCAAGTATATCTTTGAAAAGTGCACACAAAGGATAGCGCAGCGGATATGTTCACTAAGGCATTTCCGGTTGGAAAGTTTGAGCATTGCTCGAACTTGATTCGCTTGGAGAAGTGCTAGGTGCCACGGGGTGGCACGGTTAAGGGAGGAGCTTGGTGGTAGATGAGGAAGAGTATCAGTGAGAGATTGAGGTTCTATCTTCTTGGGAAGTGCTAGTCTTTGGTGAGATAGCTTAGGATTGGGATGTTTTCAACATTTCATTAGCGGACGGGGGCTTTGCCTGAGCTCGTTGGTGGAGTGCAATGGGCGATGGCTTTGCCGGAGCTCATTGGGAAAGCATTCATGTTTGGTTGAAGGTAGAAGAGGTGATAGTTGGCGCCATCGGTTGTCGTTGATGGTATGGTACCATTGGAATTGAAGATAGATATATTGTCGAGGTGGAGTGTTAAATTTTGGCGACACTATATGAAAATTTGTAGAGGTCGGAAGTAGCTTCGTAACGGAGGAAACGGTTCGCAAATCGGAGTTCGGAGGTGGAAGTTATAAGAGAAAAGGCAAAGTGGACTGAGCAAGGACAGAAACTTATATAGACATCTGACCCATTTTTCAGACGTTTGATTTGGGGCTGAAATGCTTCCAGAGCATTTCATCAGACATCTGACCAAATGGGTAAGACGTTTGAGCTGGAGCAAAGTCACTCCAATGACTTAAGCCAGACGTCTGACCTTTTGGTCAGACGTCTGGAACGACTTTCGTCTGGTTTTTTTCTCATGGACTTAGATGAAAATTTGTGATATTCGCAGGGGCAATTTCGGAACATTGCCTAGGGTTTCTATTCTCCTATACAAGCTAGCCTCAGGTTTCAGATCTATATGTGCGTGCAAGCAACCGCAAGAGATTAGCCTCCACCAAATTAGGGTTTATCAAAACCTAATTTTCTTCAATTCTCTTCTCCACAAATTCAATTCTAATTAGAATTTGATCATTGTATTCAATCTCTTGTGCTCTTCTCATCAATATTAATAAAAGCTCTCTCTTAAAGTGGATGTACACCAACACAACGTTAGTGGAACCACTATAAATCGCTGTGTGATTTATTTTTCGTTATTGCTTTGATTTCTATATTGCTTGTTTGTGGTTGTGATTGCTTTTGGATCGATTGAGATTGGAATTGAGTTATCGAAAGGTTGTTTTTACACTTCTTATCACGATCTAGTCTCCCGCTGTGCTTGTGGGGTTTCGATTTGAGTGGTCTCTTGTTGGAATCCCGCACCAACAAATACCCAATAGTCACTTGCCTTTAATTTGTAGTACTCACTTGTTGTAGATGGACAAAGGAACACCCAAATAAGTTATGGGAAGATTTCCAACTTGAATATTCAGTATATTATCTATGCTTGCTCTATCTTTAGTCCCTTTACCAAAGAATAGAGTTGATTTGCTTGCATTCATACTTAATCCAACATGTTTCTTGATTTCATCCATAACTTGCTTAATGGTAACTGCATTTAACCCCTAATGTTCCACGACATCATGTCCATTTAAGATCAATTATAGGGTTCCCTTATTTTCAAGGGAAAGGAATGTCACATTATCTTTTGATCTCTTCGATTTTCTGCCCTTTTGTTTCATTTGATTAACAAGATTACTCTATGCTGGATTACCTACAACATCACCTTCTGCAAAAGCTTTAAACCGATACACCATTATTATGTGCAGATTCATCAGAGGTTGTGAAGAAGGTTGATCAGTACTATTGTTTTAGGAGGATGAAAAAGAGTTGTTCAAGTTAATAGCCTGTTGAGGCAAGTTTAGAGTAGATAAGCAACATAATTAGCCCTCAATTCTACATCATTCAAAGAGAATCATTATCTGTGTATTCCTTTGACTGAAAGAATTGGAATCAAATGAAGAAGCGCTGTTTTGATTTGTATGTGTCGCCATTAGTAGATGGAAGGCTTTTCTCGAATTTCTAGCCATATATACAGTTAAAAGATGCTTATCTAAAATAGTAAAATTGAGAAGCTTTTGCCTTCTCAGGCTTTTGAATTTGGGCGTGTTTTCTAACATTTGCTCTCTCCTTTCTTAATCTTAACTCTTGATTATCTAATTGCCTTCCTCATTCTGATCCAGATAACCCCAAATTTGATCTGTTTTTGTCGCTATCTATTTGAAACTGACAACTATTATCGTGTAGGTGTTCAGTAGGAACAAATTGAATATTGCTGAAGTAAATGTAAAATTCCATCTACCAGGATCTTTCAGGTTGAAGTCTGAGTTTTGGAAAGATGGATGCCCAACAAATAATTGGCTTGCTAGCTATTGGATTTTGGGAGAGTCCTCAAAGATTTCAAAGGAGGTTTGGATCTGCAGGGTCCAATGGGGAATGGGCCATGACGCTGAAGCCTGATTGGGGGCGCATTGTTGAAAATTAAAGTGGGTTGGTTGGACAGAGTGCGATGAAGCTGAGCGGGCCGCAGGCTGATAATGGGCCATAGAAGCTACTGCATTGAAGTGTTCATTTTTGTGATATTTACCTCTTTAATCATTGTCGTAACACTTGGTTACATGAGTAGTTTTGCACGAAAGCCAAGGATATGGCGGTCAATGGATATCCGAAAAATCCAAAATCCGTCCACATTCGAAAAGTGGATAAATATTCGATATTTGAAAAAACTGACGCAGATACGAAGACATCCGCATCCGAAAATTATCTGTCTGGTTTTTGTTAAAATCATAATTCAAATTATGTGTATTTTAGTGCAGTGGAAGATACTTGTTTATTATGTTATTGTGTTAGTAGTTTATATTATATGCACTTAATGTTTTTTAGCTATACAAAACTATTTATTATCATCATATTTGTTAATTTTTCACTTTTATAATTAATAGGATTGAAAAATATTTATGTTAAACTAAAATTTTCATTTAATAATTCTTGATTTATCGGTCGTTATCGGACAGGATAATTATCTGATATCCATCTGTATTCGCAGATGCGGATATGACACTATCCGCATCCGAAAGCATCCGTTGACAGGCCTAGTTAAGGAGCTGTCAAATTTACCTCCTATGGCCTTTCCTTTCTTTCACATACAGAGACTTGGTTACAGGTTAGAAAGTAAATCAGATATCCACTAAACTATTTCACTATGCCAAAGTTACTTTCTACTAAACTTTCCGCTTTTTCTCTGTATTAACCTATGTATCCTAATTAATTGATTTATTTTAATTTGGTATTACGGGTCGTAGTACCGATGCATGCCTTAAGTGCAACTCAATAAAAAAATGATACTAGCCACATCGTAAAATCTAGTTAAAATTATCTGATTTTGGTCGACGATTGAATGTCATTCAACTTTCAGTGCATTCGAAGGTTGATTGCCGCTTGACTCTTTAAATTTACGAAGGAATGTTCAATCAGTGGTGGAAAGCATATGCGCTCTTCGTTACGATCGGTCACAAGTTGTCGGTTGTAATGACAAATGAACGGCATTTCACCGCCGATCGAAATCTCGGTAATTTTTGGTGAATTTTATGTTGTAAACGGTATTACTCTAAACAAAAGTTCACTTAAATTTAAGTGAAAATAAGGGACACATCCCTAGAATCAAACTTAATACATAAAACATTCTCCTAAAAAAATATAAATTACATCCATATTTTCAAATATTGCAATTTCCTTCCCTAAAATACCCCTCTGCTCCATTATTGAATGTAGACTCTTCATATGCGGATGTTATTCGCACATCCACAATTAAATTTTGCATCACATTAATAATCAATCTTTAAAACGAAATAACTTTTTGTAAAAATGACGGATTAACAAACCGTTTTTATCATTAAATCATAAATTCTATTTTTTAATGAGTGGTATTGTGCATATGTAAAAGAAATAATTGCAGAAAAGTCTGCAATTATATAGTTTGATTGCAGACAATTCAACAACCATATGCAATAATTACAGAAAAGTCTATAATTATATAGTATAGTTGTACTTTTCTATGATTACTTGGAATAATACAGAGTTTTCTACAATTATTCGATATAATTGCATAAAAGTATGCACTTGCATGGAATAATTGCAGAAAAATCTGCATTTATTAGATATAATTGCATAATAGTCTGCAATTATATGGAATAATCGCTGGTGTTTGAAGAAAAATTGATAATCATTTCATATAATTGCAGAAAATGACAAGTATACTGAATAATTGCATAAATGTCAGCATTTATATGAAATAATAGCAGAGAAGTCTGCAATTATTACATATAATTGCATAAAAGTCTGCAATTATTTCATATAATTGCATAAAAGTCTGCAATTATATGAAATAATTACTGACATTTGAAGAAAAATCAATATTGTTCAAAAATTGTAGAATTCTATACAAATATATGGAATAATTGCAGCCTTACTTCATGTATGATTTTTTGGTATCAATAATTGATCTCATTTTAAAGATCATAAAGTTTATGATTTTTTGGTCAAAACAATAGTCGATCCGTTGTTTCTACAGAAAGTTACACACGTTTGAAAAGCTAAAAACATAAAGGGTATTTGGGTCTTTTGGCGCATGTGGATTTAAAACCAGGGACTAGAAACATAAGTTTAGTTTGGAGAGGATGTTTTCTTTATTTTGAAACTTAACAGGGATGTAAGCCAAATGATGTGTCATTTGTCAAATTTCGACAATCAACCTCCACTATAACAATTTGGTATTCTTTTGTTCGTCCACAAGCTCATCATACACCCATTTACAACTAAAACTGGCCTAACGCACATTATTTGTACACATTGCAACTAACCTAATGACAATGGTTTCTACGTTCACAAATAATGCCCTCTTGATGACTATTATATTTGACTACTTTCTTTATACCACAGTGGAGAAATATCAAACATCGTTTGATTATTTTAGATTAAATAATTTTTGCCACTTCTGTCGCCGTTACTAGGCCTGTCAACGGATACTTTTGAATATGCATAGTGTCATAACCGCATCCGCATCCGAAATCATTTTCGGATGTCGGATACCAGCATCCGCGGATATGGACGTATGTTGGATAATTATCCAATCCGCTAACGATCGATATATCAAGAAATATAAATGAAAATTTTAATTTTAACATAAACCTTTTTTGATCCCTTTAATTATTAAAGTGTTAAAAATAAACAAATATAATGATAATAAATAGTTTGGAGCATTTAATATGCATTTAGTGCGTATAATATAAACATATAACTTAATAAAACCATGAATAAATATCTTTCACGGTACTAAAATACACATAATTTAACTATAATCTTGAAAAATACCGGATGGATAATTTTCGGATGCGGATGTCTTCATATCCGCATTTGTTTTTCCAGGTATCGGATAATTATCCGCTTTTTGATTGCGGATGCATATGCGGATGCAGATGTATTTCGGATTTTTCGGATATCCATTGACAGCCCTAGCCGTTACCCATAATGAACATTATGGTCGATCAATACATATTTCGTTTTGTTTCTTTTTCTAAATTTTTTAGCATAGGAACCTATTTGTCGTAATATGTCTCCCATTCTACAATCGGTATATGGATGACGAGCATTACGGCACTCGCTTCACGCGTGATGATGACATGTGTTTTGCCTGTGAATTGTTTTTATACAATTTATATATGATTAACACATTCAAGAGAAAATGATTTGCTAAAATAGGCCACGTTTTTACGTTGAAATCATGTGTAGTTAATTTAAATTTTTATTTCTAAATTGCAACATTTAATTTTTTATTGGTCTGAATTTTTTTTATGTTATTAGTTAATAAACAACGAATTTGTAAATAACGTTTGTTTGTTTAAATGATATTTATTTGATGGATCCTATTCTTAAACGTATAGGGATAGTTTGAATTTTTAAAGAAATTTAACTGTTTTAATTTAGTTTGAATAGTTCCAGTCCAGCCTAGAAATAATAGGCTAAAAATAATATATAATAATTAAATTATATATGAGTAAAGAGTATTTTAGGAAGCTCGCGGTCGGACCAAAAGTTTGTGCTTCCAAGTCAACAATTAATAAAGATTTATTCATCTGTCGATGCCAGAATATCAGTATAAATACATTTTTTAACAGTTGATGTTTGTTGAGACTGGTATTTTCTGTATTTTAATTTTTCTATAAAATTACCAGTAGTATAAAACATGATTTTGATCTGTGTTTATATTTGATCGCTTTATTATTTTTGCTTTACTATACCACTTTTGTAGATTATATCTTCTCATAAAATATTTTTCATTTTATTAGCTGTTGTGTTTCGACGCTCCAATGCGTCCATGAACACATCCCTCCATCACCTTTTGGAAGAACGGGCGCGAACGTGGTCTTGTCAAGACTTGCTTGTAACAAAAGAAATTCTCAATGTTACGTGCCACCGATCTCACATATATACTACATTATGCGTCATATTTCTTACGATGTGAGACTTATCGTTCAACCAACTCACTCTCAAATGCGAGCCACATCTAACATTAGCTATCTAAATCAATATGAAATTCTGCAAGTAAAATGCACTTTTTGATATATATGTTTATATGTATATCTCTTTAATGTATTATACAGAACTACACATGATTAATGGCATGGTGGATAAGTTGTGTCCTTTTTTATTTATTTTTCCATCTCTTAAAAAGCGGATATGCAAATGGGTTAGTTTTAATCTTGAACATTGTTGTGGGAATTTCACGAGTTAACTCATTTCATAGATGTATCTTCTTCTCTCTCACACAACGGTTATCTATTTAGACCAGTTATACTACTTAACTTTGTGTGCAGCTCTTTCCACTTTGTCTATAAGGTCATGGTTCATGCACACCAATTTAAAATTTGAGAGTTAAGCTTCGATGTTTTTGCATACATAAGAAGACGGTGTCAGCATAATGACATCACTATCCATTAGCACTACACAAATTTTGTTTCGGACATCTTTGCTATCAAATCGAAGACAGAACGAGTATGTTCAATATAGTAAGTTACCGCGTTGATTATAGGTTGATCGCTTAAAAACATCTAGGTCTAGTATAGCAGTGTTTGCTTAAAACAATATTGCTCCCTTCATGGCGTTGAAGGATGTGAGCAATTTGTTTTCCAAGATGAAACGGACGAACTCCGTAATGCAGTGCTTGCAAGCGAAGCGGCTACGAACGCAAGAGAATTCGAGTTAAGAACGCTAGAGGAAGGAGATAACTTCTGGGTGATTTCGGCAGTTTTTTGCTTAGAAATCTGAGGCCTATTTATAGCAAAGCTGGCATATAACGCCTGTGCCGTTTGGAAAGATTGTGACATTTAAGCATCTTGTGACCGTTGTGACTATGCTTCTTCTGGTTTGGCGAGATACGACGGTTTTGAACATTTTTTTCCCGATTGATGCTACAATAAAAATCCTCTTTTGATTTCAAACTAAACTAATGTGCCAAGTGTTATTCGCGACTACCGGAAAGTGTTACAAAACAAACTGTAACTTCAATAACAGTTACATAATAACACAAAAGTAGCAATGGAAAAATCTGTCACTAATTTTAATAAATCGTAACACCAAAATGCGTGACTAGATCTGTAAGAAAAGTATTACCGATTAAAGCGTCCGAGTCCAGTAGGAACTGTTTTCTTGAAACAATATTGCCCTTTATATGCACCGAAGGATATGAGCAATTTGTCTCCCAGGATGAAACGGGCTGGCCCCGGTATGCTGTGCGTGCAGACGGAGCGACGACGAACTGAAGGAATTATAGGTATGAGAACAGGGCTGTGGGAAGAGGAACTGGAAGAAGAGAACTGTTTCTATATTTGAATCTCGTTCTACGGGCCCCTATATATAGGCTGGAGGAGGTGCCTATTCGAAGCGGTCGTGACTGTTGGAAATGTTGCGACCCTTTAATCGACAGACGCGCGCGTACAGGTGCAACGGTCTAATTTTGAAGTCCAAAATTAGCCCTTTTTGCGCAGCAGGCCCAAGAGGCAAACGGAGGTCCATCTAATCACGAGACCCCAAAAGCCCCAAGGCCCAATCTTTGACAATTAAATTTAATATGAAGGCCCAAAGCCTACATTTCCACAAGTCTTCATGTCACCTTCTTCTTTTCTTTTGATTTAGTATAATGGGTTGTGATATATAAGGTGATATTGAAACAAATATCCCATGATGTGGGACTTTGTTTCAATACACACTCTAATTCTTCCTCTTCCCCACTTCCTCATTCATTCATTTCTAACAATCCCCCACATGAATGAGCAGTTGTTCTTAGTTTCACGAACCATTTATCGTATCGGTTAAAGTAGCACAGGAGCCTTGAACTTTTCTAGTGTTTACCTATTTGAGTTACAGGTGAATCAGTAGACATAGAATGTCCTTGAACTGTAAACCTTTTGTGTAATTCTACAATAGATAACACACGACAAATGTTTCTTATAATCCTTCATTCTCTGTATGTGTTCATTTTGCCTCGAACACCTGCCTGGTATCATAAGTGCTTAGAGAATTTGGCCTCATAATTCTCTTTGAAGCGGCGCCTTCGCACTTACGTAGGTAATTCTGTAAAGGGTATTCACAATTCCTCAAGTACAGACATTATTAAAAGTATCAATACTTATCCTATTTTTCCAACAAATAAAGCACTGACTTATCATAGGAATGGTTTGTGTGTAACAGTGCCGTCAAGTTTCTCTTAAATTAGTTGTCCCACTGAACCTAGATCTTGGGATCTCCAGTCAACTTGGTGGGGTTTCCATTAAAAAAACTTTTATTCTATGGGCCTTAACCCCATTCCCATCGATAAGGTTTGCACTTTCTCTCTTGGCAAGCCTTTAGTTAGTGGATCCGCTATGTTATCTTTTGACATTATGTAGTCTATAGTGATAACTCCATTAGAGAGATGTTGTCTTATTGTTTTATGTCTACGACGAATATGCCTAGATTTGCCATTGTATAGCGTACTATTAGCTCTTCCAATTACTGATTGACTATCACAATGTATACATATTGGAGGCACAGGTTTGCTCCAATTTGGAATATCTTCCAAGAAACTTCGAAGCCAGTCTGCTTCTTCTGCGGTCTTATCTAGTGCAATAAACTCTGATTCCATCGTAGATCTAGCTATACAAGTCTGTTGGATGATTTCCATGATATTGCTCCATTTCCTAATGTGAACATATATCCACTTGTAGACTTTGTATCTTGTGATCCAGTTATCCAATTGGCATCGCTGTATCCTTCCACCATTGAAGGGTAGTTTGTATAGTGTAGACCATAGTTCTGTGTATACTTTAGGTATCCTAGAACTCCGATTATCGCTTTCCAATGATGTTTACCAGGATTACTGGTAAATCTACTCAGCTTACTTACAGTGTATGCGATATCCGACCTAGTGCAGTTCATAACATACATGATACTTCCTAATATACGAGAGTATTCAAGTTGGTAGATACCATCCAATTTTGGTTCATATCTACGGGTGATTTTGCAATAGTTATATTATATTGCTTGAATTTTTCAAGTATCTTACCGATGTAACGTGAGTGGGATAATACATATCCCTATGGTGTTCTCAAAATTTTGACACCCAATATCACATCAGTCAGTCCTAGGTCTTTCATATCGAATCTAGAGGATAACATATTCTTTGTAGAGGTTATTATGGCCTTATTATTTCCTAGTATCAACAGGTCATCAACATAAAGACAAACAATGACATATCCTAAATGTGTGTGTTCCACTTTGATTGCATCGGGTTCGAGTTCGCCAACTTCAGGAGCATCTTCAGTCAGAAACTTGGCGAGGCCTAATGTTGTTAGATAAAACAACATCTTCTGCTGTCAACGTTTCAAGTCTGTCCCGTTGAACTTTTCTGGCTTTTCTCCATGAGACAGTGCCATTGTCGGAACCAGAGGCGCTGGCTGAGTGTTTGTCGTCGTCTATATTGGTGCAGCGTTATTGTTGTTGCTATTTTGAGACATCGTCGTCTACAACAATAAATATTGTTTCAAGAATGTTATTCGCAACTACCGAAAAGTGTTACGAAACCAACTGTAACTTCGTAACAGTTACAGAATAACACAAAAGTTGCAACGGCAAAATCTGTCACTAATTTTAATAAATCGTAACACCAAAATGCGTGACTAGATCTGTAAGAAAAGTATTACCGATTAAAGTGTCCGAGTCCACCAGAAACCGTTTCCTTGAAACAATATTGCCCCCTTATATGCACTGAAAGATATGAGCAATTTGTCTCCCAGGATGGAAACGGACCGACCCCGGTATGCTGTGCGTGCAGACGAGCGACGAACTGAAGGAATTATAGGTATGAGAACAGGGCTGTGGGAAGAGGAACTGGAAGAAGAGAACTATTTCTATATTTGAATCTCGTTCTGCGGCCCCTTATATATAGGCTGGAGGAGGTGCCTATTCGGAGCGGCTTTAACCGACAGACGCACGCGTACAGGTGTAATGGTATAATTTTGAAGTCCAAAGTTAGCCGTTTTAGTACAGCATGCCCAAGAGGCAGGCGGAGGCCCATCCAGCTATCCAATTAGCACCTTTGTATTTTTTAAATAATAGCTAAAATTTGATTTTTCTAATTTGTTATAGTTTGCAGACGCATTTTACGGAACTAATCTTTTTGGAGTCCAGTGATGGTGTTCGATGCAATAACCAATGATAGGAAAGTCGTAAAGATCTAATATCACTATTTTATCCACGTTGGAAAATTTATTATATGTATAAAAATCAATATTTGATGTTTAAAATTAATTTTTTAGCATATTTACTGTTTTTTATATATTTTAAGTACTAAATTAATTTATAATGAATCAAAATTTTCTATTTATTTGTTTAGATTTATCAATTGTGAACCGTTCAAAGACTATTCAATAAAGATTCGATATATGTATGCATCCGTGGATACGGATGTCCAAAATTGATTTCGGATATGGATACGGCACTATCCGAATCCATATCCGACAGTTTACAGGCCATACATATATGGTACTGTCCGAATCCATATCCTACCATGTTAACGCAAAAAATATACGCTAACACCCCGGTGTGAGTTATGATATAGTGAAAACACCACCCGTTGGTACGGGAACTAAAAGTAAGATGAGAATAACAGAAAATAGTAAAGAGACGACAATTTTTATAGTGGTTCGGCTCAAAGTCAAGCCTACGTCCACTTTATATCTTTTATTATGATCTTTTGAGTACACTTTGTTACAACTAGACTTCAAGTACAACAAACTACAAAGACATGAGCTTCCAAAGTAGAATCGAGTCGGTGAAGAAGTTTGATCCATTCTCGAATTGATCTCTGAAGTTATTATGATGTTGTCGGACTTGAAGAATGAGTTGCTTGAATTTCAAGTGGCAGAATGTCGGCTTTTTCAGGAAAAATCCCCCTTAAGTGTGGAGCAGGTGAGGTATGTATAGAAGAGGTTGGGTTTAGGTCGGGCTGGTCATAGATCGTGAGCGACCTAAGGAGTTACGACATAAGAGTTGCGACATAAGAGTTATCCTGAGGCAGCATGAGTCCTTAACGACTTAGTGGAGTCATCCTTGACGACATATACTCTTTGAACGACTTAGTATGTGTAATGCAGGAGTTATCTCGGCTAGCTTAGGTCGCAAGCGACCTAATAAAAGAGGCAGTGTGCATGCGGCTTTACCCTGGAGCTCGTTAGGTCGCTTTCCTTTTAACTCGTTAGGTCGTTAGCCCGGTTGAGCCGCACTTTGCTTTAAGTCGTTAGGTCGTGCCCTGCTGTAGGTCGTTAAGTTGCCTATGCCTTTAGGCTGTTAGGTCGCAAACCTTCTGTTAGGTCGTTGAGTCCTTTAGGTCGTTGAGTCCATTAGGTCGTTGAGTCCTTTAGGTCGTTGAGTCGCTAAGTCATAAAAAAGTGGTGTTAACACTTGCCCCTTGAAGTACATGCCTAGGGGCTAGGTCGTGTGCTTCGATTTAACCCTGCTAAGTCGTGGGAGACTCAAGGACCTTACTAACTCGCATGCCTATTCATCTTCCCCTTTTTCTTCTACATAAGCCGTGTAACCTTCTTCACTTTACTGTTATCATCTTGCCGCCATTGTTGATTTCAAGCTCAAGCACTTAAAGCGAAATCCCCTTCCTCGTTATCTTCGATCATCATTTCCAACATCCAACCTAGGTAAATTCGATCATTTGTTCATCGTACTCACCATCGATTTTTCCATAACCTATTTCACGCAATTTTCGTCACCATGTTGAAAGATTATGTCCTCACCCGCCTTTCGATCACTGTTAAAATGTGGCAATTGATTTATTCTCGAGAATTGTATCGGCTTAGGGTTTCATGGAGTTATTGGGCGAATGTGGCGTTTTTGGAGGAGACGAGGAAGTTTCAGGTTAAGGGATTTCAGGTTATGCTGTGGCGTTTCTGGTGAGGTAAGGGGGACGAACACGTGGCAACATGTGAGTGGAGAGGAGGACCTAGGTTGAACGGCCTAAGGGTTTTGATGACTTAAGAGGCCTGAGCGACTTAGGGAGCTTGCGACTTAACTTGGGTCGCTGGAGCTCGGTGGAATAACTTCAGAACTCAAGCGACTCAGGACTTAGCAGTTTGGACATGAGGGACTGCAACTCATATGACCAGCGACTTATATGACTTGCGACTTAACTATTTTGCGACTTAACTTGCCAGAATAGTACATGAATTTTAAACAGAAAGACTTAGGGAAGCCCGACCTATGTTAAGTCGTTTGGGCATGATCTGGACGACTTGAAGAGTCCCGAGCTAACTTAAATTGTTCCTACGACTTAATAAATGAATAGGACTTGAACACTTGTATAATTTGACAGAACTTGATTGAACTTCCAACTTGAACTGCCAGAATGAACTGCTTGAACTTGTTGCACTTTTTCATAGATTATATTAACTTTTAAGCTAACAACCTGTTAAATACAACATTTGCAGAAAACTAGAGCGAATATACTGCCATTGATTGCCCACATCGAATGACAGATTAGTCGATAAAGAATAATCAACTTAAAGGAATTATGTGAACAAAATGCCATGAATTAACCAATTCAAGTGAAGTATTAAAGCAAAGCTAAATTAATCAACTAAAGCTGATCTGTTTGCATCAACACTGTACTTGGACTTAAAATAACAAGCCCTGAAACTTTATAATCGACAAATGCCGACTAGTTTAATTCCAATTATATTTTCTTGTCATTTTATTAGTTTTGCACAACACTTCACACATTTAGGAAATGTGCACCTTCATATTTGAATATCCAGTTCCTTGTGTAGAATGACTTCTCAACAAATGCAAGAAGAGATAGCAGAGCGAGCCGATGAAGTTTTCCTAATCGCTGACCCTCTAGAAAATCCTCCAGAAAGAGTTTCAACTTCATTGAGTCAACGGGCTTTCAGCCAACTATGCATTCAATTTGGCATTGCTGAAATGGATGCTCTGCTTCCCGGGGTAAATGACACTGCCGATAGACCACCTCCTGGCTTCGTTGCAGTCAATCATCAGATGTGTTTAAATGGAGCTATTCCTCATTTCAATGATTTTCTCAGAACACTCCTCCTTCGACTTACTATCTCTCCATTCCAGTTGCACCCTTATGGCTATGCCATCTTGATGGGGTTGTGCGTATTATTCAGGAGGACGCTTAACCGCCTCTCAAGCTTCGAGGAGATATGTTATTTGTGTTCTTTCTTGAGGAACAAAGATCACCCTTCCATCACTCTTGTAAGGAGTGCAAGAAACCGTAAACTGATTACAGATCTTCCCGAGAGTGCTCACGGGTTTTTTAATTAGTTCTTCTTTGTCCGCTGCCCCCTGGGATTCTACGACATCTGGAGAGTAGGAAGTAAGACTACTTATCCCCGTTCACTTCATTTCTAAGCCTTTCAAAATTCAAGTCGTCAAGTGCTAACTTTATTCTTTACTTTTGCAGCACTTCCTCCTCCCTCTAAAGATTCTAGCCATAAATCGACTTTCGAAAGATTGAACGCCGTAGCTGTTGATGAGAGAAGTATTAAGTTTTTGCTGAAAGACGAGTTTTCGGACTTTTGCATTCTTCTCGATCCACTCAATCTCGTGATGCCCCCAGTTCTCAAACAGAAGTGTTAGATGCCCCAGCCTCCGTAAAGGAATCCACACCGGAGGAACCTATTGTAGAGGCTTCATTAGTGAAGTGCTTCAGTTCCGTGGCGGTGAGGGATTATCTGGAAAATCTAAACTTCCCCCAGTTGTTGAAGAAGAAGAATTTCCTCAACACTCCAGGAAGGCTACTGGAGAAACCGATGAGGGAGTTGGGAAAGAGAGTTCCATTGGGCACGATGGTGATGATGTCTTTTGGGGGACTGAGCGACCTTATGGTGACTTCCCAAGAGCTTTTTAAAGATGACACCATCACCTCTAAGCTTGTCTCTCCAACAATCGAAGCGACATCTGTTTTGCGGTCAATTCCGTCACTCCAGGAGTTGACTCCTGCCGCAAAAGCCTACATCACTCCTAAGCCGAAGAGTGGTTTGTAGCTTGACGCACGTAGTTTATATGCCACACACACTTAGAATTTTTGGCAATTATGTGCACTTAACTTCTTTATTTCGAAGATTTCTAAACTTCATCTCTTCTTCATTTTCAAGTTCTCCCATGGGACGCAGCGGCTCGTATTACGATGATATTCAACGCTATGGGAGGCTCGATTCTTATGATCCCAGGCGTCATCTTCCTGCCCCTAGGGAGACCGATGAGGAAAGAGTAGCTAGGAAAGCCCGTGAGAGGCAGGCTCATGAGGGACGCTATGGAAGGAGAGATGACGGACATGACGATGACTCCCATAAGAGAAAGTCACATGATGACAAAGAGAAGAGTCATATAGCCGAAGATCCAAGTAAGCGAGCCAAGCTAAGCAAAAAGCCTTCATCTGAAGTTTCCAAAGTGCCCACTGCTCCTACCTTTAGACATCTCCTCTAGCTCCCATGCCCTTCAAAGAGCTGACATTCAATCAATCATTAATAGGCCTCCTTATCAAGTTGAGAGACCTCTTCCTGCACTCCAAAGCCGATTTCCACATTGGTGTTTGAAAGGAGTACGCTTTGATTTGGACTTGATTCCCATTGACAAACAGACCATGCTGAGAAATCTTGACGCCGTCAAGCTCGATATCGAAAGAATGTCTGGCTGGCAAAAATTAGTTGATGAGCTTTAGAGGGTAAATCGCTTAAATTTTGAGGCCATGCTGACCATGGAAAGTGATAAATCCGAGTGGCAAAAAGTTCTTGATCAGCATGATACAGAGATGAAAAACATCACTGCCTACAACGAGAAACTTGAGGCTGGAGTCAAGAAGCTTAAAGAAGATCTTGTCACCTCTTCCACTTCTTATACTCAAAAGGAAGAGGTGCTTCAAAAGCAAGTAAGAGACGCCTACGCTGCTCAACGGGATGCTGAGGCTAAACTTGGGGTGCACTAGAAAATTGTGGAAAGTTACCGCAATGATATTGCTCAGTTGCGGGAGAAGACTAACTCCCAAGATTTGGAGATTGAAATGCTAAAGACCCAGCTTTTCAAGACTGAAAAGGAGCGTGATGAGGCCATCGCTGGAAAAGCAACAGGTGAACAATCGCATGAAGCGACTAAGGCCAACATCAGCTCCACTCTATTCGAGTTTTATCTTCATAGCGTCTTGGGACATGGCAGTCTTTCATTCTTGGGCCCGAAGTATGAGATAACCCTAGCTGAAGTGTGGGAGGCAGCAGTTGATATGCTTAGGGGCGCTGGCTACGCCGAGGAGGATCTTGAGGCTTATTAGCTGGATGATGAGAGTCGTACCGCCCTTGCCAAAGGAAAAGAGCAACTTGCCAAGGAGCGAGCCGAAGCGGCGGAAGGAGAGCATTTAGGGAAGGCACTTTTGACCGACCCAACTTGTCCTTCGGCTTCGAATAACATCGACATTATTGGCTCCAATTCTCACTCCCCGCCTCTTGCCAAAGCCGAAACTGAAATTACAACTGCTCATACCGAAGAGAAGGCCCAAGAAGACATTGAAGCTCAAGACTTTGAAATTGACGTGATAACGCCAACCTCTCCAAGTAACCTCAATACTGATCCAGCTCAAGTGGACTACTCGTTTGCTTCACATGAGCTCGATGAACTTCTTGCTTATTACTTAAACCCCGACGTGCCACTATCTCCTCTCTTTGCGAGAAATATCCCATGATATTGAAACAAATATCCCATGATGTGGGACTTTGTTTCAATACACACTCTAATTCTTCCTCTTCCCCACTTTCTTATTCATTCATTTCTAACACCAAGTGCCACAATATGCGTCAAACGCCCATTCTTCCTAGGACGTGAGGTGGTGCGCACCACTCGTTAAGTTGGTCTCTCTCTAACCCTTTAATAACTATATAACTACCATTGCCATCACATCTTATATATATTCATATTTTAATATTTATTACAAGATGGGGTAATGTTCGTATTTCTTAGGTAACTAATGACTCTTTTCTCCTAGGACTAAAATAATGGTAGTCCCGCCGAATTATGTTTGCGATTGGGTATTTAGATAATTATGTTTCCTTTGGACATATTAGAGCAAGTTTTTTGCTTTTAAAGTTATAAACCATATACTAAAATTTACCTAGCACAAACCTAGATTTGAGTACCAAACTATATTTCATGTTGGAAGATGTGTATATGTTGTCTGAAATATTACCAATTTACTTTCATGTAGGATTGGATTACAGTATATGAAATTTTTTCCATTGAGTGACATTTGAGTTAAACTTATAGATTCTAATAAATTAGCAGAGATGCCTTTAACCCAAAAGCATCAGGTACAAAATGTTTTATTATTTGGCACAATTTGTGGTACAGATTAATCATTTCTGATTTAACACAACATCAGTGGTATATGGTTTGATGCATATTTTTTATCATATTATGTAAATTCGAAAATGTTTTATTATTATTCGGTTTTTTGGTATAGATTGATCATTTCTGATTTAACATAGTATCAGTGGAATATGGTTTGATGCATTGGAATATGATACATATTTTTCTATCTTGTTATATAAATGTTGTTTTGATAGAAAGGTAAATAAATCGCAATAAATCAATTTTTACCTATACAATGCACAGGGAATTCTAATAAACAAATTTAGGAGGTGGGTGGATGAATGACGATGACAATAGGGCTGTGAATGGATATCCGAAAAATTCGAAATCTGTCCACATCTGTATCCGAAAAGCGAATAATATCCGATATTCGAAAAAACGAATGCGGATGCAGATACGAAGAAATCCACATCCGAAAATTATCCGTCCGGTCTTTGTCAAGATTATAATATAAATTATATGTATTTTAGTATAATGAAATATATTTATTTATTGTTTTATTAAGTTAGCAGTTTATATTATATGCGCTTAATGCTTATTAACTGCTCAAAACTATTTATTACCGCCACATTTGTTTATTTTAACACTTTTATAATCAATTGGATTGGAAAAAAATGTATGTTAAACTTAAAATTCATATTTATATTTCTTGATTTATTGGTCGTTAGCGGATAGAATAATTATCCGATATCCGTTCGTATCCGCGGATGCGGATCTCCAATATCCGAAAATCATTTCGAATGCGAATGCGGATATGACACTATCCGCATCCGAAAGTATCCGTTGACATGCCTAGATGACAACAAACATTATTATAGAAACATAAACAAAGTGCGCACCCTTAATGGAAAAATGCATTTTCTTTCCAAGTTACCTTTTTAGGCATGATTTCTTAAATTTGATATGGATTATTTCTTTACCAAAAGTGATTTTATTCAATAATATTAAAGCATGAACTCTCCCGCTCTCCCCTGACCAAAAGTTACCTTTCTAGGCATGTATAACTACTTTGAAACCTCATAACAATAAAAAAAACATCGATATATATTTATTTGAGTCATCTAGTTGTAATTTGAAATGGTTATACATATCGAAATGATAAAAACTTGAACAGATGGTGTTTTAACTATGACCATACAGTGTATTTCCAGAACAACTATGTATGTTACTATATATCATCTAAGTATTTAAGAGAAAATCTTTAAAATGAAAAATAAACAATAAACATTGCATTCCAGCTTTTCTATAAAATGATGTAATACCGATATCATTTCTCTAACATCAAACGAGAGCAAATCCCATCTTATAAGCCCATAGGTGCATATCTTCATTATATACTTCTTTAAAATCTGACCTCCTTTCGTGTTTTTGGTTAAGTTGCTTACAAGAAACTTTAAATCAAGTGCTTCAATGACTTTTCATGAAGACGAAAAGCAAGGTTCGAAATTCCGGTGGAATTTCGCTTATTCCGGTGATTCCGTTCCGGTTCCGCTCATAACCGGAACGGAATCCGGTAAAAATTTCGTTTTCGGTCAAAATTTCGGATTTGCTTTTAAAATATTGAAAAAAATTATAAAAAATAGTACAAAACATATAGTAATTAAAAAAGGAAAACAAATTAAGTACGACAATAAATAAATTGACAAAAAACATGTGTACGAACAATGGTTTTTTTGATTAAAGTGTATTTTATATGTAATGTAAAAAATGACCTATAAATTCACGACGGTATCGAATATTTATTAACGTAGATAACGAATTAAAGTAAAAAAAAAGTATCGGAATTAGAAAACCGGAATTAAAACGGTACTTTTTCCGAAGCGGAATCGGAAGTTTTAAAATTACCAATGACTAGAATGGAAATGAAAAACGAAATTTCGAACCTTAGTCGAAAGTATCAACCAGAATTAGCTTGTATATCAACAAAATGTATTTATGTGTGTATTTGCTAGAAAATCATTTATACTCATCCTTATTACAGACTACTAAAATACCAAATTTGCACATGTTAACTGTACTTGTTGTGGATGATGAGATAATGCAGCGAAGAATCATAAGAGCATTTCTTAAAACTCGTGGAGTAACACAAGTTCAAGAGGCTATAAATGGCAAAGAAGCCATGAAACTTGTTGATGATGGTTCAGTTTTCGATTTATATTAATGGATAGAGATATGCCTGAAATGAATGGGGCTGAGGTGGGTTTTGTAATTATATTTATATAACTTGACCATTTGTTATATATGTGTGGAAAAGAAAAAAGAAGAATCATAAATCTCTGGCTGTGGAGTTACTTGCTATAGTAACAAAGTGTTCGTTGGCTGTAGACCTTTTATTTTGTGTTAAATAGATTACAAGGAATACATACTTGTGATGCGTCTTTTTTCATAGACAGAATTTATGGAAACCACAAGTAAGCTTGTTGATTTCATTAGTATTTGTTGTCAATTGCCGTAATAATTTTATTTGTGGCAGGCTACTAACCAGATAAGGTTGATTGATGCATCTGTTAAGATATATGGAGTAAGTTCTCACATTGATAAAGCAATAATTAAGGACTTTATAGATGCTGGACTTGATGGTTTCTTTACTAAACTGCTTACACTGGAGAACCTTGATGCAGTCTTGCATGAACTCGCAACTAAATGAGATATGCTAAAGGCTTGAATATTTGTAATTATCCACCTTTTTCTTTATTTTTACACTAACATAAACAACAAATGGATGGCCTGTGTAAGCCACGATGAATAGCGTAATTTGTGTATTTATAAAATAAGAGTATTGGGTGCTATGAGAAATTAGTCACTTTTCTGTACCATTGGTATATAAATCCACATTCAAAGCCACAATTTACACTGTAAAATATATTTTTTGCCCCTCTGGTTTTTTATCCATGGCTGTTGAACTCCAAGCATAGCGGCCAACAAATCTTCTTTAATTAAGTCCCAATGAACTTTATAAAACTTATGAGTTCATGCCTTCAGGACAAGAGCTACTGTTTTCATCAATTTAAAAAACAAAAGCCTTGATTTTATCCAGATCAAATGGTTTAAGCAATTTTTCCTGAGCATTAGAAGATAAAATTCTTTTGCAAGTAATAGGAGGGAAATTGCTACAAATAACAGGGCCATTAAACAGAATAATAAAATGAAATAGCTTCTTTGCCAATGGACTCAGAAGAAGCAAGAATATTTCCCTGATCATCCACAAGAGCTGAAAACTTCATTCTTGCTCTTAGAGGTATCATAATAGAATGAAAAAAAAACTAGCTCTGTCGCCTTTATTTATCCACTTAAACTTTAATGTCTGCATGTTTTGAATTGACTATCTCTGAGCCATATCTGATAGACGTTGAAGACTTTCCTTGTATAATTTGATTGCCTGATCATTTCTTGGATCTCGAACTATATGATTATATAACAAGTTATTTGCATTCTTAAGATGCTCCAATGTCTGCTTGAAATTTGGAATTTATTTATGCCATAAAATTTATTGATCCATGCTGTCTCAACAATCTCTTTGCAGCTTGTCACATAAACCCATGCATTATTAAATTAAAAGGTTCTGGCATTCTGTAATATGAAATAAATTGAAGACAATGGGAATGTGATCAGTCAAGTCAATGAATGATTAGAGAAGTTAAATGTGAATAGAAGAAAAAACAGATAGAGCAGCATTGTTCAAGAACAATCTATCTTGCTGTGAATAACATAATCTTGACCACCACTCGATGTAAAAAAATTCCTGTAAAACTTGGCTCATAATGATTATCATGTTTGACGCATTCCATAAACTCCAAATCTACAGTAGAAGATACCAAACCAGCATTAATCCTCTCATAATTGTAAAGAGTGGCACTGAAATCTCCAACAATCACATACGTCAGTGATATGACCGGAACATTGGAATTCAATATACTCCCATGGTTATTTTATGGGACTTTGCACCGAAGGTCCCTACTTTCGATGTTGTTGTAAGAAAAGTCCATGTGATAATAAGTAGGTAAATTAAGTCCCTGTTTTTTGTAAATCAGAAAGCGCAAACTACCTTGCGCTTTTCTTATAAACTTGCGCTTTTCAAAAATTTAATTTTTTTTGAAAATTTCAAAAATTTTAAAAAAATTCAAAATAAAAAAGCACAAACTAGCTTGCGCTTTTCTGATAAAAGTTGCAAGTTAGCTTGCATTTTCTATCAGAAAGGTGCAAAGCACCTTGCGTTTTCTATTTTTCAAAAAATAGGGACTAAATTTACATACTTATATATACATGGACTTTTCTTATAACAGCATCAAAAATAGGGACCTGTAACTCGTTTCTTGTTATTTTATTCTCTCAGCTGAATTGTGGGCATAGGCAATTGTACCAGTGATAGAGCACCATTGTTTTTCATATAACAGACCCTCCTTCTAAGTTTCAAAATACACAACCGTCCTCTTTCAAAAACATGTTATAAACAACCTCTATTTTTAAGTTTTGAGATATTTGCAACAAAATCTTCAAATTTTTGCAGAAAAGTCTGCAAATATTCACAAAATTCCACACTCCAAATATTTGTATATTTCTCTACAAATATTTGCAGTTTTTTGAAAAAAAATCGAAAATGTTTATTTTAATCATAGAAAAATACAATTATTATTCGGATTTAATTTCCAATGTAAAACCAATTTGTTTTATTTTTACGAAATAAAAAATAGGACTATAATTTGAAACATGGTTTTTGCATGAATTTTCCATGTATCTTCTGAAATTAATGGGTAGAACCAAATTTATACTTTCAAATATACCACATATTTGGATTCTAAAAAAAAGCTAAAGTTCTTCCTTTGTGATGATCATCATCATCATGAATGAGAAACCAATCTGAATTTATTCTTTCTAACCATTTTTAGATTTTCTTGACAGAAAGTTTATTCTCCAAAATGCCTAAAAATTAAAATCGAAGCGACTTAAGCATTTGAAGAAGGTCCAACTTCTTGGCAGAGGCATTAAACCCCCTAATGGCCCACACTGTGATGTCCATTTAAGAGGAATTGTGGGGTTCCCCGGTTTCAAGGGGAAGGAATGTCCCATTGACTTTTGATCTCTTCGATTTTCTGCCTTTTGTTTTCATTTGATTAACAAGATTACTCCAAGCTGGATTGTCTACAACATCACCTTCAGCAAAGGCTTTAAACTGATACACCATGATTATGTGCATATTCATCAGCCAGAGGTTATGAAGAAGGTTACAAGTGCTATTGTTTTGGGATGATTCAAAAGAGTTATTCAAGTTATTAGTCTGTTGAGGCATGTATAGATTAGATAAGTTCTTATGTTTCAGTTCATAATTTGTGTTGAAAAATATGGATGACCAGGTTTTGATGAACTATCTTTTATATAATTTGAGCAGGACAAGAAACCGAACAATTAGATTGGAAAGCATTATTCTGTTTCAGCAACAGAATCCGCCGTCAATTCTGCATCATTCAAAGAAAATTGCTCATTGATTTGATTCTGTGTCTGAGAATCATGATTTATGTATTCCTTCATGACGAGCCTTTGAGAATAATTGATTCATTATAGTCAATGTGTGTAGTATATTTGAACTGAATTTGAGAATGAATGGAAGGATTAATTTAAGCATTTTGATTTTTTGTATTAGCAGATAGCGCATAGCTTTGATTTACCTTTGCTTGTCTTCCGAAGTCTGTGTAATAATATCTTCGCTTTGCTCAAAATTTTGACTCTTTGCCTGATCATTTGAACTATCAGTGTCCATAGAAGCATTTGGATTAGAATGAACATTTTGGTCCATAGATTTAGGCAACCAAACATGCTCAAACGAGCAAATCTGTTCGGTGTATCCGAAGTTAAAAAACATCTTTGGCATTCGTAGAGTCCATTCATACACTACCTCTTGCAAAATAATGTAATCATGTACACATAGAAAGGAATATAACATGCATTACCAACCATATATGAATAGAGCAAAGAATAATACATTGTTGATTATACACAGTCTTACACTATGGCACAAGCATGAACATTTTCATCACTAAACAGCATCATTACGTTCTCTTCATTCGAGCATCCCAACCTTTGGCTGTATCCATGCACATATGGCTCATCACCATAAGGAAGTTGAAGCATAGGCGTAAGGATGAGTACCATATGGAAAACGATATTCTAAACAACTCATTTGCAGGTGCGATTATTGTACTGCTGATTATTACCATAACCGTACTTGAATTCTACATTGTATGGGTGCAACCAAAATACTGCAGTCCTTCCAGTTTTCCTCACTGCTTTTAGTACTTTTTTCTGCTCTCCCTATCCTGTAAACGTCACTTTCTGTCTCACCATATCTATGCTTATCTCGTCAACACCTACATCATTATAGCACTATTCTGTAAGGGGGAGGGGAGGTTACAGAGTAAAGAAATGAAGAAAAATAAACAAGAGATTGTTTTCTCACATCTGATATCTTAACATTCTCTATGCCTCTCTTTATATATAGAGAAAATTTACTTAGGGATGAAGCAATTGATTTATGTAAATAAATCAATTCATGGAATAATAATATTCCCATTAATTGCCTTGCCATGTAATTGATTGATAATATTCCATTTTCTCCATCAATCAATTATTACCCTGTTTGATTCCTTTTGTTTCTCCTTTTATAAGATATGGCAATCAAATATATATGACAAATATCTCCACATCCCTATCTCTTTAATTTCTTTTTCCATTTCCTTCATGCACAAAACGGGTAACTAAATACCGAAAATATCTCCAAAATCTATTAATTTTGGAAATATTGTATCACCAAAACAAAAATCCTAATATATTCTTTAGGTTAAAAGGAGGAAAAAAAAGAATTCTATGTTGAAAAATACACCTCTCAGCTTCAGAAGAGCCTTCCTTATTTTCTTCTCACAGCCCGCACAATCCATGCACACACATCTCAAAATATCTCCATGTACAACCCAAAAAAAATGTTGCTTTGGCTTCCTTCATGTTGATAATGACTAAACCAGTATCAAACTGTTAAGAGAGAATATGATCACATGCAGTCATCTTGGCAATAGAATAGGTCAAGAATAGACCAAGTTGTTTCTGTCTTTTGATTTTAACTTGAAGCTAGTTTTCTTTTCTACGATTGAGCTTGTAGATGACAGCACTTTTCTCAAACATGCTATGTATGTATGTGTGTGTGTGTGTGTGTATATATATATATATATATATATATATATATATATAGTGTGAAAGTGATTGACTACTCCAGTACTAAAACTGAAGATAATGGGTTTGAAACTTTGAATCAAGTCTGGACAAACTTTAAAAGCGTCATTCAAAAGCATCTGCCACCCATTAACAGCACATTACTCGGTAACAGGTGACACATAGATGTACGATTAGGCACTTGGGCTAAAAGTTGTTCATATCAGTCCATGGCTTAGAAAATGTCTACTCATGAGTGACGATGTATATAATTAGTAAGCATGTGAAGTTTGCTAACTAGCATTAGTCATAACAGTGAGCAAAATTTACAAGTAACTAGCTATTAATTGATATAAATAATAGGCATACTTTATAGCAATCAACAAACTTAATACGATCAAAAATAAGCATAGAGATGCTAATGGAGAAGCGTTGGTAGAACCTTAACAGCGAAACGAATTAGCCTGCTAATTATCCAAAGTATGAGTTATGGAGACCATGCATATTACTTACAAGCTTCATCCTATTACATAAAATACTAGCAAATTTTTTATATAAAAAATATTACATAAGGATATGGCTCTACACTCACTTAAAGCATTAGAAGCATGAGCTTTAGGAGTAAGACAAATAATTGTGTGATTTATTTCACTGTTATTTTCCTTGACTGTTGAAATCCAAGCATAGCAGCCAACGAATCTTCTTTAATTAAGATCCCATGAACTTTATAAAACTTAGAGCTTATGCCATTAGTACCAGGGCTTCTGTTTTCATCAATTTGGAATACCGCAGCCTTGATTTCCTCTAAGTCAAAAGGTTTAAGCAATATTTCCTGAGCATCGGAAGGTAAAATTCTTCTGCAAGTAATAGGAGGGAAATTTCCAAAAATAACAGACCCATTAAAAAGAGAATAATAAAATGAAATAGGTTCTTTTCCAATGGACTCAGAGGAAGCAATGATATTTCCCTAATCATCCACAAGAGCTATATATTTCATTATTGCTCTTGGAGTATTCGTAATAAAATGAAAACAATTAGTAGCTCTGTCACACTTATTGACACACTTAAACTTTAATGTCTACATGTTCTGAATTGACTGCCTTTGAGCCATATCTGAAAGATGCTGAAGACTTTCCTTCTAGAATTTGATTGCCTGATCATTGCTTGGATCTTGAAATATCTGATTATATAACAAGTTATTCACATTCTTAAGATGCTTGAATGTCTGCTTGAACTTTGGAATTGATTTATGCCATTGTTTGAGTGATTTCTTAGCTACCTTTATTTTCTAAAGAATAATGAATTAAGTGGTTGCCAAAATAATTATCACTCCATGCTTTCTCAACGATACCTTTGTAGCCTGTCACATAAACCCATGCATTATTAAATTTAAAATGTAGTTTTTTTTCTAGCATTCCGTAATATGAAACAAATGGAAGACAATGGGAGCGTGATCACTTAATGAATGATTATAGAAGTTAATGTGAATCGAAGGAAAAATAGACAGAGCTGCATTGTTCCAGAACAATCTGTCTACCTTGCTGTGAATAGCATAATCTTGACCACCTCTCCATGTATGAAAATTTCCTGTAAAATTTGGCTCATATAGATTAGCATAATTGAAACATTCCATAAACTCCAAATCATCAGTAGAAAATATTAAACCAGCATTATTCCTCTACTAATTGTAAAGAGTGACATTGAAATCTCCAACAATCACCCATGTCAGTGATATTAGAGAACATTGGGTTTTAACAGTGCCGGCCCAGTCAAATACATTGCCCTAGCAGAAAATAAAAAATCATAGGGGGAAAATATAATATCATTGGACTGAGATTCCAGAATTTGAACCTGGATGAACATAGCATAAATCAACAAGAAACCAGTGCACCACACTTTCGTTTTTAACTTATTTTTCCCTTCAACTTTTACTAACTTAATTATATTTAACAATGGCTATAAAATTTTATAGCCCCCTTGGCCATCTTCGATGGTGTTGCCCTAGGCGAAAGTCTCACTCGCCTCCCCTTGAGCCAGGCCTGGGTTTTAATATATTCCCATAGTTGTTTTATTCTCTCAGCTGAATATATTGGGCATATACAATAGTATTTTACATATTGGTGACATACAACCATTATTTTACAAAGAAAATTCTTCCTTTGTGATGCGCATCGTTTTCGTGAATAAAATACCAGTCTAGATTTATTCTTTTTTTGACAATTTTTGGATTTTCTTGATTGAATGTTTATGTCCAAAATGCCTAAAATTGAAAATTGACGAGACTTGAGCATTTGAACCATTTATGTTTTTATATTTGAACAGGATGAATTTAGCTGATCAGAAATGATATAGATATCAGACTCGACAAGCATGGATTTTGGACATGGAACTGAAAAAGTAGATTGGAAAGCATCATTCTATTTCAGCAACAGAATCAGTCTTCAATTCCGCATCATTCAAACAAAATTTCTCATTGATTTGATTCTGCTTCTGAGAATCATTATTTGTATATTCCTTCGTGACTTGCCTTTGAGAACAATTGATTTTAATATAGCCAAAGTCTATAGTGGATTTGTTGGAATCATTCTTCACAAAATTAGACTATATAATATTAAGTTTATATTTGAGTTGAATTTGAGAACTAATGGAAGGGTTTGTCTGAGCATTTTGAATTTTTGTATTAGCCAACATTGTGCATCTTTGACTTACTTTTATCTGCTTGTCTTCCTGAGTCTGTGTAATAATATAAAGGTGAAACATGGCACACGATACTCTCGTACGATAGCGGGCTCTAGAGAGGTTGATAATGTACGCAATCTTTCCATCGTATTGCGAGAATGGTGTTTCTGAACTCGAAATTGGACGTTAGGATCACCATTCAGATGACCTAATCGTTGCACTAAGCCTCCACCTTATGATAGGTATAATTACGTTGTAATTTTTCTTGAAATTTTTGAGTTTGATATTTAAGTCTGCTGGCAATCGGCTCTTTCCCGCTTCATGATGTTGTCATAGGTAGGAACAAAACAGGTATTTTATAAGGCACATTAATTGAAAGTTGGTTTGTTGAATTTATGAGTCTTGTATTCATAATTATACTAGTGCGAACCCGTGCTACGCACACAGATGTTGTTATAAATCCAAGTTGCAAAACATCATAGCAATATTACTCATTCATTGCTTACATTTAGTCGTATCTGGTCGTATTTGATAATTAGTGTAATTATAAATATGCATGGAAAACATTTTGATGATCCAGTATAAATATCTGGATTTTGAAAATTTTGGGCCAATCACTAATCAAGGACACTTGTATTCCTACAAAAAGAAAAAAGGCATAAGTCGGACAACTAAATAAACTGGCAAGATGAAATATTATTGAGTTAAACACTGAACCGCCGTCTAAAAAACAGAAGTAGTTAATAAAATATAATATACTCTGTACAAAGCACCAGAAGAGTTGATCATATAGACAGGCAGTGGCCAAATATTGAAGAAGCCCATTATCAGCCATTGTATTACACATCCTAAAAATAATAGGGAGTATAGTTTAAAAATAATATAACAATTCCATAGCATCAGAGTAAATATAAAATGTAATACCCACAACATCATAGTAAAAAAAAAAATTCTAAAATAGCTTTGCAACTATGAACATTGCCGCTATTTATGACTTTCTTTTAAGTCCTAAATAACAAAACGTTTTTCTGCTTTTTCATATTTAAATGTTTCTTAAAGTAAATTTTCTCTGTTGATTACACATCCTTACAAAAATTCATAAACAAACTACTGTCGCAATGTGTCAAAAGGTTCATAATTTTGTACATGATTATTTCGATTATTCATTCATAAAACTTACAATAAATACAATATTATAAGTAAAACAATATATCAACATGTACGCAACCAAAGATGCCACGTTCCAGTTTTGGGGGTCTTCTATCACAGTTGACTGTCCTCCATCCAATCTACTGCTTCCTATTGTCATATACCACCATAAGATCTTGGATCCATACATATGCATCACAAATATTCCTTAAATAAACAAATTTGTATTCACATACTCCTTAATATAAATATTTTTTTGCAGAAACTTTGAAATTCATTTACCTCCAATAATGTTGAGATCCTTCGGTCCTACCTCAGTTTCAGTATTCCTAAATATGCACTCCCAAGTTTCTAAATATATTTTTCATTCTTCATTAATTCTATACCATTCATATTTCAAAATACAAATCAAAAGAAGTAACTACTCACTGTAATTATTAGATAATTTTCAAGAGGTACCTGAAATAGTATTGCTTTCTGGCATAACGAAATCCATAAACAAACTGCTGAAATATTTCATGACATCCAACAATGATTTAAATGGCTTTGCTCCTTTCCAGCACACTGGAAGAGATGGGTCTTCCATTGCCTCTTTAAGTGGTTTCTTGTGTAGATCCACTTTCATCTGTCAATCAAAATTACAGTATTAATTTCTTTGTACTTCAACATTTGCAACAGACTGGTATCTTTTCCTTGCTCCTGTTTGAATTTTCCTACTATAAAGTGTCGGTAACTGAAGAAGCAAGAAAAGTGTACCTAACTAATGGGTTTGTGCTTTTGTCTTGTAAACAATATGGATCATAAGCTATTCAAATGATGCATTTATTCTTAAGTTAACAATGATGATATTCCCTACTACGTCTCCTGTGAAAGTAAAAGTAAATATAGTTAGATTAAACCTAAAAAAACATTGAGTGGCACATAGACAGATTTGAAATAGTCATAGCTATAGTTCAATAATATCCACCTTGACTTAAATAAACAAACATAACAATTGTTATTTTTGTTAGGTTTAAAGTAAGAAAAGTTGATTATTTGTATATAGGATATGCATTTCCTCATAATTGGACTTATATGCAAAATATATGAAGCTTGATACATTACCTTCATGTGGACAATTTCTGAGACTTTGTGCATATTCCATTTAATGGGAATCTTATCATACGAAGCAGCGTACTAAATACATAATATAAAATATCACCACCAGTGCTTCATTTTCCTACAAACTACTTCTTTTATACCTTTTGAAAGTTTTGTGTTATAGATCCAAACTAATTTTGCATAATCCAACATTATTTGCTAACTAAAAACAGAGTTGTCATACTAATCACTCTCCATCTATTCATTTTCATAACAATGGAAATACCACATATTTTTACCCAATTATACATAAAATTGAGTATGTTTATCAATGATTACATAATGTTTCTTGATGTAAACATTGTATAACTTTTCATAAACCAATAGATTATCAGGAATAGTCATTATGTTATGCATAAAGGCAATTGCAATTAGATAATGGAAAACATGTTGAGTTGATGTATAAAAAAAATTAGATTATATAATAAATATTTACATATGTACATGGTAATTATATCACCACACCGACGATGGACTCCATAAATCTGAAATAGGGATGAAAAAAATTAGTAGGATGAAAAGGAAATACTACAGTGATGAGAAAACTATAGCTTTTGGTTTCCTCTGACCAGGTATGGAATTGCATATCCATATCGTTATGTATTATTAAAAACGACTGACTCATCTCCTGAAGGTAAAATCATCAATGTCGAGATCAATAATGTTGTACAATTTCTCTTTGTCAATCAAGCATAAAAGCCAAAAAAAGACTAATAATAGAAAATACAGAATTAAGATTGAATATACACTCATCAGCATAATAGCATTAATTACAAAAAGTTTACTGGCAGTTGATAGAGGTGGCAAATAGACCCAACCTGACGAACCTGGACCTAAGCCCCTAGGTCTCCATTCTAGGTGGGTTGGATTTTTTCGAGGCAAAACTACACATTTTAAAACCGAAATCCAATCCAAACCAAAGTACAGGTCGGGTTGGTCTGGTTAGGCAATAATATTAATAATGCATATATTCTAATAATATTTAGTCGGGTCTTTCAGATTGGATCGGTTAGGGTCGAGTTTAAGGTATTTCATTACTCGGACCAGACCCGAGACCATGGAGTTTGGTTCAAGTTTGGGTCTTCTATGGTCAATACAGTTCGGGTTTGCAGTTCTCGGTTCTAATTGTCAATTAACATTAGGAGGTGAAAAATCATTAAGGAGGCAAAATAAAAAAAACAAAAGCGTCGGGTTATTTTCTCTTGTAAACACATCTTTTGAATTTGAGAATGAATGGATAGCAACTTTAGACTGGACCAAATAATATTGTAGATTATCATTATTACATTGTTGGGATATAAAATATTTTATGGTTTATAGTTAACGGAGAAGTGTAACTGAATTTGTAAAATCTTTTTTTTCCAGAAGTTATCTATTACACAAAGTATATTTATTATATTGCATAGTTGTGTTTAAAATGAAGTGAAACCTCATAAACTATAGTAAAAGATAAATATTGATGAGAATGTCGCAAAAGCTTATTCATCCAAAGGTTGTGAAAATAATAACCCGATGTCAGAATTTGGCATCTACACCTATAGAATATATATAGTAGCGAGGCACTTCAGGTTTGAAATAAAAAATAAAGAAAGGAAGAAATCAAAACTTCGTAAGCTTTAACAAATATTTAATGTTCGGATCCAATTAAATCCTCCAAAAATATATTCAAATAAAGGATGGGAAAATGAGAATCCATTAGGAGTGATCACTGTCAAATATAGAAAATCTAGGATTATTCCCATGTATGAAATAATTTACATGTACAAAGATACTATAATCTTCATAAATTACCATGATACAATGGTGACTCTCTTGTAGGAAGTTATAATGAAAAGGCAATATATTCACAATTACATATGGTAAAAGGTAATTAAATACTTAGTACATCCTTTTGCACATTTATGGGAGTATTATAAGAAAGTAGTCATGGACGATTAATAGATATTCATGACTGATTTGTTCAGGAGAGCTAGAATGTTTGAGAAAACGAAGAAGTTAATCACTGAATTCCCTTGAAACCTTTCGGAGAGCTGAGAAAAGATTTATTAAGAGCGAAGATTTATTAAGTGGACGATGATTGCAAACTATGTCCTAGAAGGAGAGAATTGAAAAGAAGTAAACAGAGGAAGGCTTCTTATGCATAAAAAATATTGTAGAGAAAAGGCATCTTGTAGCTTAAATTGTGATTAATAGAGAAAGACTTGAATTCACAGTGTGCAAAGTCAGGAAAGATTACACAATGTTAGACGTGGTAAATGATAAGTTGAGCAATGTAAAAAATGAAGCAGAAATATAGTAAATTTTACTAAATACGGGTTAAAGAAAAGGCAATATATAAACCTTGACCAAATTATTCTATTGGTAGTGAAACAGCCACATAGTAGTGCCTATACCAGTAAGGTAAATTACCAATAGCTAGTAGAATAGTATATGAATCACATGGTTCTATTTTGGGTGCATGGTTACTTTTGTTTGAGTGCTGCTCATTTAGTGTTAGGATTGCTCAAATTTGTTTGGTCAGCTATTATATAGACATTTAACGTACATAGAACTTCCATGTCCAACAATTTAGTTAAGGGGCGCCAAATAAGCTGCATGCCAAGATCTTAATATTCGTGCATTGAATTGGATGGGTATAAAGATCAAAGTCTATTTTAAAAAGCAGGAAGCAACCTCTTCTACGTTAGATAATGGCTTTCATGCATTGGAACCGCATGCTATAGTAAACGTGAACTATGCCATAATAAACAGTTGTAGCAAAAAACCTTATATGAACTGACTAAAGTGAAAGCTATGTAATGGGTTGAGTTACGTTGTGAAGTGAAAGCCAATTATGAAAACTACATCGTTTCCAGTGTAGAATAAAAAACGAATTATATTCATGCAAACATGAAGCTGTAACATATCTAAGTAATAACTAACCTCTAAATTCGTAGTAACAGCGTATTGCAAGATGTTATCAAGGTTTGAACTTTTCCATCTATTTTATGAAATGTTTGTAGCAATAAAAAACGTACATTTCTTTGAACTGAGTGAACTGAAAGCAAAACAATGCGTTGAGTTACCTATTGAGAGCAAAGCTATGAAAATTATAAAATTTTCAAGTGCAAGATATGAAATATATGAAATAAAATGGGAGGACCAATTATCTCTATGAATTTTTGTTGCCATGCTCCACGTTCAACAATATGAAAAAGACAAAAAATGAGAATCGTGCTAAATATGTTTCACGTCCATTTCGGTTGCAAGTTGTTTACTATTCCATATATGAAATAAAATGGGAGGACCAATTATTTTTATGAATTTTTGTTGCCATGTTCCAAGTTCAACAATATGAAAAAGATAAAAAATGAGAATCGAGCTAAATATGTTTCACATCCATTTCGGTTGCATTGTTTACTGTTCCATTGTTTTAATTCATCCATTAGTGGACTTTGTATGGATTGATGTCCATGTAAAAAATAAGAATTTTCTTTCCAATTTAATCAGATGCTATGGCAATTCTTCTTCATCTTTCATCATATAATGCTACCTTTTATGCAATTGATAGGTAAATTTCTTAACTTACATTACATTTTCGGCAAATTGATTATGATTTGTTCTATTTTGAAAAGCAATAAACTGACATATAAATTAATAAGTCTCTCGTTTCCTTTTTGTTGACTAAACAGAAAACATTTTCTACTGCTATAGGTCTTTACTCAATGAACCATGGAAAAATAGTTGAGCTTATATGTGAATAGCATTATGACACACTGGATTTAAATAAGATCGAAATTTACCAGGTTAGCACTGTTACAGACACACACATAGTTAGTTAGTTAGTTAGAATTAAAAATTGGGTATCTTCTTGCTAGCACAAATGGGATAAATAAGAAAATTAGGATATCATATTTTTTTTTTCGAAAATGTATTTTTCTTTCTTCCATTTTCATTTTTTGAGTAATCTAGACTGCAATTTGATTTTGGTATCATCATTTTTTGTTGGAAAATAGGCTTCTCATCCTTTCTTTTTAACACATATATCGGTTTCAAATAACTATGGATTTAGAAACAACTATTATGTTTCTATTTGTTACATTGTACTATTGAGTTGATTCTGATCCCATGTTCAAACCATTTCTTTCACGAAGAAACTACCTTTTGAACATGTGTCCACGCCATCACCAAATGATTGTGATAGCTATGATTTTACATCATGATTTTCCTACAACTGAATATTTGTGTTTTGTTGCATGAGCACTAATCATGTTATTCGCCCATTTGTGTTGAAAATACTATTAAAATCATATATCATATATCAAATATTACCATCGCCCTTTAATTTGATTTGTGCATGGCTTTCAAATTAAACAATGATTTCAGCTAAGGAAACAATGAAGACAATTAACAATAATGATTTTTCTCTTAATATATTTTTTCTTATGCTTAATCTTATGTGGCTGCTACATTTATTTTAGGCTTCTAGATAGTTGTGTTTTTGCCTGCAAGTGTTGCTTATTGAAAATCAAGGGAATGTTCTCATATCATAATTGAATGATTGGACTCTCCTATTGTTTTCCATGAGCGAGTGAAGATAAATAATGTAAGTTAGTTGCATGAACAATGAAATTAAATTATAGCATATCAAAAAACTCCTTGTATTCTATAGAAATAATAATTCATTTTAGCTCATAAACTACAAACTACCGTAAAGCCTTAGTACAATTTTATTCTGGAAACCCAGATTACTAATAACCACCAATTTCTCAATCATTTTATGTCCTACATTTTTGTTAATCAAAATTCATTATAGGTCATTTATACGTAATAAATAACATTGAAATCCAAACTGTTAAAATTCATCTGTGCAAAGCATAGAGATGCCAACAAATCTGCAAAAACGAATAAAAATGAAGGAAATAAATCTTGGGTTAATTACCCAAAGTAGCACTTAAGAAAAAACCATTTATTGCATATGAAGATCTTGAGATGACCTAAAATAAAAGCAATTGTTCTAGCAAACTATATCATTCCTTTTTAAGTTTATAGTGAAACATACACAAATTAAGAAATTGAAACATACATATTACTACAATGTAGTAACTTAACTTTTATCTTGAGCTTAATTAAAATGACCAATATTTAAATTACTCGAAGTATTATGTAGACTGCTAAAGATTATAATAGATATAGATAAGTAAATTAGTTTTTATAACACAATACTTGTTCATGTATCATTTTTAAGAAATATTCATGTATTGAACTACTCGGTTCTAACCGTAGTGAAAATTAGTTTGTTATCGTATATACTGGGGTGGTTTTTTAACCCAAAAATCATGGTCATCAAAATGTTCAATAATAAAGTAAAGTAACCATGAATCATACGACACTTCCTTATAGGTAAACTTTTCCTATACTACATTATGATTCTGTAATTAATTGAGAAAACATGAGATTAATGCGAAGGAATAAAACATTATCAAAGCCAAGTCAAGCCTGATATATTTTGCACCTTGCTCTACAATCGTTGATCATCAAATTCATGTTAAATTAGGTGAGTAATGAACATCAAAATTCACGAAAAGTAAACATTTTGACTAACAATAATATAAACCTACTGAACTGGAAGTTAAAGTAGAAATCATACTTATTAAACCTAACAAATATAGCAACCAACTAACTAACTCACCCTAACTTCACTTACACACAAACGCAGAAGAAAATTGAATGTAACTTAAAATATACGAAGAACGGGAACAATTACAAAGAAACTCAATTGGACTTTTGAAAAAATAGACTTATCCCTCCTAATCACATAGTTAGGTGACCTTTAAAGGTGGGGAACTGTCACACACTCTATGAATAAAAGATGAAAAAATATCATATTGTTAATCAATATAGAGATTCTGATATTACCTGTTTGATTATAGCAAGGTTCGAGAACTCGGTTTCGGTCTCGGTTTCGGTCATTAGAAATTTTGTTAGTTTCGGATGATTTCGTAAATTTCGAAAGTTTCGGTTTTGTTTCGGTTTCGGTCCAAATTTCGGTTTCAGTGGTTTGTTAATAAACTTGTGAACAATCAATAAAATATAATTATATCGTACAAAGAAATAGAATACAACATACAACATCATAAATTTACTACATCCAAAAACTATTTCTCGGTGTTGTATATGGATTGTTCTCATAATTTTCTTCATCCACTTGTGTCGTATGGTATGGTGGATAACCAAATTGTATTTGTCCTGTGCCTAGAATCGTTGCCAACATGTTATCAAATAAGGAGGGTTCGTCATTCTGTGTCGTACATGTAGTCTGACTATTTTGGTCGCTTGATATATCACTGTTATATAACTCGTTTGCTCCGTGATAATAATAGCCACCGGTGTAGTCAGAAGTAGAATGTCTGTAGTTAGGTGGATCATTTGACGTATACGGATTATTAGCATAATCATAATTTTGTTGTTGTCCATATTCAACATTCAAATTACTGTCTCTTCTGTCACGATTGCCCATCGCACCTCTTCTTCTCACGTAAGGTATAGTTGGTCTATGCGAACCACCACCATCAGTAGAACCAAGGCCATAATTACTTGCTAAACTGATATCATTACCACCAGTATTGCCATTATCACCATTTGATGAGCCACTACTATTTTCAATGCTTTGACTTGCCATTGTTTGTGCAGTTATGCCATCCACTGTAGCAATGACATCATTCATCATATTAACCATCAATGGATCGTCATCAAGCAACCGTGGTTCAACTTCAGTAGTCCACTCTGCTAATGGATCCTCCTCATGAAATATATAATTCAGATCAATCAATTGATCATTTGTATCATGACGTTTAACATTCTTTGCTCGTAATCTCATATTGTAATGTACATATACTAATTTTTTTAGATTTTCCATTTTGATTCTATTTCTCAATTTTGTATGAATCATGGAAAATGTAGTCCAATTTCTTTCACAGTTTGAAGAAGAAACCGTCTGACTTAGAATATGCATTGCTAAGCGTGTTAGATTTCGAGCATCCTCTCTACCAATTATTGACCACCACTGAGCAGGAGAACAATTATTTATAGCTGATTTTGCTTTTGAAGAGCCAAATGCACCAACTTTCAATCTGTAATTGTCCACCTGTGGATATAAAAATTAAATATCTTATCTATATTTTGAATAAAACATTTGATGGAATTTACCTCTTTTCCAATCTCGATTTGTGTTAATATGTAACGACCCGCAAATCCGTACCCCTTGAGTCAACACTATTCTACTTAAATCAACTCAAGTTGTACAGAAATACGAACCATTTGGGTTAAAGAAGAAGAGGTAGAAGAAGAAAATAGAAAACAATAACAGAATCTAACCATCGCAGCGGAATAAAATATAATAGATAATGAATAATTTTACTCAAAAATCAAATATCTCTGTTTATATATTACATCATCAGAGTACATCAATCACAGCTCAACATCAATATCATACAATGGATACACAACAACTCAACACAGCGGAATAAATACATAAACAAGTACGTAAGTACGTATCGTCATCCAGCTCGTCTCCTGAGTTCCACAACATCATATCCTGTATCTTATAATACCGGTCAGACCCGAGCATTACAGTTAAATAATACCCGAGTCAGTCTGGAATAACAGCGTGAGAAAATCACACCCAATTGATAATTAAAGTTTCAAAAATCCTTTGAAATCAAAAGCATCTCGTAAGGCCACGCCACAAATAAACATGTCGGGTTTTTTCCTTACGATAGCTAAAACAATTTTTACAGAAATCCTCTGATATTATAATAGGGTCTACAAATACTTATAAAATAGCCGAAATTATTACATCTATTAAATTCCAGCTACTAGCCACAGAGTGGGTAATACAAACAAAATTTGTACAAGGCACGTAGGGAGAATGGATTTCCAACTAATGACTAGGCACTGGGGTACCACCTGTCACAGTACGGGGCCTAGATCACCGTACCGAGGAGTACGCCCGCTCTCCTGCAACACAAGGCCGGGACTACCCCTTATTGGATAATCCCGAGTGAGATCACCCCACGGGTGGGATCAGCAACCGCCCACTAAGCCGAAATAAAAAGGGACATCTAGACTGGAATGACCTCACCCTGCTTGGGTGCTACCCACCTAGCCTTGCTGCATAACCCCTGATTTTCAGTCATTCCCATTTGATGAGGCTTGAAGCTAAGCGTTACCTTTTTAGAACAAATCCCTTAGAATGTTCATCGTCCACCTGACGATGTTTCGCAAGCATTCATCCATACAAGTCCGTCCCGGGTTCGAACGGAACCGAAGGCACTATTCCTACTATATCCATTTTGGAAATATCCTCAGGATTAGTAGCGACTAGCCCTTGCACTTCACTGCTACATCTTCGAATCCAAAATCGTTTTCACGAAAACGTACAAACCGGATCGAAGTGGTTTTCGAGAAATTAATCTCGATCCCAGTCTCTTCGAAACGATCAACGCATTTGTCCAATATTGATAGTCGGTGATTTAACTATCAATTTATATTCACAAACATCCATCCAACAATAAATAATTTCCCAAATTATTTATTAACCTCAAAAATATCTTCACAAGATATATTTCTATTTTCAATCCTTGAAAACAGTTTCAAAACCATCTTTCTTTTCCAAATAAACTTTCCCAAATATTTTCTACCTCCTCTGAAATCACCAAGCACAAAACTAGATTTTAAAAAAAAAATTAAAACACTTTATTTTGAAATATACCTTTAAAACATTAAAGTTAAAATTACATCAATAATTTATTAAAAATACCATACTATATGCATATTTGAAAATAAGGTTACTTAATAAATATAAAACGAAAATTATACTTTTTAAAAAAACATAATATTAAGTCATTCTTTAAATAATTAATACTATAATAAATTAAGAGAAAATACTTACTTTAGAATTTAAATATTAGAAATAAGAAATTTTCCAAAACTTGTTTTTAAAACAACTTTTAATCTTATAACTTATATTTAAAAATTTACTTTGAAAACGTACTTGGTTATCCAGGGAGAATTCCAACTTCAATCACTTAAATCAATCTTCCAAATTGATTACTAATTTATTACATTTGAAATAAATATCTTTACTTCTTAATTCTTTTCAGAGTTCGTTAATTTTGGTTATTATTATTATTATTATTTTTCCGTTTGATTTAAACCTTTTTAACTGAAATATACGAATTTCAGCTTTTCCCAATTTCTTCTTTATTCTTTTCAATAATTTAAATCTTAAATTTAAAATAAAAGCTTTGTTCTATTAATTAATAACACTGAAGTTTAAAATTCATTAACTTTCTGTTTATTCAAATTTCCTTTCTATACTCAAGATTTATTTATTAGAATTTTAAAGTCACTTTATTTCTTTTCCAAGTTATTCTTAAATTTATTCTATAATTATTTTACTTGCAATTTCACTTCTTTTATTTTCATTTCCAAAATCAAATTTATATTTTTGGTAATTCATTATACCCAATTATATCAACCAAGCCATAACATTCAATATTTCCACATAATTCATTATAGAGTATCAAACAATCAGATCAGAGAATAGAATATAAAATAATTTAAATAAAAGTTGAGGGGTCCAGTTGGATCCCTCCAACCTGTTTTCCCTGCATCCACAGACATTAGCATCACATAATATGCCAATTACAAATTATACTATACTATATCACATCAATCAATTCAACCATACAATCAATTATTTAAATTTAATCATTTAAATTTAAATTTTTAACTGAGTGAGATTAACTCACCTTTGCCTTTAATTTGCAATCCACTTCCATATTGCCTTGTTCTCTTGAGTTTATGTAACGACCCGCCTTTTTGGACAGTTTAAACCGACAATCAAATACACATGCCGATTCTAAACCATTCAAAAGGGCAGATGGTTATTGGGGTAAATAAGAAAAAAAAAGGAAGAAAAATAAAGGAAATGAAACAACACAGAATCTCGCAGCGGAACGATAAAATATAATAGTCAAATAAACAGTTCATGAAGCTGTCTACTATACTTTGACAATTATTCATACAACATTTATCAGAGTTATACATATACAACAGAACAATTTAAATAATGCAGCAGATAGCATGATGCACAGATAATAATAGTAATGGTGTACCAAATCTTCGTCTTCGTCCTCCAGAATAGATCTTCAAAAATCTGAAAACTCAGGAATGACCCGAGCGTAATGAAAAGACAAAACACTCGAGTCAGGACTAAAATATCCTTATGAAAGTTAAATCAATCGTAAATAAATATGAGTGTAACGGCGTCAGAGATGTTTACGGGGTTTGACATCTCATATCCAGTGTCAACGTGCGTGCAATAACTTAAGAGATGTTACGGGATTTTCCATCTCTCAAGGATCCGTTAAACTATCTACTATGTAGTAATATACGCTAAGTAGATAATGCCTATCAGTAATATAAAGTATCAAAATAGCGTTAAGGCGTTACCATAATCTCTCTTAACACATTTTATATTCCCAAAAGCATATACAAGACCGTAGTTTCCCCAAAACTGGAAGTCACCAGAGGGCAATCCATATACTCAAGGTACAAATCAAAACGTAGTGGTCGCGAATATGATAATCAGTATGACAAGGTACATGAGGCGATACCAACTAGGATACTAGTAGTTGCGTGATCCGGACTGATGTTGGGCATAGCCAGCAGCCACCCCAACACCGCGAAACAACACTCCGAAATCAAGGGGTGCACCCAAATCGCATCACAAATGTAATAGATATGGTATCGAAGAAGTGTGTCCGCTAGAGGTGGCGAACCTCAATGGCCCGGCGCGGCTCCTGTTTTAGTCATGTCAGGGGTCATCCAATAATCGTTCTCTTTCTTCAGTCAACGCGTTCACCAACCATCCACTTCATTCTGGATCAACACTCCGCGTATAATAGTTATTAAAGTGGTTTTCGGTATCGACAGAGAGTATGTCCATATCCGATCCCGGTCTCTTTAATAACTACGTATTATTACACCGTTGGCTCTTTTACATTTCAAATCGATTCATAATTGATATCAAAATATCATATTCGCTTCAAAAAAACAAGTCCATTTCAAATATCATCGTATCTATTCAAATGTAAGATTCCGTTTCAAAAATCATTTTTCGCATAAATATCTCATTTCGATTTCAAAATCATTTCGAATTTCAATTTAGGTTGCAACTTCATTTAACTCAATTCGTATTTACATAATTAAAATACTTAAACTCTTAAAATGGATGTGAAATAGATAAACTTAGTTTAAAATAATTTATATTGGGTTAAGTAGATTAAAAATAGATTAAAATAGTTTAAGTATTCAAAATGGTTTATACAACCGAGTAATTTGGAAAACAAAATAAAATAGCTTCGAAACCAATCTATTTCAATTTCTAACTTCTCAATTCAAATCAATTTCAATTTCCATTCTACCGATTCAATTTCGATTTCAATTCAAACAACGTCAACTTTAACTTCAAATTAATTCAATTCTACATTCACCTTCAATTTATTCAATTTCAATTTTTATCGATTTTTAGCTAGATTTTCAAAACATCGATTTATAACACTTGACAAAATTTTCCAACAATATTCAAGTTTTAAATCCAAATTTCAAATACGATTCAATTCCAAGCTCGATTTCAAAATATCATTTTCATATCACTTTTACTTAGTAATATTCAAAGCCCGAATTAAGGTTAAACCTTCAAACAATTAATTTTCAAAATCCAATCATATCCAATTTCAAACCTCAAAGTCTCAACTTAAATTATTTAACAAAATCCCTTTAACCAAAATTTATTTCAGCATTCCAACTCACATTTTCGATAAATTCGATTTTTATAAATCGATTTCTATTTATAACTTTTAAATCAAAACATTTAAATAAATTTCAAATAGACGATTTCAAAAATTATTAATTTAGCCAATTCGGTGTCCGTATATAATCTTCTATCCTATGGCCAAGTAATTATTTATTTCAATTAAATGTCAGGGATGAGTATATATTACTTAAATTAAATCACAGTATCATATGTATGCATAACAGGATATATATAAGCAAATAAACATCCAAACATTCAATTATCAACCAATAGCATCCATCAAAATACATCATCCAATAAACAATACAATTCATGGCAGTTTCATAGTTATCAATATCAGGTAATTTAATCGCCATTCAATTTTAATTTCAATTTAACTGTCAATTTAATTTTTCAACGGTTAATTCGAATGACAAGCTATATGACAATTAAATTTTTATCAAACAACAACAAATAAAATCATAACATTTCATAATATCCAATTTAACTAGCATAAAGATATTTAGTACGGTGTGAGCGTTATAAAACACTCACCTTGATTTCAATGCCGTTCCAGCGTTTTCTTTCGAATAAAATTAAACGAGCGTTTAATTTTACCCGAAATTTTCTTTAGCTCCAACCGACTCCAATCCAGCTCCATAGCGTAGTGCTCGACAAAACGATTGCAACGCAATTCGTTTCGTCGCAATCCGACCTCGCATGACACAGTTATGGCAGTTTAAAGTTAACATGAATTTAAATGAATTTAATTTACAAATTCAATTCTAATTGTTAACCTAAATGCTATCTGGGCCACCCCTTTCCTTATGCAAAATCACAGCCGCATATGGCCTTCTTCCATCCCCAGCACGCACGCAGTACTCGAACCCAAAGCCGCAGATTTAGGGTAAATTTTCGAGAGCTAACCATCGATCGATAAGACGATCGAGTAACACCGAACGACACGCCATAGCATGCTCCACCATCGCCAAGAAGGAAGCGAAGCTCGGTCGCCCCCTCGACTCGATACGCGTGCACGAACACGTCACGAACGCGGCCATCCCGTGCCCCCAAATGATGACGATAACCCATCATCTCCGTATGAAATTGAAGATCTCTTCGAGCTCTAGAAGTTTCATGTTGGAGGTTTTTGATAAAAGTGGATGGATCGGAAAAGATTAATCGAAGAAAAACGTGAATTTCTGACCATTGATTACTATGAACGGCTGCCGTTAATGGAAACCCTAGCTAGGTTGAATTTTTTTGAAGAATGAATGAATTTTGGTCCTTTTATATAAAATTTTCGAAACACTATTCATTTCGGATCTTCCGAACTCCGATTTACGCGCGGTAACCGGCGTTTCTAAGGTTTATCCCACGTTCCGGACACAATGGAACAGGTTTCGGAGGCTAATTCGATCGTCTGTGCGAGTTACGGAAATAAACGATCGATTTTAAATTAAATCGATCAAATTAATTTCTAAGCGTTTTGGCTTGCCTCGGACAAACGGTAAATCCGATTGACACGAAATTTGAAATCTTACAATAATATCACATTACGGATCCGATGAAACTAGTTTCGTCGAAATCCGAGACTGTTTGAAAAATGACTATTTTAACTCGTTAAATTAATATTAAAACAATTTCGATGCATTTCGAGCTGCCACGGTCAAACGACAACTCCGATTGCTACGAAAATTGAAATCCGGTAATAACTAACTATTACAGATCCAATGGAACTGGTTTCGTCCAATTCTGAGACTGCTCAAAAATTGGCTATTTTCAATCGCTAATTAAATATTAAAATATTCAATTTTCACAAATAAATTTTAAATTCAGTTTTAAAAGTTCTATAACATCACTATAACTCTAATATGATAAAATAAAATTTTACAAATCATTTTTAATCATATTAAACCCGTTATTCAATTTATCCAATAAATTCCAATTTTAAAATCTTATTAACTCTATTTTAATCCTAATATACTTACATTCATTTTGGAAACCAATTTGAATCATATTAAATCAAATTTCAAATATTCACGCTATTTTCATATATTAAATTTCAATATCAAATTAATCATATCAAATTTGAAATTTAATTTATTCAAACATTTGTAATATTAAATTTTACAAATTTGATTATTCTTAAATCACTATCTTTTGAAATATTCAAAACGAACTTATAAAATTTAACTTTTGAAACGAATTAAAATTATAAAACAACTATTTCCATTATACGATTATTCCAATCCCCATTATTAAATTGTTCTATACTTTCTAAATATTTAATTTAAACAATTTCGATTATCCAATAATTCATTATCTTTTGAAATATTGAAATTGGATTTATAAGAATCAACTTTTAAAACCAATTCACAATTTAGAACACTATCTTTATTTTACAGTTATTCAATCATTCAATAAGTTTTAAATATTTAATTTAAACAATTTACGTGTTCAATATTCAATATTTGATTTTAAATAGATTTTACTTATCAATCAATTGCTCTGTTATACTTGATGAATTTCAACATTTATTATCCTATTCAACTATCGATTGCAAAGGCATTCACTAAGTAGCTTTTATTTTTCATTACTTGGATAGTTATTGCTGCAATTCATTCCAGTTATTATTATTTCAAACGAATTACAAAAAAAAAATTTCTAACCTTAAATCACGAAAACTTATTAAATTAACAATTTTAATTATCGAAAATTTACGGGTCGTTACAGTTTATACCTTAAATAAACAATTTATATGATTTACTAATGCTTGAACAATTTGAATAATCAGTCTCCATTTGATAAATTTAATTCTAATATAATGAACAATTCAATCCATCTAAAACTTTAGATTCAACTAATACTTTAGTTCTAAACTAGGAATTAAATTTTAACTGGAAATTTTCCCATTTAAAATACCTATACGCCTAAAATAAATTAAGACAAAATTTTACTTATATAATTTCTCTCAATATTTAAAATTTCTTTAAATAAATTTATTTAATCCAAATTAAATTTCAAACTAAATTATCTTTTTCTTCTTTTTTTTCAAAACTTTATCTGTGTGTATATATATATATACTTTCTGTTTTTAAACCTCATATACACATTTCCAGTCCATATATACATTTATTAAATTTAATTTCCAAATTAAAACAACCTATATACCATACTGCAGTTGTTATCTTTCTAAATTTTTAAATTGGAAAAAAAAACATACCTCATTGCCACACCTGAACAACCCTACTCTCGCGACCCTCACTGCTCCATTCCAGTTTTATGCAACCAAGACAGCTCGCACCCATGAACACATGCAATTGTTTGCCATCGTCGAGCCCCTTCGCGAGCTTGTGAGGGTCGAAACCCTCCTTTGAAATCGCGAACGCCACGTAGATCGCCACCAAAACCTTCAAAAAAGTCGCCTCCAACCCCATGACCCTACGCCGCTCGCTTCGAATCTCGTGAAGCCGTGATGTTGAAGAAGAAAAGGGAATCTCGCGTTCGAATAAGAGGAAGGGTGTTTCGAAAAGAAGGGGGTGTCTGCCATTTCCGATTTCCCCCTCTTCCTTTTTTTTTTATAAGTTCGGCTGTTGATGGAAAGAAGGTGGGAAGAAATTGAGATGGAAGAAGCGTACCAAGGAAGCCTATAGTTTTGTTCGTTTGTTTCATTTACTGGAACGAGATTTTCTTCTGGAGATTTGATTTGGAAAGAAAGAGGTGACAATACGCGATTTAATAAAGGAAATTATCGGCTTGCTTCAGAAGACAGAGGAGAATAGGTCGGCAAAAGAAACGATATTATATTTAAATTAGAATGATAAATTATTGTCTAAGCGTTTTTATCTCGTACGAACATACGATGACTTCGAACGCTACGAAATTTGAAATCCGACAATAATTCAATATTACGGATCCAATGAAACTGATTTCGTCGAAATTCGAGACTGTGCCTCGGACGGCTATTTTTAATTTCAATTTAAACGATATATTTTAAAAACGGAACAAACATCTTTAAATTCGATTCTATTACTTTTATTATCTTCAGTATTATCAATATAAATTTTACAAGCCTTCCAATTATTTTAACAGGCTTAACACTTCAGATTCAATAATTTACCAAATTCTGATAATTAAATTCAACAATTAATTATCAAATAAATACTGATATTTGAAATTAAAGTTAATAATTAACTTTTGAATATTTAAAATTAATTAAATATTCTCATTTCAAATACTCAAAAATTCCGGGTCGTCACATTCCTCCCCCCTTAAAAGAATTTCGTCCCTGAAATTACAAGTTAGGAAGAATGGTCCAATACCTGTTTACTTTTCCCAAAACCAATCAGTTCTTAACAATTCAACATCTTACCAACTATCTTTTTAATAGAATGCCCATTACAATTCTTACTAACTTCCCAAACTTTTCCCTCAGTTCCCTAATAACTTTACCTACACAATCATTCAAATTATAATTCAAAACTAAATTTTGAATTGTCGAAAATTTTCTCAAAATTTTTCTAACTCCCTAAATTCACGAAAAATTTCGCCAGCGTCTCCTTTGCATGGCTAGCTCAGTACAACTACAGAATGGCTCTATGGCCTCCCAAATCCAAAAAGAAAACAAAAGGCCAAGTGACTCGATCCAAAATCCCAATCAAATTCACACCAAATTTAAATACATACATTTTTGTCGAGCATTTCATATTTATCTTCTTAAATCAAAATCAATTCTCTTTTCCCTTCATTTTACCTGCATATCCTGCTTAATACTAATATCCAATCACAATATTCCAAACATTTTATCGACCCTTTTTACAAAATGTCAATATTTACTCATTCCAATATTGTTTTAGGTTATATTTCTAATATCAATCTTTCATTTAAGAATTCCCCATTCCTTACGGTTAGTATAAACATTTTATATGTTTCTTATATTTATTTTCACTTTACCACTTTAGTTTGTATCCATTTCTATTCAAATCGATTCATGTCATTATTTTAGTTAGTTTCATTTACTAATCAGTTGCCAATTTAAATTCGTTTTGTTATTAACAAAAATTCTCTAAAATTTTCAAAAAAATTCTAACTTCCAAAATTTTCGAAAATTTTTGGCAGAGTTTACTTTGTACGGAGGAGATTTTGCAATTTGACAAAAGAGATAAATATATATACATCGACCCACACGGTCGGAAAAACCAAAAACAGTTCATATTTCCTATTTTTATTGCGTAGGCATATCTTATTTAGCATTTTAAGCAAGTAGCTTATTTATTTAGCCGTTAGCACAACCAAATCCAGCCACATGGCTTCCAGGTACCTGTACTTACTCAATTTAAACATGTAAGTACGATATAAATGAAGTTTAACTACATTTTACTTATTTACAATAGTTAAACATGTAAGAAATTCACACCAAATATCTTTCCATAAGCAATTTATATAGTTTCCATGCCAATTCAACTGTTTTAATTCATTTATAACCATTTTCATTCAATTCGAATGGTTTTCAATCCATTCGTATACATCCTCATCAAATTTGGATGGTTTAAAACACAATAGCTTACTTTTAATTTATTCTTAAGCAAACTGAACTCACATTTAATTCAATTGCTTTCAGAATCAATTTATTTTACTCCTATCCATCTAAGGCATTTTAATAACTTCCATTTACATTCAATAACAACATATTCTTTGCAGTTTGACGAGATCTATGTGAATAAATAAGTATTATGTTTTATAACCAATTTAAATGGATTTCAACTCAATTTATACTTAATTCTATTCCATTTTTAAATTTATTCACAATTCATATATTCTCATTCTCATTGCATTTTAAATTTGAATCCATTCACTCGCATTCCATTTTATTAACCACTTTAGTTCATTCAAAATCCATTAACAACTTAGGTTCATCTTTATTACCAGTTAAATTTCCCTTTTATTTTAATTCATTCATAACCATTTATTTAGTGCGATCCATTCCAAGCTTGCACATTACTAACCATTCCCGAATTAATTTAAACTAAGCTTCAATTTAATGGTCTTTCATTTTTTTTTATACTTAAGCTCATTTCATTTTGCAAATAAATTTCTCTTTTCAATTTAACTTGATTCTATTTTAATCCTATCCCATTTCAAACTACAAATTTATTTAATTAGTTATTATACATTTTAACTTTTTAGATTTAGCTTATTCAATTTATTACAAGACCATTTCCAATTTATTTTCACTTATTTGGATTTTATTTGCAATTCAACTATTACTATTTCAATCCAATTTCATTTTTATTTGATACATTTCAATTATATTCAATTTGTTAACACTTCACATTAAATTTTGATTTATAACCCAAGTTCTGAATCCACTATCCATTTTCAATTTACCACCCAATTTTATGAACTCGCAATTCAATTTCATTCTCAATTACTTTCACTTCATCAACAATTTAAGTCGAATTTAATTTATAACTTGAGTTTATTTTAAAACTTCATCATAAACTCACCATTCAATTACATTAACTAATTTATTATCTAATTAATTCTTCCCCTGGACAAAATTCAACACTTGATTTTTAATCTCAAAATCTCTTCATTTTAATTTCTTAAGTTCAAATTTATTTTATAATTCAAGTTTGGATTTTCTTTTCATTTTTCAATTCATCAAAATATTGATTTTGGGCTTTGCATTCCATTTTCAATTTAATAAGTCGCAACTTATTGTTTTATACAATTCCATTCATCATAAGCTTGAATATATTCTTCTTTTATTTTAACTCAAGCTGTATGCTTCTTTATGACCCAAGCATATTTTATTCATGCATTTTAATTCTTTTATAAGTTATTCTGGTTTATTTATTTCAATCTCAATCCTTATCCAATTTATTTTCCATTTATTCAGGTAAGAATTTAATTCCATTCAATAATTCAGCTGAATTTTTATTCCAATTCAATTTTATTTTAACTCGGATTTATTTAACTCAATTTGACTTCAACTTAATTCGAATACAACTGGATATTATTTTCAGCTTATTCAATTAATTTCAATCCAAGTTAATTTCATTTTTAACTTTCCACTTTAAATTTAAATTCCCAACATCCAAAGCTTATATTTCCTGATTTAAAAATCATCCCAATTTATAAGCTTACAACTATCTCATCAGGATTTTCAAACACCCGGTTATTGGTTTCAAAACATTTTGAAATCTTCAACATCTCAAATCACATTTCTCAAAAGTCAAACCAATCCTAGTTTTATTCTTAACAAATTTCCCTTGAAATTTTCAAAAACAACCAGGTTTTCCTGAACAGACCAAATTGGCAGCAATTCATCACTTAGAAACTCGAAAATGAACACTGATGATGCGGCCATCATCATCAGAATTATTTTCCAATAATACAAGTGATTTCAATGCTATATTACTTCCAAAATCCATTTAAAACAAATTTCCATTCAAAAATACCTCCAACACAATAATACTATTATTTATCATTAAAACACTTCCAAAGTCTCCGGGATTTTAAATTTCTAAAGCCTGCTTAAATAAATTTTAACTGTAATTCATTTACATAGTTTCCCATTTGATTATAATTCAATTTATAATTTACATTTATGATTCATATTTATAAATTTCATTTCATAATTGAATTTATCTTCTCAATCTTTGATTATATTTACAATTTCTAGTTAATTTTTTCACTTAACAATGATAATACTTTAATATTATCATTTCTATCATCCAAGCAACCATATATTACTTAAATAGTTTTCAAAAACTTTCTTTATATCAAAATATATTTTGGGTAAAATTTATTTCATTTACCCACATTTAAAACAATACCGTGTCGTTTGTTCTATTCAAGTGTTTAGAAACCCCTTCGATACAGTTGCGCAGATTGTGTCGACGAAGATTCATATGCCACTCAATAAATCAATCAACACAGTATTAAAACAATTTATATTCACTAATAAATACGCACTCATATCTATTATTACGCTCAAACTCATTATAGAGTACTACAGACTCTAATTTAAATGAGTAATTCCCACCAGAACCAAGGTTATCACCAACCTAAGCTCTGATACCAACTGTAATGACCCGCAAATCCGTACCCCTTGAGTCAACACTATTCTACCTAAATCAACTCAAGTTGTACAGAAATACGAACCATTTGGGTTAAAGAAGAAGAGGTAGAAGAAGAAAATAGAAAACAACAACAGAATCTAACCATCGCAGCGGAATAAAATATACTCAAAAATCAAATATCTCTGTTTATATATTACATCATCAGAGTACATCAATCACAGCTCAACATCAATATCATACAATGGATACACAACAACTCAACACAGTGGAATAAATACATAAACAAGTACGTAAGTACGTATCGTCATCCAGCTCGTCTCCTGAGTTCCACAGCATCATATCATGTATCCTATAATACTCGGTCTGACCCGAGCATTACAGTTAAATAATACCCGAGTCAGTCTGGAATACCAGCGTGAGAAAATCACACCCAATTGATTATTAAAGTTTCAAAAATCCTTTGAAATCAAAAGCATCTCGTAAGACCACGCCATAAATAAACATGTCGGGTTTTTACCTTACGATAGCTAAAACAATTTTTATAGAAATCCTCTGATATTAAAATAGGGTCTATATACAAATACTTATAAAATAGCCGAAATTGTTACATCTATTAAATTCCAGCTACTAGCCACAGAGTGGGTAATGCAAACAAATTTCGTACAAGGCACGTAGGGAGAATGGATTTCCAACTAATGACTAGGCACTGGGGTACCACTTGTCACAGTACGGGGCCTAGATCACCGTACCGAGGAGTACGCCCGCTCTCCTGCAACACAAGGCCGGGACTACCCCTTACTGGATAATCCCGACTGAGATCACCCCGCGGTTGGGATCAGCAACCGCCCACTAAGCCGAAATAAAAAGGGACATCTAGACTGGAATGACCTCACTCTGCTTGGGTGCTACCCACCCAGCCTTGCTGCATAACCCTTGATTTTCAGTCATTCCCATTTGATGAGGCTTGAGGCTAAGCGTTACCTTTTTAGAAAAAATCCCTTAGAATGCTCATCGTCCACATGACGATGTTTCGCACGCATTCATCCATACAAGTCCGTCCCGGGTTCGAGCGGAACCGAATGCACTTTTCCTACTACATCCATTTTGGAAATATCCTCAGAATTAGTAGCGACTAGCCCTTGCACTTCACTGCTACATCTTCGAATCCAAAATCGTTTTCACGAAAATGTACAAACCGGATCGAAGTGGTTTTCGGGAAATTAGTCTCGATCCCGGTCTCTTCGAAAAGATCAACGCATTTGTCCAATATTGATAGTCGGTGATTTAACTATCAATTTATATTCACAAACATCCATCCAACAATAAATAATTTTCCAAATTATTTATTAACCTCAAAAATATCTTCATAAGATATATTTCTATTTTCAATCCTTGAAAACAGTTTCAAAACCATCTTTCTTTTCCAAATAAACTTTCCCAAATATTTTCTACCTCCTCTGAAATCACCAAGCACAAAACTAGATTTTAAAAAAAAATTAAAACACTTTATTTTGAAATATACTTTAAAACATTTAAGTTAAAGTTACATCAATAATTTATTAAAAATACCATTTTATATGCATATTTGAAAATAAGGTTACTTAATAAATATAAAACTAAAATTATACTTTTTAAAAAAACATAATATTAAGTCATTCTTTAAATAATTACTACTATAATAAATTACGAGAAAATACTTACTTTAGAATTTAAATATTAGAAATAAGAAATTTTCCAAAACTTGTTTTTAAAACAACTTTTAATCTTATAACTTATATTTAAAAATTTACTTTGAAAACGTACTTGGTTATCCAGGGAGAATTCCAACTTCAATCACTTAAATCAATTTTCCAAATTGATTACCAATTTATTCCATTTGAAATAAATATCTTTACTTCTTAATTCTTTTCATAGTTCGTTAATTTTGGTTTTTATTATTATTATTATTATTCCGTTTGATTTAAACCTTTTTGACTGAAATATACGAATTTCAGCTTTTCCCAATTTCTTCTTTATTCTTTTCAATAATTTAAATCTTAAATTTAAAGTAAAAGCTTTGTTCTATTAATTAATAACACTGAAGTTTAAAATTCATTAACTTTCTGTTTATTCAAATTTCCTTTCTATACTCAAGATTTATTTATTAGAATTTTAAAGTCACTTTATTTCTTTTCCAAGTTATTCTTAAATTTATTCTATAATTAATTTACTTGCAATTTCACTTCTTTTATTTTCATTTCCAAAATCAAATTTATATTTTTGGTAATTCATTATACCCAGTTATATCAACCAAGCCATAACATTCAATATTTCCACATAATTCATTATAGAATATCAAATAATCAGATCAGAGAATAGAATATAAAATAATTTAAATAAAGGTTGAGGGATCCAGTTGGATCCCTCCAACCTGTTTTCCCTGCATCCACAGACGTTAGCATCACATAATATGCCAATTACAAATTATACTATATATATCACATCAATCAATTCAACCATACAATCAATTATTTAAATTTAATCATTTAAATTTAAATTTTAAACTGAGTGAGATTAAATCACCTTTGCCTTTAATTTGCAATCCACTTCCATATTGCCTTGTTCTCTTGAGTTTATACCTTAAATAAACAATTTATATGATTTACTAATGCTTGAACAATTTGAATAATCAATCTCCATTTGATAAATTTAATTCTAATATAATGAACAATTCAATCCATCTAAAACTTTAGATTCAACTAATACTTTAGTTCTAAACTAGGAATTAAATTTTAACTGGAAATTTTCCCATTTAAAATACCTATACGCCTAAAATAAATTAAGATAAAATTTTACTTATATAATTTCTCTCAATATTTAAAATTTCTTTAAATAAATTTATTTAATCCAAATTAAATTTCAAACTAAATTTTCTTTCTCTTCTTTTTTTTTCAAAACTTTATCTCTGTGTGTGTACATATATACACACTTTCTGTTTTTAAACCTCATATACACATTTCCAGTCCATAAATATATTTATTAAATTTAATTTCCAAATTAAAACAACCTATATACCATACTGCAGTTGTTATCTTTCTAAATTTTTAAATTGGAAAAAAAACATACCTCATTGCCACACCTGAACAACCCTACTCTCGCGACCCTCGCTGCTCCATTCCAGTTTTATGCGACTAAAACAGCTCGCACCCACGAACGCATGCAATTGTTTGCCGTCCTCTAGCCCCTTCGCGAGCTTGTGAGGGTCGAAACCCTCCTTTGAAATCGCGAACGCCACGCAGATCGCCACCAAAACCTTCAACAAAGCCGCCTCCAACCCCACGACCCTACGCCGCTCGCTTCGAATCTCGTGAAGCCGTGATGTTGAAGAAGAAAAGGGAATCTCGCGTTCGAATAAGAGGAAGGGTGTTTCGAAAAGAAGGGGGTGTCTGCCATTTCCGATTTCCCCCTCTTCCCCTTTTTTTTATAAGTTCGGCTGTTGATGGAAAGAAGGTGGGAAGAAATTGAGATGGAAGAAGCGTACCAAGGAAGCCTATAGTTTTGTTTGTTTGTTTCATTTACTAGAACGAGATTTTCTTCTGGAGATTTGATTTGGAAAGAAAGAGGTGACAATACGCGATTTAATAAAGGAAATTATCGGCTTGCTTCAGAAGACAGAGGAGAATAGGTCGGCAAAAGAAACGATATTATATTTAAATTAAAATGATAAATTATTGTCAAAGCGTTTTTATCTCGTACGAACATACGATGACTCCGAACGCTACGAAATTTGAAATCCGGTAATAATTCAATATTACGGATCCAATGAAACTAGTTTCGTCAAAATCCGAGACTGTGCCTCAGACGGCTATTTTTAGTTTCAATTTAAATGATATATTTTAAAAACTGAACAAACATCTTTAAATTCGATTCTATTACTTTTATTATCTTCAGTATTATCAATATAAATTTTACAAGCCTTCCAATTATTTTTAACAGGCTTAACACTTCAGATTCAATAATTTACCAAATTCTGATAATTAAATTCAACAATTAATTATCAGATAAATACTGATATTTGAAATTAAAGTTAATAATTAACTTTTGAATATTTAAAATTAATTAAATATTCTCATTTCAAATACTCAAAAATTTCGGGTCGTCACATAATATGTCTGGGATCATTCTTTCAACAACGTTGTTGAATCCATTTAACACTTCACTATCGTTTACCGCATCACCATATTGAATGATAGGATTAAGAAAATAACCTATATTTTAAACAGTACGAACATGAATGTTATGAATTTTAACTATTTGTAAGGTAATAATTTAAAATACATGCCGCGTGAATTGGCCGGTGTAGTTGTTTTTCCCATCTTTTATCTATAATGTCCCACAATTTTTTTGATTGTCTTGAGCCAACGTTTTTTCTAATTGACTCTTTCGCGAGATCCATCGCTTCATAAAGATAGCCATGTCTGCTTTATCATCACTATCCACCATTCTTAATATTTTGACTAGTGTTTCAAATACAAGAATGATGGAAGCAGCGGTAGTCCAAAAAGTATCATTGTAAATCAGGTCGGAGACATTCGTTGCAGTTCGTTTGTCCTTAACAGCGAGTCTAGGCAATTTAGATGCCCATTCTCTCGTAGCAATCATTCTTCTCAAGTCATTTTTGTGTTTATAAATAGAGTCTAATGCAATGAAATGAGTGGCAAACCTAGTCACTGCCGGTCTGATCAATTCTTTGTCATTTGTCTCTTTTCTCATTGTGGAAAGTAACCAACCATGATTGTATATGAATGTCATTATTAATTGACAATTTGAGATGATAGATGTTACCTCCAGTTCTTTCGAAATGTCTTCTAAGATCAGATCAATGCAATGTGCTGCACATGGCGTCCAGTATAAATGTTTTCTTTTCTGCATTAACAATTGACCGGCATCTTTATAGTTGGCCCCATTATCTGTCACTACTTGCACTACTCTATTTTCTCCAATAGTCTCTACAACTTCGTTCATCAATCCACATATATATTCACTGCTTTGAAATTCATTAGTAGCATCTATAGATTTGAGAAATATCGTCCCATGGGTGGAGTACACAAGAAAATTTATAATTTTTCGTCGATTCTGAGTACTCCAACCATCACACATCAACATACAACCATATTCATCCCAAAAATTATGAAAAGTGGTAATATATGATCGAACTTCTTCTAATTCCATTTCCAAGTATGAATGTGATAATTCATATGCGGTAGGTGGATCTATTCCACGACCGCATTCCGCAATCGCATCAACCATCGTTGCATAATAAGGACTATTTGCAATGTTATGTGGAATGTGATTAAAGTAAAAGAATTTAGCAATTGCACGACCTATGTGTTTTTTAGCATTTTTAATGTCTTTCATTGCAGACTTAATAGAAGGTTGAGAAATACCTCCTTTTTTCTGCATGTATGAATCAATCCTTGCAACAGAGCGAGTTTCAAAATCACTCTCTAGTCTCGTAGATCTACTACGTACATTCCGCTCTGGTTGACTAGAACCGACACCTGATTGTTTGTAAGATCTTTGCATCTCTTGTTCTCTATATGTATCTCTGCTTTCTCGCGTAGCACGACGAACATCTCTATCATCTTCGTTTTCATCATCTTCACTGTTCGAGTCGTGTTGTTGAGGTCTACTCATCAATTCTTGTTGTACACGTTGTTTCTCTAGTTTTCCTTTACTACGGTCATTTTTTTTCCAACAATATGAGCTCGTACTAATTTTTTGACATCTTGAGAAACGTTTGGACATGCCATTACATTGCCGCATACACCTGCCAAATATTCTTTCCAACGCGTTATACCGCCACCGTTGATTTGTTTGCTACAAAAACTGCATTTTGTTTTTCGAACATTTCCATCAATTGGGATACCATAATTCCAACCGATCTCTGTAGTGTTTGCTTGATTTTCCATAGCGTACCTATAAGTTGTGAACAATATAACTTAAGTTAAGCTCCAATATACGTTTAAAAAACATGCTGTAGTAAATAGAAGCCGAGGCCAATTACGTTTTAAAAACATGCATTTTGTTTAAAAAACATGTTGTAGTAAAGACATGTTGTGCCTGTAAATAGAAGTCGAGGCCAATTACTGTGTAAAATATATGCTGTAGTAAATTAAATGACAAGCAGCCCAATATACGTTTAAACCTAACAGCCCATTTAGTAATCAACTGCTGTCAAAAACAAACAAGCAGCCCAATAGCCCATTTAATTAACAGATGTTTCATTCCCCCTTCCTCTTTCATAATTCACGTTTCCATTACCCAGCCCTAAATCGCGATTTCTAGTTCTCGATTAAAAAATAATACGAAAATGTGATTTCCAGTTCTCGATTAAAAAAAACACGAAAGCGTATGGAATGGCGACGTCGAATTCAGATAAGGAAGAAGAAGTTACCGTGAGTATGTAATTGAAGCGCGAGCAGAAATTGATTGAAGCACTGTAATCTTCGATGTTGTAAGTATGTAATTGAAGCACTGTATTTTATAGGCTTTCAACTTGAACTATTCATTCGCTTTTCACTGTCGATTCACGTTTGACTGAATAAAGTTTCTGATTTGATATGTTATTCGATTTCTTTTGCTTTTTGGTTGCTTTCGGTCTTCATCCCACTGCTTCTTCACATGCGCACTGAGGGTTTTAATTTTTCTAAGCAAAAAATGATTCGATTCTCTTTTTTTTTTGCCCTAGATCCGAAACCGATTTTGACTGTCGGTTTCGGATCGTGCATGAGCGGTAACGGTCCGGTACCCCCGAAATTTCAGGGTACCGGCCGAAACCTCAATCTTTGGATTATAGTGAATACGGTAAAAAATTGGACTAAACTCATACGTTTAATCCGCCAAGTCTGTAAATAAATTCTTGAGTATAACCCCCAGATTCAATTGAAATACTAACAATTAAAACCAAGATCTATATCTAAATTTTTGAATGCAAATCTTGAATTCAAATTAAATACTAACAATAAATACCTATGGCGTATTGGAAAAACACATTACAAAATATAGATTACGAAGGTTGAATAACACAAAATATTATAGTTACACGGAAAACCTAGGGCTACTACACCGAGAGAAGAAGTGGTACCTATTAGGGAAACCTTTCCACGCTGCCATGCTAATAACTCATCAGACAATCAAAGAAGACCGATGTTGACTAACGACTGGATAAGGAAGATTGAAAGCGATGGTGTGGTGAAAGTTGTTGCCGTGAAGCTAAGGTTCGGATTTGAAGGCGCTAGGGGATGCTAGTGAAAGGAAGCGGACAGTAATTTCTCGGGTTTGGTGGAAGAAGTGAAGAGCCGGTTGGAATATAAGAAAAGGTATAAACGTGACCGTTCGGTTGTCGTATTTTGAAGGAGGTCTGTGTGCTCTTAAAATTGAACTATCAATAATATAATAGCATAGATTAGGAGATGTAACAGTTAGTGCTACTAAATAATCAAGTATTAGTTATTAATTTTTTAAAGATCTACCTATTTTATTTGTTAATCCTTTTAAGGTCGTTGTTTATGCACTACTCATAATTTCATGCCAAAAAAATCTTTAAGATGCATCCAATATTTTATTTCGTTGGATAGAAAAAAGGTACAAATGATGTGTGTTCACCTTAGTTAGAGCATCTACAACCAAATTTTGGAGCAATATTACATTTTGTGGGATTACAGAATGTAACCCATATTTTTTTCAAAAAAATAAACCAAGCATTTGTTAAACAAACGTCTGGTTTTTAGACGCTTGTTCAACCATCGTTTGATATTAAGACGTTAACAAGCGCTTGAAGCAAATTATAATTTAAAACTGTGTATGATTTCAGACATTTGTTCAGCAAGCGTTTGAAAACGGGACACATGTTTAACGATGATAGATATGTAACCGTTTGGTTTTGAAATGAAATTGATTCAAGAATGTACACTCTTGTTGGAGGAAGATGTTGATGTATATGCTACATAATGTAATTTCTAAGGAGCTTTTGGAGTTGCACTTAGGAATAAAAGGATGACCTTTCCGTAACTTCATAAAACCTTGTCTTTTTTCATTTTCAATTTTTTCTTTATTTCCAATCAGTCTAGCATCAGAGCAATTTAAATCTGGACCGTAGGCTGAAAATAGACTGTGAATAGATGGGCAGCTTAGTGGGTAACGGCTTAGTCCTGTTGGGCCAAAATAGGCTGAATAGATGATAGCAAGTCCACAAAGAGATAATGGGCCTATGGATCAGATGCACTTAAGATAAATATATATGTGTGTGTTCTCCACTAATAGTATTTTAATAAAAAATCAAGTCCTGTATTTCATGAATCCGTACAACATAAAAATGGAACATGGGAGCTTAAGCTGATCTCTCGTTGACTTTACAAAGTTATTATAACTTGCTACTTAATTTTATATTTCAACACAAATGACAAACGTATTTCACTATCTGTTTAGTGGAAAGTAAGAAATTTTACTTTGCCTTTCTAAATTCTTTCCAGTTGTACTATATTTAAGTCTTTAAACTTTAAAATTCTCATTTAGTTAGTATCTTTACATTGATATTCAATTTGTGTTTTTTCCCAAGAGTAATTTCGTTCAATTATAGCAATATGATAATGTGTTTATTTACATTTTATTCTTTTGCATTTTTGATTTTGAATAATTTGTATTTAAAAATCATTATACACAAAAGTAAATAAATCAACACTTGCAGTGTTGCCTCCTCCTCCATAAGTGAATCCCTTTATTTGGAAAATAAATATTTAATAGTTTTAACACACAGGAATTGAACCCTACATTTCAAAATATTTAACAACTTCATAATTTCAAATACTCTTTTACCATTACTACGTCATCTTCCTCAATTATTGCTTCTCACGGAGGGTAACCCTATTTAACTGTTTAGTCCATCTATCTCTAAACTCGACTTTGAATGTTACGTAAATTATGTTAAATCATAGAAACATCATGGTTGAATAAACTTTGAAAATGTCGCAATTCGAACTTTTGACCTTCCACCATTAAATACAATATTTTACCATTAGGACTCTTGGAGCGTGTATATACACACATACATATATTATAAATACACATATACATATAATACAAGCAACTTCTGTGAAAAGTTAATTATAGTTTCTGAGTATAATTACTGGGTATAATATATTTTACCATTTGGACTTGTCATCCTGAGTCTATGTTATAATATCCTGGGTATAATTACTGGGTATGATTACGTTGTAATTTTTTCTTTGACATTTTTGAGTTTGGTGTTTGAGTCTGCTGGTACTCGGCTCTTTCCCGCTTTATGATGTTGTCATACGTACGAATAAAACGGGTATCTTATGTTAATTGGAAATTGGTTTGCTGAACTTACGAGTCTTGGATTCATGATTATATCAGGAGATGTAACAATCAGTGATATTAAATAATCAAGTGTTAGTTATTAATTTTTTAAAGATCTGCCTATTTTATTTGTTAATCTTTTTAAGGTCGTTATTTATGTTCGAATTCTTTAAATAGAATGAATTGAAATATACAAAGTCCAACATCGTCAAAGTGTTTAGAGCTATATTGGTTTATATATAGCTTTCTCATGAGGAGGTTGGAGGCCTGCGGCTTCCAAATGTATGCTTTGTTGTGAGGAGGGAGATCATGCATTACCACCACACGCGCGCGCCGCCGCCGTCCGTCCGACCGACATAATCCGGTTAGAATTCTAGTATGTTTATATACATTAACCTTTAACATACATCCAATATTTTGACTCATTGGATAGAGAAAAGGTCTAAGTTCACCCTAGTTAGGAATAAAAGGATGGCCTTTCCGTAACTTCATAAAACATCGTCTTTTTTCATCCTTCTATTTATTTCCCGTCAGCCCACTATCGGAGCAATTTAGATCTAGGCCATGGCTAGAAATGGGCTGCGAAAGCTATTTCATTCATTGTTAGATGGGCAGTATAGTGGGTAACGACTTAGTGTTACTGGAAAAAATAGGATGGATAGATGCCAGTAAGTCCGTGAAGAGATAATGGGCCTATGGACCAGATGCACTCAATATTGGAATGAGCAGCACTTCTATGTGTGTATATATAGAACGTTGGGATGGGAAAGTGTGTGTATATATATATTACTTGGGGATTGGGAAAGTCTACTCCAACACAACTTGCAGGCACAATCGGTGATATAATGGATCTCTATTATTGGATACGTGTGTGTGTCTATATATATAAACAGATATACACACGCGCACGCACGCGAGGCATGAGAAAATTTACTTTAACAGAATTTATGAGGCATGGGAAAAATCTACTTTTAACACAATTTGGTGACAGAATTGATGACACAATGGTTTTCTACTATTGGATTGCCACTTGAATTTCACGTTCCATATAAAGACAAAAGGATTCAATGACGCAGATCTTTTGCGTCACTATTTATGCGTAACCATATAGCTCGATTATGTATAAGCATTACGGTCTCCAACACAACTTGCAGGCACAATCGGTGATATAATAGATCTCTATTATTGGATACGTGTGTGTGTCTATATATATAAACAGATATACACACGCGCACGCACGCGAGGCATGAGAAAATTTACTTTAACAGAATTTATGAGGCATGGGAAAAATCTACTTTTAACACAATTTGGTGACAGAATTGATGACACAATGGTTTTCTACTATTGGATTGCCACTTGAATTTCACGTTCCATATAAAGACAAAAGGATTCAATGACGCAGATCTTTTGCGTCACTATTTATGCGTAACCATATAGCTCGCTTATGTATAAGCATTACGGCACGCGTTTTGCGCGTGACGGATGTACCTGAATTGTTTTTGTACAAATTGTATTTGTTTAATACGTTTAAAAAAATGTTTTCCACAAATATTTAGCCATATGTTTGTGTTGAATCATACGTAGTTAATTTGAATTTGAATTTTTAAGCTGCAATATTTTTTTTGTTAGTTAAATTTTTTATTTATAGCACTAATTTATAAAAAAAAATTTGTAAAGTAGTTTATTCGTTAAATCCTACTTTTAAGTGATATGAAGACTGATCCTATTTTTAAGTAATATGAAGCCTTGATAAATATTTATAGAGGAAAATTTGAATTTAGAGGAAGCTTAATTTTTAGATCCTATAGGGGCAATTTTGGAAGTTTGAGTTCGGACCAAAAGTTTGCGCTTCCAAACCAACTATTAATAAAGATATGCTTATATATATATATATATATATATATATATATATATATAAAATCCCCTACAGTATATAAAAGAATATATCAAGTCATGTAGTTTTTTCTATAAACCCATGTAACATAAAAAACATAAAAAATAGGAGCTGCCAATAAGCTTTCAATGCGCATATATAGTATTGTATTAAATAATGTTAACGCATAAGCTCTCTTTTTAACTCTAAAAAGTTATTATAACTTGCTACTTAATTTTATATTTTAACACAAATAACAAACATATTTAACTATCTGTTTAATTGTAACTAAATTTTTTTTCTTTGTGTCTCTAGATCCTTTCAGTTATAGTATATTTAAGTCCTTAAACTTTAAAATTCTTATTTTAACATTGATATTCAATTTATGCTTTTTCCGGTATCAAGAGTAATTTCATTCAATTATAGTAATATGATAATATGCTTATTTATATTTCATTGTTTTGCATTTCTGATTTTGAATATTTTGTATTTAGAAACCACTATACACAAAAATAAATAAATCAACACATACACTCTCCTCCATAAGTGAATCCCTTTATTTAGAAAACATACTAGCACGCTTCTGTCTTGGGATAAATATTTGATAATTTTAATGAGTGCTCTCCTCTTTTGAAATATGAACTTGTGGGTTGAAAATTATAATTACTAAGAAAATCAAAACATCAACATAGTTTCTAATACATTCTCTATATTTTTAAACAATAATTTTAACCTTCTGTTTTAACCTGCCAAGTGTAATTTTATTTACATCAAATCATACAAATATCGTGGTTGAATAAACTTTATAAATGTTGCAGTTCGAAAATTTGACTTTCCAACATTAAATACAATGTTTTACAACATTTGGATCGATTCAGATAGGTCATTTTTTGGTTTTTTGAAAGTCAAAATGAATTGGCTTTTGCTTTCAAAAAGCAAATATGAGTCGATCCAAACGGACCATAGTAGTGTGTATATACATGCCTATGTGCACATATATACATTCATGCGTAATACATACATACATACATACATACATATATACATATATACATACATATATACATAATACATACATACATACATACATACAAATTTTAGGTTATGACGCAATGGAGGGACGATAGAAGGACGACAGGGGGATGAAGAGATGACGGAGGTATTGTATTGTTTTCCATTCTTTTATTATTTCTCAAAAAATGAAAACAAAATAAATTTGTTTTCTATTTTTTTATGTTAGTATCATTTCTCAAATTGACTGTTTTTTTAGAAATACATTTGTCGCATGCAATTTTTTTGGACGAAAACACAAAATTGAAAATGGTAAACAAAACGGAGTATAAAGTAGTGTATGGTTTGTTATTTTTATTTTTTAGTTTTCGTCCATACAAAAATGCACACGATGCATATATATTGCCGAAAACAATTAATTTAAAAAACAAAGTTAACATATAAAATAGAAAACAATTTTTTTCCTATTTTCCATGTTTTGGAAGATAACACAACCATGAGAAATAATTCATTCTTCCATTGTGCTTCTATCCCTTACATCCTTCCCTCCGTCTTTCTTGCATCCCCTCCGTTATCTCTCTACTCTTCTCATGTTTGACATACGTACTGAAAACCGAAAATTCAAAATTCGTTTTTAAACCAAACGCTACCTAATATTTTTTTTAAAATACTGTTATGTTTGGAATATATTAATCGATAGCAATGAAATCAGGGCATGATGAAGCTAGGCCCATTACCGGGTTATGATTTGTGTTAGGCATCCATTTAGAGAATAGGTCCAGGAGTGTAGACTTAAAATGGTCATGTTAAAATAATTTCAACCATACAACATGTGATATAATACATTATTAAGACAGAATATAATTAAAATAGTGTGATTACAGTTTGGTATTAGAGCTAGCTCTCTTGTTCTAGATTAGTTATCAATGGAAAATTCTTTTAGTAGTGGTATGAAAAATTATGATATTGCCAAATTTGTTAGAAAAGGAGCTTCAACAACATGGAAGGTGAAGACTAATGACGGTGTTCTTCAGCAACAAATTCATTCGTTTAGAGGAAGAGATAAAAGCCAGAAGCACCTTAGAGGAGATATGCGTCGGTTTCATTACGTGGGTCCTAGAAGAGGTGCTTGCTATTACTGTAAGAAGAAGGGGCATTTCATACGGATTGTCCAGCTCTTAGAAAGAAGAGAGAGAAGAAGAAGAAAGCTTCAGTAATGGCAGCAGTTAGATCAGATGTAGATAGAAGTGATAGTAATAAATCATTATTTTCAGCCAGTACTTCACCTTTAGAGCATACTAGTTGGGTGATTGATTCTGGAGTATCTTGTCATATGACGCCAGATAGGAACTGTTTTGCCAGTTACAAGAAAATTCATGGCGGAGCAATTTATATGGGGAATGACACATCTTGTCACATTGTAGGCATTGGAACTGTGAGGTTTAGGTTCAATGATGGTATTGTTAGGACTATCACAGATGTTAGACATGTTTTGATGCTGCGTAGAAGTTTGTTATCTGTTGGAGCTTTGAGTAGACTTGGTATGAGGATAATAATAGATGGAGAGAATTTGAAAGTGGCAAATGGTTCCTTGGTAGTGATGAAAGGGGTGCGAGTTAATGATATTTACGTGCATTATGTAGAGACAGTCTTAGAAGAGCCGGTAGTTTCTACTGATTCTAGTATTTCATATTCTACTCAAGTATAGCATCTTCGTTTAGGTCATGTTGATGAGGAGAGTCTTGAAATTTTAAAGAAGCATGAGTTGATTGATGATGTTTGCCAGTCGAAGCCTAGCTTTTGTGGAGATTGTTCTTTTGGAAAGAAGAAGCATGTCACACTTGATGTTGGAAGACCTCGAGCTATAGAATTTCTAGAGTATGTTCACTCTTATGTGCAGGGACCCATCCTAGTTGCATCTTTTGGTAGAGCCAGTTACTTTATCTTATTTGTGGATGATTTCTCTCGTAAGGTCTGGGTCTATTTCTTAAAGGCCAAAGACGAAACATTTGCCTAATTATGTAAGTGGAAGACCTTGGTAGAGAAGCAGTTGAGGATGCATTTGAAGGTTCTCAAAGTTGGAAATAGTAGTGAATTTATGTCACAAGAATTCACTAACTGTTGTGCGTCCGAGCATGTAATTAGATATTTTTCTATTTCTGCCGAGTCAAATTGTTATGGAGTGGTGGAGAGCATGTGTCGGATATTATGGAAGAGAGCTATGAACTTGAGAACGATTGCTGGTCTAGAAGAGAGGTTTTGGGCAGAAGCGATATCTATGGCAGTATTTCTTATCAACCGCACACCTTCTATTTCCATGGGTATGAAGATCCCAAAAGAGATATGAAAAGGGAGCATGTTGATTATTCATTCCTTAAAATGTTTGATCGTTCAGCTTATTTAGAAAATGAGAGATATGATAAGTCGAAGAATAGAGAAGGCAAGAACATTTTGTTAGGCTATAGAGAAGGAGTGAAGAGGTATCAATTGTAGTTTAAAACAACTAGGAGAATTGTGACTAGCAGGCATGTGATATTTGATGAGAGGTCCTTGTTGAAGGTGGAGCCTCTATCAATTGATGACATTGGGAGGACAGAAAATTTCTAAACACGTTTGGAGTCATCAAATTGTTTCCATATTCGGAAAGATATTGGTATTTTCGATGATACCATGGTTAATGAGAAGATTACAGAGATTCTGACTCTTGGTGGAGCTTACTTGTTGGAAAGGCCTTTTGGTTTAGTTGGCCCTATTTGTAAGAATATTTGTAGCAATGATTCTTCATTTTATGCTTTCAATGTTGTGGAGCTTGTTGGTGAGTTTGCTGATGTTGACTTAGAAAAGTATAGCAAAATTCTTGTGGAGGAGATTGGAGCAGATAATGTTGAGTATGTCCTCACTCAATTTGGAATGGAGAAGATGAAGCGTGCTGTTAAATCTCCATTGGTCTCTCGAAGATTAGTATCTACATATTCGTCTTCAACATCAGATTTATTGAAGAATTTTGGTATTTTCTCGTATGCATTACGTTTGCAGATGTGCATACCATTTTTCTTGTGCTTAGGAAAGATTTGAAAGCTCTGGTTGGGCAATATTGCACAAACTAATCCACATTGAGCTTGTTGACGTAGACCCAACAATTTGTCGATATGTGGTGATGCAGAGAGATTGTTATACTTGAATCAAGATGGAGTTTTGAATTTATGTGATTCAAATATTTTCCAAAGAAGACAAGAAAATAATTAATCGATTCATTTAATCAATTAATTTTCTATATATGAAAAGGTAAAGGGGAAGGATATGTGTGATATCTTTTAGAGAAAGGAAACTAATTAATTAGTCAATGCATTTGTTATATGAAGAAATAAATTATTAGGCATGGAGAATCAATCAATCAAAGGAAAGATATGGAAACCAAGGTTACGCCATCTATTTGTACTAAAATCAAATCATGCAATTTAGAAAGATATTTGGATAATCAGGAATTGATTTTCTTAATCTTCATGCAACTCTTCATTATTAAGTATATTTAAATAAAGGAAGTTCATCTTCATATGAGAATGTGAGAAAGCATCCACCATTGTCCTCTTCTTCAGTAAACCCTAATTTCTATAGTCAATCAATTAGGGGTTTTGAGCGTAAACAAGTCTTTGGATAAATTAATTATTCAATCTGTAATTGTAGGTTAGTCTCTCCACTTTGCTACCTATAATTTTATAATCTCTCCTTTTGTACTCTCTTTCTTCAATGAAATAAAGAATAATCGTTGGGTCCATGGACGTAGGCATTCTAGGCAAACCACGTTAAATCTTTGTGTTCTCTGCTCTTCTATTTATTTTTGTTTGGTGATTATTTTTCATTAAATTTGTGGTTGATAATTAGTCGACAAGTTAGATCCTTCTCTTGATTGTTTCTATGCTTTAGCGTTACGCTACAGTTGTGGAATTAGTGCAAATAATTGAATTTCCGCACAACAATGAAATAGGGTCTTTTAGTATTTATGTAAAATTTATTTTATAAATTCCTCGATGTGCGACAAATATAAAAATGTTTTGTGAATGTATGGTGTATTATGAGCCAAAAATATATCGTTCAAACCCGATGACGTGAAAAACTGTAGCGGTTAAGCGTACACAAATTAATCCCGCTCTATTACCATGTTATATAAACACGAATTATCACAAAAATAATTAGAATTTATTTTATAAATGTCGCTTTCTTGATTTTTTGATTTCTATTTCTTATTATTAGTCTCTTGGTCAACCTACTCATTAGCGTAAGCATCCTAGAATTTCAAGAATGTAAAACTATTATTTTGTAGGCATTCAGTTGAAATGAACTAAATATTACTGAAGCAATGTAAAATATGATGTACTAAAATTTTTCTAGTTGAATTTCATGCTGGAGAACTAGAGAACATCGTCTGAGTTGGTCAAAATGGGGTGGTTTGTAACTGGATGTGTACGCTTTAATTTTAAGATGGGCCTTATTTGGCTGGAGGATAATATTTTAATATGAATACTATTTCAGTAACCAAACTTTAGATGATTTATGAAGGGATAGGAAAAAAATCACACTTTGAAGTAGATGCATAATAACTATGTCGTAAATTCATAATCATATCATCTAACCAAGTCTTACTCTAGCACTTAGTAATACCTGCAAATATTATATTCACCAATCATAATATTCTTCTTACTTTACCATTTGAGAAGTTTTTCTTATATTTGACTGGGCCATTGTTCATTCCAACCTTGATTCGATCACAATTAACCTTCGATTTTGAAGTATTATGGCTCTGAAACTGAAATAAACCTGTTGCATGTGCATGAACCTGTGGTTCATCCCAAAGTCCTGAAAAAATATCTAGACCAACCTCTTTTAATCCCAATTCTTCAAATTTGAGGAAAAATTATCTTTTCATTCTGTATTATTTTACTTAATTAATTTTATCGATAATTTCGTAACCTTAATCACTAAGTTATTGGATTATCTTATAAATTTTGGATGACGTTGATATGGAAATAGTAGCGTTTTGCGGAAGCTTTTATCAACGGATCTTTGTCACCCAAATCACAGAAAGATAAATTGGATCGAAAACAAGATGGAATTGTAATTAAATCGCAATAACACAAGATATTCCACCCAATCACCCACTTTATTGATTCACCAAAATTTTGTTTACAATTAATAGAACAAAGCTAAAAAAACAAAATACCATTGAATCAATAACCTAATTGAGAAGGGAGCAAATATCTATATGGCTAAAATTGTTGAAGAAGAAGAACAAAGATAGAGAAGAGAAAATTAGCAAGTAGATTTTCCACCACACTTTTACACTCTCTTCTAGTCTCTATTTATGTAATCAATTACTTAATGCCCAAGTTAACATTAGATCACAGAAAATAATTTGATTAGCCAAACGGAGAGAGAAATAACATACTCAAATATGACTATTAACTAAGGGAAAAAAATCTTCTCTTCCTTTCCTTTACATATTCATTTCTCTCTATTTGTGATTTTGTATCACCAAAATTTAACACTCCATCCTGATTCAAAATCACATATCTCCAACATATCAAGCAAGTCATATCTAGATCTATCACAAATCCTCATATCTCAACCACACTAAATTACAAACCACAACCACCGCCTGCAAGTGATTCATCTCCCACATGTGGTGCACCACACAAATCTGGTCTAAAAAAAGCATTTTTGATACCACAAAGATATCAGTTTTGTCTTTGTGGATTTTGCAATTCGACATCCGTCCATCACTCGATCTGAGCTTATTACCTAATCACTATCGATCTCTCAAGCATCATCAACATGAAGATTTCGGTCTAAAATATGATCCTCAATGCTAGAATCATAACTAGTGACCATATTAACCTCTCCACCTTGCTGTGGACTAGATCCTTCAACCGTGAGTCGCTTTCCATTGTCGACTACAGAACCAACCAAGCTATAAAGGTTTCCTTCTTCCAATACTCATTTTCTCCTTACGCGATCACCTTTCTTCACTCTTAAAACTCCACCTTGAGTCCCATAAGTGCAACCACAGCGATCCAAATGACTGAGAAAAATAAGATTATGCGAACAATTGGGTACATGTCTCGCTCCAAAGACTTCTCTAACCACACCATCATGCTATGAAACTGAATAGATCCAATACCACAAATCGGTATCTCTTCTCCATTTGCTATCCTAATCATGTCGGCACTCTTCTGATAAGAAGAAAAACAATTAGCATCTTTATAAATGTGAAAGCTGGCTCCCGAATCCATCTTACAAGGTTTATTTTCACTAAATAGGGCATCACAAGAAGCATCACTATCGTACCTTCAGCAAAACCTACCTACACATCACAACTAGTATCACCATGCGTGACCTTTTTCTGATCTCTTTTATAAGCATAACGCTTGCTGCATATGTGACCTTTCTTATTACATTAACGACAAGTGACAACACCTTTACCATCAGCATCCTTCTTCTTCCAAATTGTATCTTTCTTTGAGTCCCTTGCCATCATAGCCTCACTTTGAATTGATTTCATATCCGGTTCTTTTCTTCTAAGCTCCTCTTTCAGAAGACTCCTTCGAACAGTTTCCAAAGAGGTAGTTCGATTAGAATTAGAATTACTCAATGAAATAACTAAAGTTTCCCAACTTTCTGAAAGAAAATTCATTAATAAAAGAGTTTGTAAGTCATCATCAAAATTGACCTTCATATTTTCTAATTGATTTATTACATCTTGAAATTCATTCAAATGCCCTGCAACAGATTTCTCTTCATCTAATCTCAGTTGTACCAACTTTCAAACCCGAAAAGCCTTACTAATTTGACTCATACAAAGATACCAACTTATACTAAACCGAATCACCAAGATACTGGAGAATCAAAGCAATCGCCTTCTTATCCATCTTCTTCCATTTTTCCTCATATACATTAGAGGGCTTCTTTCCATCTACATCAATCGGATCATGAAGATCATTGATGTACAGAACATCCTCCATCTTCGATTTTCAAATACCCCATTTTTTCCCATCCAAAATAGCCATCTTCGAAAATGAAATCATATCTGACATCAATAATTTTTCAAACCAAAACTACTCTAAGCTTTGCGATGATCTATGCTCTGATACAAACTTGTTATGAAAATAGGAGTCCTTTGCGGAAGTTTATATCAACGGATCTTTGTCATCTAAATCACAAAGAGATAACTTGGTGAAAATAAGACGGAATTGAAATTAAAACGCAATGACACAAGATATTCCACCCAACCACCCACTTTGTTTATTCATTAAAATTTTGTTTACAATTAATATAACATAGATAAAATAAACAAAATACCATTGAATCAATAACCAAATTGAGAAAGGGAGCTGTTATCCCATTTTTTGGACAAAACTGGAATATCAAAGTTGAGCGCGTCTCTACCACGACCGAGCTAAGAAGAAGCAATTAGCAAGCGTACCTAAGCCCAGAGTTCCACTCAAGATCAGAATACAAAGTCCATTCGGCCTTCTACTCTCGTATCCACTCAGCTATGCAAGTATACAAGACTCATTCGGCATTCACGGCCAGGCTCATTCGGCAGTAACATGTTTCATTCGGCCTTCCCTATGCGTCAGTTCATTCGGCACCGGTCCAAGAGAAAAGGGGCGAGATCTCTCCACCTCAAAGCCGGTCCGAGCTCCTCCACTTCCAAGCTCTTCACCACCGATCCAACATACCTCGCCATCATCCCACCGAACCAAACTCCACTTCCATGCTCCACCGAATCACATACCACCGAACCAGATCAAGCCGAACCAATTCCATCTCCATGCACTACCGAGCCAAACACACCTCTCATCAACCACCGGTCCACTCCATCACCGGTCCAACCTTCATGCCGAACCAACCTCCTTCCCCAACAACGACCGAGCCAAGCTCCGCCGAACCAGAAGTTGCCAGTCCGGATTGCATCAGCCCAGGCCCACCTGCAGCTATATACTTCCAAGACCCCTGCCCCCTACCTCACTCTATAAATAGAGGGGCAGGGGTACAACAATGGGGGACAATTTTTGGAGACAAGTTTGAGAGCTCAAGCCTGGAAGGAACTCTCAAACAGCTTTAGATACTTGTAATCAAAGCTTTGTACTTGTAATCTGAAGAAAAAAAGGAGAATAACATATAAAGTGGACGTAGGCACGTTCTGGCCGAACCACTATAAATCTGTGTGTCTTTTACAGTTTAGTCCCTTCTTTTCATATATTTGCATAAATCACCCATATCACTAAGAACAACATAAAATCAACCAACTCATACGACTTTGGGTGTTTGCGGCCATTTTTTACGCAAACATTTTTGGTGCTTTCACTGAGAAGAACCAACTCCCGCTACATCGGATAGAAGTTGAATTTGAAAATCTAAGAATTCAGATCTAAGAGTTATGACGAGACAAACAAGTAAAAGGCAAAGGCCAGAGAGAAGTGAACACCAAGGAAGTCAAGAGGCTTCCTCAGGAGGGAATCAAGCGTCGATCTTCATCACTAGGGATGAGATGGAGGTCATGATGAAAAGACAAGAAGAGATGATCCAGAACTTACTTCAACAAATTGGGCAAATTGGAGCACAAATCCAAGGAGCGGCTGGAATTCAGAACGGAGCAGGACCATCTGGCGCAGCACCAGAGCTAGGGGGCACTCACGCAGAGCATGTTGATCCAACCCCGGGAAGTGAGATGGGGGCATCCGAGCCACCTGGTAGCATTAGAGGAATGAACGTTCAGCCAGGGAGGCATACACATGGAAACTCCCGCGGACTTGGGGAGCAGGTCGAAGACAGTGAACGAGAACTACAGCTTGGAGACAATGACAGATTAGCAGAGATGGTTAGAAGAGCTATGAGAGGCGGTTTAGTAAACAGAGACTTGGAAGATGTAAACAGGAGTCCTTTTTCTTCTGCAATTAGGATGGCTAGGAACCCACCAGAATTCAAGCTACCATCATTGGACATGTACAACGGGAAAACGGACCCCACGGTCCATCTAACGAAGTATATGAGACATATGGAAGTGCTGGGGGCATCAGAGGAGGTTATGGCCCGATGCTTTCCACTGTATTTGACGGACATTGCAGCGTTATGGTTTAGACAACTGGAGAGCGGCTCCATAGGAACATGGGCAGATTTAACTGAGAGATTCATGAGGCAATTCAGGGTTCATATTGCGAGACCCAAGAATGTGATGACTTTGGCAACCTTGAAACAGAAAACTGGAGAGACTTTGAGGAGCTTTCTAACGCGATTTAATGCGGCGGCAGCATCAGTGGATCGACCAGATCCATCTATGGTCATGATGGCGGCTGTATCTGGAATAGCTGGTAATACAGAGTTCAAGAATTCATTAACCAAGGACCCGCCTATGAATCTGGGAGAGTTCTATCATGAGGCTGAAAAGTTTCTGCGTTTGGAAGATGCTAGTGTAGAAAGAGAGGAAGAGGATGACGTTTACACAATCAAGAGCGGAAACCCACTTGGAAAGGGTGCGGAGACTAGCAAAGGAAAAAGAAAGGCTGAGGATAATGATGACAGGACAAAGTGGCTACGAAGAGAGCCACGATTCACCACCTATTCAGAGCTGACTGAGAGTTTGGAACGGATCTATCAGGATACCAAGGGACAGGTTCCGTATCGTAGACCAATGCGAAGGGGTCCAACCTCTGACGAAAGAAAATCAGATAAGTTTTGTGTATTTCATGAATTGAATGGTCATAACACTAATGATTGTAGGCATTTGAAGGACGAGGTGGAAGGGCTTATCAGGAACGGTATGCTCCTTCAGTATGTGAGGAGGCGAACTCCAGCGGTGGAGCCAGAGCGACCACCCTCTACATCAGCTAGAGGTGACCCTAGATCAGGGCACCATTTGATTATCCATTGATTGCTTGATTAAAATAACGATGAACAAGTCGTAAGCTTCCACTAAAGCAATTAAATCATTTACACATGTGCGAGATCGCGAACGATCTCCAGGCATGCTCTGAATGATCATTGACTGCTTCAGGATGGGGACTTACACTTTGACATCCTTGCTTTGCTTCTGTTTCGTTTTGATTTGAACATTTGAATTCTTCCTGTTTGGACATTTCTGCTATAAGGTACTATTGCTTTAACATTTGTAACTCCATGGAAAAATTATTTACTTGTATGCCCGTTGGATCGCGAACGATCCACGAGCACCTATTGCATGGCAACGAACTGCCGAACTCTTTGATTCGAAAAATTCCCCCAAACAATAACTCCAACACTGATAATATTAAGTCCCCCCCGGGCACACTCATTCGCCTCGAACGGCACCCGACTTCGAACAGTCACAATTCGCCTCGAACGGCACCCGACTCCGAACAGTCACAATTCGCCTCGAACGGCACCCGACTTCGAACAGTCACAACTCGCCTCGAACGGCACCCGATCGCGAACGATCACAACTCGCCTCGAACGGCACAACTCGCCTCGAACGGCACAACTCGCCTTACCTCAAATGGCTCGATCGCGAACGGTCGTCATTTGAGGTCCGCCACCTGATCACTGACTGTTACACCTTATCTCAAATGGCTTGATCGCGAACGGTCGTCATTTGAGGACCGCCACTTGACCGCGCACTGTCGCACCTTACCTCGAATGACTTGATCACGAACGGTCGTCATTTGAAGTTAGGCGCTTGACCCTGAACGGTCACATTTCATCACAAATGGCTCGGTCTCGAACGATCGACGCGTGGACTTACAGGCTTGACCGCGCACTGTCGCACTTTACCTCGAATGACTCGATCACGAACGATCGTCATTTGAAGTTAAGCGCTTGACCTTGAACGGTCCTCACTCGACCGCGCACTGTCGCACTTTACCTCGAATGACTCGATCCCGAACGATCGTCATTTGAAGTAAAGCGCTTGACCTTGAACGGTCACATTTCACCGCAGATGACTCGATCCCGAATGATCGACGCATGGATTTACGCGCTTGACCGCGCAGGGTCGCACTTCACCTCGAATGACTCGATCGCGAACGGTCGTCATTTGAAGTTAGGCGCTTGACCATGAATGGCCGCGCTTCATCCCGAATAGCTCGATCCCGAACGGTCGTCATTTGGGGCCATATAAACTATCAAATTCTCTACAGGTTGATGACAGGATATGAACATCCGGCTCATGGCATTACAAAACACGCCTTCCTACCGCAAGGCATATTTTGGGGGGCAAAGTGTTATCCCATTTTTTGGACAAAACTGGAATATCAAAGTTGAGCGCGTCTCTACCACGACCGAGCTAAGAAGAAGCAATTAGCAAGCGTACCTAAGCCCAGAGTTCCACTCAAGATCAGAATACAAAGTCCATTCGGCCTTCTACTCTCGTATCCACTCAGCTATGCAAGTATACAAGACTCATTCGGCATTCACGGCCAGGCTCATTCGGCAGTAACATGTTTCATTCGGCCTTCCCTATGCGTCAGTTCATTCGGCACCGGTCCAAGAGAAAAGGGGCGAGATCTCTCCACCTCAAAGCCGGTCCGAGCTCCTCCACTTCCAAGCTCTTCACCACCGATCCAACATACCTCGCCATCATCCCACCGAACCAAACTCCACTTCCATGCTCCACCGAATCACATACCACCGAACCAGATCAAGCCGAACCAATTCCATCTCCATGCACTACCGAGCCAAACACACCTCTCATCAACCACCGGTCCACTCCATCACCGGTCCAACCTTCATGCCGAACCAACCTCCTTCCCCAACAACGACCGAGCCAAGCTCCGCCGAACCAGAAGTTGCCAGTCCGGATTGCATCAGCCCAGGCCCACCTGCAGCTATATACTTCCAAGACCCCTGCCCCCTACCTCACTCTATAAATAGAGGGGCAGGGGTACAACAATGGGGGACAATTTTTGGAGACAAGTTTGAGAGCTCAAGCCTGGAAGGAACTCTCAAACAGCTTTAGATACTTGTAATCAAAGCTTTGTACTTGTAATCTGAAGAAAAAAAGGAGAATAACATATAAAGTGGACGTAGGCACGTTCTGGCCGAACCACTATAAATCTGTGTGTCTTTTACAGTTTAGTCCCTTCTTTTCATATATTTGCATAAATCACCCATATCACTAAGAACAACATAAAATCAACCAACTCATACGACTTTGGGTGTTTGCGGCCATTTTTTACGCAAACAGGAGCAAATATCCATATGACTAAAATTGTTGAAGAAGAACGAAGATGGGGAAGAGAAAATTAGCAAATAGGTTTTGCACCATAATTTTACACTCTCTTCTGGTCTTTATTTATATAATCAATTACTTAATGCCCAAGTTAACATTAGATGGCAAAAAAAAAATTTGATTAGCCAATTAGAGAGAGAAATAAACATACTCAAATATGCCCATTAATTAGGGAAAATAAAATATTCTCTTTCTTTCTTTTGCATATTTATTTCCCTCTATTTGTGATTTTGTATCGCCAAAATTTAACAGACATGATACACTATTAGTGTACATTTATGAATTATCATGGAACTGGAAAATTTTCTTCTTAAAGAATAAGAAAACTTGCAATTTTACGCTAAAAAAGTATTATAGAATTATACCAATTAATATTTGTTATAAAGTGTTTAAAAATAACCCTTATAAATTTCAATATATTAATTATAATTGGTTAAATTTTAACATTGGTTGAAATAATTTACATTTAAATCAATAAAGTAAGAACTAACATCAACGCGGTTCTCAAGATCTAACTAGTTGAACCACTAGAATTTTTAACCTTGCACCAACACAATTTGGCTCACGGTTCGGTCATCGAAACTATGGTTCTTCCACATGATTCCTATTTTGCTACATTTAGTATGGTATATTTTAACCTAACACCTTCCTACCGTAGATTATTCAAAATATATAAAAAAATGATCAATGGCATCAATATTGATATCCAAAAAAGACAAGAAAATAAGTGGTATTCTGGTGTTATGGGAAGACACAAAAGCTTTATGGTTTTTCCATATGATATATGGAAAAACAGTAAGGTACCAGTTTATGGATAAATATGATATCTTGATTTCCTTCTCGGAAGCTGACTTCCATTGTATAGTTTGCACGAGATTAACATGTATACTTTTCTTATACAATATCACGTTTGTGTGGTATATGTGGAAAGATTTTATATTTTAGTGTTTTAAAGACCCGATCCAACCAATTTTGACTATGATGAGCGTTCGACCTTAAAACGCTACGGTTTTGGAAATGAAATAAGCTTGCGTGTGCATGATCACATGGTCAAACCTATAAACTCTAAAAAACATTTAGACCAAACTCTTTGAATCACACGGTTCTTCAAAATTTATAAAAATAAAATCTATCACTTCACTCTTTATTTTTTTCATAATCAGTTTAACAAATAATTTTATAAGCTTAGCAGTCAAATTATTAGATTACCTTATCTTTTCTGAACGACATGCTACATTATCGATGATATAAATTTATCGAATCATTATTTAACTTAACCTTTATTACCTTAAAAAATTATCAAATTTATATTTTACGGTAAAAAGATTATTATAGAATTAATCTAATTAATATTTGTTATTAAATGTTCAAAAATAATTGTTTTAAAGGTCAATATATCAATCATAGTTGGTTAAATTTTAACATTAATTGAATTTTTTTACATTTAAATTTGAAAAACAGAAAATAACAATAAACGCGGTTCTCATGATTTGACTGGTTGAACCACTATAATTTTTGATTTTGCAAAGGTTCCTCCTGCACACGCATAATTTTTATTAACAAATATAGTTATGTATTTTTTTTGCTTACATATTCTTTTTTTACTTTAGGTGTGACATCAGTTAGGAGGTTGCCGAGTTCTTATAGGATTTAAATCATAATAATTTTAAAAGAGTGCTTGATATAACTAGTTAAAGTTGATTAAGTCTTGTTGTATAAGATGATTTAAAGTGATTGGATTTATGGAGCTGGTACTATTACATGTAATTGGTTCTCAAATCAGTAAGTCAAGTGGGGCCTAGATGGTGGTGGACGTAGATCAGTTTGGTGCGGTTTGGAGTCCAAACTACCTTGGTACTGCATCGAATGGTTAATCAAAAATACAAATCATTACACTAATCTTTCAAACGGTTCGGTTTTGATGTAATATGGTCCAGTTTTGGTTTGGTCCGGTTTGAATTCATATTAAATTAAAATAAGAGAATTACTTCAATTAACAATCAATTTACGAAGCAGCCGTGTGAAGCTTTTACACTTAAATGTTAAAACACACAATGTTATACTGAAGTGAAAGATTAATTCTTAATTGTATGAATATTTCAATTTAACATTTAGCTAAGATTTTTTTAATAGATTAGCCAAACATCAATGTTTATTAATACATAATTATTAAGTAAAAATGACTAGAATAAAAATATAATTAGCATTTATTAAAAAAATAAGTGAAAAATATTATACTAAAAAAATAGTTTCTTCCTTTTGTAACAACGATTATAATTAATATAACAATATTCGAAAATAAATCGTTAGAATATAAAATGAGATACGAGTTTCTTATATTTTCATCATAAGATTAAGAGTGTAAATTCTGGGTTCGATCCAGTTTGATGTGGTTGGTTTAATCTTACCAACCGCAACTGAACCGTATCATGTATGTCGGTCCAGTTTGGGGTATTTGTTTTGGGAAGAAGATTTCATACAAGTTTTCGCATCGTGGTTTCCGTATAGTGGTACGGTTTATGCCCACTCCTAATTCTATGCCTAGAGATAACTTTGGTTACTATACTGTAACTTTTAGAGGTAATATATTGATTTAAATCATTATTCTTAGACTTATGCATGTTTTTCAAAGTTCAAAAAAATGAACATTAATACGTTATATAAAGAAGTTACGGATTATGAATGAGATTTTATTTTTCAAAAATTTAGACAGTGTTTGGTTTGTTATTTTTGGTTTTTGGGGTTTCGTCCATACAAAAATGCACATGACGCATGTATGTTGCCGAAAACGACCAATTTAGAAAATCAAGTTAACATACAAAATAGAAAACGTTTTTTTTTATTTTTCATGTTTCGGGAAGTAACATAAGCACGTGAAACAATCCATTTTTCTAGCGTCCCTCTATCCCCTTCGTCCTCCCATCCGTTTTTCTTTCATCCTCTCTGTCTTCCTTCCATTCTTCTTATATTCGACATACATATTGGAAACCGAAAACACAAAAATAATTTGCAAACATTACCTTAGATCATCAAGATAGTTCACTTAGGTTGGGCATGATATAATTAATGTGTATTAATTGAATTGCAAACAAGACAAGCATTACTTTTACTTAGATTAGAAGATTGTACCGAGGTTAATGGAATGATTTATCAACACCTTTTTCTACATAAAAGTTTTTAAAAGGAACTAGGAATGATATTACATGATATTTTTACATACGATCATTTCATGTTGGTTGAAGTAGAGTTGAGGTCCTCAATCCCTATCTTCTCGGATCAAAGCCTTTTCTCTTTATTATCTATCCATCTGTGCCATTGAAAATCTCAACCATTTATAATAAGAAATTGATAATTTTGTGGGATCTAACATATTTCATGAAATGTTAATGATACAAAATGAATGACTGAAATCATTATGGCATGCGGAGACAGACAACAGCAAGATAGAGAAATCGAATTACTTTCTTATATGTCTCGCTTGTATAAAAATATATATTAGTAGATTCCACGTAAAAAAACAATCGCAATGGATTCAATAAATGTTTTATATTTGGCAATCCATTGTAAGCACTAATATATTTGTTTTCGTCTTCAATATCATACATTTTTTTAATATTTACAAATTCCCATTGCAAGATATTCGACATTTTAATTGTATAAGAGTTTTACGAATTTTCATGTCTCTATTTTAGTCACTTTTAGTAGTTTATATTGAACAAGAAAAGAGCCACATGTCTCTATTTTTAATGTTGCTATAAGAAAAGCTATTGTACAAATGAATGAGTAAATTTGGTCCATATTTTTGAAAAATAGAAAATACAAGGTCGCTTGTACTTTTCTGACAAAAAATGCAAGGTAACCTGCTGTGTTTTTGTTTTGATTTTTTTTTTTGAAATTTTGAAAATTTTAAAAACCGGAAGCTAACATACACTTTCTATCAGAAAACTACAAGTTTTTTTGCGCCGTTTGATTTAGAAAAAAATATGTATATAATTTACATATCCATTGCAATGTGGACTTTTCTTGTAACAACATCAGAAATAGAAACTTGTTGTGCAAAGCCTCCAAACTCAAATCCTTATGTTATATAGTTCTTACAACTATTTATAAAATTATCTCAGTCTCTTATGTAATTTTACATATATAAATACGAGACTTTCACAAAATTGACTTGTGCAAAGCACGAAGCGGATTATAATACTGATCGTCTAAGTTTAACATTTTTCATAAGTAGTTTCTCTCTAGTAGGGCTGGATTCGATTTAGTACCGAAAATTTATATTCAAAACCATTATCATGCTGGTTTATATGGTAATAGAAAAATCATATCATTACGAACCAAAGTAATCGAAAAACTGACACTTTGGTTTGTGGTTGGTAATGATTGGTAGAGGTCGATAATAAACTCATCAGTATGATATTTATTCGTTTACAATATTTCATGTTAAAAGGGTTAATTTAAGAATTTTTTTTGTTATATAATTATTTATCAATTTTATTGTGTAGTCAAAAATACAAGTAAAATGATATTGCATAAAATCATATTATTTAAAGAAAATATGATAAAAACTGCATTCCGTCGGATATTATAACAGCATTGTGTTAGATTTTGTTCTAAATCACTACACATTAAATGATGCTGTAAAATAGAAATATATAATGAATTATATATATTGGTTAAGGTATGTGGTAAGTATGATAATTACAACATTCAATAGTTAATTAACATTACCATACCGCATATTTTCACACGATTCAACAAATCGTATCAATTAAATTGGTTATCTCTTTCCGGTATCATTTTAATTGGTAGCGATCGGTAATGGTTAGTAAGGGGTGATATAGTAGAAATTTACAGCCACACTCCCTCGAATGGTTTAATATCTTATTACTGGTGACATATCTCCCTATTGTCTATACGCTGAATAAGGTATTTTACCAATGTGCATAAGAGCAATCTTAATGCATCTGGCCCATCGACCCATTCTTCCTCTAATGCCCACTAGCGTCGGTCCAGCCTATGTTATCCCAATAGAACTCAAAGGTAACCACCAAACAGCCAATTTGACAATGATATGCAGTAGCTTGACAACCCATTAGTAACTAGGATGAATGCGCTTATAATTTTAAGATGGGCCCGATTGGACTTCTTGATTCTATACTGGTGTTTTTTAAGCGAAGCAAGCATGATCGATTGGACCTATTTTATTGCGCGAAAAAACAATAAAATACATGGTTTAAAAACAAACTTTCAGCCAAGATGAAACAAAGACTAAAAGCACACGAAGGAAAAATAGAAAAGCGCACAGACATACATACGTACATATAAACACAAAAAATTAAAAATAATAAAAACAAAATACAAAAAAAAACATAGCACCCATTAGTAACTTTATCTTATCTTGAGTTGTATTATTTATGATGCTATAAATTTTGATGATTATCTTTATTTCACGCTCAAGATCATCACAAAAAAATTTGAGATTATTTAAATATAGCCAACACAATGTTAACGGTAAAAATAGCTTTAACGCTAACACCCGGTGTATATCGTGATGAAGTGAAAGCACCACCCGCTTGCATGGGAACCAAAGTAAATAAAAAATAGCAGAAAAGTAAAAATGACGGAGATTTTTATAGTGGTTCGGCTTCTAGCAAGCCTACATCCACTTTACATCCTCCATTACCTTTTTCGAGCACACTTTTACAAGATTGCAACACCTTTACAACACGATTGATTGATTACAACACTTTTACAATTCACTTTCGAGTTTACAACAAAATTGAAGAAGGAGATTAGAACTTTGATCATAGATTGTTCCTCGGATCCATGCTGGATGGAGTAGATGCATTGATGAAGAATCTTCAATGGTTGAAGTGCTCGGAGAGTCGAGAAATCAGCAGAGTGTAGGCGCCTTGAAATCCAGAAAAGTCCTCTTCGAATGTGGAGTTGGTGGAATATTTATAGGTGAAAATCAGGTCTAGGTCGGTTGGAGCGACCTATGGTGGGTCATAGGTCGTTGGCGACCTAGTGGAGAGGCAGAAGAAGGAAGGCGACCTAAGGGATAATGACATTAGAATGTATGGCCTGGAGCGACCTAAAAGGCGGGGTATGCTTTAGGTCGCGAGCTACGGGTTAAGGTTAGGTCGCGAGCTACGGGTTAGAGTTAGGTCGCGAGCTACGGGTTAAGGTTAGGTTGCGAGCTACGGGTTAGAGTTAGGTCGCGAGCGACCTAACTTGGAGGGATAGATTGCTAACTCGTGAAGTCTTAGGTCGCTAAGTTTTTAGGTCGTGAACTCTTTAGGCCGTCCCACTTTTAGGTCGTGATATCTCCTAGGTCGCTGCAGCCTTAGGTCGCGACTTCCTGTGAGTTGTTAACTCGTTCAGTTTTAGGTCGTTGGACCACTGGGTTACTTTACGCCTTAAGTCGCTGAGCCGCTTAGGTCGGCAGGAAGTAGGTCGCTGAGACCTGGAGAATGTTAGGTCGCTGGAAACCTTAACTCGTTAAGTAGGATACATGGCTAAGTCGCTAGGTCGTGGACTTTTTAGGTCGCTAACTCGCTGCATTCTCTAGGTTGTTGAATACTCCATGCTCTAAGTTGCATACCATTTTGGACGGGACGCTGCCCCGCACCCCGTCGGGGATGCTGCCCCCTGGACCCCTGCGACCTGACCGGTCAGGTCGAACACCTTAGTGGTGACGTTGCCCCCGCACCCCCACCTTGGGGGGTTGGCACCCCCTGGACCCCCCCTCCGTAGGGGATCTTAGATGAGAAATCATTCAACGGAACTTGCTTTGTTGAGATGCTGAGTTGACCAATCTTTGAAACGAGCTATCTTGCTTTTCTCGGTCGATCTTTTGATATCACGGCCTTGCTAAAAAGGCGGGATAACACACAATATATTTGATATTCAAATTTAATGGTTTAAATAAATGTTTATGTTAGATTTGGACTAGAATAAGCACGTGACATTTTAGATGAGTGAATTTCAATTTTTTTAACCATTTTAGTACTTGTTGGGCCTTATGAAATCAAAATTAATTTAGATCCAACATAAATAAATTTAAAAAACAATCATTATTTTATTTACTTGATTATATAAAGATTTTATTTGTTTAAATAAGTGACATACAATGTGTTTATGTGTATCAAATACACTTACACATGTATGTGCACGTGCAATATATAATGCGTTCATAGTTTAGCATCCCGTACCCAAGTATTGAGAATTTACATCGTAGTGGATAGCCCCGTTATATACGTGTTATCCATTTATAATTATTTCAATATTAATTTAATATTAAGTGCGTATATTTATAAAAACAAACACACATAAATATAATCAAATATAACCATACAATACATTTACAAATATAAAATATGTTAACTATCTTAGAATTTTAAATTCACATTCAAAATATCCAAGCTAGTGTTAAATTTAAATCATGTCTAGATCTAGAATAAGATATATTCTAGGTTTGAATTTGAATTTCAAAAGATTAAAATCCGTATGCATTTCGAACAATTTTTTTAAATTTAGTATGAAATATATTTATATTTCATTCATACGTACACACACAAAAACATTACTGATTATAAAACTAAATTTTAGCCTATATAATACTTTGAAATAATCTTAAATTTTCATATATATATATATATATATATATATATATATGTATGTATGTACGTGTATATATATAATATTTGATGAAAATTATTTTACGAATTTTGTATGTAGAAAAATTATAAATTTTTATTTACAAATATGAATATGTATATGAGATTGACAATAAACAAGTATATAAATTCGTGATAATATACAAAATAGATACATGCATCATTAAAGAAATGAACATTATATATGTGAATAGTAATAACATAAAATTAGGATGTTACCAGTAATAAATAGCCAATGAAATGCACCTTCAACATTGAATGTAGATCCTTCAGATATGATCTATATATCTTCAGAAGGTGCAGCAAACCAGAGACGAACACGACACCTTGTTTTAAAATGATTTTGGTTTTGATTTTCTTTGGAATTTTGGCCTTAGTACCTTGAAGTTCTCAACTAGGGTAGAGTATGATGGAGTGGAGGCTAAAGAATGAGAGAAGAGAGTCTTTAAATAAGCATATAGATAAAGCAAAAGGTGGAGACCAAAACTCCTATGTTTACTGAAAATCTTATGCAAATTCAAATCATCATTTCAGCATATTAAAGCTATCTCCCATCTTCCTTATGGTTGGCCAAACAAGGAATAAAATGGGTCAATAAAACTTCCATACTTATTTTATAATTAATCTACTTAAATTTAAATATGTATTAATATCATATATCGATATGTACATTTACAACTTTATAGACGCACCCAATTAATTATAATGACATCCAAAATAAAAATAAAAATTTAACAATTAATATTTCATAAATATTAAATAATTTAATTAATTTATAACAATCATAAAATAAATCATGTGGTATTTTGCTGCATTCGACATTGAAGTTGCATGACTCAAATATGTAAATTAAGTCATCGATTAATATTAAATAATTCGAATATTAACGTTTACATGTCACCTTAACTAGTGACATGCCAGTTTGATCGAATTTATCACTTACATATTTACTGGTAATGTAACGACCCGGATTTTTACAAAGTTTAAATTAATAACTAATTTAATTTTGAATAAAAATTATGAAATTAATGGTTAAATTGATTTAAGTTTCTCTAAATTCAAATAAAAATATGTGTGTTTATTTTATTAAAGTACAATTAAGCTTCAAAAAAACGATTTCTTTAAAAGTTATATATATATATATATATATAGGAATGCAGATGTAAAATAAGACAAAAGAAAATAAAAGTAAGATGAAATAAATGTCTACAAACAAAACAAAGAAGTTTGACATTAACAAAAGAAATGAAAAAAAATATATACATTCAAGTATGAAGCTTGCAAAAGAAGACAATGTTATATATTCAAGTTGAACAAATGTATATAGATAAGTATGTAAATTTAAAATAAAATAAAAAGAAGACAAAGGTAATTAATGCAAAATAAAATAAAATATCAAAGCACATATTTTATCTATCAGCCACCAAAGTAGATCCATCAGCCTCCAAACATAAAAAATATCCCTGACTTATATTGTACAAAAGAAAATATCACCCTGTACAAATATACAATCACCTGTAAGCTTTCTTTCCTATATATCAAGCTTCTTCATTTTAGTTTCGATCAAGCAAAAGTCAAGAAACTGAAGTAAGCATCATCTTAACCTAAAAACAAAATTCAACTAAACAATAATACAAATCAGTTCAAACCAGAATTAGAAAGAGATTCCAGCTAGCAGTTCACAACCTGTGTTAAACAAGCTTTGTTTTTTCTTCTGAAACAAGGTGAGTAACTTCATATTTAAAAATCTTAAAGTAAATCTGGATCGTATGCTATTCTCCGAAACAAATATGTTTATATGAATTTCTGGCATTATCTATGTATATATGTAAGTGTGTATATACTGTGTGCTTCCTTTTTGGGTTCCCAGACTCAGGTTTTATTCAAAATTTATATTCTATTAATCTAAGTACTAATAGAACTTAGGTTTTAAACAAATTATGTTTGTTTAAGTATAAAGTAAGGTTTAAAAATTTAATTAAGTTAAATAAATTTTTATATTGCTCTGGAAATCAAAAGAACTGAACAAAACCTTAAATTAATCAAAATACAAATTTCTTAATTCACAAATTCAAGTATGTAAGTTGAATTCGTATACTTAAACATGATTTTTAAAGCTTGAATCATAATTTTTAGATGGAGATTGAAAGCGCAGTTTGGGTTTAAATAGATTTCGTTGTTTTGGCGATATCTGATGATCCATTGGCTCGTGATGGTCGGGACCTTTCCTGGTGATGGAGGGACGAATGGGTGTCCTTGGAATAATAATGTGATGGTGGGTAGTTGAACGTGGAAGCGGCGGTGATGGATTCCAGTTTGTAGCCCTAGTTTTGACGTGGGTTCGCATTTTTATTCGCTCGTCCTCTATGATGAATCGAGTGCTATGAAACTTTGGGTGATGGTAGAGGGGAAGTTGACGAAGTCATAGCCGAAGTAGTGGATTTTCTGGTGGTCGGAGCGGCGAGAACGAGGCGATGACAGGTTTGGTGGTGGTGGGTCTCGCGGTTGCAGGTTTGGGTTTTAAACTCGATTTTGAATTCGAGAAGATGGAGGGGTTCTGGCGAGTGGGGATATCTTCTTGGATGGTCGTCGACTTGCCCGACGACGAGGCAACGTCCGGAGAGGCGCGGTGGTGCCGTGCACGTGCACGAAGCACTAGTGGTTGGTGATCTGGAATTTGTATAGTTGGGCGGATACAGGGATGAACTCGAGTTTGACTCGAGCAATTCGAGTAGTTCACTCGAAGAGGTTTAGCGCTTGACTCGAAGCCAATATAGCCTGGCTCGGGTAGCATATTGTACAGGTTTAAAACCTGTTTTTTTTGGAATTTAGAAATTTTAATTTTAATTTATAAAACAAAGTTAAAATAAGTTTTTAAATCAGAGTTTAATTAGAACTCAAGCTAGTTTGAACTTAGTTTGGAAATAAATAGAGTTTTTAAATTAATTTGTTTAATAACTTAAAAAGCTTTAAGCAATTAAGTGGATTTAAAAGATTTGAATTTGAAATGGATTTTGAAATTGTGAATAAAGAATTCAAAAAAAGTTAAATTAAATTTGAAAACCTGGACTTGAATCTAAATTGAAATTCTAGATTTTGAAACAAAATTAAGTTTTATAAATTTAATGTTAAATAAGTTAAATGATTAAATATCCTTTAATATGTGAATTTAAAGAGAAGTTGATTTTATTCTTTGTTTTTCTTTTATGACCAAAGTATTATTTAACATGTGAATTCAAAGGTTTTAAAAATTAGTTTTAAACTTTATTAAAGATAAATTGGTATTCATTTTAAAAACTTGAAATTAAAATGAAATTTAAGCAGTAAATTTGAAATAAATGTTTTAAACATATTTGTGAGTAAAAATAAAATCATTAATAAGAATGAGATTTGTCTCAAGTTAATTAGAATGGATAATTAATGTTTTGTATCAATTTAATTAGTAAATATAAGGTTTAAATTTATTGATTAAGGTTTAAGTTAAATTAATGATTAGTAATTAATTAATTAATTAATTAAGAACTAATTAAGTTACAATTAACACTTAACTAATTAACTTATTAGGATTAATTAATGAGTTATTAATGGTTAATCAATTTTAATTAATGATGATTAATATAAGTAATTTCTTTAACAAAGTAATTAAAGAATTGTCATTAGTTAATGAAGGTCATTAACTAAGATTATTTAAATAATTAATTAATGTGATTAATTTTAATAATTAATTTAGATTAATTAACTAATGATAATCATTTATAAAATTGTGTAAGTGTGATTACTTTATGAAAGTAATTAAGGAATTAATTACTCATTGTAATTAATTGAATTTAATTTGATTAATTTAAGTTAATTGTCAAATATTGTGTACTAGATTGGAATTTCTATTGTGATTGTGTTACTGTGTGATGTGAATTGCTTTGTGCTGAACTGTGACTTGTGATTTGTTTCTATGTGTATGTGAAAACCTTTTTTGCCCGTAAAACGGCATTTAAATTTCGATACAATAGGGAGTCGGATTCCAGTTGGTTATCCGAAACCCACATCGAATCATAATGGTAAGTCTTTGTGATTGATTAATTTACTTTATCTATGAATCTGTGATGATCGGTGATGTTGCACAATTGTGTAAAACCTCTGGACTACACCATACACACACAAATATGGATTGCACGTGGAAATTGGTTAAGTCGTAGATTTTTGAAATAGTTTTGAATTTGAATTTTTAATCCAAAATAGTTTTGGAATTAGAATTGAAAGTTTTTGAAAATGAATTTCAAAAATAAAAGTTATTTTGAATAACTTGATTAAGCCTTGAAATTTAAATAATTTGATTTAAATTTAAATTCAAATTTGAAACTGAATCGTATGATTTGAGACTAGGGATTAAAGATGTTATACAAGTTATATATGGGTTAAACCATTTTAAAGGTGTTGATTTGGGAATTTGAATTTAAATTCAAGGGCTTTAACTCGTGCAAATATAATTGGATTCTTCTGAAACGAAACTATTTGTTTTCAAATAATAAAAGCTTTCACATAAGAAATGGACGTCCAATTTGTGTTAAAAGGATTTCAAGTCTAAAATGAAAATGTTTTTCCAACCTATGTAAACGGGTTTGAAAGCTATAAGTTAAATCTTTGATTTAAAGATTAAACGAGTTAATCCAATTGAAATGGAACCTGTTTTGAAATCCGTAAATGGATCTTTGTGAAACTGGGTGAACTTTGTGAAACGAATCTTTTTGTTTAAAGATTTAAAATGGTAATTTGTTTAACCATTTGAAAGAAAAGCTTCAGATTTTAAGTTGTGACTTAACTGAAATCCCATATCCATATATTTATAAATATTTCGCTCATTATTCGGTTTAGCCGGGAGAGGACCTTTTGTCATATAACCCATTCCGAATAGTGATCCAATGTTATGGATTGCAATTGAAGACCGATGCTGAAGACCGGGCATTTGCGAGAACGATAGGATAATCTATCGATTATCTCTGCACCGAGTAGCTACGGTATAGAGATTCCCTAAGTGATGGGAAGTCCGATCGGGATTGTGGATACCCAGATTTGCAAGGGCATCTTACGAAGTGCCTTCGGTTCTATTCGAACCCTGAACAGACATGTATAAATGATAGTAGGAAGAGCTGGTTAAGTTCTCGGGACGTCCCGCCAGAGGCGTACCCATTGACAGTAGGAAGTTCCTTAGCCCGACCATTTGTTGGAAATCCATTCATCCAATACGCGCCTTGTACAGTTTTAGTTGTAGAACCTGCCATTTACTTACGGTGGTCGCCACTGTTTAGATGGTAGCTATAGTAGGCATAGTGCGAAATGCCTATGCTGGCCAAGATTAATATTATATTTTCGAAATGTTTTCCACACCGTGAACTTATAATAATAATATCAAAGAAATTTCTCGTATCAAGCATGTTTGACTATCATAAGGAGAAATCTCCTCCAATTCTGCGTTTGCATTGTGTGTGGCACGAGGCCTTATGGTAGTTTCATTTTTTAAAAAGCATTGCGGATTTATTTTAAATTCTCTTGTTGTCTATTTTAAAAGATAAAATGTTTTTGTTACTCACACCAGTCCCATGACTGACCTGGAGTTTATTGTTCCTTTCCTAAACTCTGGGTGCCGACAATTTTTTCACACGGGCAGTCTAGAGTTGGGATTTTCAGATAGTTAGATTTGGTAGATTATCTGGAGTTAGTTCAGTCTTTGGATCAGGACCGCTCTTGCTTATCTTTGTGCATCGTTATTGGGAGTTCGAGCTATTTTTTGATTGGTGCTTTGGAGATGGAGTTACGGTTCTGGATTCTATTCCTCTTTCTCTCTTGAAGACTATATTGGAGATATTGTTCCGCTGTTGGTGTTATCATTATCTTTCCACTGCTATTATCTTGTTTCATATCTCTGATGTATACTGATATCTATTGTATCATTCTATTGTATCATTGATCTGAATATTGTATCAGATGTTATATATAGTGATATTCTTTTTCTTCCATTGTGTTGTGATACTCATTGTGTTATAAGCTCCGGCGAACCAGATTCGACGTTTGGATATGCGACATTGGAATATGAGTGTCGTATTCGGTGTCGATTTCTGAAGGTCGAGTCAGGGCCGCTACAGGTAAAATCTAATTTTATTATTTAAGTGGTCTCCGATAGTGATGATCATTTACACCAATTCTCTTTATTAAAACTGTACCACATTAGTACTTATGGAATTTGGTATTGATCAAAATTCCAGTATCATCCACATTCAACTTGTATAGTCAAAATGCAAAGTCCTTGGAACAATAATCATAATTATTTTTAATCAGACTGCTCTAGCCAGAGACTTTGACTTTAAGTTGACTATAGCTGACGTGGTACTAAACTCATATAGCCGAGAAGATGAATTCTCTAGTTAATAGTGTTTCACTTCCAATACTTCAATTCAGATCCAACTATAGCCATTCAATGGACTATAGCTGGGAGCTTATGATTCAAGTCGCAGGTGGTTGGGTAGAGGAATTAGATCGGTGATGATATGAAATCAGTTTGGTGGAGTTGTTTTAGGTCGAGGGTCAAAGACTTTGGGTCGTGCCTCAGGCAACATATAGGAATTGCTGGAGCGTGCTTTGGGCTATAAAATGGGAAGGATTTCAGATGGAGGTAAAAGAAATTTAGGTCGGGGTAAGGAGTTACTATGGGCCAGAAGGGGTAAAACTTTAGGTAGCACTTTGGGGACTTTATGGTGTAAAGTGTTGGAAGTGTAAAGCCAAAAATTGGCTAAGTACACAGTTTGGTACCGACTTCTTTCGGTTGGTACAAAGTTATTTTTATAGTATATGGGCGAAGCTTGAAGCATGGGGATCGAAGCATGAGGTTCTAAGCATGCATGAGGGGTAAAACTAGAAATTTTCCTAATAACAAGGAATATTGTTACTAGAAAATTCAAACTCCATTCTTGGAGAATCTAATTTAGCACTTTGAGCAGTGAAGCTTTTAACAACTTCGACTTTTGGCTTTATCAACAGGAACTTTGCAGCTTGATGCTTGAAGTTTTAGTCTCAAAGGAGTAGATATTTAGAAATACGTCTTATAATTTCATATATATTGAAGAATAGGGATCTTCTGGCAGTAATATTATTTGGATAGAAAACCAAAAATTCATTTGGTGTTAACTTGAATAGGAGACCAGAATGCCGCCTTTGAAATAGAAGACCAGAAAACCATTCGACAATTACTTGAATAGAAGACCATTTGGCGATTACTTGAATCGAAGACTAGAAAACTATCTTTCAAATAGAAGACCAGAAAACAATCTGACAATTACTTGAATAAAAGACCAGAAAACTATTTGACAATTAATTGAATAGAAGACTAGAAAAAATCTAGCAATTGCTTGAATAGAAGACTAGAAAACCATCTGACATTTGGAGATTACTTTAGCTTTGATTTAGACCACGGTAGCTCACATTTGATTGATCTTCCTCTAGAAGATTTCTTTTGATTCATTCTTTAGGATATAATTTTAATGATTTCCTTTACCACTCATCACCATCTTAGGTAATGATTTAGGCTTCGATTGAATTCTCTATTTTCATCTTAGGTAATGATTTAGACCTTGACTGAACCCTTAATCACCACCTTAGGTGATGATTTTGGTTTTGATTGAATTCCTTATTACCATTCTTAGGTAATGATTTAGACCTCGATTGAACCCCTTATCACCGTCTTAGGTGATGATATAGGTTTAGATTGAATTTCTTATTACCATTCTTAGGTAATGATTTAGACCCTGACTGAATCCCTCATCACCAGCTTAGGTGATGATTTTGGTTTTGAGCTCTTTTGCCCCTTATCACCTTCTTGGCGAGTTGAACCCCTTATTACTTTGTAGGTAATGATTTAAGCTGGGCGGTACATTTGATTAGCTATCTTAAGCAAAATCAAAGTCTTACCCATCCTCGCTCTAAGAGGCGCTTCGGTCAGATCTTATAGAAGGAATCAATGGCTGGTTCGGTGCTTTGGCCAGACCGTCTTAGATTGGACCAAAGGCTTACTTCATACTACCTCTAAGAGGTGCTTCAATTAGGCCACATAGCCGGGACCGAAGGCTTGCAGTGCTTTGGTCAAGCCATCTTAGGTGGGACAAAAGGCTTACTCTGGCCTCCCTGTAGGAGGTGCTTTGAGCAGGCCATTCTGGCGGGATCAAAGGCTTTTCTCTCGCCCCTTATTACCTTATAGTTAATGATTTAGACTTTTCCTTTATTTTGTAGACTTTTTTACGAAATGTTCCTCTTTATTGGTCACTTGTTCTTCGTAGATACATTTGTCTTTTGCTTAAATCTTGTTAACAAATTCTTTAAGCTCTCATTTCACCAAGAAGTTCTCAATCATTTCTTTTAGAGCTCGACATTGATTGGTTTCTTATTCATTCCTATGGTAAATTGGCAATAAACACCTTTAAGATTTCTTTCATTTCCTGATTGCTTCTTCTTTGAAAGCCAGCTGTGCAATCTCTTTTTAGTTAGGAGATAATTGTCCTCGTAGGAAGTGCTAAGAGAACAAATCCATAAAGATCGGGAATTTCTAGAATATTTTGCTTTTCGTCCATGCTTGACTTTCTTGTAAAATTGGATTGGCACGTTAGCGTCATCTGTAAGTTTCCACTTTAAAGATTCTCGAGCTTTGATTGGTGCGGGGGGATGGTTGATTAATCCTTTCCACCTTTGGGCAAATTTGTCAAAGTCTCTTGTTATTTCTTTTTCAAAAATAGTTCATTTGGATTGGTTGTATAGCCCTTTTCATTTTTAGGAATAAACTATCCTTTTTTGCACTTTCTTTTCCAAGTAGAGGATGATAACAATGGATAGGGTAGAGCCTGAAATGGACTTATGCTCCACTTATCGAGATTATAAGGAATCATTTGTATCTTTTCTTGCATGATTTATAGTGCTAAGATCCATAATACTTGTTCCTCATGAAATCAAGGGTCAGAAGTGATTTGATAATTTGGTCTAAATGCATGAGGTTCATAAGATCCTTGTTCCGAGATAGTCATTATATTATCCAAGAAAGGTTATGCAAAATTTGAAAAGTTCCTTTATGGAATATACAGGTTGGGATAAATCATCTATACCCCATGTATGCAGGTCAAGAATAATCTAACATGAGATACATAAAGAATCGAAGGTTCGAACCTTCATTCTAGTGTCAAAATGTTAACAAATTTTCTTTCTATAAGCCAAAATGTTCAAGGAAAATAATTATAGGCTAGTAATAGGCTTGGTCAACTTTGTGTTAACCCACAAAGTGTATGTGAGTCCAAAGTGAAGTATGCATTTTCAAGATTTTGATCCTTGAGATGAGAGGTCATGTTCGCATTGAAAATATAGTTCACAAGAGTAACATGCAATTCATAAGCCCCATCATAGTTAAATATCTTTATTCGTTCGAAATATGTTATGTAAAATTGATTATTTAAGTCCTTATATGCAAAAATCATAAATTTACAATAGGCTCCATAAATCCCATTCTGATTTAGGGTTTACAACGTTGAAAAATGTAAGAAGAGTGATGAGAAAAATTCTCCCCTTCCAAATTGTCATTGGATCCATATTTATAGCCGTGGAAGAAGGCGGATCACCCGACACATGCCATTCGGCATGTGGTGAATTGTCGACATTTGATTGTTGAATATGCGATTATATGATTTTTGTTTGATGATAATAAACATATATATATATATATTCATATAAATGTATTTGTTAACGTACTATTTCATTTTTCACAGACTAAATAAATATTTGTTGAATAAAAATAAATAACACAGAATTTGAATTCAAACGAAATTTTTATTCAAACAAATATTTATTACGATCTTTGAATAGTACAAAGTTCAAGCTCTCACTATATATTCAATTACAATTACATCACAATCTTTCATTTACAAATGTCCTCACTACATATCGCTCATTCACTCATAATTTATCTTCAACTTCATTCCAGATTGAATCCAGCATCTGAGCAATCTGCAAAAATAAATTTTGACACAGTAAAATTGAAAAGGAAATATTTTTGCAGTATGAAATAAAATGTGAATTTTGAAAGTATTATTTGCCTCAGTTATTTGGGTTGTTCGTCATCATTTACATTTGAATTCATCACACACGAACAATGTGACATGCACAGTGAATCAATGTACATGCCACAAGGCCGTGCACACTGATATACACTTGATAATGTTAAAGGGACAGGTGAGCACAAGGTCAAACCCAAAATAAAAAGACGAGTTCAACTCAGGTGCAATATAAATAAAATCTCGACACGAGCACAAGGTCAAACCCGAGCGTTTAAGCTGGATTCAACTCAATGTACAAATCATAATACAACAGTGCCAACAGATCAGAGACCACCACTGATCGCATTCAAGCCATAGAAACAAATAACAGTAAAGCCAGCTCAAAGAATCATATGTGCACGAGCTAGGCCAGAGAGTAGTTCAAGTGCATGAACACAGTGAAATGCACAAAGGCATAGCAACTGCACCAAACCAAGACCACATACAAGTAACATGCATTTCAATGATCAGTTCAGGTCAGACCAATAAGAATATGAATGCAAACAATACACGGCAGTGAAGCATGTACATGTGTAAGCAACAACTTCAAACTGCTCATGTACACAAGTGATGAAAATTCTTATAAATACAAGTGAACGCAACTGGACAGTACAAGGTAAAGACATGAGCAATGCATGTGACACTAGGGTAGCATGAATAATATAATATCTACATGCATCAAGAAAGCAAGACCAAACACCAGTATTGAACAAAAATGAGGCAAGCCTTAACAAGTAAATGATCAAGAGCAGTGAAAAGTTCACAAGGGTCCGACATCAATAGAATGCTCAAGCATCCACAACAATGCACAGTGTGCAAATGAAGACCACAAGTGTGCAAATTGACTAATAGTAAACAGGTGAACCAAACCAGCCAACGCAACAAGACTCAAGTCAGTAAACACTTCAGGTATGCAGACCAAAAGAGCAAAAGTAATGTAACGACCCGCTATTTTGGACCATTCAAATCGACACTAAAACCGTACATGTACGACTTGAATAATTCAAAATACCGAATTGTTAATTTAATTTGGCAAAACCTAAAATATACAGTAAATAAACCAATCACAGATCACAGACACAGAGTAATATAATGCAGCGGAATAGAAAAATAGTAGTTCATGAAGCTACTATATACATCAGAGTTTAAAATAAAATACATCAGAATCTCTGGAATACAGAAAAGTCTTCAGTACGAGCCGATGACTTCTCTGAACCAGTCAATCTAGAAAACTGAAAGCTGAAACGATAGTTGGATCTCCAAATGAAGCTCCAATCTCCAAAGGTGAGTCTCTAAAGCTGTATTACTCGGTCTGACCCGAGCGTAAAGCAAAACACAAAACACTCGAGTCAGGATTAACATTCGTATATCAATAAATCCAACTCAAGTGAAATATCAACTGAAATACAAATAACTTAAAGGATGTTTGGGATGACCATCCTCTAAGGGTCCATAGAACTATCTACAGGGTAGAAATATACACTATTACATCGTGGTCATTCACTTAATTTATACTTCAAACCCAAATGTCAAATTCACTTCGAATAATTATATTTCCCACATAGTATTTATATATATTAAATGCTGTATATGGTAAAGCACTTGCAATTTCCTTAACTTAACAAATCGTTCACATCAACCTGACCTTTCCATTTAAATTAAATTCAATCTCAATTATAAATCTCAAATCTGGATTTGATATCCTAATTACCCTTTCCATTTCAATATGTTTCCATACTTTAAGTATTTAATATTTCCCCTAAATTTCCCAATCTAGTTCTCTAAATACAAATTTCCAGACTTCGTTCAACCTCAATTTCCATTAAATTCAATTAGTTATCTACATAACAAATTCAACTATCTTGGTCCCAAATACATACCAAATTTCTAAACCATTTAATTTCAATACAGTTCATGGCTTAAATACTTAGATGTTAAATTTAACAGTTTCATATAGATTCTTGGTTTTTACATCATTATTATTTAGTTTGAACCTTCCCTTATTCAATACCATTTTAGTGACTTTAAATTACATCTTTCTCAAGATTTCTCAAATTTTATTAAACGTGAAATATCTCATTCGATAAATTTCAAATTGATTTAAATAAATAAATCCTTATCTAAACATCATTTTACAATAACCCAAATTTATTTCTCAACCTTAATTTTTTCAATATTATTGCAACATTTATCCGAATAAAATTTACATAAATTATTTATCATAATTTATGTATTTAATCAAATCTTGATTAACTAGATATAATTAACTCTATATTTATCATTACCCTTTATAGATGTATTTAAGAATTTACATTTAATAAGACCATAGATTTTTTTTTTTTTTCATATGGTCAAAGTGTTATGGCTATTATCATTTCAATACGTACACTAAATGTATACGGGTGGATAGCATTTCAACCCGTAATCCCAAATTTAATTAAACGAAACCCGCTTGGGCCTATTTTTCAACCCATTTTAATTCAAAAATCAAACATAACAAAGGGAACTTGCAGTGTGATGACAGGGATAGTGTCAAAGTAAGTAAACAAGCAATAACAACAATCAATAACAATTCAATAGATTAAATCAAATAACTCCGAAATGATCTTATTAATTCGCATTGTTATTTTTATAATTATTTCTAAAATCTACACTATCATTTCATGTAGATTACAGATTATTACATTTCAGTTTTTCAATTGTCGTTCCATTTCAATTTCAGTTTAGTATTACAACAGTTAATCCAAACTATGTTCAAAGCTTTAAAGTATAACTTATCAATTCCTACGACAATTAATGGGTCAAATTAAACTAATCAAATTTACATATGGCGGGGTCAGGTTTAATCAATCAAGGTCCATCGTATATAATCCGTTTTCTTTGTAAACTATACCACCTCAAATCTTACTAGCAAACTAGTTATCATTTAACAATAGTAATTAACATCCAATTTAAACGACAATCAATCAATCAGTAAATTTTCAACCAATCTGTATTATTATCACATAAATAATTAACCGATAATGGTGTCAGGTGTCATAGGTGAACAGATACAGATGATAGCAGTCGTAACAGTAAACAACTAACAGCAGCATATTTCAATTGACGTTTCAATTGAATCAAATTTAATAAATAAAAGAACGTTAATCGTGAGTGATTGCTCACCTTTCAAGGCTAGAGATGAACGAGAATACAGAAGGTGATACGGATATGCACACTGCTACGGATACTGAAATTAAATTTCAAATCCAAGCAAAACAAAATCGGCACGAATTCGATCAAAGCTAATTGAAACGGATCAGATCAGAACTGAAACGATGAAGATAAATGGTATAAGCGAACTTTTATAATTCATGTACTGAACAAATCTGATATGCAGACACGACCTAAATACTTAATAACTTAAGGACATATTCTATAAAATGTAACTCAATGTATATACACAAATACACTTACAGTAACCTAACTTATTATAACATCAACCATATTATATTACTTATTGTTATACCATATATGAACTAACAGCCGATACTCACACATATAAACTAATGTAAACTTAGTTTATAAAATATGTATTTATACAAAATACTTACAATTTTAAAAATACTTACATTTTTTTAAAAAAATACTTACATACGTAAATAACATATTTATAAAACAAAACTATATAACAACTTATAAAATAATCCATAAAATTTTTGTTATTATAATGCACTGCAAGTCTGTACTCCACCTATATGAACATACTTAAATTATATGCGTACTAACAAAATAGACACAGACTTCTTCAAATGAACACATGTACTGTCCTTTCCTCCATTTTTAAAAACTGTGACATATATAAACGGCAAAACAATATATTATAAATAAATAAATCACCTTTACTAACCATGCGTATAAACAGACCATACCACTTTTAAAATTTTATATGCGTAAATAAAGTCATATATATATAACTTAACTTATACATCTTAAAACCTATAAATTACGTGAACATCAACATGTATAAAATTTAATCAGAACGAAAATTTACTAAAAAAAAAAATCTATATAAAATACCACTTTAAAATATAACAGCTGTGCGTATATGTATAATGTATACTTTAAAATTATTTAAGTAAAATATGCAAACAATTTACTACACAAATATATGCAGACATTCTATACTCATATATATAAGACTAACGTGACCTAAACCCAAACTAATCATATGTTATCCTAACTAAGCACGCATACGTTCAAATAATTGCATTTGAAAAAATTGTGCATACAAATAACGGTGGCTACTCACCAGTTGAAGTGGGAGATGCAGTGGTACCCGAGGCGGAGGTGAGAGTGCGGAGGTGATGAACGAGAGAGGATAGAGGGATGGAAGGCGGCTGCTGCCTGTTATTTTATGCGTTTCTTATGTGTGTGTGTTTTTTTTTTTGTAGGAGAAGAACAGATCTGAGAGGCTTCAGGTAAGGGAAAAATATGTTTATAGAATGAAGAAAGAAAGTAGGAATGTAGAGATGCTGTGATATATATATATATATATATATATATATTTTTTTTTTTTTTTTTGCAGAAGTCTTTAGAATCATGATGGAAGAAAGAAATTAAGGAGAGAAAAGTGCAGCTTATCAAATTATATAAGAAACATAGTGAAACGTACATAAATAAATGTCCTGTAGTGGTGTAAAGTAACGCACTAAAATTAAGGGAATAACAAAGGAAAGGACATTTTGAAAGCAAGAAAATGAACAGAGAAAGGAATAAATAAATTATATAGACACATACGTTTCTGACAAAGTTATAAATAGAAATAAAGAAGAGAGAGAGAAAAAGAAATGAAGAGTTATATTAAAACAGAGAAGGAAAGGTGCGTGAATCCATAGAGTTATATATATATAGGTCGAGTAATAAATGGATTTGTTTGCATGGGAGAGTTCTGGAAAGAAGATGGTGGAAATTTGAGAGCAAAATAAAAGGAGGCGGAAGGAAAAAATATATGAACAGATCTAGAAAGATGATGGTAGATTTTTACACATGCAAAAGAAACGGTTTCTCCCGAAATAAATGGTCACTCGTTTGAAACCAGATAAACAAATAAAGTAATCTATTGTTTCTTGCAAGTTATACGTTTTCTTAATTTTATTTATTTCCTAGGTCCCAATACGTAGGCAATTATACTATGGAGATTAATTATTATCAAACGTTACAAAATTCAAAAGCAAAAGAAACGTTTCGATTTCTAAATGATAAAAGCAAAAGATTAGAACGTATGCCATAAATTAAGCAACAAACGTTGATTCTAAATTTACTAATAATTAGGAGTAGAAACGTTTGATGATGAAATCAGGAAACAAATACTAATAGCAAAACGGCGATGAGTTGAATGAACAGAGAATTCAAAAGTTCAATTGAGCTGTTTGAAATAAAGCACATAACGTTAGCATTGAATTGGGAGTTATAAAACAATGTATTATAAATAGGAAATTATAAAAGTAACGTATGCTATTGGAATAGAAGCCAAAAGAGAAATGAACTTAGAGCTACCGGAAACGTATCTCTTAAGTGAAATGAATGTAAGAGAAACGGTCAAATAATGTTTATAGCTGTAAATTTAAAGTAATAAATTTATATTGGGTAGCACGGTTTAAATCGAAACGAAATAAGGAGAAGCTAAGGAGGCACAATTTATGGTGTCATTAAAACGAACAAATTTATTGCTTCCGTTGTACACCGGGTTCCGAAATACAGAAATAAATATACTTTTGAGATCAGCACGACGAGGCGCTCACAATGGTATACAGTTATCAGTGGTATGATTGAGTTATAAAAATTCGAATTTTTCACTAGTAGAAAAAAAAATGCAGTAGAATGCAGAAAATAAGAACGACGAAGCTATAGAAGTCCGGATTTTGAAAAACTAAAGATGACGCCTTTCTCAGATGAGGATTTAGAATTTTTCTATGTAAAATATTCTGCATTAGAATTTTTTTTTTTTATTATCAACAATTATTAGCTAGCTTGAATTTAATAGAATTACATAATAAATAAATTTTCATAAAATAAATTGAAATTTTGCCATCTGCTATGTTTAATTGGACGTAATCCATATATTAACTTTTTATTTGCAAATTAATTTATTTAAAAATTTCACCATAATCCAATTAAATACGTTAATAAAACGATAAAGTTTATTAAAATCTTACAGGTCGTTACACTCTCCCCCACTCAAAACTTTTCGTCCCCGAAAAGGAAGGAGGTAGGAGAATAAAACAGCCGGAAATTTATAGATTGAAAGATAAGATAAACAACAAATTTTTAAAACTACCCAAATTTATTTGAAATCTTTATTTGAAACTTCATTTGAAATTCAAATTTTCTATAATACTATAATACTTTCAACTCTTATGAAAACAATTACCTGCACTATCCCTTATTTTTACAAAGTTTATTGAAAATATTAAATCCGAAATTAATAACTTCAAACTATTCATAACACTTAAAATTTTATATTAAACAATGTAGTATATAATTAGACAAAATTTTCAAAGGATAAATCCAACAAGGAAGGAAGGTAGATTTTGAAAACAAAATCAAGATGAACAAATAAGCTGAGCAGATAAGGTAGATTCAAAAGAAAGAATCGGGTCCGAATAATTTATTTCAAACCATAAGAATTTAAATTTCAAATATTAATACAAAATTTCTTTGTTGGCAATACCTTTATAATAAAATTCTTTTATATCAAAACCAATTTTTCTTTCGAAAATACTTTTATAACTCAATGTTTTAACAAGTTTATCCTCGTTCTTGCAGACTCTGGCCATGCGTTGATCAGGCGCAAAGCTAGAATTCTTCAAGTACTTAGTAGACTTGTTTCAACACCCAGTGAAAATACTTGAAAAACCTTTTAAAATAGATATGGAAAGTACGATCCAAACAAAACAATCAAACCAAAACCTTTGTCCGATCATGGTTCGCAGATACACAATGGTTACGCCTGGTTCCCCCAGGAAACAATCCATATCCGTAAGCTTTCACAGCCCTGCGAGTTACGCCATGATGACTAGTAGAGTGCAGGATACACAATGGTTACGCCTGGATCCCCCAGGAAACAATCCGTACCCCCAGGCAAGACTCAGCCAGGCACTTGCGCTACTATTCGCGACCTACACAGATTGCAGGATACACAATGGTTACGCCTGGTTCCCCCAGGAAACAATCCGTACCCCTAGGCAAGACTCAGCCAGGCAATTTCGCTGTGCATTCACGAGAGAAAAAGAAACCGTGGGACACGTCACGGTGGGAACACTCGAGTATTACATCCGGAAAACCAAAATCAGAGAGAATAATAACGATAGAATGAATCCACGCTGTGGCCACAAAGCGGATATCAAGCAGAAGGCACTTTCCATATCTTTATTTGGAAAATATATATCATATAGTACCTTTTTCAAATCACTTTCAAATATTGTACTTATATAAAGTCCATATATATAGGATTCCATTTTCAAACGAATACTTTCCAAATCAATAGTATATCAAATCATACTTATATAGACTTCGATTATATAAAATCTCTTTCCAAATTGAGTAACTTTCAAATCAATAGATTTCAAATCAACTTCATACTTATACAAATCCATTTTATATAAGTTCGACCACTCCCAAATCAAGTACTTAATAATCTAAGATTCTCAATTTCAAATTATTTCACTATCAATTCAGTTTCAAAATCATATATGATTTCACCAATTTTCTTCCAAATTAAATATCTAAAGTCAAACAAATACATTTCCAAAATCACCATATAAGTACTGGTTTTTAATTCCAATTTAATTTCAAAACCAAATATTTTCCTCAAAATCAATTACTCAAAATGGTTTCCAAATTTATAATTTATCCCTTTAAACTTTTAAACTATCTATTTCTATTTGAAATATTCAATTTACCTTTCTGAAAACCATTATTCAAAACTATTTTTTTTTTTCAAAACATTTCAAACTAAATTTATATTCTTTATCAAACATTTTATACTCTTCGAAATTTCTTAGTTTTTAAAACTTTAGACCTTGACTTGGAAGTGTTCGAACCTTCAAAATAATTAGGGAAATCAAATTTTCAATTCAAGAGTTGAAAATCAACAATAAATCAATAAACCAATTATTAAATCCGAAACTCGAGGACTGAATACCGGTCTCATTTTAAATTGTTTCAAATATATACTTATATCTTTCTAAAATATCAAATTATACTTCGGAATTTGAAATCAAAATCGGTTTTACAAAACACTTGCATAGCGAAGCTATTAAAGTGGCCTCTCCCTCACTCTGAAACTCGAAAATCAATGTCGATGATGCGTGCACTCATCACCGAAATTATTTTCAAGCGACATAAGTGAGTTCTGGACTTCTATTTTCTTGGAAACTTCTTTGAAATTTCTTTAAAATTATTGGAATTCATTTGAGCTTATTTGAAACATTTCTTATTAAAAAAAAATAATTTTAAATCGTATTATTTATATATATTTTCCAAAATCTTAAAACCAATTTCAAAATACCGGAATTCAATTCTCGAATTTCAAATTTAACACTTCAGTTATAAATCATTTTTATATAAATCAATTTCTTATAATTTTTCAAAATTTCAAATCCTTTCAAAACCTTTTTTTTTTATATATAGAATAACATTTCTTATTTGTTTTGTATATAGGTATATAATCCTTATGGAAAACATTTTCACTGTTATATATAGAATAAAATCATAGTTATCAAAATAATAATTTCGATATTTAAAACAAATTTCAAAATGCAAACATACCCGATTTTCAAAGGATAATTTTAAGAATGGATTTCAAAACAAAGATAGAGATTTGAATTAGAGGAACTCCAATCCATAGAATTCTGATTCGAAGATAGACTCGATCGAAGATGAGATAATTAAATTACAAAATAGAAGATGGATATACTTCTATAAATCGCGGGCGACCATAACCGGGTCAATCGTGATTTCAGGAATATGATTGATGCGGAATTCTAAGGCAAATCGACATTCGATCGCCCGATATAGAATTCGGCATAACTAGATATAGCAGCATTGTAAACCGAGGATACATGAATCTTCGGTGAATCAATGCCAACTGAAAAGGAGATTCACCCCTTTTACAAATCATTCAGTGAAGTTATGGAATACTCCAGAATCGAACGAATATAAATAGGGAGAGACAAGAATGAATTTCGAAACTGAGGGACATTCCAAAATTCAAAGGAAATCGAGTCAAAAAGGAAGAGATTCAACTCGAATGAAAGTGATTCTGTAATAAATTTACCATATATGCTAAGTTTTGACTTGAGCCAAAGCTCTGATACCAACTGTAACGACCCGCTATTTTGGACCATTCAAATCGACACTAAAACCGTACATGTACGACTTGAATAATTCAAAATACCGAATTGTTAATTTAATTTGGCAAAACCTAAAATATACAGTAAATAAACCAATCACAGATCACAGACACAGAGTAATATAATGCAGCGGAATAGAAAAATAGTAGTTCATGAAGCTACTATATACATCAGAGTTTAAAATAAAATACATCAGAATCTCTGGAATACAGAAAAGTCTTCAGTACGAGCCGATGACTTCTCTGAACCAGTCAATCTAGAAAACTGAAAGCTGAAACGATAGTTGGATCTCCAAATGAAGCTCCAATCTCCAAAGGTGAGTCTCTAAAGCTGTATTACTCGGTCTGACCCGAGCGTAAAGCAAAACACAAAACACTCGAGTCAGGATTAACATTCGTATATCAATAAATCCAACTCAAGTGAAATATCAACTGAAATACAAATAACTTAAAGGATGTTTGGGATGACCATCCTCTAAGGGTCCATAGAACTATCTACAGGGTAGAAATATACACTATTACATCGTGGTCATTCACTTAATTTATACTTCAAACCCAAATGTCAAATTCACTTCGAATAATTATATTTCCCACATAGTATTTATATATATTAAATGCTGTATATGGTAAAGCACTTGCAATTTCCTTAACTTAACAAATCGTTCACATCAACCTGACCTTTCCATTTAAATTAAATTCAATCTCAATTATAAATCTCAAATCTGGATTTGATATCCTAATTACCCTTTCCATTTCAATATGTTTCCATACTTTAAGTATTTAATATTTCCCCTAAATTTCCCAATCTAGTTCTCTAAATACAAATTTCCAGACTTCGTTCAACCTCAATTTCCATTAAATTCAATTAGTTATCTACATAACAAATTCAACTATCTTGGTCCCAAATACATACCAAATTTCTAAACCATTTAATTTCAATACAGTTCATGGCTTAAATACTTAGATGTTAAATTTAACAGTTTCATATAGATTCTTGGTTTTTACATCATTATTATTTAGTTTGAACCTTCCCTTATTCAATACCATTTTAGTGACTTTAAATTACATCTTTCTCAAGATTTCTCAAATTTTATTAAACGTGAAATATCTCATTCGATAAATTTCAAATTGATTTAAATAAATAAATCCTTATCTAAACATCATTTTACAATAACCCAAATTTATTTCTCAACCTTAATTTTTTCAATATTATTGCAACATTTATCCGAATAAAATTTACATAAATTATTTATCATAATTTATGTATTTAATCAAATCTTGATTAACTAGATATAATTAACTCTATATTTATCATTACCCTTTATAGATGTATTTAAGAATTTACATTTAATAAGACCATAGATTTTTTTTTTTTTTCATATGGTCAAAGTGTTATGGCTATTATCATTTCAATACGTACACTAAATGTATACGGGTGGATAGCATTTCAACCCGTAATCCCAAATTTAATTAAACGAAACCCGCTTGGGCCTATTTTTCAACCCATTTTAATTCAAAAATCAAACATAACAAAGGGAACTTGCAGTGTGATGACAGGGATAGTGTCAAAGTAAGTAAACAAGCAATAACAACAATCAATAACAATTCAATAGATTAAATCAAATAACTCCGAAATGATCTTATTAATTCGCATTGTTATTTTTATAATTATTTCTAAAATCTACACTATCATTTCATGTAGATTACAGATTATTACATTTCAGTTTTTCAATTGTCGTTCCATTTCAATTTCAGTTTAGTATTACAACAGTTAATCCAAACTATGTTCAAAGCTTTAAAGTATAACTTATCAATTCCTACGACAATTAATGGGTCAAATTAAACTAATCAAATTTACATATGGCGGGGTCAGGTTTAATCAATCAAGGTCCATCGTATATAATCCGTTTTCTTTGTAAACTATACCACCTCAAATCTTACTAGCAAACTAGTTATCATTTAACAATAGTAATTAACATCCAATTTAAACGACAATCAATCAATCAGTAAATTTTCAACCAATCTGTATTATTATCACATAAATAATTAACCGATAATGGTGTCAGGTGTCATAGGTGAACAGATACAGATGATAGCAGTCGTAACAGTAAACAACTAACAGCAGCATATTTCAATTGACGTTTCAATTGAATCAAATTTAATAAATAAAAGAACGTTAATCGTGAGTGATTGCTCACCTTTCAAGGCTAGAGATGAACGAGAATACAGAAGGTGATACGGATATGCACACTGCTACGGATACTGAAATTAAATTTCAAATCCAAGCAAAACAAAATCGGCACGAATTCGATCAAAGCTAATTGAAACGGATCAGATCAGAACTGAAACGATGAAGATAAATGGTATAAGCGAACTTTTATAATTCATGTACTGAACAAATCTGATATGCAGACACGACCTAAATACTTAATAACTTAAGGACATATTCTATAAAATGTAACTCAATGTATATACACAAATACACTTACAGTAACCTAACTTATTATAACATCAACCATATTATATTACTTATTGTTATACCATATATGAACTAACAGCCGATACTCACACATATAAACTAATGTAAACTTAGTTTATAAAATATGTATTTATACAAAATACTTACAATTTTAAAAATACTTACATTTTTTTAAAAAAATACTTACATACGTAAATAACATATTTATAAAACAAAACTATATAACAACTTATAAAATAATCCATAAAATTTTTGTTATTATAATGCACTGCAAGTCTGTACTCCACCTATATGAACATACTTAAATTATATGCGTACTAACAAAATAGACACAGACTTCTTCAAATGAACACATGTACTGTCCTTTCCTCCATTTTTAAAAACTGTGACATATATAAACGGCAAAACAATATATTATAAATAAATAAATCACCTTTACTAACCATGCGTATAAACAGACCATACCACTTTTAAAATTTTATATGCGTAAATAAAGTCATATATATATAACTTAACTTATACATCTTAAAACCTATAAATTACGTGAACATCAACATGTATAAAATTTAATCAGAACGAAAATTTACTAAAAAAAAAAATCTATATAAAATACCACTTTAAAATATAACAGCTGTGCGTATATGTATAATGTATACTTTAAAATTATTTAAGTAAAATATGCAAACAATTTACTACACAAATATATGCAGACATTCTATACTCATATATATAAGACTAACGTGACCTAAACCCAAACTAATCATATGTTATCCTAACTAAGCACGCATACGTTCAAATAATTGCATTTGAAAAAATTGTGCATACAAATAACGGTGGCTACTCACCAGTTGAAGTGGGAGATGCAGTGGTACCCGAGGCGGAGGTGAGAGTGCGGAGGTGATGAACGAGAGAGGATAGAGGGATGGAAGGCGGCTGCTGCCTGTTATTTTATGCGTTTCTTATGTGTGTGTGTTTTTTTTTTTGTAGGAGAAGAACAGATCTGAGAGGCTTCAGGTAAGGGAAAAATATGTTTATAGAATGAAGAAAGAAAGTAGGAATGTAGAGATGCTGTGATATATATATATATATATATATATATATATATATTTTTTTTTTTTTTTTTTTGCAGAAGTCTTTAGAATCATGATGGAAGAAAGAAATTAAGGAGAGAAAAGTGCAGCTTATCAAATTATATAAGAAACATAGTGAAACGTACATAAATAAATGTCCTGTAGTGGTGTAAAGTAACGCACTAAAATTAAGGGAATAACAAAGGAAAGGACATTTTGAAAGCAAGAAAATGAACAGAGAAAGGAATAAATAAATTATATAGACACATACGTTTCTGACAAAGTTATAAATAGAAATAAAGAAGAGAGAGAGAAAAAGAAATGAAGAGTTATATTAAAACAGAGAAGGAAAGGTGCGTGAATCCATAGAGTTATATATATATAGGTCGAGTAATAAATGGATTTGTTTGCATGGGAGAGTTCTGGAAAGAAGATGGTGGAAATTTGAGAGCAAAATAAAAGGAGGCGGAAGGAAAAAATATATGAACAGATCTAGAAAGATGATGGTAGATTTTTACACATGCAAAAGAAACGGTTTCTCCCGAAATAAATGGTCACTCGTTTGAAACCAGATAAACAAATAAAGTAATCTATTGTTTCTTGCAAGTTATACGTTTTCTTAATTTTATTTATTTCCTAGGTCCCAATACGTAGGCAATTATACTATGGAGATTAATTATTATCAAACGTTACAAAATTCAAAAGCAAAAGAAACGTTTCGATTTCTAAATGATAAAAGCAAAAGATTAGAACGTATGCCATAAATTAAGCAACAAACGTTGATTCTAAATTTACTAATAATTAGGAGTAGAAACGTTTGATGATGAAATCAGGAAACAAATACTAATAGCAAAACGGCGATGAGTTGAATGAACAGAGAATTCAAAAGTTCAATTGAGCTGTTTGAAATAAAGCACATAACGTTAGCATTGAATTGGGAGTTATAAAACAATGTATTATAAATAGGAAATTATAAAAGTAACGTATGCTATTGGAATAGAAGCCAAAAGAGAAATGAACTTAGAGCTACCGGAAACGTATCTCTTAAGTGAAATGAATGTAAGAGAAACGGTCAAATAATGTTTATAGCTGTAAATTTAAAGTAATAAATTTATATTGGGTAGCACGGTTTAAATCGAAACGAAATAAGGAGAAGCTAAGGAGGCACAATTTATGGTGTCATTAAAACGAACAAATTTATTGCTTCCGTTGTACACCGGGTTCCGAAATACAGAAATAAATATACTTTTGAGATCAGCACGACGAGGCGCTCACAATGGTATACAGTTATCAGTGGTATGATTGAGTTATAAAAATTCGAATTTTTCACTAGTAGAAAAAAAAATGCAGTAGAATGCAGAAAATAAGAACGACGAAGCTATAGAAGTCCGGATTTTGAAAAACTAAAGATGACGCCTTTCTCAGATGAGGATTTAGAATTTTTCTATGTAAAATATTCTGCATTAGAATTTTTTTTTTTTATTATCAACAATTATTAGCTAGCTTGAATTTAATAGAATTACATAATAAATAAATTTTCATAAAATAAATTGAAATTTTGCCATCTGCTATGTTTAATTGGACGTAATCCATATATTAACTTTTTATTTGCAAATTAATTTATTTAAAAATTTCACCATAATCCAATTAAATACGTTAATAAAACGATAAAGTTTATTAAAATCTTACAGGTCGTTACAAGTAATCCGGATCAAATGCCATCAGATCAGAGTGACAACCAGAGACAAGCTCAACAAATGACTCAGGCACTAAATCAGGTGAAGCATCCCGAGCACAATCCAATGTGTTATGCTTAAAGTCCAAATGCAACAATCATAAAGGATATCAAGCTGATGCCAAACAGAGAAAGTAACATGGTGACGAAATCAACATCAAACTAAGTCAGAAACTCACATAAGCAACTTAATGCCGAAGCATTAAAGTCTGGTAATAAATCAAAGTCTGGTAATAATAAAAATCAAGTTGAAGCCGTATAAATGAACAGCAGTAAGTTACTGACCGGAGTCACTGAAAACACATAACATCAACTGGGCACATGAAGACCAACAACATTAAGTGATATTGAGCACATTTGAAACAAGAGATATGTATGCTACAGGATGATCAGCCACTAAAGTGCATACAGCAAATTGAACAAGTCGACCATGCTATAGGAATGAAATCAGAGAACGAAATTAACATCATCAAATCAAAACAGTAATGTCAACGCAATGGTAATGCCAAAGTCATGGAATCGCATAAACAAATTCTAAGTGACCGAAGTCAAACAGTTCAAAAATCATCAAGCCGTGAACAACTGATGAACAAGTCAAATTCGAAATCATGGTGGCAAAGATAATTGACCGAGTTAAGCATCAAAGCCGTGGGAAGCAAGTATACGAAAATATACGAATTTGAATCAGTCAGTGAAATCTCAAGCATCCAAGCAATAATCAAATGGCCGAAACATAATGTTGAAGAAATCAGACGAAAGAAAATCTAGGGATTCGAATCCTATATAAACCATTCATCGTCGGCAATTTCAAACCATCGAGTTCGAGCATTCAATCAGAAAGTAAAAGAGCAAAAAATTACTTACCGAAGCCATACCATAAACTCGATCAATTTCAAAGAGCCGTGAGCAAATCAGAGAAGCGTGCGATCGACAAAGCAAACAACGTGATAAATCTTCCATTCGATCAAGCAATAAAAGTCGACATCTTTGAAATTTCCCAAGCCCTAATTAATCAGGAAGAACAAAGGGAACGATGCCCTAATTTGCAAAGAAAGAACAAAGCCGCCACTAACAAAAAAAAGGAGGAACGGGCTAAAGAATAAAAAGGGCCGGCTTTTCTTCTTTTTTAATAAGGGCTTTTAAATTTTTTATTTGGGTTATTTTTTTTTAATTTTTTTTTAATTTGTAATCTTTTTTAAACCGTTTAAATTTATAGTCGTGTGACTAGGGGACAAAATACGTGACATAGTTTGAGAATTCGAACTCAATGGCTGTGGCAGGGTTTTGAGCTTAGAGTTAGGTTAGCCAGTAGCGGGTGTCGCGAGTTTACGTGTGTAAGCGTGTGACTACTTAATTTCTAGTAGAAACCTTGGGGGAAGCACGTAGGCAGGGTTTTGCCGAAGCTGGGTAAATTCTGTGTCGTTCTATTTCTGCATTTATAATTCTGCTATTTTTCTATGCTGCTATTATTTTGTGACCTATGTTCAAATTATTTTATAAGCTTCCGCAATTAATTTTTATAATTAATACTATCACCCTATTCACCCCCCTCTAGGGTGAAATCGATCCTACATTGATATCTCCACTGAAATGTTGATTTTTGTCATTGCTATTATGCTGATGAAATATGACATCCTTATTTATAGTAATGATTTTCGGCATCCCCCATAATTATAGACATTCGATACCTATATGACATTGTCAAAATTCGACTTCCTTCACAACAGTTGATATTTGACATTCTTCTCTATATTGATGATTTATGATATCCTTTTAAGCACCAATGACTTTTGACATCCTTGTCTACTATATAAATTCGACATCCTTACAATGCTGATGATACACGACATCATCTATTACTTGTAAAAGTTCGAAATCACTTATCGCTTGTACACACTTCATAACTATTATAGTTGTAAATGCTCGATACTTACAAAGTCTCGATATTCCTTCTTTGATTGCTTTATTCTATAGTGTTTTAGCAACTCTCTCTGATTGTCCTTAGGTTCGATATCTTATATTCCATAGTCTTTCAGCATCTATTATCATTCATTATCACTTTGAGCTTGTTACTTGCGCAATATCCTTTTGAGCTTTTTTAGGATACGATATTTCTTCCTCCTTATACGCTCGAAAACCTACAAAGTTGTTAAGGTTCGACATCTCCCATTCCTTTATTTAAGCACAATAAATCTTGTAGTTCGATATCCTTAGAGATTTAATGCCTTTATATGAAATACTCGAAGTTTGGTTACCCTCATGTTTGTCAACCACGTGGGATTCGACATTCTCGGAAGCTTGCCATCCCTTCTTATGCGTTCGACATCCTTTATTGTAGAAGTTCGACATTTTCTTGAAGTGCGACATCCCTTGCTGAATGCTCTATTGTTTTCGACTACTTGAATTTCGACATTTTCTGTTTTCATGTTCGACATCATTAGTTGTGGTGATAGTACCGACCTGTTTTGGTCGGTACTGACATGAATCTAATGGGCCAGGGTATGTGGAATTTCCAAAGGGGAATGTGGGGGCTCAACAGGTCGTGCTGAAGGTGTTTGTTTGCTTACTTTGGGTTCAATGACGATGTAGTAGCACGATGAAGGATAATAGCTTTAGGAATTCGATGATGACAACTTGATGGTGAATGAGGTTAGTTTTCGATGGCGGCGGTTCGATTTTGAAAGGAGTCATGAGAATAATTATCCCCAAAAGACCGGGTTCTAGGAAGGGTGACCTGTTGATAGGATGTTGAATGGTCATATTGTGAGAAGAAGGAATGTGGAATGGTTCTTTGAGAATAAGAGAAACTAACGGAGCAAATAAATGGCTCGGATACACGTGCTAAGGGATCATTGATACTTGGATTGTTTTCCGATGTACTCGAAAGTATGGGTACAGTGAGGACGCTTATGGGTACTTTATTTGGTATCACAGATCGATTGAATGGATCTGTGCAGCATGGACCGATGGAATGCGTCTAGTATCAGCTTCGGGCTAAATGTGAGTACACTGAAAACCAGAATTTTTATTTATTAACCCTAGGTAGAGGAATGGTTCTATGAGTTATCATATATTCATGGCATATTGAGTGAAAGAGAGGATTATTTGCTTTGGTTATTTTCTCCCAGTACTCTATCACTCTAAGAATGTCATCTGACACACACACACACACACATTATGTATATGGATACCTGGATAACCTACAACACCCTTATGATGTTTGTAGGGTAGCATATTATGTTTGTTATGTGCCAACTCTTTGGTTGTAAGGACATGTGAGGTATAGCTCGTATACCTTGTTTCTTACTATATCGATTTGTATATTATTTTGAGATTCATTTATCACTCACACTAAAATGTTGTCTAACTCGATCTTTTGTGTTTTGCTTTTTATTATCTCGGATATTTTTAAACGAGTAGACTATATAGCAGGTCTGGATGATATGCTAATAACGTATCCAAACTTAACTTGAGAAGTATAATATATGTATTACTATAATAAAGTACAAAACATGCAAAGTTTGGAAGAATTTAAAGATCGTATACTAGTCGATTAGAAAAATAAAGAATAAAGATAGAAAAGAGCTTTGTGTGGCCATCACTTTTAAAACTGAAATTTCAAAAGAAAAACGAAACAAGAGCTTTGTTAAGAACATAGCGTCCTTGTAAGTAAAAAATAAAAATAAGTCAAGGGCTTGTCAAAGAACCCAAAAATAGGTAAAAGAGGTATAGTTCTCTTAATATTTTTTATTTTCTACGTCACTTCTTCTGTCATCAAATTGGTGTGTCCTCTGTCCCATGATATGCACCTTGCTCATTTTGACTCGGAATTTAAGGTTTTAGTCTCACAAAACAGATTCCACCAGGTTCATCTTGTTTTGAATCAATTTCAATCTGAAATCAAATCAAAGGACCAAGAATCAAAGCTCCCACATTATATACTTCATTTTAGTCCAAACATAAACTTTGTACGGAAACTAAATACACGGGGCTAATATTAAAACTCCACCAAAGAGCCGCGTTTTGCTCTAATCCATCCACGCACGATCACCTTCATATCCTCCCAACACATACATTTATATCCACTCCTTTTCTTCCCTTTTACATCTTCTTAAACTCTATCATTCAGGCCACATAGATATTATATATATCCGTCAACTTACAAAAACATCATTACACAATCATAAATCTTCTTCAAATGGGTTCTATAATTCACGACATTGATGCTGGTACATATTCCATCGAGCTCACAAAAGAAGTGAAGGAATTCAATGGATTTGGCTCCTTTGATTTGCGCTCTCTTTCCTTTCATCTTCCTCACAAGTAAGTATAATAATACATTGAAAGAATAAGGACGTTAATATTACATTTAGTTTATGTAAATGTTAATGATTTTATAACTGGTTTTAGGAGGAAAGGGCTGTCGAAATATTATTCAGGCAAATCAAGAACGTTTAGAAGCCTGGCAGAAGCGAAACGAGTTGAAGATCTTCCGAAAATGGATCATGTTCCCTCAGCTAAACGAAGAAAGTTTGTAGATACAGGATTTGGCTTCTGTGATAATCTACTGTAAATCAATTCAGCAAGTAATTAAGCAATAGTTGATTGGTTGGTGTTAATTATTGCTGAATTAGTTAGATTAGTTATCTTTTAAAGAATTCTTGTATATAATTGGAAGCAGAAAGTTATGTTGTTCTAATTTGCCATCTCTTCATGCTTATTTTGTTATTGCTACGTTCTCTTCCTTCATATAATTTTCTCTGATCATAAAATAAAATGAAAAGGCGTACACTAACTACAATATCTTGTTATGTGAACAGACAGATTTATATACATGTATGCATAATAGTGAGTCCATGGAACAACTAACCCAACATTTTCTGTTCAAAAAGCACGGTGGAATTGTTATGACATCAAAGTAAGAGCTTCTCCGAAGGTGGACAAATCGAGGGTAATATTCAACAAAACTATGATTAAAGCTCTTTAACGGTGAATATTATCTTGAATGTTCAGGGTATTTTACACAATCAATTCAGAATGCACCTATTAAATAGGTCTTATTGCGCATGGCTTATGAACTCTAGACGTCTATTGAATAAGCGCTCAAATTTCAACAGTCGCAATACTCATTTCCTTCAAACACACATAAATAATCCGCTTTCAATCTTCAAAATGCATGACAATTTGCACTACTTCTACCGTTATAACCTTCAAATCCTATACCAAATTCGATATGTAATATTTCTGCACTATTCAAATCGCATAAACATTAAATTCAACTAATTTTGCATTTGAAAATGATCGGTTGCAAAGTGAAACACCTTTTAACTTGTATTCTTTCAATACCTAACAAAGTGTAGAAGACTACAATTTATTTACTTATATTGTCACTATTCTAAAGAGTCAATCATGGAAAATGACCAAAGCGGTGAAATGCTGTGAAGAAAAGTAATGGGCTACTGCAATAGCAAACATTCAGACAACACACGATCAATGCCAATGATCCAATATCGATTTTGAAAAATTAATCGATAGATTGAATTTTACAAATCACACATTTACAAAATCAAGAAAGCGGACCCTAGTGAAATGGAAGAAGAAGATGAGTTGGTATGTATCTTAATTTTCCATTCCGCGATAATTTAGTTTCTGGATATTTACTTTGTTTTAATTTACTACTCGAGAAAAATGACCAATGCAGAATTCTTAAAGTTATCTGTAAGTGGACATGGTAACAAAAACCTAACTACTACATACCAAAATGGAATTTTGAAAATGCGAAGAACTTGAGAGACATTCCAATCAAAAACAAATTGAAGAAAAAACATCAAAATCATCATTGTACTCTAGTCAAAGAGACTCATCCGGTAGAGATACAATTTACGAAGACGAAAAAATGATGTGAACGTGCTTGCTTAGAGAAGATCTGATGAAGATTCTAGATCGATGTAAGCGAAAGTTGCGAAGAAGATGAATAATATCGCAGCAGCCTTGGATTTTCAAGCATGCAAAATTCAAGAAAGATGCGTAATAAATAATGATGAAAGTAACATTGTTGTAGAGAAAAAATGAATGTGATGAAAACGTGTGTGAATATTAAGCAAAATAAAAGTTGGATGTTGAATGTCAAAGATATAAGACCATGGTTATGGAAAAGGATTTGACGAGAATGGATGAACTTGCAACATGACATTCGGTGGAGTGCAAAGACGAATTATTTGTGCTAACTTGGGTAAATAATAGTGTATTTTGAACCAAGCAACACATTGGACTAAAAGAAATTATTTTGTCCATATATGTTAATAATGTTTGATAGCCACAATTAGACCTTTTGTCTCACATCATGTATTATTCTAGCATTCTGCTCTTTATATACCATTGTTTTTAATAGTGTTTGATTCGACCATTGAGCATGAATGACTAGACAAGCTCGCACATGCAGGTACACACTACTACAAAAAGTGCATATTGCTTCGCCTCATTTGCATTGGTTGAAGTAAAAACATCAGTTCTATCTTAATAACCGATGCAATTGATATGTGAAAAGCAATAGATAATAAAAAATCAAATTTGCATCAGTTGTCGCCAACAACGGATGCAATCAGTATGCGCAAATAGTTGTAGTTTCATCCGTTTTGCATTCAACCGAGGCAACTACGGTAAATTTTGTTCGCCGCCAAATCATTTTTGTTTGCCGCTAAAATTTTTGTTCTCAAATTTTCGTTTCTCCATCAAATTTTCGTTCCGTCCCAAATAATTTTACAGTCCACCTTAAACCAGATCTCCTTTTCATTTCCACCTTCAGTATTAATTCCAAACTCAGATAAAATACAGGCAATAAGCCTTGCGTACGTCGTCAGCGGCTATTGTGAGGAGGCGTGTTTCAGTTTCACAGCTAAAATAAATTTCGCGATTTGAAGGTCGATGAGGGCAATTAGGGTTGCAGGTCCATGGTGATGGAGTCGCCTCTTGCTTGGGTTGTCGGTTTTGTTCAAGGCAATTGCAAGGTTGCGGTGAGTTCGGGTTGCAGAAATTGGAGGTTTCGGGTCGCAATGGTTTGGCAATTTGCAGAGGCTAATGGACAGTGTAGTTCAAGACAAGGAAGTGAATTTGTCGCGGTGGTTCACGATTTGAATTGCATGCGATTTGGGTTGGCAGTGGAGGTTCGTATGCGTATGGAGCTTGTAGTTGACTGTGATGTAGAGTAGTAGAATGACAGAAGTGTTTTGACAATGAAGGAGTCTGGAAGGGTGCACAGTCGATGTCAGAGGAGTTGGTAATTAAGTGAGGCAATGCACATGAAAGGGTAGTACTTGGTTTGTGGAGGAAGAAGGCAGTGAATGGTTGTTGTTGGCAAGCAGTGGATTTGCAGTTATGTGTAGATGGTCTGGGGATTGGGTGGTTAGTTGAAGAAATGGTTAAGTTGAGCAATAATGTAGAAGTGGTGGATTTTGGTTTTGGAGCAGTTGAATATATGTGATAATAATGTATGTGGCTGATGCGTGTGAATGAACTGCACAGTTTTGTTTAGTGAGGGAATGAAGGGGCATGGGTAGGAAAATAACAGAGTGATGTTGTGATATGCTGAAACTAGTATGTCGGGAGATTGCAGTGAAGGAGTGATAGGTTAAATGAAATTGGAGATGAAGCCTAATGATGGTGATGTGGTGATGAAGTGACTGTGAAAGAGAACAAGGCAGTGTCGTGTACATAACAGGGTTCGTGGTCGAGTTGAAGTAATTGAGTTCCGTTGTATATGGAGTTGTATATGTGTGACGTTAGCACTATGGTGGTATGTGAAGGGGTTTGTGGTGAGACAGTAATGTAGAAGAGAATGCACTGTTGTAAGAATGAAAGGGTTGACAATTGTAGCTTGTAGATGGTTCAGGTGGTCGACAAACGTGTTCGACAACAGTTATGGAGGACTGTGATGTTGTAGTTTAATGTGGCAGTCTTGGTGGCAGTCAGGACAGATTCTATAGTTGCATAGCAGTTATGCATAGAGGTGGACGGGCAAGGCAAGTCTTGTAAGTATGTATGGTAGATGCACAGCAGTACTACACATGAAATGTAGTATGACTTGTTATGGTACCTTCATTATTAGTTGCAATGAAGACGAAAGACCACTCTCTTGAAACATATGCTGCAGATGCTCCAGTTACGGGAAAGCGCGAACTCAATACTTATCTTGAGAAGGAGATCGAAAAACCATGTAAATTTCCTTCATTTCACATTTTATTTAGGGAAATCTGTACCATTTGCCATGCTTCTTATATAAATATGTTCTCTTTTCTTTTCTTTTTGTTTTAATTTTTTTTTTTAAATGCAGATTTGGCACGGGCCCTAGTGGCAGTGGATTGTGCATATCCAAAAGGAACAGAAGGAAAAGATAGCAATAACATGAGTGTTCTACAGCAGCATGTCGCCATCTTTGATAGGAATAATGATGGAAAGATTTATCCATGGGAAACTTTTCAAGGCAACTAATTTTATTTTATTTTTAAAGTCACAAACTTTCGCTGAGTAAATATTTCGTGGAGTTTCTAATGTCGAAATGGCTGTGTGGTTTGAGATTTCGTAGGGTGTTACGCAATTCCATTGATTGTGATGGTATGACCGGTTTCGAACACTGAAAGTGATTGATTTGTTTCTGTTTTTTTATTTAATATTAAATGAACCTATATTTCACCCTTGACATTGTCACGGTATCCTCATCCAAGAAAAAACATATAGCATGCCTATTAACTTAAATCCTATTAACTTAAATATTATAATATCTAAAAACTTGCAATTTTACTTGCACTAGATTTACATTCAGCTGTTGATTTAACAGGTCAAGATAAGGGATTTGATGTGGATTTGATCAAGCTTGTGTCTGATGCTGTAAGTATACCCGTAATTGCAAGCAGTGGTGCTGGTTCAGTAAAGCATTTTCCTGAGGTTTTTGAAAAAACAAATGCTTCTGCTTCCCTTGGTGCTAGAATATTCCACACAAAAAGAGGCATTTTGCCATCTTAATTTACTCAACTAAAATTAAGCTGCAAAAGTTTATGTATGTCATCACTATGCAGATTCCAATCTTAGCTGTGAAGGAGCATATGATCAAAGAAGGCATAGAGGTAAGACTACGGCGGTGATTACTGAAGCATTTCACAGGATGAACGTTGTACACATTTTGTCCTATGGTAAGTCCTCGTTTCAGTTGGATACTCGAATTATGTAGTGGTTCATGAAAATATGTGGAAATTTTAAATGCATTGCTTACCACTTTGCATCTACACTGCTAGATTTTTTAGATAACCAGGTTATGTATTTGTTACATTGAATAATCGTGATTGTCTATTAGCATTATCCATTTTCCCTTGTACTAATTTTGTTTTATAAAATGCTATCCTTCAAAAGATGACCTCCGTCAACGATTTTAGAGGCAGGGCAAGCTTATCTTCTCTTATCCTTGGTACATAGTTTAGTTATTCGTTGTTTCATTTTTGTCCCAACTACTTTTTTGGAATCCACATGCTTCATGAGCATTGAACCCAACCTAGTTAACATATATTTGGGTACCCAGGTCAAGTATATGGTTCAGGACCTTACCATTAATAATTCCAAATTATTTTGTCCTAATTTGAACAGTAAAATCTTTAGTGCTCTTTCACTTTGCTCAAAGGGTAAAGTGTAACTTGATTATCTTGCTTTGTTGGATTGGCTGTGCTATTCTTTAGTTGAATGCATAAAGTTTTCTGATAAAGTGATTACTGATACATCAGTGGAGCTTATACATTCTTATGCTGAGATTTATATTCAAATCCGAATATTTGCATTTCACCAAACTATATTATTTATTTATTTATTTCTTTCTTTCTCTTTTTTTTTTCTAAAGAAGAAAAACTAGTTTTGGTCCTATAAGCTACTGACCTTGCCAACAAGTTGTTAAGCATTTTCTGTTTCAGTTATTTTTCTTTGTAGTCTGACTCGTTAAAGTGAGCCACACATGAACAATATAACTTAGTTTCTTTGGCTAAAGCATGTATTTGATTGCTTAATATTTTGTCATTTACATACCAAGAAATGACTGTAAATTCTGTTCTAGAGAGTATTTTGGAGAGCAGTTGTTGAAGAACTCTTGTGGTTTATCAGTGGGACTACTATTGCCAAGGTATAGTAACTTTAGTATTATCAAAGGTCTAGAGCATTATTTTGATATACACTTCCCAATGTTTTCATTTGAGTTGGATCACAGGTCATGCTTTGATTTCAATTTTGAACTTTATCTCAGTCTTGCTAATTTTTCATTTTTAATTGCCATATCTATCTGTTAATTAACAATTTTAATATGTTCTCGGTTGTTTCTTTGTTAAAAAAGCCATTTATGATCTGAACGGATGTCTTAAACATTATGTAATATAAGAATTAACGTATCATAGACTTCTTTATATAATATGGATGGGAAGCCTATTGGCAAGGTATTTATTTTATGATAGTATGCTTTTCTGGAGGTGGACACACAATTAACATACCTGATAATATATATGGTTTTTTTTTGGTCAGGTTTTACAGTAAAAGGTTATACATATATGGGATGGCAATGCATCAAGAGAATATCTTAATAGGTCGGTATTTTGACTCACAATCTCCACCCAAAATTGTTGCAAGATCAATTTGTAAATTGTTTTCTCTTGTAGCATCGGTTTATCTAACATGGAAGAAGGAGATTTGGGGCCAGTATATGGGTTTCAGTGGAGACACTTTGGTGCCAAGTAAGATAACTAAGCCTACCGAAACAACGTTTTTATAAAATTCTGTAGATCAATTTTATCAATCTATCGTATATTCATGTCAGAAGAATATTGTCAGATATACTGACATGCACGCCGATTACTCTGGGAAGGATTTGATCAGTTGTTTGATGTAATTGACAAAATAAAGAACAATCCAGATGACCGCCACATTATAATGTCAGCCCTTCCTCCTTATCACATGTTTGCACAGGTTGGTGGTAATCAAACTTGAGCATTTTGTTCAAACTACATACATTTGTTGCATTTTCTGAGATATAGTTATTTTTTTATCATTTCCTGGCATGCCATAAAAGTACATTCATGTCTTCACCGATTTATATAGAATAGTGTATTTTGTAAACACACTCTTCTGGTTAATTTAGATGGTCATCTATTGTTCTGACCATGGTGATACAATATATACAGATTTATCTCAATGGGTTTCTGTTAAGGTAATTTATATTTTGAAATTATATTGGCTTTTTTGATACTAAACAGTATGAAATGTACATAAAGGATCTTTTTGAATGACATCTCAGTTGAAGAGAAAAAATCATACTTACTGATGAGTTATTAAGTAAATTAATATTTGAATCGAGTTTATGGAAATTTGTATGAATATTTCACATGATAATTAAATTTTGGTTGTAGGAAAATAAAATAGTGTTTCTCTTGATATGGGTGAAGTGGGTTATTAAGATTCATTTTTTATAGTAAATAACAGTTACCAAGTGTTGGAGTATGATTTTCAAGATGTTTTACTCATCGAAACATTAATAATCATATCTTATAGTTATAATTTACCCTTATCTCACAGTTTTATGTGGCAAATGGGGAGCTATCATGCCAAATGTATCAGCGTGCTGCGGACATGGGTCTTGGGGTGCCATTTAATATTGCATCTTATTCTCTTTTGACATGTATGATTTGCTCAAATTTGTGGTAAGTGTTCTACCTCTCTTATCTCACTTCAATTCTTTGTCAAAACTTATCCACTCGCTTTTATACTCGTTTGAGCCGATCACTGTTATACGTGTAAAATATGCATCGGCTATCATATATTCATATATCATATGCGGTGAATTAATCATTTTTGTAAAAAGCACATTTTGCTACAGGCAGTTGGTCCTTCATGATTGTGTCTTGAGTTCAAGTGCTATGTGTTATAGCTCTGATACCATTGATAGGTAGTGCTGCTGAGATTGAATATGGCCAAATGTATATAATCATAATGTATATAATCATAGAATATAACAATAAATGCAGTGGAAAATATAAAGTAGACCACACAGTCAATTTTATACTTGTTTTGACTCTCCGTCACACGTCCAGTCTTAAAGCTCCCTGAAAACAACTTTTGCATTACTTGGAGTAATGAAGTAATTATTTGTTGAGACTTACGGTTCTCCTTGTGGTTATAAATGGTCTGTACATATTGTAATGGGCTGAAGTATAAAGCCCACATATATTTGCTATATATTACAATCAAATGTATCTGCACAGAATATACTTTTTCATCAATACAATCACTTTACACTTTCTCTTTTAAACTGCTTCAATAATCCTACAACTCTTTCATGAAATCTTACATGGTATCAGAGCCTTCACGCCTCACAGCAAAAGATTTCTGAAAATAATTACACCCATCAGAGGAACTTCATCATTTGGGTTAAAATCCTTATCCAAGAACAAGCGCTCTTCTCATCTAAGGATAATACTGAATCAAACTGAGATTGCCTATCCAAGAACTTTCAGTCGGTTGCAATTCTCAGATTCATATCCAAGCAGTGAAGAAAAGCAGCAAACCCATCAGAGAAATCTCATCACCTGGGTTGAAATCCTTATTCAAGAACAAGTGTTGTTCACATCTAAGGATAACACTGAATCAAATTGAGATTGCCTATCCAAGAACTTTCAGTTCGGTTGCAATTCTCAGATTCATATCCAAGCAGTGAAGAAAAGCAGCAAACTCATCAGAGAAATCTCATCATCTGAGTTGCAACCTCTCAGATTTGCATTCACAGCAAAGAAAAGCATTAAATCATTGAAATCTTACCAAGGAATTTCAATTTCTTGATAAGATCTCTCATTTCTTGAATACTGTCTCGTGACTTTCTTTCTCTGTTTTCTCCATTCTTGAACCAATCTTGCAACTATGTCTGAAGGAGACACTTCAGCCATTGCCACAAGTGCCACTAACTCTCAGCAAGCCACTACAGCTGCTGAAAATCTCCTCAAATCTGGAATTAGCCCACAAAGTCAACTGGTCAACATTCATCTTGCTGAAGATAACTATCTACTATGGAAACTACAAGTTGAAACTGCATTAGAAGGATATGGCCTCGAAGGACATATTCTTGGCACCATTCAAATTCCCCCTATTTGCATCACAAATCAAGAAGGAAAAACCATAAGTAATGATGAATATACAAGATATCACAGACAAGATAGACTAATTTGCTCATGGCTAATATCCTCTATTACTGCCAAGTTACTATCTCATGTAACAGGGTGTAAAAGTGCCTTTGAAATTTGGTCTACTGTTGAAAGAGTTTTCAACTCTCAATCTGCTGCCAAGATTTTATCATATAAAAGGCAGTTGCATTCAATAAAAAAGGACAACATGAACATGAGAGAATATCTATTCAAGATCAAATCAATATGTGACTGTTTGGAAGCAGCTAACTACAAGGTATCTACCTCTGAGCATGTTATGACAATTTTTAATGGCTTAAATGAAGAATATGAAGCTGTGGTTGCTGTTCTCACATCACAAAAAGATTTGCCATCTATTGAAGACATTCATTCCATTCTATTATCTCATGAGACAAGATTAGATATAAGAAAACCACCAGAATCAGACATCACTGCAAACTATGCTGCTAATTACAGAGGCAGAGGACAAAGCAGTAACAGAAGTGGACAAAACACACAAAGAGGAGGAACCTCTAACAGAGGAAGAGGCAGAGGAAGATTCAACAATAATTACAAACCAAAGTGTCAAATTTGTGAAAAAATTGGTCACACTGCTGCTAAATGTTACTTCAGGTTGAACTTAAACTATGTGCCAGGTCAAGGCCCTAGCAATCAGAGGAATTCAAACTCAAGTGCAAATATGGCTCAAGTTCAACAAGATTCAAACAATCAAACAACAAATAGAAATGGATCAGAAAACACTGAATCAGCAAATGAAGACTGTTGGTATCCAGACTCAGGAGCAACCAATCACATTACAAACAATCTGAATAATCTGAATCTTGGTGGACAGGAGTACAAAGGTATGAACTCTATTTACATGGGTAATGGTAACACTATTGCTATTACACACACTGGTAGGTCTGCTATATCAGGTAAAAGAAAGTTATATCTGAATAACCTACTTAGAGCCCTCTTAATTAAAAGAAATTTGTTAAGTGTGTCACAATTTGCTAAAGACAATAAAGTGTACTTTGAATTTTATCCTGAACACTGTGTTGTCAAAGATATTCTAACCAAAGAAAATCTTCTGAGGGTAAAAATCATAAAGGCCTATACAAATTCTATTTGGCTAAGTCAAGACACTGTGAAAATGAAAGAATGTGGTGTAATAGTGCTGAAAATAAAAAGATTGAAAACTGTAATACGTTTGACTTATGGCATAGCAAGCTTGGCCATCCCAATGTAAAAATTGTGAAACATGTGATGAATGACAATGCCATTTCCTCTGTCAACTGTACTTTACCATATATCTGTACATATTGTCAAATGGGTAAAAGTCACAAACTACCTTTTTCAGACTCCAAAACTACATATAATAAACCACTGGAAATGGTTGCCACTGATTTGTGGGGTCCAACACCAATATGTACAGACTATGGTTACAAGTACTATATATCCTTTATTGATGCTTATTCTAAATATGTGTGGATATACTTTCTGAAAGCCAAGTCTGAAACATATAATGCTGTTATACAATTTATCAATACTGCTGAAAAACAAAAAAACCACAATGTCAAAGTGTTTCAATCTGATGGTGGAACAGAATTTTTACCACTAAAAAATTATTTTAAAAACAAAGGGATAGTGCACAGAATCACATGTCCACACACCTCTGAACAAAATGGGATAATTGAAAGAAGACACGGACAAATTGTAGAAACTGGCTTGACATTGCTAGCTCAATCATCAATGCCTCAAAATTTTTGGCCAGATTCCTTTTCAACTTCAGTATTTTTAATAAACAGATTACCTACTAAGGTACTGAAAATGAAAAGCCCCCTGGAAACACTGTTCAATGTCAAGCCAGACTATCTACATTTAAAGGTCTTTGGTTGTTTATGTTTTCCTTGTCTTAGACCTTACAATAAACACAAATTGAACTATAGATCATCCCCATGTACATTTGTGGGATACACTACAAATCAAAAGGGGTACAAGTGTTTAGACAAAAATGGAAGAATCTTCATATCAAGACATGTTGTTTTCAATGAAAGAGTGTTTCCATTCAAAGAAGCAGGAATCAAAACAACCAGAAAGATATACACACCAAAGGATTCTATACCTACTGTGCCAATCATATCTGAACAACCTACCAAATCTGCCACTGATCAAGTCAACAATGACATCACTGGTCCTCAACTCACAATGTCTGGCACCAGTCAGTGCAGCACCAGACAGGGTCAAGAACAAGATGACACAGTTTGTACACCTGATCCCTGTATACCTGATCATTCATCTCCACAAAGAGTTAGCACACAATCTGATGAATCATCCAAAGGATCAGAAAATCAAAGCAAACAACAACATGATAAAAATATGAACCAACAGCAGGACAATACTGCTACAAGACACCACATGGTGACAAGATCTAAAAGTGGAATTTTCAAGCCAAAGGTCTTCAGTGCTAACTTTAATACTGAAGAGCCATGCAACCATCTTCAGGCCTTAGAGAATGAAAATTGAAAATCTGCCATGGCAGAGGAATATGATCCTTTAATTAAGAATAATACATGGAAATTAGTCCCAGCACCCAAAGATAAAAATGTTGTTGGGTGCAAATGGACTTTTAGATTAAAAAAGAATGCAGATGGTACAATATCCAAGTACAAGGCAAGATTAGTTGCAAAAGGATATTCACAAAAGGGAGGATTTGATTTTAAAGAAACTTTTTCACCTGTTGTGAAACCTACAACTATTAGAGTAGTTATTACTACTGCCTTATGCAAGAATTGGACCATCAAGCAACTTGATGTTACTAATGCTTTTCTAAATGGTATTTTACAGGAAGAAGTCTTCATGGAACAGCCACATGGCTTTGTTAAAGAAGAAAACAAAGGACTTGTGTGCAGACTAAATAAATCATTGTATGGCCTGAAACAAGCACCAAGAGTGTGGTTTGAAAAGCTAAAAGCAACACTTGTCAAGCTGGGATACAACTCAACAAAATCTGACATATCACTATTTACTAAATTCAATATCAATATCACAATATATGTACTGATTTATGTTGATGATTTCATTATTACAGGCAACAGTGAAACTGAAATTAACAAGCTAATCAAGCAATTAGGTCAGGAGTTCTCTATCAAGGACCTTGGCTATCTAAACTACTTTTTGGGCATAGAAGTTACAAAACTTCCAGACAACTCCATTCAACTAAGCCAAAAGAAATACATTACTGAAATCCTATGCAGAGCCAAAATGGATAAGACAAACTCAATATCCACTCCCATGATCAGCAATGTTCAAATATCTAAACATCAAGGAGAAACAATACTCAATGAACAACAATACAGAAGCATAGTTGGCTCACTGCAATATGCAACAATCACAAGGCCAGAAATAACATAAACAATACTCAATGAACAACAATACAGAAGCATAGTTGGCTCACTGCAATATGCAACAATCACAAGGCCAGAAATAACATTCAGTGTTAATAAGGCAAGCCAATTCATGCAAAAGCCTACTACTGATCATTGAAAACTTGTCAAGAGAATACCGAGATACCTAAAAGGTACAATAAACTTCGGATTAAACATGCAAAGAAGTAAAACACTGAACATAATTGGCTATGCTGACTCAGACTGGGCTAATGACCCAGACGACAGGAGATCTACAACTGGTTACTGTATTTTTCTTGGAAAAAACCCAGTTTCTTGGTGCTCAAAAAAACAAACTACTGTTGCTAGATCTAGTAGTGAAGCTGAATACAGAAGTGTTGCCAATGCTGTGTCAGAAATCATGTGGATTGAATCACTGTTATCTGAATTACAAATTAAACCAGAAAACAAACCAACAGTATGGTGTGATAACTTGAGTACAGTGTATCTATCTGCAAATCCTATCCTGCACTCACGCACCAAACACATGGAGTTGGATTTATACTTCGTTCGTGATCAAGTCAATCATGGAAAACTGAATGTCAATCATCTACCATCTACACATCAGATAGCTGACATCCTTACTAAACCTCTCTCCAAATCAAACTTCATTCGATTCAGAGAGCAACTGAGAATAACTGAAAACAGCAGTAACAAAAGTCATACCAATACCTGACTTACCCACTACTGTGGTCGATCTGAGCCTGAAGAGGACAGATAAAGTCATCACGTCGTGAAAGATTGAGACTTTCCTGAAAAAATGTCATTTTGCCTTCAGATCTGTCAATCTCTTCTTCAGACTCAACTTTCGCTGCGTATACATGTTACCAGTGTTGCTCTTGTTATCTTCCCTCAAGTTCTGACCTTAATTTCTGACGAAATTCTTCAGCTCAGCTGATTCTTCAGATCGGCTTCAAACCCTAAAGGGGCTAGGGTTTGCGGGGGAGTAATGAAGTAATTATTTGTTGAGACTTACGGTTCTCCTTGTGGTTATAAATGGTCTGTACATATTGTAATGGGCTGAAGTATAAAGCCCACATATATTTGCTATATATTACAATCAAATGTATCTGCACAGAATATACTTTTTCATCAATACAATCACTTTACACTTTCTCTTTTAAACTGCTTCAATAATCCTACAACTCTTTCATGAAATCTTACATGGAGAAACATGTTCCTACAACTATCAGAACAACAAAATTGGACTTCAACACCACCGCCTACTGCAACATTGACTTCAACTACTAAGTAGTCGTACAAAATCCAGCTTCACCGTATCTGAATACACTGATATGTCAAAACGTAATACTAAACTTCTGTAACCAGCACAAATATCAAATGTGAACCTTAGCAGATAAGTTTATAAACGAGGATGATGATTGTATGATAATAATAGTATAATACAAATTAAATTGGATTTCAGACGAAAATAACTATATTATAGTACACACTGGGTTGATGATTATTGAAATAAAAGAGGTTTATGAATCCACACCCATGTTGCAGACTTTAGCTGCTCCATTGGTGGAAATGAGAAGGTTTTATGTGATTTTACACGGTTAACCTTGTAAAATCACAATGTTATACTTTGCACGCACTATTATGTTTTCCTTGCTTTGAAAATAAAGTTATTTGCAAAATAATTTAAGAGGTGAAATAAAGGGTGTCTATTTTTTGGAGTGGATACTTTTTGCCGTCAAATAGCTAGGAAGCATGGACATCGTACCCTTTTTTGATTGGATATGAAAAACGACTACTGTGACTAGTAGATATTATTTTGTCTGCATTCACTTTTCAGCAAATAAAGTTGCACTTTTTTCACTATGTGCTATGTACTGCTTATGGCTTGGTGATACAGAGTTCTCAAACAAGTATACACGTCCATTTATTTGTTCAGTTTTTTTAACAATAAAACCAACCGGTAAGTAGCGATGCCATCATCAGTTGAATTATTGAGCTTTCATGGGTTGTATTTAGCCATAAAGTGCAAAACTTCTTCCTATCTCCACTGTCTTCTCTCTTTCAAAATTATATCCTTCCACCAGCCACCTACCTATTAAACCTAGCTGGTTACACTAACTTGCATATAACTAGGGTCATGAACAATATGTGCATACCTGCAGACTCTGCATATGTTGGTTTAGCTTTACCAGGAGAAGCTGGATAATGGCAGAGAGAATCAAAGGTAAATAGGCACTCACTCTGAATATTATACAGTGAACTTCTTGGCCAACATATTCTCTACCAAATTTAATTAGGGGTACTAATTCTGGACGAGGACTGATGAACATAGACATTTTACAATTAGTAATGTACGAACTGGAGAATACAACCTTTATGCATATGTTCCGGGCTTTATAGGAGATTACAAGATGGATGCAACGATAACTATTAATGCAGGTGAAGTATAAATTGTTTATAGATCTTTATATACAGCTCCAATACAAAAATGGAACCACCAATGCAAGTGATGTAATGATTTTTTTAAAATCTATTTATTCATCTACTTCGTTGTTTGTAGCAGGTTCTTTCATTAATTTGGGTGATCTTGTATATGAATCTCCAAGGGATGGTCCTACAATTTGGGAGATTGGAATTCCTGATCGTACTACTGCTGAATTCTTTATCCCAGACCCAGACCCTCATTATATAAATAAACTATATGTCAATCATGATAAGTAATCAGTTTTCTTCTTCACATATTTGTTTCCGTTATCTAATATATATACTAGTTATACTAAGGTCAAAATGTACTCATGTTTGCCCAAGTTAGAGCTCAATGAAATATAAATATTCTCAGATCTTTTATATTCAATAAACTATATTTTGAGTTGGATTTATTTCGTAGTGCATGGTGCCAGAAGTTACAATCAAATAATAACTCATAATATCACACTCTCAACGTGATAGCGTGGGTCATATTTTTCTTTAGTGAGCTAGAGAAACAACATTGAGTAGAATCAGTATAAACAGTGACCTGGATATAGTAAATTCTAAGATTTGAAACCTTGAATAAAAATCATTTATGTAACAAGCTTAAACAATAATGTGCTTAAATTATAGCAGGCTGAATATTACTGTTGATTGGGATGCTATTATCTCTCAAACTATTCTCCTTAACAATGTTATTCATAGTTATATACCAATAACAACCTTGCTTTCATTGCAGATTTAGGCAATATGGTTTGTGGGAGAGGTACAAAGAATTATATCCTAACAGAGATCTAATTTATACTGTTGGGAAAAGTAACTACACTAAAGATTGGTTCTTCGCCCAGGTTACTAGGTATAGATTAATGAACATTTAATATTCAAAAGTTAAAATTGCATCATACTGCGATAAAAATGTGAATTTGTGGTAGTAACAGCAATCTATTTTTCATACCGAATGTTTTCGCGAATCATGCAGAAATGTTGTTCAGAAGAGTTACGTGGGTACAACGTGGCAAGTGGAATTTGGAATAAAGCATGTGAACAAAACCAGACCTTACATCCTATGGGTGGCACTCGCATCATCCGCACATGCTGAATTACAAGTACACTTCTTCCTCCTACTTTATTTTATTTATTTATTTGGTACCACTTAACTTACTACGTTGTCAAGCAAAAAAGGCCACAATAAGAAGTAAATATTTGATATTTACATCTTAATAAAGAGGAGTTTTTGGTTTGTTCAAAGGTTCGTGTCAATGACTTGGGTGCAAAGACTCCTCATTTTACAACTGGATCGATTGGACAAGACAATTCAATTGCAAGACATGTGATTCATGGTTTATATTGGTTATATAGCATTGATGTTAGCAAATGGATCGTTCAAATACTATATATCTCACGCAACCAAGAAGTACCAGCCCTTTCCAAGGACTCATGTATGACTACATACGACTTGAAGGACCATTGTTTGAATTTAGTGTCCGAATATGTTTTCATTCTTTTGTAGAATTATTAAATCTGATTATGTATTTACCATCAAATTTAATTTTGAATGATAGTAATATTGCATGCGATAATTGTTTGTTATAATCAATAATATACATATATATATATATATATATATATATATGTAGAGTTTATTTGAGTATTGTAATAATGATATTTGAGAATGGTTTTTTTGCGTCAGGTATAAATAGCTGATGCAATAGAGGGGTTAGTTAAAAAACCGATGCAATAGAGGGATTAGTTTGCATCGGTTGTTATAAAAAACCGATGCAATAGAGGGATTAGTTTGCATCGGTTGTTACATCGGTTATCATTACAACCGATGCAACATGGGGGCTGTGTCCAAGCAGCCAACCATGATATTTTGCATCAGTTGTTAGTAACAACCGATGCAAAAAGGACATTTTTGCATCGGTTTCATAACTGATGCAAAAGTGTTAAGCCTGTTGCATCGGTTGCATATGCATTGGTTGTTGAACTGATGCAAAAGGGGGGCAAACAACCGATGCAAATGACCTGTTTTGCAGTAGTGACACATGCATGGCATGGGTGTATGTTGCACTTTGATGGAACATTTAGCACTTGGCACAGTGCATTGTAACTGGATTGGATTTACTTGGTCATCATTGTTGTCTTTTTTAATCATTTCATATTATATTCACACCAAAAAATTAAGAATCCAAACCAAAAAGGCAAATCTCTTCATTTACTTACCACAGACATTATAATTAATTAAAGTCATATTTTACCTTTGAAGCATTATCCTCTCCTGCGCTTGAAAGTTCACATTTATGTCTATTTAATTGTGGGCTACCTATTCATTGATTGCTACCTGATAGAAAATACATATACAAAAATTCAAAAACTTCATCTTCCACATTTACTAAATACTCCCAAACAAAGCTTATCCATACTTTCTCATTTTCTTCAACCTTGAGTATACAAATTTGAAGATTGCCGTGTCAACCTTAGGGAGCAAACAACAATCAACTATTGCACCATAGTCATGTCAAATTTAGTGTTCAAGGCAGTATCCCATCCATGACACAAACTTTATCTTCTAGCTCTTTGTTGTTTCGATTCCAACAATTTGAAAGTTACAATTTACATTAAAAACCGACGATCATTCCAATTAATTACGTTCTTCTTGACTCCAGTAAATTTGATGCTTTTTATGGCACCTACTACAAATGATGGTCCAAAAACAATTCATCTAGTTCGAACAACTGGAAGTCAATTATGTTTTGCATACAGATCCGCACATGACGATGTTTCAAACACCACAACTCCAGCTATTACCCGAATGTTCACAATAGTCTGCCATGACAAGGCAAACTAACGATAAAGTCAAAAGAAACTTTGAGAAGGATAACAAGCTAGCCAGAGGACACATGCTCAAATACATGTGAAACAAAATAGTTAATTTGTTTGTCACTCAAAAATCAGCTAAGATCATTTGGGAAATTGTAACAACCCTGGTTTTGGAGATTACCTGTTAATATTAAATTATAATGGAAGCTACAATTTAATATTGAGAATTACAATAAATTAGAGATTTTTAAACTGTTTATTTGGAATAAACAATAAATTTTGAAAATAAAATGAGAAATATAAAGTTTGGAACTTTATTCTATTTATTTGGGTTAATAATGATTGGAAAACGTGTTTTATTTAGAGAAGACGCAATAATTGTATTAATTATTGCCAATTACCTCCTCTAATAATTTTAAAAAAGAAGTATGTGTTTTTTAAAAGTTGTTTATTTTAATAAAAAGATGGAAATTGGTTTGAAAGTGTGTTTTAGCTATAAATTCGAGTTTAAAATGGTTTGTAATATTTTTCTAACTTGGAAAATGACTTTTGTTGAATTTTAGAAGTTAAAATGTAGACTTTTACATTTATTTAGCGAAAATTTTGTATTATTGTGAAATAAAGGATTTTGATAATAAAAATGTTTTAAAAATAAAAACTAATTCTTTTATATAGTGAAATAAATTATTTCTTGTGTATTAAATTACCAAATATTTTTTTGGTAAAAAAATGAGGAAAACTAGTGTATAAGTTGATAATATAGGTTAAATTACACATCTCTTTGTAATTTCTCTAAGTAAAATTGCCTTGGGCCTATTGGGTAGGGTTTAAATCCATTAACCCTTTCTAGAATTATCTATTAATATGAAAAGAGATAAGAACTTACTAGTTCATTCGTTTCTGCTAATCACCTCCTTCTTCCTTGGCCTGAGAAATAGAAACCCACTCCTCTAAATTGCAATTCAAACTATTTCTTCAGTTAAATTGTAGCAAGTTGAAATCTTTTGCAAATTAGAGTATAATCAAAAGGTAATCTCACTCCAAAACCTTACAATTTCATCAAATTCCTTATTTTTAGAAGTAATTTTTCTCATTTAATATAAAGGTTCTTTTGCATGTCTGTTTAAGGAATTCTACAAGGTATTGGAAGCTTTCTTCTCCTTAAAGCTTGATCTATACAGCTAATAATTCGGCCTTTTACTCAAGTACAACAAGGTGAATTTGTTAACTCACTACTCTAGCTGAATCTTGCCTGCTAATGTAAAGATATGGAAGAAAATAGTTTACTGTAATAAATTTTGTCAAGTTTTATTTACAGTACATAATCTTGTTTCTGGCATCGTTTGGTAGTGATAACTCCTTAATATATTGATAAATTATTGCCAAATCTTTTCTAGACTATAGTTTGGATGTTGTATTACATGCATGCTAAATTTCATGGCATATCATCTTCATTTTCTATGTCAAAATTGAGCACAAATTTAGAATCGCGCTAGAGAAAATGACATGGAGCAAGAAAACGAATTCGCGTATGCATGGTCGACCGGGGGTCAACCATACACATCCCAAGGTCGACCGTACAGTCGACCTATGTGTCCTCAAGGTCGACTTGGCGGTCGGCCTGAGGTGATGCATGGTCGACCTTCAGGTCCACCTGCATATGGTCCATTTATATTTTGTTTTACGAGTTTTCTTCTACTTTTTCGCTTGATGTCAAGGCCTTTTGACAGCATTTCTTTTGCAATTTTGAGATGATTTTGAATGTGCTATAAGGCTATGATGTCTATTAATGGACTAGCCAAGATTTGGTGGAATTTGAAATTTGAATTTGATTCAAATTCAAATTTAAATTCGAATATCGAGTTTAGTGATTTTCCTTATTTTTATTCGTTTCGAGCACGGTTTTCTCCAAATCTTTTTGAAATGATTTTTAAAATTTAGTGGTAATTTCAAAATAATTATTACATAATATTTTATAGTATTTTTGAGTATAAAATTTATTTATTCTCTATATTAAGAGAAATTTTCAAATATGGTTTTAAAATTGATTTCAGAAATTGGTTTTAAAAGCTTGTTTACCAAAGTAAATTATTTTAAATATAAAATATACAATTTTGCACTACTCGAACATATGAGAAAGAGAATTAAATAATTTAGTAAAACACGTGGTATGGGACATGTACGTTTACTATTTCGGTTAATTCTAAACTTGTACGATCAAAGCTATTCGAAGTTATCGATTTTGAGTTGTTTTGCCATTTTATGGCATATTTTGAGCTTTATAATTCCTATTTATAGGAATTATCTGGATGGACAATATTTGGCGAGTTATTATGGTTTGAAATCTCCTACTTTAGGAGTTATGGTCGATGAGAACCATTACGATGTTTTTACACGTGCCGATTACATAAGGCAAGTCATGAGTTTGTGATTTCTTATTTTGAGATTATGGTTCATAAGGAAGCATCACGAGGTTTTTTTATACTTGTCGATGAAATGAAACAATTCATGAGTTTTCTAAGGTTTCTGAGTTTTCTAATGTGGCATTGCTTAACAATTAGTCAATTATTTAGTGAGAACGTATGGCATGGGACACACTTTACCACTTTTCGGGTTCCTAGCTGAGAGTTTGTTACACATTCTGAGTTATGACAGTACTAGAGCTGTTGGGATCATATTGGGCTACTGGGTCCAATTTTTATCGAGCAATGGATCATGTTGGGCTATTGGGTCCAATTTTTATCGAGCAGTTGGACTCAACACGAGTTTATGGACTTCGGTCGTTTGAGTTTTCCGACTTCGGTATTCTGGGATTTACAACTTCGGTCGTCTGGGACAGGTACCTATAATTTATATAGTACTGGACAAGTGTTCTGCACGTGCATATTTTGAGATTTGAGCTGTTGGGTTCCTATTGGGCTATTGGGTCCATCCTTTTTATTGGGCTGTTGGGTCCATTCTTTTATTGGGCTATTAGGTCCATACTTGGATTTGAGTTTGTCGCCTTCGGCGCTTTTATATAAGATTTACAATTTTCTTCTCGAAGATATATATATATATATATATATATATATATATATATATATATATATATAGATGAGTTTTCCATTTGGCGTAGTTTTAAGTTTTTAAATCACTCTTTTAAGAGTTCATATTTGTGTTTGTCATTTATGGGGTTTCATGAATTTTGAGTATAAGACTTCCCTTTTTAGGGAATATGGTTCGCTGAAACCATTATAGATGTTTTGACATGTTGCCGATGATACGAGGCATTTATTTCTATATTTGAGTGTTATTGTTTGAGTTACCTCTTTTGAGGTCTTTTTATACTTAAGTGACATTAGTCCACTTAAGTCATGGGTGTGTGTTCTTTCTATTGATTCTTCTCATTCAAGAAGATTTATCACCGTGTATCGTGTACTTCATATTATCGTCTATCCTTATTAACTGACTGTTTAGCTAGACTGACCCGTGTATTTTATACTCGGGTCAGACCGAGTTGTTTTAGGTTAGCTATCAGTTATGGGACTTAGCTTTGATGCATCTGCTTGGATATCAACCTAGTACTTTTTTTAGTTTATATTTCTTTTCGTTTGACTCTGATATGTATTTTGATTAGATGTATATAATGTGGTCTTCGATCCACTTTTGTGTATCATTTTGTATTGAACTGGGATGTATCAGTGTATATGTATATATACATATGATGTTTACTGTTCTACGATATGATATGCATTCTGTTGTAGTATTTTGTTTTGCTAGATCCATTAGCCGCCTATAGTTTTGTATTAAGCATTTATTGGATATGTCGATCCACTAGAGATAGGAAAAAACTATAGAGCATTTATCGACGTATTCAGTAGATGTTTAAGACTAGATTATAGATAGTCGCTCCTAACTAGCCCTATTCTGCACATTAGCAGACATAATTACCTAGTAATTCTCTTTGTTAATGTGGGTCTCGGGGTGGGGCGTCATAGCTTGGTATCAGAGTTGAGATCAAACCACATATTACGATACATCGAAGTAAAATATGAGTGAAATCATTATTCTTAATCAAACTTGTTTCGAATCGTGCCTTAACCTTTTTGAGTCCTTAGAGGTAGATGAATGGGAATACGTCTAGGAATGTGATTTTATAATTTCATAGTATTCTTTAATTGATGAACCTTGTTGATAATATCTATCCATGTGAATAATCCATTCTATCTTAACTTTGAGCTCATGGCCGGAAGAGAGTCGCACCTTGGAGGCTGTGCAGCCAAGTGGCTCACATCCCGATGGTGTGTGCATGTTAACTGATAAGATCTTAGAGCTTGTTTGGAGCATCTAGCCTCCTGCTATATCCAATTCTTCTCCTTTATGCAAATCCGTATTTGCGCATATGTGCAGTCACTACTCTCATTTGGGAGGCAAGCCTTTCAAAAGTTCCGAGACCATTCTTGAGGTTTAGGCTTAGCTTCGGACATGCAAGTGCATCTTCTCTCGCATGGATTTATATGATCATCATCGAGTCCTTGTAGCATCGAGTATGATGCAAGAACGTGCTCTCGATTGGTATGAGCTTCTTATCGCCGAGATTGATGTGTCCACCCTCACTTGGATACAGTTTAGAGAGCGGTTTGAGCTTAAATTTGTGACCGAATCTGAGAAAGCTTCCCTTGCCCGTCGCTTCCTTAAATTAAAGAAAGGGAAACTATCTGGATTATGTTTCATCTTTCGAGTTCCTATCCAAATATAGTCTCGAATTTATCAACATTCCATATAGAAAGAATCTAAGATTTGTTTCTGATTTGAAGAAATACTTGAAGAAATATCTTATGCTCCAGCTTAAGTTATCCTTCGAAGAGCTTGTAGACTCGGTGCTTCACCTTGAAGTCATCGAGAAGGAAAAGGATAGTAATGATGAGGCTAAGGTTCGCAAGAACCCAAACAAGAGAAAAGTTCCCTTCTAAACATCCCAATCTTTTTCTCAGATGAAGAAGCATCTTGCCTCTAGTTCTTATTCTGGTGCAAGTCATCATTCTCACAAGACCTATTTCAACTTTAGTTCTCATAATCTCCTTATTCGAGAGTGTCCTAAGCCTATTTTTTACCGCACTTGAAAACAATAGGGACATTGGTCTTTCGAATTCCCCAATTCATCTAAGGATCCTTATCTGGGAAAGCTTATCGTAATGGATGCTTCTGGTGGTTCCTCTCAACCTAGAAATACTTCTTCATCTTTTCATTTTAGTTCTTTGTTATTTTATGATCATTTATTTGTGTTCTCTTCAATTCTACTACTTCACGATCACTCATATCAAAGAAGCTTGATGGTGTTTTGCTTTTGATTGTTTTATGTTTTGTCACTTCTTAAGGATTGCGAATCCTATCGAGAGACTCGCAACCTTATTTTTTTGAGTAGGGGGTGTTGAGATTATTTGAGCATTTTCCTTTCGTGAGTATTAACTTATTATCCATCATCTTGAGATTTGTATGTTTTGGGATGAATTGGCTTGGTTATTATCAAGTCCAATCCTATGTTCTAAATGGATCCTCTATATATATTAGGTATCCTGTTTTGGCTGATTTGCTGTTTCTTGTTCTTCGGAATAATGATGAAAATTCTGAAGTATCTTTATCTATTGTGTGCTTTGAGATGATGAAAATTCTGAAGTATCCCCTCTAAAATGTGCATGTTCGAGCTCACCCCAAGGCTGCTGTGGTTCACCTACCACGATCACAAACATTCATCACATAGAGTTCGTCGAGCTCTAGATTTATCGTGAGGAAGTTTTTGTTAATAATCGATGGATTGTGAGGAATTTAAGTTGGAACAAGATCAAACTAGGGCCATTAATTTGTAAATAGCGGTTGCGTTAAAATGAAAGCTAGGGTTTCTGTTACTTGTATATATATATGCGCGCGCAGGCAATATTTTATTATTATTTTCATAATTAATATGCTTTTTCGAACGAACTCCAAACGAGACGTGCCGCCTGACGTTTATGATGTTTTACCCATATTCCGACACAATGGAACATGTTTGGGGCCTAGTTCGATCGTATATGGAAGATTGCTTTTTGAATCAAATTAAAATATTAAATTTTCGATATAAATTTCGACGCATTTCTATTTCATATGACCAAAGGTAACTTCAAACGCTACGAAATTTGAACTCCGATAATAATACACTATTATGGATCCAATGGAATTGGTTTCGTCGAATTCCTAGACTGTGCCTCGGAAGGCCATTTTAACTTGTCGATTATATCGAGCAATTTTCAAAATCATCGCGATCGTCTAAAATTTCAATTATTTAAACTTACTAACTCCATTATAATTCAAATAGAATTTATGTTCATGTTAGAAATCATTCTAACTCATTTTAAATCAAATTTCGATTATTTACACTATTACAATATATTAACTCCCACTTTTAAATTTATATATAAAATTCCAACTTTTAGATTTATCGACTTTTAGTTCCATTCAAAGTCTATTTCCATCACTCTAATTCAAACAGAGTTTAAAATTAGCTTATACAACATTTCCATTTCCATTTAACTCCAGCTTCCCATTTTACCCAATTTCAAATATTAAATTTGTATTTACCAAATCCAATTAATCGCTATACCTAAAATGTTAAACTATTTTACCGATTCTTTCAAAATCCCCATATTTAAAATCAATTAACAATTCAAATTCAATATTTAAAATAAATTAGACGTTCAAAATTAAACGACCAAAATTCTGGGGAGTTACATTCCTCCCTTCCTATAAAAATTTCGTCCTCGAAATTTGCTAAGAGAGAAAAAATGCTTCCAAACCCATTAACTTGTTCAAAACCCACTTAATTAAAATCCTATATTCACTTCCCTAAACGCCCTTGGTTTATCTAAACAATTGGCCTTCATTTCAAATCCAAAAGCCTTGATTTCAATCACGATTCAAAAATCAACTTTTCTAGTTAACAAAATTTTTTCTAACACCCTAAATTTCTGAATTTTTTTGATAGTGTCTCCTTTGTACGGAGAACCTTTTATGACATGATAAGAAAGATAAATAGGTATACATCAACCTGCATGGTCGAAAAACAAAAATATATAACAATATATTATCATTTCTTAATTTTATTGCGTAGGCGTACCTTTGTTTAGCGTTTTTAAGTGAGCGGCTTATTTATATGCGTTTACGCAACCAAAAATCTACCCAAACAGCTCCCTGTGCCTGTACTTACTCAAAATAAGTACATAAGTTTCATAAACATTAAATTTTAATAACATTTCATTTATTTACTAGCCAAACACATAAAATTCAAAACCCCAAACATGCCAATCATATATTCACAAGCAAGTATAAGATTCCAACACTAATTTTAATTTTTTTCCATGGATCCATATATTATTTCATTCAATTCGAGATCATTTACAACCAAATTTATTGCATTCAATTTATATTTACGACGACTGTAACGAGCCGATTTTTCAATGCCTGAAAGTCGACATCAATACGTCCACTGTATCAAATGCCGAACAATCGAATGCCGAAAAACCGAACCGTTAGGGTTAAAGAAGAAGAAGATAGAAGAAGAAATAGAACCAATATCAGAATCCCACACAATCGCAGCGGAGAAATATATAATTGATAAATGACTAATCTTTAAGCAATAGAACTATATCTGTTTATACATTACATCATTAGAGTACAACCATTCACTATAAATCGGACAGTCATAATAAACTGATCACATGGAAACTGAATTTGCAACAACCATACGCAGTGGATAATACATCATATACATGATACGTCTCACCATCCAGCTTGTCTCCCGATCTCCACAGCATACTTTTCTGACTTAGCTTCAGAAACAACGATAAGCTGACTCTAGGCTGCCCGTGTGGAAAATTAGGGGCACCCAGAGTTTAGAAAGAGAACAATAAACTCCGAGTCAGCCATGAGACTAGTGTGAGATCTTAAAACAATTATTTTCACAAAAGTAAAGGAAAAGAAATCCGTTCATGCTTTGAAAAATGAAACTACCATAAGGCCTCCCCGCATACACATAATGCAATCGCATACTTGGGGGAGATTTCTCCTTATAGCAGTCAAACATCCTTGATACGTGAAAATCCTTTGATGCTATTATTAGTGCATAGTGTGGAAAACATTTCAAAAGTATAATATTAATCTTAACCAGCATACGTACCATTATAGTATGCCTACTATAGCTACCATGTTAAATGCACTACACCACAAAAGGCTTTTAACAGCGTTTGATAAACGCTGTAATATGATACAACAGCGTTATTTAAAACGCTGTATAACGACATGCTGTCGTATATACATAACTTACAACAGCTTTTCTATAAACGCTGTTGAAACATCTCTGTGACAGCGTTTATTACGAGCTGTCAATAATGTTCTAACAGCGTTTTCAGACGTGCTGTATTATGTTTCAATAGCGTTTATAATTTAGTTGTCGAAGATGTTCAAATTCTACTTTAACTGTTTACAACAGCTTTTTCTAAACGCTGTTATTGAATCATCAACAATTTCGACAGCATGTTAAAAACGCTGTTATTGAATCATCAACTATTTCGACAGCATGTAAAAAACGCTGTTATTGACAATTTCAAGATAATTACAGCACGAATTAAACGCTGTTGTTTCTTCATTGACAGCTTAATCAAACGCTGTCTTCTATTTATATAACAGCTTTAATATTCCACTCTATTTTTGAATATTCCAAAACTATATTTTAAGCATATTCAAGCAACTAGTATATATAACAGGTTCTAATAACTATTAATTGGTTACATAAACTAGTTAAGACAATATTAATAAACAAAAGACATCCATAAACCAAGTTTCAATAATATCCATAAACAAAAATAACAAAGTAAACCAAGTTGCCACAAATTCTGTTAAACAAAGACACGTTATATGTTAAGTAAAAGTATAATATCAATACAGTAAGTCCACACCAAATGCCAACAACAAAACGTGCATCTAAAAAGTTTCATATGCTTGCTACTTGCTACTTGCTACGGAAGAAGAATGTGTCATCGCCATCTTTAATTACCTGCAATGAAGAAATTTGAAATGATCAGTGAGTAAACGCCATCTAAAAATTTGAAGTTCCATATGCTAAAATGCTTAACTGCGCCAAAAAATCACTATATGGATCTAAAAATTTGAAGTGATCAGTGAGTAAATGCTTAACAACCCACCACTATAATCAATACAAACCAGTGCACATCACCAGTGAACATCAAACCAAACTGCACCATATTCCATCCCCAACTACCCCCACTACCACCCTATTGCAAATTCCTCCATCATCACCATTTAAATACACTCTGCTATGGCCATAACAGCTGCAACAAAATCCACTCAACTACACGACCAGACACCAAGCATTGTCATTACATTTACACCACCATTCATCTTCACTGCTTCTCCCCTGTTCAAACCCGGTCAGACCAAACCACCCACTTTTGCCACTTCTCCTAACACATCCTTCATTACTGCCACATTCAAACTGTCACATTACTACTCATCTCGTCATCAGCATATCATGCATCACATTACCCACCATTTCTTCAACGTACCGCACTACACTACTTCACAAACAAACCAATTACCTTACATATCAACAGCATACCCTGCTACTGCATTCATCACAACATCATCAACATCCTACCATCAACACTTCAACGCATACAACCACATCTCCCCAACACCTCTGCATTTCACCCCTGACAACCAACTGACTGCTATCAGACATCATTTCCACCAACTATTCTACATTTTACCCCACTGCATACTCACCTTCATCCCCTTTCACAATCACTGCTATTCACAACTCCACAATCTTGCCATATAATTCAAAAACCACAACCATTCTCACTGACCACACTCTGACATCCATATCTGCAATCACCCACATACACTACCCTTTCACCATAAAAACAGTCACCGTCCTGCTATTCACCCTATACATTAACCACCAGCCCATACAAACTTCCACATACACACTGATAAACATCTACACACTGACAAATTACACAGCAATACCCTTCCATTGCATTAGCAGTTCCAGTGCTCCAACTTCTACAAACAGTTTCAATCAACTCCGACCAAACCACCCTGTTCACTGGCCATTACCCAATACCACTACATCCATACATCAAGAACTGTTGTTTGTATCACAAAGTCTAAACCAGTGTGCTGTTTGTATTACAACTGCAACTGTGCTGCTACCCTTCACACAAATCAATTTAGACATCAAAACCAAGCAAGTCGATCACTTCTACAATCAAACCTTCATCGCCTGCAGTGCCTCAACCTGCCTGCATCACCTCAACTGCCTTCCTTTGAAACCTGCTACATACATTGACTCAACCACACAATCATTCAAACTCCATTCTCCTTATCAAACTGACCAAATACCCACTGCATACATCTGCTACCATGACTGTGCATCGCCATCTCCCAAATCACTACGCACCACTCCTGAATACCCAATACCCAAATTGTGACAATTCCAATCACCAATCGCATGCACCACATCATCAAACACCAGCAGTCAATAACTTATAACCTACACCAGCAGTCACCTTTGCCTTGCAATCACCATTCAAACTCCCCTTACTCATTCAACACTCCCTACACCACCTCAGTTTCAAAACCTAAACACAACAACACAAACCTAAAACCAAGCCATTGCACTGTTCTACCAACTTTATACCTCACTGCCGCCGCCATATTGCATTTTCCACAACCAAAACCACCGTACCCTACTTCTACCAATTTAGTTGCCTATCACTTCTCTGGCATATACACACCTGACAATCCACATACCTCTGTCATCCACAACCTGTTCATCACCTACATTACCACATCCTACAACCAGTTCCCCATTTCAACTCTACTTCCACATCACCAAACATTGCTACTCAGTACTTCCTTATACTTCACTTCTCCAACACCATCTGTGCATACAAACTACAAACTCTTCCAACTGCTCACAACAGTCTCTGTTGCTAAATCACCCGCCTCCTCCCACATCAAATACTTCACTGCATTACCCTAAACAGTGCTAATCATCCACCACCATCTCAGAAAACACCTCTGCTGCAACCAAGCATACCCTCTGACCACACCATACTTCCCCTACCACCAGCATACAACACATCAACCTTTAGCAAACTTCATTTGCCTTCCCTCAACTTCACTATCACCATTTCCAAACTTCCCCCATCAAACTGTCCCACATAACTCCTCCACCAAACATCATAACCAACGTACTTCACTGCTGTTACACCATCTCATTTCGACAGCTTCCCCTACATCAAAACTGCACACAGTCATCACCAGCCTACATACTGTTGCATCACCAAACAACTACACCACTGTCATATAAAACTGAAATCAGTTCACACTTCCATCAAATACAATAAATACCCCAACTTCAACACTTCATTGTCACTTCACATCCTCACCTTCCTTTGCCAAGCTCCTCCTCTTGCTACTGCCTATAACACTCCTTTGTTATACAACCATTCAACTCCAAAACAAATACCAGAGCTACATAAAAACTTCACTTCACTCCCCAAAAAAAAAAAAACAATGGACATTTGTCAGGGCACTAATATCTAGGTCCAAGGTCACATCTGCTAATTGAGTTTTACTCTAATTGATGACAAAATGATCGATTTCATTATAGCATCATTTACAAATTTACTATTTGTGCAGACTTTTACTTTAAAGGGAAAGTTTTAAAGAAGTTCAAGGTGGTGAAATTTACCCATACAGATTCAATCCATCAAAACCATTTTCATTTTCTCAAAGTATGTACTTTGTGCTATTACAAATGGTCATTTTTAATTTCTTTTGCAGCATACATATACAATTCTATGTAATGCTTGATAACACATAGGACGGATTTAATCTAAGCAAGCATTTAACACAATATTAGATCAAATAACAAATAAATATAACTAATAAGTATTGTAAATTTACCGCGACTAATGACATAAGGAAGCATGACAGGTTACATCATATTTTAACAAAACTAAATGCATAATGCATTTTCTATTTCATAAAAAACCATTCTTCTTTGATCAACGAGAGCGCATTCTAGGAGAAAATAAACTAAAGTATTATTAAAGTGAAAATCATTAAAAAATATACCCATAAAGAAAATTAATCTACTGTAACAGACTCAGAATTTGGTGTCAAATTGATGGCATATCAAAATTTCTAAGTTATGAAGTGGAATAACTTAGGAATAAACAACTTTTTTGCTATTAAATAACTAATAGACCAACTAAAAGACATTTATGAGATTGTCTCTAAGTCCAAAGAGTTCCAGACAGCTTACAAGTTTGATAGGATGTGTTAAAAAGCACTGCATGATCAGAACATGCAGGAATGTTGCTTGCAGCACATACACAGGTACCCCTCCCTTAATCTTCTTTTTGCAGGAACCAACTGAACTAATAGAAAGAGAACATGAAAATGGCTGTTATCATAACTTGTTTGAGTTAATGGAGAAAAAATGAACCTCAGCTGTTCATCCCAACATCCTATAGAAACTGATCCCCATTCACTTTTCAAAAACTTGAAATGAATGCTGAGACATAACAAAAATCCATCTGTGATGCAAATGAGTATGATTCTTCCTAAAATTCCTGCATATCTTAATAAAACATAATAATAGATAAGGAACTCATTCTTTCAATAATGATATGTGTTAAGGTATAAATGACTTCGATGCAACAAGCAAAATAAAGGTATACTGGACAGTTAAGTAGCTAGCTTGCTTGAAAGTTCCAATTGCTAAAAATACAACAGTATAGTTGAGATGGCATATTCTTCGTACAAAAGCATGACAGATACTTGACATATCTTAGAGCATTCTGAACAAAAAATGGTGCTATGAATACCAAAAAAATATCTGTAAGTCTATAACTAAACACCATGTACAAATACAATTGACCAGTGACGTGCCATGCATAATTTTGTTAAATAAGAACCGTCGCCAAATTTCTCTAAATTCTTAGATCAAAGAACACACATATTTTATAACTATTTGTGAATAAGAAACTGCAAATATGAATGAAAGTATGATAATCCCATTAGTTTATCGATATCTTTGGCCCCATGCATTTAGCTATAAAAACCATCCCATTTAACTTTTGTTATATTTGGTTTGTATCAGTGAAATTCCTAAAAAATCATTAGGAGTTCAGACATAAGCAGTAGCAGTAAGGAGAAAATAACCTTGTTCAAAGGTTCTAAATTCATACAAGTTCAACAGTATTCAACCAACAAGGGTGTATGATAATTTAAATGACTTCCACTACTAATCATCATAGCCATTATAAAAATGACAAAGAGTAAGTGCATATATTATAGAATTCACCTACAACATATTGTTTATTGTATAGACTTTAAGAATACAAATAAATGAATAAATCAAATGTATTTTACAGCATGAGATATTTGAATAAAGTCAATAACCATACATTCATTTAAGATGGTACAATATACACACAAAAAAATAAAATTAAATCAATAGTTTATATGATACGCGTGTGTTTTTTATTTGTGTCTGTGTAATTTATATTTTTTATATACTTATTTGTTGTTATATATATTATAACTTATTATATATTAAATCATATATAATACATTTTCATGCTATAATTTAATAAGTTTATCATTTGTCAAGATATTATAATTATTGTTATTTATATTAATTTATACGTAACTCACTTCAATATAATTTAGATAGTCTCATATTGTTTTATATACAATTTACTTATAATTCCCAACAATAAGTTATCTCTGTGGAAATCCATTTTACTGCATCCCTCATAGTCCAGTTTTGCACCTACTCATATATAAATCCAGAAATTCTCCAATTTTGCATGTCAACTATCATTATCAAGCTGCTGCTCATATCCCTTACACAACCATTACTTTTCATGGTGCAGTCCAGGCAGATCTAACTTCAATAGAAAGTGAATTTCGTGGTTTCCCCCCTACTGCTCATTGAATTGCCTAAGCAGCTCCTACTCAAATTCAAACTGCTCTAGTTCATGTTGCCCCTTAATCTTATATTGCTTCTCCTGATGCATACATGCATCTACACCATGCTTCCATTTGTAAAACTATCCAACATAGTGCCATGCTACATGCACATGCTCAATCATATGTTGTGCTTCCCTGTTGTATACCATATGCCGAAGCTCATAAGGTTGTCTCTCAATTGCTACAAAGCTAGCTCTAGCTCCTAATGCACATGACCATTCAACTGCAATTCACCCCCAACCAACTGCAGTTATTCTTTCCCAAGTTGATGTGCATCTTGAAGTCCAATTGATAACTCATCATGGCCGACCTGATGTGGTTAGTGACACTCAATGATTTCATCGTTCATTCTCCGCTGCAACAAGCTTATGTTCAATATGCTAAAACTAATGCCAACCCAGGCTTATTGTCTTGATAAATTTGATTTCTTTTTTCATTGATCTTATTTGTTTAGCTAAATCAAACCAAGAGTTTAAATTTCCCAATAAATTATGCTGCTGTAGCTTGTCAAGAATGTCACTCACATGACGGGTGCTTGTAAATTCACTTTAGCAAACCATGAATGAAATGATTATGAAACTTATTTAATGAATTTCTTTGAATTTCCCAATAAAACATGTTGCTATAGTTTGAAGGGACTCCAACTTAGTGACGTAGTTTCACCTGGACGTTTATTGTCAGCTATGTTTTAAATTTTGCTTTCAGACTCTAACAAAATAAACATTTAACAATTTTTGTTTCACCCACTAAAAGAAACAACTGATGTAAAAAAGCTTAAAAGTGACGAGTTGGACCCCTGCTTATTTCAAGTTTTAACAAATAAAACACATATTTCTTGCAAATACAAAAAAAGATAAGGAAAAAAATAACAAACTAAAAAGGATTATGCCAGTGCAAGAAAAATACCATAACTGCTACAGAAATCGAAAACTAGGATAAGTAAACGCAGAGTACTTTCTGTTTTATAAAATAAAATGCAAAATATCATCTTTTACCATATGTATGCTTGATTAAAAAAATATAAGTATTGTTTCTATTTATGGAACAAAGTAAAGAGAGAAAAAGGGGGAAAACAAATAAGCAAATCAATCAAAGGGGATGAAGGTAAGAACCTATTACAGATATTCGAAAAAGTAGGCCATCTCATCGTGATCCATTTGTTATGGGGTTGATACGTCCAAGTAAAACTAGGCATTAAAACAACATGTAATTGGGCCATTATAATTTCAAAATGTATATGCATACATTTGCAATTTACATTTACCTATGAGCTACATTATTTCGATCAATCAATGTGCTTGTTTGATTTCCATCATTCACTCATCGCATCATTTTGAGTTCTAAAATATTCAATTTCAACAGTGCATTATTTGAGTAATTGGACTAACTAGCACATAAACCTGCAAAAACTAGCACATAGTCAACTTGTTCATTCGATTTTAGTCCAGAGTTCCATTGTCGGACTTCTTGTAATCAAAATAAAGGGCAAAACAAATGAAACTGATTCCCTATACTATAAATTAAAAACAACATTTTTCTTCACATGATAGATAACAAAGTAACCCTTTTTTGCTTCTCACTATGAATATTGAACTTGCACAGCAACATATCATATCTAAGTTCCATTTTGCTTGTTTTCCTAAATTATAGATTTATAGATTGAAAAGTTTCATTAACTAGTTCCTATTGAAATAACCAACACTTTTAAAATTTTCACATCCTACAGTCCCTCTTGTTACTATTTTAGCAAAAACATCTCCACAATTCAAAAATGCTAGTGGTGTAGTCCACAATTCAAAACTGCTAGTGTTATAGGTTGTCAATTTTTGGCATTGCACGCAAAATTTTCTATATGCTATAAACTTTCTCATAACCATTTTCTGAACAGTCTATGATTAATGTTTTCGCTTGTTGTTTATGAATTCTTTGGCCACAAGGAATTATATTTTGTGTAGTCTATAGTGTTCTAAACAGATTTTCAATTATGGATATGTGCTTACAACCTTAATAAGTAGTCACTCTATACAATTTTTAGCTACTGTGAACCGTTGCATTATACTACTGCTCGTTGGCATGTTTATTAGTTCAAGTAGTGCCTCTCTATAGAATTGGTTATCATGTTGCAAAACCTTGTAAATTAGGAACTATGGTACAATAGTGCTGAACATTCAGATCCAACTTTCAGGCTTACTTTAACAATACCATTTATTTGTCACATCAAAAACTATGATATGAACATAGTGCTTACCTAACTATCCTTTTATACATTGCAATATTCAAAGATTATACAGATTTCTTCTTATATTGAGTTGCAAAAAGATGTAAACCAAGGAAGACATAGGAATTGATGTCTGTTATAGAATCAAACTTAGCTTCCAAAAAATAATATTGAACGAAAATGTTAGGATATGAACAACCAGATTTTTTGCAACCATTAAACCATATACACAATATATGCCTGAAGCGATAAGCAACAATTAAACTATTGAAGGTACTTTATGGCCCTCGTATAAAAGAATTGAAATATTATAGTCTACAAGGTTTTTATATTTAATTTCTATGGAAAATAAAGTATCTTCAGACTCCAAAAAAACAAAAGGCAAAATGAACAACTACGGTTTACTAAATACAAAAATATATTAAAAAACCAGGCTTACTAACACACAGATCACTGCAACATCTTACTAGATAAATTGCATAAAATAGCAAAAATCCTAACGTACAAAATGTTTAACAAAATTACCTTATTATGAAAGATCTAAAATTTGCAGTGATTATAAGGTTAATGCTGGTAGTTCTCCGGTTGCTAATAGGGTTGAGATCGACAAATCAGGATTTGAGCGAATCAAAGTGATAAAGAGAGAGGCGTAGGAGGAAAATAAGATTTGCAGCAGAGAGATAAGATCTAGAACAACAGTGGAAAAGTAATTAGGCTTTATCATTGTTTTCACTTTTCAGAGAAGCGGGAAATGTTTTGTGTATTAGGCTACTAGCAAAAATAAAAGAGGGAAACAAGGCGCGTACGTAAACTAGGAATGATAAAAAGAGCGAAAGCGGCCTGCTGAATAAAAAGATAAAACTGACTTGATACAACGCTTGGAAATCTATTTATATTTACAAAGCAATAAAAAAAAGCAGTTAACGGTGAATCGCTGTTGTGCATTGCTGTTATATGGCAACCGGAACAAGAAATATTTCAAAATATATACTCTTTGAAAAAAACATTTCCCATCAACATAATAATTCAATCGTTCTTACCAATTCACACAGAGAAAAAAATTAATAGTGTAAGCCAGTTCATTAGAAGCAGATTAGGAAACTCATCATTACCGAAAACTAATGATATTCATCCAGGAATAATTCTTTTCATACCATACTAATACAAACATCAACATTCATCATTCCTTAACTTAGAAGAAAAAATAGCATCAAACATTCAAATGAAATTAGACTCAGTCGTATTAGTTAAATAACACAGGCTATAATCAAAACGTGCAAAATCAATAACCAAACCAGTGAGCAGTGAATCTTTTAAGCCACACAGCAGTTTCAATAATAATGTTTTTAGAATTTTTCATTTTTGTAAATTTTAAGTTCTGACCTACTGCAAAGCTTATATAAGTATAAATTTAAGAGGAACCTGGCTTCTTTCAATAATCAACATAAGACTTAACAAAAATGTATATGAAAAGCAGTTCAACTTACCGTACCTGAGTGAGATCAAAGTCTGAATCAAAACCTAAAAACCCATGTCAGGATCAAAATATGAATCGAAGTTTGAATCGAAACTGAAGACTTCTGGAATTAACCTTCTAACAAAAACTAAATTAGTATACGATCAATGGATACAAACATCAGAGAAAACAAGACGAATTAGAACTGAATCAGTCAACGTACCTGAACGAGAGAATTAGGGCACTATGAAATTGAAAAATAAAGGAAATAGAGAACGACGAAAATTGAATGGAAGGGAATTAGGGCAGGATGAAATTGAGGAACGAGGGAAATGAAAAGAAGAGGGAATAAGAAGAGGGAAAGCGATTTTTTGCACAAAGTGTAATAATGAGAGAGGCAGTGAGAAATGTTTTGAACTTAACGTTATGTCAGCGTTTTGACGAAAATTAGTTCGTTTAAAATAATTTTTAACTGCATTTGTTTAATAAACGCTGATAATTGTTGCTGTTAAAAGTGATTTTTGTTGTAGTGATGGAAGGTTCTACAACTAAAACCGTACAGGGCTCATATTGATTGTTTGGATTTCCAACAAATGGTCAAAGCTAAGGAACTTCTTTTATCCAAAGGGTACGCCTTTGGAGGGACGCTTTGAGAACCTAACCAGATCTCAACCAACACAAGGCCGGGTTACCTCTGTAACTAGGTAACTAACTGTCACGAGTATGCCATCCCCCGATCATAACCGACCTTTATCGAGGAGCCTCAATTCCAATAACCGCATAAGGAAATATTTGGGATCCATACCAGAATACCACTTTTTAATCCACATAAGTTAAATATCTAGGCTCCATAGCAGAATACCACTTTTTATCCAGAAGGAAATGCACATACCCTGAGGGGAGCGACCCCATAACCTTGCCGCATCCTTCCTGTTTCGACCATTTTCGGGGTGTGAGGTTTGATGAAGTCTCGTCCCATAAAGCAATGCTTTTCACAAAATCCATGCTTCGATTAACCAATGATCAGCACTTAGCATGCCACATTACCAAATTGGGAATATATCATTAGTAAATATCAACTACATAACCTCTGAGCTCGTACATCTCAGAGAAGGGTGTTAAACTAAGAGAATAAATTCTCCGCCACCAAACAGAAATGTATTTGGTAGAAACCAACTTTATATCTTAAAGTGTAATGTCAGACATACATCCATACAAGTCCATCCTGGGTCTGAATGGAACCAATCGCACTTCGTTCCAATTAAGGAAAGAAGTCCTTGCAAATTCGGATATTCCTTAATCACGTCCGGACTCCCCATCACATATGGTAATCTCTATCCCAGAGCAACTCAGTGCAGAGACAATCGACAGGTAATCCTTTTGTTTTCGAAAATACCCGGTCTTCAACCACAGTCTTCAAATGCAATTCCATTTCATCGTATCATTTATTCGAAATGGGTTTTATGATTTCATGTCCTCCCTCGGCTTGTCCGAATAATGAGCGCTTATTTTTAAAACATGTGGATACATTCAGGTCATAGTTAAGTCACAACAAATTTCCATTTTTAATCTTTTAAGCAAAAGATCACCTTTAAGATTCGATGTGCTTTTCGTATAACCATTTCGAACCCGACCCCCGGTCGTATCGAAATTCAAATGCCATCTTAATGGCCAATATTGATAGTCGGTTACTTAACTATCAATCAACATCCATAAAAAACCATCAAATTTAAATAATTTCCCAAAATTATTTATTTATTTATGAATATCTTCGCAAGATATATTTCTACACTTCAACCCTTTGAAAACAATTTTCAATCTACCTTTCTCTCATAGAATAAGTTTCCAAATATTGTTTATTTCCACTAAAAATTTGCTAAGACCGAATACTTTAGATTTTTAAAATAATTTAAATAACTTATCCAAAATATATGCTTGGAAATAATTAAAATATAAACTATTTTAAACACTTTATTTAAAATATTAGTTATGAAAATTTTATACTAAATCTCTTGTAAAACTTAAGCCAAACTAATTTTTAAAATAAAATTTATTAAATAGAGTATAATTATTTAAATAACCATCTTCTAAATCAAATACTAGCTAAATCTTCAAAATAATCACTTCTATAATTAACTTGATAAATATTTACTTTAAAAATTTAAAATAATTTAAGAAAATAATTTCTCCAAAAACATTCTTTTTAAAACAAACTTTAGAACTTTTAATTTATACTTAAAAGCTACTTTGAAAACATACTCGGCTTTCCAGGGAAATACACTTTCCATTTCAAAATAGTCCATTTAAATCAATTAAACCTTTTCGATTTATCTCAAATTACATCCCAAATAAACCAATATTTTAAAAAAAAATACCCATTCCTTTATAAATTCCATCGTGAATTTATATTTTCCAAATGTCCACTGATATCTTATTCCACTTCATAAATCCAGTTTACAAATTCCATAGTCTTATCCTTCTTTCAAAACACAGTTTCAAACACTAAATCAATTTCCAAATCGATTTCCAAAATTTACTCCATTTAAAAATTACTCCTTTACTTATCCAAATTTATTTCAAAACCCATTAATCCAATATTTGCACCTATATTTATGATTTAAATTCCCTTTAAATAAAAAAAACCAATTTCACACTTGATTTCAAAAGTCTCCCTTTATTTCTCCCAAACCATTTAAAATCTGTTCCAAATTCCTTTTTTTTTTAATTTATCCAGTTCTCTAAAATTATTTTACTTAAAAATTCTCTATTTTAATTTCCTTTCAAAAAAATCCAATTTTTGGATTTCTGACATTTAAAAGATACCAAAATATATTCGACCAAACCATAGCCTTCAATAATTTTAATTACCAATATAATTAGTCACAGATTTTCAATAATCATATCACAGCATATGAAACAAATTCAAACAATTGGAGGAATCCAATTGGATCCCTCCAATCTGTTTCCTTGCATCCACAGATGTTAAAACAACAATTAAATACCAATCCTGCTTTAAGGTAGGATATCGTGGCATAAGGGCCATCCGCAATTATACGAGGCATGGTAGGGTCTTATCCCCTATATAACGTGGGAAATCAATCACTCCAATATATATATATATATATATATATATATGTATGTATGTATGTATGTATGTACACACACACTACATATAATATCACCCAACAGATAAATTATCAAATTCATCCAAACACATCCAATAAATTAAATTTAACTATTTAAACTAAAGAGGCAAACAAAGTGAGTGAAAAGATCTCACCTTTGCTTTTGTTTGGCAATCCATTTCCATCCATCTTGTTTTCACGATTTTGGACATTGTATATACAATTATATGATTTTTATTAATATTCGAACTAATCGAACAATTAACTGCCATTTTATAATTTAATTTACTAATAATTATTTTAATTTTTTTTCTTTTTATAAAATCTCTTAGTAACTGAAATAATCAAGTGAGTTAATCAAACAAATTAATCACTTTAATAAAATATTTTCAAAATAAACTAGTAAATTTAAAATGCATATATGTATATTTATTTTTAATTTTTGAAACTACATCAACATAGATATTTGTAAAAATAATCTATATAGATTTTAGAAATCTAATTTTTTTATGCACATCCCTATATATGTATATACATTATAATCCTTTCATTTTAGTAAATAGCAAAAATTAATTTCTACTCCGTTATTTTTTTATTTTTTTTCTGTTTTCAAAACCGTATATAATTTTCCCAATCTATATATACGAAACAATAATCTACTTCCCCTACATATATATATATATATATATAAATATATATATGTTATTAATGTTAAATTAAATTAAAGAGCTAATATTTACCTTACACTCCCTGCCCTACGAAATCGACCTCGGTAATGACAAATTCCATCATCGTCGAAACCCTCTTCACGTGCGCTCGAACTTGAAACCCCCTCAATCGATTGAAACAGACGTTGCCTTGAAATTGAATTTGATTTCGTTTGATCGGCTTGATTTGATTTCTCGCGGCCATTTTTTATGCGAATTTTGATTATACAGCTCGGCCGTTTTATTTTGATTGAATTCGATTTTTTTTGTTTTTGAAGACAAAAGAAAGGCTGGGTTTCTATTTTTTATTTTTACTGTCTGCATTAACATATTATTTTAAAAAATACGTGTGTCCTTAAATGTAGACATGTGCCGTAAATTACTAAGATGTGTTGCAAAAGCTTGCAATGCAATTTATCATCTAATTAAATTTAAATTGAAATTGTCTCGATTTTCGCAACACAAGATCTCGATCTCTAATTGAGACATGCCATTAGGTGTTTATAATGTTAAACCCCTATTCCGAACGCAATGGAAAAGGTTTCGAGTCCAAATTCGATCGTATGGAGAAGATAGCTTTTTGGATCAGTTATTTATTTAAATTTTCGTTATAGATTTTAGCGCGTCTATCTACCGTATGGTCACACAACAACTCCAAACAGTATGAAATTTGAAACCCTATAATAACGCACTATTATGGATCCAATGGAACTAGTTTCATTAACTTCCGAGACTGTGCTCCAGAAGGCTATTTTTGATTATCGATTTAAACGATATAAATTCAAAACTGAGCAAATCACTTTCAAATCCAATTTTAAAAGTTCCATTACCTTGAGTACTGTAAATATAAATTTTCCAAGCCTTTGAAATATTTTAACCATCCTAAAAAACAAGATTCACTCTATTATCCAATTCCTAGTTATTAATTCAAAAATTCAACTACCATAAATTCAACTACCAAGTAAATGGTTATATTTGAAATTCACATTAAAACTAACTTTCAAATATTAAAGATCGATTTAAATATCCCAATTTCAAATGTACAAAATTTCGGGTCGTCACACTCTTCCCCCTTAAAAGAATTTCGTCCCCGAAATTACTAGTTAAGAAGAATGATCCATAACTCATTCACTATATTCCCAATCCAAACAGTTCAACTTTCCAAAACAATTTTTTTATTAAAGACACTATCATTCTTGGAAACTTCCCAACCTCAATCATAAATTCCAAACAATATTATTTTCTCAACAATTCAAATTTAAATTCAAATTTTACTTTATCAAAATTTTTCTAACTCCCTAAATTTTTGAAAAATTTCGCCAGTGTCTCCTTTGCGTGGCTAGATCGGTACAACTACAAAATGCCTCTATACGCCCCCAGATTTCAAAAGAAAACAAAAAGCCAAGTGGCTAGACCAGAAAATCATCAAATTTCATATAGAAATTTAAACACATACCTTTTTTTGGACAATTCAACCAGTTTCCTTTTGCTTTTAAAACACCTGTATATCTTACTAGCAATTGTGTCTAATACAACATTCAAAATCATTTTATATATTTCTTTACAAAAGTTTCAATATTTATTTCATTCAAGCCCGTATGATGTCCATATATCGTCCGTACATAATACCAAATTCGATCGCTCACTCGATCACACAAATTCACTTCCGAACTAGTATTGTCCACCTGATTTCCTAGTGCGAACTCAGATATGCTTTCTTGATCAGAAACCGTCATTCTCCTGGCATAGCCATAAACTATGATAGAGAATTTCCAGAATCAACAAAAAATCTATATCCCGGGTTCGCCGTCGAAAATCGAGTGAAAAATCCCAAATTGGATCGATACAACTATCTTGAAATTCTATGCTCGAATCTAGATCAAATCGCTATGCGAATAAAATAATATACGTACATCCTACGTATTTATCAATTGATTATTAGCTATACCAATTCCCTTTTATTCACATTTACATTGGTTTTTATCCAAAATTTTCATTTCCCACACTTTTTTACTCCATTCAAATACTTAGTATATTTTTCCAATTCCAGATTTACCTTAAGAATTCCTCTATTCATTTCTTAAGTTCAATATAAGTATTTTATATACGTCTTATACTATTTTCTACTACATCACTTTGGTTTTATATCCATTTATATTGTAACGACCCTGACTCGACCTTCGAAAATCGATACCAAATACATCACCCATATTCGAATGCCGCTGATTCAAACGTCGATTCAAGTTCTTCGGAGCTTATAACACATTAAGTATAACAACACAGCGAAAGAGAAATGAAATAAATTTTTTTGATACACTACAAATACAACAATGATACAATGCGTATCCATATCAGAGACCAGACAACAGTAGCAGAGAAATAACAGCGGAAAGGAAATCTCCAACTTGATCTCTAAGAGAAAGAGAGAATCTAATAGAATGCAACTCCATAGCCAAAGCTCCAAACCAGAAGCTCGAACCATCATCAAGTCGTAATGTAGCAAACTAGGTAATTCAGTTAGCAATTCGATTGCCAAGATCCCAAGACTCCAAAGAATTCCAAACAGAAAGCTAATGGCTATCGAATCAACATCTACTAGCTGATTATCTGAAAATCCAAACTCTAGGCTGCCCGTGTGGAAAATTTTAGGCACACAGATTTTAGAAAGGAAACAATAAACTCCAGCTTAGTCATGGGACTAGCATGAGCAAACAAAAACATTTTATCTTTAACAAAAGCAAGCAAAAGAATTTAAAAAAATAATCCGCAATGCCTTTTAGAAAATGAAACTACCATAAGGCCTCCCGGCATACACACAATGCAATGGCACACTTGGAGGAGATTTCTCCTTATCGTAGTCAAGCATGCTCGACATGCGAATACCACTTGATATTATCATTAGTGCAGATAACATTTTCAAGTATAATATTAATCTTAGCCAACATACGTACCATTATAGTGTGTCTACTATAGCTATCATGTTCAGTGGCAGGTTCTACAACTTAAACCGTACAAGGCGCGTATTGTTGATTGGATTTCCAACAAATGCTCAGGAAAAAGAACTTCCTAGGCCACATGGGTACGCCTCTAGAGGGACCCCCCGAGAACCTAACCGGATCTCTGCCAACACAAGGCCAGGTTACCTCTGTAACTAGGTAATTAACTATCACGAGTATGCCATCCCTCGGTTGTAAGCAACCTTTATCCCGGGATTCACCAACAACCACAAAACAATAGATTTACACCAACCACATAGGTTAAGTATCTAGGCTCCATACCATGATACCACCTCTATCCAGAAGGAAATGGACATACCCTCAGGGGGCGCTACCCCCAAATAACCTTGCTGCATCCTTGTTGTTTTGACCATTTCGGGTTGTGAGGTCCGACGAGGTCACGTCCACAAAGTTACGCTTTACACAAAAGCCATGCTTCGATCAACACATGATCGGCAGCACTTCGTATGCCACATTACCAAATTAGGAATGTATCACTAGTAACCGTCAACTACATAACCTCTACGCTCATACGTCTTGGAGAAGTATGTTAAGCTAAGAGAATAAATTCTCCGCCACCAAACAGAAATGTTTTTGATATAAACCAGCTTTACATCTCAGAGTGTAATGTCAGACACACATCCATACAAGTCTGTTTCGAGTACGAATAGAACCGAAGGCACTTCACAAAGAAGCCCTTGCAATCCGGGTGTTCATAATCTCGATCGGACTCTCCATCACATATGGAGATCTCTATACCATAACTACTCAGTGCAGAGTCATTCGACGGGGAATCCTCTCGTTCTTGAAAATACCCGGACTTCACCATCGGTCTTCAAATGCTGTCCATTTCGTCGTATAGTTATTCGAAATGGGATATATGACACAAAATCCTCTCCCGGCTAAACCTAATAATGAGCGCAATATTTAAAAACATATGGATATATAGGATCTTGGTTAAGTCACAATTTAAAGCCCAAAACCTTTTTCAAATGGTTTAAAAAAATTATCATTTTCAAATCTTTTAAACAAAAAGATTTACTTCATAAAGTTCACCAATGTTTCACAAAGATTAATTCATAGCTTTCAAAATCATTTCAATTTCAAACCTTTTATATAAAAGATACAACTTTAAGATCCTCTTATTTTGGAAACAAAGTTCACTCATCTTTAGCAAAGATTCATTTATAGCTTTCAAAACAATTTCCCTTTCAAATTGGATTAACTCATCCAATCTTTATATCAAAGACTCAATTCATGGTTTTCAAAACCATTTCCAAAGATTCATTCATAATATTTAAACAAAGGATCCATCCTTGAGATCCTCTTTTGTTTGAAAACAAAGCTTTCAAAACTATTTATAATTCAAATCATACAGCTTGAAATCCTTTAAACCAAAAACTGGAAATGTTTTCTTTATTTGAAAGCTACTATCATTTGAAAACAAATGTTTTTCGTTTCGGAAAAATCTGATCAAATATGCACTAGTTATAGCATTTTAAAAGTATAATTCCAGAAAATCAGTGAACTGCCGTATCATCGGCAAGTTCAATTTCGAATTAAATTCACATTCCTAAAATAATAGTTTTAAACCGGTATATATATATATATATATATATATATATTGTATAAACCTTTCCAACCATGATTTCCAGAATAATTTCAAATAATATTTCCAACTTAAATTGAATTTCAAAACTTCCCTTCCAAAAGCTTTTTATATTCAACCCAATTCCATTTCCATAACCATTTGGATTCAAACTTCAACTTTTAAAAAAAATAACATTTATTTTTCATAATATCTGTGACTTAACCGATTTCCTCGTGAAATCCATATTTGTGTGTATAGTGTAGTCCAACGGTTTACACAATAGTGCAACACCATCAATCAGATTCAAACACAACAATATCGATAAGCGGTATAATCGTATAATGTTTTTCTTCATTCATAGATTCACAGATAAATAATATAAATTAATCATAGACAAATAAATTACATTCATCACAGCTTAAATTAAAATAATTCATATCACAAAGTATCACACATCAGGGATATCAAACAATTCAAAGCATTCCATACAATCCAAACATCCATAAGTAAGATTAATTAATCATCTGATTAATTTAAATTAGATAATTACTTATAAATAAATTACTAATCCTGGTTAATTAATATTAATTAATTATAAACCATTTAATTAATTAACCTTTAATCATTTATTAATTAACCTTTAATAATAAGTTAATCAACCTTTAATTATTAATTCATTAACCTTAATTATTAATTAATTACATTAATTAATTAACCATCAATTAATTATCATTTAATTAATTATATTTACAATAAGTGATTATCCTCACTCAATTCCATTAATTAATTAACCTTTAATTGATTATCCTCAAATTAATTACCTTAATTAATTAATCACATAAATTAATTATTATTAATTATTTATTCTTTAATCACTTGATTTATCAATTAATTTTCCTCAAATTAATCACAATAAGTGATTATCCTAATCACTGATATTAATAAATTACAAATTGATTACATTGAGTAATTACCTTTAAATCACTTGATTAATTAACTTCAATCATCAATTAATTACTCAATTAAGTAATTACCTTAAAGTAATTAATTACCCCTTGATCATCAATTAGGAAATTGATTAATTTTTCGTTAATTACTATCATTAAGTAACTATCATTTAATTACCTTCATTATGTAATTGTCATTAATGAATAAATTAACTTAGACTTTAAAGTTAATTAACAATTAAAACATCTTTTCTTGATTAACTTCTTACTATTATTAAGTTTATTTGATAAATCATTAGTACATGGATTAACTAAAGACAATTAAGTTAATTAATAATAGAAAACGTTTCATTTCCTTAATTAACTATAAAATTTATTTAAAATAAACTTTAAAATTAAGGTTATATATGTATATAAAAACACTTTAAAACTAAATTAATTTGAAATGATTTCTTTAAAAACTTCACTAATCCCAAAATTAAAATAAAGCATCTATTATTTTAAAAACATAATCAAGAAGGTGTTTAAATTTGTTTCAAATTTAAATTTGGAAAAAATTTGTTTAAAACAAAAACTATTTTAACATTAACCCAAAACCACTTCGGGTCTTCACCGAGTCGAATACCAATCCCCCCGAGACCCTCTTCGAGTTATCCTATGTGTTTTTTCCTTTCTTTTAAAACTTAATTTTTTTTAAAACCTGTTACACTAGTAACCACTACGAACGAACCCGAGTATCTACCCGAGCCAAACCATCACCTACCGAAGTAATTCCCTAAGTCAACTTCTTCTTCTTCCCAAATGCAAACCACTAACACAACCCATCACCGTGCACGTGCACCAGAGCTCCGACGAGCTCCGGTTGACTTCATCGCCTTTCACAAGTCAATGACCATCTGTTCGAATCCTCTGACCACCCAGATCGATGAAATAACGTCGAATTCGAAATCGAACTATTTAATACAACCTGGAACGAAACTATGATCAACTAATCTGCCTCGCTCCATCGCCTCAGGCCAACGGAGACGTCGAAACTCTGGCCAGGGCCTCGCCTACCTTCAATGCTTCGATCGGCACTAATGCGATCAACTCTAGTGCGACGACGTCACCACAACAATACGAAATCTGATCCTAACTAAAACAAAGGTTAAAACCTTAGATCGACCTCGTCTGTTTTCCATGATGAATTATAAAATCATCGAACATTTTTCTAATGATCCTTGGCCTCCAACCATGCTCTTTCTTCGATCACAAGATTTATCATTACTCCAATCACCAGAATTTCGTCAAAACCCAATTTACGTTCAACTCGTGATTTCTCCATACATATACGCTTAAAAATCATAATTTTTGAAAACGTTTTAGATGATACATTTGAAACAAGAAACATGATCTTTTATTTTTGACATAGTGTTGGAGTTTTTTACTGTCTTTTCTTGTTTTCTGGCAAACCACTTGATAATTTAATTTGAAATTAATTTTAAAACTTAGATCCTATAAATCTAAACACTTTTCCTTTTGACTTAACTTCTAAAAAGAATTAGAGAGGAAGGAATTGAATTTTGAACTTTTCTTTAGTTTGGGAGAAACAAAATAGAGGTGTGTTTATTCATATACATGCATGCACATAGATAATCATAATTTTTTGTAGACATGCGAGCATCTTTTCCATCCATACAAATAGTTTTCTCAACATATTTTGAGTAAAACATCCAAACATCAAGATAAAGGAAGATTTGGCTAAAAAGAATTGGAGTTTGCTCACCTGAAAGTTGAAGAACATAGGGTTTTGCATGGAAATGAAATCTGGAATTTCGCTAATACATTTTGATCTGAAACTGGAGTGTATTTTGATGTTTTGATTCTTCTTGAATCTTGCTTGTTCAACTGAATTTGATCCACTTATAGTTGAATTCTTGCTTGCTTTTGAAAATGGAACTGGAATTAATTTTGTTTTTGAGTTTTAAAACTTCCAGTATTTTTATTATTGTTTGCTTCTGAATTGTTTAACTGTACAAGCTTTGATCTGAGTTGAAATAGTTGCTTTGCTTTAGATTTGAGTAGATATTGATCTGTGCTTTTCTTTGATACTTGATTTTATTTTCTGTTTTTCTATAATTTACAGGTTTCTCTTTTTTTCCTTTCTGGTTTTGATTTTGAGTTTTTTTTCCAGATTTTATTTGAAAATGAAAAGGAAAGAAGATTGAAGCCTTATCTAAAACTTTGATATTCAATATAATTTTTAAACATATTTGCCACTTGTCCATGTAAACTACACTTGTTAATTTCAAATTATAATTCTTTTTACATTTGTTAATTAGTATTGTGTTCTTCTTACACTTGTTAAAATATTTAATTTTATGTTTAAGCCCTTGCCTCATTTTTTATATTTGATTTATAAATTAGTTTTAAACCTTGTTTATAAATTACTTATAAATTTACATACATATCATATATATATATATGTTTTATGTTTTATTATTTATATTATATATATATTTTATATCATTTTAAATCAATGCATCCCTTAATGTAAATTTTTACGACTTTTAAAGAAGTTGATTAAAAATAAAATTACATCTAAGTAAATAAACACAAATATGTATAGATTACATATATATATAAGTCTTATATATATAAATGTAATTTTATCTACTTTCGAAAATTGTTAAATTATAACTTCAAATTACAAGGCATATATATATATATATATATATATTTTGAAATATAAAACTTAATTTTCAAGTAGCTTTTGGAATTTAAAATAAAACTTCCAAATATATAAATATACACATATATATTAAAATTAGAAAACAAATTTTATTACCTTTCAAATTTAGAGTTTTCAAATTCAATTTATTTACAATATCTTTTTTCAAGATATTTATTCTTGAACTCTAAATCAAATTTTCTATTTACAATTTTTTTTTAATTTCCAGATTAATTTTTTTTTTCAAATTCAAGCCAATTGATTTTATAAGATATTTACCTTTAAATCTCAAGTCAAATTCTGTTTGAAATACATATATTAATTTATTTCTAGAAAATTTCACATTAATTTACCAATAAATTCACAATTTAATTAAAAAAATTAAATTAATCATCAATTGAAACTTGGTTAAAATCCGAAAATTTTACAGGTTTCCCCCTTAAGAAAATTTCGTCCCCTAAATTTACTAAACAGGGAGACAAACAAAGAATAGATGGAGAGTGTCTTACCAAATCAAACTGAATGTCTATTCTGCATTTGGCTTACCAAATCAGAATATCATCAATAATTACAAGAACGAACTCATTCCATATCTCACAAGATACTCGGGTCACCAGATCTATGAAATATGCAGGGCCATAATCACACCGAAGCTCCTTCTTGTAGCTGCCACGAACCCATGTAAGAATTGGAAGTAATTGGTGATCAAAGAGATTGATAGAGAAAAGATTGTTCCCGCTGTTGCAGGGTATTGACCATTGGTAGTGGTATTCCCATGTCCGCTACATCGTCCTCTTCTTGCACTCATACTTACTATCAGTGGATAATAAGAGAATTTACTGAGGCATTCAGACGAATATCTTAGGGATAAACTCATTCTTGGGCATACTTCACCCTATCTCTAATGAATTACCTAATGTGTTATACGCCTGAGCTAAAGTTTTTACTTAACCTTTAGCTTTGATACCACTGTAACGACCTTGCCTCGACCTTCGAAAATTGACACCAAATACATCACCCGTATTTGAATGCCGCAGATTCAAACATCGAATCTGGTTCGTGGGATCTTATAACACATTAAGTACAACAACACAGCGGAAGAGAAATGAAATAATTTTTTTTGATATACAATAAATACAACAATGATACAAGGCTTATCCAAATTTGTAACAACCCGCATATTTATCGATTTTATATTTAAATATTTTATCGTTAGTCGGATTTTAGTCCGAAAAGCTACTTTTTGCATACGGTCGAATTAAGACTCGGGACCCCTCCCATTGAGTTTAAAATGCCATTTGCGACCTTTTTGAGTATAAGCTTCGATATGTTTGGAGAAAGTTGATTTTTGCTACTTTTCACTTTGGGTTTGGTTTGGGCTCAGCCCTATGTTAACTTATGCTCAAATCTGAGCCACTCTTCCCCACTCACCCTCATTCTCTTCTCATTTCAGTTTTTAGTGTATTAATGGTGGGAGAGATTGGAAATTAAAACTCCAAAACCCTAGTTCCTCTTGCAAATCAAATTCCTAGCTCCAAACTCAAGAAGAACCTATTGGTAAGCTTCTCTTCTTCTTCTCCAACTCATTCTCTTACCAATTTGAGAAATTCCTAAACCTAATTTTGGGAATGTTCTTGTTTTTGGGCTTAGATTCAAGCTCAATTGGATTGTGTTGAAGAGAGGTTGATTCTCCATTTGCTTTCAAGCTTCTTCTTGTTTGATTTTGTGAAAAGGTGAGATTTTTAATCTCACATCTAAGTCTATGAATTATCTTCGAATGTTAGGTATGAATTCCTAACACTTATTCGTGTGTATTTGCTTTTGGATTGGATTGAATTAGTGTATATTCCAATTTTTAGTGTTTTGAGTTCAATTCGTTAAAAATCCTAACTTCTATGTTTGAACATGTTTTTGGTGATGCATCGAGGAGCTTATAGGGCCGGGTAGTCGATTGACATAAACCCTTAGCGCCATTGCTTGTGCGAATGCAATTTTGGTCAAGATTGGACCTCATTTGTAATAGGCAGGGAAGAGCCTGGAAACAGGTTCGGCCGACCGACCCCCCTGGTCCGGTCGATCGACCTGCTTCCAAGTGCATAAGCACTTTCTGTTTTAAGGTTCGGTCGACCGAGTACAAGGTTCGGTCGACCGACCTGCTGTCCCGAGAGGTTTCCAACCTTTGGTTCGATCGACCGACTCAGGGAGTCCGGTCGACCGACCTGATGCATTTTGCCTATTTTGCCAAGTTGTTGGAATTTCCAAGTTTAATCGATTCGTGTTGTTTCCTATGTGTTGTTATCATTTGTTATGACTTTGATGACTCCTTTTTAGGGATTTTCGAATATCCATTTTGATGGATTCTTTATCGGTTTCGTTGGATTTTTATTCACATCTCCGTATGTGAATTTTAGTGATTGATTGTTCCTACAATCTTCTTTGTGTTTTGTCACTTTAAAAATATAAAGGTTTTCTATACTAGTAGTAAATATCAAAACTCTTTCCTCAAACGATTTCAATACTATTTTAATACCAAATTCGTTTATAAAACCGTTTTCCAATCTATTAGTATATATAAACCTTTACCTCACTCGTATGAGAAATCTAATTAAACGACTTAGTGAAACAAGTGGTATGAAACGCTTGCGTTCACTTTGACGGTTAATTCTTGGACTTGTTCGATTGAATCTCTTGTGACAATTTTCTAGTGGAAATCTACAATTTGTTCGTAAATATTTAAGTTAAGCTAGTGGTTATGGGACATGAAGCTAAGCTCATATATTTACTAGCTTACTGTAATTGACGATCATGACGATCATTTTTGTGATTTAGACTAGCGATGTGCGATGTCTCTTTGTCTACGAGGAAGACTAAACCCCGTTTGTGTGAGTTTCAACTCACATATGTGGGGTAGCGCCCCACGGTCTTCGGACCATTCGTGTGTCAGGTCTTCGGACCATTCGTGTGTCAAAAATTAATGGCTAGCTACCATGAGATAGCGTCTCGTTCGTGTGATACATATGTTGGTGAGTTTTCATGCTCCCGTTTGTGATAGGCCTTCCCCCCCTTTGTGATTTCTGGATTTCTTGTGTAGATTTCTAGAATTTGTGTTTCACCAATTTGAGTCGATTTCCATTGATAAGTTTTATCAATATTTGTGCATAGGTGAATTTGTGTGTCATTGACTTTTGTGATTGACATTGATAAAATCGTCAATATTTGTGGTTTGATGAACGAAATAAGGAGTATGGCATTTCTTTGATTCTTGTGTAGATTTGGTGATATTGGTTAATCTCTCGTAGATTTTCAATTACCTATGTATATCACAGCTTGAAATTGTGATTATTATGTGTTTAGTCATATCTCTTATTCTATATCGTTTCATCTGATATTTATAGTTAGACTGATCCGTTTATTATTTTCTTATTAAATAATACTCGGGTCAGACCGAGATGTTACAGGTGCTTCTGCTTGACTTCTCTCTTGGGATTGATTTCTCTGACTTTTGGTTAACTACTTAGATTAGTAGTTTTTGTTGTATACATTTGAGATATAGACTCCATAATGTATACTTATTCTTTTGTGTAGTTCATGTAACTATTCTTTTGTGATATTGTGGATCTTTTTAGACCATTACTCTGATGTACACTTCCTAGTGTAATATTCATATCTATTTCCGCCTTTGTGATATGAATTGTCTGTGACCGAGTTGGGTTATGTTTATTTCTATATTTGTTTCTGAAGATATTATAGCCACTGTGTAGTAGCTTTGAGTTTGTGTCGGTATGTCGGATTTCATGTTATACTATCTGACATATCGATGCTCGCACAAAGCAATTACACGGATGGTCGCTCCTCAACAGCCTTATTCTCCGTGCTAGTTGACAGCATTCACCGTAATGTTCTTGGCTAGCGTGGGTATAGAGGTGGGGCGTCACAAAATTAGAGACTAGATAACAGTAGAGGAGCAATAGCAGCGGAAAGAAAATCTCCAACTTGAACTCCAAGAGAAAGAGAGAATCCAATAGAATACAACTCCATAGCCAAAGCTCCAAACCAGAAGCTCGAACCATCATCAAGTCGTAATGTAGCAAACTAGGTAATTCAGTCAGCAGTGCGATTGCCAAGATCCCAAGACTCCAAAGAATTCCAAACAGAAAGCTAAAGGCTACCGAATCTACATCTACCAGCTGATTATCTGAAAATCCCAACTCTAAGCTGCCCGTGTGGAAAATTGTAGGCACCCAGAGTTTAGAATGGGAGCAATAAACTCCAGGTCGGTCATGGGACTGGTATGAGCAAACAAAAACATTTTATCTTTAACAAAAGCAAGCAAAAGAATTTTAAAAAAAATCTGCAATGCCTTTTGGAAAAGGCCTCCCGGCATACACACAATGCAATTGCACACTTGAGGGAGATTTCTCCTTATGATAGTCAAGCATTCTTGACATGCGAAAACCACTTGATATTATCATTAGTGCATAGTGCAGAAAACATTTTCAAGTATAATATTAATCTTAGCTAGTATACGTACCATTATTGTAACGACCCAGAATTTTTATTAATTAAAATTTGAATATTTAATTAATTTTAAATGTTAATAAGTGAAATTTATAAGTCGAATAAATTTTAATTTGAATTATTGGATTTAATTGGATAATTAAATCGATAATTTAATATGTTAAATTATGGAAATAATTGTAAATTGGGTTAAATATGATTGGAAATGATTTGTAAAATTTTATTTTATCATATTGAAGTTAGAATGATATTTTAGAACTTTTAAAATCGAATTAAAAGTTTATTTGTGAAAATTGAATATTTTAATATTTAAATCGACTATTGAAAATAGTCAATTTTTGAACAGTCTCAGAATTGGACGAGACCAGATCCATTGGATCCGTAATAGTTAGTTATTATCGGATTTCAATTTTCGTGTCAATCGGAGTTGTCGTTTGATCGTGGCAGCTCGAAACGCATCGAATTATTTTTAATATTAATTTGGCGAGTTAAAATAGCCATTTTTCAAAAAGTCTCGGATTTCGACGAAACCAGTTTCATCGGATCCGTAATGTGATATTATTATAAGGTTTAAAATTTCGTGTCAATTGGATTTACTGTTAGTCTGGTACAAATTAAAACGCCTAGAAAATCGCTTAAATCAGTTTAATTTAAATTGAACGTTTATAGCCATATCTCGCACAGATGTCCGAATTAGCTTCCGAAACCTGTTCCATTGTGTCCGGAACGCGGGGTAAACCCTAGAAACGTCAGTTTCGGCGCGTAAGTCGGAGTTCGGAATTTTCGGATGAATAGTGTTCGTTCGAAATTCTATAAATAGACACCCTCCCCTTCATAAATTAAAAAAAAAAGAAAAGAAAATCAAAACCCTAGCTGCCACCCCTCAAACGAACGGCCAGAATTGTCAACTCTTCTCCCTCAATTCTCTTCAAATCCGTGAAGTATTGCAACAAACTTTCAACTAGAGAATTGTAGACGGCAGTGAGAGCTTCATGATGACCGGTGGTGATCGAGTTTCGAGCAGTGTGGTGGCCAGAAAATGGGGAGGAAGCACGCGCGTTCAGCCTTGAACTGCGTGCAGATGGGGGGCCCGCACGTGACCGGTCATGGGTCGAAGGTAGAGGAGGTTAGGGGCTTCAATATGGGGGTGGCTGATCGAATTATCGTCGAGTGTGGTGGTTGTGAAGTCGAGCCCTAGTTCGTGATGTTTATGGGTTATGTGTGCGGCTTTGTTCTGTAGCGTGAACAAGGGAGAGAGGGAGATGGAGTGCACAGTCCAGATGGGGAAAGCATGAATCCTACGGCTATGATTTAGCATAGGTTAAAAATTTAGATTTTGTTGTAAATTATAACTATAAAAGCGTGTATCTTTGAAAATTCATAACTTTTTCATACGAGGTCGAAAACGCGCGAAACCAGTTGCGTTGGAATCGTATCGTCGAGCACTACGCGATGGAATTGGATTGGAGTCGTTTGTATTTAGTGAGAATTTTGGGTAAAATTAAATGCCCGTTTAATTTTATTCGAAATAAATCGCTAAAACGAAATTAAAATCAAGGTGAGAACTTCTCACTCAATCGAATCAGTTTCGATTTTATTTTAAATAGTTAAATTTAAAATATTTGAATGCATGTTTGGATGATGATTGCTATCTATTGATTGTTAAAATAGACATTATGCGCCGTTAGTAAGCGGATGTTATTTATTAAAAACATATACCGCGAATATTTCATAAACAGTGAAATTGGTATTATAAATAATAGCAATATATATATATATATATTGGCATATGTATATATTGGAGTTATTGATTTCCCGCATTTGTATAGAGGATGAGACCCTATTGCGCCGTCTATTAAGCGGATAATATTTTAAATCCCATATACCGCGATAATTCCGTACTGGAGCGGAATTGGTATTGTGCTAATGTTTGTGGATGCAGGAAAACAGGTTGGAGGGATCCAACTGGATTCCTCAACAGTATTTATTTGATTTCAGATATTTTGATATTTGATGGATTATCATATCGATATATGATATCGTTGTTGTCGTGATTGACTATTTGGTGTGTAGCATCATTGGACCAAATTTTGGAGTTTCAAAAGGGATTTTAAAGTGATTTTTGAAAGAAAACGTTTATAAAATATTTTTGGAATTGATCCATTTTAAATAAATAAACGTTATAATTTTTAAAGTTATAAAAATTATGATTTTGAGAAATACGGTTAAAGATTTATTTTTGAGAAATATGGATTAATGATTTTATAAAATAGTTAAAACGGGATTTTTGAATTTATTATAAAAGGTTGAAAATATAGGATTTATAAAATTTAATTATTTTATAAATCGAAATGATGAAATTATGAAGGAGTTTAAAGATGTTTTAAAATAATTATACAAATTGATTTGTATAAAAGATTTATAAAATGGATATTTATAAATTAGAATATTTTGAATTATAAAACGAGTTTTTATAAGTGTTAGAATGAATTGTGAATGAATTTCATAAATGAATGAAATTCATAGAATTATAAACGGTGAAGTTAGAAATGGAATTTTATAAGTAGTAGGTTTATAAAATTTATAAAGTTATTAAAAGAATAATATAAATTGATTTATTTAAGAGATTTATAAATGGATATTTATAAATTGAAATATTGACATTATAAAACGAGTTTTTATAAGTGTTTGAATGAAGTGAAAATAGATTGCATAAGTGAATGTAATTTATAGAATTATAAACGGTGAAATTATAAATGGAATTTTATAAACAATAGTTTTATAAAATTTATAAAGTCATTAAAAGAATGGTTTTGGATAAATCATTGAATCCTATAAGTTATAGGATTTATAATTATGAAGTTCAAAGGAACGATTTTTGCAAACAAATAAATTATAAGTATTTGACTTATAATATGAATTTTTAGTATATCATTTAGATATGAAATTGAATAGGTTAATAAAGGAAATTTATAAAAGGGAAGTTTTTATAGAATAAATAGAAAAGGAATTTATAAACGTTGTTTTATAAATTCGCAAACGACTTATTTTGATAAGTAAATTGTTGAAACCTATAAATGGAGTTATATTCACGTTTTTAACTGTGAATAATCCTTTAAAATAAAATGTATAGAAAGGATGAAATTGTTAACGTAGTATATTCACGTTTTGAATAGTGAATAATATGTTAAAGAAATTGTTTTGAATGTGATGTTTTAAATAGAATTAAAACGATCTAACGATGTTTTAAATGTGTTGAGATTCAAAACCATAGATTTCAACATTTATTGTTGAAGTAGATGTTTTCGAGAAATAGAAGGAAATGTGGACTATAACACTGTTGTTATAGTAAATGATTTCCGAAAGGAAATGTTTTGTATAGTATTGGGATTTATATATCTATTTTAATTTCGAATCCCTATACTAGTGATTTTGGGTTGTCGTAACGATGTTTTACGCAACATTCGTTTTGGCCCAAATAAATACGTTTAAGAGAATGATTTCCTTAAAGAATGAAATATATACTTAATCTCGATTTAAGTATATTGAATATTTTCCAAGTGTTGAAAATAAATAGATTTGTGAATTACTTATTTAATAAGTATGGAATTGTTTTCCGATATAAAGGGAATATTTTGAGAATTTATCTTTTTTGAAGATAAATTGAAATGATAAATTGAAATCGTATATGCAGGGATATTTTGGAATATAAATTCACTAAGGAATTTATAAAAGAAAGTGGAATTTGTATGAAAATAAATATTGATTTATTTTTGAAGTATTGAAAATTATATATCTGGTAAAGATATTTTGGAAAATAAATAATTTGGAAAATTATTTGGAAAATGGTGATGTGTGCATATCCATTGATAGTTCAATAACCGACTATCAATATTTCCCTTTGAATGGGTAATTGATGTGATTTGTTTGAATTTGAATGCCACACTTATTTTTGAATAAGCGCTCACTATTTGGGTTAATCGGGAAAGGACCATGGGGTCGTATAACCCATTCCGAATATGTGATACGTCGTTATGTATTGCATTTGAAGATCGGTGTTGAAGACCCGGTATTTGCGAGAGCGATAGGATGACCTGTCGATTGACTCTGCACCGAGTTGCTCCGCTATAGAGTTCTCCATATGTGATGGGAAATCCGATCAGGATTGTGGATATCCGGATTGCAAGGACTTCTTTGTAAGTGCCTTCGGTTTTGTTCGAGCCCGGAACAGACTTGTATGGATTGTATGTCTGACATTACAAATTGAGATATAAAGCCGATTTCATTCAAATATATTTCTGTTGGTGGCGGAGAATTTATTCTTTTAGCTTAACACCCTTCTCTGAGACGTATGAGCTCAGAGGTTATGTAGTTGAAGGTTATCAGCGATATATTCCCAATTTGGTAATGTGACATGCTGAGTGTTGCTGTAAATGATCATTGTGTTGATTATTTGTGATAGGATCATTTATTTGATCGTCTATCTTTGTGATCGTTTCTATGATCATTTGTTGACCCAAAGCATGGCTTTTGTATAAAGTATGTTTTGTGGACGTGACTTCGTCGAGCCTCACACCCCAGAATGGTCAAAACAGGAAAGATGCACCAAGGTTATGAGGGGTAGCGCCCTTTAGGATGTGTGCATTTCCTTCTGGAAAAGGGTGGTATCATGGTATGGAGCCCAGATACTTACTAATGTTGAAAACACTTTGTCATGATTGTGTGAATTGATTACGAGCGCTCGGTGAAAGGTCCCAAAGGACCGGGGGATGGCATATTCGGTCAGTTGTTACTTAGTTAGGGGTAACCCGGCCTTGTGTTGGTAGAGATCCGGTTTGGTTCTCGGGGATGTCCATCCAGAGGCATTCTCATGTGGCAATGGGAAGTTCCTTGGCCTGATCATTCGTTGGAAATCCAAAGAAACAATACGAGACTTGTACGGTTTTAGTTGTGGAACCTGCCATTTAATATGGTAGCTATAGTAAGCATACTATAATGGTACCTATGCTGGCTAAGATTTATATTCTACTTTCGAAACGAATTTTTCCTACACTATGCACTAATAATAATATCAAATGTCTTTTAAATGCGTATCAAGCATCTTTGACTAACATAAGAAGAAATCTCCTCCAAGTCTGCGTTTGCATTGTGTGTGTGGCGGGAGGTCTTATGGTAGTCTCATTTTTAAAAGCATTGCGAATTGACTTTAAAATATTCCTCTATTTTTGATTTTAAAGATAAATAAACCGTTTTGAGTTCTCACACCAGTCACATGACTGACTCGGAGTTTATTGTTTTCCTTCCTAAACTCTGGGTGCCCACCAATTTCCACACGGGCAGTCAAGAGTTAAGGTTTATCAGGATATTCTGGATATTCTGGAGTTGCTGGAGGCAAGCTGGATGGCATGGCGTATTACTAGTATATAGTATTTCTTTTTCCGCTGCACTGTATGATGTTGTTTGTTGTTGTTGTACACTCTGATGATATGATGTAATGAAATGTGATGTAATGTAATAACTGATATAGTTCTTTGTTTAAAGATTATTCATTTATTTATTATATGTTGTTCCGCTGCGAATTGTGAGATTCTGTTATTGTTCTGTTGTGTTCTGCTCTACCTTATTTTCTATTTTCTTTTCTTCTCTATTTTCTACCTTCTTCCTCTCTTCTTTTCTACTTTTTCTTTTTCTTAAACCCTCAGTGTTCGATTTTCCGTCGTTCGATTGCTCGGCAGTCGATAAAGTGAGTATCGATGTTGAATTTTCGGAAGACGAAGAATCGGGTCCTGACAATTATAGTATGCCTGCTATAGCTACCATATTAAATGGCAGGTTCTACAACTAAAACCATATAAGGCGCGTATTAATGATTGGATTTCCAACAAATGGTCGGGCAAAGGAACCTTTTGGGCCACCTGGGTATGCCTCTGGAGGGACGCCTCGAGAACCTAACCGGATCTCTGCCAACACAATGCCAGATTACCTCTGTAACTAGGTAACTAACTGCCACGAGTATGCCATCCCCCGGTCGTAACCAACCTTTATCTTGGGATTCACCAACAACCACAAAGCAATAGATTTGCAGCAACCACACAGGTTAAGTATCTGGGCTCCATACCATGATACCACCTTTATCCAAAAGGAAATGGACATACCCTCAAGGGGCGCTACCTCCAAATAACCTTGCTACATCCTTCCTGTTTTGACCACTCCGGGTTGTGAGGTCCGACGAGGTTACATCCACAAAGCCACGCTTTACAAAAAAGCCATGCTTCGATCAACACATGATCGACATCACTTCATATGCCACATTACCAAATTGGGAATGTATCAGTAGTGACATCAACTACATAACCTCTAAGCTCGTACGTCTCAGAGAAAGGTGTTAAGCTAAGAGAATAATTACTCCGCCACTAAACAGAAATGTATTTAATAGAAACCAACTTTACATCTCAAAGTGTAATGTCAGACACACATCCATACAAGTCTGTTCTGGGTTCGAACAGAACCGAAGGCACTTCGCAAAGAAGCCCTTTCAATCCGAATATTCACAATCCCGATCGAACTCCCCATCACATATGGAGATCTTTATACCGTAGCTCTCAGTGCAGAGTCATTCGATCGGTAATCCTTTCATTCTCAAAAATACCCGGTCTTCACCACCGGTCTTCAAATGCTATCTATTTCATCGTATCATTATTCGGAATGGGTTATATGACACAAAGTTCTCTCCCCGCTAAACCGAATCATGAGCGCAATATTCAAAAACATATGGATATATGGGATCTTAATTATGTTACAATTTAAAGCCCAAAACCTTTTTCAAATGGTTTAAACAAATTATCATTTTCAAATCTTTTAAACAAAATGATTTACTCCACAAAGTTCACAAATCTTTCACAAAGATTAATTCATAGTTGTAAAATCATTTCAATTCCAAATCTTTTATACAAAAGATACAGCTTTAAGATCCTCTTATTTTGGAAACAAAGTTCACTAATCTTTAGCAAAGATTCATTTATAGTTTTCAAAATAATTTCCCTTTCAAATTGGATTGACTCATCCAATCTTTAAATCAAAGACTCAATTCATGGTTTTCAAAACCATTTCCAAAGATTCATTTACAATATTTAAACAAAGGATCCATCCTTGAGATCCTCTTCTGTTTGAAAAAAAAGCTTTCAAAACTATTTATAATTCAAATCATATAGCTTGAAATCCTTTCAACCAAAAACTAGAAATGTTTTCTTTATTTGAAATCTACTTTTGTTTGAAATCAAATGTTTTTCATTTCGGAAAATCCGATCAAATCTGCACAAGTTATAGCATTTTAAAAGTATAATTCATAAAATCAGTGAACTGCTGTATCATCGGCAAGTTCTATTTCGAATTAAATTCAAATTCCTAAAACTATAGTTTTAAACCCATATATGTATATATTGTATAAACCTTTCAAACCATCATTTCCAGAATAATTTCAAATAATATTTCCAAACTAAATTAGAATTTCAAAACTTCCCTTCCAAAAGCTTTTCATATTCAACCCAATTCCATTTCCAAAACCATTTGAATTCAAACTTCAACTTTTAAACAAAATCACATTTAGTTTTCAAAATATCCGTGGCTTAACCGATTTCCTCGTGAAGTCCATATTTGTGTGTGTATAGTGTAGTCTAGGGGTTTTACACAATAGGGCAACATCATCAATCATTACAGATTCAAACACAGCAATATCGATAAGCGGTGTTATCCTATAACGCTTATCTTCATTCACATATTCACAGATAAATAATATAAATTCATCACAGATAAATAAATTACATTCATCACAGCTCAAGTTAAAATAATTCATATCACAAAGTATCACATATCAGGGATATCAAACAATTCAAAGCATTCCATACAATCCAAACATCCATAAGTAAGATTAATTAATCATCTGATTAATTTAAATCATATAATTACTTATAAATAAATTACTAATCCTGGTTAATTAGTATTAATTAATTACAAACCATCTTAGTTAATTAACCTTTAATCATTTATTAATTAACCTTTAATAATAAGTTAATCAACCTTTAATTATTAATTTATCAACCTTAGTTAATAAATACATCAACCTTTAGTTATTAAATTATTAACCTTTAATTATTCAATTATCCTTTAATTAATTATCCTTAATTAATTACATTAATTAATTAACCACTAATTAATTATATTTACAATAAGTGATTATCCTTACTCTATTCCATTAACTAATTAACCTTTAATTAATTATCTTCAATTTAGTTACCTTAATTAATAAATCATATAAATTAATTATCCTTAATTATTTATTCTTTAATCACTTGATTTATCAATTAATTTTCCTCAAATTAATTGTAGTGAGTTATTATCCTAATCACTTATATTAATAAATTGCAAATTAATTACATTGACTAATTACCTTTAAATCACTTGATTAATTAACTTAATCATTAATTAATTACTTAATTAAGTAATTATCTTTAAGTAATTAATTACCCTTTAATCATCAATTAGGAAATTGATTAATTTTTCTTTAATTACTATCATTAAGTAACTACCATTTAATTACCTTCATTGAGTAATCACCATTAATAAATAAATCAACTTAGACTTTAAAGTCAATTAACAATTAAAACATCTTTTCTTAATTAACTTCTTATTATTATTAAGTTCATTTGATAAATCATTAATACATGGATTAACTAAAGATATTTAAGTTAATCAATAATAGAAAACATTTCATTTCCATAAGTAACTATAAAATTTATTTAAAATAAACATTAAAATTAAGGTTATATATGTGTATATAAACACTTTAAAACTAAATTAATTTGAAATGATTTCTTTAAAAACTTCACTAATCTCAAAATTAAAATAAAGAATTTTTTATTTTAAAAAGATAATCTAAAGGTGTTTAAATTTGTTTTAAATTTAAATTTGGAAAAAGTTTGTTTGAAACAAAGACTGTTTTATCATTAACCCAAAACCACTTAGGGTCTTCGCCTGAGTCGAATACCCAATCCCCCCGAGACCCTTTTCGAGTTATCTTGTGTGTTTTTTTCCTTTCTTTTAAAACTTAATTTTTTTTATAACCTGTTATACTAGTAACACTACGAACGAACCCGAGTATCTACCCGAGCCAAACCATCACCTACTTGAGCAATTCCCCGAGTCGACTTCTTCTTCTTCCCAATTACAAACCACTGACACAACCCATCATCGTGCACGTGCACCAGAGCTCCGACGAGCTCCGGTCGATTTCGTCGCCTTTCAAAAGTTAACAACCATCTGTTCGAACCCTTTGACTACCCAGGTCGACGAAATAACGTCGAACTTGAAATTGAACTATTCATTACAACCTCGAACTAAACTCTGATCAACAAATCTTCCTCACTCCATCACCTCAGGCCACCAGAGATGTCGAAACTCCGGCCAGAACCTCGCCTTCCTTCAATGCTTCGATCGCCACCGATGCAATCAACTCTGATGCGACAACGTCGCCACAGCAATACGAAATCCAGACCCTAATTAAAATAAAGGTTAAAACCCTAGATCGACCTCGTCTGCTTTCCACGATGAATTATAAAATCATCGAACATTTTTCTGATGATCCTTGGCCTCCAACCATGCTCCTTCTTCGATCATGAGATTTATCATTACTCCGATCACCAGGATTTCGTCAAAACCCAATTTACGTTCAACTTGTGATTTCTCCATACATATACAATTAAAAATCATAATTTCACTTTTAAAAATCATCATGAAAATGTTTTAAATGATACATTTGAAACAAGAAACATGATATTTGATTTTTGACGAAGTGTTGGAGTTTTTTACTTAGATCCACTTGATAATTTCTTGTTTTCTGGCAAACCACTTGATAATTAAATTTGAAATTAATTTTAAAACTTAGATCCTATAAATCTAAACACTTTTCCTTTTGACCTTAACTTCTAAAAAGAATTAGAGAGGAAGGAATTGAATTTTGAACTTTTCTTCAGTCTCGGAAAAACAAAAAGTGTGGTTATTCATATACAGGCACGCACGCAGATAATCATAATTTTTTGTAGACATGTAAGCATCTTTTCCATCCATACAAACAATTTTCTCAACATATTTTAAGTAACCATCCAAACATCAAGATAAAGGAAGATTTGGCTAAAAGGAATTGAAGTTTGCTCACCTGAAAGTTGAAGAACAGAGGGTTTTGCCTAGAAGTGAAATCTGGAATTTTTCTAATCACTTTTGATATGAAACTTGAGTATTTTTATGTTTTGTTTCTTCTTGAATCTTGCTTGTTCAACTGAATTTGATCCACTTGTAGTTGAATTCTTGATTGCTTTTGAAAACGGGAACTTGAATTAATTTTGTTTTTTAGTTTTAAAGCTTCTAGTTTTTTATTATTGTTTGCTTCTAATTTGTTTAACTGATTTGGGATGATCTTACTTACAGGCTTTGATCTGAGTTGAAACAGTTGCTTTGCTTCAGATTTGAGTAGATATTGATCTTTGCTTTGCTTTGATACTTGATTTTATTTTCTTTTTTTTAATTTACAGGTTTCTCTTTTTTTTATTTCTGGTTTTGATTTTGAGTTTGGTTTCAGATATTTTTTTAAAATGAAAAGGAAAGAAGATTGAAGCCTGATCTAAAACTTTGATATTCATTATAATTTTTTAAACATATTTGCCACTTGTCCATATTAACTACACTTGTTAATTTCAAATTATAACTATTTTACATTTGTTAATTAGTATTGTGTTCTTCTTACACTTGTTAAAATATTTAATTTTATGTTTAAGCCCTTGCCTCATTTTTTATATTTGATTTAAACCTTGTTTATAATTTACTTATGAATTTACATACATATGATTTACATATATATGTTTTATGTTTTCTTATTTATATTATATATATTTTCTATTATTTTAAATCAATGCATCCCTTTATGTAAATATTTTTGACTTTTAAAGAAGTTGATTAAAAATAAAATTACACCTAAATAAACAAACACAAATATGTATAGATTATATATATAAGTCTTATATATATAAATTTGACTTTAACTACTTTCTAAAATTATTCAAATTATAACTTTCAAATTACAAGGCATATATATATATATATATATATATTTTGAAACATAAAACTTAATTTTTAAGTAGCTTCTGGAAATTAAAATAAAATGTCTAAATATATAAATACACACACATATATATATTAAAATTAGAAAAATAATTTTATTACCTTTCAAATATAGAGTATTCAAATTCAGTTTATTTTCAATATATTTATTTATTTTCAAGATATTTATTCTTAAGCTATAAATCAAATTTTCTATTTACAATATATTTTATTTTAGAATTTCCAGATTAATTTTTTTTTTGCAAATTCAATCCAATTGATTTTATAAGATATTTACCTTTAAATCACAAATGAAATTCTTTTTAAAATACATAGATTTATTTATTTCTGGAAAATTTCACATTAATTTACTAATAAATTCATAATTTAATTTTAAAAAAATTAAGTTGTTCATCAAATTATACTTGGCTAAAATCTAGGAATATTACATATATTCACTTGCATTTCAATTTCCTTTGAATCCAGTTTATCATAAAATTCTGAATACTAAATTTTTATCAACTATCCTTCATTCATATCTAATCCATATCATCATTTTATTCGACTCAAATTTTCAATCCCTTTCTGAATTTTTTTTTTTTATCTTCAATTCCTAATTTATTTCCAAATCAAATTAAATATTGAATTCTGTTCACCCTTTCTAAAACCCATTTCTTTAATTAGTTCCACTTATTTATTTAAATCTCAATGGATTTTTTTCCCATTCCAATTAATCTTTTCCAAACCCTTATAAGTTTTAAAACATATAAATATTCCATAACCATTTTTTTAGATAAGATTCAGAGTTTAAGTAATCGCTTAAGTATTTCAAAATTGTTTTTGAAATCAATTATATCCAAAATCAATTATTTCAAAATCAAACTCAATTTCGCAAATATTCCTAATTCAAAACATTTAGATGGCAATTCTTCCGTTGGAAACTCGAAAATGAACACCATTGATGTCGCGATCATCATCGGAATTTTTTTCCAGCAACCGAAAAGAGTTTAGTGCTTTTATCCCTTCAAAAATATTTTTTCAAATATTTTTAAATTCCAAATCCCACTAGATTTCAAATCCAATTAAAAGTATTTCCCAAATAATTTCACTATTATTTTTCCAAAACCTTTGAAAACCATTTTAAATCAAAGGAATTTAATCTTTTGAAATTTCAATCCCAAATCCTTTTAATCTCTATCAAAATTACTCTGGCATCTTATTTCAATTTTATATATCACATTAATAATTCACATTTCAAATTCTATTTTGTTATTTGAATTATTTCCTTAACCTTTGGTTATAATTTCAATTTCTAGTTCAATTGCCATAGAATAATGATAATAATTTAATATTATCACTTCCTAACAACCAAGCAACCATATACTATAATAATTTATGAAAATTATTTCTTTTATATACAAAAATAATTTGGTTAAAATTATTTCATTTATCCTATTTTAAAAAATAATGTGTCGGTTTACCTTGTTTGAGAGTTAGAAACTCCTATCGATACAATTGGCCAGAATGCACCAACCAGAATCTATGAACACTCAACCGACAAGTCAACACAATATAAAAATAATTTTTATATTCGCTAACAAAATACATGCTCATATCTATTAATACACTCAAATTCATTCTAGAGTACTACTGACTCTATCACCAATGAGTAATTTCTTCACCAAAGCCTAGGTATATCGCCAACCTAAGCTCTGATACCAAAATATAACGATCCGATTTTTCGACGCCTGAAAGTCGACATCAATACGTCCGCTGTATCAAATGCCGAACAATCGTGTAACGCCCCACCCCGAGACCCACCTTAGTAAAGAGAATTAACGAGTAATTCCACCTACTAAAGCGGAGAATAGGGCTGGTTAAGGGCAACCATCTATAACTTTGTCTTAAATATCTACTGAATACGTCGATAAATGCAATATGATTTTTCTTTTCTTTCTCAATGGATCGACATACCCAGTAAATTAATGCAAAACTAAAGATGGCTAACGGATCTATCAAAAAAAAAAATACAATAACTAAATGTATAGCACATCACAGAATAGTAATCAACATCACATATATATACATACATACATATACAATGATACGTGTTTAGTACAATGCAATATGAATACAATAAAGGTGGTACTCGACCACTCCATGTACATTGAATCAAATATAAATACATTAGAGTATGCAGAAGAACAGAAATTACTCAAGAGAAAGAAGAGCTGATATCCAGCATCAACTACAAGCTAATTCTAATAGATGATACCTGAAACAACTCGGTCTGACCTAAGTATAGATACACGGGTCAGTCTAGCTACACAAATTAGTCAATATCGATAATATGAAGCAGAATGGATATAGTGATACTTCTTCTCGAATGAGGAGAAGGATTAGATAACTCATAGCTCAATACTTAAGTAACAAACGCTACCTAAGTGACTAAATACCTCGAAAGAGGTAACTCAAACTCAATACTCAAATAAAACACAAGTGCCTCATATCATCGGCGATAACCCATAATGAACTCAAATCAACTCATACAAAAATCAGGCAAAACTCAAATGGTTCGATGAACCATTACTCCAAAGAGGAGAAAACTCATTTCAATCACAAGTAGAAGTCATGAAAGCAACACAAGATATCTCCATAAGAATGTGAGATCTCAAACTCATAAGTAAGCCAAGACGGCTAAATCTTACACATACATCTCAATCTTGAAAGCTCATGGAACTTGATATGAATCCAAACTCATAAAATCTAAAAATCGATAAAGAATTCGATGCATGTTCAAAACTCAAAAAATCTTAACACTAATGCGCGAAAAATGGCGAATTCAAAACTCAGAAAACTCGGATTGGCCAGATCCCTGATTACAATGCCAAAGCAATGTTGCACGTGCTAAACTCAGATGGCTGAAGCCTTAGACAAGGTCGCTAACACCTCCCAAAGTAGTTCGTCCTCGTGACAAGGTCGCTGACACCTTTCCAAGCCATTTTGTCAGCCCTAATAAGGTCGCTAACATCTCACAAAGCAGTTCGTCCTCGTGACAAGGTCGCTGACACCTTTCCAAGCCATTTTGTCAGCCCTAACATGGTCACTAACACCTCCCAAAGCAGTTCGCCCTCATGATAAGGTCATTGACACCTTTCCAAGCCATTTTATCATCACTAACAAGGTCGCTAACACCTCCCAAAGCAGTTCGTCCTCATGACAAGGTCGCTAACACCTCTCAAAGCAGTTCTGCTAGGTAAATATCGTGAATGTGTCACAAACTCACGGATAGGAACCCGAAAAGTGTTAACGAGTGTCCCACACCACACGTTCGCAATTAGCAGTTTACTAGCCACTAGTCGATGCCACACTACGAACTTCATAAAACTCAGAGAATCGTATCTCGCCTCGTCTCATTGGCAAGTGATAAAAAGACATCATACTCGTCTCATCTCATCTACAAGTATTAAATGGCATCGTTACTTGTCTCATCTCCTTGATAAGTGAAAACATCGTGATGGTTCCTCATAAACCATAAACGTCAAAATATGAAATCATATAATCAAGATTTTCTTTATATCATTAGCAAGTAAATAAAACATCATGATGGTTCTCATCGACCATACTCCTACATTGGAGATCTCAAACCATAATACTTGCCAAATATTGGCCATCTTAAATAATTCCAATAAATAGGAATTATAAAACTCGAAATACGCCATAAAATGGAAAAACATCTCAGAATCAATAATCTCAAATATCTTCGATCGTACAAGTCCGAAATTAACCGAAATAGTAAACGCACATGTCCCATACCATGTGTTTTACTAAATCGTTTAATTCTCGTTCTCATACGTTCGAATAATATAAAATTCTGTATTATATATATAAAATAATTATAAATTTTTGTAAAACATTTAATTTGAAAGCTTTTTCATTTTGAAAATAATTTCGAAAATGGTTTAGAAAACACGTGCACAGAAACAGCAAAAATCGATGAAAATTCAATAAAATTAATATACGATAAAACGCAAATGAAACCGTCAATTCGTAGTGCGAATCGACGTTAATGTCGGCTTTTCTGTTAGTAGGATTTATCCTTTTAGAATCATCTCAAAAAAAAATGCTCGAAATCATCGAATTCAAAAACAATTCAACGGAAAATGCTCAAACATTGCGAAAGAACTAAGGCCTGCGGCTTGTTTTGCTAGTTTGCCCCTTTTAAATTCAAAATTTGAGAAAATATGAAACATAAAAGTTGAAGATAATTTCCATAGCTTGAAGTCAGAAAAAGAATCAACTAATTCAGACATTCAAGTCAAATGTTATGGGAATTCTAATTCTCAGGTATAAAATTACAAAACTGTGAACAATGTGCATAACGACAGGGCTGCGGCTTAAAGAGCTATTTTGACCCTGTAGAACCTATAATTTGATAAATCAAAAACATAAAAGTTGAAGAGAATTTCAAAAGCTAAAAGACAGAAAATGAATCACCTAATTTGGACAAACGAGTCAAAAGTTATGATGATTTTATTTCTCAGGTCTAAAATTACAAAACTGTGAACAATGTGCATAACAACAGGGCTGCGGCTTAAAGAGCCATTTTGCCCAGTAGAACCTAGAATTTGATAAATCATAAAACATAAAGTTTAAGAGAATTGCAAAAGCAAAGTATAGAAAAAGAATCACCTAATTTGGACAATCGAGTCAAAAGTTATGATGATTTTATTTCTCATGTCTAAAATTGCAAAACTGTAAACAATGTGCATAACAACAGGGCTGCGGCTTAAAGATCCATTTTTCCTCTGTAGAACCTAGAAATTGATAAATCATAAAACGTAGAAGTTGAAGAGAATTGAAACTCTAAAAGACAGAAAAAGAATCACCTAATTTGTACAATCGAGTCAAAAGTTATGATGATTTTATTTCTCAGGTCTAAAATTACAAAACTGTGAACAATGTGCATAACAACAGGGCTGCGGGTTAAAGATCCATTTTGCCCCTGTAGAACCTAGGATTTGATAAACCATAAAATAATAAAGTTTAAAAGTATTGCCATAGCTAGGAGTCAGAAAAAGATTCACCCAATTCGGATGTTGGAGTCAAAAGTTATTGCAATTTCAATTCTCAGGTCTCAAATTACTGTCGCTGTCACTTTGCTCTCGGGATAGTAAGAAAGAAGTGCAATTTTGACTAACTTAACTTTAAAACTTCATAAAACTCAAAACATAAAACTTGTAGAAAAATATCAAAGATTTCCAGAAAATAAAAAATTACCCAATTTGGATAAGCAACGTAAAATATATGGCAAAATAAATTACAGGTATAAACTCAGGAAATTTTCTTTAAGGACAGAGTTGCACTTTACTTTCAATTCTATTTCAGGTCTATCAAACTTTCATAAATCAAAATTCAACCAAAAGAGAAATTGTTTCTCCTTGAGTTTAGTTTCTAACCCAAAAAGAATGAGCTCAAATGGGTTAGAAACATGCATGACATTACTATTTTACTTATGTGCATTTTCTAATTCATTTTCAGCAAGCATAGAAATCCAAAAATCATCTTTCTAATTCACAATTTCAACCAAAGATTCATCTAATACAACCAAAAAAAAACATGAAACTTGAGTAAACTAGAAAAATGAGTGTTTAAACTCACCTTAAGATTTATTTACAGCAAATTAGCGGATTTAGCAAGCAAAGTAGGAAACTTTGGCCTTGATTTGGAGTTAAAAACCCGAAAGAGGAGAAAATGGAAACATGCAAAGAAGGAAATGAAGTTACAGACAATCAACTTTTGAAAATCATATTTTAATGAAATTGAGATGGTTTCCATAGTGATTACCTGAGAAAAATATTTTCAATTTGATTGAAAACAATAATAACTCGATTAATTTGGAGAACCCTTTTTTTTGAGCTAGGGTTGAAAGGGGAATGGGTTTTCTTTTTAGTTTCTTTCTTCTGTTTTCTTTTACTATGAACAAGAAAACGTATAGTGAAGGAGAAGAGAAACTCCTTCTCATTTTTGCTTTGTTTTGTTAAGTGGGCTTGGACCCAAAACCAAATAATTAGCCTAAGTAAAATAAATTAGCTCTAAAACACTTATACACTATGTTAATAAATCAAAACATCATGTTTTTACAAAGTTTCAACACAAAAAATTAACAAAAAAAAAATATATTTTCATGTTTAATAACACATTGTACAACTAATAAAAAGAAAATTTTGTTATACAAATTATTTTTATCATCGAAAACTCTCATTTTCAAATAAATATCCAGTTTACACAAATACTTCCACAAAACACTATTTTTAATACCAAGAATTGTACAAAAATTATTTTCCTGCATAATAAAATGCAATAAATCATTCTAACATCAATTTTATGACTAAAGCTTATTTTAAAACAAAATTCCATCTTTTTATAACATATACATATTAAACCAAATACTTCTTTTAAAAATTAATAAAAGAAGCATTTGATAATAATTACAAGAATTATTGCATTTTCATTAAATAAAAATTATTTTCCACTCATTATTAACCCAAATAGATAAATAAAGCTTTTAAATTTGATTTTAACATTTTATTTCCCAAAATTCATTATTTATTCCAAATAAGCAATTTAAAATCTCCAACTTTATCTTAGTTCACAATATTAAATCATAACTACCGTTATAATTTAATATTTACAGGTAATCTCCAAAACCAGGGTTGTTACAAATCGAATGCCGAAAAACCGAACCGTTAGGGTTAAAGAAGAAGAAGATAGAAGAAGAAACAGAAACACTATCAGAATTTCACACAATCGCAGCGGAACAATATATAACAGATAAATGACTAATCTTTAAAAAAGAAGAACTATATCTATTTATACATTACATCATCAGAGTACAACCATTCACAATAAATCAGACAGTTATAATAACTTGCTCACATGGAAATTGAATTTGTAGCAACCATATGCAGCGCATAATACATCATATACGTGATACGTCTCGCCATCCAACTTATCTTCCGATCTCCACAGCATACTTTTCTGACTTAGCTCCAGAAACAACGATAACCAGACTTTAGGCTGCCTATGTGGAAAATTAGGGGAATCTAGAGTTTAGAAAAGAGAACAATAAACTCCGAGTCAGTCATGGGACTGGTGTGAGATCTTACGATTGTTATTTGCACAAAAGAAAAGGAAAAGAAATCCATTCATGCTTTTGGAAATTGAAACTACCGTAAGGACTCCGGCACACACACAATGCAATCGCACACTTGAGGGAGATTTCTCCTTATAGCAGTCAAACATGCTTGATACTTGAAAATCCTTTTGATATTATTATTAGTGCATAGTGTGGAAAACATTTCAAAAGTATAATATCAATCTTAGTCAGCATACGTACCATTATATTGTGCCTACTATAGCTACCATGTTAAATAGTAGGTTCTACAACTAAAACCATATAAGGCTCGTATTGATTGTTTGGATTTCTAATAAATGGTCAAGGCTAAGGAACTTCCTTTATCCGAAGGGTACGCCTCTAGAGAGATGCCCCGAGAACCAAACCGGATCTCTGCCAACACACGGCCGGGTTACCTCTGTAACTAGGTAACTAGCTGTCACGAGTATGCCATCCCTCGGTCGTAACCGACTGTTACCGAGGCGCCTCAATTCCAACAACCACATAAGAAAATATCTGGGTTCCATACCAGAATACTACTTTTTATCCACAAGTTAAATATCTGGGCTCTATACTAGAATGCCACTTTTTTATCCAGAAGGAAGTGCACATACCCCGAGGGACGCGACCCCCATAACCTTGCCGCATCCTTCCTGTTTCGACCATTTCCAGGGTGTGAGGTTTGATGAAGCCTCGTCCCATAAAGCTACGCTTTCCACAAAAGCCATGCTTTGATCAACCAATGATCAACACTTAGCATGCCACGTTACCAAATTGGGAATATATCACTAGTAAATATCTACTACATAGCCTCTGAGCTTGTACGTCTCAAAGAAGGGTGTTAAGCTAAGAGAATAAATTCTTCGGCACCAAATAGAAATGTATTTGATAGAAACCAGCTTTATATCTCAAAGTTCAATGTCAGACATACATCCATACAAGTCCATCCTAGGTCTGAATGGAACCGAAGGCAGTTCGTCCAATTTAGGAAAGAAATCCTTACAAATTCGGATATTCCCTAATCACGTCCGGACTCCGCATCACATAGGGTAATCTCTATACCGGAGCAATTCAGTGCAGAGACAATCGACAAGTAATCCTTTTGTTTTCGAAAATACCCGGTCTCTAACAACTGTCTTCAAATGCAATTCCATTTCATTGTATCATTTATTCGGAATGGGTTTTATGACTTAATGTCCTTCCCCGGCTTGTTCGAATAATGAGCGCTTATTTTTAAAACATATGGATACATTCAGATCATAGTTAAGTCACAACAAATTTCCATTTTTAATCTTTTAAACAAAAGATCCCCTTGAAGATTCGATGTGGTTTTTGGATAACCTTTTGGAATCTAACCCCTAGTCACATCGAAATTCAAATGTTGTCTTAAAGGCCAATATTGATAGTCGGGTATTTAACTATCAATCAACATCGACAAACAACCATCAAATTTAAATAATTTCCCTAAATTATTTATTTATTTATAAATATCTTCGCAAGATATATTTCTACACTTCAACCCTTTGAAAACAATTTTCAAACTACTTTTGTATCATTGAGTAAGTTTCCAAATATTGTTTATTTCCACTAAAAATTTGCCAAGTCCGAATACTTTAGGTTTTTAAAATAATTTAAATCACTTATGCAAAATATGTACTTCGAAATACTTAAAATAAGAACTATTTTAAACATTATTTAAAATATTAGTTATGAAATTTTTATACTAATATCTCTTGTAAAACTTAAGCCCAAACTAATTTTTAAAATAAAAATTATTAGATAGAGTATAATTAGTTAAATAACCATCTTCTAAATCAAATACTAGTTAAATCTTCAAAATAAACACTTCTATAATTGACTTAGTAAATATTTACTTTAAAATTTAAAACAATTTAAGAAAATAATTTCTCCAAAAATGTTCTTTTTAAAACCAACTTCAGAACATTTAATTTATACTTAAAACCTACTTTGAAAATATACTTGGCTTTCCAGGGAAATACATTTTCCATTTCAAAATAGTCCATTTAAATCTATTAATGAACCCTTTTCGATAGATCTCAAATTACATCCCAAATAAAACAATATTTTTTTTAAAAAAAATTACCCATTCCTTTATGAATTCCATCATGAATTTATGTTTTTCAAATATCCATTGATATCTTATTCCACTTTATAAATCCAGTTTACAAATTCCATAGTCTCATCCTTCTTTTAAAACACAGTTTCAAACACTAAATCAATTTCCAAATCGATTTTCAAAATTTACTCCATTTAAAAATTTCTCCTTTACTTATCCAAATTTATTTCAAAACCCATTAATCCAATATCTGCACCTATATTTATGATTTAAATTCCCTTTAAATCAGAAAAAACCAATTTCATACATGATTACAAAATTCTCCCTTTATTTCTCCCAAACCATTTAAAATCCGTTCCAAATTCCTTTTTTAATTTATCCAATTCTCAAAAATTATTTTACTTAAAATTCTCTATATTAATTTCCTTCCAAAAAATCCAATTTTTATATTTTTAGTATATTAAAAATACCAGAATATTTTCGGCCAAACCATAGCCTTCAATAATTTCAATTACCAATATAGTTAGTCACGGATTTTCAATAAATCATATCACAACATATGAAATAAATTCAAATAATGCGGGAAATTAATCACTCCAATATATATATATATATATGTATATATATACACACACACACACACTATTATATATAATATCACCCAACAGATAAATTATCAAATTCAACCAAGCACATCCAATAATTTAAATTTAACTATTTAGATTGAACAGGCAAACCAAGTGAGTGAGAAGATCTCACTTTTGCTTTTGTTTTGCAATCCATTTCCATCCCAACTTGTTTTCACGGTTTTTGACCTTGTATAAACAATTATACGATTTTTATTAATATTCGAACAAATTGAACAATTAATTGCCATTTTATAATTTAATAAATAATAATTTATTTTGAACAAATTTTCTTTTTATAAAATCTCTTAGTAACTGAAATAATCAAGTGAGTTAATTAAACAAATTAATCACTTTAATAAATTATTTTCAAAATAAACTATTAAATTTAAAATGTATATATGTATATTTATTTTTAATTTCTGAAACTACATCTATATAGATATATTTGTAAAAGTAATCTTTATAGATCTTAGAAATCTAATATTTTTACAGATCCCTATATATGTATTACATTATAATCCTTTCATTTTATTTCAGTAAATAGCAAAAATAAATTTCTACTCTATTATTTTTATTTTTTTTTCTATTTTCAAAACTATATATAATTTTCCCAATCTGTATATACGAAACAATAATCTACTTGCCCTGCAAATATATATGTGTTATTAATATTAAATTAAAAGAGCCAATATTTACCTTACAGCCCTTGCCCTACGAAATTGACCTTGGCAACGACAACTACCATCATCTCGAAACCCTCTTCACGTGTGCTTGAACTCGAAACCCCGCTCCATCGATTGAAATAGATGTCGCCTTGAAACTGAATTCAATTTCGTTTGATCTTCTTGAATTGATTTCTCAAAGCCATTTTTTTCTGTGAATTTTGATTATACAGCTCGGCCATTTTATTTCAATTGAATTGGATTTTTTTGTTTTTGAAGATAAAAGAAAGACTGGTTTATTTTTTTATTTTTACTGTTTGCATTGACATATTATTTAAAAAAAATACGCGTGTCCCTAAATGTAGACACGTCCTGTAAATTTCTAAGACGTGTTGCAAAAGCTTGCAATGTAATTTATCATTTACTAAAATTTAAATTGAAATCGTCTCAATTTTCGCAAAACAAGATCTTGATCTTCAATCGAGACGTGCCCTGCGTTCATAATGTTAAACCCTTATTCCGAACGCAATGGAAAAGGTTTCGAGTCCAAATTCGATCGTATGGAGAAGATAGCTTTTTGGACCAGTTATTTATTTAAATTTTCGAATTAGATTTTAGTGCGTTTATCTACCGTATGGTCACATTACAACTCCAAACACTACAAAATTAGAAATCCGATAGTAATACACTATTACGGATCCAATGGAACTGATTTCGTTGAACTCCGAGACTATGCCCCGGAAGACTATTTTTAATTATCGATTTAAACGATATAAATTCAGAACTGAACAATTCACTTTCAATTCCAATTTTAAAAGTTCTATTACCTTTAGTATTGTAAATATAATTTTTCCAAGCCTTTGAAATATTTTAGCCAGCTTAAAAAACAAGATTCCCTATTTAATCCAATTTCTAGTTATTAAAATTAAAAATTCAACTACCAAATAAATGGTTATATTTGAAATTCACATTAAAACTAACTTTCAAATATTAAAAATCATTTCAAATATCCCAATTTCAAATGTCCAAAATTTTCGAGTCGTCACAACGACCAACTTCTTATTCATTCCAATTTGATTTATATGTTCTTTTTCTTACATACATTCACTTTTATTTCAATTTCAAATTGATTCACAATCAATTTTATTTTTATTCCCTTCATTATTCACTACCACTATATGCAAATCCATTTTGTTAAACTTCATTTTAATCCTTTTGAACTTGATTCACAATCCATTCAATTTCATTTTATTCACATTCACATGTATTATATTCCTATCCTTCTTATTAAGCTTCAATTGATCCATTTAAATTGATTTTAAATCAATCCATCTATTTTCCATTAGTTTCCACTTCTGTTATCCACCAAAATTTGTTTAATTCATTTTACATTAACAACATACCAATCCATGTTAATTTTATCTATGAATAATTCCATAAATAATCGCTTAAGTTAAATTTCCATGGCAACCAAATTCTAATTCCTTTTAAATTGATTCATTCAATTTATCCACTTCCATTTACTTAGTATATCCAATTTATACTATCACTTGGAAATCATTTCATTCTATTTTTGAAAATTCATTATATCACAACATGGTTCATGCACTTGCATTCCTATTTACTATACTTCCACTTATATTACCTCTTTTCCGTTCACTTCATTTAACTCACATAGATTTATTCGCTTCATTTTATAGTGAATGGAATTTCATTTCCTGCTAATTTATTATAAACCATTTCACAAAATTATTTCTAAGCTTTATTATAAGCAGTCCACATCACAACTTAAGTTATATCCAGCTTTAAAATTTAAAATCACACTAAACATATCCAATCCATATCCAAATCATATTCAATTCATTTCCTCTTAAATTGAATTTGTTTCTTGTTATCAATTGCTTAACCTTTTAACATGGTCATACTTTCTCAGTTTCTAGGTTTAATAAGTTATACAACTTATTATTCACAATTCCTTGAATTTCCACTTAAGTTTACTCACATTCAATATTTTTAACATATAGTTGAATAATTACTTCACAATTTATGTTTACATTCGATTTACTAAATTTCAATTCACCCTCCATTTTAAAATTCAATATTTTGAATTTCCATTTCTTTACTATAATATCACTATTTTCATGTAGGTTTCACCATTTCATTTCTCAATTCATATGTTCACAACTTATCTACTTAAAATCCCAATTTACTAACTTAAGTCCGTTTACATCTTATAATAACATCACTTGATAGCTTAAGTATATACATTACATTCGATAATTATAACTTACAGTTATACAATCATCTTACATTTCACTTTATATTGCATTCAATTCAAATCCAATTTCTATTTTTATTTAACTTATCTTAAGTTAAATTTCCAACCTGTCTTGTTTGCTTTAGTTAACTCAAGTTAAATTTTAATTCCAGGATTAAAATTCATGCTTTCCTTTTCTTATCTATACTAACTTCAATTTTATAAGTGGAATAACTGATTTTTCTTACTTTACAAATCATTTAAATGGAAATCCCAGATTTCAATCGCCCATTTTTATTTCAAAGCATTTTGAAATCATAATGTACATATATTCCCTTGGTATATCAAATCATACTTTTGAAATATCAAAGCCACTTGTTTTTCCCAAAACAATTTCCCCTTGGAATTTCAAAAACAAAACTTGTCTATCAAACAAATTCAAACAAATGATCACAACCAATCACTATGGTAGCAATCCGTCACTTAAAACTCGAAAATGAATACTGATGATGTGGCCATCATCACCTGGATTATTTTTCAACGACTAAAGTGAGTTCAGTGCTTCCTTACTTCCAAAAATTCACTTGAAAACAATTTCTGTTCTAAACACATTTTCAAAAATCTTTAAGATTTAAAAATATCTCAAATCTTAGTTCAAATCCAATTTAAAACACTTTCCAAAATTATCAAGATTTTAAAATTCCTACACTTGGTTTAAATTCATTTTAACCCATTTCTAAAATTTTCGAGATTTAAATTCTGGTTTAAATCAAATTTCAGTTATATTCCTTTATATAAATCATACTTATAAATTTCTATTCGATTATATATAAAACCATTTCAATTCTTATAATCTATTTGATTATAATATTAACAACCAAGCATTCCGAACATATACAGTATAATAATTTCATAAATTATTTCTTTGTATCAGAAATAAATTTTGGGCAAAATTATTTCATTTACCCACTTTAGAACATTGCTAGTCGGTTTACCTTGTTCAAGAGTTTAGAAACCCCTATTGGTATGGTTGTACTTCCCGTACCGACTAGAATTCATAACACTCAACCGATAAGTCAACATAATAAAATGTAACAACCTGCTTTTTTCGACTTTCGAAAGTAGGCAACAATACGTCCACTGTATCAAATGCCGCACAATAGAATGCCGAAAAACCGAACCGTTAGGGTTAAAGAAGAAGAAGGTTGAAGAAGAACAGAAATAATAAATAGAATCTCACATTTTGCAGCTGAACAACATAAAATAGATAATGAATATCTTTAAAACAAAAGCACTATATCAGTTTATACATCACATCACATTATTAAAGTTTACAACGACACTATTCAACGCTAGGCATTTACAACAACTAATCCATATTAAGACTGGACTTGCAGCAATCCCAACGCAGCAGACAATACATAGTATAATAATACGTCTCGCCATTCAGCTTTTCTTCTGTTCTCCACAGCAACTTCTTGACCTTGCTTCCGAATAACTGATAACCCGACTCTAGGCTGCCCGTGTGGAGAATTATAGGCACCCAGAGTTTAGAAAGGGAATAATAAACTCCAAGTCAGTCATGGGACTGGTGTGAGATTTTAAAAATATTTATTTTCACAAAGAAAGGAAAAGAAATCCGCTATGCTTTTGGAAAATGAAACTACCATAAGGCCTCCCCGCACACACACAATGCAAGCGCACAAATAGAGAAGATTTCTCCATATGATAGTCAAACATGCTTGATATGCAAAATCCTTTTTGATAATATTATTATTAGTGCATAGGGCAGAAAACCTTTCAAAAGTATAATATTAATCTTAGCCAGCATAGGTACCATTATATTATGCCTGCTACAGCTACCTCATGAGGAGGCCAGTTATAAAATTGCAGTCGTAAAGGGCTCGTATTGTTTCTTGGATTTCCAACAAATGTTCAAGCTAATTAACTTCCTATTGCTACATGGGTACGCCTATGGATGGATGCCTCGAGAACTTAACCAGCTCCCTGCCAACAGAAGGCCGGGTTACCTCTGTAACTAGGTAATTACTACACGAGTATGCCATCCCTCGGTCGTTTACGACCTTTATCTGAGGATTCTCAACCACAAAGCAACAACCACAAAGTAATAAATTTGCAGCAACAATATAGGTAAAATATTTGGGTTCCATACCATGATACAACCTTTTTTAGAAGGAAATGACATACCCTCAAGGGGAGCTACTCCCAAATAACCTTGCCGCATCCTTCATGTTTCGACCATTTTCGCGGTGTGAGCCCCGACGAAGTCTCGTCCATAAAGCTACACTTATCACAAATCCATGCTTCGATCAACAAATGATTAGCATCACTTCGTATGCGACATTACGAGTTTGGGAATATATTACTAGTAACCATCAACTACATAACCTCTGAGCTCGTACGTCTTAGAGAAGGGTGTTAAGCTAAGAAAATAAATTCTCCGCCACCAACATAAATGTATTTGACATAAACCAGCTTTACATCTCAAAGTGTAACGTCAGATACACATCCCTACAAGTCCATTCCAGGATCGAACGGAACCGAAGGCACTTAGAAGAAGCCATTGCAACTCCGGATATTCACTAATCACGTCCGGAATCCCCATCACAAAGGGTGATAAAATCTCTATACCGGAGCAATGCGGTGTAGAGACATTCGATAGGTAATGCTTTTGCGTTCGAAAATACCCGGTCTTCAACACCATCTTCAAATGCTATCCCATTTCATCTTATCATTATTCGAAATAGGTTTTATGACACAAAGTCCTCTCCCGACTAATCCCAATAACGAGCGCTTATTTTAAAAATAAGTGTTACACTGAGATTTCAAATAAACCACAACAAATTTCCACTTGATCTTTTAAACAAAAGATCTATCACAATCAAAAAAGTTCGATGTGGTTTTCGAATATCCATTTGGAATCCGACCCCCGGTCACATCGATATTCAAATGCCATTTAAAGGCCAATATTGATAGTCGGTTATTTAACTATCAATAGCATTCACAACAATCACCAGATTTAAATAATTTTCCCCCAATTATTTATTTTTTAAAAATATATTTGCAAGATATAATTTTAACACTTCAACCATTTGAAAAAAAAATTTCAAATCACTTTTCACCTTTCAATCCTTTGAAAACAAATTTCAAATCACTTTCCTCACGTGGAATAAATTTCTAAATGTTTATCTAATTCCACTAAAACACTTATCCAAACATACTAGGAAACATTTAAAATGAAATTACTTTAAAACACTTGCTTAAATATTAGTTATGAAAATATTATACTAACACCATACATAATACTTCATGTCTAAACTAATTTTAAAATAAAATTAGTAGATAGAGTATAATATTTAAATAGCTATTTTCGAAATCAAATTTCAATTTAATCTTTAAAATAATCCCTTCTATAATTAATCAAATAAATCTTTACTTTAAAGATTTAAAACAATTCCCAAAAATCAATTTTTTTGTTTCAAATCAATTTCTAGAACTTTTAATTTATACTTCAAAAGCTACTTTAAAAATATACTCGACTTTCCAGGGAAGAATTCTCTTTCCATTTCAAAATGGTCTAATTAAATCAATTAATAAATCTTCTTGATTTATTTTAATTTACATTCCAAATCTGTAAATTTCATTCCACACTTTTTCAAAAATAAACCAAAATTTATTTTAAAAAAATTCCTTTTCCTTTATAAAATTCCCATTGTGAATTTTAAATTTTCAAATATCCACCGATATACGATTTTTAAATCGTTTTCCAAATATTCACTTTCAAATACCAAATCAAATTCCAAATCGATTTGCCATAATTTATTTTAGACACCAAATCAAATTTCAAATTGATTTCCCAAAGATTCATTTTCAATCACCAAATTAAATTCCAAATTTGATTTCTAAATTTATTTCCTTTTTTAAAATAAATTCCTTTATCTCTTCCTCTCTATTTAAAATCCAAATTTTAAATAAATTCTCTAACTATTAAACAGTATTACTCAAAACCCGTTTATAAAAACTTTTCCCATATTTTGGAATTAATACGATAAGATTATAAAAATTAATCTTTTACACTTTTAAATTCCTTCTTTTAAATTTGTCCAATTCCTAAAATTTAATTTACTATAAATTTTATACTGGAATTTCAAAAATCCAATTTTATTTATTTCTGGTACCATACGATACCAAAAATATATTCAGCAAAATTATAGCCTTCAATGATTTCAATCGCAAATATAATCACTCAGATTATAAATAATCAACACACAATATTGAAACAAATTATAATATTTGAGGAATCCAATTGGATCCCTACAACCCGTTTCCCCACATCCACAGATCTTAGCACAACAATTAAATACCAATTCCACTTCGAGGTGGAATATCATGGTATATGGGATTTACCTAATATCATCTGCTATTATGCGGCGCATAGGGTGTCATCCGCTATATAATGCGGGAAATCGATCACTCCAAATACATATATTATACCAATTCCACTTCGAGGTGGAATATCATGGTATATGAGATTTATATAATATCATCCGCTATTATGCGGCGCATAGGGTGTCATCTGCTATATAATGCGGGAAATCAATCACTCCAAATACATATATAATACCAATTCCACTTCGAGGTGGAATATCGCGGTATATGGGTATATATATAATATCATCCGCTATTAAGCGGCGCATAGTGTCTAATCCAATGCAACTGATAATAATTTATCATTCAAGCACACAGTCAACAATTTTAAATTTAACCATTTAAAATTAAATCAAAAAAATTCTGATTAAGTGAGAAGATCTCACCTTAGCTTTTTATTTTGCAATGCATTCCCATTCCGGCTTGATTCTCCATTTTAGACCTTGTAATAACATTTATACAATTCGTTAATATTGAATTAATCAAACAATTAATTTCTTTTGTCCAAATAATAATTTATTATTATATAGTTTATTAATATCTGAATTGATCGAACAATTGATTATCATTTAATTAACTAACTATTTAATTTAACTGATAATTTTCCCTTAAAAGTCTTTTAGTTACTAAAATAATTAACAAGTTAATCATCCAATTTTATTACCCTAAATACATTATTTTATAATAAACAAGTAAATTAAAAAATGTGTTTTTATTTATTTTTGAAACTTTATGTATATTATACAAAAATAATCTGTATAGAAAAAAACCAAATCTTTATATAAATCCCTATTTTTTTCCTTCCCAAAGCCTTATATACATTTTAAAAATCTAATTTACAAACTCTATTATATTTTCCAGAATCTTATAAATATGTGTACATATATTTTCTGCTGACTGTTATTATACTCATAAATCAGAACAAAATTAAGAATTTATTTAGATCAACATCATGTTCTGCTTTCACCTTATATATATATTTTTAAATAATCCCTAACTTCCTGATTTACACTAATTTCCCTTAAACAAAAAAACAAATTTAAAAATTTATTTACCTTAATTCGTTTTAATGAATCCGGCTTCCCAAATCGCGACATCACCAAACCCTCATCTCAAGCTTGCGTGCTCGAGATTGACCAGGCATTGCGCCCAAACCCTAGCACCACAAGCCGCCAAGCGACCTCGAGCCCGCAAATTCTAATATTGAAACAAATTCTAATAATCAACACACAATATTGAAACAAATTCTAATATTTAAGGAATCCAGTTAGATCCCTCCAACCTGTTTCCCAACATCCACAGATCTTAGCACAACAATTAAAACGAATTCTTTGATTTGCCAACGAACCCCCATTTGCTTGTGACGATCCAATTCTTTGCCGCCACCATCTGGCTTTGAATCGAAGTCGACCTGTGCGCGCTCGTGCCTAGCCTCAACACCAGACCACCGCTCCCCATCTTCGAGCTCCCAGTAGCGATACCCTCGTTGCCGTGCTCGTCGATGGAAGCCTGAGTAAAAGAGAAGCTTGCGAATGATTTTTACTGGCAAGATTGAATTCGTGGCCATAGCATTGGATTGGAAAGGAGAGCACACGATTTAACTGGCCATTGTTTGATTTTATTCGTAGTTCGAAATGTTCCGCCATTTTTCAATTTATGAATCTCTGCCATCATTTTTTGAACGAGGGATATATTTTCTCCGAGTCTTTTATTTGATTTTAGTTGGAGAGAGGAGGAAAGCTTGGCTATGGTTTATATTTTTATATTTTTGTCTAAAAACAAACATGTGTAAAAATATTTGCCAAGTGTTAGAAAGAGGAGAAGTGTGTAATAAATGGTATTGTGAAAATAATTTATATTAAATGCATACATATTATATTAAATTTAATTTTTAAACCGTTTCAAATTACACAACTTAAAATATTGATCTCCAATCAAAGCGTGTCGCCAGGCGTTTATAATATTATACGTCTAGTTCGAACGTAATGGAAAAGGTTTCGAGGCCTAATTCGATCGCATGGAGAAGATAACCTTTTGAATCAATTAAAACATTAAATTTTCGATATAAATTCAGTGCATTTGCTTTTCATAGGCAAACAATCACTCCAAACTGAAATCCGAAAATAATACAATATTACGGATCTAATGAAACTGGTTTCATCGAAATCCGAGAATGTACCCCGAAAAGCAATTTTTTTTAAATATCGATTTAAACGATATAATTTCAGACCCGAATAAAACATTTTCAATTTCAATTCTGAAGCTTCCATTATCTTCAGTATTATCAATATAAATTTTCTAAGCCATGAAAATATTTTCAATCAGCTTAAAACTAAATATTCAAATTTTTACCCAACTTAAATAAATTAAATTCAATAATTAAATTTCCAAATTCAGTCTGATATTTGAAATTCAAGTTAAATCAACCTCTAAAAATTAAAATTCAATCAAATATTTCAATTTCAAATGTCAAATTTTCCGGGTCGTTGCATTCTTCCCTCTTAAAAGAATTTCATCCCGAAATACTAGTTAGGAAGAATGATCCTTAACCCGTTTATCATTTTCCCAATCCAAATAGTTTTGTCTTTCCAAAACAATCTTTTTCTTAAAGACCCATCAACTAACTTTCAAACCTTAAGCATAAAATCCAAACCATACTGTTTCCTTAGCCAATTAAAATTTAAATTTAAATTATCAAAAAATTTCTAACTCCCTAAATTTTCGAAAATTTTCGCCAGCGTCTCCTTTGCGTGGCTAGCTCAGTACGACTACAAAATGCCACAACGGGCCTCCAAATTTCAAAAGAAAACAATAAAGCCAAGCGGCTAGACAGGAAAATCATCAAATTTTATATTGAAATACAAATACATACCTTTTTGTCGAGAAATTTTTATTTTATCTTCGAAATCATAATCCCATTTTCCTTTTCCTTTATGACACATGCACATCCTACTAGGCATAATATTAATTACATCATTCAAATTTATTTTGCATATCCCTTTACAAAAACTTCAATAGTAATTTCATTCAAATCTGTATGATGCACTTATATCATTCGTACACAATATTAAATTTGACCGCTCGTTCAATCACACAATTTTACTTCCAAACTAGTATTGTCCCCCCGACTTTCTAGTGCGGACTCAGATCTGGTTTCTTGATCAGAACTGTCATTCTCCTTGCACAACCGTTAAACTATGATAGAGAATTTCCTGAATCAACCAAAAATCCATATCCAGGTTCGTCGTCGAAAATCGAGTGAAAAATCCTAACTCGGATCGATATAACTAATTCGAAATTCTGTGCTCGAATTTTGGATCAAATTGTTATGGAAATAAAATAACATACGTACATCCCACGTATTTATTTTGATTATTAGCTTTATCAGTTACTTTCTTTTATTCACGTTGATTTTCATTCACTTATTCACAACTTTTTTTCCAATTCACAATTTCTAGTTTAATCTTCATTCACTTATTACTTAGAATATTTCCTCAATTCCAAAATTTTTACTTAAGAATTTCACCATTTATTTCTTAAGTTTAGTACACATTATATTTATTTTCAGTTCACCACTTCGGTTGATATCTACTTATATTTAAACTGGATTTCAAATTCCATATGAATTCAATTTACCATTCATTTATAATTATCGAATTCAATTCATTTCAAACCATATTTAATTTTTTCATTCTTTCAGTCAGTTTCGCTTACTAATTTTTATTTCAGTACTTTGCTTCGTTTGATCCAACTTGTCAAATTTCTCCATTTCACTTGATTTATCACAAATTAAATTCAATTCCAATTCCAGATAGAATTTCATTTACTTACAAATTTAAAATGAATTTCAACATTCAATTTTACTTTCACTTACTTGCAATTGTAAATTCATTCATTCATTCACAAATTATTTTCTACCTTAATAAATTTTATTCCATAACTATTTTTTTATCAGATTCTATAGTCCTTCCAACGTTTCAAAATCAGTTTAGAAATCAATTCAAATTTTTCTTCGAATTTCCAAAACCAAACCAAGTTTGCAAACAACTTCCATTTAAAATAATTTGACAGCAATTCCTCTCTTGGAAACTCGAAAATGAACAACGATGATGTCACGATCATCATAGGAATTATTTTCCAGTGACCGAAAAGAGTTTGTGCTTTTGTCCCTTTTTAAAACATTTTTTCCAAAACCTTTGAAAACCATTTCCAAACTACAAGGGAATTTAATCCTTTCCAAATCTCAAAACTTTCAAACCCTTTCAATTCTTTTCAAAACATTTCCAAATATTCCTCTAGAATTCTATTGCAGATTATAAATCACTTTTACAATTTATATTTACAAATCCTATTTGTATTTGAATTTATTTCTCTACTTTTGATTATGATTTCAATTCCTTATCCAATAATCAATGATAATAATTTAATATTATCACGTCCTAACATCCAAACAACCATATACTATACAATAATTTTCGAAAAATGATTTCTTTTATATACGAATATAATTTGGGTAAAATAATTTCATTTACCCTATTTTAAAACAATACTGTGTCGGTTTATCTTGCTTAAGAGTTTACAAACCCCGATCAATACAGTTGGCCAAACTGCACCAACCAGAATCTATAAACAATCAACCAATAATTCAACATAATATAAAACAATTTTATATTCACTAACAAATACGCGCTCATATCTATTATTGCACTCAAACTCATTCTAGAGTACTACTGACTCTATCTCTAATGAGTAACACCCTACAGAGCCAAGGTTGTCGCTTAACCAATTGCTCTGATAACAAATTGTAACGACCCACTTTTTTCGACTTTCAAAAGTCGGCATCAATACATCCACTGTATCAAATGCCGCACAATCGAATGCCGAAAAACCGAATCATTAGTATTAAAGAGGAAGAAGATAGAAGAAAAACAGAAACAATACAAGAATCTCACATTTCCAACGGAAACAACATATAATAGATAAATGAATATCTTTAAAACAAAAGCACTATATCAGTTTATACATCACATCACATTATCAGAGTTTATAACGACACAATTCAACACTAGGCCATATTAAGACTAAACTTGCAGCAATCCCAACGCAGCGGATATTACATAGTATAATAATACGTCTTGCCATCAGCTTGTCTTCTGATCTCCACAGCAACTTCTTGACTTTGCTCCCGAATAACTGATAACCTGATTCTAGGCTGCCTGTGTGCAAAATTATGGGTATCCACAGTTTAGAAAGGGAACAATAAACTTCAGGTCATTCATGGGACTGATGTGAGATCTTAAAAATAGTTATTTTCACGAAGAAAGGAAAAGAAATCTGCTATGCTTTGGGAAAATGAAACTACCATAAGGCCTCCCCGCACATACACAATGCAAGTGGACAATTGAAGGAGATTTCTCCTTATGACAGTCAAACATACGTGATACGCAAAATCCTTTTTGATAATATTATTATTAGTGCATAGTGCAGAAAATCTTTCGGAAGTATAACATTAATTTTAGCCAGCATAAGTACCATTATATTATGCCTGCTATAGCTACCTCCTGAGGAGGCAGGTTATACAATTGTAATCGTAAAGGGCTCGTATTGTTTCTTCGGATTTCCAACAAATGGTCAGGCAAAGGAACTTCCTATTACCACATGGGTACGCCTCTGGAGGGACACACAGAGAACTTAACCAGCTCTCTGCCAACACAAGGCCGGGTTACCTCTGTAAATAGGTAACTACTACATGAGTATGCCATCCCCCGGTCATTTGCCACCTTTATTCGAGGATCCTCAACCACAAAGCAACAACCACAAAGTAATAAATTTGCAACATCAACATAGGTAAAATATCTGGGCTCCATACCATGATACAACTCTTTTCCAGAAGGAAATGACATACCCTCAGGGGGCGCTACTCCCAAATAACCTTGCCGCATCCTTCCTGTTTCGACCATTTCCAGGGTGTGAGGTCTGACGAAGTCTCGTCCACAAAGCTACACTTTTCACAAAGCCATGCTACGATCAACAAATGATCAGCATCACTTCGTATGTCACATTACCAGTTTGGGAATATATCGCTAGTAACCATCAACTACATAACCTCTGAGCTCATACGTCACAAAGAAGGGTGTTAAGCTAAAAGAATAAATTCTCCGCCACCAACAGAAATGTATTTGACAGAAACCAGCTTTACATCTCAAAGTATAGTGTTAGACACACACCCATACAATCCGTTCCGGGATCGAATGGAACCAAAGGCACTTCAAAGAAGCCCTTGCAAATCCGGATATTCACTAATCACGTCCGGAATCCCCATCACAAAGGGTGATAAAATCTCTATACCGGAGTAACCAGGTGCAGAGACATTCGACATGCAATTCTTTTGCGTTCGAAAATACCCAGTCTTCAACACCATCTTCAAATGCAACCCCATTTCATCCTATCATTATTCGGAATGGGTTTTAGGACACAAAGTCCTCTCCCGGCTAATCCGAATATCGAGCGCTTGTCTTAAAAATAAGTGTTACATTGAGATTTCAAATGGATCACAACAAATTTTCATTTTGATCTTTTAAACAAAAGATCCATCACAATCACAAAGGTTCGAAGTGGTTTTCGAATATCATTTGGAATCCGACCCCCGGTCGCGTCGAAATTCAAATGCCATTTAAAGGCCAATATTGATAGTCAGTTATTTAACTATCAATCAACATTTATAACAATCACCAGATTTAAATAATTTTCCCCTAATTATTTATTTTTTTATAATATCTTTACGAGATATAATTTTAACACTTCAACCATTTGAAAACAAATTTCAAATCACTTTTCACCTTTCAATCTTCTAAAATCAAATTTCAAATCACTTTCCTCACATGGAATAAATTTCCAAATATTTAGCCAATTCCACTGAAAATTTGCCGAGTTCAAATACTTTAAAAATAATTTAAAACACTTACCCAAACACTTGGAAACATTTAAAATAAAACTATTTTAAAACACTTGCTTAAATATTAGTTATGAAAATATTATACTAATACCTCACATAATACTTCAAGTCCAAATTAATTTTAAAATGAAATTAGTAGATACAGTATAAATATTTAAATAACTATTTTCTAAGTCAAATATCAATTTAATCTTTAAAATAATCCCTTCTATAATTAATTAAATAAATCTTTACTTTAAAGATTTAAAATATTTCCTAAAAATAATTTCTCCAACAATTTTTTTTCAAATCAATTTGTAGAACTTTTAATTTATACTTCAAAAGCTACTTTAAAAATATACTCGGCTTTCCAGGGAAGAATTCTCTTTCCATTTCAGAATGGTCCAATTAAATCAATTAATAAATCTTCTCGATTTATTTTAATTTATATCCCAAATCTGTAAATTTCTTCCACACCTTTTTAAAAATAAACCAACATTTATTTTTAAAACAAAATTCCTTTTCCTTTATAAAATTACCGTTATGAATTTTAACTTTTCAAATATCCACTGATATACGATATTTAAATCGTTTTCCAAATATTCACTTTCAAATACCAAATCAAATTCCAAATTGATTTCCAAAAATTTATTTCAGACACCAAATCAAATTTCAAATTGATTTCCCAAAGATTCATTTTCAATCACCAAATTAAATTCCAAATTTGATTTCTAAATTTATTTCCTTTTTTAAAATAAATTCCTTTATCTCTTCCAATCTATTTAAAATCCGAATTTTAAATAAATTTTCCAACCATTAAACAATATTACTCAAAACCCATTTATAAAAACCTTTTCCCATATTTTGGAATTAATTCGATAAGATTACAAAAATTAATCTTTTATACGTTTAAATTCCTTCTTTTAAATTTGTCCAATTCCTAAAATTTAATTTACTATAAATTTTCTACTCGAATTTCAAAAATCCAATTTTATTTATTTCTGGTATCTTACGATACCAAAAACATATTCGGCTAAAGTATAGCCTTCAACGATTTCAATCACAAATATAATCACACGCAGATTATAAATAATCAACACACAACATTGAAACAAATTCTAATATTTGAGGAATCCAGTTGGTTCCCTCCAACCTGTTTCCCTACATCTACAGATGTTAGCACAACAATTAAGTACCAATTCCACTTCGAGGAGGAATATCGCGGTATATGAGATTTATATAATATCATCTGCTATTATGCGGTGCATAGGGTCTCATCCGCTATATAGTGTGGGAAATCAATCATTCCAAATACATATGTAATACCAATTCCACTTCGAGGTGGAATATCATGGTATATGGGTTTATATATAATATCATCCTCTATTATGCGATACATATGGTCTAATTCAATACAACTGATAATGATTTATCATCCAAGCATACAATCAACAATTTTAAATTTAACCATTTAAAATTAAATTAGAAAAAATCTGATTAAGTGAGAAGACCTCACCTTAGCGTTTTATTTTGCAATCCATTCCCATTCCAGCTTGATTCTCCATTTTAGACCTTGAATAAACATTTATTCAATTTATTAATATTGAACTAATCAAACAATTAATTTCCTTTGTCTAAATAAAAATATTATATGGTTTATTAATATCTGAATTGATCGGACAATTAATTATCATTTAACTAACTAAATATTTAATTTAACTGATAATTTTCCCGTTATAAGTCTTTTAGTAACTAAAATAATTAACAAGTTAATCAATCAATTTTATTATCCTAAATACATTATTTTAAATTCAACAAGTAAATTAAAATGTGTTTTTATTTTATTTTCGAAACTTTATATATATTTTACAAAAATAATCTGTATAGATAAAAACCAAATCTTCATATAAATCCCTGTTTTTTTCCTTTCCAAAGCCTTATATACATTTCAAAAATCTAATTATAAACTCTATTATATTTTTCAGAATCATATAAATATGTGTGTGTATATATATATATTTTCTGCCGACTGTTATTATACTCATAAATCAGAAAAAATTTAAGAATTTATTCAAATTAACAGTTTATACCTAGATCAACATCATGTTCTGCTTTCACCTTATATATATTTTTAAATAATCCCTAACTTCTTGATATAAACTAAATGCCCTTAAACAAAAAACGAATTAATTTTTTTTACCTTAATTCGTTTTAACAAATCCGACTTCCCAAATTGCAACATCACCAAACCCCCATCTCAAGCTTGCATGCTCGAGATTGACCAGGCATCGCGCCCAAACCCAAGCACCACGCGCCGCCACACGACCTCGAGACCGCCACCATAATGAAGGCGCCCCTCCGATTTGCCAAAACCCCCATTTGCTCGCGACGATCTAATTCTTCGCCGCCACCATCTGACTTTGAATTGTAGTCGACCTGTGCGTGCTCGCGCCTAGCCTCAACACCAGACCACCGCTCCTCATCTTCGAGCTCCCAGTCGCGATTCCCTCGTTGCCGCGCTCGTTAAATGAAGCCAGAGTAAAAGAGAAGCTCACGAATGATTTCGACTGGCAAAAATGAATTCACGGCCATAGCGTTGGATTGGGAAGGAAAGCACGCGATTTAACAGGCCATTGTTTGATTTTATTTGTAGTTCGAAATGTTCCACCATTTTTCGATTTATGAATCTCTGCCATCATTTTTTGAACGAGAGATATATTTTTTCTGAGTCTTTAATTTGATTTTAGTTGGAGAGAGGAGGAAAGCTTGGCTGTGGTTTATATTTTTATATTTTTCTCCAAAAAAAACCGTGTGTAAAAGTATTTACCAAGTGTTAGAAAGAGGAGAAACATGTAATAAATGGTATTGTGAAAATAATATATATTAAATGCATACATATTATATTAAATTTTACGCAACCTAAAATCTTAATCTCCAATCAAAGCATGTCGCCAGGCGTTTATAATATTATACGCCTAGTTCGAACGCAATGGAAAAGGTTTCAAGGCCTAATTCGATCGTATGGAGAAGAGGGCTATTTGAACAAGTTAACACATTAAATTTTCGATATAAATTCAGCACGTTTGCTTGTCGTACGGCCAAATGATCACTCAAAACAATATGAAAATTGAAATCCGATAATAATACAATATTACGGATCCAATGAAACTAGTTTCATCGAAATCCGAGACTGTACCTCGAAAAGCTATTTTTTTAAATATCGATTTAAACTATATAATTTCAAAACAGAGTAAAACATTTCCAATTTCAATTCTGAAGTATCCATTATCTTCAGTATTATCAATATAAGTTTTCTAAGCCTTGAAATATTTTTAATCAGAATAAAACCGAAGATTCAAATTTTTACCCAACTTCAATAAATTAAATTCAATAATTAAATTGCCAAATTCATTTTGATATTTGAAATTCAAGTTAAATCAACCTCTGAATATTAAAATTCAATCAAATATTTCAATTTCAAATGTCAAAATCTCTGGGTCGTCATAAAAAGAACATTTTATTTTCACTAACAATTACGTGCTCATAGCTATTAATACACTCAACTCATTCTAGAGTACTATTGACTCTATCTCTAATGAGTAATCCCCCACCAAAGCCTAGGTATATTGCCAACCTAAGCTCTGATACCAACTATCACGACCTACCCTTTCGACCATGAAAATTGACATAAATACGTTCACTGTATAACATGTCGAACGATCGAGTGCCGGAAAGACAGATTATTGAAGGGAAGAAAGTAGGTAGAAAAAGAAAAAATAACAAAAACAGAATCTCACAGCTGACTGATAACATATAATGTAAACAGTTCTTTATACCAACCAAAACTACAATATACATATCTCACATCAGAGTACACAAATCAATAATTACCAGCTTGGACAGTAATAACAACCCGCCCTCACAACTGCTGGTAGTTTCAACCAAAACACTGCAGTGGAAATAAACAAGTACAAGAATACGTCTCGGTTTCCAGCTCGTCTCCTGAGCCCTATATCATCCTAACCTGAACCATTAGTACTCGGTCTGACCCGAGCATTACAATAAAATAACATCTGTGTCAGTCCGGAAAACCAACACAAGAAAACTTACTCAATTTGATTTCTTAAAGTTATCAAAATCCTTTGGAAATAAAAGGTATCTCATTAGACCATGCCACAAATAAACATGACGGGTTTTTACCTTACGATAACCAAAACATTTCATATCAAAATCTTCTGATGTTATAATAGTGTCTAAGTACGAATACTTATTTAAATAGTTGAATTGTTACATTGATTAAATTCCAGCATACTAGGCTCTACGATCAAAACTGTAAAGGCACGTATTGGAGAATGGATTCCATACGAATGACTAGGCACTAGGGTACCAACTGTCACAGTACACGCCTAGAAACAGTGAACCGAGGACCACGCCGGGATCCCCTGCAACATAAGATCGGACTATCCCTAACCTGGACTGAATATGCTATCACCTCGGGTGTTCTCACCATCACATGAGCTCCTTCCATATACCATAGTAATAATAATATCCGAGGTTATCTAAAAAGGTGATAAACATTTTCTATTTGGCTCCGACCCACTTAACCATGCTGCATCCCCCTTGCTTTTCAGTCATTTCTAGTCGATGAGGCAAGAGGCTATGATTACCTTTTTAGAAATATTTCACTTAGAATGCTCATTTTCCTCCAATGACAATGTACTGATAGAATTCGTCCGCCCAAGTCTGTTCCCGGTCCGAAAGGAACCGAAGGCACTATTCCTACTACATCCATTTTGGAATCACCATCAGGATTAGTAGCATTAGCCATTGCACTTCACTGCTCCATCTTTGATTCAATGCTCTTGTCTTCATTCCGAAAACGTACTCGTTGGATCAAAATGGTTTTTCAGATAAATTATTCGATCCCAGTCTCTTCGAAACAAGTTCGATATTTCCTGGTAAGCTCAACCTCGGTTCTTTAGAAAATAAACAGACGAAGTAAGATCAGAGGTCACCTCCTAACTGTTAATGGATGGATTTCCTTATCATAGAAGAACCAAATGAGTTTATACGTATAGTATAGCATACCGAACGGTAACTGTACCATATAATTCCTATACTTCTTCTAGGCATTCTCAAAGTTATGTTTAGGACCAGATTGATAATCGGTTATTTGACTATCAAATAGATAATCAATTCAACCAAATACTTCTTTTCACTGAAAAACACATAGTCTTATTTAATTTAAATTTTAACTAAGTTAAATCTCTTTCACCAGAATAAGTACTTATCATATCAAATTTAGTATATTCAAAAATTATCCTTTTCAAAAATATTTTATTACTCTTTTAAAATAACGTGGAAATTGCCACTGCGGTATCAAACTATGGATCATAGCTCAATTATTACGTCTCTATCCCAGGGAAATTCAAAACTTAACTATAGGCACTCATTGCCTCCAATTTATGCCACGCGAGTATACCATTACTTCCCGAAACTTTATTTAAAAATTACCTCAAAATAATGCTTGTAAATTCTAAAATAATTTTCAACTTTAATCTAGGCAAATATACTTAAATAAAAGTTATTATACAAAGCCATATTAATATTTAAAAAATTATCCTTTAAAACAACAAATGGTGACTAATTCTTAAATAATAATAAATAACTAATTAATAATTATTATGCTTCACATAATTTAAAATAATTAAATAACTAGTTTCTAGAATACTTTTAAAATCACCTAGTTAAAAAATTTAAAATCCTCTTTTTAAAACAAGCCCAATTCCTGATTCCAATTTCACTTCATAAATTTTGAAATCCTATTTGCGTTCCAGTATAATCAATTTTATACTTATTTCCAAATTCACTTCTATTATTCCGATCTATTAAAAATCTCGATTTTTAAACCTTTGTTATATTTACAACAAGTTCCACTCAAGAACTTATTATTAAAAATCCTTTTATAACTTTTATTCCAAAATCTCTTTTTATAATATCCTAAATTTGTTATGTACAAATTTCAAACCATTTATTTTATCCAATTGATTAACCCAATATTCTTTATAAACATTTTACTTCAAAAATCCCTTTTTTAAATTCTTCTAAACTCAAACCATATTTTTATTTGTACTTTAAAATACCAAAAATCAAGGCCAAACAACCATAACATCCAATCAATATAAATCCCATATTAATCTATCACAAATTATTCCAACAAAACATATATCACTATATATGAAATTAAATACAACATTTATGAGAAATCACGTTAGATCCCTCCAACTTGTTTCCCTGCATCCACAGATGTTAGCACAATATAAAAATACCAATTCTGCTTCAAGGTGGAATGTCGCGGTATATAAGGTCCTATGCTATTATGCAGGGCGCATAGAGTCTTATCAGCTGTATATATGCGGGAATATCAATCTCTCCAATATATATACTACTATATATAATTTCACATCCAACTGAAAAAATGCATCAATTCAACCAATCAATCATTTATTAATTTTAAGTATTCAAAATTAATGCCAGAAGTCCAAAATTGAGTAAGACTAACTCATGTTGAGTTTTAATTTAGACAACATTCCAATTTTAAATTAAATCGAGCACGTTCGATTTAACCTAAAATTTTAACTTGCTCCAAACATCTCCTGATCTGGTCCAGCATGTAATATGCGTCACTGCAATCCCATCGTCGCTTGTTTCGCCCGATTCAGACCTCATATGACCATGATATAGATTTTTAAAGATTTTAACGCAATTACATAAATAAATCTTTTTTAATTACAAATACCGTCAAAGCCGTGCAAACTGGGATTCAAAATCAAGGCTACTCACATTGCTCTTCTTCCTCATGCGATTACAGGCACACTCAAACCCAAATCAACTGACCCCTTCAACGATTTGCCGCGTCACCTCGCGATCGTCGGAGTGCTATCCACGCCGCCACACAAATCCCCATCCCCAACTGCCCCTACGGCTGGAGGCCGGCAACCCCTCAACTCGCCAATAGCCAGAAAATCCCTTCCAAAACACGCAAGTTCAAGCTCACCCCGAGGCTACTGTCGTTCATCCATCACGATCATAACCGTTGATCACGTAGAATTCGTCGAGCCCTAGATTTATCGTTCAGGAAGTTTTTATTAATACTCGATGGATTGAGAGGAATTTAAGGTGGAACGAGATCAAACTTTGGCCATTCATTTGTAAACGGTGGCATTGTTAAAAATGAAAGTTAGGTTTTTGTTACAGTGTATATATATACGATGCAAATAATATTTTATTATTATTTTCACAATTAACTTGCTATTTCGAACGAACTATAAACGAGACATGCCGCTTGGAATTTATAATGTTTTACTCCTATTTCGAACATAATGGAACATGTTTCGGGGCCTAATTCGATCGTATGTGGAAGATAGATAGCCTTTTGAACCGATTTAAAATATTAAAATTTTGATATAAATTTCAATGCATTTCTATTCCGTATGACCAAAAGTTAACTCCAAACGCTACGAAATATGAAATCCGATAACAATACACTATTACAGATCCAATGGAACTAGTTTCGTCGAATTCCAAGACTGTGCCTCGGAAGGCTATTTTAACTCGTCGATTATATCGAGCGATTTTCAAATAGTCGAAATCGTTTAAAATTTCAATTTTTAAAACATACTAACCCCATTATAATTCAAATAGAATTTATATTCATATTAGAAATCATTCTAATTCATTTTAAATCAAAGTTCAATTATTTACACCATTACCATATATTATCTCCCAATATTAAATTTATATATAAAATTCCAACTTTTAAATTTGTCAAGTTTTAATTCCATTTATAGTCTATTACCATCATTATAATTCAAATGAGTTTAAAATCAGCTTATACAACATTTCCATTTCCATTTAACGATAGATGCACATTTTTACCCAATTTCAAATACTAAATTTATATTTATCAAATCCAATTAATCTCTATACCTGAAATGTTAAACTATTTTACCGATTCTCTCTAAATCCCCATATTCAAAATCAATTAACAATTCAAATTCAACATTTAAAATAAATTAAATTTTCAAAATTAAATGATCAAAATCCCGGGTCGTTGTAGGGACACTCTTATAGTTACTTAGTTGTTGGATGTTCAATCTTCAGGTGAAAACCTTCATAACTGATTAAATAGGAACATTAAGATTTTTACCATATTATGTGTAAAATGACCAATCTTTTGTATGTTATACATGAATGCAAATGCATAACCTATGTTGGTCGGATTAAAACTGCAAATTAATTACTTGCTTATAATACTACATGACTCACACACCAGATCGTGTCTGATCTACTCCATTTTCCCTCTTTATATTTATTGTAGAAGGATAGGATAATAGGTGAGTCAACTTGGATTAAGGTGCGTGGAGGAGACAACTTGATGCTTAGAGATATATCTATTGATAGTCTTGCTTCTATGTATCTTATTATCTTGTCAGTATTTGCATGGACCATGGTTATTTTGAGACTATTTTGATTTGGAATTATTTTTACTGGTTATATTTTATTTTCTTTCGATGTGAGATCTGAAAATGTGGAATGCTTATTGATTGTGTTTTTCTCTATGTCATACAAACTATAAAAACCTAAAGACTTGTGTTCCTAGTTTGACTCATATTCAAATGCCGTTTGGGGCTTTGTATCGATGTGTCCGGAGGTATGGATTGTCACATTTGGTATTAGAGCTAGGTTAGGCACATACTGAGGGAATGTACTAGCATATTTTTAAATTTATTACCTCATTACACATGCACACACACACGCATATATATTTGTATGTATGTATATATATGCATTTGTATATAAGTATAACACAAACACACGCTGATATTCTAATGACGCTTAATACTATCTGAGGAGAGTTGCTAATATTTCATATTTATAGATAAGTGAGATTAGGCAATCAAACTAGAAATAGTTTCGGTGAAGCGGCTGCGGTTCTAGGCATGAACATTCCAATATGATTCTGTTCATATCTATCGACAAGAGGCTCGAATGAATTGAACCCTGATGGAGGACCCATAGCACCAACACATGAGGCAGCCCTAGCTAGTCCACTTGCTTTGGAATTTCCTAAGTTATATCGAGATTTTCATAGTCTAGGTGGAAAGAATTATTTGAGTATTGAATCATTTGTTGAGACATAGGCACGAATGAGAAATTATGATAGGATATTTGCTTTAATGGGTGTGGAGGATGCGATGAAGAGACACATAGCTTCATGGCACTTGCAAGGAGAAGCCTTGAACTGGCGGGATATTGTCATTGCATAGGCATATGAGACTTGAATTGCTCGGACTGATATTAAGAGGAGCTTTGAAAATAAGTTTATATCAGAGGCAGAGTGGGTAGTGGAACTAGAGAAGTTCATCTATTTGGAGCAAGGAGACCGCAGTGTTAAGGAATACTTCACTGAGTACTATTAACTAGTGAAATATAGCCTAGACCTTATCAATACACTAGTGAAGAAGGTGTTGAAATCTGCTAAAGGGTTACACCTATCTTTGAGGGATACTGCTTTTAGTCATGTACCTACTAGAGTTCCTTTCGAGAGCTTGGTTGTGACGACATTACTAAATTCAATCATGAAGGAAGGACTAAAGAGGGCAAAAAGGAAGCCAGTTTAGCTGGATCAGGCAAGGGTAGTATGGGAGCTCAAGGAAGAATAAAGAAATTAAGAGTTAACTGTGAGAAGTGCTTTGGGAACGAGCATCTAATGAGAGATTGAAAAACGAGTATTACAAAGATTAGATGCTATAACTACAATTAGTTTGGGCATATGAGGAGGGATTGTCCGACTTCACCTAAGTGTTCTACCCAAGTGCTTCCAAATTATGGACTTAATGTTGTAATGAGCTCGAGCGCTGCCCTGGCTTGGGAAAAGGGATAGAAGGTAGTCATAGAAGGTGTTTTAAAATAATATCCTGCATCTTTGGATACACCAATCCAAAACTCAAAAGGGGCATTTGAAGCCGTGTCATGCCAAGAAGTGTGAATCATTAGGTTTTGATGGTTCATATGTTACAAAGATAAATACGAATTTAGAATTCCATGCTTTCAGATCTTACAACAAATGGAATGCAATATAAATATTGAAAATATTCTAAATTCATTACATTCTCAAAAGAAACAGTTGCTCATATAAGGAATTTGTAGATAATGTCATCAAATAAAATTACAATAAAGATTAGCTAATGAATATATAAGCTACGTAGGGGAAAGGACTACAAAAAACATTCTTCCAAGCATCAAGTCGCCTTCTCCACACACCTTATCCAAGTCACCTTACCTACTACTATGTCCAATTATATTAAATATAAAAAGGGAAAAAGGAAGGGATCAGATAAGATCTGTTGAGTAAATTATATCTCTTGTGTTATATTTTGACAAGTAAGTAAATTTTAGTTATAACCTACACAAACTAGGGGTGTTCATTTGTATGCGTGTACCATGGATAATAAATTAGTCACTTTTCACAACATAGGTTAACAATCCTTAATATGTCTAAATCCTAAAATAATCAATGAATATACCCATTCGAAGGTTGGACAACCTAAAATTGAGTAATCTTAGGAATATCTCTAGCATACGACCTCGATAACAAACCTCCTAATTATATGTCAGGTTAATATTCTCAATGGAAAATCGCATAAATCGTGCATATAGACCGAGCATATATCTCAATACCTAAGTACGCGCTGAGTATACAACATTAACGATTTATGGCCTACAAAAGCATTCAGGTAACATTCTCATTGGTAATCCTCTATGCTTTATGTCATTAAACTCAAAGCTAAAGAAGTCATTTAAAAATTACAACTACCCCTTAGATTCAACCACCTTGCCTAATCGTATAATTGCACTATTGGAGATGTCTCCATCATTCTTCCCCATAGTCCAACTTGTTAAAATATGTGATTGAGTTGATTTGATTATAGTAATGAAAAGAGCATCTAGGTGCGATATAATCATATGTTTTATTGAGGATAATGTAATGCAGCCATGAATTGTGAACCTAGGTATGTCACCAAGTGTGTAACTGATCCTACTTATTGCACAACTCCATGAAGCTACGCAAACTTTTGAAAATCGAAAAAGTGAGAACAAGTTGCCCCAATCCATTTTGCTTGGCCTGCATCAGGTCCAAGTTCAACCTAGGCATGGTGAACCATTTAGAAGTCTGAATGGCATATTCAGACATCATATTTCGATTCTAGACATCAAAAGATAAGTGTAGATGTTTGAATCATGTGAGAATTGAACCATTTCCTTTTTAATTTATTTACTATTACTTTGGGCTTATGTATATTGGTATAGTTCATCTTTACACAAGTATTTATGTTAAGTTTTAAATTTATTCACCTATAAATTCTTACAGATTTATCTAAATGATCATGTACAGTTATTCAACGATTCGTACACAGACATTCCAGTTTGTTTAGAAATTGATAGGAAAAAGTCTAAATGAATTTAAAGGTATGTACAAAGCATCATTCTTGTTCTTTAAAATATGTTCAAATCTCCTAACCAGATATATAGAATTCTAGAGATGCATTTTTATCGAATTTACCCTTCCCCCTAAGTTCCAACTGTAACGACCCAGAATTTCAGTCAATTGAAATTTTTATATTTAATTGATTAAAAATATTAATAAGTAAATTTTATAAGTTGAATAAGTTTTTATTCAAATGTCTTGATTTAAGTGGATAATTAAATTATTAATTTAACATTTGAAATTGCAGAAATAATTGGATTTTGAATTTATTGTGAATGAAAATGATTTATAAAGTCGAATTTAATTCTATTTGAATTAGAATGATGTAAGAGGACTTCTAAAATTGAATTAAAAGTTAATTTGTACAAATTGAGTATTTTAATATTTAATTAACGTGTAAAATAGTCATTTTTCACACGGTCTCGAATTTCGACGAAGCCAATTTCATTGGATCTGTAATGTTATATTGTTGTAGGATTTCAAATTTCATGTCAATCAGATTTATGGTTTAGTCGTGGCAAGCTGAAATGCATAGAAATTTGTTTAAACAAATTTTAAATTTAAATAATTCGACTCGAAAACATATCTTCCAAATACGATCGAATTGGCCCTCAATATATATTCCATTGTGTTCAGAATAGGGGTAAAACATTATAAACGCCCAGCAGCACGCCACCTTTGGAGTTCGAAATATTTTTAGCTGAATAGTGTTTTGAAATTGCCTATATAAGGATGTAATTTTTTCAAACCCTAGCCAAGTTAGGGCCAGCCGCCATTTTCATCTTTAATGGACGAAAGCGCTTGAAATTTCTTTCCTCTTTTTCTCCCGATCCATCCAGTTTCATCAAAATTATCAACTACAATGTTGTAGAGGGCGACGAGTGCTATCAATCCAACGGTGAATATCATTTTTAGAGGCGTGGATCGTCGACAATTTGTTCGCGAACGACGCACGTTCGAGAACTATTTTCAAGGCCTATGGGTGACCGAGCTCCATGTCGTCATGACTGAAGGTAGAGGCAAGGTGGGGTTTTAAGATGAAGGTGCATGATCGTCGCCTAGGTGGTGAGGGGGGGGGGGTGCGGCAATTAGGGTTTGAAAGGGTCGATGGCTTTCGTGAAGCCTGGGTTGTTCATGCAAGGAAGAAAAAGATCGACCAGCCAGATCCTAGCATTCAAAATGCACGGCCCAGATCTGCTTGAGGTTTAAATTAAAAAAATTTATAAATTTTATTATATATAAATTCGTGCGAACTTCTAAATGTCAAAACTTCTTCATAAGAGGTTAGTTTTTGACAAAACAAGTTGCGAGGAGTTCGTATTGACGAGCAATACATTTTGGAGCTGGTTTGTTTGATTTTATTTGGAACAATACACTACAATTGCCATTGGAATCAATGTGAGTACAACTCACTCTTTTTGACTCATTGATATTTTTTTATAAGTGAGAAATAAATTTATTTGTAGTTATTGCTGATTGTTTAGATGATATATGATATATTGTATATATATTGATTGGTATTTTGATATATTCCTGCCTATTAGAGCAGATGAGACCCTATACGTTCCCATGTATGAGCGGATGACCCTTTGTACGTGCGTCTACCTAGAAGCGAACATTGTACATGTATTCTCATATGTATATTTGTTGCAGGTGATAAGTTGGAAGGATTCAACTAGATTCCTCATAAGTATTGGTTTTATTTACAGATATTGTGATATATGCTGTTATCATGTAATATATGATGTATTGGATGCCGTGATTGATGTATTTAGTGCCGCTATAGCATGTGGCCTATTTTGGTAATTCAAAAATGTTAAAGTGACGATTTCAAATTTAAAATGGATTTTCCAGTGATTTGAAAATAGATGTTTTATTAATTTTTGAATGGTTAAGTAAATGGATTTATTCTAAATAAATAAATGTTATAATTTTTATAACATATAAATTATGATATTTGAGAAATATAATCAAAATGTGATTTTTGAACTATGACGTTAACCATTTTGTATATAGTCTAAATTGAGATTTTTGAATTTATTATAAACAATTTACATATAAGTTTATAAAATTGAATTTTTATAAATCAGAGTAATGAAATTAATAATGAGTTTTGTAAGTGTTAAAATGAAATTATAAATGGGTTTTATAAGTAAATAAGATTTACAAATTTACGAATTGATGATGTTATAAAAAGAATGAATTTGTAAATAAATGAGTAATTTATAAGTAAATTAACTTATAATTTGATTTTGGCCTATAAACGTGATAAATGAGTTTGGTTAATTAAGGGATTTTATATATGGAAGTTTTTATAAAATAAAAATGTGAATTTATAAACATTGTTTTATAAATGTGAAATCTATTTAAATTTGATAAACTAGATATGGATTTTATTAAAGGAATTATATCCATGATTTTGGACAGTGGATTATCCTTTAATAAATATGTAGAAGTAAGGAATTTGGATAAGAGAAATATATTCACGATTTTGGACAGTGAATAATCTTTTAAATTTAAATGCAGGTTTTGAAAAATGATCTTTTAAATGTAGTAAAATGTTTTGAAGATATTTTAAAATGTGTTAAGTATCGAAACCATAGATCTAATCATCCACTACTGAAATAGACGTTTTTGAGAAGTAAATAAATGATAAACTATAACATTATAGTAAACGATTTTCGAAAGGAAATGTTTTGTATAGTATATAGGACTTATACATCTACCTAATTTTCGAATCCCTATACTAGTGATTTTGGGTTGTCATAACGATGTTTTACACAACATTCGTTTTGACACAAGTAAGAATGTTTAAGGGAATGTTTTCCTTAAAGAATAAAATATATACTTAATCCTGATTTAAGTATATGTAATATTTTCTAAGTGTTGAAAATAAATTGATTTGCGAATTACTTATTATTAAATAACTATATGGAATGTTTTCCAATATTGAAAAGTTGAAACGAGTTTAGAATTATATCTTTTAAAGATAATTTGAAGTGAATATTTATCAAATGATTTAATTAATAAAAGATTAATTAAAAGGGCCTAATTACTGTTTATAGTGCTAAATATTTGTTTGTTTGCTTTGATATTTAAATAACAGACTATCAAATTGGGCCATTTTAGTTCCTCTACTTGACGTCGGAACTATTTATTCATACACTTAGTACGTAGCCATCTATGAAGGCTTGATTATCATTTGTGTTGAGAATGTTCATTCGTGTAGTGCAGAGTATTACTCCAATCTATCGAGCTTTCTTCTTGGCCGTAGGATAGCAAGTTGAAAATTGGAGACGTGATAAGTCTATGAGACTTAGTTTTCATGTTAGGTTGAGAAACGCTTCTACATTGTTGGTGCGAAGAGACGTGGATCGATTTATCCAAAAACCACTTCGGACCAACTTTTATGCGACGATTGTGCAGGTTGGTCATGATGATATTGATATTTAGGTTTTCATAGTGGAGGACTGCTTGTTGATCGTTTGAGGTTAAAATCCCAATATACATCCAGTAGTTGTAGTCTCTTCATTATGAGATATCTAATACAAGGACTATTCGCTACTAATCCTAGGAATTTCCTGACAGGATGTGGTAGGAAAGTACCTACGGTTTGTCCTGTTCTTGGACAACTTGTATGGATGTTTGTCCGACATTGCATTTCTAAAGATTACGTATTTAGGTTTTTACAGAAGTACATCAGTGGTGGCAGAGAAGGCAATTTCTCTTAGCTTAACACCCTTCTTGAGACATATGAGCTCAACGGTTGTATTTTTGTATAAGGCAATTAGTAGTTAACGAAAATGGCCGTGTGGCATTCAAAGTGATGTGATATGTGAAAGGTAATATTCACCTCGAGCCTCATCAGCCGAAAATGACCAAAACAGGGTTAGATGCAGCAAGGCTAAGTGGGTCGCTCACAAGTAGGATATGATCATCCTCTTCTTGATATATCTTTATAGGCTATGACATCGTGTATATAATTATTATGGTTTTATGCTATGAGGGCCCTCGAAAAGGGTCGGTAACTACCGAAGGATGGCATATTATGTACTGTCTAGTTATAATGGTAGGCCGGTCATGTGTTGGTAGAGGGCAGATGTTTTGTGCCTCGGGACATCCATCTAGAGGTGTACCCATTGGAAGATAGTCCTTTCATCTAGTCATTTGTATGGAAATCCAAACTCCACTACGTGCCTGTCATTTTGATTGTATTACCCATTCTAGGCTATATGCTGGAAATTATTCATTGTTACAATTTCGCTATGATTAATATTATTTGTATACTAAACACTAGTACAATATCAGATGATTTGTCATGAGATGTTTTAGTTTTCGTAAGGTAAAAACATGTCCATGTTTATGTGTGGACTTTTCTTACGAGATACTTTTATTGTGATAAAGGAAAATTTTTGCAATGTAATAAATTTAGTTGAATGTGTTTCTTATGCTAGTTTACCAGGCTGATTCGGATGTTCTTCACTTTCAATTCTCGGGTCATGCCGAGTATATTTACAGGTTCAAATTTGATGCTTTTGTAGCTTCAACAGGAGAGCTAGAGATCTTCATTGTCATATACATGTATCTGTTTTGGTTATCCACTTTACATATTATTGTTGTTATTTATATTATCAGCAATTGTGAGGACATGTTATTATAACTATCCATGCCGATGATTAGTGACTGATTGTTGAACTCTGATTGATGTATGTATATACAGTTTCTGTTTTGTAAACACCATTGAGATGATATTATATGTTTTCCACTTCGTTGGGAGATTATGTATTATTTTATTTGGTTCTATCTTCTCTCTTTCTTCTTGTAACAACCCAATATTTTCAGCTATTCACATCCACACATGTCGGACTTGAATTTCTCAAAATTGCGCATTGTAAATAAATTTGGAGCAAATGAAAAACAATCACAGAATCACAGACACAGAAATATCAGAATAACTCGAAGCGTAAATTTAAAATACCATAGTAGTTCATGAAGCTACTATAACAAAAATGTCAAAACAAACTACATAATATTAGTCTGAAATATATACAATAGAAATCCCAAATACATAGATGTTTATAAATACAAGAGCTGAAATAGACAACTGAAACTGAAATGGATAGACAACTAGATAAGCAAAATCTCTAGTGATTTCTAGCTCCACAAAAAGAAATCCAAAGCTAAGCTATAAATACTCAGGCTGACCCAAGCGTAAAGTAAAACACAAAACACTCGAGTTAGGACATATATACTTATATAATGTAAACCAGCTCAAGTGAACTGTAGTAGTAATGCACAGTAACTTAAAGGATGCTTGGGATTACCCATTCTCTAAGGATTAGTTAAACCATAAATTAAATACATCCCGTACTTAAAATTCCAAAATGGTATTTTATACTTCAAAAATTAAATATCATTTCAAAATTCAATATCATTTCAATTCGTTTTAAAATGTTAAAAATATCATATTATTCCCAAACCTCATTCATTTTATTAATTTAAAATACCATTTCAAAATGGTTTATATTTAACCAATAAAATGAAGTTATTATACTTTTAAAAATCAAATAGCCAATTCCCCAAAATTTAGTCTTTTAAAAATTCATTGATTCACTTAAATTTTATTAAAACGGCGAAATTTCAGCTTTCGCAGCATTTAGAAAATGCTACGGTAAGTTACATTTTAAAACAGTTCAATTTAGCAAAAACAATATTTACAAAAATGCTGTAATAGTTCAGGTTTCAAATAAAATCTATAATTCAATTCTGCAACTACATCACTTACAAAGTGCTGTAATAGCGCTTGGTTCATTTTTGCCTTTTAGTTCACTTGTATCAACTACAGCACTTAGAAATGCTGTAATATCCTTTACTTAAGAAATGATAGCATTTCTGAAATGCTGTTAAATTAAATTCCAAACTTTCAATACAATTTCATAAACAATTAAATTTTAATTTAAACCAATTTAACTCATAAAATTTAATAATTTCACTTTAAAAACAATCATTTAAATGCCCTTTAATTTATGATTTTATAAAGTGAAATTTTCATACAAAATCAAATTTTAATAATTTACTTATTAAATTAATGTACAGTTTTATAACTTTTCATTTACTTTACATTTTAATTAGATTTACCATTTCATAAACTAAATTTAAATTCCATTTTATTTCCTTAACTTAACTTTTAAACACATTTTACATTTTCCAAGTTAAGCTATATTTCAAATTTCAAATTTAAACATTTATTAGTTTAACTATTTTTAACTTATAGAAAAATCAATAACACTTATAAAAATCATTTTAAATTTAAATTTAAATCTATTTATCATATTTTCTTACTTAACTTAAATTCCATTTGTAAACAAAATCATAAATTCCAAAATTTACTTATATTTCAAATTCTACTTTACCATTTATTTATTTCACTTATTTAACTTGTAGAAAATCTCTAATATTTTATAAAAATCATTTTTAATTAAATTTAAATCAAAATATCATAATATTTTCATTTATAAAATAATTTATAATTTCTGGAGAAATATATATATTAACCATGGGTCTGTATAAAATTTCTAACCTAGGTCAAGTGATACGGATAATATATCATTTTAATCCGTAATTTACAAAGAATCTCGGGTTCTATCATTTCAAACCCGTAATCCCAAGTAAAATGAAATAAATAAAAATCTTTTAGGCCTATCATTTTAGCCTATAATGATTTTTCCCGATTCTAAAGTCCATTCGGGTGTGTATCATTTCAACCCATATTGATTCTATTCTACAGGGAACTTGCAGTGTGATAAACTGATATAAATAAACAGAATAGTATCATATAGCAGTAACAGATGATATGACAGGTGTATAAATAGGGGTGAACATCATATTATCATATCATAGGCAGTTATAGCATGATAATATAATCTATAGATTCAAATGGTGTCAATTTACTAATTATATAAGTACATATGTCATGTGTGAAATACTCACCTCTACAAGCTGGAGATAACAGATTCAGACACACAAATAAAGACCCGGAAAGCACGAAAGCACGACTACGGATTCAAGTGAGGGAAGAGCCAAAGTGATTATCTTGTATATATCAAACAAAACAAAATATTAAAACATGAATTACAACCCAAAATATGACATTAAACATCCTAGAAATAATGCACAACATAGAATCAAACAACTTTCCCATGCTTTCACAAATCATATGCTTGACCTAGAGTTTGAAATGCACGGCCTTATGGTGTAAATGAGTCAAGTATGGGTCGGGTATGGTCCATAGGGTCGACCTAGCTTGGATATGAAGGTGCTTATGTGATTAATGGCATGAACAAGCATAAGTCAAGGCAAAAGTGAAGTTTTGTCACAATCACAAGGTTCGACCATGGCCTTATGTGGCATGGCCATGCCTGGTGGAGGTCAAGGCATAGTGCAGCAGTGGACTAGGGTCATGTAGGGGCTGCAGAAGGCGGTGCCAGTGGTGGCCGAGAGGGGTGTGGAGTTGTGAAGGCGAATAGGCAGTCGGCTTGGGTTGTTTTCAAGTGGTGCTTGCATTTTTTGGAGTTTGCATCTATGGGAAGGCCACGACCTATCATGTTAATGGAGTTGGAGGGGGTTTTACAGCCGAGTATGGTGGTAGTGGAGGTGATGGTGAAGGAGGAGCTATAGGCCGAACACTCATAGGTGAAAGCAAGGCAAAATAATACATAAACAAAGAAGAAAAAGAGTAAGAAAAAAAGTGAAAACCATTACCAATTTTCTTCAGAAATCAAGGTCGAAAGTTTTGAGATGAGAAGTTTAGTTTTTGCATGAGAAATGAGAAAGAAATGTGGCTGAGAAAAGAAGTAATCGGCCTCATCAATGCAAGTGGCAATTTGAAATGAAAAGACAAAGGCATGTGAAAAGTCTAAGGTATATGAAAAGGTTATGGCTCTTAATATTTCCATTTTCTTAATTCATTTTAAATACATGAAAAATGTAAATAAATAAAAACAAAACAAAACAACATAAAGTATGAAGTAAAATAAATAAATAAATTTTAGATAAAATATAGAAAAATATAAGAAAATAGTTATTTATATGAAAACTAATATTGAAAATTGAAAACAAAATATAACTAGTTTTAGGAAAATAACTACAATACTTTAAAATGTTTTAAAAATAAAAATATATACCTAACATGTCATATAAAACATATTAAAACATGATATGAAAATTAAATATATTATTTATATAAGTTAAAATAAACTATATTGTTAAATATATCAATTTACACACAATATTGTAAAAAACATAACTTTCACAATATTAATCAGATTTCAACGAAAAGAAAAGCAGTATACTTATAATTTAGTCTATTTTCATAATAAAATATAAAATTAAAAAATTCAAATATTTAAATTTTAAATTTAAAAGTCAAAGTTTGACCAGATTGACTAATATCCACTTTTTTGGAAAATATTCTATTTATTCAGGTTTGGAATTATAATTCACATAAAAATTGAAATTTATAATTAAAATAACAGATTTATCCATTTTAATAAATATAATAAAGTTTTTACATCAGAAATTCAAATAAAATAATCAAAATAAACAATTAAAATAAATCACAAAATTCAGGGTTGTTACACTCTCCCCCACTCAAATCTTTTCGTCCTCGAAAAGAACGAACAAGGAAAAGGAAGATAGCAAAGAAAATAGTACCTAAAAAAACAATTCCGGGTTCGAAGGGCGAATGCTCTCCTCCGTCTCCCAGGGAGAATCTTGATCATCAATACTCCGTTGTACTTTGATCAGACTAACAGATTTCCTTCTTAGCTGCTTCGTACCTGCTGACAATACAAAGTGGCTTACTCTCGATAGTCAGATTAAGCTCAATATCCAACTATTAAGAGCAGAAAGCTGAACAAGATGGGTCATGAAGATACCACAGAAGATGTGAGATGTGGAATACATCACACACTCAAGAAAGCTTCTCGGTCAAATCCAAATGATAAGCTAAAGAACCAACTCTTTCCACAATGTCGAAAGGACCCTCGAAAAGGAAGAAGGTAGGAATAGCTAGAAGGAAAAATAGGTTGAAAGACAAGGATGCACCATATTTGTAAAACTATATAAATTTCAATTAATTTTTTTTATATCTATACCATTTTAATCATTTTATAATATGATGAATAGTCATTTGATTCAAATTTGATAGTTCGAAGTAAACAATATTTAAAACATTTTAAATTATTTAGGAAGGTAAAATAAATGATCAGAATATCCTTTATATAATACTTTATCAAAATACTTTTATAACTCGATGTCTTAACAAGTTTACTTTCGTTACCACAGACTCTGGCCATGCGTTGATCAGGCGCAAAGCTAGAATTCTCCAGGCACTTAGTAGACTTGTTTCAACACCTAGTGAAAATACTGGAAAGCCTTTAAAAAAAACAAATATGGAAAGTACAATCCAAACAAATCAACCACCCGAAAACATGTCGATCATGGATTGCGGATACACAATGGTTACGCCTGGATGCCCCAGGAAACATCCGTACCCGTAGGCTGGCTACCGCGGCCCTGCGATTACGCAATGAAGACTGGTAGTACCGCAGATACACAATGGTTACGCTGGATCCCCCAGAAAGCATCCCTACCCGTAGGCTCTCGCAGCCCATGTGGATTACGCTACCAAATACGACCTACATAGGTCGCATATACACAATAGTTACGCCTGGATCCCTCAGGAAACATCCGTACCCGAAGGCTCTCATAGCCCCTGCGGATTATGCTATGCAGTCGCGCTCTTAAGACCATGGAGATTGCCACAGAATTCGATGGAAACTCGAGTATTATATCCGAAAAACCCAAATCAGAGAGCATAATATCGATAGAATGAATCCACAGTGTGGCCACAAAGAGGATATCAAACAGAAGGCACTTTCCATATCTTTACTTTGAAAATATGTATCATGTAGTACCTTTCAAATCACTTTAAAATATCATACTTATATAAAGTCCATCATAAAAAGGATTCCATTTTCAAATTGAATACTTTCCAAATCAATAGTATATCAAATCATAATTATAGACTTCAATTATATAAGATTTCTCTTTCTAAATTTAGTACCTTTTCAAATTAACAGTTTTCAAATCAACTTCATACTTATACAAATCAATTTTATATAAGTTCGATAACTCCCAAATCAAGTATTTAATAAAATAAGGTTCTCAATTTCAATTCCTTCCAATAACGTTTCAGTTTCACAATCATATATGATTTTGCCAAATCATTTCTTTCAGATTTAATATATTCAGTTTCAAAGTTTCTTAAAACAATAGATTTAGAAATAATCCAAATTTCCAAATTAACAAAATTTAGGTCAAACAAATTCATTTCAAAAACCATCATATAAGTACTGGGTTTTACTATCCAATCTATTTTCAAAACAATATATCTTTCTCAAAATCAATTATACCCAAAATGATTTCCAAGGTATAACTATCCCTTTAAAACCTTAAAACTATTTATTTCTATCCAAAAGATCAATTTACCTTTTTCAAACTATTTAAAACTAAATTTTATTCAAAACACTCCAAAACTAAATTCCATATAAGTATAATTAAAAATAGTCTTATTCATTTACTTAACATGACACTTTCAACTCATTTACCTAATCGAATGACTTATATTTTTCCAGGATTACATAGCTTTGAAAATTTAACCTTAATTTGGAAGTGCTCGAACTTTTAAAAATAGTCGAAGAAACCAAATTTTTAAATCCAAGAGTTGGAAATCAGCAACAAATCAGTAAATCAATTTTTATAAATAGATTATACTAAATCAAATCTGAAACTCGAGGACTGAACGCCGGCTTACTTTAAATCATTTCAAATATACATACATCTATCTTTTGAATATCAAACCATACTTCAAAATTTGAAATCAAAATTGGTTTCACAAAATCACTCGCATAGCAAAGCTACTAGAGTGGCCTCTCCCCTACCCAAAGACTCGAAAATCAATGTCGATGATGCATGCATTCATCACCGAAACAGCGACATAAGTGGGTTCGGGACTTTTATTTTCTCGAAAACTTCTTTTGATATTTCTTTGAAATCATTGGAATTCGTTCGAATACATTTGAAACATTTCTTATTCGAAAAAATATCTTTAAATCATATTATTATTATATATTTTCCAAAATCTTAAAACCGATTTCAAAACACCGGAGTTCGATTCCTCGATATTCAAATTCAAAACCCTTCAGTTATAAATCATTTTTATATAAGTCAAATTCTTATAAAAAATTTCAAAATTTCAAAGCTTCAAATTTTCATTTTTTTTAAATGTATATAATCCTTATCAAGATAATAATTTCAATGTATGCCCAATTTCAAAATACAACCAAATACAAATTTTCCAAGGGATGATTCAAGGATGGGTTTTAAACAAACAGAGATTCGAATTTAGAGGAACTCTAATCAAATAGAATCCTGATTTGAAGATAAGCTCGAACTAAGATTAGATAATTTAATAATAGAAGATGGATAAGCCTATATAAATTATGGGCGACCTTAACTGAGTCAGCCGTGACTTCAGGAATATAATCAATTTGGAAATCTAAGGCAAATCGACATTCAATCGCTATAGATAGAATACAAATAGTGCAGGAGATGGATAGCATCGTAAACCGAGGATACAGAAATTTCCGGTGAATCGATGCCAATTGTAAGGGAGTTTCACCCCTTTACAAATCATTCAAAGATTTGCGGAGTCATCGATCTTTATAGTGGTCATTCAAAGTGGAGTTTTGGAATGCTCCAAAATAAAAAGGGATAAAATAAGGAAGACAAGACTGAATTTCTGAACAAGTGGAAGCGTTCCAAAATTCAAGGAATCCTAATCGATAAGAATCCAAACCAAGATATTACTAACAAGGTGGATACCGAAGGGATGAAGTTCAGAAAATCTTGATTTCCAAAATAAGAAAATTTATACCAATATAATCTTTGAAAAATCCTTTAAAATCATTTGTAAATCAATTTATACTTCGAAAATGCGTTCTCTCATAAGGAAATGATTCTGAGATTGATTTCACTCATTCTAGGGTATTCCCACCCTATCTCTAATGAATTTTGCTCCGCAGGCTATGGTTTGCCTAAAACTAAAGCTCTGATACCAATTGTAACGGGTCGTGCTAGTGGGATAATGCCCGCCGTAGCATACATTGGTACATGTGTTCTGCCTTTACGACCAGCCTCTTGACTGCACCACCAACCCCCGCGGGGACATGTAGGAGTAAGAGTCATCCGCTCGCTACCAAACCAAATGCGAGAACCCCCTATCATGTTCCACAAAAATAAATCCAAAGCTAAGCTGTAAATACTCAGGCTGACCCGAGCGTAAAGTAAAACACGAAACACTCGAGTCAGGACATACATACTTATATAATGTAAACCAACTCAAGTAAACTGTAGTAGTAATGCACAATAACTTAAGGATGCTTTGGATTACCCATCCTCTAAGGATCAGTTAAACCATAAATTAAATACATCCCATGGTTAAAGTTCCAAAATGGTATTTTATACTTCAAAAAATATCATTTCAAAAATCAATATCATTTCAAATTCGTCTTAAAATATTAAAAATATCATATTATTCCAAAACCTCATTCATTTTATTTAATTTAATATACCATTTCAAATTACATTTCAAAATGGTTTATATTTAGCCAATAAAAATGAAGTTATTATACTTTCAAAAATAAAATAGTCAATTCCCCAAAATTTAGTCTTTTCAAAATTCATTGATTCGCTTAATTTAATTAAAACGGTGAAATTTCAGCTTTCGCAGCATTTAGAAAATGCTACGGTATGTTACATTTGAAAACAATTCAATTTAGCAAAGACAACATTTACAGAAATGCTGTAATAGTTTAGGTTTCAAATAAAAGCATTAGTTCAATTCTGTAACTACAGCACTTACAAAGTGCTGTAATAGCCCTTGGTTCATTTTTGCCTTTTAGTTCACTTGTATCAACAACAACACTTAGAAATGCTGTAATATCCTCTACTTTAGAAATGATAGTTGTAACATGCCAAAATTTATTAATTTAAATTTGGTAACTTATTTGGACTTTTGGAATTTAATTTGAAAAGTTTCAAAACAAATAAAATATTATTAATATTAAATATTACAAAAATATATGGATATTGTAACGACCCGCCGTTCTCACCGCCTCCAGCCGGTAATTAAACCAACTTGAGACGTTCAAAATGACGGATTGTTATTCAGTTTATAGAGTTTAAACAGAAACAGCCACAGAATCACAGAATAATCATAATATTTTACATAAATGAATTTTTTTTACATATATCAGAGTTTGTACAATGAACTAAATTTTATACAGCGGAATATTTCTTTTAAGTACAAAAAATTCTTCGAAAAGCTAAAGTGAAGCAATTTCTCCAACTCTCTCTAACTTCGCGGCCTGAAAATCTTCAAGCTGTAAAATTACTCGGTCTGACCCGAGTATTACATTCAAAAGAAAATAATACACAGGTCAGTCTAATTCAAACTAAGTTATTAGTGCATAGAGGCAATAATAATCAAATAGCAATTAGATGATAGTCAAATATAAATTTACCTATCCGATCCTTTAACAAGAAATCAGATAACGGTAAATATAACACTTAACAGTGTTACAACAATAAATCAGTAGATTAAAATTATCAACAAAGATAGATGAAGGGATTATTGATGAAGATAATTTAGAAAACAATCAAAATTTGCCTAAACGGCAATTAACAACAAAATCATCAAAATGTGATTCAAAATATATTGAATTGTCAACATAAAACAATTTTCATCAAAAAGAAAACATCATTTAAAACATTAGATTTGGTAGGGCTGCAGTACACACACGCGTATACGGCCTCGCCACATTTTTTAAAATGTTAACTTCGTGTGGCTGCAGTTCACGCTTGCGTGCACTGCCTCGCCACTACCGTAATGAAATAGAAATCATCACAACAGTAAAATAACAGAAATCGAAGCTGTAGAGGTCAAGTCAGTGACTCAACATAGCTGCAATACCAAAACCCATGCAACAAGGCAAGGTCGAAATGCAATTGTTTTGCATATACTCAAGTAACTCAAGAACCAAGTTTCCAAACAACTGATTACTGCACATTTCAACAAGTGCAAAATTTTCATAAAAATGAACTGCAGCCCCGTTACTTGGACACAAGGGCAACTGCAACAATAACGCAGCCACCACAAGATCACAATGCAATAAAACTGTCTCGAAGCAAATTAGTCGAGACTATCAAAATTCAGTAAAATCAGAAGCAATAAATAATCAAATATCGATGCCACAGCCATTGAACAGCAGGCCAAAATCAACACTGCGATCACCAAAACATGTAAGCAAGTGAATGCAAGTAAACGACACTGAGGTGCAATGTCTAGCGTACATATGAATTAATTTCATATGTACAACGACACAAAAGACAACTCAGCAATGCGAAGAAATCACCAAAGACCAAGGCACAGCCGAGATTACCAGTGCAATGAAAATAAAGGCAGCAATGTACATGAGAATTGACTCAGTGCACATGTCAAAAAAAATTTCTTTCGAAATTGAACAACACAACTCTTCAACAGCAACATGACTCAATGCATAAGCACTATGCAGAGCTCGAAGCTATAAAGTTAACAGAGGGTCTCAAAGTACAATGACACAGTTACAATATAAAATACAAAATGCCACTGCAGTTGCAACAGCAGATCTACACTGCTCAGGGATGAACACGAAGATGGCCAGAGCCGACATACACGGGCCACAAAAATCAATATTCATAATATTCAGAAAATCAAAGAAGTTATAACTGGAATGCATTAAGTACTGGAGTTACTAGAGGTGTATTAAACACCATCATATAAACTACTAAAACTGAAAAAGAAATCATCTTAGAACATATATCACAAATACATCAACAAAGATCAAGTAGCTGTTTCAAACTAATGAAGTGCAGCAGGTCGTACAAGTTGAAACCTGCAATACCACGACTGGAACAAAATGCACAGTCGAATTCCAACCAATTGTGGATAAAGGATTTCACCATTAAAATAAAGGCCGAAGCCAATGCACCAGAAATGTCGCATAAACAAAGTCAGGCCGAAGTCACAGGGACAAAAATCAAACAAGTGTAGCCGTGTAACTATCGACATGAACAAGATTCAAACTTGAGTACAAATGGAAATACAAAACAACCTGCACCAAAGAGCAATGGCCAGTACAAATGACAATGCTAATTCGAACAAGTATACTCGTATCCGAGAGTATATGCAGTGATATGTAGTGATCAAGTGTGCACTGTGAATTTGAAGCAGAGGCAGACACAAGTGACACAAACATCATACTAAGGTTTGATTTACATCATAAGACAAAACCAAGTTCAGGTTAATTCAAGAAATAACATGCAGTTTGCTGTGATACAAGTCAATACTCAGTAAACAACAAAGACAAATGAGTACACCTATAAACAGAGGCATGGAGAAACAGGGCAAACAAATAACCCAAGTCAAAACGAGTCAACCCGGTCTCAAATCAACTCAATACAGAGTTTTCAAGCTTAGCTAGGCAGTGGCCGAAATAAAAATGGCTTCGACTGATGGGAGTCATGGAGCAGCAAGTAGGAATCGAACAGGTGAAGTATGATATTGGGGTGAGCATACAACAAAAATCACTAGCAAGTAGCATGAAATCAAGTAGCATGAAAAAAAAAATGAATTTAAATCAGTCAGTGAAACCATCAACGTTTACACAATTTAGCAAACACGAAATCGACTAAAAATCAAAACCGTGAGTGAATTGAAAACAGCAGAAAAATCAACAAAACGGCAACAAATTCATACGAAAAAAAAAACAACAGTAACATGGAGTTCAAAATTAGATGTGAGTAACATGCGTCACTCACCTTTGCCTCGAAGCGGTCGCGAAAAAAATTGAAGCCGAAACCCTCATTTAGATCGAGCGAATGAAGGACGAGCATGAGCCGCCATTGTTGTTTATTTTTTTTTCGTTTGAATGGTTAGGGTTTCGAATGAATTTGGGGGGGGGGGGGGGGGTTCGGCCATATATAAAAAGAGAAAGGGAAACGTGAATTTTGCGTGGTTGAAGGCGTGATGAAAGGCGTGAATTTGGCTGATAAGAGTAAGGTAGTGTACTCTTATTTTATTATTTATTTATTTTATTTTTATTATATATATATATATATATTTTTTTTGAATTCAATTTGTTTTGTATAAATTTTCTTTAGTTAATATAGAAACGTTTTGAAGTTCAACTATCAACATCAATTTATAAATTTACATAAAAATAATTCGTAAATCCAAACTATTTTTTCTAAGTCATTAGTTTGAATTTCAATTACAAATTAAATATTCAATTTAACTCCAAAGTCAAATTTAAATTTTATTCAACTTTTCACTAGATTAAATTCTTAAATTTAATCGCCAATTTATTCTGATAATTTGAAATTTAAGTCAAATTATCATTTAAATATTTAAAATTAATTAAATATTTTCATTTTTAAATTGTTCAAAATTCTGGGTTGTTACAGATATAAATAAAGTATTTGGTAGTTAAGCTTTAAATAAATAAAGAAAAAAATTATAAAAACAAGAATTTGTGTTAAACATAAATATATAAGGTAAGATAAACCATAAATAAATACATATGGAAATTCATGCGTGAATGCAAGACAAAGAAAAAAATGTGAATTTTATATAAGCAAGGAAAAAGAGAAGAAACAAAAATATCTATGTATAAACAATAATGTACATACAAAGTTCAATTAGATATGTATGTAAACAGGAATGGGAACAATTGCATTAAATGCTATCTTCTCAAGCACAAATAAAATCATTTCAGCCTCCAAAAGAAAAATCTGATCAAATAAAAAAATAATAAAAGAAACTGACCAAAAGAAATAAGCTATACCAGATAGCACCTACCTGTACAAACTGTTTTCTTTATATATACATCCATAATTAGTTCTTGTTCGTTCAAACATAACTTAGCATTTCAGAAACTAATCTATACAACTGAAATTTAAATTAACAACTCAACAAAAAAAAAGAGGATCAAAGAAGATCAAAACTGCACTTTTTCAAAACAGGAAGTTGCTCTCTGTTCACAAACTTTCCAGGTGAGTAAACATACCATTTTTTGAATTTAAACTTGTGCATCTGTTTCATAAATAAATGTTTTAATTTGCTGTATATTTGTAAGTAAGAAATTCTGTACCTATATGTGTACTGTGAATTTTGTATGGTCTGTTCTTCTAAAATTCTAGTTACAGAGCAAGGTAAAGTAGAAACAAATTTATAAATCTTCATACAAACATTTTTAAGTTTAGGATTTCAAACAAACAAGTTTGTTTAAACTTAATTCAAGGCTTAGAAATTTTTTTAAGCTTGGTATTGAAATATTTTCTCTGCAAACTAAATTTTGCAGTAAAAGGATGAATATATGAAAATTTCGAATATTTTAAACCATCGATTCAATTATATAGCTTGAATCTACATACGAAGATAGGATTTTTAAAACAAATATGACGATATTTAGTTGAGTGTGCAAGGTGAAGTTTCTAATTGAACCAAATATGCTTTTTAATCAATTTCTAATGATCGAGCAAATCTTAGATGTTGAATTTTTGTTTGAAGGTAGTTTGTTGATCAATGATTTCAGAAAAATTGTCCAATAATTTTTGTATTGTACGAATTGGTGGGACGAGACAAATTTAGGGTTTAAGCTTGAGTTTTACAATGGTCTGGAAACATGGTGATTTCGTCACCACAGACTGATCGAGTTGCGCAAGCTTCAAGGAGATGGCAGAGTGGGGTATCGGAAACGTGAGGCCAGAGTTGTGGATTTTCTGATGAACGGCGTGAGTGGGACGAGGCGTTTTCATTTTGGTGAGTTCGAGTTACAGTTTTGAATGAAAGTTTAAAATTTGATTTTGAGTTTTTGGCTTCAAATCGAGTTTGGATTTCGAGTATGGGTGAGTTTTGCGACTTGCGGAAGGTCGTGAAGTTCGCTGGAGCGACGGCACGATGCCGTGCAAGTGCACGACATCGATTTTGTATCAGGAACTTTTGGGCTTGGGAGGAACTCGAAGGAATGCTCGAGTAGGAGATGGATTGGCTCGGGCTTCTCACGTTCGTGTGGAGTTGGTTCAACAGTTTATAACTTAAGTTCTATAAAAAAAGAAGAAGAAAGTACGTGAGGGAGAGAGAAGGCCTCGGGGAAATGAAGGGAGAGACTCGAGTTTAACTCGAGTAAGGGGGGATTTTTCTCGGGTTGACATTATAGTGCTTAGCATAATTAAGTTTGAAGTTAATTATCTTAAACAAATTTTATGCATTAATAATTTAATTTATAAGTTTTAATGATTCAAGTTAATACTTAAGAAATGTTTGAAATCTTAATTAATACTTTAATTGAGTAGATAACTTAAAGATATGTGTTAAAGTTAATTAACATTAAAGGTTTTTTTATAATTGTAATAAATTGATTTAAAGTAATTAAGGAAATTTTTTTCATGTTCATTAAGATAAATTATTATTAATTAATTGTTTAAAAAGGATAATTAAGAATGGTTAATTAATTTATGATTGTAATTAATCAAGTAATTAGGGATTTATCAATTTGTAATTAAAGATTGGCTAATTAATAATTAAGTGTCTAATTTATTTGTAATAAGGATTTGTTGATTAGATAACTAAAGTTAATCAATTTATAATTAGTAGTTAATTAAGATGATTAATTAATGAACAATTGATAAATAAAGTTAATTAAGATTTAATTAATTCCTAGTTAAGAATAATTAATCATTGATTTAAAGAATAAAAATAAGCATGTGGTAAATTCACTTAAATCACATTCACCTTAGTTGAAAATGATTGACTATTATCAAATGTTGTGTACTGGATTGATATTTCTGTTGAGATTGTGATACTATGTGATGTGAATTGCTTTGTGTTGAACTGTGATTTGTTATTTGTTTCTGTATTTATGTGAAAACCCTTTTGCCCGTAAAACGACATTTAAACTTCGATGCGACAGGGAGTTGGATTTCAGTTAATCATCCGAAACCCACATCTAACCCTGAATGCGAATCTTTGTAATTGATACACCCACGTGTTTTAAAATTAAGCGCTCACTATTCAGTTTAGCTAGGAGAGGACCTTTGTGTCATAAAACCCGTTACGAATAATGATACGACGAAATTAATAGCATTTGAAGACGGCGATGAAGACCGGGTGTCTTCGAAGACGATAGGATAACCTATCGAATGTCTCGCACTGAGTTTCTCTGGTATTGAGATCTCTACGTGTGATAGGGAGTTCGATCGGGATTGTGGATACCGGGATTTGCAAGGGCTTCTTCCTTTATTGGACGAAGAGACTTCGGTTCTATTCGAACCCGGAACAGACTTGTATGGTTGTATGTTTGACACAACACTTTGAGATATAAAGCAGATTTCTTTCAAATACATATCTGTTGGTGGCGGATAATTTATTCTCTTAGCTTAACACCCTTCTCTGAGACATACGAGCTCAGAGGTTATGTAATTGTAGGTTATTAGTGATATACTCCCAATTTGGTAGTGTGGCATGCTAAGTGCTGCTGTGTGTTGATGATCATTTGTTGATCATTTATGATCAAAGCATGGCTTTCGGGTAAAGCGTAGCTTTGTGGACGAGACCTCATTGGACCTCATACCCCGGAAATGGTCGAAACAGGAAAGATGCGGCAAGGTTATGAGGGTCGCGCCCTTTAGGGTATGTCATTTCCTTCTGGAAAAAAGTGGTATCATGGTATGGAGCCCAGTTGCCTTACCTATGTGGTTGCTGCAATCTCATTACTGTATGGTTGTTGCTTTGTGGTAGAGGTCCCTCGGATAAAGGTCGCAAACGACCGAGCGGTGGCATACTCGAGTAGTAGTTACCTAGTTACAGAGGTTACCCGGCCTTGTGTTGGTAGAGAGTCGGGTAGGTTCTCGGGACGTCCCTCCAAAGGCGTACCCATGTGGTAGTAGGAAGTTCCTTAGCCTGACCATTTGTTGGAAATCCAAAGAAACAATACGAGCCTGTACAGTTTTAGTTGTATAACCTGCCATACAACGTGGCAGTAACTTGCCACAAAACATGGTAGCTATAGTAGGCATACGACGAAATGTGGTATGCTGGCTAAGATTAATATTATACTTTTGAAATGTGTTCATACTATGCAGTAGTAATAATATCAAAGAATTTTTCTCGTATCAAGCATATTTGACTATCATAAGAAGAAATCTCCTCCAATTCTATGATTGCATTGTGTGTGTGGCGGGAGGTCTTATGGTAATTTCATTTTCTAAAAGCATACCGGGTTTTCTTGTATAAATATATTTTATTTAAAAGCAACTATTTTCGTTTACTCATACCAGTCCCATGACTGACCCGGAGTTTATTGTTTTTTCCTAAACTCTGGGTGCCCATAATTTCCACACGGGCAGCCTAGTAGCAGGTTTTCGTGTTCTGGTGTTAGCAGTATTTTGGAGACTTTTACCTTGGAGATATTTTGGAAGATTTTGGATCTCAAGGTGCTTAATTTTTGGAAGTCCACTGTCGCTTCATTCCTTTAAAGACTTTTTGGCATATGATCACTTGTTGTTCTATTGTGATGTTCTATTTGGAGTTGTGATATATGTATAAGAATAATCTGATGTAGTGATGGATATTATGATGATGTTGTATCTATGATGTAATGCATGATATTGATTTCGTTTCCATTGTTTTATATTCATTTAATGTTGTTATAAGCTTCATCCGACCGAAGTTCGATGTTTGAATTTTCGGGAGTCGAATACAAAGGAGGTATTTAGTGTCAATTTTTGAACATTGGATTTCGGGTCATGACAAGTGGTATCAGAGCTTGAGGTTGAGTAAGAACTTTAGCTATGGAGTATAACACGTTAGATGGCTCATTAGAGATAGGGTGAAGTATACCCTAGAATGAGTACAACCGAGGCCGAAACCCCAAATTTTCTTAGTCTATTTCCTTTAACCGCCGATATTCCTTAAGATATCTCGTCCGAATATCTAAAACAATTTTCTTACTAATTACATATAGTAAGAATAAGCTGACGAAGAGGAAGGGCCGGGGGGCAAGGAAATGCCACATCACCTAGTCAAGTTCCCATAACAGCAGGAGCAGTTTTATCTATTCAGCATCAGCCGAATCTGGACGATTTATAAAAGAGTTTCTCAAGGCTTGGTGATAAGCCGTTCACTAGAAAGGAGTCGATTGTTGAGGCCAAAGCATGGATCAGATCATGTGAAAGAATCTTTGGAGGGCTAAAGTTGCAAGACGATCAGATGCGACTCATAGCTTCTTGGCAACTTCAAGAAGAAGCCTTAGCATAGTGGGAGACGGTTATTATAGATAAGCCAGAAGACGATTTTACTTGGGAGAGATTTAAAGAAGTATTTGAGAAGCTCTATATGCCATCAGATAGAATTTCTCGAATGTACCAGGAATTCATGGACTTAAAGCATGGGAGTTTGTCATTCGAGGAGTATCTAAACAAATTCAATGAATTGTCTCATTTTGGTCCAGAATTGGTAAACACACCTTTAAAGAAGAATGAAAGGTTCATTTGTAGGATGAATAAGAAATTCCACGAAAGAATGACTGGCCACGTCAAAGAATCCTTTTCAGATTTGGTTGATATGGGGTACAGATATGCTACACTTGACATGCAAGAAGCCCCGGTGGAGAAAGGAAATTCGAGCAATCAAAATTGGAAGAAGAGGAAATTTGAAAGCAAGAAACCATGGCAGGGTAAGGAGAAAAAGAAGAGCAATCAGGGAAGCATGGCAGAGAATGTTACTTGCTTTAATTGCTTAGAAAAAGGCCATTATTCGAGCAGATGTACGAAGCCTAAGAAACAAGTCAATCAATCCATTCAAGCAAAACCCAGGAAATGTAATTATTGTCAGAAATTGGGACATGAAGTTAAAGACTGCCCAGTCATGAAGCAAGCTCAGACAGCCAAGGTGTACATAGTCAAAGACAAACTTGCATCTTCCAAAGCAGAACAGGGGAAAGGAGTTCTGGAAGATGATCTCAGTATTTATGATAGAATTATTAGAGTTCTATTTGACATGGGAGCTACACATAGTTTTATCTCTCGGCAAGCTATAAATGAATTAATTCTTGAACCCGATTTTGTTGATGAGCCTTTATGCGTAAAGAATCCAGTTGAAGGTCCCACGAATCTTTGTCTTCGATGTAGAGACGTTCCTATCTCATATTCTTTTTACTAATTCCCTATCAGTCCCTTTGTGCTTGATTTTAATGAATTTGAAGTCTTACTCGGAATGGATTGGCTAACAAAATACGAAGCCAAATTGGATTGCAATAATCGATTGATTTCGATTAAAACCAAATTTGGAGATTCCATAGAGATTTCTTGTAAGGACCCTAGTCCTAAAAGAGATGAGTTGATGTATAACTTGGGTTATCCCAAGTCCAGTCTGGAGTCTATACCCATTGTTGGAGATTTTTTGGACGTGTTCGAAGAAGTGAAATCTCTACCTCCACATCGAGAAATAGAATTCAGAATTGACCTAGTACCCAATGCTCGTCCTGTCCACGCAAGTCGCAGGATGACACCCAGGGAAAGGGTTGAATTAGTTAAGCAAACTGATGATTTGCTAAATAAAGGATTAATTCGACCCAGTGTTTCTGAATGGGGTTCAACCATCGTGTTTGTTGCTAAATCGGATGGATCTTTGAGATTGTGTGTGGATTACCGCGATCTCAATAAGCTGACTCTCAAGAATAAATTTCCTCTACCTAGAATTGATGATCTGTTTGATCAATTGCACGACGCTCGTTTCTTTTCGTAGATGGATCTAGCCCAGGGGTTCCATCAACTACGAATCACCGAAGATTGTGTTCATTTGACTACCTTCAGGGGTCCTAATATGTTCTACGAATGGTTAGTCATGCCTTTCGGGCTAACCAATGCTCTGGCATACTTCGTAGATCTTATGACTCGTGTGTTACGGGAAGTATTGAATAAATTTATGCTTGCGTTTATTGACGATATTTTGGTCTATTCCAAGACCGAAGAGGAGCATGCCGAGCATCTTAGAATCGTTTTGGAGATATTAAGGAGGAATATTCTATTCGCAAAATTTTCCAAATGCTAATTCTGGGTCAAAGAAGTTAAATTTCTCGGCCATATTGTTAATGAAGAAGGAATTTCTGTTGATCCTAGAAAAATTTCCGCTATTCTTGATTGGAGGAAACCCATTACCCCAAAAGAAGTTCGAAGCTTTTTGGGTTTAGCAGGTTATTATCGGAAGTTTGTTCAGGACATTTTAAGATAGCTAGTCCATTGACTAAGCTAACGATGAAGAATGCAAAATTCAATTGGACTCCAAAATTTGACGAAGCTTTTCAAGAGTTAAAGAAGGGATTAACCACCGCTCCTGTACTCGCTATTATCAACAAGAATCAGGGATTATCTGTTTATACCGACGCTTGCGGTGATGGTTTGGATGCGATATTAATGCAGAATGGGAAGGTAATTGCCTACGCGAGTAGATAATTACGTCCTCATGAAAGAAACTACCCAACCAATAATTTGGAACTTTTAGCTGTTATCTTCGCTTTGAAAATATGGCGACATTATCTTCTGGGTAAAAAAAATCTTTTCAGCTTCCCTAACAATTTACGAATTTAACTTAACTTAACAATATACTTATTGAACTCTCTTTATTCTAGGTGAAAAATTCGAATTATTCACCGACCATAAATCTTTGTAATATCTCTTCACCTAGAAAGATCTAAATCTGCGACAACAACATTGGTTGGAATTTCAGGCATCTTATGATCTAGATATTCAATATACGCCGGGAAAAGCCAATGTAGTTGCCGATGCTTTAAGTAGGAGGGCATGTTGTTCTTGCATATCTTGTAGTCACTCCTACTCTCCTTGAAAAGATCGCCAGCAAGCAAAAAGAAGACTAGTTATTTTGGGGAATCTGTAAAAGAATTCAATAGGGTGAAGATTCTAGTTTTGCAATTGATGATAATGAAGTTATAAGGATGAAAGGCAGAATATGTGTCCTAGACATCCCTGATCTAAAACGTGAAGTTTTGGACGAATGCCACAAATCTAAATTCAGCATCCATCGAGGGGTTAACAAAATGTATCGTGATATCAAAAGAAGTTTCTGGTGGAAGACAATGAAAAGGGATATATCTATATATGTGAGTCACTGTGCTACTTACCAACAAATCAAAAGCAATCAAAAGAAAATGGCGGGTTTACTTCAGCCTTTAAAGGTACCCAAGTGGAAATGGGACCAAGTATCGATGGATTTCATCGACGGGTTGCCTTGTACACGAAAAGGTAATGAAAAAATCTGGGTCATTGTGGATCATTTGACTAAGACAACCCACTTCTTGCCAGTGAAATCTACCCAAACGGCAGCAAGTTTAGCCAAGTTATATGTGAGAAATTGTCTGTCTCCATGTTATTCCTAGCAGCATAGTGAGTGATCGTGACCTGATATTCACTAGTAGATTTTGGGAGGCATTTCAAGATGCCTTGGGAACAAAACTGAATTTCAGCACTGCTTTTCACCCACAGTCTGATGGGCAGATAGAGAGGATTAACCGAATCTTGAAAGACCTATTGCGTGCTTGTATACTTCATTTTGGTGGTTCTTGGGTGGACCATTTACATCTCGTCGAGTTCTCTTATAGAAATAGCTATCAGCCCAGTATAGAGATGGTTCCTTTTAAAGCTTTATATGGCCGTCCGTGTCGATCATCCGCATGCTGGATTGAGGCAGGTGATAGACTTGTCCTTGGATCAGATATGATTAAAGAAGCCAGAGAGAAAGTTGATTTTATACGAAAGAAATTGAGAATGGCTCAGGGTCGTCAAAAGAGTTATTATGATCGTGGAAGAAGGGATTTGGAATTCCAGATTGGAGACTCTGTCTTTCTCAAAGTATCTCCATTGCGAGGAGTATTAAGGTTCAGGAAGACCGGTAAGCTGGCACCACGATATATTGGTCCTTTTCCTATTCTGAAGAGGATCGGTTCTTTAGCCTATCGAGTGCAGTTGCCAAGCTGGTTATCTGGCGTGCATGATGTGTTCCACATTTCTAATCTTCGAAAGTATGTGCACGATCCAGATAGTATCATTGAAGAAGCTGCTTAGCAGGATCTCGAAATCACTCCCAATTTAACAGTTAAAAGAGAATTGATAAAGATTATAGATCGTAATGAAAAGAAATTGAGAAAGAAAGTTGTGAAACTAGTTAAAGTTCAGTGGAGTGGCGATCCAAAGGACTACACTTGGGAAACCAAAGATAATATACAGAAATCATATCTCAACTGCAGAATGGATATCTCGGCTTAAACTGGTAAGCCATTTCTCTATCCTTTTCTGAATTCATATATTCTTTGTTTGCTTTTCTCTCTCTTTCAAGGTTCGAGGACGAAATTTTCTTAAGGGGGGATATTTGTAACATCCTAAAATTTATTAATTTAAATTTGGTAACTTATTTGAACTTTTGGAATTTAATTTGGAAAGTTTCAAAACAAATAAAATAGTATTGATATTAAATATTACAAAAATATATGGATATAAATAAAGTATTTGGTAGTTTAAGCTTTAAATAAATAAAGAAATAAAATTATAAAAACAAGAATTTGTGTTAAACATAAATATATAAGGTAAGATAAACCATAAATAAATACATATGGAAACATGTGTGAATGCAAGACAAAGAAAAAAATGATGTGAATTTTATACAAGCAAGGAAAAAGAGAAGAAACAAAAATATCTATGCATAAAACAAAAATGTACATGCAAAGCTCAATTAGATATGCATGTAAACAGGAATAGGAAAAATTGCATTAAATGTTATCTTCTCAAGCACAAATAAATCATTTCAGCCTCCAAAGGAAAAATCTGATCAAATAAAAAAAATAAAAAAAACTGACCAAAAGAAATAAGCTACACCAAATAACACCTAACTGTACACACTGTTTTCTTTATATATACATCCATAATTAGTTCTTGTTCGTTCAAACATAACTTAGCATTTCAAAAACTAATCTATACAACTGAAACTTAAATTAACAACTCAAAATAAGAGAAGATCAAAGAAGATCAAAATCGCACCTTTTCAAAACAGGAAGTTGCTCTCTATTCACAAACTTTCCAGGTGAGTAAACATATCATTTTTTGAATTTAACTTGTGCATTTGTTTCATAAATAAATGTTGTAATTTCCTGTATATTGTAAGTAAGAAATTCTGTACCTATATGTGTACTGTGAATTTTGTATGGTCTGTTCTTCTAAAATTCTAGTTACAGAGCAAGGTAAAGTAGAAACAAATTTATAAATCTTCATAGAAACATTTTTAAGTTTAGGATTTCAAACAAACAAGTTTGTTTAAACTTAAATCAAGGCTTAGAAATTGTTTTAAGCTCGATATTGGAAATTTTCTCTACAAACTAAATTTTACTGTAAAAGGATGAATATATGAAAAATTCGAATATTTTAAACCATAGATTCAATTATATAGCTTGAATCTTCATACGAAGATAGGATTTTTAAAACAACTATGATGATATTTAGTTGAGTGTGCAAGGTGTAATTTCTAATTGAACCAAATATGCTTTTTAATCAATTTTTGGTGATGGAGCAAATCTTAGATGTTGAATTTTTGTTTGAAGGTAGTCTGTTGATCAACGATTTCAAGAAAATTGTCGAATAATTTTCCTATCGTATGAATTGGTGGGACGAGACAAATTTAAGGTTTAAGCTTGAGTTTTACAGTGGTTTTGAACATGGGGATTTCGTCAACATGGGTTGATCGAGTTGCGTAAGCTTCAAGGAGATGGTAGAGTATGGTATCGGCAACGTGAGGCCGGAATTGTGGATTTTCTGATGAACGGCGTGAGTGGGACGAGGCGTTTTCGTTTTGGTGAGTTCGAGTTACAGTTTCGAACGAAAGGCTAAAATTTGATTTCTAGTTTTTGGCTTCAAATCGAGTTTGGATTTCGAGTGTGGGTGAGTTTTGCGACTTACCGAAGGTCGTGAAGTTTGCCGGAGCGACGGTGCGACGCCGTGCACGTGCACGACATCGATTTGTGTCAGGAAGTTTTGGGCTTGGGAGGAACTCGAAGGAGTGCTCGAGTAGGAGATGGTTTGGCTCGGGTTTATCTCGTTCGTGTGGAGTTGATTCACCGGTTTATAACTTAAGTTTTGCAAAAAAAGAAGAAGAAGAAAGTATATGAGGGGGAGAAAAGGCCTCGGGCAAATGAAGGGAGAGACTCGAGTTTAACTCGTGTAAGGGGGGATTTTTCTCGGGTTGACATTATAGTGCTTAACGTAATTAAATTTGAAGTTGACTATCTTAAATAAATTTATGCATTAATAATTTAATTTATAAGTTTTAATGATTCAAGTTAATACGTAAGAAACGTTTTAAATCTTAATTAATACTTTAATTGAGTAGTTAACTTAAAGATAAGTGTTAAAGATAATTAACATTAAAGTTTTTTTTATAATTGCGATAAATTGATTTCAAAGTAATTAAGGAAGGTTTCTAAATGTTAATTAAGATAAATTATTATTAATTAATTGTTTAAAAAGGATAATTAAGAATGGTTAATTAATTTATGATTGTAATTAATTAAGTAATTAGGGATTTATCAATTTGTAATTAAAGATTGGCTAATTAATAATTCAGTGTCTAATTTATTTATAATAAGGATTTGTTAATTAGACAATTAAAGTTAATCAATTTATAATTAGTAGTTAATTAAGATGATTAATTAAGGAATAATTGATAAATAAAGTTAATTAAGATTTAATTAATTCCTAGTTAAGAATAATTAATCATTGATTTAAAGAAATTAATAAATATAAGCATGTGGTAAATTCACTTAAACCACATTCACCTTAGTTGAAAATGATTAACTATTATCAAATGTTGTATACTGGATTGATATTTCTGTTGAGATTGTGATACTGTGTGATGTGAATTGCTTTGTGCTGAACTGTGATTTGTGATTTGTTTCTGTATTTATGTGAAAACCCTTTTGCCCATGAAACGACATCTAAACTTCGATGCGACAGGGAGTCGGATTTCAGTTAGTCATCCGAAACCCACATCGAACCCTGAATTTGAATCTTTGTAATTGATACACCCACGTGTTTTAAAATTAAGCGCTCGCTATTCGGTTTAGCCAGGAGAGGACCTTTGTGTCATATAACCCGTTCCGAATAATGATACGACAAAATTAATAGCATTTGAAGGCGGTGATGAAGACCCGGTGTCTTCGAAAACGATATGATAACCTATCAAATGTCTCTGCACCGAGTTGCTCCGATAGTGGGATCTCTACATGTGATGTGGAGTCCGATCGGGATTGTGAATACCTGGATTTTGCAAGGGCTTCTTCCTTTATTGGACGAAGTGCTTCGGTTCTGTTCGACCCCGGAACAGACTTGTATGGTTGTATGTATGACACTACACTTTGAGATATAAAGAAGATTTCTTTCAAATACATATGAATTGGTGGCGGAGAATTTATTCTCTTAGCTTAACACGCTTCTCTAAGACGTACGAGCTCAGAGGTTATGTAATTGAAGGTTATCAGTGATATACTCCCAATTTGATAGGGTGGCATGCTAAGTGCTGCTGTGTGTTGATGATCATTTGTTGATCATTTATGATCAAAGCATGGCTTTTGGGTAAAGCGTAGCTTTGTGGATGAGACCTCATAGGACCTCACACCCCGAAAATGGTTGAAACATGAAAGATGTGGCAAGGTTATGAGGGTCGCGCCCTTTAGGGTATGTCATTTCCTTCTGGAAAAAGGTGGTATCATGGTATGGAGCCCAGATGCCTTACCTATGTGGTTGCTGTAATCTCATTACTGTATGGCTATTGCTTTGTGGTAGAGGGCCCTCAGATAAAGGTCGCAAACGACTGGTGGGTGGCATACTCGAGTTGTAGTTACTTAGTTATAGAGGTAACCCGGCCTTGTGTTGGCAGAGTGCCGAGTAGGTTCTCGGGACATCCCTTCAGAGGCGTACCTATGTGGTAGTAGGAAGTTCCTTAGCCTGGCCATTTGTTGGAAATCTAAAGAAACAATACGAGCCTGTACGGTTTTATTTGTATTACCTGCCATACAGCGTGGCAGTAACCTGCCACGAAACATGGTAGCTATAGTAGGCATACGACGAAATGTGGTATGCTGGCTAAGATTAGTATTATACTTTCGAAATGTTTTCACACTATGCATTAGTAATAATATCAAAGAATTTTTCTCGTATCAAGCATATTTGACTATCATAAGAAGAATCTCCTCCAATTTTGTGATTGCATTGTGTGTGTTGCGGGAGGTCTTATGGTAGTTTCATTTTCTAAAAGCATGCCGAGTTTTCTTGTTGTTAATGCTTAAAATCGAACGCTAACACCCCGGTGTGTGAAGTGTGAATGTGAAAGCACCAACCGACAGTTCGGGAACATAATATCAGCTAAAATAACAGAAAATACAGTAAGAGACAGCGAATTTATAGTGGTTCGGCTTAAGGAGTAGCCTACGTCCACTTTAAGTATCTTTATTACTGATCTTGTTACAAAATGATACAATGCTCTTCAAGTACAAATCTCTTTAGTTACAAAACACTTTGAGCAAGTAGCTTAAGCTTCGATGTAGATGAAAGTCTTCGAATCCATGTCGAATGTGTGAAAGTCTTTCAAAGTAGCCTGTAGTGGTCTTCGAAACTTCAAGTATAAAGTCGGTTTAGAAACTGGCAGAGTATCGGCACTTGAAGAGATTGTCCAAAAAGTCCCCTTCATGCTTGAGGTAGGTTGGTATTTATAGAGAAATTTCCCCCTTGGGTCGTAAGTCGTGATCGACTTATGGTAGGTCGTGGGTCGCGGACAGCTTTAAGTCGTTAACTCATTTCCTTCTTAAGTCGTGCCATCTGTTGAATCGTTAAGTCATCCTGTCCTTGAGCCGTGGACTTCCTTAAGTCGTAGACTGTATACTCCCTTAAGTTGTAGAAACCTTAAGTCGTGGAGGCCTTAGGTTGTGAACCATCCCTTCTCTTTTAAACCGTTAAGTCATAGACTTCTCTATGTCGTAAGTCGCCAAGTCTTTCAACTCGTTAAGTCGCGCACTCTGCTTGAGTCGTATACCTTGCTTGAGTCGTACAGTTCTTAAATCGTAGAAAATTGAGGGTTAACACTTGTATAAATCTGTTTTATTTAAAAGCAACTATTTTCGTTTATTCATACCAGTCCCATGACTGACCCGGAGTTTATCGTTTTTTCCTAAACTCCGGGTGCCCATAATTTCCACATGGGCAGCCTAGTAGCAGGTTTCTGTGTTCTGGTGTTAGCAGTATTTTAGAGACTTTTACCTTGGAGATATTTTGGATGCTTTTGGATCTCAAGGTGCTTAATTTTTGGAAGTTCACTATCGCTTCATTCCTTTGAAGACTTTTTGGCATATGATCACTTGTTGTTCTATTGTGATGTTCTATTTGGAGTTGTGATAAACTCTGATGTAGTAATGGATATTATGATGATGTTGTATCTGTGATGTAACGCATGATATTTATTTCGTTTCCGCTGTTTTATATTCATCTAATGTTGTTATAAGCTCCATCCTACTGGAGTTCGATGTTTGAATTTTCGACAGTCGAATACAAGAGAGGTATTTAGTGTTAATTTTCAAACATTGGATTTCGGGTCGTAACAATAGCATTTCTAAAATGCTATTGAATTAAATTCCAAACTTTCAATACAATTTCGTAAACAATCAAATTTTAATTGAAACCAATTTAACTCATAAAATTTAATAATTTCACTTCAAAAACAATCATTTAAATACCCTTTAATTTATGATTTTATAAAGTGAAACTTTCATACAAAGTCAAATTTTAATAATTTACTTATTAAATTAATGTACAATTTTATAACTTTTCATTTACTTTACATTTTAATTAAATTTACCATTTCATAAATTAAATTGAAATTCCATTTTATTTCCTTAACTTAACTTTTATTTTTAAGACACATTTTACATTTTCCAAGTTAAGTTATATTTCAAATTTCAAATTTAAACATTTATTTACTTAACTATTTTTAATTTATAGAAAAATCAATAACACTTATGAAAATCATTTTAAATTTAAATCAAATTATCATATTTTCTTACTTATCTTAAACTCCATTTTTAAACAAAATCATAAATTCCAAAATTTACTCATATTTCAAATTCTACTTTACCATTTATTTATTTCACTTATTTAACTTGCAGAAAATCACTAATATTTTATAAAAATAATTTTTAATTAAATTTAAAATTAAAATATCATAATATTTGCATTTATAAAATAATTTATAAATTCTAGAAAAATATATATATATTAACCACGGGTCTGTATAAAATTTCTAACTTAGGTCAAGTGATACAGATAATATATCATTTCAATCCGTAATTTACAAAGAAACCTGGGTTCTATCATTTCAAACCCGCAATCCCAAGTAAAATGAAATAAATAAAAATCGTTCAGACCTATCATTTCAGCCCATAATGATTTTTCCCTATTCTAAAGTCCGTTCGGGTATGTATCATTTCAACCCATAGTGATTCTATTCCACAGGGAACTTGCAGAGTGATAAACAGATATAAATAAATAGAATATTATCATATAGCAGTAAAAGATGATATGACAGGTGTATAAACAGGGGTGAACATCATATGATCATATCACAGGCAGTTATAACATGATAATATAATCTACAGATTCAAATGGTGTCAATTTACTAATTATATAAGTACATATGTCATGTGTGAAATACTCACCTCTACAAGCTGGAGATAATAGATTCACACACACAAAAAAGGCCTAGAAAGCACGAAAGCACGACTACGGATTCAAGCAAGGAAAGAGCCAAAGTGATTATCTTGTACATATCTTGCAAAACAAAATATTGAAACATGAATTACAACCCAAAATATGACATTAAACATCCTAGAAATAATTCACAACATAGAATCAAACAACTTTCCCATGCTTTCAAAAATCATATGCTCGACCTAGAGTTTGAAATGCATGGCCTTGGGGTGTGAATGAGTCAAGTATGGGTCGGGTATGGTCCATAGGGTCGGCCTAGCTTGGATATGAAGGTGTTTAAGTGATTAATGGCATGAACAAACACAAGTCAATGCAAAACTGAAGTTTTATCACAATCAAAAGGTTCGACCATGGCCTTATGTGGCACGGCCATGTCTGGTAGAGGTCAAGGGATGGTGCAGCAGTGGCCTAGGGTCAGGTAGGGGCTGGAGAGGGTGGTGCAAGTGGTGGCCGTGAGGGGTGTGGAGTGGTAAAGGCTAATAGGTGGTCGGCTTGGGTCATTTTCAAGTGGTGCTTGCATTTTTGTGGAGTTTGCATCTATGGGAAGACCATGGCCTGTCATGTCAGTGGATTTGGAGGGGGTTTTGCAGCCAAGTGTGGTGGTGGTGGAGGTGTTGGTGAAGGAGGAGCTATAGGCCGAACACTCATTGGTGAAAGCAAGGCAAAATAATACATAAACAAAGAAGAAAAAGAGTAAGAAAAAGAGTGAAAAACATTACCAATTTTCTTCAGAAATAAAGGCCGAAAGTTTTGAGATGAGAATTTTAGTTTTTGTGTGAGAAATGAGAAAGAAATGCGGCTGGGAAAAGAAGTAGTCAGCCTCATCAATGCAATTGGCAATTTGAAATGAAAAGATGAAGGCATGTGAAAAGTCTAAGGTATATGAAAAGATTATGGCTCTTAATATTTCCATTTTCTTAATTCATTTTAAATACATGAAAAATGTAAACAAATAAAAACAAAACAAAACAACATAAAGTATGAAGTAAAATAAATAAATAAATTTTAGATAAAATATAGAAAAATATAAGAAAATATTTATTTATATGAAAAATAATATTGAAAATTGAAAACAAAATATAACTAGTTTTAGGAAAATAACTACAATACTTTAAAATGTTTTAAAAATAAAAATATATACCTAACATGTCATATAAAACATATTAAAACATGATATGAAAATTAAATATATTATTTATATAAGTTAAAATAAACTATATTGTTAAATATATCAATTTACACACAATATTGTAAAAAACATAACTTTCACAATATTAATCAGATTTCAACGAAAAGAAAAGCAGTATACTTATAATTTAGTCTATTTTCATAATAAAATATAAAATTAAAAAATTCAAATATTTAAATTTTAAATTTAAAAGTCAAAGTTTGACTAGATTGACCAAAATCCACTTTTCTGGAAAATATTGTATTTATTCAGGTTTGGAATTATAATTCACATAAAAATCAAAATTTATAATTAAAATAACAAAATTTATCCATTTTAATAAATATCATAAAGTTTTTAAATTAAAAAATTAAATAAAATAATCAAAATAAACAATTAAAATAAATCACAAAAATTCAAGGTTGTTACACTTCTCTTCTCTCTTCTTTTCTTTTTCATGACTTTCCGTCATTCTGTGCTTTTTGGTTCGGACATATGTGGTTTATTTTCTATTCAAAGGGTATGGATTTGCGGTCCATCACATTTGGTATTAGTTCTTAGATTTTTTATATTCTTAGGCTTTGATATGTAATCAGTATAGAGAGGGATAGTAGCACCCTAGATTGAGTTTGACTGTATTATATATATGAGCACATATTTGTTAGTGATATAAAAATGGTTTAGATTATGTTTGCTTATCCGTTGAGTTGTTTGTGAATTCTGGTCGGTATGTAGGATGCCATATTGTCAATAGGAATTTCCAAACTCTTAAACGAGGCAAGTCGACATAATATTATTTTTAAATTACGTAAAAGAAAAATTTGTAGCTCGAACAATTTTTCAGAAATTATCAAAGTGTATATAAATTGATTGTTGGTTGTTTGAATATATATATATATATATATATATATATATATATATATATATATATATATATATATAAAGTTAATAAAAGTGGTTTGAATAACCAAAATGATTTTTTTTTATATAAAAGAATAATAAATTGTATAAGCAAATGAATTATAAAGTATGGAATTACAATTAATATGATTTAAAATTGTGAAATAGTCTTATTTACAAGAAGTGAAACTATATGAATAGATTTATAGATGTGAATTATAAATAAAAATGAATATAAATTAAGAATTTGAAAATTTGAATCCCATTGATTTTGTGGGTTATTTTTAAAGTTAAAGAGATTATATTATTATAAATCTAAATAAGATAAATAAACTTGGACGGATTTTAGATAATTAAATTAAAATAGTGAAATTATATGAGTAAGTAGATTTATAAATGTGATTTATAAATGTAAAAAAGAATTTTTAAAAGAATATTAAGCACTGAATTTCACTACTGTTGCTGGAAAATAATAAGGTTGATGACTGCAGCATCATCAGTATCATTTTTGAATTTCTGTGTGATAGATTTGCTACCAATAGTAAATTGAAATTGAAGTTTTATTTTGATAAACAAATTTGAATTTAAAATCCACGTTGAAATTGATAAATATAAGTGAAATGAATTTGGACTTAAAATATAAAATAATAAAATATATGATTTGAAATTTAACTAAAGGAAGGTTAAATGAATTGAACCGGATTAGATAAGTTATTGAAATGAAAATATAAACTTAAGAGGTAAGTGATTGTAACGACCCAGAATTTTGGGCAACAACAATTTAATAATCTGTGTAAATAATTTAACTAGTTTGATAATTTTTCTTTATGGTTTAAACTTAAACTGATAAATTTATTCATTTTAAAGGTTAATAAATATTTAATCTGATAATTGTGATAAATATCTTTCTGACAATTTAAAATAGATAAGATTTATTTTTCAAAGCTAATGCAATTTTATTCTGTTTATAATATATACATTTGATATATATTATGAATAGAAGAGCTTTTGTTTTAAATTAAGATTAATTTTCAAATTGTAATATATATGTATCTATATGTTATGATTTGAGTTGTTTGAAATTTAATTTAATCTATTAACAATTGATGTATGAATGAATATTGTAATTTTAAAACTTAATAGTTTTCAAAGATTAAATTTAAAGATTTATTTATTTGCTTTCAAAATATAAGATAATTATTTATTTTTGATATGATAGTTTATAAAAAGGATTTAAATAAAGTTTTATTTTATTTCTTTAAAGTGTTTAATTTGAAATGGTTAAAAATGTATATGTATAATGTTTTAGATTTTTAACAATATGTATAAGAAAATATATTTGTGTTATATTTAGTTTTAAAATATTTCCTTTAAATAAAAAAGTTTATATTTACATATGTAAGTACTCAATTATAAAGTAAAATAAAAATGTAAGTGTTTATTTACATTTAAATTTAATAAAAGTTTAAAAAAAACACTTAAAGACAAATGTAAACATATTAACACCTCTTAAAACACTTGTAAGAGAATTAAGCAAGCTAGATGACATTTGTTCAATTAACAACAAGTGGCAATTCATTTCATTTTAATTTTATTTAATGTTTTTAGAAGATAACAAGTTTCTTTCAAAAAAATTTCATTCTTTCAAACATTAATGGCAAGATCAGAAACAAAGTTCCAAAATTTGAAAATAAAAACTAAAAACAATTCTACAAAGCAAAAGAATTATCAACCTCCAAGTTTAAAATCAACAATTGAAAGCATGAAAGGATTTCAATTTCATCAGCAAATCATCTCAGCAAGTGTTTCAACAGCAAGTGTTTCAACAACAAGTGTTTCAACAGCAAGATTAAAAGCTTTTCAAATTAAAGGTTAAGTGCCTGGAAAATAAAACTGCTTTGCATATTCTAGAAGGTGAGTAAATCTCTTTTAAAAACAGTATTGACCTGGTTGTTACTTCATGCATGTGATGTTTTGAAATCTCTCTTGATGTGGTGTGGAAATCATCAGTATTCATAATTTTGAATTTATAAATATGAATTATTTCTGAATATTATGTGAGAAACAAATGTGCATGCCTGTATATTTATTCACTCTATACTTGGTTCTGTAATTTATAATTTTGATCAAAACCCCAAACTTATTCAACTGGTCTTATTTAAGATCAGAGATTCAAACATTTTATGTTTGATTATCCTCAAGTTAAAACTTAAAATTTGCTTCAAGAAGTATAGATTAGAATATTTCCTGGAATCTAGGAATGCAGTGGCAAATCCTAAAATACATGATAAATCAACTTATTAAATTTTGGATTTGGATTACATGATTGAAATCATGACAGCAAATAAAGAATTTAGGAGTAAATATCAAAATTTTTAGTTGACAAATTGCTTTGAAATTTGGTTTTGTTCGAAAAAGGGGGTTTAGGCAATTGCTGATTATCCATACTTTGATTTGGTGTGACACTTGGATCGAAGCTTGTTTGTAGGATGTAGATGTTAGGAAAATACAAAAGAATTTTTATATTGGTTGAATCGATGGAAATTTGTACGAGTAGGGTTTTAGTTTGCGTTGGTTTCGGTTGAACTGTAGGGGTCTGTGCGACGTGATGGTTGAACCGAGTTCAATAGCATTTGGGGAAATTGAAGCTCGTGTCGTAGCGTCTCGATGGTGAGGTCAGCGGAGCATAACATCGACGTGGTGGTCGGCGTGGGGAGTTTGGTGTTGGGTTGCCACTGCAGTTGTTCGAGTTGAATGTTTGAATTTTGATTCGAGAGTGGATTCTCGAATCTGGGTTGGTTATCGTGTTCGCACAAGGATTTGGGGTTGTAGGGGGTTGCCGTGCCGATCGACGGCGGCCAGGATGGACGGTGCACGTGCACCGTGCATGTCATTGATCTGTTGGAAATTTTTGAATCGAAGAAGAAGGCTTCTCTCGGGTTGGACTTCTTGTTTTCGCGTATTTTTCTCGAAGCAGGGTCGTAGTGGTTGTTAATGGTGGGTAGCGTGTTTTTTTTCTGAGGATTGAACTCGTGTTTCTGGAAATTCGAAGTTTGGGGAAGATGTAGTTTTCTCGGAGGGAGGTTCGCGTGCGTCTCGGGGGTGACTCGAAGATGAGAGGTTTGGGTTTTTCTTCGGGGCTAGCTCGAGTGGGATTTGTCTTTTATTTGGGTTGCTGATGGTTTTGTTTCTTGATACTTACTGTATTATGATATACAGTTGCACGCAATTTATGTTGGTATAGATTGAAGTCAAGTTGTAATGGCAACTCGAGTATAAATAATTGAAAGTTCAAGCTTCAATATTGTAACCAAGTTTAAAACTTGTTTGTTTTGAAATTAAGTTATTCAAACCTTGAAATGTAAATTGAATTTACTTTCAAATTTTTAAACATTTGAGAAGATTTCTTTGAAAGTAATTTTACTTAAATAAAGTTTGAATTTTAGTTAAAAGGAGTATTTGAATTTAATTATTAAATCAAAGGTTTTAAAGTAAATTTTAAAAAATAAATAAATAATGTTTTAAAAACAAGATTACAACTTATGTTGAAAAAGTAAGTTTAAATTAGATAATTAAAATGTTTTAAATCTTAAACTGATTTCTAAATGCTTTCTTTTCAGATAAAGTTTAAGTTATAATATTGTAAATCAAATAGATTGTTTTTAGTTATTAAAATTTGATTTAATTCAAATAATCTATTTATGGAAATAAATAAGGTTAGATTATTTGGATATAAATTTAATAATACTTAATGATTTGATATTATGTAAAAGATTAATTAAGAATAATGTTTTCTTAATTAATTAAGGATTTTTAAATATAAGATGTTAATTAATTAATTAATTAATTTTAAATAATTAGTTAATTAATTTTAAATAATCACTTAATTATGGATTAATTAAGTGTAATTACTGAATAAAGTAATTAATGGTTAATTGTGAAGGTAATTAAGGAAGTTAATTACTTATGGAAGTAATTAATGATAATTACTCATGGAGTAATTAGTTGAAGTGATTTTTGGTTAAACACTTAATAATATCAATTTAAGCATTGACTAATATAATTGTTGAAGTTAATTAATTATGAAGTGATTAATTAATTAAAAAATTAAGAATTATTTAATGATGAAGTAAATTGTTTGTTAATGATTAATTAAGGAAGTAATTAAGACTTATTAATGGAAGTAATTAGAAATAATTACTTATGTAAGTAATTAAGAATCAATTACTTAATTTATTTTGGTTAATTTATTAATGTAAGTAATTAATTATTGAATGTGATTAATTTAAGATTAATTACCAAGGGTAATTAATTAAAATGTAATTAATTAATTAAGTAATTAAATAAGGATTGATTGTTAATTTAAATTGGTTAATAATTACTTAATGAAGTAATTAAGGATTAATTAATTGGATTAATTAATCAAGGATTAATTTAATTAAACTAGAAATAATTAAGTAAGAAGTTAATTAATTTAGTTAAGTAATTACAAATTGTTAATTACTAATTATGATTAATTAGTTGATTAATTATAAGTTTATTATTTAATTAATTAAAATTAATTAATAAGGATCATTAATTAATATTAATCAAGGTTGATTAATAAAAGTAATTAATTTAAGTGTGATTAATTAATTGTAATTAATTAAGAATTAATGTAATTAATTATAGTTAATTAATTAATGAATGATCATTAATTATTGTAATTAATGATAGTAATTAAAGGTTAATTACTGAATATGGTTAAAGATAATTACTTAAATGTAATTAAATATAATTAATCAAGGAAGATTAATTAAGGAAGATCATTAGAGATGATTAATTTAATTTATTTGGAATAATAATTAATGAAGAAGGATTATGGAAATCCAATTGATTAAGAAATAATCAATTCTGTTTTGGATGTTTGATTAATGTGGATTGATTGATTAATATTGGTTAATTGATTGATATTGGATGATCAATATTTGGAGATTGATGATTGGTTGATATTGGATGTTTGATATTGGTTGATACTGGATATCTTTGTTATGTGATATGCTGCTTTGTGAAGATGAATGTTGTTATGAATTATCTCTTGTGATAATACGATTCATCTATCTATTTATATATCATCCTGAATATAAGTTTAATTGTTTAAACCCTTAAGTACAACTTGGACATTAAAATGGTGTTTGGTTTCTGTGAGACCGGGATCAGGTTTCCATATTTGGAATCCAAAAACCACACCGATTCCAATTAAACGTTAGGTCGATAATCCAAGCGGAGCAAGTGAAAACTCGAGATGTAAGGGCTATACGTCAGTATAATTCTGTGGGTGATTCCATAATGGGTTGACGGAATAGTGCTTATAGATTCGAGATGGCGAGTCAGAGTGCAAGGGCTATGGTCGTTGACTCTGAGAGTGATTCCAATAATGAGTGCAACGAGATAGTGCCTTCGGTTTCGTTCGAACCCGGAACGAACTTGTATGGATTGAATGCTTTCAGAACATCGTCAGGTGGACGATGAGCATTCTAATATAGATGTGTTCTATAAAGGTAATCGTAACCTCAAGCCTCATCGACCGGGAATGGCTAAAACGGGGAGGTGCAGCAAGGCTTCGTGGGTAGCTCCCACTGGAGAGCAAGATTTCCCCTGTCTAGAAGTCCCTTTTTATTCGGCTGTGTGGGCAGTTGGGTCGCGGCCAACTGCGAGGTTGTGTTGTTCGGGACTGTCCAGTAAAGGATGGTTCCAGCCTTGTGTTGCAGGGGAGTGGGAGTACTCCTCGGTACGTTGATCTAGGCCACATACTGTGACGGGCGGTACCCCAATAGCCCTGCCATTGATGGAAACCCATTCTTCCTACGAGACCCTACGGTTTTGATTGTATTACCCACTTTTGTGGCTAGTAGCTAGAATTTAATAGATGTAACAATTTCGGCTATTTCTTATTTACTTGAAAACCCTAGACACTATTGTAATATCACTGGATTTCCTATCAAATGTTTTGGTTAGCGTAAGTTAAATTTTTTTCCATGTTTATGTGTGGGAAGTCTTACGTGGTACCTTTTCTTTTCAAAGGTTTTCTAAAGGTTAAGCAATTTTAACCCGTTTACTCACACCAGACCCCTGTCTGATCCGAGTGTTTATTTTCTGTTTTATTAAACTCTTGGGTACTCATATTATGTATGAGTAGTCAAGTGATTCAGGTTAGCTTGATGAATTTTGGAGGAGATATGGAGCAGGAGGCTTCAACGTTTAGATATATATTGGTTCCGCTGTGTTTGATTGATATCTGTTTCTTGTATACTTGAGTTGTATAGTTAGACAGAAGTTTATAACTGTCTATTGTCTGTTGTTTATGTTGTGTACTCTGATGTAATAAGATACTATGTAATATTTTATGTTAATTATTATATTTTATTCGTTCCGCTGTGAGTTCTCTGATGTTGTTCTGTTTCTTCTTTCTCTTTCTTTTCTTCTTCTATCCCTTTCTTTCTTCAAGATGATGCGATTTTCTGAGAGTAGAAAGTCGGGTCGTCACACTTGATATCATAGCATTAGGCTGAGTGAATACCTAAGCTCTGAACTGTGTCTTTCTTTAGGGAGCATTAGGTTGAGTGAATACCTAGGCTCTGTAGTGGTGTCTTTCTTGAGAGAGCGTACTTGTAATTTTTATATATAACTATATAACTATATATATATATATATATATATATATATATATATATATATATCTATGTCTACCTAATAGGTTGGGTTATCTGTACGGATTTTCCAACATAAGTTTTAGAGGTAGATAGATGGAGTAGTGGTTGTGTGTGTAACACGACTACCACTAATGGAAGAGGTCCATGTGTTTGAGGTTTGAAGTTTTTGTCGAGATTGTAGACCTAATACCGTCTCGAGTAAGTTTTGTTGTTTGGAGTAAGGATTTCTCTGATATCCGATGGAAATCTTTTGAAGATTCGGAGTTTATCTTTGAAGTGTAAGTTTGGATTTCGCTCGGGTAAGAGAATTTTTCTTGTGTTTGGATTTTTTGGAAATGCAGGAGTAAGTAATGATATCTTGATAACTGCATGATGAGATGCAGTATCCTTGGATATTTTCCGAAGGTGTTTTCTCTGGAAGCAGTTTTAGTAGTGGTTGAGGAGCAGTCTTTACCTGCCACAGAGAAGATTCGTCTTTGTAGAAGCTATCTGAATCTTTAGCATGGAGATTAGCTGTTTTGGGATATAAGACTAAGGTCTATGAGTTGTTTCTCTATAGGCATGGTCTCATTGTTATTCCTTAAGGAGAGCGAGTTGTCGATGCTTGGCTTGGATTGAAGCCCGAGTTTCTTTTGGGATGTCTGCCATCTCGAAGGTCTTTTGTGTGGTTTTTTGAAGGTTTTAGAGTTGAGAAACCTTTGGATTAGAGTCATGGGTTAGCTGTAGTAGCAGTTTCATCTCGAAGTGTTCGGTGTGCTGTCAAGGAGATCTTTTAGCTTTGCAGTATCATCGAGGTGGAGTTTAGAAGCAGCAATGTTGCTTGTTCAGGAATCTTTATGGTTCTTCTTTCAGCGGTCCGTGCAGATGGTGAATGCTTTCTTGAAGGGTTAACCAGGTTTGGAAAAGCTTAAAGCTGTTCTAATTGGTAAGAGAGGACAGTTTCTTTGGAATCCGAATTAAGTTAGATCGCAAAAGTGACTTGCGATTTGTTTGGGATTTTTCTTGAGCATTCTTTTGTTTGAGTCTGAGGGTTCTCATGTGGATAGGAGCTGCTAGAGTAATCTGAAGGTTGTCCGCATCTGGAATTGAGTTTCATATTGTTTTGGTTCTAGAAGCGATATTGGTGGTTAGCCTGATAGTTGGATGGTTCTTAGAGAAGAGAGTTGGTGTAGCAGCTCAAGAATATTTATGGAATTGGTATTGGACTGATTCTTGCTTTTGGAATAGGATCTTGGAACTGTTTGCTTTGGTTTAGTTGTTTCTGGGATTATCAGCATAGGCTAAGCTGACTGGAAGAGATTGGTAGCCTTGGATTATCTGTTGAGTTATGCAGATAAGAGATAAGAAGTTTTGGAATTCGAAGTTGGAAACTCCATTGTTGATAGATTTTCTCTGGTTAAGAGGACAGATATTTGACAAGATTAGTTGGTTAGTGCTGAGGCATTTAAGATTTTCTTATCTGTGTTTTGATAGGATAAGATTGAATTGCCAGTTTGGATAGCTGGAATTCATTTTGTAACACGTGTCTTTGAGGGAGTACGTGTATGATTCATCGATTGGATATTGAATTTGTAGTTCAGTTGGAGTTAGATGTTGAGCTGGATTTGAGAGTAGTCTGATGTTCTGTTCAGATTGAAGGATCTAGAGATTGAGTGGAGCTCTGGATTCTGGTTATGTAGTCAGTCTGTTGGCTTTTGAAGAGCGAGTCTCCCAGTGATTTATACTTGGGAAACTCGAGATAGTGTTCGAAGATTTATTCTGATTTGTGTCAGAATAATTATTTAAGTTTATTTGTTTATTTGGTTGCTATGGATGTTAGTTACTGGTTGATAAGTATGCTTTGTTATTTGAAATTAAAATCTGTACTGGATTATTAAATTACCTTTGCTTTTAAATTTCGGGGAAGAAATTCTTTTAAGGGGGAGGATTGTAACGACCTGGAATTTTGGGCAACAACAATTTAATAATCTGTGTAAATAATTTAACTAGTTTGATAATTTTTCTTTATGGTTTTAAATTTAAACTGATAATTTTTTCTTTTTAAAGGTTAATAAATATTTAATCTGATAATTGTGATAAATATCTTTCTGACAATTTAAAATAGATAAGATTTATTTTTCAAAGCTAATGCAATTTTATTCTGTTTATAATATATATATTTGATATATATTTTGAATAGAAGAGCTTTTGTTTTAAATTAAGATTAATTTTCAAATTGTAATATATATATATATATATATATATATATATATATATATGTATATGTTATAATTTGAGTTGCTTGAAATTTAATTTAATCTATTAACAATTGATGTATGAATGGATATTGTAATTATAAAACTTAATAGTTTTCAAAGATTAAATTTAAAGATTTATTTATTTGCTTTCAAAATATAAGATAATTATTTATTTTTGATATGATAGTTTATAAAAAGGATTTAAATAAAGTTTTGTTTTATTTCTTTAAAGTGTTTAATTTGAAATGGTTAAAAATGTATATGTATAATGTTTTAGATTTTTAACAATATGTATAAGAAAATATATTTGTGTTATATTTAGTTTTAAAATATTTCCTTTAAAAAAGGTTTATATTTACATATGTAATTACTCAATTATAAAGTAAAATAAAAATGTAAGTGTTTATTTACATTTAAATTTAATAAAAGTTTAAAAAAAAACACTTAAAGACAAATGTAAACATATTAACACCTCTTAAAACACTTGTAAGAGAATTAAGCAAGCTAGATGACATTTGTTCAATTAACAACAAGTGGCAATTCATTTCATTTTAATTTTATTTAATGTTTTTAGAAGATAACAAGTTTCTTTCAAAAAAATTTCATTCTTTCAAACATTAATGGCAAGATCAGAAACAAAGTTCCAAAATTTGAAAATAAAAACTAAAAACAATTCTACAAAGCAAAAGAATTATCAACCTCCAAGTTTAAAATCAACAATTGAAAGCATGAAAGGATTTCAATTTCATCAGCAAATCATCTCAGCAAGTGTCTCAACAGCAAGATTAAAAGCTTTTCAAATTAAAGGTTAAGTGCCTGGAAAATAAAACTGCTCTGCATATTCTAGAAGGTGAGTAAATCTCTTTTAAAAACAGTATTGATCTGGTTATTACTTCATGCATGTGATGTTTTGAAATCTCTCTTGATGTGGTGTGGAAATCATCAGTATTCATAATTTTGAATTTATAAATATGAATTATTTCTGAATATTATGTGAGAAACAAATGTGCATGCCTGTATATTTATTCACTCTGTACTTGGTTCTGTAATTTATAATTTTGATCAAAACCCCAAACTTATTCAACTGGTCTTATTTAAGATCAGAGATTCAAACATTTTATGTTTGATTATCCTCAAGTTAAAACTTAAAATTTGCTTCAAGAAGTATAGATTAGAATTTTTCCTGGAATCTAGGAATGCAGTGGCAAATCCTAAAATACATGATAAATCAACTTATTAAATTTTGGATTTGGATCACATGATTGAAATCATGACAGCAAATAAAGAATTTAGGAGTAAATATCAAAAATTTTAGTTGACAAATTGCTTTGAAATTTGGTTTTGTTCGAAAAAGGGGGTTTAGGCAATTGCTGATTATCCATACTTTGATTTGGTGTGAAACTTGGATCCAAGATTGTTTGTAGGATGTAGATGTTAGGAAAATACAAAAGAATTTTTATATTGGTTGAATCGATGGAAATTTGTACGAGTAGGGTTTTAGTTTGCGTTGGTTTCGGTTGAACTGTAGGGGTCTGTGCGACGTGATGGTTGAACCGAGTTCAATAGCATTTGGGGAAAACTGAAGCTCGTGTCGTAGCGTCTCGATGGTGAGGTTGGCGGAGCATAGCATCGACGTGGTGGTCGGCATGGGGAGTTTGGTGTTGGGATGCCACTGCAGTTGTTCGAGTTGAATGTTTGAATTTTGATTCGAGAGTGGATTCTCGAATCTGGTTTGGTTATCGTGTTCGCACAAGGATTTGGGGTTGTAGGGGGTTGCCGTCCGATCGACGGCGGCCAGGATGGACGGTGCACGTGCACCGTGCACGTCATTGATCTGCTGGAAATTTTTGAATTGGAGAAGAAGGCTTCTCTCGGGTTGGACTTCTTGTTTTCGCGTATTATTCTCGAAGCAGGTTCATAGTGGTTGTTAATGGTGGGTAGCGTGTTTTTTTCTGAGGAGTGAACTCGTGTTTCTGGGAATTCGAAGTTTGGGGAAGACGTAGTTTTCTCGAAGGGAAGTTCGCGTGTGTCTCGGGGGTGACTCGAAGATGAGAGGTTTGGGTTTTTCTTCGGGGCTAGCTCGAGTGGGATTTGTCTTTTATTTGGGTTGCTGATGGTTTGTTTCTTGATACTTACTGTATTATGATATACAGTTGCAAGCAATTTATGTTGGTATAGATTGAAGTCAAGTTGCAATGCCAACTCGTGTATAAATAATTGAAAGTTCAAGCTTCAATATTGTAACCAAGTTTAAAACTTGTTTGTTTTAAAATTCAGTTATTCAAACCTTGAAATGTAAATTGAATTTACTTTCAAATTTTTAAACATTTGAGAAGATTTCTTTGAAAGTAATTTTACTTAAATAAAGTTTGAATTTTAGTTAAAAGGAGTATTTGAATTTAATTATTAAATCAAAGGTTTTAAAGGTAATTTAAAAAAAAATAATGTTTTAAAAACAAGATTACAAATTATATTGAAAAGGTAAGTTTAAATTAGATAATTAAAATGTTTTAAATCTCAAATTGATTTCTAAATGCTTTCTTTTCAGATAAAGTTTAAGTTATAATATTGTAAATCAAATAGATTGTTTTGAGTTATTAAAATTTGATTTAATTCAAATAATCTATTTATGGAAATAAATAAGGTTAGATTATTTGGATATAAATTTAATAATACTTAATGATTTGATATTATGTAAAAGATTAATTAAGAATAATGTTTTCTTAATTAAATTAAGGATTTTTAAATATAAGATGTTAATTAATTAATTAATTAATTTTAAATAATTAGTTAATTAATTTTAAATAATCACTTAATTATGGATTGATTAAGTGTAATTACTGAATAAAGTAATTAATGGTTAATTGTGAAGGTAATTAAGGAAGTTAATTAGTTATGGAAGTAATTAATGATAATTACTCATGGAGTAATTAGTTGAAGTGATTTTTGGTTAAACACTTAATGGTATCAATTTAAGAATTGATTAATATAATTGTTGAAGTTAATTAATTATGAAGTGATTAATTAATTAAAGAATTAAGAATTATTTAATGATGAAGTAAATTGTTTGTTAATGATTAATTAAGGAAGTAATTAAGACTTATTAATGGAAGTAATTAGAAATAATTACTTATGTAAGTAATTAAGAATTAATTACTTAATTTATTTTGGTTAATTTATTAATATAATTAATTAATTAATTATTGAATGTGATTAATTTAAGATTAATTACCAAGGGTAATTAATTAAAATGTAATTAATTAATTAAGTAATTAAATAAGGATTGATTATTAATTTAAATTGGTTAATAATTACTTAATGAAGTAATTAAGGATTAATTAATTGGATTAATTAATCAAGGATTAATTTAATTAATCTAGAAATTAATTAAGTAAGAAGTTAATTAATTTAGTTAAGTAATTACAAATTGTTAGTTACTAATTATGATTAATTAGTTGATTAATTATAAGTTTATTATTTAATTAATTAAAATTAATTAATAAGGATCATTAATTAATATTAATCAAGGTTGATTAATAAAAGTAATTAATTTAAGTGTGATTAATTAATTGTAATTAATTAAGAATTAAAGTAATTAATTATAGTTAATTAATTAATGAATGATCATTAATATTGTAATTAATGATAGTAATTAAAGGGTAATTACTGAATATGGTTAAAGATAATTACTTGAATGTAATTAAATATAATTAATCAAGGAAGATTAATTAAGGAAGATCATTAGAGATGATTAATTTAATTTATTTGGAATAATAATTAATGAAGAAGGATTATGGAAATCCAATTGATTAAGAAATAATCAATTCTGTTTTGGATATTTGATTAATATGGGTTGATTGATTAATATTGGTTAATTGATTGATATTGGATGATCAATATTTGGAGATTGATGACTGGTTGATATTGGATGTTTGTTATTGGTTGATACTGGATATCTTTGTTATGTGATATGCTGCTTTGTGAAGATGAATGTTGTTATGAATTATCTCTTGTGATAATACGATTCATCTATCTGTTTATATATCATCCTGAATATAAGTTTAATTGTTTAAACCCTTAAGTACAACTTGGACATTAAAATGGCATTTGGTTTCGGTGAGACCGGGATCGGGTTTCCATATTTGGAATCCAAAAACCACATCGATTCCAATTAAACGTTAGGTCGATAATCCAAGCGGAGCAAGTGAAGACTCGAGGTGTAAGGGCTATACGTCAGTATAACTCTGTGGGTGATTCCGTAATGAGTTGACGGAATAGTGCATATAGATTCGAGATGGCGAGTTAGAGTGCAAGGGCTATGGTCGTTGACTCTGAGGGTGATTCCAATAATGAGTGCAACGAGATAGTGCCTTCGGTTTCGTTCGAACCCGGAACGAACTTGTATGGATTGAATGCTTTCAGAACATCGTCAGGTGGACGATGAGCATTCTAAGATAGATGTGTTCTATAAAGGTAATCGTAACCTCAAGCCTCATCAACCGGGAATAGCTAAAACATGGGAGGTGCAGCAAAGCTTCGTGGGTAGCTCCCACTGGAGAGCAAGACTTTCCCCTGTCTAGAAGTACCTTTTTATTCGGCTGTGTGGGCAGTTGGGTCGCTGCCAACTGCGGGGTTGTCTTGTTCGGGACTGTCCAGTAAGGGATGGTTTCGGCCTTATGTTGCAGGGGAGTGGGAGTACTCCTCGGTACGTTGATCTAGGCGACGTACTGTGACGGGCGGTACCCCAGTAGCCTTGCCATTGATGGAAACCCATTCTTCCTACGAGACCCTACGGTTTTGATTGTATTACCCACTTTTGTGGCTAGTAGCTGGAATTTAATAGATGTAACAATTTCGGCTATTTCTTATTTACTTGAAAACCCTAAACACTATTATAATATCATTGGATTTCCTATCAAATGTTTTGGTTAGCGTAAGGTGAAAACTTTTCCATGTTTATGTGTGGGAAGTCTTACGTGGTACCTTTTCTTTTCAAAGGTTTTCTAAAAGTTAAGCAACTTTAACCCATTTACTCACACCAGACCCCTGTCTGACCCGAGTGTTTATTTTTTGTTTTATTAAACTCTTGGGTACTCATATTATGTATGAGTAGTCAAGTGATTCAGGTTAGCTTGACGAATTTTGGAGGAGATATGGAGCAGGAGGCTTCGACGTTTAGATATATATTGGTTCCGCTGTGTTTGATTGATATCTGTTTCTTGTATACTTGAGTTGTATAGTTAGATAGAAGTTTATAACTGTCTATTATCTGTTGTTTAAGTTGTGTACTCTGATGTAATAAGATACTATGTAATATTTTATGTTAATTATTATATTCTATTTGTTCCGTTGTGAGTTCTCTGATGTTGTTCTGTTTCTTCTTTCTCTTTCTTTTCTTCTTCTATCCCTTTCTTTCTTCAAGATGATGCGATTTTCTGGGAGTAGAAAGTCGGGTCGTCACAGTGATTATATAATATGAATTTGGAAGTTTAAATAATAAATAAGTTTCATAAATTATAAAATGGGAAAAGATAAGTAAAACAAATTAAATGCTTGAACAACTTTTTAAGTAAAACAAAAATCTGAATTTGAATAGTAATATGAAATATGACTTAAGTAAAAGTTAAATAAAATGACTTTAGAGATTAAATTTAGGTTAAGTCCAATAGAATTTGAATTAAATTAGAAGTGAACTTAAGTTTGTATCGTGAAAATAAATGCAGATGAGAATGACATGAAGCGTAACTTAAGTAACGTTGAGTAAAGTTGAATAATATGACATTAAGGAAATGAAGTCATTAAATGAATATGAATTTGAGTTATATAATGAAATTCAACTTTAGTTGTAAAATGAATAGAAATTGAATTTGTAACGAGAGGGATTTTTCGCGCTCGAAAATCGACATCCATACTTCACATCGTATTCGAATGTCGTAGATTCGACCGTTCAAATCCGATTCGCCGGAGCTTATAACAACGTTAAGTAAACAACACAGCAGAAGAAAAGAATACTATATTGATGTACAATATCTGATACAACAGAGTGATACAATGAATATCAATATACATCAGAGATATGATACAAGAAAATAGCAGCGAAAAAGAAAAATAGAAACACTAGCAGTGGAACAAATAACTCTAAGATAGTCTTTAAAAGAGAACTCCAGCAACAGCAACTCGAACTCCCTATAACGATGCACAATGACAAGCACGTGCCGTCCACATTCAAAGATTGAACTAGCTCCAGATAATCTTCTAAACCTGACTATCTGAAAAACCCAACTCTAGACTGCTCGTGTAGAAAAATTTTGAGCACCCAGAGTTTAGGAAAGAACAATAAACTCCGGATCAGTCATGGGACTGGTGTGAGTAACAGAAACAATTTATCTTTTAAACAAACAACAAGAGAATTTTAAAGTCAATTCGCAATGCTTTTAGAAAATGAAACTACCATAAGGCCTCCCGCACACACACACAATGCAAACGCAGAATCGGAGGAGATTTCTCCTTATGATAGTTAAATATGCTTGATACGTGAATTTCTTTGATATTATTACTATAAGTGCAAAGTGCAGAAAACATTTCGAAAGTAGAATATAAATCTTAGCCAACATAGACATTTCGAACTATGCCTACTATAGCTACCATCCAAACAGTGGGGCGCCACCATAAATGAATGGCAGGTTATACAACTAAAACCGTACAAGGCTCGTATTGGATGAGTGGATTTTCAACAAATGGTCGGGCAAAGGAACTTCCCATACTGAAATGGAACGCCTCTGGAAGGACGTCCCCGAGCATCCCAAATGGATCTCTGCCAACACAAAGCCGATGTACTCCCTGCCCGGGAATATCAACCTTAGATATTCCATCCCCGGTCATAACCAACCTTTATCCGAGATCCCGATAACCAACAACACTACACAGTAATAGATATAGTGTATCCACATGAGTAAGTATCTGGGCTCCATTCCATGATACTACCCCTATCCATAAGAAATGGACATACCCTAGGGACGCGATCCCTGAAACCTTGCTGCATCTTTCCTGTTTCGAGCATTTTCCGGGTTGTGAGGTTTGACGAAGTCTCGTCCACAAAGCTACGCTTTTTTTTACAAAAGCCACGCTTTGATCAACAAATGATCAGCATCACTCAGCATGCCACATTACCAAATTGGGAATATATCGCTGATAACCTTCAACTACATAATCTCTTAGCTCGAACGTCTCAGAGAAGGGTATTAAGATAAGGGAATAAATTCTCCGCCACCAACAGAAATGTATTTGAAAGAAATTTGCTTTATATCACAAATTGTAATGTCAGACATACAATCCATACAAGTCTATTCTGGGTTCGAAAAGAACCGAAGGAACTTCCAAAGAAGTCCTTGCAATCCGGGTATTCACAATCTCGATCGAACTTCCCATCACTTAGGGAATCCCTATACCGTAGCTACTCGGTGCAGAGACAATCAATAGGTCATCCTGTCGTTCTCGCAAATACCCGGTCTTCACCACCGGTCTTCAAAATGCTATCCACAACGACGTATCACATATTCAGAATGGGTTATACGACCCAAAGGTCCTTTCCCGGCTAACCCGAATAGTGAGCGCAACATTTAAAACATATATATATGGGATTTCAATTAAGTCACAACTTGATAATTCAAAATTATCTTTCAAATGATTTAAACCAATTACCATTTCCAAATTTTTAAACAAAAAGATTAATTTCACAAAAATTCCCCCAGTTTCTCAAAGGTTCATTCATAAATTTCAAAACAATTCCATCTCAATTGGATTAATTCATTTAAATCTTTAAATCAAAAATTTTCTTCATAGCCTTCAAATCGTTCCTAAATATTCACAAAAAAATTCGCTTCCAAATATTTATCTATAACTTGGAAAACTATTTCAGTTTACTTGAAATTCCTTTAATACAATTTGAAATTCATTTCTCCTATGAAAGCTTTTTATCATTTAGAAACAACAGTGTTATTTCGGAAAAATCCTATTTCATTTATATAAGTTACAATCTTTGGGTTAATTCAAATTCCTAAAAGGACAATACTTTAAAAATGGTTTGACTCATATATAACTAGTATAATATCATTAATCCCTAGTTTCAAATATTAGAATTCAATTTCAAGTATTGAATTCAAATTTAAATCAAAATATTTAAATTCCAAAACTTAATCAAGTTACTCAAAATAAATTTCATCTTTGAAATTCCATTTCAAAAAGCTTTTCACTTTAAACCCAATCCATTTTCAAAACATTTGAATTCAATATTCAAATTTAAAACTATTTCAAAAATCTGTGACTTAATTGATTTCCTCGTGAAATCCATATTTGTGTGTGTATAAGTGTGGTCCCGGGGTTTAACACCATAGTGCAACATCATTCAATCATCACAGATTAAAACACAGAAATATAGTTGATAAGCGATATAAACTATAACGCTTATCTTACAGGTCACAAATATATATATATATATATATATATATATATATATATATATCAATGTAAATAAATGGATAAATTATACGCAGCTCAATCCACAGAACAAAATATCATAGATCAGATAGGACAATCAATTCGAGGCATCTCATACAATACAATCATTCATAAGTAAGTTCAAGCATTCAATAATCATTTATAAGCAGGATTTATTTAATTGTTTAATCCTAATTTCCAATTAAATTGATCACTTATGAATAAGTTATCCAATCTTGATTTATAAATTTTGAATCATTTGATATATATTAATTTATCAAACACTTTAATCAGTTATCCTCAATTAATCATATTAATTAAATTAACCTTTAAACCAATTTCATAATTTATTACCCTTAATAAATCAAAATATCCAAATTTATTATAATAAGTGATAATCCTTAATTACTTTCATTAAGTAATTACATTTAAACAATTTATAATTGATTATCTAAATTAATTAATCCAATTAATTATTAACATTAATCACTTTAATCAATACCTAATAATCCTTAGTTAATTATCTTTATTAACCAATAATATTTCTTTAATTACTTACTTAAGAAATTCTTTTAGATTAAACCATTATTAATCATTTCTAATTAATTTAATTTATTAATTTATAAAGAAAATAAATCATTCTTTAATTACCTTATTAATTAAATCATTTTAATTACCTTAGTTATCTTTAAGATAACCCAATTTTTTTATTAATGACTTAGTTAACATTAACATATTTTTTTTTTTAAATTTTACTCTTGGACTTACAATTTGGTTCCATTTTGAATTTAAGTTTCAATCAAATTATTTGCATTTCAGCTTTAAAGATAAATTGATTCATCTAACTTACAAACTTAAGTTAAACTAATTAACTTTTCATCCAATTTTACTTTTACATTTCATTTTTAAATTCAAGATTTAAAATGAAATACAAGTTTATCTTTAATAAAGTCTACCACTAAATTTTTAAAACCTTTAAACTCATTTGCTTAAATAATATTAGTCTTATAAAGGAAATTTACAAGAGTTTAAACCCAATTATTTAAATTCAAATCATTGTATAAAGTATACTTGAACATTTTAAAGTTGTTTGAATACTTTAAATTTTATAAAACTTCATTTATTTCAAAAGTAAATTTGAATTCCAACTTCCAAATTCTGATTTTAAACTTATATTAAAATCTTTTCTGAATTCAAGTTTTGTTTAAAACAAAACAGACAGGTTCAGATTTTAAAACCTGGAACAAACATTAACCCGAGGCCAGACAAAAATGCTTCGAGTCGCGCCCCTTCCCGTTTGAGCAAATCAACCAAATCCCCGAGCATTTCTTCGAGCCTCCCTGTACATTCTTCTTCTTCTTCTCCCTTTTTTTCCAGTAAATTAAATTTAAGCCTAAGTTTAAATTGAAATTATCAGTAACCTGCTTGCTTCCTCGAGTAGAACCCGAAGTAACCACCACCCTTACTCGCGAATCATCTCGCGTCATTCACCACCGGTCTTCTTGACACAAGCGATAGCGTGCACATGCACGGCTCTTTGCCAGCACTTCGACGATCGGCGATACCCCCCACCTGACGATGAACATCACGACGACCCTAGACCCAAACCCATCTCGAATCGAAAATCGAAAAAAAAGTGAAACCTGGAAACCAGTCATTGACGGAAAACCCATCATAGCCATTGCTTCGAGTCACCCGCGGCCATAAAATTTTGGTCAAAGCACCACCGATTATCCACACGTCATCCACCACCGGTCCGATCGTTTCTAGTCCATTGACGACGACGTGGTTGCATCTAGAACCACCTCGGCCGAAAAAAAAAACTCGTAACCCTAGTTTGATCTCGTGCAATCATTATTTGCCATAGAAAAATTATTTAACATTTTTCCTAACTCCATTGATAGCTAAGCAAGCTTCAAACATAAACTCAACATTCAATATTTCTTTGATTACCAGAAATTTATCAAAAAGTATATCCATTTCTTTTATGAACTGCTCAAAGCATACCAAACTAAAAATTCCCATTTTAGTTTTAAAAATCTTATCTTACAGTAAGGATTCAAGTTATAAACTTGAATTAACATTTTACAAAAATCAAATTCATCAAAATATTTCTTGTTTTCCTGTAAAGCTTGATTCTAGATTTTAGTTTACTATTATGTTTTTAAAACAGGTTTAAAAATCCTTATTTACAGTTTAAACATCTTGTTTGTTGAAAATTTAAGCTTTATAATGGTTTGATGAAGATAATTAGAGTTTTTGGAAAAAATATCCAACCCGTAACAAATACTATACAATCATCCAATATACACAGAGGGTTCATAAATATATGCACGCATACTTATTCGCTAGTATTTGCAATAGATTTCATACTTTTAGATTTTTGAAGAAGATATTGTTACTCCCAGTTTTCAGAAAGAAGAAAGAATAGAGCTCTTCTTTTCTTTGACACAGATTGAAACTTCCAAGCTAAAGCTCCCCTCTTTGATTGTAGTTGAAGCTTTTGTTTAAGTTTTCAAATGAAGTTTACTCAGCTCGAACTGAAATGAGGAGAAGTTGATATATAGGAGGGAAGTTTACATAAGACATGCTTGTATAAGTTGATTATATTATTTAATATAATAGGCATGGTTGATGTGCTTGCATTAAATGCATGAAGGATGCTGCATTAATTACTCGGCTGATATGTTTTTTTGTTCATGCTTGAATCATTGTTTTCTTTTGCAAGCTACATACTTGTATGTATTTTTTGTTTTTGTTTTGTAATAATTCCTATATATGTTTACTTTACTTGTTTTGTACAATAGGTGACATTATTTCTTTGTTTAATAGGAACCAGAGATTTCAAGGAGGCTGAAATGATTCTGGTCATGGGCTAGAGATATTTGCTGTTTTATGCTATTTTAAATGCATATGCAGTTTTGTTTCTAGTTTAAGTGTACTAAATATACTTGTATAAATTTCTTTTGTCTTGTTTTATGTTGCCTTGTTTTATATGCTTATGCATATCACTTTTTTTCTATTTCCATTTGTTTGCTTTGTTTATGTTTGATAGATATTTATTTTACTTTATGTACATATTGTAAAAGTTGTTTTAGTTATGTTTGTTTCTTAACTAATTTGTTTAATGTGTTTTATTCTATGTTTTATTTCTTTTGTTTCTTGTATTGTATTAATTTGTTAAATTTGTTAAATATAAATTAATTTCTATTTTATATTACTATAGATTATTTGAGATATTTATATTTTTTATTTAAAGACTTCATTTTTAATTTTCAAATCAATCTATCAATAAATTTCACCATTTTAAATCAAAAGTTAATTTAATTATCAATTTAAAATTTATAAAAATCCGGGATCGTTACAGAATTGAACCAATGGAATAGATTAGTAAATAAAATATGGATTAAATGTTAATCAATCAAATGAAAATGAATCGATACGGAATTAATGGATGCAAGTGTTAACTCATTAAAAGCTATTGAAATTGGGAATTGAATAATTGAGTGAAAGTCAATTAGATATTAAACCAATTGAAACTAAATGTGATAAACCAAATTGAATTTAAATTTGGTTATGTTAGATATGCATTGGTTGTTAGATGGATGTTCGTTGATTAAATAGAAATACATTAAGTATTAATGAAATTGAAAGATAAATAATTGAAATCAAATTAATAGCAAGTGAATTAAAAGAATTGAATTTAATTTGAAATGGAAGTGAACTAACTTGAATGTAATTAGTGAATGTAAACTAATTGAATTTAAATAAATGAATGTTTGTAAAATCCAATGTTAATAAATCAAATGTAATTAAATTAAAAAAATTAATTCAGTGAATACTAATGAGAAGTGAATTTATATTGATTTGGTTATGGATTGTTTGGATAGGTATTGATTTGTTGGATGTTCGTTGGATGATAGTTGTTTGATGGTTGGATTTTTTGTTTTTGATTACATTTCCTATATTGGCATATATAGTTGTTGTGTTGATATTTGTTGAATACTTATATTACTTTCCATATACACATGTTTCTCATTTGTTGTTGAGTGTTTAGTAGGTGCGGATGGCATATACTTCGCATTTAGATCTCGCTTTCGCGCTATATTAGCCGTATATGCTCGCTATTAATATATAAGGTACATGTCTCGGATTACATATCGTACCTTTATATTTTTTCCCTATGGGATGCCTCATCCTCAAAGATGAGATGTATATTTGTGATATATATATATATATATATATGTATGTATGTTGTGATCCTACTACGATCAAACCGCGCAAGGTTAAGGCAAAATCTTATGAAAACTTAAGGCGTTAGAATTTTTCTTTCGAGAAATTGGAAAAAAATTTGATAATAAAAATCTTGATTTTGAGTTAAAAGCTAAACAATAATAGTTGGTTTTGAAAAGAAAAGGATACTTATGAATCGATTTGAAAACATAGAAAAGTTTTTATAAGAAGTTTACTTAACGGATTTTGAGAAAAGTTATAATGTTTAAATGAATTTGATATCTAGTCTGAACGATTTGTTTTTGAAAAGTTCATGGATTTGGTGACTTTTCCTTGCTTGGTAATATCGGGGATGAAATTATTTTAAGTAGGGGAGAATGTAACGACCCAGAATTTCAGCCATTTGAAATTCATATATTTAATTAATTTTAAATATTCAAAAGTAAATTTTGTAAGTTGAATAAGTTATAATTCGAATGGCTTGATATAACTGGATAATTAAATTGTTAATTTAATATTTGAAATTGTAGAAATAATTGGATTTTGAATTTAATGTGAACGAAAATGATTTACAATGTTAAATTTAATTATATTTGAATTAGATAGCACTTCAAATTTAATTATATTTAAATTTAATACTTGATCCTACTTCATTCTGAAATCTCCACCGCGTACACGGTTGTTAAAGTGGTTTTTGGAATTGGCCGAGAGCATGACAACTCCGATACAGGTCTCTTTAACAACCGAACGTTATTATAACACCGCGGACATTTCAAAATAATTATACTTCAAACCAGGATATAATATTTATTCAAAACCATATAAATACGATAGCACTTCAAATTTAAAAACCAAATCAATATGATATTCCTTTTATTTCAAATCAATATAATATCATTTATTTCAAATATATTCCCTTTTTAAAATCATAGCACTTCCAAATTTTATACTTCAAACCAAACATTTGAAATTTTAACACCTTTAAAAGATAATGCCATGAAATTCGTAACTTCGAAACATTTCAATTTCGATATATTTCAAGGCTTAAAATATTCCAAAATTTCAAAACTAAATTTGATAATTTCGATTCAACAATTAAATTTCCAATTATTTAGTTTTGAAAGATTTTGTAATAAACCCCTTATTATTTAAATAAAACTCAAATTTCAAATAACTAGATATTACCTTCAATTCGTTATACTTGAATAATCATTTAACTCACATAGACCCAAAAATCAAGTTATAATAATTATACCCTTTAAAATTCCCAATTTAATAAATCTCCCTTCAACCCTTTTTACGTTTAATTCTCAAATAAATTAAATTTCATAAAATCTAATATTTATCTCAATTTCAAATCAGATTTTAGTAAAATTCTTAAATAATTTGATTCAAATCAATTTCCTATTTATCTTCCCATCTTAATTGTATTTAAGGCATATCTTAACAAAATCAAACTTTGTTATTAAACTTATTTTATACTTAAACAATTTTATACATAGCTTAAACAAAGAATTTAACTATATATTAACGAACAATTATAAAACATCCAAATCAATATCTCATAAAATCATATATTTCTTTACAAAAACATAGAAACCATTTCAAAATATTTTAATATATAGACCGCGGTGTCTACATAAAATTTTCTATCCTATGGTCAAGTGATACAGATATTTATCATTTCAATCTGTAATTTAAAAATAAAAATATGGTTATATATCATTTCAAACCGCAATCCCGAATGAAATAAAGTGCATAACAATTTGCACTTTATAACGATATAAAATAAAACATCCATTCATCCAATATCAACCATCAACCATTAATCACAATCATCATCCAATTCAAACAATAGCATCAATATATAACGGATAATAGACAACATGTATCAACTAGCAGTTTATACTCTATAATAAATTAAATGAAAATTTAACTGGTAGTGTATATGCAAAAAATAAATTAAATAACATTTAATTCAATTATATTCAGTTTAACTGGGATGATGACTAAAAATACGCCCAACAGTCATAAATAAATTTCTAATCACATCCTAAATAAATTTAAAAAACATAAGAAATTTTAGATGTTGTGAGTGGGATAAAACACTCACCTTTTGAATTTAAATTGACTTTAAACCTAAAATTTCAACAGTCTCCAAATTCATCCAAACTAGCGCCAAAATGTCCAGAATCCCAACACGAACCTAGCGGAGAAAACCTTTCGTGAATTGGATATTGTATGTGAAAGACATCGCGATTAGAATAATTGAATTCGAAATTAAAATAAAATAAACAAAGCTAACACTAACCCACTCCCATGTGCCACGTCATCCATCTTCTGGAAACCCTTCAAACGCACGCAACTCCATCTACAGGTCACGAATGAAGCCGTTCTTTACCGTGGCGTTTGACCATCAATTTCATCCTCCCTGGACCACCATACGCCAAGCTGAAGCCACCATTGGAACCACCTCCTCCTCCTCTATCGGCCGTACCCATCATGGTCGTCCCTAGACGACGCCGCTGGCGCCAGCCTTTTAGGGTTTCGAAACCCTAAATCTAGATTTCCTGGCTCCTCCGTCCACTTCATGACCTCCGACCACCACCACGCTACTCCACGAGCCCAACTCACCAATACCCAGAAACCAATTTCTCGATTGCAGCTTAAATCAAAAACACACAAAATAGAATTAGGGTTTTCGAGATAATAAGATTTGACCACGATTTCAGATTGACTCGAGCATCAATTGCAAAAACAGAAGCTACGCGTAGATTCATATCGCTGAAATCTTCGACATATATTTTTTTCAAATTTTTCTTAGGAGTTTGAATTTTCACTTTGTTTTTTGAATTTCGATTGGATTTGGAATTGTCTGCCATTGAAATGAGGAGGCGAGGAGGAATTGTATGTACGGATAATTGAGAAATAGGGGTAGGCTAGGGTTTATAACAGGATATATATAGGCAAGGTTGGAATAGAATAGGTGGACCCGATTTATAAACGCGCTAAACGATGAATGGCCCGAATAACCCGTTTCGACTCCGGAACGAAATTGGGTCAATCCATATATCAAAATAGGTGTTTTAAAATATTTTAAACGTAATGGAAAAGGTTTCAAGTCCAAATTCCAACGTATGAAGAAGTTATGCTATTTCAAATTGATTCCAATTTAATTTATTTCAAGGCGTTTAAAGCCCTTACAATCAAACGATAAGCCCGATCGCTACGAAACTTGAAATCTTACAATAATTCACCGTTACGGATCCGATGAAACTGGTTTCGTCGAAATCCAAGTCAGTAGTCAAAATGGCTATTTTTATATTAATTAAATAAATTAAAAATAAATTAATTAAATCACTTTTCAATTTCAACTCTATAATTAACAAATTTCATCTAATTTAACTTTCTTAATCATTTACACTAATTTAACCCAAATTCAAATGTCAATCTAGAGTTGATTAATTTATCAATTTCAGCGTTAAATTTTCAATTTCATATATTCACAAATTAAATTAAAATTCTCAATAATCCCACTGAATTTGAATTTCATTCTTATTATTCAATTCATCATTATCCAACGGATGAAATTAACATTTGTTTATGGTTTACTACATTATTATTCTCAAATTTCATCTTAATCTCTATTAACGCAATAAATTAAATTTCATTTATAATAAACTCATTTATTAAAATTTAAGTTCCAATCAATTATAATAAATTCCAAATAACTTGGATTTGATTAATTTCAATCCTTATACTAAGTCCATTATTACTCCATACCTAGTTGCTATTGTTTACGCTTCATTTACTTAACATTTAAATGAACTTGATTTCCAATAAATTCATTGACTAATAAATTAGGTAATTTATAATAATCGTTAGACTATGAATGCAATTAACGTTAATTTCAAATATTATCCCAATTTACATTAAGATAATATTTAATTACCTTTAAATGAAATTTATTTCCCATTGCACTAATATATGCCTATTTACATCTTAATTTGAATAAATATTACATTTCTAAATGTGTACTTCTATCAATTGTGCACATTAATTAAGGATTAAAGCCAATTAATGAATTTATCTTAATTCCATTCTTTTACCAATTTATTACTTATGCATACATTAGTATCTATGTAATTTATACATTCACACATCCGTTGTTTTATTAATTACCATTAAGGTAACGTTTATTATCAACAACAAACATTATAATTACTTATCTACATTGATTGTATAAATTTTTAATTTATTACATATTACTTCATTGGTTAATATAACTTTGAATTCATTCAATCGCTACTAATTAAGTCAATTACTGCAATTGCTTTCAAATTAAATTTCTACGAACTAAACAAATAGGTTACTTATACAATTGTAACCATTAGAAATCTAATTAACTTCATATTTATTACTTTCAAACAAATAATATGATTACTTACAGAACATTGACTTTTTATTCACTTACAATTTATTATAATCTAAATTAATTTAATTTAATTCAATGCTCACATTTTGTTTTCATATATTCAATTTGTAGCTAAGTATACATCTACATTATTTCCATTGATTTGAATTTCATTCCATTAATTAATAATTACCTTAGTTAACATTAACATAGTATTAGATTATAATTTTTGTAACTGATTTCCAATTTTAAATAAACAAGGTACAAAATAGGTACAATAATCGTTACAGTAACTTTTAGTCACATAATAAGCTTTTATTACTCACAAATCAAAATTCCCATTTATTTTCATTAATTGGCCTTCCATACAATTCATTAATTATTAACTTTAATTAGCATAGGCTATATCCTCGCACATTAATATTTCCCAATTAATCCACTTTATTAACTTTAATTAACCCCTGTTATGTTTCCTTTTTGTTATTCTCATTATTATATCACAACTTTTTTTTAAATAATTCACTAAATTTTTATTTTAATCAATATTAAATTTCATAAATCTTATTAAATTAACAATTATAATTACTAAAAATTTACGGGTCGTTACACTCTCCCCCATTCAAAACTTTTCGTCCCCGAAAAGGAAAAGTAGGGAAAAGAAGAACTTATAAATTAATATCTATTATTCAAAACATTATACTCATAACAATAGGTTTATAGAATTGAATAATTTAAATAAAATATATAGATTTATAAACAATTAAATCTTTTTATATTCAAATTTATAAAGTTTGGAAAACATTTTAAAATTTTCTAAGTCCAAAATTTACGGAAAATTTCGGCAGAGTCTCCTTTGTACGGAGAGGCTCGGGAAAAAAATATAATATCAAATGTAACAATATATAACATATATTTTCCAAAATAATATATATCCCAACACAAGAAAAACAATATAATAGCACTATAAACCAAAATCCAAAAACGTACCTATTGGTCGGGCAATTAATGCTTAATTATGAAATCAAAAGCAGTAGCAATTGCTTCCATAACCTATATTTCACTTATATAATCCAAAAGAGTCAATAATTATATAAAAAGAAATGTTTAGCTTGTTTCAATCAATAACAAAAAAATCAATACAAACAACAATCACTTGCATCCAGGCATCCAACCATCACATAGGATCATCACAAATCAATCATTCATTCATATCGACAAAACAAATAGTTGTTCGGGTTTAAAACTTCAAATTGTATAGAATGGAGAATAATAAGAAACTAAGTGCACCATTTAATCATTAGTCTTAGGTGAAACTAAATAGATTATTCATACCTTCCAAGCAAATTTAAAGTATCCTTGCCCAAACTACCATAAACCAAAACAAACAACAATTCCAAACAACAAATCAAATTTTCTTATTATTACTTTCATTTCAACATTTGTTGTTTGATTTCCTTTTTCATTTATATAATAGTTTATCTTTTTATTTTACATTTTATTTCTTACAGTTTTCATTTATTTACCTTCATTTATTACTAAATTCCATTTATGATACTTACCTTTCTATTTTAACCAGTAGTCTTTTAATTATACTTAAGTTCCTAACAATTACAACACCAAATTCTTATTTATTAAGGAATTTTATTGAATACTTTTATTATTTCAAATTTTTACTTGTATAATATTTTATTACCATTTCTTATTAAACATTGCAACTTTTATTGTTGGGTAAGTTATATATATATATATATATATATATATATATATATATATATATGACGCCCCATCTCTATACCCACGCTAGCCAAGAACACTCCGGAGTAGTGCTGTCAACTAGCACGGAGAATAAGGCTGTTGAGGAGCGACCATCCATGTAATTGCTTATCACACGGTGGCTTTAAATAATCTTCGGAAACAAACATAGAAATAATCATATCACAAATCAGTCACAGATATCCATATCACAAAGGCGGAAGAAGATATGAATATATAACTAACACATGAAAGTGTACATCAGAGTAGTGGTCATTAAGATCCACGATAATACAAAAGAATAGCAACACGTGCTATACAAAAGAATACAACTATTAGTCTATATCTCAAGTGTATACAACAAAAACTGCTAATCTAAACAGTTAGCCAAAAGTCAGAGTGATGGATCCCTGGGAAGAAGTCAAGCAGAAGCACCTGTAACATCTCGGTCTGACCCGAGTATTATTTAAGAAAATAATAAACGGATCAGTCTAGCTATAAATATCAGATGACATGATATAACATAAAAGATATGGCATAAACATAAACATCCATAACGACATACCACTATAAGTATGTAAATAATGATCAACAGAAGATCAATCAATAAGAGATAATCAATATCACATGAATCTTCTCAAAGATTCGAAGAGGGCATCATACCCTAAACTTGTACTCATAACAAGTCAATGACATAAATTCCAGAAATCAACACGAGAAATCCAGAAATCATAAAAAGGGAAAGAGGCCTATCACATGACGGTCCAAAGACCATGGGGAGCTACCCCGCATGTGTGAATGGAATCACACAGATTGAGGTCAAGACTAACCAAAAAGCAGAAAGGTATGTGTGAATGGAATCACACAAGTGGTGTCTAGTCTAACCTTGCAATGAAAGAGACATCGCGCAATTGCTAGTCTAATTCATAAAGCGATCATCAAGATCAACGAGAAGTGTCAATTACACTAAGCTAGTAAATATAGAAGTTTAGCTTCATGTCCCATAACCACTTGCTTAACTTAAATATTTACGAACAAACTGTAAATCTTCACTAATAAAATTTGTCACAAGTGGTTCAATCGAACAAGTCCAAGAATTAACCGACGAAGTGAACGCAAGCGTTTCATACCACTTGTTTTACTAAGTCGTTTAATTAGATTTCTCATCCGAGTGAGGTAAAGGTTTGTATATACTAATAGATTGGAAAACGGTTTAAGAAAAGAACTTTGTTATTAAAAATAGAGTTGAAATTGTTTGTTAAAAGAGTTTTGATATTTACTACTAGTATTGAAACCTTTATATTATAAAGTGACAAATCACAGAAGCGATTGTAGAAACAATCAATCACAAAGGTCACATTCGAAGATGTGATAAAAATCCAAGGAAATCAGCTCAGCAAGTTCTGTTGAATATTTTTCAGATAGGATCCCCTACGGAGGGGGGGTCCAGGGGGGGTGGCAACCCCCCAAGGTGGGGGTGCGGGGGCAACGCCACCGCTTACGGGGTTCGACCTAATGGTTGCGACCTAGGGGTCTAAGGAGCACGACCTAGTGGTCCAGCGACCTAAAGGGTAAAGGTCATGCGACCTAAAATGGGTTCGCGACCTAACACTCAAACGACCTAAAGAAATTAAGGAGCCGAGCGACCTATAAGAAGTAGCGACCTAAGTAGAAACGAGGCCCAACGACCTAAGGGTTAGGTCATGCGAGTTAAGTGGTCAGGCGACCTAAGGTCTTACGACCTAACGACCTACGGTCTAAAGGCCACGCGACCTAGAGGATCTGCAAGCTAACGAGGCCGACCTAAGGTGCAAGCGACCTAAGGGACAACGAGCTAAAGTATGGTACGCGACCTAAAAGATGGCATGACCTAAGGTGAGAGCAGGTCGAGCGACTTAAGGCGATGCGCGACCTAAGACCTAGCGACCTAAAAGGATGCGCGACCTAAGACCTAGCGACATAAAGGGATGCGCGACCTAAGAGAGGCATCAGGTCGAACGACTTAAGGGTGATGCGACCTACGACCTAAGCTCAAATACGAGCTACGAGCTAGCGACCTAACGCTGCAGAGGGGATTTAAGGCCAGAAACGACCTACGACCTAAACCCCATACGACCTAACGTGAAACGACCTAACTCCGAAGTGAAAATTCAAGGCAGTGCGACCTAGCGCGATAACACGCGAACGACCTAAGGGTTAGGTCGCGAGCGACCTAACTCCGTACACACGAAAATGGCCAGAACGACATAAGTGCAGAAAATTCACCAAAACGCTAAAAATTGGAGTTTTTCGCCAATCCAATCCAAACCAAATGCAAATGTGCATGCAAAAGTGATAGGGAATCATTCCCAACAGTCCAATATAGTTATAGACTAGATTTGTGAGATAAAAATCTCACCTTTGCACTAAAATTTATGAAGATGAAGCTTGAAAGCAAGGAGAAGCAATCCAAAGCTTGAATCCAATATCTTCTACTTGGATTTGGAGTTGAATGTTGGATTTGCAATTGAATTTGAGCTTGGAGTTTTAATTTCCCATTCTCTTCACCATTAATGCCAAAGCTTGAGTTAGTTAGGAAATTTATGAAGAGTGAGGAGAAGAGGGTTGGAACTTGGGCTTAATAGGCTAAACTAACCCAAAGTCCAAAGCGGGAAAAGTTAGTGAAATTGCTATAACTCCAAACCTATTGATGTTTATACTTAAAAAAATTGTAAACGACATTTCGAACTCAATGGAAGTGGTCTCGAGTCCTAATTTGACCGTTTGCAAAAAGTAGCTTTTCGGACCAAAACCCGATTAACGAGTTAATATTTAAATAAAATATTTAAATACAAACTCGATAAATATGCGGGTTGTTACAATATATATATATATATATGCTTTTAAGAATGTAATTGAAAATCATATAAGTTTATCCCATTTCTTTTAATTAATTTAATGTTCAATAATTATATCCTTTATTTCATAGGTTACAGTTTTAAATTTCATTCAATACCATTTATAACCTAGCAATAAATCTATTATTTCATTTTTAGGTTTTGATTATCAGTTAAATTTCATTTTACTAAAGCAATTAGAACCATTAATTAATGGAAACTTAAGAATTTAAATTCCGGCTTTAATTTCAAATCATTTTAAAATAATAGATGGATGTTTACTTACAACTTATATATCCAATTATAATTAAAAAAATTTAAAAATTATATTTGGTTTATCAAAACAAATCTGCAGTAAACTATTATAATAGCCTTCCTACTTCGAGACTAGAAAATGAATGTCGATGATGCGTGCACTCATCACCGAAATCATTTTCCAGCGACAGAGAGGGAAACACATGACTTATTCCTTTCCAAAATTTCTTAAAAAAATTCTTTCAAATTATATTGAAATATTTATATCAGAAAATACATCCAATAATATTATTATTATATTCCCAAAATTAATTGAAAGAAGTTTCAAAATCCCGGAACTTAAGTCTAAAATTCCAAATTTTCATTTTTTTTTAAAATCTCATTTCCACTATTATTTATAAATTTAATTACCTATCAACCAATTTATTGCAACCAAATATATATCTTATTTATAAAAATTTATTTTATATATAGAAAATATGATAGGAAAAATTATTTCATTCACCTATATTAAAACAAATATTATGTCAGTCTGTCCTATTAAGTGTTTAGAAATCCCTATTGATGTCATAATGTCCTATGCACCAACCAGAATTTATAAACACAAAACGAAACAATTTAACACAATATTAAAACCCTTTTATAATACTAACAAATACGCTCTCTCATATATATACACTCATCGACTCCTCATAGGGTATTACTACCTTATTTAAAAAGACTCTGACCCCATAAAGCTAAGGTTTATCGCTAAACCAAAGCTCTGATGCAAGATGTAAAACCCTACCTTTCCGCACGCTTTAAATCGACGACAAACCACACACGTCAGACTTAAACCATACAGAAGGGCAGATTGTTATGGGGTAAATAAGAAAAGGTAGAGAAAGAAAAAAAATAGAATCTTGCAGTGGAACGATAAAATATAATAATCAAATATACAGTTCATGAAGCTGTTTACAAAATATTCGATTATACTTATACAATACATGTAACAACCCGCATATTTTACGATTCGAATATTTAAATATTTTATTTAAATATTCCATCGTTAGTCGGATTATAGTCCGAAAAGCTACTTTTTGCATATGGTCGAATTAGGACCCGGGACTACCTCCATTGAGTTCAAAACGCCGTTTGCGATCTTTTTAAGTATAAACTTTGATATGTTTGGAGTTAGTGGAATTTTGCCACTTTTCATTTAGGGCTTTGGTTTGGGCTGAGCCCTATAACCCCACTTATTAACTCAGTCCCGACCCTCTCCTCTTCATTTACTTCCTTTCTATTTTCCTAATACTCAAGCTTTTATAACAATAGAGAGTGGAATGTGAAATTAAAACTCAAGCCCTAGTTTTCTTTTGCAAATCAAGCTCTAGCTCCAAACTAATTGAAGGAACTTTGGTAAGCTTCTTCTTTTTCTTCTTCTCCAACTCATTCTCTTATCAATTTCAGAAAATTCCTAAACCTAACATTGGGAATGTTCTTCTTTTTGAGCATAGATTCAAGCTCATTTGGGTTGTGTTGAAGAGTGGTTGATTCTCCCTTTGCTTTCAAGCTTCGTCTTCATTGTTTTTGTGAAAAGGTGAGATTTTTATATCACATCTATGCTTATAATTATCTTCGATTGTTAGGTATGAATTCCTAACACTTATTCTTGTGTAATTGCTTTTGGTTTGGATTGAATTGGCGAATATTCCAACTTTTAGTGTTTTGAGTTCAATCCTTTAAAAATCCTAACTTTGATGTTTTGATCATGTTTTTGGTGATGAATCGATGATCTTATAGGACGGGTAGCCGATAGGTGTAAACCCCTAGCGTCCGTGCTTGTCCGTTTGCAAATTGAAGGAGTTTGCACCTCATTTGAAATGGGTTTCAAATTGCAGAACAACAGGTTCGGCCGACCGGACCCCTGGGCCAGCCAACCGACCTGCTACCAAAGTGCATAGCACTTCTCTGTCTCTGGTCCGGTCGACCTGCTACCGAGCTCTGTCGACCGACCTGCTTCCCGAGAAATTTTCCAGAACAGGTTCCGGTCGACCGAGCTCTGTAGCCGGCCGACCGACCTGTTGCTATTTTGCCTATTTCGCTTAATTTACGGGGTTTCCAAATTTAATCGATTCGAGTTCTTTCCCTATTTGTAGTTATCATTTGTTGATGACTTTGATGACTTCTTTTCTTTGGGAATTTTAGAAATATCCATTTTGATGGATTCGGTATCGATTTCTATGGATTTTTATTCACGTCTTCGAATGTGAATTTCGGTGATTAATTTTTTTACAATCATTTTTGTGACTTGTCACTTTAAAAATATAAAGGTTTCTATACTAGTAGTAAATATCAAAACTCTTTCATCAAAACGATTTCAACACTATTTCAATACAAAGCTCATTTATTAAAACCGTTTTCCAATCTATTAGTATATACAAACCTTTTCCTCACTCGTACGAGAAATTTAATTAAACAGCTTAGTAAAACGAGTGGTATGAAACGCTTGCGTTTACTTCGTTGGTTAATTCTTAGACTTGTTCGATTGAATCTCTTGTGATAATTTTCTAGTGGAGATCTACAATTTGTTCGTAAATATTTAAGTTAAGCTAGTGGTTATGGGACATGAAGCTAAGCTCATATATTTACTAGCTTAGTGTAATTGACACATCTTGATGATCGATGATGATCATTTTTATGATTATGACTAGCAATATTCTATGTTTCTTTGTCCACGTAGGGGACAGTACCACGTTTTATTGAGTTTCATCTCATTTTTATTATAGGCTAACGACCTATTTATATTTGGAGTTTCGACTCAATTCTTGTGGCTAGCGACCCATATCTTTTATGGAGCTCGGTTCATTGGACGTACCGTTGTACTATGTCGATGTTCCGATCTATTCGAGTTTCAGGTCCCTCGGGCGTACCGATATTGTACTACGTCGTTGGACCGGCTATATGGTTAGCGACTATGGGATAGCGTCCCGTTTGTGATATACGTGTTGGTGAGTTTTCATGCTCCCGTTCTATGATAGGCCTCCCCTTTTTTTGTGATTTTTGGATTTCTATTGATGATTTCTAGAATTTGTGTTTCACCAATTTTATGATTGGCATTTATATGTTGTCAATATTTGTGGCTTGGTGAATGAAATAAGGAGTATGGCATTCCTTTTGATCTTTGAGAAGATTTTTGTGATATTGATTAATCTCTTGTTGATTTTCAATTACTTATTTATCACAGCTTGGCATTGTGATTATTATACGTTTAGTCATACCTCTTATTCTATATCATTTCATCTGAATTTTATAGCTAGACTGATCCATTTATTATTTTCTTATAAATAATACTCAGGTCAGACCGAGATGTTACAGGTGCTTCTGCTTGACTTCTCTTCTGGGGTTATCATCCTGACTTTTGGTTAACTACTTAGATTAGTAGTTTTTGTTGTATACGTTTGAGATATAAACTCATAGTTGTGTACTTATTCTTTTGTATAGCACATGTTGCTATTTTTTTGTGTCATTGTGGATCTTCTAGATCACTACTCTGATGAACACTTTTATGTGTTATATGTATTCATGTCTATTTCCGCCTTTGTGATATGAATTATCTGTGACTGATTTGTGTTATGTTTATTTCTATATTTGTTTCCGAAGACGTTATAGCCACTGTGTAGTAGCTCTGAGTTTGTGTCGTTATGTCGGATTTTCTCTTGAAAAGAATGCAAGTTATATTTTTTTCTGGGATATCGGTACTCGCACAAAGCAATTATACAGATGGTCGCTCCTCAATAGCCTTATTCTCCGTGCTAGTTGACGGCATTACACCGTAATGTCCTCGGCTAGCGTGGGTATAGAGGTGGGGCGTCACAATACATATTAGCGTACACATACCAGAGAATAATAATTAATGCAGCAGAATTAAATGGTGGAGTGGAATAATATATTAGATAATAGTACTACAAATCTTCGTCTTCATCCTCAAGAATAAAGTCTTCAAATCCTGAAACGCTCAGACTGACCCGAGCGAATTGAAAGGACAAAACAGTCGAGTCAGAAATAAAATATCTTATGTAAGTTAAATCAACAGGAATAAATATGAGTGGAACGGCGCAGAGATGTTTACGGGATTTGACATCTCCTATCCAGTGTGTAACGTGAGTGCAGTAAATTAAGAGATGCTCTGGATTCACATCTCCTAGGGATCCGTTAAACTATTTACTATGTAGTAATATTTCGCTATTATAATAGTGTCTAATAGTAAAACGAACTTACTTTTTCGTAGCATTAAGGGGTTACCCATATACCCCTTAACACATAATAATCCCAGTAGTCCATCCAATATCATAGTCCCTCCTGATCGCGAAGCCACCAGAGGATACCACAGGGCTACAGGAGAAAACCAAACTCGTACAAGGCGCGATAGGGTAGGTGACAAGACACTATTAGGCAATGCCAGGGTAGATGTACCAATTGCTATCCAGGCTGGTGCTAACGCGTAGCACGCAGCTACCGCCCACCTCGAGCCACACCCCCAAATTAAAAAAAAAATCAAAGGTGCTACCTCATTGGCCCGAGAATCGCTCCGATTTTAGCCACATTATGCCAACTCACAGGAGTTGGGTCCACGTATTTACCTCGAAGGAAACGCCGACACCATCCTACTTCATTCTGGAATCTCCACCACGTACACGGCTGTTAAAGTGGTTTTCGGAGTTGGCAGAGAGTATGGCAACTTCCGATCCTGGTCTCTTCAACAACCAAATGGTATTATAACACCGCGGTCATTACAAAATAATCATACTTCAAACCAGGATATAATATTTATTTCAAATCCATATAAATACGATATCATTTCAAATTTAAAAACCAAATTAATATGATATTCCTTTTATTTCAAATCAATATAATATCATTTATTTCAAATATATTCCCTTTTTAAAATCATAGCACTTCCAAATTTTGTACTTCAAACCAAACATTTGAAATTTTAACACCTTTAAAACATAATGCCATGAAATTCATAACTTCGAAACATTTCAATTTCTATAAACATTTCAATTTCAATATATTTCAAGGCTTAATATATTCCAAATTTTCAAAACTAAATTTGATAATTTCGATTCAACAATTAAATTTCCTATTATTTAGTTTTGAAATATTTTATATAATAAACCCCTTATTATTTAAATAAAACTCAAATTTCAAATAACTAGATATTGCCTTCAATTCGTTATACTTGAAATAATCATTTAATTCACCTAGACCCAAAAATCAAGTTATAATAATTATACCCTTTAAAATTCCCAATTTAATAAATCTCCCATCAACCCTTTTTGAGTTTAATTCTCAAATAAATTCAATTTCATAATATCTCATATTTATCTCAATTTCAAATCAGATTTTATTTGAGTAAAATTCTTAAATAATTTGATTCAAATCAATTTCCTATTTATCTTCCCATCTTAATTGTATTTAAGGCAATATAAACCCTATATACAAAATAATTTAAATAAATACTTTAACCATATTATATCTTAACAAAATCAAGCTTTGTTATTAAACTTCTTTTATACTTAAATAATTTTATACTTAGCTTAAAAAAAGAATTTAACTATATATATAAGAACATTTATAAAATATCCAAATCAATATCTCATAAAATCATATATTTCTTTACAAAACCATAAAAACCATTTCAAAATATTTTAATATATAGATCGCGGTGTCTGTATAAAATTTTATATCCTATGGTCAAGTGATACGGATTTTTATCATTTCAATCCACAATTTAAAACTAAAAATATGGTTATATATCGTTTCAAACCGCAATCTGAAATAAATAAAGTGCATAACAATTTGCACTTTATAACGATATAAAATACAACATCCATTCATCCAATATCAATCATCAACCATTAATCACAATCATCATCCAATTCAAACAATAGCATCAATATATAACGGATAATAAACAACATGTATCAACTAGCAGTTTATATTCAATAATAAATTAAATGAAAATTTAACCGGTAGTTTATATGCAATAAATAAATTAAATAGCAATTTAATTCAATTATATTCAATTTAACCGGGATGATGATTAAAAATATGCCTAACAGTCATAAATAAATTTCTAATCACATCCTAAATAAATATAACAAACATGAGAAATTTTAGAAGTTGTGAGTGGGTTAAAACACTCACATTTTGAACTTAAATTGAATTTAAATTCAAATTAACCCCAAAATTTCAAGAGTCTCCAAATTTGTCCAAACTAGCGCCAAAATGTCCAAAATCCCAATAAGAATCTAGCGGAGAAAACCGCTCGTGAATTGGATATCATATGTGAAAGATATCGCGATTAGAACAATTGAATTCGAAATTAAAATAAAATAAACAAAGCTAACACTAACCCACTCCCCTGTGCCATTTCATCCATCTTCTGGAAACCCTTCACGTGCACGCATCTCCATCTTTAGGTCGCGAATGAAGCTTCCCTTTACCGTGGCATTTGACCACCAATTTCATCCTCCCTTCACCACCGTACGCCAAGCCGAAGCCAACATTGGGACCACCTCCTCCCCCTCTATCGGCCGCACCCATCACGGTCGTCCCTAGGCGGCGACGCCGCCGTTGCCCTTTTAGGGTTTCAAAACCCTTAATCGAGATTTCCCGGCTCCTCCGTCCACTTCGCGACCTCCGACCACCACCAAACTACTCCACGAGCCCAACTCACCAATACCCAGAAACCAATTTCTCGATTGTAGCTTAAATCACAAACACCCAAAATTAAGTTTGGATTTTCGAGATAATAAGCTTTGACCACGATTTCAGATTGACTCGAGCATCAATTGCAAAAACAGAAGCTGTGCGTAGATTTGTATCGATGAAATCTTCGAAATATATTTTTTTCAAATTTTTCTGAAGAGTTTGAATTTTCACTTTGATTTTTGAATTTCGATTGGATTTGGAATTGTCTGCCATTAAATGAGGAGGTGAGGAGGAATTATATGTACAGACAATTGAGAAATAGAGACAGGCTAGGGTTTATAACAGGATATATATAGGCAAGGTTGGAATAGAATAGATGGACCCGATTTATAAACGCGCTGAACGGTGAATGGCCCGAAAAGCCCGTTTCAACTTCGGAATGAAATTAGGTAAATCCATATATCAAAATAGGTGTTTTAAAATATTTTAAACGTAACGGAAAAGGTTTCAAGTCCAAATTCCATTGTATGAAGAAGTTATGCTATTTCAAATTGATTTCAATTTAATTTATTTCAAGGCGTTTCAAGCCCTACGATCAAACGATAAGCCCGATCGCTACGAAACTCGAAATCCTACAATAATTCACCGTTACGGATCCGATGAACCTGGTTTCGTCGAAATCCGAGTCAATGGCCAAAATGGCTATTTTTATATTAATTAAATAAATTAAAAATAAATTAATTAAATCACTTTTCAATTTCAGCTCTATAATTAACAAATTTCATCAAATTTAACTTTCTTAATCATTTACACTAATTTAACCCAAATTCAAATGTCAATCTAGAGTTGATTAATTTATCAATTTCAGCGTTAAATTTTCAATTTCATTATATTCACAAATTCAAATTTAAATTCTCAATAATCCCATTGAATTTTACTTTTCATTCTTATTATTAAACTCATCATTATCCAACGGAAGAAAGTAACATTTGTTTATGGTTTATTACATTATTATTCTCAAATTTCATCTTAATCTCCATTAACGCAGTAAATTAGATTTCATTTATAATAAATTCATTTATTAAAATTTGAGTTCCAATTAATTATAATAAATTCCAAATAACTTTGATTTGATTAGTTTCAACCTTTGTTCTAAGTCCATTATTACTCTATACCTAGTTCCTATTGTTTACCCTTCATTTACTTAACATTAAATGAACTTGATTTCCGATAAATTCATTGACCAATAAATTAGGTAATTTATAATAATTGTTATACTATGAATGGAATTAACGTCAATTTCAAATATTATCCCAATTTATATTAAGATAATATTTAATTACCTTTAAATGAAATTTATTTCCCATTGCACTTATATATGCCTATTTACATCTTAATTTGAATAAATATTACATTTCTAAATGTGTACATCTATCAATTGTACACATTAGTTAAGGGTTAAAGCCAAGTAATGAATTGACCTTAATTCCATTCTTATACCAATTTATTACTTAAACATACATTAGCTTCTATGTAATTTATACATTCACATTTCCATTGTTTTACTAATTACCATTAAGGTAACGTTTATTATCAACAACAAACATTATAATTACTTATCTACATTGATTGTATAAATTTACAATTTATTACGTATTACTTCATTGGTTAATATAACTTTGAATTCATTCAATCACCACTCATTAAGTCAATTACTGCAATTGCTTTCAAATTAAATTTCTACGAACTAAACAAATAGGTAACTTATACAATTGTAACCATTAGAAATCTAATTAACTTTGTTTTTATTATTTCCAAATAAATATGACTACTTACAGAACATTGACTTTTTATTCAATTACCATTTATTATAATTTAAATTCAATAATTTAATTCAATGCTTATATTTTGTTTTCATATATTCAATTTGTCGCTAAGTATACATCTACATTATTTCCATTGATTTGAATTTCATTCCATTAATTAATAATTACCTTAGTTAAAATTAACGTAGTATTAGATTATAATTTTTGTAACTGATTTCCAATTTTAAATCAACAAGCTACAAAATAGGTAACATACAATAATCGTTACGCTAACTTTTAGTCACATTAATAAGCTTTTATTATTCACAATCAAAATTCCCATTTATTTTCATTAATTGGACTTTCATACAATTCATTAATTATTAACTATAATTAGCATAGGCTATATCTTGACACATTAATATTTCCCAATTAATCTATTTTGTTAACTTTAATTATCCCTTGTTATGTTTCCTTTTAATTATTTTCATTATTATATCACAACTTCTTTTAATAATTCACCAAAATTTTATTTTCATCAATATTAAATTTTAAAAATATTATTAAATTAATTATTATAATTACTGAAAATTTACGGGTCGTTACATAGAATGATGTTAGAGGACTTTTAAAATTGAATTAAAAGTTAATTTGTAGAAATTGAATGTTTTAATATTCAATTAACGTGTAAAAATAGTCATTTTTCACAGGGTCTTGGATTTGACAAAGCCAGTTTCATTGGATCCATAATGTTATATTATTATAGGATTTCAAAATTCGCGTCAATCGGATTTACGGTTTAGTCGTGGCAAGCTGAAACGCATAGAAATTTGTTTAAGTAAATTTTAAATTTGAATAATTCATTCGAAAACCTATCTTCCAAATATGATCGAATTGGCTCCCGATATATATTCCATTGTGTTAGAAATAGGGTTAAAACATTATAAACACCAAGCAACATGCTTCGTTTGGAGTTCGAAATACTTTCGGGTGAAAAGTTTTTTGAAATTGTCTATATAAGGATGTTATTTTCCCAAGCCCAAGCCAAGTTAGGGCCAGCCGCCGTTTTCATCTTTAATGGCCGAAAAGGCTCGAAATTACTTCCCTTTATTATTTTGATCCATCCACTTCGATAAAAATTATGGACTACAATATTGTAGAGGGCGACGAGTACTATCAACCCAATGGTGGCGATCGTTTTTAGAGGCGTGGATCGTCGGCAATTTGTTCGTGAAATATGCACGTTTTTGCATGATTTTCAATGCCTATGGATGATTGAGCTTCACGTCATCCTGACCAAAGGTAGAGGCAAGTGGGGCTTCAACATGAAGGTGCCTGATCGTCGCTTAGGTGGATGAGGGGGGTGCGGCAATTAGAGTTTGAAGGGGTCGATGGGTTTCATGAAGCCTGGGTTGTTTACGTGAGGAAGAAAAAGAACGATTGGCCAAATCCTAGTATTGAAAATGCACGGCCCAGATCTGCTTGAAGTTTATATAAAATAAAAAGAAATTATAAATTTTATTATATATAAATTCGTACGAACTTCTAAATGTCATTACTTCTTCATACGAGGTCCGTTTTTGATGAAACAAGTTGCGTCAAGTTCGTATTGATGAGCACTAAATTTTAGAGCTAGTTTAGAGTTGATTGGAGCTAGCGTAAATTTTAGGTAAAACTAAACATATTCGGAATAAAACACTACAAATGCTATTGGAATCAATGTGAGTACAACTCACTCTTTTTGACTCACTGATATTTTTATATAAGTGGAATCAATGTGTGTACAACTCACTCTTTTTGACTCACTGATATTTTTATATAAGTGAGAAATAAATTTATTTATATTGATTGATGATTGTTTGGATGATATATGATATATTGTATATATATTGATTGGTATTTGGATATATTTCTACCTCTTGGAACAGATGAGACCCTATACATACCAGTGTATAAGCGGATGACCCATTGTACACATGTCTGCCTCGAAGCGGACATTGTTCACATATTCTCATATGTATATATATTGCTGGTGATAGCTGAAGGGATCTGTGATGACCCGACTTCCTATCTCCAGGAAATCGTATCACTAGTGAAGAGAGAAAGGGATAGAAGAAGAAAAGAAAGAGAAAGAAGAACACAAACAACATCAGAGAACTCACAGCGGAACGAATAAAATATAATAATTAACATAAATATTACATAGTACCTCATTACATCAGAGTACACAACTATACAACACATATTAGACAGTTATAAACTTCTGTCTAACTATACAACTCAAGAACAACAGATACAGGTACAAACAAATACAACGGAAATCAATATATATCTACACGTCGAAGCCTCCTGCTCCATAACTCCTCCAGAATTCGTCAAGCTAACCTGAATCACTTGACTACTCATACATAATATGAGTACCCAAGAGTTTAATAAAACAAAAAATAAACATTCGGGTCAGTCAGAGGTCTGGTGTGAGTAAACGGGTTAAAGTTGCTTAACTTTAGAAAAACCTTTGAAAGAAAAAGTACCACGTAAGACTTCCCACACATAAACATGGAAAAGTTTTTACCTTACGCTAACCATAACATTTGATAGGAAATCCAGTAATATTATAATAGTGTCTAGAGTTTTCAAGTAAATAAGAAATAGCCGAAATTGTTACATCTATTAAATTCCAGCTACTAGCCACAAAAGTGTGTAATACAATCAAAACCGTAGGGTCTCGTAGGAAAAATGGGTTTCCATCAATGGCAGGGCTACTGGGGTACCGCCCGTCACAGTACGTGGCCTAAATCAACATACCGAGGAGTACTCCCACTCCCCTGCAACACAAGGCCGGAACCATCCCTTACTGGACAGTCCCGAACAAGACAACCCCGCAGTTGGCCGCGACCCAACTGCCCAAACAGCCGAATAAAAGGGACTTCTCGACAGGGGAAAATCTTGCTCTCCAGTGGGAGCTACCCACGAAGCCTTGCTGCACCTCCCCTGTTTTAGCCATTCCCGGTTGATGAGGCTTGAGGTTACGATTACCTTTATAGAACACCTTTATCTTAGAATGCTCATCGTCCACCTGACGATGTGCTGAAAGCATTCAATCCATACAAGTTCTTTCCGGGTTCGAACGAAACCGAAGGCACTATCTCGTTGCACTCATTATTGGAATCACCCTCAGAGTCAACGACCATAGCCCTTGCACTCTGATTCGCCATCTCGAATCTATAAGCACTATTTCGTCAAACTCATTACGGAATCACCCACAGAGTTATACTGACGTATATCCCATACACCTCGAGTCTTCACTTGCTCCACTTGGATTAACGACCTAACGTTTAATTGGAATCGATGTGGTTTTCGGATTCCAAATATGGAAACCCGATCCCGGTCTCATCGAAACCAACCGCCGTTTTAATGTCCAAGTTGTACTTAAGGGTTTAAACAGTTTAACTTATATCCAGGATGATATATAAACAGATAGATGAATCATATTATCACAATAGATAATTCATATCAATATTTATCTACACAAAACAACATAGCATATAACAGATATATCCAAATCATCCAATATCAAACCAATATCAAACATCCAATATCAACCAATCATCAATCTCCAAATATTGATCATTCAATATCAATCAATTAACCAGTATTATCCAATCAACCCATATTAATCAAACATCCAAACAGAATTAATTATCTCTTAATCAATTGGATTATCATAATTCTTCTACACTAATTATTCCAAATAAATTAATCAATCATCTCTAATGATCTTTACCAATTAATCTTTCTTGATTAATTATCTTAATTACATTCAAGTAATTGTCCTTAGCCATATTTAGTAATTAACCTTTAATTACAATCCTTAATTACAATAATTAATGATCCTTCATTAATTAATTAACTATAATTAATTACATTAAACCTTAATTAATTATAATTAATTAAACACATTTAAATTAATTACTTATATTTATCAACCTTGATTAATACCATTAATCACATTAATTAATGATCCTTATTAATTAATAATACTTTAATTAACTAATTAACTTATAATTAATCAACTAATTAATCATAATTAGTAATTAACAATTTGTAATTACTTAACTAAATTAATTAACTTCTTACTTAATTAATTTCTAATTTAATTATATTAATGCTTGATTAATTAATTTAATTAATCTTTAATTACTTCATTAAGTAATTATTAACCAATTTAAATTAACAATCAATCCTTAATTAATTACTTTATTAATTAATTACATTTTAATTAATTACACTTAGTAATTATTCTTAAATTAATCACATTCTATTAATTAATTAATTACATTAATTAATTAACTAAAATAATTAAATAATTAATCCTAATTACTTACATAAGTAATTATCTCTGATTACTTCCATTAAATAATCTTAATTACTTCACTAAGAAATTATTAATCAATTTCCTTAATTGATAACAACAAGCGATTACTCCATAATCACTTCAACTTAATTACTCTCATGAGTATTTTTATTAATTACTTTATTAAGTAATTCCACTTAATTAATCCATAATTAAGCGGTTGATAAATAATTAACTAATTATTTAAAATTAATTAAACAAAAATTAATTAACTTCTAATATTAAAGATATTTTAATTAAATCTTTACTTGTTAACAACCATTTTAAATTAAGTATTCTTAAATTCATATCAATATTAATTTAACCTTATTATCCTCGTAAATGAATTATCTGAATCATTCAAATCTTATTAATTTCAAAGACTAACTATTAAACTTGATTTACAAAATCGTAATAATAACCTTACTTGTAGATAAAGCATTTGTAAATCATTTCCAAATTTAAAAACACTTTAAATTATCAAAATTTAAACTTATTTAATTCAATAAAATTCTGAAATTCTGTTGTTAACATTGCCTCAAAACTTTAACTTAAATATTTAATAATTAAATTCAAATCCCCTTTAAATTTGAATTTTTACTTAATTAAGATAATAAATTTTAAAATCAAACATCCTAAGACATTTTTAAAATTTAAAATATAAAATAAATTTTCACTTTTAAACGTTTGGTTTACTTTCATTTTAAAATTGACAAGTTTAACTTTATATTTCCTTCATAAACTTGTTCTTATAGTAAATAACTTGATTATACTAATTTACATATATAAATCTAAACTGTATATATAATACGCAGAGTAGAACAACCCACTCGAGTAACAACCCGAGAGAATCCAGTGCTTTCCCCGAAGCCAACCCCACCCCAATTCCTTTGAGTCGCACTCGAGCACAACCCGAGACCTTCCCCGAGTTCCATTCGAACAAACTCGTCTCTCCAAACAAACTTCCCACTAGTGCACAGACCAACCACTGTGCACGTGTCCATCGACCTCAGGCAACCTTTAGTCGTCGCGATCATCGAAGATGATCACCCAATCACTCGCGACAACGGAAACAAACCCATATTCAAATAATCACACGCGAATCGAAAATTCACACATGAGCTCGAAAGTCTGAAGAACAACTCGACCCAAACTCGCACATCACTATCACCACGACGCCGTTTCGCCCTCGCCTTCATCACCACAGAATCACCACATCACGTGCTTCGTCATCACCAAAAATGAAGGAACTCGATTCATCAATAATGTCGCAAAATCCATTACAGTAGACTCGAACATAAACTCACCTAAACCCTAGTTACATCTAATTCACTCAATTGACTCATTAGAAAAAAATTCCTGTATTTTTCCCATGATCAATAGCTTGTAAGCAAGCTTCAATTCAAATATGAACTCAATTAATCCAGTAAATCTTCGGTTATTGCCTAAAACCCATTTTTCAATCAAACCCAAAATTCTCCCTAATTACACAACTAAAAATCATGATACCAGTATTAAAAATCATGATTTTCCATTGTTATTCCAAACATACAATCAAAATCTAAGATTAAGTTCATAAATTTTTTAGCCCAAATTGATTTTTACTGTAATTCTGAAACTACTGAACTATTATTTCATTTTAAAAACTATAAGCATTTTTAGATGAAAATTCATATGATTACAAACAACTTTTCTTCACATATCAAGATCTAATATTGCTTGGATTAAAAGATTTTGAATTTTTCCTTTTAACAGATCATATACAGAAAACATATTTGCATGCATTCAAACAAACACTCATAACATATAGGTCCTAATCCATATAAATTCATGCTATAGGATTTAAATACATGCAAATAACAACACATGCATGACATTAGAATAAGATTCAACTGTTTTTAAAAACATTTACTCACCTTTTAGATGATATGCAGAGCACAGCAGGAAACAGAACATAGTAGAATGAATTTCCAGGCCTTGCTAATTTAGAAAATGCATTTGCTTTTGATTCCTTGCTGTTACTGAAGAAAACTTTTGCATGCTTTCAATTTTGCTGTTGATTTCCCTTTGCATGTTGAAATTACAGATTTCAGGTTGAACTTCATTTGAATTTTCAGGTTGAGGTAGATATTGATTTGAATCTTTGCATTATAGGTTCAATTTTGCTTTTTATTTGACATGTAGGTTTTGATCATTCCAGATTTGAAGTTAAGAATTATTTTCTCTGTTTTGAGCTTTAGAAAAGAAACAAAGGAGAAACAAATTTTCTTTTCTTTTTTTTTCATAATAAATTTCAAATAAATGAAAGATGAATGCCACATGTTCATAAATCTTACATTTGTCAATTATGATATTTAGTTAAACAACACATGTTAACATTTGTCTCTAAGTGATTTTAAACTTTTATTTAATTCAAATGTAAATATAAACTTACATTTTTATTTTACTTCATAAATGAGTACTTACATATGTAAATATAAACTTCCCTTTTAAAGAAAATATTATAAACTAATTATAATACAAATGAATCTCTTATATATGTATTCATAAATCTAAAACTTTTATATTTATACATTTATACCATTTTAAATTTAAAACACTTTAAAGAAAACAGAATAAAACATTGATTAATTTCCTTTATAATTTATGATATTTAAAAACAACTGATTATCTTATATTTTTCTAAAAAAACAAATGAATTAATTCTAAATTAACCTTTAAAAATATAAATTAAAACAAAGCTTTAAATTAAAATATTATTCATATATCAATTATTAATAGATTGAATTAAATTTCAAACAACTCAAATTATAACATATACATACATATATATTACAAATTTGAAAATTAATCTTTAATTAAAACAGCAGATATCCTATTCACAATATATATCAAATGTATATGTTATAAATAGAATAAAAATTTGATTAGCTTTTGAAGAAAAAAACAATTCTTATCAACATTTTAAATTGCTAAAAAGATATTAATTCCAATTATCAGATTAAATATTATTAACCTTTAAAAGATCAAATTCACAATTTTTAAATTAAAATTATAAAGAAAATTATCAAATCAGTTAAATTATTGACACAGATTATTAAATCGTTATTGCCCAAAATTCCGGGTCGTTACAATCCTTCCCCTTAAAAGAATTTCGTCCCCGAAATTTAAAAGCAAAGGTTATTTAATAATCTAGTACATATTTTAATTTCAATCAGCAAAGCATTCCTAACATCCAGTAACTATCATCCATAGCAACAATTCAAACAAACAAACAATTCTAACTAATTATTCTGACATAAATCAGAATAAATTTCTAATACTATCTCGAGTTTCCCCAGTATAAATCACCGGGAGACTCGCTCTATAAAAGCCAACAAACTAACTACACAACCAAAATCCAGAGCTCCACTCATCTCTAGATCCTTCAATCTGAGCAGAACATCATACTACTCTCAAATCCAGCTCAACTTCTAAATCCAACTCCAACTGAACTACAGATTCAACAACCAATGATGAATCATACACGTACTCCCTCAGAGACACGTGTTACAAAATGAATTTCAGCTATCCCAACTGGCAATTCAATCTCATCCTATCAAAAACACAGATAAGAAATCCTCAAATGCCTCAGCTCTAACCAACCAATCTTATCCAATATCTGTTCTCTTAACCAGAGAATTCTAAAAACACTGAAGTCTCCAACTTCGAACTCCAAACTCCTTATCTCATATCTGTAACTCAGCAGATAATCCTAGACTGCCCAACTCTTCCTGATCAGCTCAATCTATGCTAATAATTCCAGAAACAACAAGACCAAATCAAACAGAACTTGCTTCTTTCCTTGCACAGCAGCTACCTTGCTTCCGCTGCACAACTCTGATTCTGAAATAGATAAGAGTACTACTGATGAACACGAATACAAACTTATCCACTAAATTCGGAAACCTTGTTCATCAAATCCATAAAAATCTGAGTGACTCATCTGACTCAGTCACACATCATTACAACAGAATCCAAATCAAAAGCTAGATCAGTCCAATTCCAATTCCAAAAATAATTCTGAGCTACTATACCAGCTCTCCTTTCTCCAAGAACCATCCAACTATCAAGCTAACTACCAGAATTACTTCCGGAACCAAAACAGTATGGAATTCAACTTCTAGATGCTGAAAAACTCCAGATTATCTCAGCAGCTCCTACTTCCACATGAGAATCCTCAGTCTCAAACAACAGATCACCCAAGATAAATTCCAAACTAATCGCAAGACACTTTTGCGATCCTACCTAGTTCGGATTTCAAAGAAACTGTCCTCTCTTTACCAATTAGAACAGCTTTAAACTTTTCTAACCCAGGTTAACTCTTTAAGAAAACATTCACCACCTGCTCGGACTGCTGATAGAAGAACCAATAAGATTCCTGAATCATCGAAGAAACAAACTACACTGCTGCTTCCAAACTCTACCTCGATGATACTGCAAAGCTAAAAGATTTCCTCGACAGCACACCGAACACTTCGAGTTGCACTGCTACCACAGCTAACCAAAGAAATCAAATCCAAAGGCTTCTCAAAACCCAAAACCATCAACAAACCACACAACTGACTTCCAAGATGGCATACAATCTCTCAAGAAACTCGGACTCCAAACCAAGCATCCATATCTCGCTTTCCTTAAGGAATAACAATGAGACCATGCCTTGAGAGAAACAACTCATAGACCTTTGTCTCGTATTCCAAACAGCCAACTCCTTACTAAAGATCCAAACAACATCTACACAGACGAGTCTTCCCTACAACAGGTAAAGACTGTTTATGTGTGGGAAGTCTTACGTGGTACCTTTTCTTTTCAAAGGTTTTCTAAAAGTTAAGCAACTTTAACCCGTTTACTCACACCAGACCCCTGTCTGACCCGAGTGTTTATTTTCTGTTTTATTAAACTCTTGGGTACTCATATTATCTATGAGTAGTCAAGTGATTCAGGTTAGCTTGACGAATTTTGGAGGAGATATAGAGCAGGAGGCTTCGACGTTTAGATATATATTGGTTCCGCTGTGTTTGATTGATATCTGTTTCTTGTATACTTGAGTTGTATAGTTAGATAGAAGTTTATAACTGTCTATTATCTGTTGTTTAAGTTGTGTACTCTGATGTAATAAGATACTATGTAATATTTTATGTTAATTATTATATTTTATTCGTTCCGTTGTGAGTTCTCTGATGTTGTTCTGTTTCTTCTTTCTCTTTCTTTACTTCTTCTATCCCTTTCTTTCTTCAAGATGATGCGATTTTCTGGGAGTAGAAAGTCGGGTCGTCAAAGTGATTATATAATATGAATTTGGAAGTTTAAATAATAAATAAGTTTCATAAATTATAAAATGGGAAAAGATAAGTAAAACAAATTAAACGCTTGAACAACTTTTTAAGTAAAACAAAAATCTGAATTTGAATAGTAATATGAAATATGACTTAAGTAAAAGTTAAATAAAATTACTTTAGAGATTAGATTTAGGTTAAGTCCAATAGAATTTGAATTAAATTAGAAGTGAACTTAAGTTTGTATCGTGAAAATAAATGCAGATGAGAATGACATGAAGCGTAACTTAAGTAACGTTGAGTAAAGTTGAATAATATGACATTAAGGAAATGAAGTCATTAAATGAATATGAATTTGAGTTATATAATGAAATTCAACTTTAGTTGTAAAATGAATAGAAATTGAATTTGTAATGAGAGGGATTTTTCGCGCTCGAAAATCGACATCCATACTTCACATCGTATTCGAATGTCGTAGATTCGACCGTTCAAATCCGATTCGCCGGAGCTTATAACAACGTTAAGTAAACAACACAGCAGAAGAAAAGAATACTATATTGATGTACAATATTTGATACAACAGAGTGATACAATGAATATCAATATACATCAAAGATATGATACAAGAAAATAGCAGCGAAAAAGAAAAATAGAAACACTAGCAGTGGAACAAAAAACTCTAATATAGTCTTTAAAAGAGAACTCCAGCAACAGCAGCTCGAACTCCCTATAACGATGCACAAAGACAAGCACGTGCCGTCCACATTCAAAGATTGAACTAGCTCCAGATAATCTTCTAAACCTGACTATCTGAAAAACCCAACTCTAGATTGCTCGTGTAGAAAAATTTTGAGCACCCAGAGTTTAGGAAAGAACAATAAACTCCGGATCAGTCATGGGACTGGTGTGAGTAACAAAAACAATTTATCTTTTAAACAAACAACAAGTGAATTTTGAAGTCAATTCGTAATGCTTTTGGAAAATGAAACTACCATAAGGCCTCCCGCACACACACACAATGCAAACGCAGAATCGGAGGAGATTTCTCCTTATGATAGTTAAATATGCTTGATACGTGAATTTCTTTGATATTATTACTATAAGTGCAAAGTGCAGAAAACATTTCGAAAGTAGAATATAAATCTTAGCCAACATAGACATTTCGAACTATGCCTACTATAGCTACCATCCAAACAGTGGGGCGCCACCATAAGTGGATGGCAGGTTATACAACTAAAACCGTACAAGGCTCGTATTGGATGAGTGGATTTTCAACAAATGGTCGGGCAAAGGAACTTCCCATACCGAAATGGAACGCCTCTGGAAGGACGTCCCCGAGCATCCCAAATGGATCTCTACCAACACAAAGCCGATGTACTCCCTGCCCGGGAGTATCAACCTTAGATATTCCATCCCCGGTCATAACCAACCTTTATCTGAGATCCCGATAACCAACAACACTACACAGTAATAGATATAGTGTATCCACATGAGTAAGTATCTGGACTCCATTCCATGATACTACCCCTATCCATAAGAAATGGACATACCCTAGGGACGCGATCCCTGAAACCTTGCTGCATCTTTCCTGTTTCGAGCATTTTCCGGGTTGTGAGGTTTGACGAAGTCTCGTCCACAAAGCTACACTTTTTTTTACAAAAGCCACACTTTGATCAACAAATGATCAGCATCACTCAGCATGCCACATTACCAAATTGGGAATATATCGCTGATAACCTTCAACTACATAACCTCTTAGCTCGTACGTCTCAGAGAAGGGTATTAAGCTAAGGGAATAAATTCTCCACCACCAACGGAAATGTATTTGAAAGAAATTTGCTTTATATCTCAAATTGTAATGTCAGACATACAATCCATACAAGTCTATTCTGGGTTCGAAAAGAACCGAAGGAACTTCCAAAGAAGTCCTTGCAATCCGGGTATTCACAATCTCGATCGAACTTCCCATCACTTAGGGAATCCCTATACCGTAGCTACTCGGTGCAGAGACAATCAATAGGTCATCCTGTCGTTCTCGCAAATACCCGGTCTTCACCACCGGTCTTCAAAATGCTATCCACAACGACGTATCACATATTCAGAATGGGTTATACGACCCAAAGGTCCTTTCCCGGCTAACCCGAATAGTGAGCGCAACACTTAAAACATATATATATATGGGATTTCAATTAAGTCACAACTTGATAATTCAAAATTTTCTTTCAAATGATTTAAACCAATTACCATTTCCAACTTTTTAAAAAAAAGATTAATTTCACAAAAATTCCCCCAGTTTCTCAAAGGTTCATTCATAAGTTTCAAAACAATTCCATCTCAATTGGATTAATTCATTTAAATCTTTAAATCAAAAAATTTCTTCATAGCCTTCAAATCGTTCCTAAATATTCACAAAAAAATTCGCTTCCAAATATTTATCTATAACTTGGAAAACTATTTCAGTTTACTTGAAATTCCTTTAATACAATTTGAAATTCATTTCTCCTATGAAAGCTTTTTATCATTTAGAAACAACAGTGTTATTTTGGAAAAATCCTATTTCATTTATATAAGTTACAATCTTTGGGTTAATTCAAATTCCCAAAAGGACAATACTTTAAAAATGGTTTGACTCATATATAACTAGTATAATATCGTTAATCCCTAGTTTCAAATATTAGAATTCAATTTCAAGTATTGAATTCAAATTTAAATCAAAATATTTAAATTCCAAAACTTAATCAAGTTACTCAAAATAAATTTCATCTTTGAAATTCCATTTCAAAAAGCTTTTCACTTTAAACCCAATCCATTTTCAAAACATTTGAATTCAATATTCAAATTTAAAACTATTTCAAAAATCTGTGACTTAATTGATTTCCTCGTGAAATCCATATTTGTGTGTGTATAAGTGTGGTCCCGGGGTTTAACACCATAGTGCAACATCATTCAATCATCACAGATTAAAACACAGAAATATAGTTGATAAGCGATATAAACTATAACGCTTATCTTACAGGTCACAAATATATATATATATATATATATATATATATATATATATATATATATCAATGTAAATAAATGGATAAATTATACGCAGCTCAATCCACAGAACAAAATATCATAGATCAGATAGGACAATCAATTCGAGGCATCTCATACAATACAATCATTCATAAGTAAGTTCAAGCATTCAATAATCATTTATAAGCAGGATTTATTTAATTGTTTAATCCTAATTTCCAATTAAATTGATCACTTATGAATAAGTTATCCAATCTTGATTTATAAATTTTGAATCATTTGATATATATTAATTTATCAAACACTTTAATCAATTATCCTCATTTAATCATATTAATTAAATTAACCTTTAAACCAATTTCATAATTTATTACCCTTAATAAATCAAAATATCCAAAATTTATTATAATAAGTGATAATCCTTAATTACTTTCATTAAGTAATTACATTTAAACAATTTATAATTGATTATCTAAATTAATTAATCCAATTAATTATTAACATTAATCACTTTATTCAATACCTAATAATCCTTAGTTAATTATCTTTATTAACCAATAATATTTCTTTAATTACTTACTTAAGAAATTCTTTTAGATTAAACCATTATTAATCATTTCTAATTAATTTAATTTATTAATTTATAAATAAAATAAATCATTCTTTAATTACCTTATTAATCAAATCATTTTAATTACCTTAGTTATCTTTAAGATAACCCAATTTTTTTATTAATGACTTAGTTAACATTAACATATTTTTTTTAAAAATTTTACTCTTGGACTTATAATTTGGTTCCATTTTGAATTTAAGTTTAAATCAAATTATTTGCATTTCAGCTTTAATGATAAATTGATTCATCTAACTTATAAACTTAAGTTAAACTAATTAACTTTTCATCCAATTTTACTTTTACATTTCATTTTTAAATTCAAGATTTAAAATGAAATACAAGTTTATCTTTAATAAAGTCTACCACTAAATTTTTAAAACCTTTAAACTCATTTGCTTAAATAATATTAGTCTTATAAAGGAAATTTATAAGAGTTTAAACCCAATTATTTAAATTCAAACCATTGTATAAAGTATACTTGAACATTTTAAAGTTGTTTGAATACTTTAAATTTTATAAAACTTCATTTATTTCAAAAGTAAATTTGAATTCCAACTTCCAAATTCTGATTTTAAACTTATATTAAAATCTGTTCTGAATTCAAGTTTTGTTTAAAACAAAACAGACAGGTTCAGATTTTAAAACCTGGAACAAACATTAACCCGAGGCCAGACAAAAATGCTTCGAGTCGCGCCCCTTCACGTTCGAGCAAATTAACCAAATCCCCGAGCATTTCTTCGAGCCTCCCTGTACATTCTTCTTCTTCTTCTCCCTTTTTTTCCAGTAAATTAAATTTAAGCTTAAGTTTAAATTGAAATTATTAGTAACCTGCTTGCTTCCTCGAGTAGAACCCGAAGTAACCACCACCCTTACTCGCGAATCATCTCGCGTCATTCACCACCGGTCTTCTTGACACAAGCGATAGCGTGCACATGCACGGCTCTTTGCCAGCACTTCGACGATCGGCGATACCCCCCACCTGACGACGAACATCACGACGACCCCAGACCAACCCAAGACCCAAACTCATCTCGAATCGAAAATCGAAAAAAAAAGTGAAACCTGGAAACCAGTCATTGACGGAAAACCCATCATAGCCATTGCTTCGAGTCACCCGCGGCCATAAAATTTTGGTCAAAGCACCACCGATTATCCATACATCATCCACCACCGGTCCGATCGTTTCTAGTCCATTGACGACGACGTGGTTGCATCTAGAACCACCTCGGCCGAAAAAAAAACTCGTAACCCTAGTTTGATCTCGTGCAATCATTATTTGCCATAGAAAAATTATTTAACATTTTTCCTAACTCCATTGATAGCTAAGCAAGCTTCAAACATAAACTCAACATTCAATATTTCTTTGATTACCAGAAATTTATCAAAAAGTATATCCATTTCTTTTATGAACTGCTCAAAGCATACCAAACTAAAAATTCCCATTTTAGTTTTAAAAATCTTATCTTACAGTAAGGATTCAAGTTATAAACTTGAATTAACATTTTACAAAAATCAAATTCATCAAAATATTTCTTGTTTGCCTGTAAAGCTTGATTCCAGATTTTAGTTTACTATTATGTTTTTAAAACAGGTTTAAAAATCCTGATTTACAGTTTAAACATCTTGTTTGTTGAAAATTTAAGCTTTATAATGGTTTGATGAAGATAATTAGAGTTTTTGGAAAAAATATCCAACCCGTAACAAATACTATACATTCATCCAATGTACACAGAGGGTTCATGAATATATGCACGCATACTTATTCACTAGTATTTGCAATAGATTTCATACTTTTAGATTTTTGAAGAAGATATTGTTACTCACAGTTTTCAGAAAGAAGAAAGAATAGAGCTCTTCTTTTCTTTGACACAGATTGAAACTTGCAAGCTAAAGCTCCCCTCTTTGATTGTAGTTGAAGCTTTTGTTTAAGTTTTCAAATGAAGTTTACTCAGCTCGAACTGAAATGAGGAGAAGTTGATATATAGGAGGGAAGTTTACATAAGACATGCTTGTATAGGTTGATTATATTATTTAATATAATAGGCATGGTTGATATGCTTGCATTAAATGCATGAAGGATGCTGCATTAATTACTCGGCTGATATGTTTTTTTTGTTCATGCTTGAATCATTGTTTTCTTTTGCAAGCTACATACTTGTATGTATTTTTTGTTTTTGTTTTGTAATAATTCCTATATATGTTTACTTTACTTGTTTTGTACAATAGGTGACATTATTTCTTTGTTTAATAGGAACCAGAGATTTCAAGGAGGCTGAAATGATTCTGGTCATGGGATAGAGATATTTGCTGTTTTATGCTATTTTAAATGCATATGCAGTTTTGTTTCTAGTTTAAGTGTACTAAATATACTTGTATAAATTTCTTTTGTCTTGTTTTATGTTGCCTTGTTTTATATGCTTATGCATATCACTTTTTTTCTATTTCCATTTGTTTGCTTTGTTTATGTTTGATAGATATTTATTTTACTTTATGTACATATTATAAAAGTTGTTTTAGTTATGTTTGTTTCTTAACTAATTTGTTTAACGTGTTTTATTCTATGTTTTATTTCTTTTGTTTCTTGTATTGTATTAATTTGTTAAATTTGTTAAATATAAATAAATTTCTATTTTATATTACTATAGATTATTTGAGATATTTATATTTTTTATTTAAAGACTTCATTTTTAATTTTCATATCAATCTATCAATAAATTTCACCATTTTAAATCAAAATTTAATTTAATTATCAATTTAAAATTTATAAAAATCCGGGATCGTTACAGAATTGAACCAATGGAATAGATTAGTAAATAAAATATGGATTAAATGTTAATCAATCAAATGAAAATGAATCGATACGGAATTAATGGATGCAAGTGTTAACTCATTAAAAGCTATTGAAATTGGGAATTGAATAATTGAGTGAAAGTCAATTAGATATTAAACCAATTGAAACTAAATGTGTTAAACCAAATTGAATTTAAATTTGGTTATGTTAGATATGCATTGGTTGTTAGATGGATGTTCGTCGATTAAATAGAAATACATTAAGTATTAATGAAATTGAAAGATAAATAATTGAAATCAAATTAATAGCAAGTGAATTAAAAGAATTGAATTTAATTTGAAATGGAAGTGAACTAACTTGAATGTGATTAGTGAATGTAAACTAATTGAATTTAAATAAATGAATGTTTGTAAAATCCAATGTTAATAAATCAAATGTAATTAAATTAAAAAAATTAATTCAGTGAATACTAATGAGAAGTGAATTTATATTGATTTGGTTATGGATTGTTTGGATAGGTATTGATTTGTTGGATGTTCGTTGGATGATAGTTGTTTGATGGTTGGATTTTTTGTTTTTGATTGCATTTCCTATATTGGCATATATAGTTGTTGTGTTGATATTTGTTGAATACTTATATTACTTTCCATATACACATGTTTCTCATTTGTTGTTGAGTGTTTAGTAGGTGCGGATGGCATATACTTCGCATTTGGATCTCGCTTTCGCGCTATATTAGCCGTATATGCTCGCTATTAATATATAAGGTACATGTCTCGGATTACATATCGTACCTTTATATTTTTTCCCTATGGGATGCCTCATCCTCGAAGATGAGATGTATATTTGTGATATATATATATATATATATATATATATATATATGTTGTGATCCTACTACGATCAAACCGCGCAAGGTTAAGGCAAAATCTTATGAAAACTTAAGGCGTTAGAATTTTTCTTTTGAGAAATTGGAAAAAGATTTGATAACAAAAATCTTGATTTTGAGTTAAAAGCTAAACAATAATAGTTGGTTTTGAAAAGAAAAGGATACTTATGAATCGATTTGAAAACATCGAAAAGTTATTATAAGAAGTTTACTTAACGGATTTTGAGAAAAGTTATAATGTTTAAATGAATTTGATATCTAGTCTGAACGATTTGTTTTTGAAAAGTTCATGGATTTGGTGACTTTTCCTTACTTGGTAATATCGGGGATGAAATTATTTTAAGTAGGGGAGAATGTAACGACCCAGAATTTCAGCCATTTGAAATTCATATATTTAATTAATTTTAAATATTCAAAAGTAAATTTTGTAAGTTGAATAAGTTATAATTCGAATGGCTTGATATAACTGGATAATTAAATTGTTAATTTAATATTTGAAATTGTAGAAATAATTGGATTTTGAATTTAATGTGAACGAAAATGATTTACAATGTTAAATTTAATTATATTTGAATTAGATCGTAAAGCCCCGCCTTTCCGCACGCTTTAAATCGACGATAAACCACCAGATTTGAACTGGTGACACGAGGATTTTCAGTCCTCTGCTCTACCAACTGAGCTATCCCAACAATTCAGGAGCCCTAATTTATTAATTGTTACTAACCCACACACGTCAGACTTAAACCATACAGAAGGGCGGATTGTTATGGGGTAAATAAGAAAAAGTATAGAAAGAAAAAAACAAAATAGAATCTTGCAGCGGAACGATAAAATATAATAATCAAATATACAGTTCATGAAGCTATTTACAAAATATTCGATTATACTTATGCAATACATATCAGAGTACACATACCAGAGAATAATAATTAATGCAGCGGAATTAAATGGTGTAGTGGAATAATATAGTAGATAATAATACTACAAATCTTCGTCTTCGTCCTCCAGAATAAAGTTTTCAAATCCTGAAACGCTCGGACTGACCCAAGCGAATTGAAAGGACAAAACACTCGAGTCAGAACTAAAATATTTTATGTAAGTTAAATCAACAGGAATAAATACGAGTGGAACGGCGTTAGAGATGTTTACGGGATTTGACATCTCCTATCCAGTGTCTAACGTGAGTGCAGTAACTTAAGAGATGCTCGGGATTCACTTCTCCTAAGGATCTGTTAAACTATTTACTATGTAGTAATATTTCGCTATTATAATAGTGTCTAATAGTAAAATAAACTTACGTTTTCATAGCACTAAGGGTTTACCCATATAGCCCTTATCACGTAATAGTCCCAGTAGTCCATCCAATATCATAGTCCCTTCTGATCGGAAGCCACTAGAGTATACCACATGGCTACGGGAGAAAACCAAACTCGTACAAGGCGCGATAGGGTATGTGACACAGCAGGCAATGCCAGGGTAGATATACCAATTGCTACTCGGGCTAGTGGTAGCGCGTAGCGTGCAGCTACCGCCCACCTCGAGCCACACCCCCAAATAAAATAAAATCAAAAGTGGCCACCGAATCAATCCAAAAGTCAAAATATAACATCGAAGGGATGTGTCGATCAAAGGTGCTTCCTCATTGGCCCGAGAATCACTCCTGTTTTAGCCACCTTATGCCAACTCACGGGAGTCGGGTCCACGTATTTACCTCAAAGGAAACGCCGCCACCATCCTACTTCATTCTGAAATCTCCACCGCGTACACGGTTGTTAAAGTGGTTTTTGGAGTTGGCCGAGAGCATGACAACTCCGATACAGGTCTCTTTAACAACCGAACGTTATTATAACACCGCGGACATTTCAAAATAATTATACTTCAAACCAGGATATAATATTTATTCAAAACCATATAAATACGATAGCACTTCAAATTTAAAAACCAAATCAATATGATATTCCTTTTATTTCAAATCAATATAATATCATTTATTTCAAATATATTCCCTTTTTAAAATCATAGCACTTCCAAATTTTATACTTCAAACCAAACATTTGAAATTTTAACACCTTTAAAAGATAATGCGATGAAATTCGTAACTTCGAAACATTTCAATTTCGATATATTTCAAGGCTTAAAATATTCCAAAATTTCAAAACTAAATTTGATAATTTCGATTCAACAATTAAATTTCCTATTATTTAGTTTTGAAAGATTTTGTAATAAACCCCTTATTATTTAAATAAAACTCAAATTTCAAATAACTAGATATTACCTTCAATTCGTTATACTTGAATAATCATTTAACTCACCTAGACCCAAAAATCAAGTTATAATAATTATACCCTTTAAAATTCCCAATTTAATAAATCTCCCTTCAACCCTTTTTACGTTTAATTCTCAAATAAATTAAATTTCATAAAATCTAGTATTTATCTCAATTTCAAATCAGATTTTAGTAAAATTCTTAAATAATTTGATTCAAATCAATTTCCTATTTATCTTCCCATCTTAATTGTATTTAAGGCATATCTTAACAAAATCAAACTTTGTTATTAAACTTCTTTTATACTTAAACAATTTTATACATAACTTAAACAAAGAATTTAACTATATATTAAAGAACAATTATAAAACATCCAAATCAATATCTCATAAAATCATATATTTCTTTACAAAAACATAGAAACCATTTCAAAATATTTTAATATATAGACCGCGGTGTCTACATAAAATTTTCTATCCTATGGTCAAGTGATACAGATATTTATCATTCAATCTGTAATTTAAAAATAAAAATATGGTTATATATCATTTCAAACCGCAATCCCGAATGAAATAAAGTGCATAACAATTTGCACTTTATAACGATATAAAATAAAACATCCATTCATCCAATATCAACCATCAACCATTAATCACAATCATCATCCAATTCAAACAATAGCATCAATATATAACGGATAATAGACAACATGTATCAACTAGCAGTTTGTACTCTATAATAAATTAAATGAAAATTTAACTGGTAGTGTATATGCAAAAAATAAATTAAATAACATTTAATTCAATTATATTCAGTTTAATTGGGATGATGACTAAAAATACGCCCAACAGTCATAAATAAATTTCTAATCACATCCTAAATAAATTTAAAAAACATAAGAAATTTTAGATGTTGTGAGTGGGATAAAACACCCACCTTTTGAATTTAAATTGAATTTAAACCTAAAATTTCAACAGTCTCCAAATTCATCCAAACTAGCGCCAAAATGTCCAGAATCCCAACACGAACCTAGCGGAGAAAACCTTTCGTGAATTGGATATTTTATGTGAAAGACATCGCGATTAGAATAATTGAATTCGAAATTAAAATAAAATAAACAAAGCTAACACTAACCCACTCCCATGTGCCACGTCATCCATCTTCTGGAAACCCTTCAAACGCACGCAACTCCATCTACAGGTCACGAATGAAGCCGTTCTTTACCGTGGCGTTTGACCATCAATTTCATCCTCCCTGGACCACCATACGCCAAGCTGAAGCCACCATTGGAACCACCTCCTCCTCCTCTATCGGCCGTACCCATCATGGTCGTCCCTAGACGACGCCGCTGGCGCCAGCCTTTTAGGGTTTCGAAACCCTAAATCTAGATTTCCTGGCTCCTCCGTCCACTTCATGACCTCCGACCACCACCAAGCTACTCCACGAGCCCAACTCACCAATACCCAGAAACCAATTTCTCAATTGCAGCTTAAATCAAACACACACAAAATAGAATTAGGGTTTTCGAGATAATAAGATTTGACCACGATTTCAGATTGACTCGAGCATCAATTGCAAAAACATAAGCTACGCGTAGATTCATATCGCCGAAATCTTCGACATATATTTTTTTCAAATTTTTCTTAGGAGTTTGAATTTTCACTTTGTTTTTTGAATTTCGATTGGATTTGGAATTGTCTGCCATTGAAATGAGGAGGCGAGGAGGAATTGTATGTACAGATAATTGAGAAATAGGGGTAGGCTAGGGTTTATAACAGGATATATATAGGCAAGGTTGGAATAGAATAGGTGGACCCGATTTATAAACGCGCTGAACGATGAATGGCCCGAATAACCCGTTTCGACTACGGAACGAAATTGGGTCAATCCATATATCAAAATAGGTGTTTTAAAATATTTTAAACGTAATGGAAAAGGTTTCAAGTCCAAATTCCAACGTATGAAGAAGTTATGCTATTTCAAATTGATTCCAATTTAATTTATTTCAAGGCGTTTAAAGCCCTTACAATCAAACGATAAGCCCGATCGCAACGAAACTTGAAATCTTACAATAATTCACCGTTACGGATCCGATGAAACTGGTTTCGTCGAAATCCAAGTCAGTAGTCAAAATGGCTATTTTTATATTAATTAAATAAATTAAAAATAAATTAATTAAATCACTTTTCAATTTCAACTCTATAATTAACAAATTTCATCTAATTTAACTTTCTTAATCATTTACACTAATTTAACCCAAATTCAAATGTCAATCTAGAGTTGATTAATTTATCAATTTCAGCGTTAAATTTTCAATTTCATATATTCACAAATTAAATTAAAATTCTCAATAATCCCACTGAATTTTACTTTTCATTCTTATTATTCAATTCATCATTATCCAACGGATGAAATTAACATTTGTTTATGGTTTACTACATTATTATTCTCAAATTTCATCTCAATCTCTATTAACGCAATAAATTAAATTTCATTTATAATAAACTCATTTATTAAAATTTAAGTTCCAATCAATTATAATAAATTCCAAATAACTTGGATTTGATTAATTTCAATCTTTATACTAAGTCCATTATTACTCCATACCTAGTTGCTATTGTTTACGCTTCATTTACTTAACATTTAAATGAACTTGATTTCCAATAAATTCATTGACTAATAAATTAGGTAATTTATAATAATCGTTAGACTATGAATGCAATTAACGTTAATTTCAAATATTATCCCAATTTACATTAAGATAATATTTAATTACCTTTAAATGAAATTTATTTCCCATTGCACTAATATATGCCTATTTACATCTTAATTTGAATAAATATTACATTTCTAAATGTGTACTTCTATCAATTGTGCACATTAATTAAGGATTAAAGCCAATTAATGAATTTATCTTAATTCCATTCTTATACCAATTTATTACTTATACATACATTAGTATCTATGTAATTTATACATTCAGACATCCGTTGTTTTATTAATTACCATTAAGGTAACGTTTATTATCAACAACAAACATTATAATTACTTATCTACATTGATTGTATAAATTTTTAATTTATTACATATTACTTCATTGGTTAATATAACTTTGAATTCATTCATCGCTACTAATTAAGTCAATTACTGCAATTGCTTTCAAATTAAATTTCTATGAACTAAACAAATAGGTTACTTATACAATTGTAACCAATAGAAATCTAATTGACTTCATATTTATTACTTTCAAACAAATAATATGATTACTTACAGAACATTGACTTTTTATTCACTTACCATTTATTATAATCTAAATTAATTTAATTTAATTCAATGCTCACATTTTGTTTTCATATATTCAATTTGTAGCTAAGTATACATCTACATTATTTCCATTGATTTGAATTTCATTCCATTAATTAATAATTACCTTAGTTAACATTAACATAGTATTAGATTATAATTTTTGTAACTGATTTCCAATTTTAAATCAACAAGCTACAAAATAGGTACAATAATCGTTACAGTAACTTTTAGTCACATAATAAGCTTTTATTACTCACAAATCAAAATTACCATTTATTTTCATTAATTGGCCTTCCATACAATTCATTAATTATTAACTTTAATTAGCATAGGCTATATCCTCGCACATTAATATTTCCCAATTAATCCACTTTATTAACTTTAATTAACCCCTGTTATGTTTCCTTTTTGTTATTTTCATTATTATATCACAACTTTTTTTTTAAATAATTCACTAAATTTTTATTTTCATCAATATTAAATTTCAAAAATATTATTAAATTAACAATTATAATTACTAAAAATTTACGGGTCGTTACACTCTCCCCCACTCAAAACTTTTCGTCCCCGAAAAGGAAAAGTAGGGAAAAGAAGAACTTATAAATTAATATCTATTATTCAAAACATTATACTCATAACAATAGGTTTATAGAATTGAATAATTTAAATAAAATATATAGATTTATAAACAATTAAATCTTTTTATATTCAAATTTATAAAGTTTGGAAAACATTTTAAAATTTTCTAAGTCCAAAATTTACGGAAAATTTCGGCAGAGTCTCCTTTGTACGGAGAGGCTCGGGAAAAAAAATATAATATCAAATGTAACAATATATAACATATATTTTCCAAAATAATATATATCCCAACACAAGAAAAACAATATAATAGCACTATAAACCAAAATCCGAAAACGTACCTATTGGTCGGGCAATTAATGCTTAATTATGAAATCAAAAGTAGTAGCAATTGCTTCCATAACCTGTATTTCACTTATATAATCCAAAAGAGTCAATAATTATATAAAAAGAAATGTTTAGCTTGTTTCAATCAATAACAAAAAAAATCAATACAAACAACAATCACTTGCATCCAGGCATCCAACCATCACATAGAATCATCACAAATCAATCATTCATTCATATCGACAAAACAAATAGTTGTTCGGGTTCAAAACTTCAAATTGTATAGAATGGAGAATAATAAGAAACTAAGTGCACCATTTAATCATTAGTCTTAGGTGAAACTAAATAGATTATTCATACCTTCCAAACAAATTTAAAGTATCCTTGCCCAAACTACCATAAACCAAAACAAACAACAATTCCAAACAACAAATCAAATTTTCTTATTATTACTTTCATTTCAACATTTGTTGTTTGATTTCTTTTTTCATTTATATAATAGTTTATCTTTTTATTTTACATTTTATTTCTTACAGTTTTCATTTATTTACCTTCATTTATTACTAAATTCCATTTATGATACTTACCTTTCTATTTTAACCAGTAGTCTTTTAATTATACTTAAGTTCCTAACAATTACAACACCAAATTCTTATTTATTAAGGAATTTTATTGAATACTTTTATTATTTCAAATTTTTACTTGTATAATATTTTATTACCATTTCTTATTAAACATTGCAACTTTTATTGTTGGGTAAGTTATATATGTATATATATATATATATGCTTTTAAGAATGTAATTGAAAATCATATAAGTTTATCCCATTTCTTTTAATTAATTTAATGTTCAATAATTATATCCTTTATTTCATAGGTTACAATTTTAAATTTCATTCAATACCATTTATAACCTAGCAATAAATCTATTATTTCATTTTTAGGTTTTGATTATTAGTTAAATTTCATTTTACTAAAGCAATTAGAACCATTAATTAATGGAAACTTAAGAATTTAAATTCCGGCTTTAATTTCAAATCATTTTAAAATAATAGATGGATGTTTACTTACAACTTATATATCCAATTATAATTAAAAAAATTTAAAAATTATATTTGGTTTATCAAAACAAATCTGCAGTAAACTATTATAATAGCCTTCCTACTTCGAGACTAGAAAATGAATGTCGATGATGCGTGCACTCATCACCGAAATCATTTTCCAGCGACAGAGAGGGAAACACATGACTTATTCCTTTCCAAAATTTCTTAAAAAAATTCTTTCAAATTATATTGAGATATTTACATCAGAAAATACATCCAATAATATTATTATTATATTCCCAAAATTAATTGAAAGAAGTTTCAAAATCCCGGAACTTAAGTCTAAAATTCCAAATTTTCATTTTTTTTTAAAAATCTCATTTCCACTATTATTTATAAATTTAATTACCTATCAACCAATTTATTGCAACCAAATATATATCTTATTTATAAAAATTTATTTTATATATAGAAAATATGATAGGAAAAATTATTTCATTCACCTATATTAAAACAAATATTATGTCAGTCTGTCCTATTAAGTGTTTAGAAATCCCTATTGATGTCATAATGTCCTATGCACCAACCAGAATTTATAAACACAAAACGAAACAATTTAACACAATATTAAAACCCTTTTATAATACTAACAAATACGCTCTCTCATATATATACACTCATCCACTCCTCATAGGGTATTACTACCTTATTTAAAAAGACTCTGACCCCATAAAGCTAAGGTTTATCGCTAAACCAAAGCTCTGATGCAAGATGTAAAACCCTACCTTTCCGCACGCTTTAAATCGACGACAAACCACACACGTCAGACTTAAACCATACAGAAGGGCAGATTGTTATGGGGTAAATAAGAAAAGGTAGAGAAAGAAAAAAAATAGAATCTTGCAGTGGAACGATAAAATATAATAATCAAATATACAGTTCATGAAGCTGTTTACAAAATATTCGATTATACTTATACAATACATGTAACAACCCGCATATTTTACGATTCGAATATTTAAATATTTTATTTAAATATTCCATCGTTAGTCGGATTATAGTCCGAAAAGCTACTTTTTGCATATGGTCGAATTAGGACCCGGGACTACCTCCATTGAGTTCAAAACGCCGTTTGCGATCTTTTTAAGTATAAACTTTGATATGTTTGGAGTTAGTGGAATTTTGCCACTTTTCATTTAGGGCTTTGGTTTGGGCTGAGCCCTATAACCCCACTTATTAACTCAGTCCCGACCCTCTCCTCTTCATTTACTTCCTTTCTATTTTCCTAATACTCAAGCTTTTATAACAATAGAGAGTGGAATGTGAAATTAAAACTCAAGCCCTAGTTTTCTTTTGCAAATCAAGCTCTAGCTCCAAACTAATTGAAGGAACTTTGGTAAGCTTCTTCTTTTTCTTCTTCTCCAACTCATTCTCTTATCAATTTCAGAAAATTCCTAAACCTAACATTGGGAATGTTCTTCTTTTTGAGCATAGATTCAAGCTCATTTGGGTTGTGTTGAAGAGTGGTTGATTCTCCCTTTGCTTTCAAGCTTCGTCTTCATTGTTTTTGTGAAAAGGTGAGATTTTTATATCACATCTATGCTTATAATTATCTTCGATTGTTAGGTATGAATTCCTAACACTTATTCTTGTGTAATTGCTTTTGGTTTGGATTGAATTGGCGAATATTCCAACTTTTAGTGTTTTGAGTTCAATCCTTTAAAAATCCTAACTTTGATGTTTTGATCATGTTTTTGGTGATGAATCGATGATCTTATAGGACGGGTAGCCGATAGGCGTAAACCCCTAGCGTCCGTGCTTGTCCGTTTGCAAATTGAAGGAGTTTGCACCTCATTTGAAATGGGTTTCAAATTGCAGAACAACAGGTTCGGCCGACCGGACCCCTGGGCCAGCCAACCGACCTGCTACCAAAGTGCATAGCACTTCTCTGTCTCTGGTCCGGTCGACCTGCTACCGAGCTCTGTCGACAGACCTGCTTCCCGAGAAATTTTCCAGAACAGGTTCCGGTCGACCGAGCTCTGTAGCCGGCCGACCGACCTGTTGCTATTTTGCCTATTTCGCTTAATTTACGGGGTTTCCAAATTTAATCGATTCGAGTTCTTTCCCTATTTGTAGTTATCATTTGTTGATGACTTTGATGACTTCTTTTCTTCGGGAATTTTAGAAATATCCATTTTGATGGATTCGGTATCGATTTCTATGGATTTTTATTCACGTCTTCGAATGTGAATTTCGGTGATTAATTTTTTTACAATCATTTTTGTGACTTGTCACTTTAAAAATATAAAGGTTTCTATACTAGTAGTAAATATCAAAACTCTTTCATCAAAACGATTTCAACACTATTTCAATACAAAGCTCATTTATTAAAACCGTTTTCCAATCTATTAGTATATACAAACCTTTTCCTCACTCGTACGAGAAATTTAATTAAACAGCTTAGTAAAACGAGTGGTATGAAACGCTTGCATTTACTTCGTTGGTTAATTCTTAGACTTGTTCGATTGAATCTCTTGTGATAATTTTCTAGTGGAGATCTACAATTTGTTCGTAAATATTTAAGTTAAGCTAGTGATTATGGGACATGAAGCTAAGCTCATATATTTACTAGCTTAGTGTAATTGACACATCTTGATGATCGATGATGATCATTTTTATGATTATGACTAGCAATATTCTATGTTTCTTTGTCCACGTAGGGGACAGTACCACGTTTTATTGAGTTTCATCTCATTTTTATTATAGGCTAACGACCTATTTATATTTGGAGTTTCGACTCAATTCTTGTGGCTAGCGACCCATATCTTTTATGGAGCTCGGTTCATTGGACGTACCGTTGTACTATGTCGATATTCCGATCTATTCTAGTTTCAGGTCCCTCGGGCGTACCGATATTGTACTGCGTCGTTGGACCGGCTATATGGTTAGCGACTATGGGATAGCGTCCCGTTTGTGATATACGTGTTGGTGAGTTTTCATGCTCCCGTTCTATGATAGGCCTCCCCTTTTTTTGTGATTTCTGGATTTCTATTGATGATTTCTAGAATTTGTGTTTCACCAATTTTATGATTGGCATTTATATGTTGTCAATATTTGTGGCTTGGTGAATGAAATAAGGAGTATGACATTCCTTTTGATCTTTGAGAAGATTTTTGTGATATTGATTAATCTCTTGTTGATTTTCAATTACTTATTTATCACAGCTTGACATTGTGATTATTATACGTTTAGTCATACCTCTTATTCTATATCATTTCATCTGAATTTTATAGCTAGACTGATCCATTTATTATTTTCTTATAAATAATACTCAGGTCAGACCGAGATGTTACAGGTGCTTCTGCTTGACTTCTCTTCTGGGGTTATCATCCTGACTTTTGGTTAACTACTTAGATTAGTAGTTTTTGTTGTATACGTTTGAGATATAAACTCATAGTTGTGTACTTATTCTTTTGTATAGCACATGTTGCTATTCTTTTGTGTCATTGTGGATCTTCTAGATCACTACTCTGATGAACACTTTTATGTGTTATATATATTCATGTCTATTTCCGCCTTTGTGATATGAATTATCTGTGACTGATTTGTGTTATTTTTATTTCTATATTTGTTTCCGAAGACGTTATAGCCACTGTGTAGTAGCTCTGAGTTTGTGTCGTTATCTCGGATTTTCTCTTGAAAAGAATGCAAGTTATATTTTTTTCTGGCATATCGGTACTCGCACAAAGCAATTATACAGATGGTCGCTCCTCAATAGCCTTATTCTCCGTGCTAGTTGACGGCATTACACCGTAATGTCCTCGGCTAGCGTGGGTATAGAGGTGTGGCGTCACAATACATATTAGCGTACACATACCAGAGAATAATAATTAATGCAGCAGAATTAAATGGTGGAGTGGAATAATATATTAGATAATAGTACTACAAATCTTCGTCTTCATCCTCAAGAATAAAGTCTTCAAATCCTGAAACGCTCAAACTGACCCGAGCGAATTGAAAGGACAAAACAGTCGAGTCAGAAATAAAATATCTTATGTAAGTTAAATCAACAGGAATAAATATGAGTGGAACGGCGCATAGATGTTTACGGGATTTGACATCTCCTATCCAGTGTGTAACGTGAGTGCAGTAAATTAAGAGATGCTCTGGATTCACATCTCCTAGGGATCCGTTAAACTATTTACTATGTAGTAATATTTCGCTATTATAATAGTGTCTAATAGTAAAACGAACTTACTTTTTCGTAGCATTAAGGGGTTACCCATATAGCCCTTAACACATAATAATCCCAGTAGTCCATCCAATATCATAGTCCCTCCTGATCGCGAAGCCAACAGAGGATACCACAGGGCTACAGGAGAAAACCAAACTCGTACAAGGCGCGATAGGGTAGGTGACAAGACACTATTAGGCAATGCCAGGGTAGATATACCAATTGCTATCCAGGCTGGTGCTAACGCATAGCATGCAGCTACCGCCCACCTCGAGCCACACCCCCAAATAAAAAAAAAATCAAAAGTGGCCACCGAATCAATCCAAAGGTCAAAGTATAATATCGAAGGGATGTGTCCGATCAAAGGTGCTACCTCATTGGCCCGAGAATCGCTCCGATTTTAGCCACATTATGCCAACTCACAGGAGTTGGGTCCACGTATTTACCTCGAAGGAAACGCCGACACCATCCTACTTCATTCTGGAATCTCCACCACGTACATGGCTGTAAAAGTGGTTTTCGGAGTTGGCAGAGAGTATGGAAACTTCCGATCCTGGTCTCTTCAACAACCAAATGTTATTATAACACCGCGGTCATTACAAAATAATTATACTTCAAACCAGGATATAATATTTATTTCAAAGCCATATAAATACGATATCATTCCAAATTTAAAAACCAAATTAATATGATATTCCTTTTATTTCAAATCAATATAATATCATTTATTTCAAATATATTCCCTTTTTAAAATCATAGCACTTCCAAATTTTTTACTTCAAACCAAACATTTGAAATTTTAACACCTTTAAAACATAATGCCATGAAATTCATAACTTCGAAACATTTCAATTTCTATAAACATTTCAATTTCAATATATTTCAAGGCTTAAAATATTCCAAATTTTCAAAACTAAATTTGATAATTTCGATTCAACAATTAAATTTCCTATTATTTAGTTTTGAAATATTTTATATAATAAACCCCTTATTATTTAAATAAAACTCAAATTTCAAATAACTAGATATTGCCTTCAATTCGTTATACTTGAAATAATCATTTAATTCACCTAGACCCAAAAATCAAGTTATAATAATTATACCCTTTAAAATTCCCAATTTAATAAATCTCCCATCAACCCTTTTGGAGTTTAATTCTCAAATAAATTCAATTTCATAATATCTCATATTTATCTCAATTTCAAATCAGATTTTATTTGAGTAAAATTCTTAAATAATTTGATTCAAATCAATTTCCTATTTATCTTCCCATCTTAATTGTATTTAAGGCAATATAAACCATATATACAAAATAATTTAAATAAATACTTTAACCATATTATATCTTAACAAAATCAAGCTTTGTTATTAAACTTCTTTTATACTTAAATAATTTTATACTTAGCTTAAAAAAAGAATTTAACTATATATATAAGAACATTTATAAAATATCCAAATCAATATCTCATAAAATCATATATTTCTTTACAAAACCATAAAAACCATTTCAAAATATTTTAATATATAGACCGCGGTGTCTGTATAAAATTTTATATCCTATGGTCAAGTGATACGGATTTTTATCATTTCAATCCATAATTTAAAACTAAAAATATGGTTATATATCGTTTCAAACCGCAATCCGAAATAAATAAAGTGCATAACAATTTGCACTTTATAACGATATAAAATACAACATCCATTCATCCAATATCAATCATCAACCATTAATCATAATCATCATCCAATTCAAACAATAGCATCAATATATAACGGATAATAAACAACATGTATCAACTAGCAGTTTATATTCAATAATAAATTAAATGAAAATTTAACCGGTAGTTTATATGCAATAAATAAATTAAATAACAATTTAATTCAATTATATTCAATTTAACCGGGATGATGATTAAAAATGCGCCTAACAGTCATAAATAAATTTCTAATCACATCCTAAATAAATATAACAAACATGAGAAATTTTAGAAGTTGTGAGTGGGTTAAAACACTCACATTTTGAACTTAAATTGAATTTAAATTCAAATTAACCCCAAAATTTCAAGAGTCTCCAAATTTGTCCAAACTAGCGCCAAAATGTCCAAAATCCCAATAAGAATCTAGCGGAGAAAACCGCGCGTGAATTGGATATCGTATGTGAAAGATATCGCGATTAGAACAATTGAATTCGAAATTAAAATAAAATAAACAAAGCTAACACTAACCCACTCCCCTGTGCCATGTCATCCATCTTCTGGAAACCCTTCACGTGCACGCATCTCCATCTTTAGGTCGCGAATGAAGCTGCCCTTTACCGTGGCATTTGACCACCAATTTCATCCTCCCTTCACCACCGTACGCCAAGCCGAAGCCAACATTGGGACCACCTCCTCCTCCTCTATCGCCCGCACCCATCACGGTCGTCCCTAGGAGGCGACGCCGCCGTTGCCCTTTTAGGGTTTCGAAACCCTTAATCGAGATTTCCCGGCTCCTCCGTCCACTTCGCGACCTCCGACCACCACCAAACTACTCCACGAGCCCAACTCACCAATACCCAGAAACCAATTTCTCGATTGTAGCTTAAATCAAAAACACCCAAAATTAAGTTAGGATTTTCGAGATAATAAGCTTTGACCACGATTTCAGATTGACTCGAGCATCAATTGCAAAAACAGAAGCTGTGCGTAGATTTGTATCGATGAAATCTTCGATATATATTTTTTTCAAATTTTTCTGAAGAGTTTGAATTTTCACTTTGATTTTTGAATTTCGATTGGATTTGGAATTGTCTGCCATTAAATGAGGGGGTGAGGAGGAATTATATGTACAGACAATTGAGAAATAGAGATAGGCTAGGGTTTATAACAGGATATATATAGGCAAGGTTGGAATAGAATAGATGGACCCGATTTATAAACGCGCTGAACGGTGAATGGCCCGAAAAGCCCGTTTCAACTTCGGAATGAAATTAGGTCAATCCATATATCAAAATAGGTGTTTTAAAATATTTTAAACGCAATGGAAAAGGTTTCAAGTCCAAATTTCATTGTATGAAGAAGTTATGCTATTTCAAATTGATTTCAATTTAATTTATTTCAAGGCGTTTCAAGCCTTACGATCAAACGATAAGCCCGATCGCTACGAAACTCGAAATCCTACAATAATTCAACGTTACGGATCCGATGAACCTGGTTTCGTCGAAATCCGAGTCAGTGGCCAAAATGGCTATTTTTATATTAATTAAATAAATTAAAAATAAATTAATTAAATCACTTTTCAATTTCAGCTCTATAATTAACAAATTTCATCAAATTTAACTTTCTTAATCATTTACACTAATTTAACCCAAATTCAAATGTCAATCTAGAGTTGATTAATTTATCAATTTCAGCGTTAAATTTTCAATTTCATTATATTCACAAATTTAAATTTAAATTCTCAATAATCCCATTGAATTTTACTTTTCATTCTTATTATTAAATTCATCATTATCCAACGGATGAAAGTAACATTTGTTTATGGTTTATTACATTATTATTCTCAAATTTCATCTTAATCTCCATTAACGCAGTAAATTAAATTTCATTTATAATAAATTCATTTATTAAAATTTGAGTTCCAATTAATTATAATAAATTCAAAATAACTTTGATTTGATTAGTTTCAACCTTTGTTCTAAGTCCATTATTACTCTATACCTAGTTCCTATTGTTTACCCTTCATTTACTTAACATTAAATGAACTTGATTTCCGATAAATTCATTGACCAATAAATTAGGTAATTTATAATAATTGTTATACTATGAATGGAATTAACGTTAATTTCAAATATTATCCCAATTTACATTAAGATAATATTTAATTACCTTTAAATGAAATTTATTTCCCATTGCACTTATATATGCCTATTTACATCTTAATTTGAATAAATATTACATTTCTAAATGTGTACATCTATCAATTGTACACATTAGTTAAGGGTTAAAGCCAATTAATGAATTGACCTTAATTCCATTCTTATACCAATTTATTACTTAAACATACATTAGCTTCTATGTAATTTATACATTCACATTTCCACTGTTTTATTAATTACCATTAAGGTAACGTTTATTATCAACAACAAACATTATAATTACTTATCTACATTGATTGTATAAATTTACAATTTATTACGTATTACTTCATTGGTTAATATAACTTTGAATTCATTCAATCACCACTCATTAAGTCAATTACTGCAATTGCTTTCAAATTAAATTTCTACGAACTAAACAAATAGGTAACTTATACAATTGTAACCATTAGAAATCTAATTAACTTTATTTTTGTTATTTCCAAATAAATATGACTACTTACAGAACATTGACTTTTTATTCAATTACCATTTATTATAATTTAAATTCATTAATTTAATTCAATGCTTATATTTTGTTTTCATATATTCAATTTGTCGTTAAGTATACATCTACATTATTTCCATTGATTTGAATTTCATTCCATTAATTAATAATTACCTTAGTTAACATTAACGTAGTATTAGATTATAATTTTTGTAACTGATTTCCAATTTTAAATCAACAAGCTACAAAATAGGTAACATACAATAATCGTTACACTAACTTTTAGTCACATTAATAAGCTTTTATTATTCACAATCAAAATTCCCATTTATTTTCATTAATTGGACTTTCATGCAATTCATTAATTATTAACTATAATTAGCATAGGCTATATCTTGACACATTAATATTTCCAAATTAATCTATTTTGTTAACTTTAATTATCCCTTGTTATGTTTCCTTTTAATTATTTTCATTATTATATCACAACTTCTTTTAATAATTCACTAAATTTTTATTTTCATCAATATTAAATTTTAAAAATATTATTAAATTAATTATTATAATCACTGAAAATTTACGGGTCGTTACATAGAATGATGTTAGAGGACTTTTAAAATTGAATTAAAAGTTAATTTGTAGAAACTGAATGTTTTAATCTTTAATTAACGTGTAAAAATAGTCATTTTTCACAGGGTCTTGGATTTGACAAAGCCAGTTTCATTGGATCCATAATGTTATATTATTATAGGATTTCAAAATTCGCGTCAATCGGATTTACGGTTTAGTCATGGCAAGCTGAAACGCATAGAAATTTGATTAAGTAAATTTTAAATTTGAATAATTCATTCGAAAACCTATCTTCCAAATATGATCGAATTGGCTCCCGATATATATTCCATTGTGTTAGAAATAGGGTTAAAACATTATAAACACCAAGCAACATGCTTCGTTTGGAGTTCGAAATATTTTCGGGTGAATAGTTTTTTGAAATTGTCTATATAAGGATGTTATTTTCCCAAGCCCAAGCCAAGTTAGGGCCAGCCGCCGTTTTCATCTTTAATGGCCGAAAAGGCTCGAAATTACTTCCCTTTATTATTTTGATCCATCCACTTTGATAAAAAATTACGGACTACAATATTGTAGAGGGCGACGAGTACTATCAACCCAATGGCGGTGATCGTTTTTAGAGGCGTGGATCATCGGCAATTTGTTCGTGAAATATGCACGTTTTTGCATGATTTTCAATGCCTATGGATGATTGAGCTTCACATCATCCTGACCAAAGGTAGAGGCAAGTGGGGCTTCAACATGAAGGTGCCTGATCGTCGCTTAGGTGGATGAGGGGGGTGCGGCAATTAGAGTTTGAAGGGGTCGATGGGTTTCATGAAGCCTGGGTTGTTTACGTGAGGAAGAAAAAGAACGATTGGCCAAATCCTAGTATTGAAAATGCACGGCCCAGATCTGCTTGAAGTTTATATAAAATAAAAATAAATTATAAATTTTATTATATATAAATTCGTACGAACTTCTAAATGTCATTACTTCTTCATACGAGGTCCGTTTTTGATGAAACAAGTTGCGTCAAGTTCGTGTTGACGAGCACTAAATTTTAGAGCTAGTTTAGAGTTGATTGGAGCTAGCGTAAATTTTAGGTAAAATTAAACATATTCGGAATAAAAAACTACAAATGCTATTGGAATCAATGTGAGTACAACTCACTCTTTTTGACTCACTGATATTTTTATATAAGTGAGAAATAAATTTATTTATATTGATTGATGATTGTTTGGATGATATATGATATATTGTATATATATTGATTGGTATTTGGATATATTTCCGCCTCTTGGAACAGATGAGACCCTATACATACCAGTGTATAAGCGGATGACCCATTGTACACATGTCTGCCTCGAAGCGGACATTGTTCACATATTCTCATATGTATATATATTGCTGGTGATAGCTGAAGGGATCTGTGACGACCCGACTTCCTATCTCCAGGAAATCGTATCACTAGTGAAGAGAGAAAGGGATAGAAGAAGAAAAGAAAGAGAAAGAAGAACACAAACAACATCAGAGAACTCACAGCGGAACGAATAAAATATAATAATTAACATAAATATTACATAGTACCTCATTACATCAGAGTACACAACTATACAACACATATTAGACAGTTATAAACTTCTGTCTAACTATACAACTCAAGAACAACAGATACAGGTACAAACAAACACAACGGAAATCAATATATATCTACACGTCGAAGCCTCCTGCTCCATAACTCCTCCAGAATTCGTCAAGCTAACCTGAATCACTTGACTACTCATACATAATATGAGTACCCAAGAGTTTAATAAACATTCGGGTCAGTCAGAGGTCTGGTGTGAGTAAACGGGTTAAAGTTGCTTAACTTTAGAAAAACCTTTGAAAGAAAAAGTATCACGTAAGACTTCCCACACATAAACATGGAAAAGTTTTTACCTTACGCTAACCATAACATTTGATAGGAAATCCAGTAATATTATAATAGTGTCTAGGGTTTTCAAGTAAATAAGAAATAGCCGAAATTGTTACATCTATTAAATTCCAGCTACTAGCCACAAAAGTGTGTAATACAATCAAAACCGTAGGGTCTCGTAGGAAAAATGGGTTTCCATCAATGGCAGGGCTACTGGGGTACCGCTCGTCACAGTACGTGGCCTAAATCAACATACCTAGGAGTACTCCCACTCCCCTGCAACACAAGGCCGGAACCATCCCTTACTGGACAGTCCCGAACAAGACAACCCCGCAGTTGGCCGCGACCCAACTGCCCAAACAGCCGAATAAAAGGGACTTCTAGACAGGGGAAAATCTTGCTCTCCAGTGGGAGCTACCCACGAAGCCTTGCTGCACCTCCCCTGTTTTAGCCATTCCCGGTTGATGAGGCTTGAGGTTACGATTACCTTTATAGAACACCTTTATCTTAGAATGCTCATCGTCCACCTGACGATGTGCTGAAAGCATTCAATCCATACAAGTTCGTTCCGGGTTCGAACGAAACCGAAGGCACTATCTCGTTGCACTCATTATTGGAATCACCCTCAGAGTCAACGACCATAGCCCTTGCACTCTGATTCGCCATCTCGAATCTATAAGCACTATTCCGTCAAACTCATTACGGAATCACCCACAGAGTTATACTGACGTATATCCCATACACCTCGAGTCTTCACTTGCTCCACTTGGATTAACGACCTAACGTTTAATTGGAATCGATGTGGTTTTCGGATTCCAAATATGGAAACCCGATCCCGGTCTCATCGAAACCAACCGCCGTTTTAATGTCCAAGTTGTACTTAAGGGTTTAAACAGTTTAACTTATATCCAGGATGATATATAAACAGATAGAAGAATCATATTATCACAATAGATAATTCATATCAATATTTATCTACACAAAACAACATATCATATAACATATATATCCAAATCATCCAATATCAAACCAATATCAAACATCCAATATCAACCAATCATCAATCTCCAAATATTGATCGTTCAATATCAATCAATTAACCAGTATTATCCAATCAACCCATATTAATCAAACATCCGAACAGAATTAATTATCTCTTAATCAATTGGATTATCATAATTATTCTACACTAATTATTCCAAATAAATTAATCAATCATCTCTAATGATCTTTACCAATTAATCTTTCTTGATTAATTATCTTAATTACATTCAAGTAATTGTCCTTAACCATATTTAGTAAGTAACCTTTAATTACAATCATTAATTACAATAATTAATGATCCTTCATTAATTAATTAACTATAATTAATTACATTAAACCTTAACAAATTATAATTAATTAAACACATTTAAATTAATTACTTATATTTATCAACCTTGATTAATACCATTAATCACATTAATTAATGATCCTTATTAATTAATAATACTTTAATTAACTAATTAACTTATAATTAATCAACTAATTAATCATAATTAGTAATTAACAATTTGTAATTACTTAACTAAATTAATTAACTTCTTACTTAATTAATTTCTAATTCAATTATATTAATACATGATTAATTAATTTAATTAATCTTTAATTACTTCATTAAGTAATTATTAACCAATTTAAATTAACAATCAATCCTTAATTAATTACTTTATTAATTAATTACATTTTAATTAATTACACTTAGTAATTATTCTTAAATTAATCACATTCCATTAATTAATTAATTACATTAATTAGTTAACTAAAATAATTAAATAATTAATCCTAATTACTTACATAAGTAATTATCTCTGATTACTTCCATTAAATAATCTTAATTACTTCACTAAGAAATTATTAATCAATTTCCTTAATTGATAACAACAAGTGATTACTCCATAATCACTTCAACTTAATTACTCTCATGAGTATTTTTATTAATTACTTTATTAAGTAATTCCACTTAATTAATCCATAATTAAGTGGTTGATAAATAATTAACTAATTATTTAAAATTAATTAAACAACAATTAATTAACTTCTAATATTATAGAAATTTTAATTAAATCTTTACTTGTTAACAACCATTTTAAATTAAGCATTCTTAAATTCATATCAATATTAATTTAACCTTATTATCCTCATAAATAAATTATCTGAATCATTCAAATCTTATTAATTTCAAAGACTAACTATTAAACTTGATTTACAAAATCGTAATAATAACCTTACTTGTAGATAAAGCATTTGTAAATCATTTCCAAATTTAAAAACACTTTAAATTATCAAATTTTAAACTTATTTAATTCAATAAAATTCTGAAATTCTGTTGTTAACATTGCCTCAAAACTTTAACTTAAATATTTAATAATTAAATTCAAATCCCCTTTAAATTTGAATTTTTACTTAATTAAGATAATAAATTTTAAAATCAAACATCCTAAAACATTTTTAAAATTTAAAATATAAAATAAATTTTCACTTTTAAACGTTTGGTTTACTTTCATTTTAAAATTGACAAGTTTAACTTTATATTTCCTTCATAAACTTGTTCTTAGAGTAAATAACTTGATTATACTAATTTACATATATAAATCTAAACTGTATATATAATACGCAGAGTAGAACAACCCACTCGAGTAACAACCCGAGAGAATCCAGTGCTTTCCCCGAAGCCAACCCCACCCCAATTCCTTCGAGTCGCACTCGAGCACAACCCGAGACCTTCCCCGAGTTCCATTCGAACAAACTCGTCTCTCCAAACAAACTTCCCACCAGTGCACAGACCAACCACTGTGCACGTGTCCATCGACCTCAGGCAACCTTTAGTCGTCGCGATCATCGAAGATGATCACCCAATAACTCGCGACAACGGAAACAAACCCATATTCAAATAATCACACGCGAATCGAAAATTCACACATGAGCTCGAAAGTCTGAAGAACAACTCGACCCAAACTCGCACATCACTGTCACCACGACGCCGTTTCGCCCTCGCCTTCATCACCACAGAATCACCACATCACGTGCTTCGTCATCACCAAAAATGAAGGAACTCGATTCATCAATAATGTCGCAAAATCCATTACAGTAGACTCGAACATAAACTCACCTAAACCCTAGTTACATCTAATTCACTCAATTGACTCATTAGAAAAAAATTCCTGTATTTTTCCCATGATCAATAGCTTGTAAGCAAGCTTCAATTCAAATATGAACTCAATTAATCCAGTAAATCTTCGGTTATTGCCTAAAACCCATTTTTCAATCAAACCCAAAATTCTCCCTAATTACACAACTAAAAATCATGATACCAGTATTAAAAATCATGATTTTCCATTGTTATTCCAAACATACAATCAAAATCTAAGATTAAGTTCATAAATTTTTTAGCCCAAATTGATTTTTACTGTAATTCTGAAACTACTGAACTATTATTTCATTTTAAAAAACTATAAGCATTTTTAGATGAAAATTCATATGATTACAAACAACTTTTCTTCACATATCAAGATCTAATATTGCTTGGATTAAAAGATTTTGAATTTTTCCTTTTAACAGATCATATACAGAAAACATATTTGCATGCATTCAAACAAACACTCATAACATATAGGTCCTAATCCATATAAATTCATGCTATAGGATTTAAATACAGGCAAATAACAACACATGCATGACATTAGAATAAGATTCAACTGTTTTTAAAAACATTTACTCACCTTTTAGATGATATGCAGAGCACAGCAGGAAACAGAACATAGTAGAATGAATTTCCAGGCCTTGCTAATTTAGAAAATGCATTTGCTTTTGATTCCTTGCTGTTACTGAAGAAAACTTTTGCATGCTTTCAATTTTGCTGTTGATTTCCCTTTGCATGTTGAAATTACAGATTTCAGGTTGAACTTCATTTGAATTTTCAGGTTGAGGTAGATATTGATTTGAATCTTTGCATTATAGGTTCAATTTTGCTTTTTATTTGAGATGCAGGTTTTGATCATTCCAGATTTGAAGTTAAGAATTATTTTCTCTGTTTTGAGCTTTAGAAAAGAAACAAAGGAGAAACAAATTTTCTTTTCTTTTTTTTCATAATAAATTTCAAATAAATGAAAGATGAATGCCACATGTTCATAAATCTTACATTTGTCAATTATGATATTTAGTTAAACAACACATGTTAACATTTGTCTCTAAGTGATTTTAAACTTTTATTTAATTCAAATGTAAATATAAACTTACATTTTTATTTTACTTCATAAATGAGTACTTACATATGTAAATATAAACTTCCCTTTTAAAGAAAATATTATAAACTAATTATAATACAAATGAATCTCTTATATATGTATTCATAAATCTAAAACTTTTATATTTATACATTTATACCATTTTAAATTTAAAACACTTTAAAGAAAACAGAATAAAACATTGATTAATTTCCTTTATAATTTATGATATTTAAAAACAACTGATTATCTTATATTTTTTAAAAAAAACAAATGAATTAATTCTAAATTAACCTTTAAAAATATAAATTAAAACAAAGCTTTAAATTAAAATATTATTCATATATCAATTATTAATAGATTGAATTAAATTTCAAACAACTCAAATTATAACATATACATACATATATATTACAAATTTGAAAATTAATCTTTAATTAAAACAGCAGATATCCTATTCACAATATATATCAAATGTATATATTATAAATAGAATAAAAATTTGATTAGCTTTTGAAAAAAAAAAACAATTCTTATCAACATTTTAAATTGCTAAAAAGATATTAATTCCAATTATCAGATTAATTATTATTAACCTTTAAAAGATCAAATTCACAATTTTTAAATTAAAATTATAAAGAAAATTATCAAATCAGTTAAATTATTGACACAGATTATTAAATCGTTATTGCCCAAAATTCCGGGTCGTTACAATCCTTCCCCCTTAAAACAATTTCGTCCCCGAAATTTAAAAGCAAAGGTTATTTAATAATCTAGTACATATTTTAATTTCAATCAGCAAAGCATTCCTAACATCCAGTAACTATCATCCATAGCAACAAGTCAAACAAACAAACAATTCTAACTAATTATTCTGACATAAATCAGAATAAATTTCTAATACTATCTCGAGTTTCCCCAGTATAAATCACCGGGAGACTCGCTCTATAAAAGCCAACAAACTAACTACACAACCAAAATCCAGAGCTCCACTCATCTCTAGATCCTTCAATCTGAGCAGAACATCATACTACTCTCAAATCCAGCTCAACTTCTAAATCCAACTCCAACTGAACTACAGATTCAACAATCAATGATGAATCATAAACGTTCTCCCTCAGAGACACGTGTTACAAAATGAATTTCAGCTATCCCAACTGGCAATTCAATCTCATCCTATCAAAAACACAGATAAGAAATCCTCAAATGCCTCAGCTCTAACCAACCAATCTTATCCAATATCTGTTCTCTTAACCAGAGAATTCTAAAAACACTGAAGTCTCCAACTTCGAACTCCAAACTCCTTATCTCATATCTGTAACTCAGCAGATAATCCTAGACTGCCCAACTCTTCCTGATCAGCTCAATCTATGCTAATAATTCCAGAAACAACAAGACCAAATCAAACAGAACTTGCTTCTTTCCTTGCACAGCAGCTACCTTGCTTCCGCTGCACAACTCTGATTCTGAAATAGATAAGAGTACTACTAATGAACACGAATACAAACTTATCCACTAAATTCGAAAACCTTGTTCATCAAATCCATAAAAATTTGAGTGACTCATCTGACTCAGTCACACATCATTACAACAGAATCCAAATCAAAAGCTAGATCAGTCCAATTCCAATTCCAAAAATAATTCTGAGCTACTATACCAGCTCTCCTTTCTCCAAGAACCATCCAACTATCAAGCTAACTACCAGAATTACTTCCGGAACCAAAACAGTATGGAATTCAACTTCTAGATGCTGAAAAACTCCAGATTATCTCAGCAGCCCCTACTTCCACATGAGAATCCTCAGTCTCAAACAACAGATCACCCAAGATAAATTCCAAACTAATCGCAAGTCACTTTTGCGATCCTACCTAGTTCGGATTTCAAAGAAACTGTCCTCTCTTTACCAATTAGAACAGCTTTAAACTTTTCTAACCCAGGTTAACTCTTTAAGAAAACATTCACCACCTGCTCGGACTGGTGATAGAAGAACCAATAAGATTCCTGAATCATCGAAGAAACAAACTACACTGCTGCTTCCAAACTCTACCTCGATGATACTGCAAAGCTAAAAGATTTCCTCGACAGCACACCGAACACTTCGAGTTGCACTGCTACCACAGCTAACCAAAGACTTCAAATCCAAAGGCTTCTCAAAACCCAAAACCATCAACAAACCACACAACTGACTTACAAGATGGCATACAATCTCTCAAGAAACTCGGACTCCAAACCAAGCATCCATATCTCGCTTTCCTTAAGGAATAACAATGAGACCATGCCTGGAGAGAAACAACTCATAGACCTTTGTCTCATATTCCAAACAGCCAACTCCTTACTAAAGATCCAAACAACATCTACACAGACGAGTCTTCCCTACAACAGGTAAAGACTGCTCCTCAACTACTACTAAAACTGCTTTAAAAGAAAACACCTTCAGAAAGTATCCAAGGATACTGCATCTCATCATGCAGTTATCAGGATATCATTACTCACTCCTGCACTTCCAACAAATCCAAACTCAAGAAAAAATTCGCTTACCCGAGCGAAATCCAAATTTACACTTCAAAAATAAATTCCGAATCTTCAAAAGATTTCCTTCGGATATCAGATAAATCCTTACTCCAAACTGCAAATCTTACTTGAGACGGTATCAGGTCTACGGTCTCAACAAATACTTCCAACCTCAAACATATGGACCTCTTCCATTAGTGGTAGTCGTGTTACACACACACACCGCTACTCCATCTATCTACCTCTAAAACTTATGTTGGAAAATCCGAACAGATAACCCAACCTATTAGGTATATATATATATATATATATATATATATATAGTTATATATAAAAATTACAAGTACGCTCTCTCAAGAAAGACACTACTACAGAGCCTAGGTATCCACTCAACCTAATGCTCTGATACCAAATGCGACGACCCGACTTCCTATCTCTAGGAAATCGTATCACTAGTGAAGAGAGAAAGGGATAGAAGAAGAAAAGAAAGAGAAAGAAGAACACAAACAACATTAAAGAACTCACAGCGGAACGAATAAAATATAACAATTAACATAAATATTACATAGTACCTCATTACATCAGAGTACACAACTATACAACACATATTATACAGTTATAAACTTCTGTCTAACTATACAACTCAAGAACAACAGATACAGGTACAAACAAACACAGCGGAAATCAATATATATCTACACGTCGAAGCCTCCTGCTCCATAACTCCTCCAGAATTCGTCAAGCTAACCTGAATCACTTGGCTACTCATACATAATATGAGTACCCAAGAGTTTAATAAAACAGAAAATAAACATTCGGGTCAGACAGGGGTCTGGTGTGAGTAAACGGGTTAAAGTTGCTTAACTTTAGAAAAACCATTGAAAGAAAAAGTATCACGTAAGACTTCCCACACATAAACATGGAAAAAAATTTACCTTACGCTAACCAAAACATTTGATAGGAAATCCAGTAATATTATAATAGTGTCTAGGGTTTTCAAGTAAATAAGAAATAGCCGAAATTGTTACATCTATTAAATTCCAGCTACTAGCCACAAAAGTGTGTAATACAATCAAAATCGTAGGGTCTCGTAGGAAAAATGGGTTTCCATCAATGGCAGGGCTACTGGGTACCGCCCATCACAGTACGTGGCCTAGATTAACGTACCGAGGAGTACTCCCACTCCCCTACAACACAAGGCCAGAACCATCCCTTACTGGACAGTCCCGAACAAGACAACCCCGCAGTTGGCCGCAACCCAACTGCCCACACAGCCGAATAAAAGGGACTTCTAGACAGGGGAAAATCTTGCTCTCCAGTGGGAGCTACCCACGAAGCCTTGCTACAACTCCCCTGTTTTAGCCATTCCCGGTTGATGAGGCTTGAGGTTACGATTACCTTTACAGAACACCTTTATCTTAGAATGCTCATCGTCCACCTGACGATGTGCTGAAAGCATTCAATCCATACAAGTTCGTTCCGGGTTCGAACGAAACCGAAGGCACTATCTCATTGCACTCATTATTGGAATCACCCTCAGAGTCAACGACCATAGCCCTTGCACTCTGATTCGCCATCTCGAATCTATAAGCACTATTCCGTCAAACTCATTACGGAATCACCCACAGAGTTATACTGACGTATAACCCTTACACCTCGAGTCTTCACTTGCTCCACTTGGATTAACGACCTAACGTTTAATTGGAATCGATGTGGTTTTCGGATTCCAAATATGGAAACCCGATCCCGGTCTCATCGAAACCAACCGCCATTTTAATGTCCAAGTTGTACTTAAGGGTTTAAACAGTTTAACTTATATCCAGGATGATATATAAACAGATAGATGAATCATATTATCACAATAGATAATTCATATCAATATTTATCTACACAAAACAACATATCATATAACAGATATATCCAAATCATCCAATATCAAACCAATATCAAACATCCAATATCAACCAATCATCAATCTCCAAATATTGATCATTCAATATCAATCAATTAACCAGTATTATCCAATCAACCCATATTAATCAAACATCCAAACAGAATTAATTATCTCTTAATCAATTGGATTATCATAATTCTTCTACACTAATTATTCCAAATAAATTAATCAATCATCTCTAATGATCTTTACCAATTAATCTTTCTTGATTAATTATCTTAATTACATTCAAGTAATTGTCCTTAACCATATTTAGTAATTAACCTTTAATTACAATCATTAATTACAATAATTAATGATCCTTCATTAATTAATTAACTATAATCAATTACATTAAACCTTAATTAATTATAATTAACTAATCACATTTAAATTAATTACTTATATTTATCAACCTTGATTAATACCATTAATCACATTAATTAATGATCCTTATTAATTAATAATACTTTAATTAACTAATTAACTTATAATTAATCAACTAATTAATCATAATTAGTAATTAACAATTTATAATTACTTAACTAAATTAATTAACTTCTTACTTAATTAATTTCTAATTTAATTATATTAATGCTTGATTAATTAATTTAATTAATCTTTAATTACTTCATTAAGTAATTATTAACCAATTTAAATTAACAATCAGTCCTTAATTAATTACTTTATTAATTAATTACATTTTAATTAATTACACTTAGTAATTATTCTTAAATTAATCACATTCCATTAATTAATTAATTACATTAATTAATTAACTAAAATAATTAAATAATTAATCCTAATTACTTACATAAGTAATTATCTCTGATTACTTCCATTAAATAATCTTAATTACTTCACTAAGAAATTATTAATCAATTTCCTTAATTGATAACAACAAGTGATTACTCCATAATCACTTCAACTTAATTACTCTCATGAGTATTTTTATTAATTACTTTATTAAGTAATTCCACTTAATTAATCTATAATTAAGTGGTTGATAAATAATTAACTAATTATTTAAAATTAATTAAACAACAATTAATTAACTTCGAATATTAAAGATATTTTAATTAAATCTTTACTTGTTAACAACCATTTTAAATTAAGTATTCTTAAATTCATATCAATATTAATTTAACCTTATTATCCTCATAAATAAATTATCTGAATCATTCAAATCTTATTAATTTCAAAGACTAACTATTAAAGTTGATTTACAAAATCGTAATAATAACCTTACTTGTAGATAAAGCATTTGTAAATCATTTCCAAATTTAAAAATACTTTGAATTATCAAAATTTAAACTTATTTAATTCAATAAAATTCTGAAATTCTGTTGTTAACATTGCCTCAAAACTTTAACTTAAATATTTAATAATTAAATTCAAATCCCCTTTAAATTTGAATTTTTACTTAATTAAGATAATAAATTTTAAAATCAAACATCCTAAAACATTTTTAAAATTTAAAATATAAAATAAATTTTCACTTTTAAACGTTTGGTTTACTTTCATTTTAAAATTGACAAGTTTAACTTTATATTTCCTTCATAAACTTGTTCTTATAGTAAATAACTTGATTATACTAATTTACATATATAAATCTAAACTGTATATATAATACGCAGAGTAGAACAACCCACTCGAGTAACAACCCGAGAGAATCCAGTGCTTTCCCCGAAGCCAACCCCACCCCAATTCCTTCGAGTCGCACTCGAGCACAACCCGAGACCTTTCTCGAGTTCCATTCGAACAAACTCGTCTCTCCAAACAAACTTCCCACCAGTGTACAGACCAACCACTGTGCACGTGTCCATCGACCTCAGGCAACCTTTGGTCGTCGCGATCATCGGAGATGATCACCCAATCACTCGCGGCAACGGAAACAAACCCATATTCAAATAATCACACGTGAATCGAAAATTCGCACATGAGCTCGAAAGTCTGAAGAACAACTCGACACAAACTCGCACATCATTGTCACCACGACGCCGTTTGGCCCTCGCCTTCATCCCCACAGAATCACCACATCACGTGCTTCGTCATCACCAAAAATGAAGGAACTCGATTCATCAAAAATGTCGCAAAAGCCATTACAGTAGACTCGAACATAAACTCACCTAAACCCTAGTTACATCTAATTCACTCAATTGACTCATTAGAAAAAATCCCTGTATTTTTCCCATGATCAATAGCTTGTAAGCAAGCTTCAATTCAAATATGAAATCAATTAATCCAGTAAATCTTCGGTAATTGCCTAAAACCCATTTTTTAATCAAACCCAAAATTCTCCCTAATTACACAACTAAAAATCATGATACCAGTATTAAAAATCATGATTTTCCATTGTTATTCCAAACATACAATCAAAATCTAAGATTAAGTTCATAATTTTTTTAGCCCAAATTGATTTTTACTATAATTCTGAAACTACCGAACTATTATTTCATTTTAAAAAACTTATAAGCATTTTTAGATGAAAATTCATATGATTACAGACAACTTTTCTTCACATATCAAGATCTAATATTGCTTGGATTAAAAGATTTTGAATTTTTCCTTTTAACAGATCATATACAGAAAACATATTTGCATGCATTCAAACAAACACTCATAACATATAGGTCCTAATCCATATAAATTCATGCTATAGGATTTAAATACAGGCAAATAACAACACATGCATGACATTAGAATAAGATTCAACTGTTTTTAAAAACATTTACTCACCTTTTAGATGATATGTAGAGCACAACAGGAAACATAACATAGTAGAATGAATTTCCAGGCCTTGCTAATTTAGAAAATGCATTTGCTTTTGATTCCTTGCCGTTACTGAAGAAAACTTTTGCATGCTTTCAATTTTGCTTTTGATTTCCCTTTGCATGTTAAAATTACAGATTTCAGGTTGAACTTCATTTGAATTTCCAGGTTGAGGTAGATATTGATTTGAATCTTTGCATTATAGGTTCAATTTTGCTTTTTATTTGAGACGCAGGTTTTGATCATTCCAGATTTGAAGTTAAGAATTATTTTCTCTGTTTTGAGCTTTAGAAAAGAAACAAAGGAGAAACAAATTTTCTTTTCTTTTTTTTTCATAATAAATGTCAAATAAATGAAAGATGAATGCCACATGTTCATAAATCTTACATTTGTCAATTATGATATTTAGTTAAACAACACATGTTAACATTTGTCTCTAAGTGATTTTAAACTTTTATTTAATTCAAATGTAAATATAAACTTACATTTTTATTTTACTTCATAAATGAGTACTTACATATGTAAATATAAACTTCCCTTTTAAAGAAAATATTATAAACTAATTATAATACAAATGAATCTCTTATATATGTATTCATAAATCTAAAACTTTTATATTTATACATTTATACCATTTTAAATTTAAAACACTTTAAAGAAAACAGAATAAAACATTGATTAATTTCCTTTATAATTTATGATATTTAAAAACAACTGATTATCTTATATTTTTCTAAAAAAACAAATGAATTAATTCTAAATTAACCTTTAAAAATATAAATTAAAACAAAGCTTTAAATTAAAATATTATTCATATATCAATTATTAATAGATTGAATTAAATTTCAAACAACTCAAATTATAACATATACATACATATATATTACAAATTTGAAAATTAATCTTTAATTAAAACAGCAGATATCCTATTCACAATATATATCAAATGTATATATTATAAATAGAATAAAAATTTGATTAGCTTTTGAAAAAAAAACAATTCTTATTAACATTTTAAATTGCTAAAAAGATATTAATTCCAATTATCAGATTAAATATTATTAACCTTTAAAAGATCAAATTCACAATTTTTAAATTAAAATTATAAAGAAAATTATCAAATCAGTTAAATTATTGACACAGATTATTAAATCGTTATTGCCCAAAATTCCGGGTCGTTACAATCCTTCCCCCTTAAAAGAATTTCGTCCCCGAAATTTAAAAGCAAAGATTATTTAATAATCTAGTACATATTTTAATTTCAATCAGCAAAGCATTCCTAACATCCAGTAACTATCATCCATAGCAACAAGTCAAACAAACAAACAATTCTAACTAATTATTCTGACATAAATCAGAATAAATTTCTAATACTATCTCGAGTTTCCCCAGTATAAATCACCGGGAGACTCGCTCTATAAAAGCCAACAAACTAACTACACAACCAAAATCCAGAGCTCCACTCATCTCTAGATCCTTCAATCTGAGCAGAACATCATACTACTCTCAAATCCAGCTCAACTTCTAAATCCAACTCCAACTGAACTACAGATTCAACAACCAATGATGAATCATACACGTACTCCCTCAGAGACACGTGTTACAAAATGAATTTCAGCTATCCCAACTGGCAATTCAATCTCATCCTATCAAAAACACAGATAAGAAATCCTCAAATGCCTCAGCTCTAACCAACCAATCTTATCCAATATCTGTTCTCTTAACCAGAGAATTCTAAAAACACTGAAGTCTCCAACTTCGAACTCCAAACTCCTTATCTCATATCTGTAACTCAGCAGATAATCCTAGACTGCCCAATTCTTCCTGATCAGCTCAATCTATGCTAATAATTCCAGAAACAACAAGACCAAATCAAACAGAACTTGCTTGTTTCCTTGCACAGCAGCTACCTTGCTTCCGCTGCACAACTCTGATTCTGAAATAGATAAGAGTACTACTGATGAACACGAATACAAACTTATCCACTAAATTCGGAAACCTTGTTCATCAAATCCATAAAAATCTGAGTGACTCATCTGACTCAGTCACACATCATTACAACAGAATCCAAATCAAAAGCTAGATCAGTCCAATTCCAATTCCAAAAATAATTCTGAGCTACTATACCAGCTCTCCTTTCTCCAAGAACCATCCAACTATCAAGCTAACTACCAGAATTACTTCCGGAACCAAAACAGTATGGAATTCAACTTCCAGATGCTGAAAAACACCAGATTATCTCAGCAGCTCCTACTTCCACATGAGAATCCTCAGTCTCAAACTACAGATCACCCAAGATAAATGCCAAACTAATCGCAAGTCACTTTTGCGATCCTACCTAGTTCGGATTTCAAAGAAACTGTCCTCTCTTTACCAATTAGAACAACTTTAAACTTTTCTAACCCAGGTTAACTCTTTAAGAAAACATTCACCACCTGCTCGGACTACTGATAGAAGAACCAATAAGATTCCTGAATCATCGAAGAAACAAACTACACTGCTGCTTCCAAACTCTACCTCGATGATACTGCAAAGCTAAAAGATTTCCTCGACAGCACACCGAACACTTCGAGTTGCACTGCTACCACAGCTAACCAAAGACTTCATATCCAAAGGCTTCTCAAAACCCAAAACCATCAATAAGCCACACAACTGACTTACAAGATGGCATACAATCTCTCAAGAAACTCGGACTCCAAACCAAGCATCCATATCTCGCTTTCCTTAAGGAATAACAATGAGACCATGCCTGGAGAGAAACAACTCATAGACCTTTGTCTCATATTCCAAACAGCCAACTCCTTACTAAAGATCCAAACAACATCTACACAGACGAGTCTTCCCTACAATAGGTAAAGACTGCTCCTCAACTACTACTAAAACTGCTTTAAAAGAAAACACCTTCAGAAAGTATCCAAGGATACTGCATCTCATCATGCAGTTATCAGGATATCATTACTCACTCCTGCACTTCCAACAAATCCAAACTCAAGAAAAAATTCGCTTACCCGAGCGAAATCCAAATTTACACTTCAAAGATAAATTCCGAATCTTCAAAAGATTTCCTTCGGATATCAGATAAATCCTCACTCCAAACTGCAAATCTTACTTGAGACGGTATTAGGTCTACGGTCTCAACAAATACTTCCAACCTCAAACATATGGACCTCTTCCATTAGTGGTAGTCGTGTTACACACACACACCACTACTCCATCTATCTACCTCTAAAACTTATGTTGGAAAATCCGAACAGATAACCCAACCTATTATGTATATATATATATATATATATATATATATAGTTATATATAAAAGTTACAAGTACGCTCTCTCAAGAAAGACACTACTACAGAGCCTAGGTATTCACTCAACCTAATGCTCTGATACCAAATGTGACGACCCGACTTCCTATCTCCAGGAAATCGTATCACTAGTGAAGAGAGAAAGGGATAGAAGAAGAGAAGAAAGAGAAAGAAGAACACAAACAAGATTAAAGAACTCACAGCGGAACGAATAAAATATAATAATTAACATAAATATTACATAGTACCTTATTACATCAGAGTACACAACTATACAACACATATTATACAGTTATAAACTTCTGTCTAACTATACAACTCAAGAACAACAGATACAGGTACAAACAAACACAGCGGAAATCAATATATATCTACACGTCGAAGCCTCCTGCTCCATAACTCCTCCAGAATTCGTCAAGCTAACCTGAATCACTTGGCTACTCATACATAATATGAGTACCCAAGAGTTTAATAAAACAGAAAATAAACATTCGGGTCAGACAGGGGTCTGGTGTGAGTAAACGGGTTAAAGTTGCTTAACTTTAGAAAAACCTTTGAAAGAAAAAGTATCACGTAAGACTTCCCACACATAAACATGGAAAAAAATTTACCTTACGCTAACCAAAACATTTGATAGGAAATCCAGTAATATTATAATAGTGTCTAGGGTTTTCAAGTAAATAAGAAATAGCCGAAATTGTTACATCTATTAAATTCCAGCTACTAGCCACAAAAGTGTGTAATACAATCAAAACCGTAGGGTCTCGTAGGAAAAATGGGTTTCCATCAATGGCAGGGCTACTAGGTACCGCCCATCACAGTACGTGGCCTAGATCAACGTACCGAGGAGTACTCCCACTCCCCTGCAACACAAGGCCGGAACCATCCCTTACTGGACAGTCCCGAACAAGACAACCCCGCAGTTGGCCGCGACCCAACTGCCCACACAGCCGAATAAAAGGGACTTCTAGACAGGGGAAAATCTTGCTCTCCAGTGGGAGCTACCCACGAAGCCTTGTTACAACTCCCCTGTTTTAGCCATTCCCGATTGATGAGGCTTGAGGTTACGGTTACCTTTATAGAACACCTTTATCTTAGAATGCTCATCATCCACCTGACGATGTGCTGAAAGCATTCAATCCATACAAGTTCGTTCCGGGTTCGAACGAAACCGAAGGCACTATCTCGTTGCACTCATTATTGGAATCACCCTCAGAGTCAACGACCATAGCCCTTGCACTCTGATTCGCCATCTCGAATCTATAAGCACTATTCCGTCAAACTCATTACGGAATCACCCACAGAGTTATACTGACGTATAACCCTTACACCTCGAGTCTTCATTTGCTCCACTTGGATTAACGACCTAACGTTTAATTGGAATCGATGTGGTTTTCGGATTCCAAATATGAAAACCCGATCCCGGTCTCATCGAAACCAACCGCCATTTTAATGTCCAAGTTGTACTTAAGGGTTTAAACAGTTTAACTTATATCCAGGATGATATATAAACAGATAGATGAATCATATTATCACAATAGATAATTCATATCAATATTTATCTACACAAAACAACATATCATATAACAGATATATCCAAATCATCCAATATCAAACCAATATCAAACATCCAATATCAACCAATCATCAATCTCCAAATATTGATCATTCAATATCAATCAATTAACCAGTATTATCCAATCAACCCATATAAATCAAACATTCAAACACAATTAATTATCTCTTAATCAATTGGATTATCATAATTCTTCTACACTAATTATTCCAAATAAATTAATCAATCATCTCTAATGATGTTTACCAATTAATCTTTCTTGATTAATTATCTTAATTACATTCAAGTAATTGTCCTTAACCATATTTAGTAATTAACCTTTAATTACAATCATTAATTACAATAATTAATGATCCTTCATTAATTAATTAACTATAATTAATTACATTAAACCTTAATTAATTATAATTAACTAATCACATTTAAATTAATTACTTATATTTATCAACCTTGATTAATACCATTAATCACATTAATTAATGATCCTTATTAATTAATAATACTTTAATTAACTAATTAACTTATAATTAATCAACTAATTAATCATAATTAGTAATTAACAATTTATAATTACTTAACTAAATTAATTAACTTCTTACTTAACTAATTTCTAATTTAATTATATTAATGCTTGATTAATTAATTTAATTAATCTTTAATTACTTCATTAAGTAATTATTAACCAATTTAAATTAACAATCAATCCTTAATTAATTACTTTATTAATTAATTACATTTTATTTAATTACACTTAGTAATTATTCTTAAATTAATCACATTCCATTAATTAATTAATTACATTAATTAATTAACTAAAATAATTAAATAATTAATCCTAATTACTTACATAAGTAATTATCTCTGATTACTTCCATTAAATAATCTTAATTACTTCACTAAGAAATTATTAATCAATTTCCTTAATTGATAACAACTAGTGATTACTCCATAATCACTTCAACTTAATTACTCTCATGAGTATTTTTATTAATTACTTTATTAAGTAATTCCACTTAATTAATATATAATTAAGTGGTTGATAAATAATTAACTAATTATTTAAAATTAATTAAACAACAATTAATTAACTTCTAATATTAAAGATATTTTAATTAAATCTTTACTTGTTAACAACCATTTTAAATTAAGTATTCTTAAATTCATATCAATATTAATTTAACCTTATTATCCTCATAAATAAATTATCTGAATCATTCAAATCTTATTAATTTCAAAGACTAACTATTAAAGTTGATTTACAAAATCGTAATAATAACCTTACTTGTAGATAAAGCATTTGTAAATCATTTCCAAATTTAAAAATACTTTGAATTATCAAAATTTAAACTTATTTAATTCAATAAAATTCTGAAATTCTGTTGTTAACATTGCCTCAAAACTTTAACTTAAATATTTAATAATTAAATTCAAATCCCCTTTAAATTTGAATTTTTACTTAATTAAGATAATAAATTTTAAAATCAAACATCCTAAAACATTTTTAAAATTTAAAATATAAAATAAATTTTCACTTTTAAACGTTTGGTTTACTTTCATTTTAAAATTGACAATTTTAACTTTATATTTCCTTCATAAACTTGTTCTTATAGTAAATAACTTGATTATACTAATTTACATATATAAATCTAAACTGTATATATAATACACAGAGTAGAACAACCCACTCGAGTAACAACCCGAGAGAATCCAGTGCTTTCCCCGAAGCCAACCCCACCCCAATTCCTTCGAGTCGCACTCGAGCACAACCCGAGACCTTTCTCGAGTTCCATTCGAACAAACTCGTCTCTCTAAACAAACTTCCCACCAGTGCACAGACCAACCACTGTGCACATGTCCATAGACCTCAGGCAACCTTTGGTTGTCGCGATCATTGGAGATGATCACCCAATCACTCGCGGCAACGGAAACAAACCCATATTCAAATAATCACACGTGAATCGAAAATTCGCACATGAGCTCGAAAGTCTGAAGAACAACTCGACACAAACTCGCACATCATTGTCACCACGATGTCGTTTGGCCCTCGCCTTCATCACCACAGAATCACCACATCACGTGCTTCGTCATCACCAAAAATGAAGGAACTCGATTCATCAATAATGTCGCAAAAGCCATTACAGTAGACTCGAACATAAACTCACCTAAACCCTAGTTACATCTAATTCACTCAATTGACTCATTAGAAAAAAATTCCTGTATTTTTCCCATGATCAATAGCTTGTAAGCAAGCTTCAATTCAAATATGAACTCAATTAATCCAGTAAATCTTCGGTTATTGCCTAAAACCCATTTTTCAATCAAACCCAAAATTCTCCCTAATTACACAACTAAAAATCATGATACCAGTATTAAAAATCATGATTTTCCATTGTTATTCCAAACATACAATCAAAATCTAAGATTAAGTTCATAATTTTTTTAGCCCAAATTGATTTTTACTGTAATTCTGAAACTACCGAACTATTATTTCATTTTAAAAAACTTATAAGCATTTTGAGATGAAAATTCATATGATTACAGACAACTTTTCTTCACATATCAAGATCTAATATTGCTTGGATTAAAAGATTTTGAATTTTTCCTTTTAACAGATCATATACAGAAAACATATTTGCATGCATTCAAACAAACACTCATAACATATAGGTCCTAATCCATATAAATTCATGCTATAGGATTTAAATACAGGCAAATAACAACACATGCATGACATTAGAATAAGATTCAACTGTTTTTAAAAACATTTACTCACCTTTTAGATGATATGCAGAGCACAGCAGGAAACAGAACATAGTAGAATGAATTTCCAAGCCTTGCTAATTTAGAAAATGCATTTGCTTTTGATTCCTTGCTGTTACTGAAGAAAACTTTTGCATGCTTTCAATTTTGCTGTTGATTTCCCTTTGCCTGTTGAAATTACAGATTTCAGGTTGAACTTCGTTTGAATTTTCAGGTTGAGGTAGATATTGATTTGAATCTTTGCATTATAGGTTCGATTTTGCTTTTTATTTGAGATGCAGGTTTTGATCATTCCAGATTTGAAGTTAAGAATTATTTTCTCTGTTTTGAGCTTTAGAAAAGAAACAAAGGAGAAACAAATTTTCTTTTCCTTTTTTTTCATAATAAATTTCAAATAAATGAAAGATGAATGCCACATGTTCATAAATCTTACATTTGTCAATTATGATATTTAGTTAAACAACACATGTTAACATTTGTCTCAAAGTGATTTTAAACTTTTATTTAATTCAAATGTAAATATAAACTTACATTTTTATTTTACTTCATAAATGAGTACTTACATATGTAAATATAAACTTCCCTTTTAAAGAAATATTATAAACTAATTATAATACAAATGAATCTCTTATATATGTATTCATAAATCTAAAACTTTTATATTTGTACATTTGTACCATTTTAAATTTAAAACACTTTAAAGAAAACAGAATAAAACATTGATTAATTTCCTTTATAATTTATCATATTTAAAAACAACTGATTATCTTATATTTTTTTTAAAAAAACAAATGAATTAATTCTAAATTAACCTTTAAAAATATAAATTAAAACAAAGCTTTAAATTAAAATATTATTCATATATCAATTATTAATATATTGAATTAAATTTCAAACAACTCAAATTATAACATATACATACATATATATATATTACAAATTTGAAAATTAATCTTTAATTAAAATAGCAGATATCCTATTCACAATATATATCAAATGTATATATTATAAATAGAATAAAAATTTGATTAGCTGTTGAAAAAAAAACAATTCTTATCAACATTTTAAATTGCTAAAAAGATATTAATTCCAATTATCAGATTAAATATTTATTAACCTTTAAAAGATCAAATTCACAATTTTTAAATTAAAATTATAAAGAAAATTATCAAATCAGTTAAATTATTAACACAGATTATTAAATTGTTGTTGCCCAAAATTCCGGGTCGTTACAGGATCCAACTGGATTCCTCACCAGTATTGGTCTTACTCACAAATATTGTGATATATGCTGTTATCATGTGATATATAATGTTTTGGATGCCGTGATTAATGCATTTAATGTTGTTGCAGCATTGGGCCTATTCTGGTAATTTAAAAAAATGTTAAAGTGATGATTTCAAATTTAAAAGGGATTTTCAAGTGATTTTGAAAAAAGATGCTTTATTAGTTTTTGAATGGTTAAGTAAATGGATTTATTTAAATAGATAAATATTTATGTTATTAAAATTATGATTTTTGTAAATATAATTAGAATGTGATTTTTGAAATATGACTTTAACCATTTTTTAAATTGTCTAAATTGAGATTTTTGAATTTATAATAAATGACATATATATAAGATTTTATTAAATCAAATTTTTATAAATCAAAGTAATGAAATTATTAATGAGTTTTGTAAGTGTTAAAATGAAGTTATAAATGTGTTTTATAAGTAAATAAGATTTACAGATTTATGAATTAATGATGTTATAAAAAATGAATTTTTAAATAAAAGAGAGATTTATAAGTAAATTAGCTTATAATTGGATTCTGCATATAAACGAGATAAATGAGTTAGGTTAATTAAGGGATTTTATGTATTGAAGTTTTTATAAAATAGAAATGTGAATTTATAAACATTGTTTTATAAATGTGAAATCAATTTAAATTTGATAAAATAGATATGGATTTTTATTAAAAGAATTATATCCACTATTTTGGATGGGGGATAATCCATTAATAAACACATAAAAGTAAGGAATTTGGATAAGAATTATATTCATGATTTTGGACAGTGAATAATCTTTTAAATTAAAAGACAGGTTTTGAAAAGTGAGCTTTTAAATGAAATAGAATGCTTTGAAGATATTTTAAAATGTATTAAGTATGGAAACCATAGATTTCAACATTCATTGTTGAAATAGACGTTTTCGAGAAAGGAAATGATGGACTATAACATTGTTGTTATAGTAAATGATTTTTGAAAGGAAATGTTTTGTATACTATATGGGATTTATATATCTATCTAATTTTCGAATCCTTATACTAGTGATTTTGGATTGTCGTAACGATGTTTTGCGCAACATTCGTTTTGACCCAAATAAGTATGTTTAAGAGAATGTTTTCCTTAAAGAATAAAATATATACTTAATCCTAATTTAAGCATATGTAATATTTTCTAAGTGTTAAAAAAAATTGATTTATGGATTACATATTATTAAGTGAGTATATAGAAATATTTTCTAATATTGAAAAGTTGAAATGAGTTTGGAATTATATCTTTCTAAAGATAATTTGAAGTGAATTTAACAACCCTGTATTTTGTGATTTATTTTAATTGTATATTTTAATTATTTTAATTGAATTTTGATTTAAAAACTTATTTTATTTATTTTGAATTATTAATTTTGTTCTTTTAAATATAAACTTTAGTTTTGATATGAATTATCATTCCGAAGCATGACTAAAAAGAATATTTTCCAAAATGTAAATTTTTGGTCAAAATAGTCAAACTTTGACTTTTAATTTAAAATTTAAAATTTTATCTTTTATTATGAAAGTACATAAAATTTTAAGAACACTGCTTTTTGTTTCGTTGGAAACGGATTTAAATTGTGAAAGTTATGTATATTTCAATATTGAGTGCAATTTGTTTATTCTGCAATTTTGTAATTTTAAATAGTATAAATTTTATTTTCTTTTTCATATTTTATTTTAATATGTTATTTTATGTATATTTTTGTCTTTTAATATTTTTGAAGTGAGGTAGGAATTTTTCTAGAGCTAGTAGTATTTTTCTTGTAATTTCCATGCCCTATTTTCAATTTTTAAACATTTTCTTTAGTTCTTTTTCTGTTTTTCTCCAATATAATTATTTATTTTATTTTGAAAATGATAACTAAATTATTTTATTTCAAATTTCACTTCATAATATTTTTAAAATGAAGTGGATATTTTCCCAAGACTAGTAGTAATTTGTTTGTAATTTCTGGACACTGTTTTGTATTTTTAAGCAATTTCTTCCATCCTTTTTATATTTTCTTTAAAATTAATTATTTATTTTCATATTATTTCACTTGGTTTCGATTTTTTAAGGTATTTTCTGTTTTATTGTTGTTTTTATTTGATCTTTAGAAAACGGAAATGCGTTTCATTTCTAGACGTTTCATTTGTAGACGTTTCATTGTCCAAAGTCGTTTCATTTGTCATAACCTCTCCATTACTCCTCGAGGCTGTGCATTTTTTTTCATTTGCTGTGTATTCCCTTCAATTTTCACGTGAAAAACAACTCAGCACTTCTCATTCTCATGGATTCTTCAAACTTCCTTGGTAATGGCCTCTTCTCTTCTCTCTTTTCTTCTTCCTTTTTCTATTGTTTTGCTTGATTTTTGCCTTGCTTCTCTTGCTTTGTTTGGCCTAACACCTCTACCATCTCCTCCACCGACCACCACCACTTCCTTCCTCATATCATACACGACCAAAACCCTTCCTCCTATGATCAAAAAGTGCCATGACCATCCCATGATGCAAAATCTACAAAAACTATGTTAAAACTCCTTCAAAAGCATGTCTAGCCACCTAGTCTTCATCACCATCACCTTAGATGACCTTGGCCACCTCCTATTGCTCCACCACCACCTTGACACACCCCTAATCATCACTTTCATTCTCTGTCCAAATCTGAAACATGCCATAGCCGAGCCATAGATCCATGTAGCCAAGCCCAAAATGAACCAAAAACCACTATTTTGCATAAACCTCTTCATATTCATACGTAGTAACTCCTCCACCACTTCAATACCTTGTAGCCATGCCTTATAGGACCCAAACCTGAACAAAAGTATGTCCAAACCTGAGCCAAAACATTCCCTAAGCCGTGCTAGCAAGTGTAGAAAGCAAGGCAAAAAGTTGTGTATTCATATTGCTTTTCAATTCAAAATTATTCCTATTCAATGTTGTATTGAATTATAATTTTATTTTGTTTGTTTTGGGTTATAACACAAGTTCTATAGCTTGGATTTGCTCTCCACTCAAATCAAAAATCGTGCTATTGCCTTCTGGAATCCGTTGTGCCATTTGTGTTGCAATCTCCAGCCAAAAAAGATGAGTAAAGCTCACACGACATTTATACTTATACAGTTGTGAAACAACAACAACTGAATGTGTAGAATTAAATATGATGTTATAACTGCATGTGATTTTTTTATATATGATGTTAAACCTGTTAAATTTCATGTCGTATCATCTGTTATCATATATATATTGTCACCGTTCATTTATATATGTTTATCATACTGCAAGTTCCCTATAGATTAGAAATCACTGTGGGTTGAAATGATACATACCCGAACGTACTTTAGAATAGGGAAAAATCGTTATGGGCTGAAATGATAGGCCCGAATGGTTTTTAATTAATTTACTTAACTTGGGATTATGGGTTTGAAATGATGAAACCCGGATTTTTCTTTTTAAACTGCGGATTGAAATGATACATATCCGTATCACTTGACCTAGGTTAGAAAACTATATACAGACTCGTGGTTATTTTATAAAGTATTTTGGATATTTTTAAGTATTTTAAAATATAAATTTATGAAATTTTATTTAAATAGATTTTTTTTAAATGTTTTTAAATAAAGAAATTATGATTTTTCTATGAGTTAAAAATGTAATTAATGAATGGTTAAATTGGATTATTGAATATAACTTAAGTTTGGAAATCTGGAATTTTGGTTAAAACGATATTTAAGTTATATAAATAAAATGGGAATTTATTCTTATTTTGAAAATGGTAAATATGATAATTTGATTTAAATTTGAATTTGAACGATTTAATAAAGTATTATTGTTTTTTTCTATGAATTAAAATGGTTAAGTAAATGAATTCTTAAAAGTGAAATTTTAAAATACAACTTGATTTGGAAATGTGGAATTTGGTTTTGTTTAAAGTTTTATGTTAATTAAATAAATTGGGAATTTAGTTTAATTTGTGAAATGATAATTTGAAAAATGTAAATGGTAATAAAGTGTTAAATGTAAAAATAGGAAAGTTTACACTTAAATTTATTAAGTGGATTTGTGAAATTTGATTTAACTATAAAATGTTGCTTTATAAAAATCATTAATTAAAAGAGTATTTTAATGAACATCTTTGAATGTTAAAATATGTTTTTTATAATGTTTAAATGGTTTAAATTGAAATGTTTTCAAGTATAACATTCAGCACCTTTTACTGAATGCTGTAAAAGGTTGAAATTTTCAATGTTTATGGTCATTAACTTAGTAAATGAACTCATAATGGTTTAAAACTTTGGAAATTGAATACTTAATTTGTAAGTATATAAACTTAAATTTTAATTTTAAATGGTTTAAATGAATTATTTTGATTAAAATATAAGCTATATAGAAGGTGATTTGGAAGGACAATAAATGAATGATATCTTTGAATTTAAAAGGTATTTAAAGTTGAATAAAACTGAAGCTTTAGAAAGATATGACATTTTGATATACATATTAAATGTTTTGAAATGAAGTTTTTGAAAGATATGATATTTTGATATTTATTAAATGATTTGAAATAAAGTTTTGAAAGTTATGATATTTTGAAATTAAAATGAATCAAAAATGAAGTTTGAAAGATATGATATTTATGTATTAAAAATGATTTGAAATGACTTGATATTTATTTTGATAAATATTTGAATTTGAAAGATATGGTATGTTGATATATTGAAATGGTTTAGAAATGATTTAATCTTTCTTTTGATAAAGATTTGGATTGAAAGGATATTTTATTTTGAAGTATAAAATATTGTTTTAAAGTTATAACTACGGGATATAATAACGATTGGTTGTTAAAGAGACCGGGATCAGATATTGTCTTATAGCCGACCAATGCCGAAAACCACTTTAACAACTGTGTACGCGATGGAGATTCCAGAATGAAGTAGGATGGTGGCGACGTTCTCGAGGTATATTACGTGGACCCAACTCCCGTGAGTTGGCATAAATGACTAAAACAGGAGCTATACCGGGCTACACAAAGGGTCGCACCCTTTCATCAAGCATGCTCCATCGGAAACCATTCTATTACTTTTGTGATTCGATATGTGGAGCCACTTTGATTCAGGGATATTGTTCGAGGTGGGCGGAAGCTGCTGGCTTGCCGTCACCACCGGTCCGGGAGTGCAAACGGTGTATCCACCCTGGCATTGCCTCGCGTGCCATGTCATCTCCTTATAGCGTGCTCACTATGATTTTGGTTTTTAAGACCTGACCGTGTTAAGGTTCACCATCCCCTTAACGCTATTTTCTGTATGATTATACTTTACTGATTAGACACTACTATATATAGCGTATATTACTATATAGTAAATAGTTTAACGAATCCTTAGAGGACGTGCGGTCCCAAGCATCTTCTAAGTTACTTGTACCTTTACAACAGTTCACTTGAGTTGGTTTACATTGTATAAGTATGCATGTCCTGACTCGAGTGTTTGTATTTTTATTTACGCTTGGGTCAGCCTGAGTTATTCACAGATTTGGATTCCACTTCTGGAGATTTGAATCGCTGAAGATTATCTGCTTATGTAGTCTTATCTATTTCAGTTCGGTTGTTCTATTCATCTTGTACTTGGTTATCATATTGAAACTTCAGTTGTACTTTATTTCTTCTGTTGTATCTTATGTAACTCTGATATATTTATATAGTAGCTTCATGAACTACTATTTCTTTTACTTCCGCTGCATTATTATTACTCTGCGTCTGTGATCTATGATTTTATTTACTGTATATTCTGAGATTTGCCAAATTTTTATTCACAACGCGGTATTTTGAGCAATTCAATTCCGTCATGAGTGTCTACCTATACACTTATAATGGATGCGAATGGTTGAAAATACCGGGTCATTACAGTTGGTATCAGAGCTTTGGTAGCTCTAGGCAAAACTCAGCATATGGAGTGAATTGTTCGTCGACGAAAATTCTATCATATTAGAAAACCGTCGAACGAATTTTGAAATAAAAATTTATACCGCAAGCGCACGGTGTACGAATGTAGCACGCGGCGAATACGGGTCGATCCGCAGGGAATTGATGATTTTAAAAATCTATTCAATCAAATTAAACCAATCTTGAAGAGAATGTTAAACTAGAAAAGAAGAAAAACAAGCAAAAGAAAATTGATAAAAATATGAGAGTGTTAAGACAATTTAGAGGCAATTTCCACTCTCTAGATCACACAAATCAACAATTTGAAGTTATGATCTCTCTTTTCTAGTCATTAGTGAATTAGTTGATGTGCTTATCATAAGTATGGTATATTTGTGCTATTAATTAGCTCAATATAAACCATCAAACTATAACACAACTACTAATACATTTTTAAATTTCATAAAATATGACAACAAAGTTGAAAGCAAAATCTATTTTAAGCATGGCCTATTAACTATTAATTAGAAATATAAGCCATCAAATTTTAATTTCAACAATCACTTTCTTGCCATAATCATATGTAAATGAAGAGGCAATTTGTGTTTTGTTTGTTTAAGTATAGCCTATTTGTTATGAACAACATAGACTATCAAATTCAAAGCTAAACAACATCATTAATCCACTTCAAATGTTTCCATTAAAGCACAAAAAGAGAGCATGAACATCAAAATGTTGCATTTACATACTAGAGAGCTTCATTACCCCTAAATTGTAGGGATTAAGCTCTCATATTTGTTATCAAATCAACAAATGTAGAAAGCAACATGAAAGCAAACAAGAAAGAAAAAGAGAGCAAAGCAAAAAAAACAAAACTAATCTACTTGCATGAAATAAGAGAAACCTACACTACAACATGAAAGTAAATGAACATGAAAAGGAAAGAGCATGTATTAAATTGCATAAAATAAAAAAGATTACAAGAAATAAAAATTGGCTAAGTAGCCATTAAAAGAGAAAGAGAGCTTTCTTTTATTTGATCTAAACTAAACTAAAGAGAAGGAGGCCTAAGAGAGACTAAGAGAAGATATCATGTTACATGAAACATATGGGTATTTATACATGTATGAAACCCTAATTCACTTTTTTGGGGAATGCCCAAAATGCCCCTTAGGAAGTGTGGAGGCCAAGTAATCATTAACATGTCTTAATCCCCCATTAAGTGTACATGAAGCCATTAAGTCCAAAAGCATGTGCATTAGCCTTTAATTTGTACATTAAGGTAGGTGGGTAGGTGGGGTCCTCCATGATCTTCACTTTGAATTATTTCCATCTTCATTCCTTTATATTCTTTGTGCATGCATATTTCTTCATGAAACCACTCCTATTTGAGACCATTTTCCTACAAAAATATATATAAATTTCCAATCAATTTTTCTCAAAGAAATATATGCACTTAAATGACCGTTTTGCCCCTATATGATGATGAATATGTGAAAATTTGGAATTAAAATGAATTTTGGTTAAAACAAGTTAAAATACCCAATATGATCATTTATTTAATTTAAATAGAATAAATATGGTGGTAAAAATATGCACATTTACGTGCACATCAAATACCCCCACACTTATCTTTTTATTCGTCCTCGAATAAACTAAAACTAAGATAAGTCCGTTTTCGTAGGGAGCACGATTGCATTGAGCGTATGCAATAAGCCATTAAACCTCTAGGTGTCCCCAGTAGGACGAGTGTTGTCTCGTGAGGGTTTTCAGCGGATACTACCCACAAAATCCAAATGCAGGATGAAAATATTTACAAATGCAAGATTTATTTACAAAGAGATGAATGCAAGTTTTTGAAAATATTTACAATGAAGGATTTATTTTTAAATTGACACGAATAAGTTAAATATAGGTTTTGGTTATTATCTTGAAAATTTATGTCATTTACTCGTCAAAATTTCCAACAAAAATCAAGTTATCATAACAAATAGACAATAGTTTAACTTATTTCGGTTGATAACAAAGTGCAATTATAAAATGGATCCTTAGTTGATTATCAAAGTTTATCAAAGTGGTATTTTCATTTCTTTTCAATAACAAATCAAATCAAATAAGTAAAAATAGTGCTAGGATTTCAATTGCTTGCTCCCTCATTATTTTCAAGAAAAATTACACACCTAGCTCAGGTAAACTGAGGCCAGATATACCACCCATGCACTGCTTTGCGGACTTATGTGAGGGGAGTACAGAGCATGGCGAGTGCACAAACTTTCGTGCATACACCTATCGACCGTAGGTGGTTTTTTATTATGTTTTTTTTTACATGTGTTCCATACATGCATAACCGTGAGGACTTTTAAATGAGTATGGAAGCACATAATCAAAGATTTCGAGTAATTCACCCATGCATAACCGTGAGGACTTTTAAATGAGAGTGAATACTTGGATGTTATTATTTTTTTATTATTTTTATTATTATTTTTTTAAGAGAGAGAGAGAGTTTTGCAAAATCATCTTAGCACCATTTAACTTAGAAGACAAAAAAAATGTTATATCCTTTACTTTAAATCAACCACTTTTTAAAACAACGATTTTCAATTAGGATATACTTCATAATTAACACCATGAATCTTCCTATATACTAGTTAAACCATTATTATTTGTAATCAAACTTCAATTTTATTTTTGTTTAGACAAATAAATTTCCAAAAATTTCAATTTAATAAACCAAAGCCATATATTTATCTTATAGTGTTTCTTTTAAAAATAAATCAAAAGAAAATTTGTTTTTGGGATTTTTATTTTTTTTGTTTTTGTGATTTTAAAGTAAAAATAAACCATGAAAAAAAATAAAAATGAAGATGAGTCTCCCCCCACACTTGATTTTGACTGCGTCCCCACAGTCAACCCAAGTGAAAGGGATGTTTATTATTATTTACAAGAAAACGAACGGTATTTACACGAGATCAGAAAGTATATTGTCAAAAAGTAAATGAAACGGTCTTCCAAAAACCGATTCATTTGTCTCGTCGAGTACACGAGACACAGCCTAAGATCGAAAAACCAAATCGTAAAAGATTTCGAAGTTGATTGTCGATTTGGAAAAACGAATTTTGTTTTATTAAAAATTGAACAAGTTGTTTTGTTTTCAATGATTTTTGGAGTTGATAAAACAATTGATTGCAATTCACATTTATTTTCACCAAATTGAAATTGAAGTTTATCATTGAAAACTTCTTCCAAATTATCGATTTCAAAGTCAAAATGGTGATCGAAATCTTCCCCATCAGAATTTAATGACTCATTTTCGAAAAGTCCATCAAACTCGTGTTCGTTAAATTCATCTTCCTTCGTTGGATTATCAACAACTTCATCGCATGTATCCATTTCAAAATCCAAAGTTGTTGTATTCAAATTTTCAAAAAAAGGAAGATCGAAATTTAAATCGAGTTTCTCACCCTCAAAAGAATTGAAATCCAACACAATTACCGTCTTTTCAACAACTTCGTTCAGATCATCATTTTCAGTTTCAAAAGTTGTTGTTTGAAAATCATCGATTTGGGTAAAAGATGGATTATCACTTGACTCGTCACACGTTGAAATTTGACTTTGTTTTTCACGTTGTTTCATGTACGTTTCAAACAACAAATCCGTGTGATCATCGTAAACTTCATTCATTTGCTTAACAAAATCCAATTTATAGTTATTAACTTGAGAATTTTCAATTTGGATTTGTTGAGAACAAAAATTGTCAATTTTGATAAACGGTAGATTATTATTTGATTCTTCGCAAGTTGAGATTTGATTATGATTTTCACCAAAGGTTTTGTATTTTTCAAGTAATAAATCCCCGTTATCTTTTTCCATTTGGTCAACAAAATCAAATTCATGATTATTAATTTGAAAATTTTCATTTTGAATTTGTTGACAACCAAAGGTTTCAATCATATCGTTATTGAAACTATTCCCATTGCCAAAATTATTTGAAAATCTGTTCACATTTTCGTCTTGATTTTGAAATTCATTTTGAAGCTCGAAATTGAATTGGCATGGGTTACACTCGAAATCATTTGAATTTTGAAGTGAATTCAAATTTTGATTTTTTTGACTTGAACTATTGCACAAATATGAGTTACACAATTCGTTTACACTTTGATTTTGTTGTGTAGAGAGTTCAAGTAAAGATGAAATGCTATTTTCGAGATTTGAGGATTGATCATTGTTTTGAAAAATTTGTTGTTCGAAATTTGAATCGTTTAAATAATAGTTGGTGTTAAAATATCCATACGAATTTGGAGTGAAATCGTATGGATTATATTGATTTTCACAACTATCGTAAAACTCACGTAAGTGGGGAAACTCGGACATTTTCAAGATTTTTTTTTTTTTGGTTTTTTTTTATAAAGAAAAATATTTACAAGTAGAATTTATTTTTCAAAATGGAAATTGATTTTTTTTTGTTTTTGAATTTTCAATTTTTTTTTGGCTTTTGAAAAGATTTTATAATTTTTTTTTTGGATTTTTGTTTTTCTAATTTTTCTGGATTTTTGAAATTTCAAAGGAAAAGGAATATTTACAATTTTTTTAGTTTTGGATTTTGAATTGTTTTTTTGTTTTTTTAAATATGCATGAACAAATGCAACTAAATGAATGCAAGGGTTAATTACAAATGATTTATCCTAAGTTAACCCAAAATTGTATAATTACAAATTGTCTTAAATCAACAAGATAATTCTCAGCCAGGTAACGGACAGGATTTATCGGTGCACCACGAATCACCGTAGCAATGCAGTCGAAGGTTTAAGTACCTTCAGAGAAACAATTCAGTATAATATTTACGAATCACCGTAATATTTATAACTGATTATTGCTCTGCCGTAGCCTAGACACCAAGAATTTAAATTGTTCAAAGAAGACAAATTGTTAATATACAATTAAGTGTTATCGATGCCTAATCGTTATTATTAACCAAAATCTAAGATGAAATGCAGAACAGAAATTAAACGTGTATTAACAATGCAACTACGAATGATTTTTTTTTTAAAATGCAAATGCAAGCAACTAACAATTAAATTCAAATAAAACTAGAAATGAAAGCAGAATTTTCAGAGCAATTTATTTTGGCTAGCTAAGGAAGCAATTTTCAGCAAGCTATTCTTCCTTTATTTCCTGCTTTGGCAACCTGAAAATTAAAAACTAAGATATATACAAATTTTTTTTTTTGGTTTTTTTTTTTATTTTTTTTTGAAAGGAAACTTAAAAGTAGGGTTTTACTTAAAAAAAAAAATAAAGAACACAAAGATAAACGTTCAAATAGTTAACATACTTAGCCCACAAAAAGGTGCAATCTAGAAACAATTTAATCTACTCACTCAAGCCACACGAAGTCAAAATCAGTTGACCATCAAAATTTAAAATCACGCCCAATTCCACTTCATTTTTCTTAACACAAACCAGGCCGACCACCAGAATTTAAGAAAAAGAAAAAAAAACTCAGGAGACTTGCAGAAACCAAAATTACATAAATTGAAAGCCACCACAACTTGTGATTGAACTCAAGTAACTTGCAATCAAAAATTTGCTCAACCGAGATTACTCGATTTGCAGAAATCAAAATCAAAAGCAACACGCGAAATCGAAATCCTGTATTCAGTTGGGTTGATTCAATTGGATAGCTGGTTGGAGGAGGTCGCGATGGGTGTTCGATTGCCTGATGAAGTTGCAGTGGTCGAAGGTGGCGATTTGGATTTGCAGTGGTGGTCAGGGTGACTCGGTCGTGGGTTTGAGGGAGTTTGGATGATGTCGATTGCTGAGTTGTAGGCGTTTGTCTTCGTGGTTGAGTTTCGATGTTGTGGTGGTGTAATTAGAAGTCGCGATTCGTACTGTAGAAGAGGGGTGATTGGGGTTTGGATCGCTGGTGTTCGATTTGGGTTCAAGCAATTTGTCAAATGTCAGGGGTTGGTTGCGTTCTTTGGGCAGTGGGGAGAAGATGCACTGATATGAAGCAAGAAAGCTTGGTTTGTGGTCAGTAGTTTTGATGTAGAGTGATGGAGGTGGTCTGTTGTAATTATCTAGTGAATTGGAGTTTCAGGGGTGAAATGAAATGCACAGGAGGAAGTAACGTAGGTATGGTAGCAGCAGTTCTCTTAGCACAGTGGTGGTTGTCGGGGTACTGATGTGGTTGAGGGGCAGGTTGTAATGAAAGGTGATACAACAGTTAGAAGTGATGAAATAAATGGATTTGGTGATGATGGAAAGGTGGCTGTTGGCACTGTGATTTTGGTTTGGTAAAAATGTTGATTTGATTGAAGTGGTGGAAGCTAGAGTTGTTGGTTGAGGTGCAGTCTTGTGTAGGCAGCAGGAGTTGATGAACTGAGCTAAGTTGCAATGGATGTGAGCAGTAGAAGGCGAGGCGGTGGGAAGATGGAATGTTGAAGGCGGGTTTGTTGACTGAGGAGATGTGATGGACTGAAGTGATGTAAGCAGTAGATGAACTGAGCTGTGTTGTGGTATGTAAGGAGTGGACGTCGTTTGAATTGGTTTTGGTTTGCTGTGTTGAAGTTGCTTGGTGGTTAGCTGAGGAAAGTGGCTTGAAGGGTGATGAGGTGAAATTGCTAGGCTGAGAAGTTGGAAATATGTGCTTGATGTTGCTTGTAGCAGGCTTGAAATGTTGGAAGTGTTGTGTATATGGTGGAAATATGTGGTCAGTAGTAAGAAATAGGGGGAGAAAGCAATTGTGGATGGGGAAAGAAGTTGCAATGAAAGTTGGAGTTTTGTGCAGTGGCAAATGGTAGCAGCAGGGTGGTGTGCAGCAGTAACAGAAAGTGAATCCGAGAAGTGTAGATTGTATGGAGTAGTGGAGGAAGTGAAGTAAGGAAGGGCAGTTGTTTGTAAGGGAGTAGTGGCGAAGATGTTGTTGAAGACGGGGAAGATGTTGAGGGTAGGAAGTTGGAGGAGGGTGACTGGTTTGCTGCTGTGAAGTGAGAAGGCAAGTGTGATAAGGAGTTAAAACAGAGAGAAATTGATTGTGCGGGCTGTGCACAGTAAACAGTGCACCAATGTACACTGTTCCTTTTTTTTTGGTAACTTGTAAATGAAATTGAAAATCAAATGGAATAAATGTTTTTTTTTTTGATAGAAATTGTGTAGTGTTTTTTTTTCTTCTTTAGTTGGAATGCAAGAAAAATGAAAATAGAAAAGGCAACAAGCTAACAAAAAAAAATGAAAGAAAAATTCACAAAACAAACACACAACAATTTTTTTTTAAGTAGCAAACAAACACACAAAATAAAACACAAATAAAATCACACAAAAATAATCCAAAGAATAGAAAATCAAAATCAAAGCAATTCCCCGGCAACGGCGTCAAAAACTTGTTCGTCGACGAAAATTCTATCATATTAGAAAACCGTCGAACGAATTTTGAAATAAAAATTTATACCGCAAGCGCACGGTGTACGAATGTAGCACGCGGCGAATACGGGTCGATCCGCAGGGAATTGATGATTTTAAAAATCTATTCAATCAAATTAAACCAATCTTGAAGAGAATGTTAAACTAGAAAAGAAGAAAAACAAGCAAAAGAAAATTGATAAAAATATGAGAGTGTTAAGACAATTTAGAGGCAATTTCCACTCTCTAGATCACATAAATCAACAATTTGAAGTTATGATCTCTCTTTTCTAGTCATTAGTGAATTAGTTGATGTGCTTATCATAAGTATGGTATATTTGTGCTATTAATTAGCTCAATATAAACCATCAAACTATAACACAACTACTAATACACTTTTAAATTTCATAAAATATGACAACAAAGTTGAAAGCAAAATCTATTTTAAGCATGGCCTATTAACTATTAATTAGAAATATAAGCCATCAAATTTTAATTTCAACAATCACTTTCTTGCCATAATCATATGTAAATGAAGAGGCAATTTGTGTTTTGTTTGTTTAAGTATAGCCTATTTGTTATGAACAACATAGACTATCAAATTCAAAGCTAAACAACATCATTAATCCACTTCAAATGTTTCCATTAAAGCACAAAAAGAGAGCATAAACATCAAAATGTTGCATTTACATACTAGAGAGCTTCATTACCCCTAAATTGTAGGGATTAAGCTCTCATATTTGTTATCAAATCAACAAATGTAGAAAGCAACATGAAAGCAAACAAGAAAGAAAAAGAGAGCAAAGCAAAAAAAAACAAAACTAATCTACTTGCATGAAATAAGAGAAACCTACACTACAACATGAAAGTAAATGAACATGAAAAGGAAAGAGCATGTATTAAATTGCATAAAATAAAAAAGATTACAAGAAATAAAAATTGGCTAAGTAGCCATTAAAAGAGAAAGAGAGCTTTCTTTTATTTGATCTAAACTAAACTAAAGAGAAGGAGGCCTAAGAGAGACTAAGAGAAGATATCATGTTACATGAAACATATGGGTATTTATACATGTATGAAACCCTAATTCACTTTTTTAGGGAATGCCCAAAATGCCCCTTAGGAAGTGTGGAGGCCAAGTAATCATTAACATGTCTTAATCCCCCATTAAGTGTACATGAAGCCATTAAGTCCAAAAGCATGTGCATTAGCCTTTAATTTGTACATTAAGGTAGGTGGGTAGGTGGGGTCCTCCATGATCTTCACTTTGAATTATTTCCATCTTCATTCCTTTATATTCTTTGTGCATGCATATTTCTTCATGAAACCACTCCTATTTGAGACCATTTTCCTACAAAAATATATATAAATTTCCAATCAATTTTTCTCAAAGAAATATATGCACTTAAATGACCGTTTTGCCCCGATATGAAGATGAATATGTGAAAATTTGGAATTAAAATGAATTTTGGTTAAAACAAGTTAAAATACCCAATATGATCATTTATTTAATTTAAATAGAATAAATATGGTGGTAAAAATATGCACATTTACGTGCACATCAAATATGTATTTACAGAATCACTTTCATTCGAGTTTGAATCTCTTCCTTTTTGATTCAATTTCTTTGAATTTTGGAACGTTCCCTACGGTTCCAAAATCCATTCGTATCCCTCACTATTCATCTTCTTTTGACCCTGGAGTATTCCATAACTCTGCTTCGAATGATCTTTTTTAGTGAGTCGGCGGTCACGCCAATTTCAAATTGAATTATAAAAGGGGAAACTCTCTTACAATTAGCAACGATTCACCAAAGATTCTTATCTATCCTTGGTTTAGATGCTAATATCTTTTTTTATCCCAAACTCTAACTCTTGAGATCGAAGGTAGATTTACCCCAGAAAAATCCACATTGATCTTATTCTTTAAGTCACGGTTGACCCAGTTAATGTTGCCCGTGATTTATTTAGGCTTATCCACCTCCCTGTTTTATTAGTTAATCATCTTGTCTTTTGTTTCCAATCTATTCTTCCAAACATTTTGAATTGTACTTGTATATCTATGTTTTGTTTTATATGTGTTGTTTGAGTTGTTGATGTTGATCTGGGTTTCCGATCGATTCGTCTGATCAACGCTATCGATAGGATTTCTAAAACACTTTGACAGAACAAACCGACACAATATTATTTTAAAATTTGGTTAGTGAAATAAAATTTTGATATATAAGTAAATTTATGGAACTTAATAAACTGATTTAAATTGATTATTTGAAGTGATAATACTTGATTTATCATTTATTGTTCTATAAATGAATTTATAGATAGTTATAAATTGATTTGGGAACTAAAATGAATTTAGAACAAGAAATCTGAGAATTTAATTCCCGATGGTTTCAAACCTTGTCGCTGGAAAATAACCTCGGTGATGATCGCGACATCATCAACGTTCATTTTCGAGTTTCGAAGTGAAGAGACCGCTCTGTAGTCTTGCTACAGCTTTGTTTTGGGAAATTTAATTGATTTGAATTTCTAAAATATGACTTGATTTTAATATATATATATATATATATATATATATATATATAGATATATGATTGAAATTTGATTTGACATATTATGTATATATTATTACTTATCTCTAAATGGTTTGATTGTAATCGGAAATTTAGTTCTTAAATTTTATTTTAAAGAATAATTTCAATTATAAAAAAAAAATCAATCAAAATTTTAGATGAATATCAAGCATGAAATGATTTAATTGGAAAGTTTATTTGTGTAATACAATTGCATTCAAACGTAACTTACCTAAATTTCAGAAGTTAACAATGTAGTTGGATAACATACAATATAAAAAGATTTTATAAATAAAATTTGAGTAGTTATAATAAATGTTATACACTTAAATTTTAAAACGATTAACAAAGGTAAATATAATAAAGGGTAATTGAATAACTTACAATAAATTAATGTTAGAAGAACTAAGAATAAAATAAAGCAGTTATAATAAGTGTAAGCATATTTAACATGAGTGATAAATATATTGAGAGGAATAAATTTAATTTTAATTATAAGTAAAGAAGGATTAAATTTATTAAGTACATTAAGAGTATATTAAATGATTATTTTTCAAAATCCATGGTTTTAAAAATTGTTAATTTAAGATAATTGGATAATAAGATAATGAAATTTGAGATAGTTAAGATTTATTTAACTTGTATAAAGATTTATTCCCTATTTAAGTTGAAATTTCCATGCTTTCAAATTTATTTCCTTATTTTGTTTTTCAAACTATCTTTTGATTGTCATTATCATCCTTATCTTGCTATAGACTAATATAGGCATCTTTCTATAATCTTCCTGTTTAGAAATCTTTCTATAATCTTTGGTACTCATTTTGAATCTATTTTTGCATGCTTGTGTTCTTGATTTTGGAGAATCTTGGAAAGATCATCTCCACCTTGTTAAACTTACCTATAACAACAGTTATCAGGTATAATTTCAATTTTCTTGTCACCTTGTCTTAATCTTATTTCATTTCTATTTTTTTCTGTGCTTTCCCGTACCTCATTCCTTTTCGGGGACGAAAAGTTTTGAGTGGGGGAGAGTGTAACAACCCTGTATTTTGTGATTTATTTTAATTGTATATTTTAATTATTTTAATTGAATTTTGATTTAAAAACTTATTTTATTTATTTTGAATGATTAATTTTTTTTCTTTTAAATATAAACTTTAGTTTTGATATGAATTATCATTCCAAAGCATGACTAAAAAGAATATTTTCCAAAAAGAATATTTTTGGTCAAAATAGTCAAACTTTGACTTTTAATTTAAAATTTTAAAAGTTTGAAATTTTAAATTTTATCTTTTATTATGAAAGTACATAAAATTTTAAGAACACTGCTTTTTGTTTCGTTGGAAACGGATTTATATTGTGAAAGTTATGTACATTTCAATATTTAGTGCAATTTGTTTATTCTGCAATTTTGTTATTTTAAATAGTATAAATTTTATTTTCATTTTCATATTTTATTGTAATATGTATTAATATGTTATTTTATGTATATTTTTGTCTTTTAATATTTTTGAAGTGAGGTAGGAATTTTTCTAGAGCTAGTAGTATTTTTCTTGTAATTTCCATGCCCTGTTTTCAATTTTTAAACATTTTCTTTAGTTCTTTTTCTTTATTTCTCCAATATAATTATTTATTTTATTTTGAAAATGATAACTAAATTATTGTATTTCAAATTTTCACTTCATAATATTTTTAAAATGAAGTGGATATTTTCCCAAGACTAGTAGTGATTTGTTTATAATTTCTGGACACTGTTTTGTATTTTTAAGCAATTTCTTTCATCCCTTTTATATTTTCTTTAAAATTAATTATTTATTTTCATATTATTTTACTTGGTTTCGGTTTTTTAAGGTATTTTATAATTTATTGTTGTTTTTATTTGATCTTTAGAAAACGGAAATGCGTTTCATTTCTAGACGTTTCATTTGTAGATGTTTCATTGTCCAAAGTCGTTTCATTTGTCATAACCACTCCATTACTCCTCTAGGCCATGCATCTTTTTTCATTTGCTGTGTATTCCCTTCAATTTTCACGTGAAAAACAACTCAGCACTTCTCATTCTCATGGCTTCTTCAAACTTCCTTGGTAATGGCCTCCTGTCTTCTCTCTTTTCTTCTTCCTTTTTCTATTGTTTTGCTTGATTTTTGCCTTGCTTCTCTTGCTTTGTTTGGCCTAACACCTCCACCATCTTCTCCACCGACCACAACCACTTCCTTTCCCACATCATACACGACCAAAGCCCTTCCTCCTATGACCAGCAAGTTCCATGACCATCCCATGATGCAAAATCTACAAAAACTATGTTAAAACTCCTTAAAAAGAATGTCTAGCCACCTAGTCTTCATCACCATCACCTTAGATGACCTTGGCCACCTCCTATTTCTCCATCACCACCTTGAAACACCCCTAACCATCACCTTCATCCTCTGTCCAGATCTGAAACATGCCATAGCTGAGCCATAGATCCATGTAGCCAAGCCCAAAATGAACCAAAAACCACTATTTTGCATAAACCTCTTCATATTCATACGTAGTAACTCCTCCACCACTTCAATACCTTGTAGCCATGCCTTATAGGACCCAAACCTGAACTAAAGTATGTCCAAACCTGAGCCAAAACATTCCCTAAGCCGTGCTAGCAAGTGTAGAAAGCAAGGCAAAAAGTTGTGTATTCATATTGCTTTTCAATTCAAAATTATTCCTATTCAATGTTGTATTGAATTATAATTTTATTTTGTTTGTTTTTGGTTATAACACAAGTTCTATAGCTTGGATTTTCTATCCACTCAAATCAAAAATCGTGCTATTGCCTTCTGGAATCCGTTGTGCCATTTGTGTTGCAATCTCCAGCCAAAAAAGATGAGTAAAGCTCACACGACATTTATACTTATACAGTTGTGAAACAACAACAACAACTGAATGTGTAGAATTAAATATGATGTTATAACTGCCATGTATTTTTTTTATATATGATGTTAAACCTGTTAAATTTCATGTCGTATCATCTGTTATCATATATATGTTTTTACTGTTCATTTATATATGTTTATCATACTGCAAGTTCCCTGTAGATTAAAAATCACTATGGGTTGAAATGATACATACCCGAACGGACTTTAGAATAGGGAAAAATCGTTATGGGCTGAAATGATAGGCCTGAATGGTTTTTAATTAATTTATTTAACTTGGGATTGCGGGTTTGAAATGATGAAACCCAGATTTTTCTTTTTAAATTGCGGATTGAAATGATACATATCTGTATCACTTGACCAAGGTTAGAAAACCATATATAGACTCCTGGTTATTTTATAAAGTATTTTGGATATTTCTAAGTATTTTAAAATATAAATTTATGAAATTTGATTTAAATAGATTTTTCTAAAAAATGTTTTTAAATAAATAAATTATGAATTTTCTATGAGTCAAAAATGTAATTAATGAATGGTTAAATTGGATTATTGAATATAACTTAAGTTTGGAAATTTGGAATTTTGGTTAAAACGATATTTAAGTTATATAAATAAAATGGAAATTTATTCTTATTTTGAAAATGGTAAATATGATAATTTGATTTAAATTTGTATTTGAATTTGAATGATTTAATAAATATTATTGTTTTTTTCTATGAATTAAAATGGTTAAGTAAATGAATGCTTAAAAGTGAAATTTTAAAATACAACTTGATTTGGAAATGTGGAATTTGGTTTTGTTTAAAGTTTTAAGTTAATTAAATAAATTTGGAATTTAGTTCAAATTTGTGAAATGATAACTTGAAAAATGTAAATGGTAATAAAGTGTTAAATGTAAAAATAGGAAAGTTTACACTTGAATTTATTAAGTGGATTTGTGAAATTTGATTTAACTATAAAATGTTGCTTTATAAAAATCATTAATTAAAAGAGTATTTTAATGAACATCTTTGAATGTTAAAATATGTTTTTTATAATGTTTAAATGGTTTAAATTGAAATGTTTTCAAGTATAACATTCAACACCTTTTTCTGAATGCTGTAAAAGGTTGAAATTTTCAATGTTTATGGTTATTAACTTAGTAAATGAACTAATAATGGTTTAAAACTTTGGAAATTGAATACTTGATTTGAAAGTATATAAACTTAAATGTTAAATGGTTTAAATGAGTTATTTTGATTAAGATATAAGCTATATAGAAGGTGATTTGGAATGACAATAAATGAATGATATCTTTGAATTTAAAAGTTATATAAAGTTGAATATTTGGATTTAACTTATATGATGATTTGAAGCTGAAGCTTTGGAAAGATATGACATTTTGATATATATATATATATATATATATATATATATATATATATATATATATTAAACGTTTTGAAATGAAGTTTTTGAAAGATATGATATTTTGATATATATTAAATGATTTGAAATAAAGTTTTGAAGGTTATGATATTTTGAAATTAAAATGAATCAAAAATGAAGTTTGAAAGATATGATATTTATGTATTAAAAATGATTTGAAATGACTTGATATTTATTTTGGTAAATATTTGAATTTGAAAGATATGGTATGTTGATATATTGAAATGGTTTAGAAATGATTTAGAAATGATTTAATCTTTCTTTTGATAAAGAATTGGATTGAAAGTATATTTTATTTTGAAGTATAAAATATTGTTTTAAAGTTATAACTACGGGATATAATAACGATTGGTTGTTAAAGAGACCGGGATCGGATATTGTCTTATAGCCGACTAATACCGAAAACCACTTTAACAACTGTGTACGCGGTGGAGATTCCAGAATGAAGTACGATGGTGGCGATGTTCTCGAGGTATATTACGTGGACCCAACTCCCGTGAGTTGGCATAAATGACTAAAACAGGAGCTATACCGGGCTACACAAAGGGTCGCACCCTTTCATCGAGCATGCTCAATCGGAAACCATTCTATTACTTTTTTGATTCGATATGTGGCACCATTTGATTCAGGGGTATTGTTCGAGGTGGGCGGAAGCTGCTGGCTTGCCGTCACCACCGGTCCGGGAGTGCAAACGGTGTATCCACCCTGGCATTGCCTCGCGTGCTGTGTCATCTCATTATAGCGTGCCCACTATGATTTTGGTTTTTAAGATCCGACCGCATTAAGGTTCACCATCCCCTTAACGCTATTTTCTATATGATTATACTTTACTGATTAGACACTACTATATATAGCGTATATTACTACATAGTAAATAGTTTAACGGATCCTTAAAGGATGGGCGGTCCCAAGCATCTTCTAAGTTACTTGTACCTTTACTACAGTTCACTTGAGTTGGTTTACATTGTATAAGTATGTATGTCCTGACTCGAGTGTTTGTATTTTTATTTACGCTCGGGTCAGCCTTAGTTATTCATAGATTTGGATTCCACTTCTGGAGATTTGAATCGCTGGAGATTATCTGCTTATGTAGTCTTATCTATTTCAGTTCGGTTTTCTATTCATCTTGTACTTGATTATCATATTGAAAATTCTATTGTACTTTATTTCTTCTGTTGTATCTTATGTAACTCTGATATATTTATATAGTAGCTTCATGAACTACTATCTCTTTTACTTCCGTTGTATTATTATTACTCTGTGTCTGTGATCTGTGATTTTATTTACTGTATATTCTGAGATTTGCCAAATTTTTATTCACAACGCGGTATTTTGAGCAATTCAATTCCGACATGAGTGTCTACCTATACACTTATAATGGATGCGAATGTTTGAAAATATCGGTTTGTTACAGTGAATATTTGGCAAATGATATAAATAGTAAAAGATTAATTAAAAGGGCCTAATGATTGTTTATGGTGCTAAATATTTGTTTGTTTGCTTTGATAGTTAAATAACCGACTATCAAATTTAGCTATTTTAGTTCCTCCAATTGATGTGAGAATTATTCAGTCTGTACACTTAGCACATTGCCATCTGTGTTGGCTTGATTATCATTTGTATCGAGGATGTTGATTTGTGTAGTGCGATGTATTACTCCAATCTATTGAGCTTCATTCTTGCCCGAAGGATAGCAAGTTAAAAGTTGGAGACGTGATAAGTTTACGAGACTTAGTTTTCCACGTTAGGTTGAGAAATGCTTTTGCGTTGTTGGTGTGAATTGATTGGGATCAGTTTATCCGAAAACCACTTCGGACCAACATTTATGCGACGATTGTGCAGGTTGGTCATGATGATATTGATATTTAGGATTTTCGTAGCGGAGGACTGCTTGTGTAACAACCCGTATTTTTAGCTATTTTTAATTATTAAATTTAAGGTGATTATTAAACGAAAACGATTATTAATGTTATTTGTTGAATAATTTAATATTTGAAATTATTTGAATAATTAAATTCTAAATTTAATATGATAGGAAATGATGCCGTAAATTGATTTAAATTTTTATATAAATAACAGTTAAGATTATTAGTATTTAAAATTGGATTTAAATGTAAAAAATTAAAATTGAAAATTTTATATTTTAAATTAACGAGTAAAAATAATCATTTAGGAGACTGTCTCGGATTTCAACGAAACTAGTTTAATCGGATCTGTAAGAGTGAATTATTGTAGGGTTTCAAGTTTCGTAGCGATCAGACTTGTTGTTTGGCCGTGCAAGCTTAAAACGCGTAGAAATCAATTTAAAGGAATACGATAAAATAAATTGACTTTAAAAAGCTATCTTCCACATATGATTGAATTAGGCTTCGAAACTAGTTCCATTGCATTCGGAATGGGGGTAAAACATTATAAACGCCCGACGGCACGTCTCGATTGGAGTTTGGATGATTTTGGACCTAACTATATAAATACGCACGTAATCGAGACAGTATTATTATAATTTTTATTTCTGAAACCCTATCAATCGCTTTCTTCTAATGGCTGAAAATTCACCAACTTCCCTCCCTAATATCTTTCAATCCGTTCAACGAAATCGAAAAATTCGAAAAGCAAAAGTGTAGATCTCGACGAGCTCTTCAAATCCATATGGTTGATCTATGCTATTGCGCCACGGATTTGCCAGAATCTGGTTTGGATGCATGGACGAATTTTCTCGAATTCTGCACAAACGGCGGCGAATAGGGTGGCGAATCTTGGCGCGGAGGTGGAGTGAAGCTAGGCGCGCGTGATGGAAGCTTCTGATCGACGTCCGATCATCGTTTGGACGTGCGGTTGGAAATTTTTGACATGCATAAGTGGGTTCGACTTTCAAATGTTAGAAAGAAGATGATGCACGTAATATTTTTTTATTTATCTAATAATTAATTACTTTATATTAAATTCAAATGTTCTAACTCGAATAACTTTTGCATACAAACTCGGATTCATGCGTGATTTTCTCCGGTGTGTTCGTAGCGGCATTCGAAACATTATTAAAGTGGTTTGACTGCATTTTGAGGTTTTTCAAATTTGGGCCTTTATTTGGATTTTAAATCATCGATAAATCAAAGGTGAGTGTTTATACGCTCACAATTGACTGAAATACTTTTTATACAGTTAAATTTATATCGTGATGTGATTGAAAATTTATTGATTGTTGTTTGATAAGTTTAATTGACATTTAAGTTGAAATACAAATTGATTGTTAGAATTTGAATTGACAGTTAAATTGAATTAGAATTTAATTTAACGTAAATACTTGATATTGGTTGTGAATTTTTATTGACTGTTTGGATGAATGGTTGTAATGGATGCTATTGGTTGATATTTAGATGTTAGTTAATTTTGACATATTCTGCCATCATCTTGTATATTATTTACAGTATATAAAAGTGTAAATTGGACTATTTCGAATAAATTAAGAAATAGGTTGAAATAATATATACCTATGACATTCATTTTGGGATTGAAATAATATATATCCATCCATGATATTAAATTGAAATAATTATCCACTTGGTCATAGGGTAGAGAATTATATATGGACACCAGATTGGTTAAATGAAATGATTTTAAAAGTTTTTTAAAATTATTTAAACGAATTGATTTCTAGAATAAAATCAAATTTGTGGAAATTCAATTAGTTTGAATTAAACCTCGAAATGTTGGAATTTAAACTTGATAAACGAAATTGTTTAATTAATCGAAGTTTAGTTTTTAAGTAAAAAAAATTGAAATACGGCGTAAATTTTCGAATGTTGATTTGTTTTAAAAGATTGGTCTTTTATTTGAACTTTGAATATTTCTAAGAAAAATTGATATGAAATGATATTTCAAATTTGAATTTGGAATTTAAAATTTGGATTTAAATTTGGTATTGAAAGTAAATTTGATTTAAGGGTTTAAATCGATATTTTGAAATCGAATTTGGAATTGGAACTGAATTGGAAATTAATGTGAAATTGGAATTTAAATTAATTTGAAATGGGGAATTAATTTGGAATTGAGATTTAAATTAATTTGGAAATGGAAATTAAAATTGAAGGAATTTGTGAATTGAAATCAAAATTTATATGGAATCAAAATTTATTCGAGTTGGAATCGGAATTGAATCGATTAAACCGAAATGGAATTTGGAATTGATTTGGGTAGGAAATTGGGAAGTTGACCGGTTTGACTTTGGAATTATTTTTAAAATGATTATTTTATTATAAATGATTTAAAATCTATAATCTTTAAATATTCAAACTATTTTGATTTTCCAAACTATTTTACTATATAAACCATTTTTATATTCAAATTATTTTGGAGTAAACTATTTAAATATTTTCTATTAAACTGTTTAACTATTTAAATATTTTCTATTAAACTAATTTTTAAAATTCAAACCGGTTAAAAGGTAAATTGTTAATATTTAAATTTTGGATTTTAATAAAAACTAGATTTAAGTGAAGATTTTGACCTAAATTGAATTCGAATCAAAATTTGGAAGTGGAATCGATTTATCGGACAAAATTTATAATTTTGAATATACGATAATTTCAAAATGGAATTGATGTTGAAGCGGATATATGATGATTTCAAAATGGATTTGATTTTGAAACGAATATGATATTTTGATATCAAGTGCAAATTGTTTTCAAAATGTAAAAGAATCAACATGTGTGTAAAATGATGATTGGTTGTTAAAATAACCGCGGCCTGTTATTGAAATACTCTCTTTCAATATTGGAACCACTTTGACAAATGTGTACGCGGTGGATGATATTCATAAGGTAGTGGTTGAATTGGCGACCTTTACTAGGATGAATTAAGAGAACGATGATGGATAGCCTTGACATTCGTGTCATAATTAAAATGACTAAAATAGAAGTCTATGTCTGACCATTGAGGTTAGCTACCTCTAGCGACGTTGATCTTTCGTATTACTATTGTGATTTCGTATTCGGTGGGTGCACCTTTTTGTCGTTTGGATTGATTTTCACGGTCGGCCACGGATGGGTTACGACCAGCCACAAAGGGTAAACTAGTAGAATCCTACCTTGGGTATTGCCTCACGTGCTATTTATCCCTATACGAGCCCATTACGACTTTGGTTTAAAACTGTAAATGTGTTAAGGTGGATCAGTGTAAAGCTTTAACGCTATTTTGATATTTATTTTACTGATAGACATTATCTAATATAGCGTATACTATTATATATAAATAGTTTAACGGATCCTTAGGAGATGGAAAATCCCATAACATCTCTTAAGTTACTGCACTCATATTTGTGATATTGATTTGACTTACATAAGAGTATTTTAGTCCTGACTCGAATGTTTTGTCTTTTCATTACGCTCGGGTCAGTCCTGAGTTTTTCAGCGTTTTGAAGACTATTCTTTGGAGGACGAAGACGGGATTTGGTATATTACTATTATTATTATCCCTTGCACCATGTTATTCTGTTGTATTGATTATTTATTTTTGATGTATATATATAACTTTGATAAATGTGTGCAGATTATAATCCGATGTATAGTAAGCAATTTTTTTATTTATTGATTATTATATTTTTATCGTTTCCGTTGTGAGATTCTATGTTTTGTTTGCTTCTTCTCTTCTTATTTTTCTTACTCAACCCCATTGATTATCTATATTCCGGATTGTTTAAGTCGGACATGAGTGGATTAATATTGATTTAAACCTTTCGAAACGTGGGTCGTCTCAGTTGGTATCAAAGCCAGGTTTAATGATAACCTTGGCTTTGTGGGGTTTGACTCATTAGAGATAGGGTAGTGATACCCTAGAATTAGTCCGTTCGAGTGTATATATATGAGAGAGAGTACTTGTTAGTGTTATAAAATATTTTATGTTGTGTTTACTTATTCGTTGAGTTGTTTATGAATCCTGGTCGATGTACGGGATGCTGTGTCATCGATAGGGGTTTCTAAACACTTAAACGAGGCAAGTCGACATAACAATTGTTTTTAAAAAAATCGAGTAAATGAAATAATTTTACCCTAATTAGATTATATTTTAAATGAAACTGGTGTTAGTAGATGATAATATTAATTATCATCGATTATTGAATGAATTAAAATAAAACAGATACTTTGTAAATTTATTTTATGAAGCATTGATAACTAAGTTGAATTGAAATCAATCGAAATAAAAAATTGGTTAAAATGACCAAGTGTAAGTTAATGAAATATTTTGGTAAATAAGTTAAGGAAATTTGTATAAGTATATTTATAATATAACTTATATATAGAGATGATATTTAGAATTTGAGAATTTTAGAACTAAATTCCTTTTGTTTTCAGAATTTATTTTCAAAGCCTTAAAAATTAATAATAATATTATTTGATAGTGTTTTGACTATAGAAATATTTTCGAAAGGAATGAAGCATTAAACTCGCTTGGTTGCTGGGAAATAATTTTAGCGATGACTGTAGCATTGCTAGTGTTTATTTTCGAGTTTCTGAGTGGAGAATTGCTACCGAAAGAAATTTATTTTCGATTAAAATAAGTTTTGATTTTTGAAAAAATTTATTCTAAGTATGATTTAATAAATATATGAAGATAGTTTTGAACTTATAATTGAAAATAGTATATGAGAAATAAGTTACAACTTGTAGATTTGAACAGGGAAATAAAAATAAATTTTAAAATGGTTAAATCTTGGTTGAGCAAATAAAGGAAAATTTTGAATTTGAGAATGAAATAAAATAACTAACTCAGGAAATGTTGATTAAATAGAGTTAGAAAAATTAAGTAAAACGTATTTGAAATAAATTAGATAAAATACAATTTTAAATGAATAAATTGTATAACTTATAGATTTGGGAATATTAAGCTAAACAAATTTAAATTTGTTAAATGTAGATGAGAAGAAAATTTAACTTGAATAGGATTAAATAAAATGAGTAATGAATTAAATTAAAATGAAGTTTAACTTAATATTAAATAAGTTGAATTGGATATTAAGTAAAACTAAATAAATTAGTAAAGTGAATTAAATTCCACTTAAGCTATAAAATGAATTTAATCAAATGGATATGAACTTGAATTTAAACTGAAATGTGGTTTAAGTATGTAAGTAAATTTAATTTGGTTAGTTGAAATTAATTTAAATTGAATTTTTTTTATTAATTGCAAGTTGAGTAGATTAAATAAAAATTTAAATGTTAATTAATATAATATGGAATAACTTATTGAAAAAAATTTGTAAGTTAAAGCGGACTTAAGAGAAGATGAATGAATTAATTGTGAAAAAAAGGGTTATTAATACGAATGAGTTATAAAATGAAACTTACTTTGGTAAATTAATAATGTGAATTTGAATAAATGAAGTGAACCGATGAATTAATAATAACATAAGATATGTAGTGATAATAATAAAGGTGAGTTAAGTTGTATAAAATATTTATAATAAATTTTGCTAATTTATAATGATGTTAGTGTATGTAAATAGAAAAGGATATATTAAAAGGAAACAAATTCAACATAAGCAACGTTAAGTGGAATAATTGTATAATGATTCACCAATGAATTTATATGAAATAGGTTAAACAAAAGTGAAACAAATTGGAATTTCGCAAATTGAATTGAAAAAAAATGAATATATTGAATTTGTAACGAGTGTTAATAAATTGGAAGAAATCAATGGAATGTAAACCAATTAAAAATGGATTGAAACCACATTTGTTGGATGTAAATAAATTAAAAGCAAATGAATTGATTTTAAATCCATTGTATGATTAGCAAATGAGTATTAATAAGTGAATGATAATTAACTTAAAATTTATGGTATGTGGTATGGAATTAATTTACTTACATGTAATTAATTATATGTATTATTGAAATAAAATAATGGAAGTGAAGCAAGAAAAATGAATGTAACTATAAATGAGTATAAACAAATAGAATGTAAAATCCATTAACGTTGACTTGTACATGCAAACAAATTCGAAGTAAATAAACTGGATGAAAAATCAATTGAACCTGAATCTAATTGAATAAAAGTTTCTTGAACATAATAAATTGAATTGATTAAAATATTAATGAAATGAATGTTAATAAGGAATGAATGGAATAAATTAAAAGTTGGCATTGGATAATATTATTCACATGGTTATAAATTAAATTGGATTAATTGGACGTTGGATGGTTTCTTTTGTTGCAAACCATTGTTATTACCGTTTTGATTGCATATGATTGTTATATGCTATGTACTTATGATTGTTTGTGTTGTTTAGATTCAAAAATCCATCTTATATGGTTGTATTAGACTTGTATATGCTTCTGTACTATTATATGCAACTAATATCTTAAGTTGAGTTGAGATAGGTACATACAAAGGCCGTTGGACGTATACGTGGATTATTATATGCTTTTGCTTGCTTAATACGAGCGAACTCGCTCGTATTATAAATAATAAGGTACATATCTTAGATTATATACCACGATTTTATATTTTTGCCCTTCGGGATGCCTCATCATTGAGATGAGATGTATATTTGATATATATTGGTTATATTTATGTTATGTACTGAATTGTAAAAATTTTCCGAACGAGCCACGCAAAGGAGACTCTGCCGAAATTTTCCGTAAATCCGGGAGTTAGAAATTTTTTGAAGTTTTAAAATTTTTATAACTTGTTTTTATGTATAAGTTATATTTTTCATTAAACCGATATTGAAGGGGTATAGCGAGAGTATAGTAAAGGTTTTGTAAATAAGATTTTAATATTTATAAGCCAATTATTTTGAGAAAATATATTATATGTTAAATTCTGTACTTAACGTCTTTTTGAGGACGAAAAGTTTTGAGTGGGGGAGTATGCAACGATCCGTATTTTTTGTTGTTTTTAATTATTAAATTTAAGGTGATTATTAAATGAAAATTATTATTAATGTATTTTATTGAATAATTTAATATTTAAAATTATTTGAATAATTAAATTCTAAATTTAATATGATAGAAAATGATGTCGTAAATTGATTTAAAATTTCATATAAATAAAAATTAAGATTATTAATATATAAAATTGGTTTTAAATGCGAAAAATTAAAATTGAAAATTTCATATTTTAAATTAACGAGTAAAAATAGTCAATTTGGCGACTGTCTCGGATTTCGATGAAACATGTTTCGTTGGATCCGTAACAGTGAATTATTGTAGGATTTCAATTTTCGTAGCGATCGGACTTGTCTTTTGACCGTGTGAGCTTAAAACGCGTAGAAATCAATTTAAAGGAATAAGATAAAATAAATTAACTTTGAAAAGCTGTCTTCCACATACGATCGAATTAGGCCTCGAAAGTACTTTCATTACGTTTGGAATGGGGGTAAAACATTATAAACGCCTGGCGGCACGTCCCGATTGGAGTTCGGACGATTTTGAACCCAACTATATAAATACATACACAAATAGAGACAGTTTTATTATTATTTTAATTTCTAAAACCCTAGCCATCGCTTTCTTTTAATGACTGAAAATTCACTAACTTCCCTCCTCGATATCTTTCAATCCGCTAAACGAAATCGAAAAATTCCCAAAGCAAAAGTGTAGATCTCGACGAGCTCTTCAAATCCATACAGTTGTTCTATGCTATTGCTCCACGGATTTGCCAGATTCTTGCTTGGAAGCATGGACGAATTTTCTTGAATTCTACGCAAACGGCGGCGAATGGGGTGGCGAATCTGGGTGCGGAGGTGGAATGAAGCTAGGCGCGCACGAGGGAAGCTTCTGATCGACATCCGATCATTGCTCGGACGTGCGACTGGAAATTTTTGACATGCATAAGTTGGTACGGCTTTCAAATGTTAGGAAGAAGATGATGTACGTAATATTTATTTATTTATTTGATAATTAATTATTTTATATTAAATTCAAATGTTCTAACTCGAATAACTTCTGCATGCAAGCTCGGATTCACGCAAGGTTTTCTCCATTGCGTTCGTATCGGAATTCCGAACATTATGAACTCGTTTGGCTGCATTCTGAGACTGTTCAAATTTGGGCCTTTATTTGGATTTTAAATCATCGAAAAATCAAAGGTGAGTGTTTATACGCTCACAATTGGCTGAGATAATTTTTATGCAGTTAAATTTATATCCTCATGTGATTGAAAATTTGTTGATTATTGTTTGATAGTTTAATTGACATTTAAGTTGAAATACAAATTGATTGGCAGAATTTGGATTGACAGTTAAATTGAATTAGAATTTAATTTCCCGTAAAATACTTGATATTGGTAGTTATGAAATTGTTGTGAATTTTTGTAGACTGTTTGGATGATTGGTTATAATGGATGCTATTGGTTGATATTTAGATGTTAGTTAATTTTGACATATCCTGTTATCATCTTATACATTATTTACAGTATATAAAAGTGTAAATTGGACTATTTCAAATAAATTAAGAAATAGGTTGTATCCATCCTTGAAATTAAATTAACATAATTATCCACTTGGCCATAGTGTAGAGAATTATATGCGGACACCGGGTTGGTTAAATTAAATGATTTTAAAAGTTGTTTTTAAATTATTTAAATGAATTGATTTTTACAATAAAATCAAATTTATGGAAATTCAATTACTTTGAATTAAAGCTCGAAAATGTTGCAATTTAAACGTATTAAACGAAATTGTTTAATTAATCGAAGTTTAGATTTTTAAGTTAAAAAAATTGATATACGGCGTAAATTTTTGAATGTTGATTTATTTTAAAAGATTGTCTTTTATTTGAACTTTGAATATTTCTAAGAAAAATTGATATGAAATGATATTTTAAATTTGAGTTTGGAATTGAAAATTTGGATTTAAATTTGGTATTGAAAGTAAATTTGATTTAAGGGTTTAAATCGATATTTTGAAACCGAATTTGGAATTGAAACTAAATTGGAAATTAATTTGAAATTGGAATTTGAATTAATTTGAAATTGGGAATTAATTTGGAATTCAGATTTAAATTAATTTGGAAATGGAAATTGAAATTGAAGGAATTTGTGAATTGAAATCGAAATTTATATGGAATCATAATTTATTCGAGCTGGAATCAGAATTGAATCGATTAAATCGAAATGAAACTTGGAAATGATTTGAGTAGGAAATTGGGAAGTTGAACGGTTTGACTTTGGAATTATTTTTAAAATCATTATCTCATTATAAATGATTTAAAATCTATATTCTTTAAATATTCAAACTATTTTGATTTTCTAAACTATTTTACTATATAAACCATTTTTATATTCAAATTATTTTCGATTGAACTATTTAAATATTTTCTGTTAAACTATTTTTAACTATTTAACTACTTAAATATTTCCTATTAAACTAATTTTTAAAATTCAAACTGTTTAAAAGGTAAATTGTTTATATTTAAATTTTGGATTTAAGTACGAACTAGATTAAAGTGATGATTTTGACCTAAATTGAATTCGAATCAAAATTTGGAAGCGGAATTGATTTATCGGAAAAAATTTATAATTTTGAATATAGGATAATGTGATGACCCGTAATTTTTCGATGTTTGAAATCGAAATACTTAATTGATTTTAAATATTTAAACGTTAATTTTTAACTTGAATTCCAAATATCACTATTTATTTGATAATTAAAATTTTGAATTAAACAATTTGAAGTTGGATATAATGTTGAATTTGGAGTTTTAAGCCCGTTAAAAATAATTTGAAGGCTTGTAAAATTTATATTGATAGTGCTGAGGATAATAAAAGTTTTAAAATTAAATTTAACACTGATTTGTTCAATTTTAAAAATATATCATTTAAATTGAATTTAAAAATAGCCTTTCAAGGCATAGTCTCGGAATTTGACGAAACTAGTTCCATTGGATCCGTAATATTGCATTATTATCGGATTTCAATTTTCGTAGGGTTCGGGGTTGTTGTGTGAGCGTATGATAAGTAAACGCGCTGAAAATTTATATCGAAATTCAATTTAATTACTTGGTCCAAAAAGCTATCTTCTCCACACGATCGAATTAGGACTCGAAACCTTTTCCATTGAGTTCGGAATAAGCGTATAACATTGTAGACGCCTAGCGGCATGCCTTGATAGGAAGTCACAATTTTGTGTTGTGTTTATCGAAACGGTTTGAATTTGGATTTAAATTGAATATTTATACTAGTCAAACTTTCGGCCGTATTCTTTCACATCTAACTTTTTGTTTTCTCTTCCGTCACTATAGCAAGGCAAGCTTCTCGCGCAAGGTATCTTCCTCCATTTATATTATCTGTCGAGCCTTCATACTAAATTCTCGTTCAAGAATAATCAATGGCTGAGCAAATTGGCTTTCCCCAAATCTTTTTCCTCCAAATCAATTCGTTCAAATCAGTAAAAGAATATATAATAATGGCCACAAACAAATTGATGTATCTCCTCGTTCTGCGGATTGATGAAGCGGGACACTCGCGATTTGAAGGACATGGATGAGTCGCGTGGCTTTCGATCGGGACTAGGGCAGAAGCTTGAAGCCGCGGCGTTGCATGGTGGATGATCGTTATGGGTGGAACAACCATCGGTGTAGATCTGGCTTATGGGAGGCGATCGATTTTGGGGGTTTCGAAGCTTTGTGTTGGAGGATTCGGCAGAGATGGCAGTGGAGACCCATGTCGAAGTTGTTGTCATTGTGACGCCCCACCTCTATACCCACGCTAGCCAAGGACACTACACAGTAATGCCGTCAACTAACACGGAGAATAAGGCTGGTTGGGAGCGACCATCTATAGCCTTGCTCTAACTATCTATTGAATACATCGACAATAAACATACCAATAAGGTCGACATACCTAATGAATACTTAAAACAAAACCATAGGTGGTTGGATCTATCAGAACAAAATATAACAACTCAAATGTAATATACATCACAGAATAGTAGATCATCATATACACATATATTGATACATAACAGAGTTTACAAAATAATACATGTCAACTGGTATAGCAAACCACAATATACAGAAGAATCCTAAAAGAATACATATATCAGAGTTACAATAAAAAGGACTACACAAAAAAGCTTTAACAAAAAGGAACAAGCTGAATAGTCCATGCGGAAGCAAAATAGGCTAAGTCCAAATGCACCTAACCTGAAACATCTCGGTCTGACGCGAGTATAAAATACATGGGTCAGTCTAGCTAAACAAATCAGTTAGATAAACTGAACAACAATAAACCTGCAAGGTTACAAAGCATAACAAATATCTCTAAAGGAGATAAAACAATCATCTAACAAAAGATGAATCATATGATAACAAGCCTCATATCATCGGCAACATATAGAAACAAAGGATAAGAATATCCCAAAGCAAGCCATAAGACAATAACAAATACCAATGAAGGTAACACAAGTTCCACAAGGTAAACGCTACGCATCATGCGGATCAAAAAGACCAACACCGAAGGGCGATACCTAGGGAATATACATATGAATGAAACATCATAAAAATTGCTCGAGCTCAATACTGTATAAACAAGGATCCATGAGCCCGAAGACTCCAAACCCAATATCACCCATGCGGCTCATAACGACCAACATCAGAAGCGATACTGAAGGGAAACCAATTATCACCCATGCGGCTCATAACGACCAACATCAGAAGCGATACTAAAGGGCAACAAACCCGAAGGCACATACCCGAAGGCAACAAACCGTAGTGGTGAAGGTCAGAGACCCAGTACTGGACACCACTAACTGGCGGAATGTGTCATAAATGTCAAAAAGGAATCCGAAAAGTGGTAATGTGAGTCCCATAACCACTCGTTCGCACTAAACGGTTTACTATCTGTTAGTTAATTTCACAGTCAAAGCAGTACAAAGTTCACCTCATATCATCGGTGAACCAAAACCGAAGGTTAAAACGATTAATTGAATAGGTCGGCAATTAATCGGAAAGATAAACGCATAGATTCATGGTCCGTGTTTTGCCCAACCATTTAATCACCCTTCCACTTCGCTCGAAGTGCGAAATTGTGCGTGTTTTTTAAATAGAATTTATAAATCGGAGAAGCGAACTTTTAATACGATTTGAAGAAATCATTTATAAAACCCGTGAATAAATTCAAAAAGGAATCATCACCGTCAAATATGCATAAACAACTAATTTGAATCAATATACATCGATCAATTTTGGAAAATTAAACGAACAAGGTAATTTTGGAAAAAACAGCATATTCAGACGTCTGAAACTAAAAATAAATTTGTTTTCCAAAACAGAATTCAGACGTCTGAATCCAAACATTCAGACGCCTGAAATAGGTATATTTTGGCCTATTTCCTTTCTGGTTGAAAATTAGCCAGTTCAGACGTCTGGAATATAAATTCAGACGTCTGAATCTGGGGATGAAAATGTTCCCCAGAACAATATTAAAACGTCTGAAATTATGGTTTCAGACGTCTGAAACATGACGATCAGGCATTTCCTGAACTTGGGCCAACTATGGCCAAACAAATCGAAAGCAATCGGATGCGTGTTGATTATGGGCTTACGTCAAACGACTACCCAACCTTAACGACACACCCAACACTCCACACCACATAAAACATCAACCATATAAGGATTTTCAAAGATTTGGCTTCAAAAATCATAATTTGGCAATTTCACCGAATCAACCCAAATCAAAAGCAAAAGAACATATGAACAATTGTTAGATATTCATGCCTAACATCAATGATATCAAAAGAAGTGGATATGAGTTCAAAACTCACCTTTAATCCAAAAACAAAGAAGAAGGAGTTCAATTTGCAAGGAGAAGACCAACTAATCTCCACTTTTACTCTACTAGCTTCAATCTAAGATCAAAATAAGTATTTTCCTAAGTTTAGGTTTAGGAATTTCTGAGATTTAAGAGAGAAAGAGATAGAGAAGATGAAGAGGAGCTTACCTATGTCTTCTCTTTGATTTTTGGAGCAAGAATTCAAGTTACGAAGAAGAACTAGGGCTTGCAAATTTCTATTTCCACTTCCCTTCCACCATTTTCAGTTTTTCTTAAGCTAAGAAATGAAATGAGGGTGAATGGATGAAGAGAGGGCTGAATTAGGGGTTTAAACTAACAAACGGGCTGAACCCAAACCCAAAACCCATATAGAAAAGTTGCAAAAATTCACAAACTCCAAACATATCGAAGCTTACACTTAAAAAGATCGCAAACGCCATTTTGGAACCAATGGAGGTGGTTTCTAGTTCCTATTCGGCCATTTGCATAAAGTAACATTTCGGACCTAAAAATCCGATTAACGACGCTATATTTAAATAAAACATTTAAATATAAAATCGTTAAATATGCGGGTTGTTACAGATCTCCCCTCCTTACAAAATTGCGTCCCCGCAATTCCTAGGGACGATATTTGTAATAACTACATACATACAACATTCAAAATAAAAGAAAATAAGCTTGAGACAATAAGATATACTCACCGTTCCCAAGCAAAGATAGAAAACCCGGATAGGATCGCTCGATAAACTCTCTGGTTTCCCAGGTACAGTCATTGGGATTAGGGACCATTGAACTTTAACTAGCAGCACGTGCTTGTTCCGAAGGTGTCGCACCTCCGTGTCAAGTACGCGAATAGGTTGTTGTACAATAGATAAGTCCGGTGAGATCTCAAGCTCTAGCAAATCAGGAGAAGTAATAACAGAATCCGACTCCCGAAGACACTTCCGAAGTTGCGAGACGTGAAACACGTCATGAATGCCAGATAGATGAGCAGGAAGTGAAACCATATAAGCCACAGGGCCAATACATTCAGTAATAGAAAATGGTCCTATAAAGCGAGGAGCCAATTTCCCAGTCGTACTGAAACGCATAACCCCTTTCAAAGGAGAAACACGAATAAAAACAAGATCACCAATCGAGAACTCGAGAGGTTTCCTACGGCTATCCGCATAGGATTTTTGGCGACTCTGAGCCTCTTTCATTCTCAACCGGATAAGATCAATCTTCTCGGAAGAATCGCGAACAAAATATGGACCAAGAATAAGCTTCTCTCCAGATTCCAACCAACATGAAGGAGATCGACATGGCCTTCCGTATAGGGCTTCGAAAGGAGCCATACCGATACTAGACTGAAAACTATTGTTGTAGGAGAACTCTACAAGAGGTAGATGATCCTCCCACCTACCACCAAAATCAAAAATACAAGTACGGAGAAGATCTTCCAAGATACGATTCACCTGTTCAGTCTGTCCATCAGACTGCGGATGATAAGCTGTACTATTCCCAAAGCCTGCTGAAGACTCTTCCAAAAATGACTCGTGAATAAAGGATCACGATCACTCACAATAGAACTAGGAACACCGTGAAGTCTCACTATTTCCTTGACAACAACTTAGCTAAATGCGAAGCAGTTCTGTTAGACTTAATAGGGACAAAATGAGCATACTTAGAGAGGCGATCAACAATAACCCAAATGCTAGAATGACCTGATCTCAAACGAGGTAGGCCGTCAACGAAATCCATAGAAATCTGATCCCATTTCCACAATGGAATCTCTAGAGGCTGAAGAAGACCCGAAGGACGTTGATGTTCGGCCTTAAAACGCTGACAAGTTATGCAATTACTCACATAACTTGCTACATCGCGCTTCATGCCTTCCCAATAATAAAGACGATGCATATCGGCATACATCTTACTACTACCAGGATGAATGGTATACTTAGAACGATGACAGTCATCAAGAATGTCATGCCTAAGTGCAAAATCAGAAGGCACAAAAAGACGGTTCTTCTTACGAAGACACCCATGAGAATCAATGCTGAAATCCCGCAACGCCTCATCACAGGATCCAGACTCACAAAGCTGAATAAGATGCAACAAATCAGGACCACGCCGCTGAGCATCGGCAATACGATCCAACAAAATAGGTCGAGCTCCCATACTAAACAATAGAATAGGAGAATCAGAAGATGAACATCGATCACGAATTTCACAACAAGATAGAGTCTCAATAACATTCCATTCGACAAGCATCATAGAAATAACAGCCGAATGTTTGCGACTAAGTGCATCTGCAACACGATTACCCTTACCAGGGGTATACTGGATATCAAAGTCAAAGGAAGCAAGAAACTCAAGCCAACGCTGTTGTCTCATATTGAGTTCTTCTGAGTGAACAAATACTTCAAGAATTTACGATCGGTATAGAGAATGAAGCGCTCGCCCAATAAATAATGTCGCCAAATCTTCAAGGCAAAGACAATGGCGGCTAACTCAAGATCATGAATGGCATAGCGAACTTCATTCAGACGCAGTTGCCTAGAAGCATAAGCAACTACCCGATCCTTCTGCATAAGAACAGCACCGAGACCACTACCACAAGCGTCGGTGTAGACAACAAGATTATGATTCCCCTCGGGAACCACAAGAATAGGAGCATTAGTGAGAAGTTCCTTCAATGTCAGAAAGGAAGCTTCACACTTGTCGGACCAATCGAAACGAATGCCTTTCCGAGTAAGGCAAGTGAGAGGAAGCATAACTCGGGAAAAATCTTTAATGAACCGACGGTAATAACCCGCCAATCCAAGGAAACTACGAATCTCATGAACATTCTCGAGCCTCTTCCAATCCTGGATGGCTTCGATCTTTGAGGGATCGACAGAAATGCCATCGGAAGATACAACATGGCCTAAGAACTTAACCTTATTCTCCCAAAAGTGGCACTTGGAGAATTTGGCTCTAAGCTGATGACGACGAAGAGTACTCAAGACAATTCTCAAGTGATTAGCATGTTCGGCTTCAAACTTAGAACAAATAAGGATATCATCAATGAAGACAAGGACGAACTTATCGAGATATTCCTGGAATACTCAATTCATGAGATCAATAAAGAAAGCAGGAGCGTTTGTCAAACCGAACGGCATAACGAGCCACTCAAAAGAACCATAACGAGTGCGGAAAGCGGTAAGAGGAATGCTATCCTCCGCGACTCGTAACTGATGAAAACCTGTGGCAAGGTTTATCTGAGAAAAGACCTTAGCACCACTCAATAGATCGAACATATCATCGATCCTAGGAAATGGATACCTATTCCTGATGGTTAACTCGTTAAGTTTGCGATAGTCAATGCAAAGCCTAAGAGTTCCATCAGACTTCCTCACAAAGACAACCGCGGATCCCCACGGAGAAAAACTGGACTGAATCAACTGCTTTGACTCAAGCTCTAAAAGATGCTTCTTGAGTTCCTCATTTTCCCTTGTAGACATCCTCGTGGGAGGACGACTAACTGGCTGCGCGTCTGGAATGAGATCAATGCGGAACTCAATTGCCCGCCTGGGTGGCAAACCGGAACAAGTTCAAAAACATCAGAAAAGTCACAAGCAATAGGAATACGAGATATATCATCATCATCTCGCGAGTCAAGAGAATATAAAGCCATTTCGGAATTATCCACATCCCGAAGAATAAGAGATAACTGAGTAGACAAATTTGGATGTCGAAGATATATAATTCTCTCCGAACAAATAATCCTGGCATCATATCTCACTAGCCAGTCCATACCCAAAATCATATCAAATCCCAGACAAGAAATAACGTGCAGATTCGCACGAAAAAAAAACCACATAAAACAATCTCAACATCATCACAAAGCAAACTAAGGGTCGCGGATCCCCCAATAGGATTCGCAATCCTTAAAGAAGTAACCAAACAAGAAACATCCAAGGATAAATCATCAACGAGCTTCTTCGATACGAAGGAATGTGAAGCACCCGTATCGAAAAGAACTCGTATACTATGATCATGAAATAAAATAGACCCTTCCAAAATAGATGGAGATATACCTTTGGACTGAGAAGGACCTTCAGAAGCCTTAGCGGCAGAAAGCCTGCTAGACTTGGCACTAGCCGGAACAGTAGGGCAAGCTGAAACATGACGACCTTCCTTCTTGCAATAGCGGCAGAAGAGAGGCTTAGGACAAGCTCGAATAATATGATAAGGAGAACCGCAATTGAAACACTTCCGAACGAAAGGTGTTCCAGAAGGCTGAGGCTGAGAGCTTGAACTACCGGTCTTCTTCTTCTTAGAAGGAAAAGGCCTGGACTTATGAAATGGAATCGGCCTCTAGTTGGGGTTCTTGGAAACCTCAACATCAACATCTCTATCACACTCCTTCTCGACGGTCTCGAGATGAAGTGCCGAATCAACCAACTCCTCAAAAGAAAGCTTAAGCAGGACCAACAAAGACTTCTTAAGATATTTCTTAAGACCAGAGACAAACTTCAAATTCTTCTTATAAGAAGTGCTAATGAATTCAAGACCATACCTAGATAAAGCCTCGAATGATGCAACATACTCAGAAACAGAAGATTTCCCTTGCTTCAACTCGAGGAAGCGAAGGGTCAATAAAACTTTTTTAGATTCAGGAACGAACTTGAGCTCAAATCGCTCCCGAAACTGAGTCCAAGAAAGAGTAGACTCATCAATCTCGGCTACAAGAAGCTCATACCAATCAAGGGCACGCTCTTGTAATAAACTAGAAGTTACAAGAACTCTATCATGGTCAGAATGATCCATACGAGAGAAGATACGCTCGCACGTGCGAAACCAAGCTTGGACTTCAAGAACAGACTCAGAGCCCTTAAACGGCTTTCCTCCAAGATGAGCAAAATCACTGCACTGGCATGCAAAGGCAGACTTGCGAGATGGAGACACTCGAGGAGGAACTGGAGGCTGAGTGCTCCTAAACAATTCCAAAAACTGATCGGCAGACATATAAACGCCATCCGGATGTGAACCACTGGATCGTCCAGCATCCGAACGTCGTCCCCTGCCTCTTCTAGCCATACGCTGAAGGTAAGATAAGAACAAGATTATACACAAGGTAGATAATCAATACGGAATACTATGGAATAAAATGCACTCCTAGACGTATTCCCCAAATTCTATCTAACCTTTGATAGAAGATGAAATAGAAAGACACGATGATTCAAAGATTTGTATCACTTATACACTTTGATGTACCGGAATATATGTATCTATTCTATGTTTATCATATTTTGTTCTGAACCCAGCTTTGATACCACGCTGTGACGTCCCACCTCTATACCCACGCTAGCTAAGGACACTACATAGTAATGCCGTCAACTAACACGGAGAATAAGGCTGGTTGGGAGCGACCATCTATAGCCTTGCTCTAACTATCTATTGAATACATCGACAATAAACATACCAATAAGGTCGACATACCCAATGAATACTTAAAACAAAACCATAGGTAGTTGGATCTATCATAACAGAATATAACAACTCAAATGTAATATACATCACAGAACAGTAGATCATCATATACACATATATTGATACATAACAGAGTTTACAAAATAATACATGTCAACTGGTATAGCAAACCACAATATACAGACGAATCCCAAAAGAATACATATATCAGAGTTACAATAAAAAGGACTACACAAAAAAGCTTTAACAAAAAGGAACAAGCTGAATAGTCCATGCGGAAGCAAAATAGGCTAAGTCCAAAAGCACCTAACCTGAAACATCTCGGTCTTACCCAAGTATAAAATACACGGGTTAGTCTAGCTAAACAAATCAGTTAGATAAACTGAACAACAATAAACCTGCAAGATTACAAAGCATAACAAATATCTCTAAAGGAGATAAAACAATCATCTAACAAAAGATGAATCATATGATAACAAGCCTCATATCATCGGCAACATATAGAAACAAAGGATAAGAATATCCCAAAGCAAGCCATAAGACAATAACAAATACCAATAAAGGTAACACAAGTTCCACAAGGTAAACGCTACGCATCATGCGGCTCAAAAAGACCAACACCAAAGGGCGACACGTAGGGAATATACATATGAATGAAACATCATAAAAATTGCTCGAGCTCAGTACTGTATAAACAAGGATCCATGAGCCCGAAGACTCCAAACCCAATATCACCCATGCGGCTCATAACGACCAACATCAGAAGCGATACTAAAAGGCAACCCAGTATCACCCATGCGGCTCATAACGACCAACATCGGAAGCAATACTAAAGGGCAACAAACCCGAAGGCACAAACCCGAAGGCACATACCCGAAGGCAACAAACCGTAGTGGTGAAGGTCAGAGACCCAGTACTGGACACCACTAACTGGCGGAATGTGTCATAACTCTCAAAAAGAAATCCGAAAAGTGGTAACATGAGTCCCATAACCACTCGTTCGCACTAAACGGTTTACTATCCATTAGTTAATTTCACACTCAAAGCAGTACAAAGTTCACCTCATATCATCGGTAAACCAAACCCGAAGGTTAAAATGATCAAGTGAATAGGTCGGGAATTAATCGGAAAGATAAACGCATAGATTCATGGTCGTGTTTTGCCCAACCATTTAATCACCCTTCCACTTCGCTCGAAGTGCAAAATTGTGCGTGTGTTTTAAATAGAATTTATAAATTGGAGAAGCGAACTTTTAATACGATTTGAAGAAATCATTTATAAAACTCGTGAATAAATTCAAAAAGGAATCATCACGGTCAAATATGCATAAACAACTAATTGGAATCAATATACATCGATCAATTTTGGAAAATTAAACGAACAAGGCAATTTTGGCAAAAACAACATATTCAGACGTCTGAAAGAAGGGATTCGGACGTCTGAAACTAAAAATAAATTTGTTTTCCAAAATATAATTCAAACGTCTGAATTCAAACATCTAGACGCCTGAAATAGGCATATTTTAGTCCATTTCCTTTCTGGTTGAAAATTAGCCAATTCAGACGTCTGGAATATAAATTCAGACGTCTGAATCTGGGGATGAAAATGTTCCCCAGAACAATATTCAGACGTCTGAAATTATGGTTTCAGACGTCTGAAACATGATGATGAGGCATTTTCTAAACCTGGGCCAACTATGGCCAAACAAATCGAAAGCAATCGGATGCGTGTTGATTATGGGCTTACGTCAAACGACTACCCAACCTTAATGACACACCCAACACTCCGAACCACATAAAACATCAACCATATAAGGATTTTCAAAGATTTGGCTTCAAAAATCATAATTTGGCAATTTCATCGAATCAAACCAAATCAAAAGAAAAAGAACATATGAACAATTGTTAGGAATTCATACCTAACATCAATGATATCAAAGGAAGTGGATGTGAGTTCAAAACTCACCTTTAATCCAGAAACAAAGAAGAAGGAGTTCAATTTGCAAGGAGAATACCAACTAATCTCCACTTCTACTCTACTAGCTTCAATCTAAGATCAAAACAAGTATTTTCCTAAGTTTAGGTTTAGGAATTCCTAAGATTGAAGAGAGAAAGAGATAGAGAAGATGAAGAGGAGCTTACCTATGTCTTCTCTTTGATTTTTGGAGCAAGAATTCAAGTTACAAAAAAGAACTAGGGCTTGCAAATTTCTATTTCCTATTCCCTTCCACCATTTTCAGTTTTTTTTAAGCTAAGAAATGAAATGAGGGTGAATGGATGAAGAGAGGGATGAGTTAGGGGTTTAAACTAACAAATGGGCTGAACCCAAACCCAAAACACAAATAGAAAAGTTGCAAAAATTCACAAACTCCACACATATCGAAGCTTACACTTAAAAAGATTGCAAACGCCATTTTGGAACCAATGGAGGTGGTTTCGAGTTCCAATTCGGCCATTTGCAGAAAGTAGCATTTCAGACCTAAAAATCCGACTAACGACGCTATATTTAAATAAAACATTTAAATATAAAATCGTTAAATATGCGGGTTGTTACAGTCATTGACTTTGTTTGCAATGCTGGCCATTTAGGAGTCGCCTTTAGGCACTGTTCTAAGCTATAAAGTGTTAATCGATTCTTCAGTTATTGATTTCTTCATTTTCTAGTTTGATTTAATAAAAATATATACAGTTTTTATATAAAGATTATGGGAAAAAAGGAATTTTGAATAAATAAAAATATATGTGTGGATAAGATCTTGCAAAGGAAAGTAGAAAATTTTAAAGGGTGGAAGAATTTAGATAAAATAATATTTTTGTGAAATTCATATAGCTTATTGTTAGAAGAATATGGGAATTTTTAAATGTGTGGAAAATTATATAAAAATTAGATTTTTGAATTTATATAAATTAAAATTTTAAGTATATGTAGTTTAATAAGGGAATTAGTTTAAAAAGTAAAATTTATTAGTTTAAAACAAAAATCACTGGTTAACTAAATTTACTAGTGGGATTTAAATTGTTCAATTATTTCGAATATTGATAACTGTATAAATATTTATTCAAGGTCTACATCATGGAGAAACAACTCGTGGTGGATTGGTTTTGCTAAATAAAAACAAAAGGTGAGTTAATCTCACTCATCTGGTTTAATTTAAATTTAAATGGTTAAATTTAAATAATTGGTTGAATGGGTGAGTTGATTTGATGTGCTATATTATAGTATATAATACATCTTGGAATGATTGACTTCCCGCATTTTTATAGCGTATGAGACCCTCTGCGCCGCATAATAGCGGATGATTTATATTAATCTCACATACCGCGATATTCCACCTCGAAGTGGAATTGGTATTTTATATTGTGCTAACGTCTGTGGATGCAGGGAAACGGGCTGGAGGGATCCAACTGGATTCCTCAACATTTATTTAAATTATTTAATATTCTCTGTGTGATTATTGGATATTCTATGATGAATTATATTGGAATTGAATGCTATGGTTTACTTGAATATTTCGGTACACTAAGTTATCAAAATATATAAATTGGTTTTTTGGAAAGGCAACAAAAGAGTGGAGTTTTAAGTAAAATAATTATTGCGAATTTGAATAAATTAAGAATGAATTGAAAAGAAATGGAAGTGATATTAAAATGCTAATAAATAATTTCGAGAATGGAAAAAAGGGGATTTTGAATAAACAGAAACTAATGAATTGTAAACTTAAGTGGTATCATTTAAAGGAATAAAGAATTATTTCAAAAGTCAAGGTTTAAATTTATTTAAAAGGATAACAAATGAATTTTTGGAAATCTAAAATTGGTATTTTTCAGTTAAATTTTTTTAAAACAAAAGTAAGAAATAAAAATTTGATGTTAATGGGTTTTGGAGTAAATTGAGTAAGCGAAGACATTTATTTCAAAATGAAGTAAATCGGGAATTAACTTGGAAATTATTCTAAGTGTTTTGGAATTGAAATTTTTAAAGGAAGTTGAATATATAAAGCTTATAAACTTGGTTTATAAAGGTAAAGCAATATATTCATAGATGTTTGGAAGAATAAATTCACGATGGATATTTATTAAGGAATGGGTAAATTTGTTTAAGAATAAATAGTGATTTATTTTTAAAGAATGTGAAGAGAAGTATATTTCTTGGATAGCCAAGTACGATTTCAAAGTGAACTTTTAAATATAAGTTAAAAGCTTTAATATTGTTTTAAAAAGCATGTTTTAGGAAATTTATTATTTCTAAAATATTTAAATTCTAAAGTAAATATTTTTCAAATCTTTTATCGTAGTAATTATTTAAAAGGTGACTTAGTATTTTGTTTTAAAAAGTGAAAACCTAGTTTTATATTTTATAAAGTAACCTTATTTTCAAATATTCATATAGTATGTATTTTTAACAAATTATTGAAGTAGTTTAAACTTAAATGTTTTAAAATATATTTCAATGTAAAGCGTTTTAAATTATTTTAAAAAACTTAAGTTTTGTGCTTGGTGATTTCAGTGGAAATAGAAAATACTTGGAAAATTTATTCTGAGAAAGGAAGATAGTTTGAAACTGTTTTCAAAAGGGTTTGAAAAGTGGAAATATATCTTGTGAAGAGATTTTTGGGATTAATTAATAATTTGGGAAATTATTTATTGTTTGGTGATTGTTGTGAATGTTAATTGATAGTTAAACAACCGGCTATCAATATTGGCAAATGCGTTGATCGTTTCGAAGAGACCAGGATCGAGATTTATTTCTCAAAAACCGCTTCGATCCGGGTTGTACGTTTTCGTGGGAAAATGAGTTTGGATTTGAAGATGGAGCATTGAAGTGCAAGGTTTAGTCGCTACTAATCCTGAGGATATTTCCAAAATGGATGTAGTAGGAATAGTTCCTTCGGTTACGTTCGAACCTGGACGGACTTGTATGGATGAATGCTTTCAGAACATCGTCAGGTGGACGATGAGCATTCTAAGTGAAACGATCTAAAAGGTAACGCTTAGCTTCAAACCTCATCAACAGGAAATGACTGAAAATCAGGGGTTATGCAGCAAGGCTAGGTGGGTAGCACCCGTTTAAGGGTAAGGTCATCCTTGTCTAGATGTCCCTTTTTATTTCGGCTTAGTGGTGCGGTTGCTGAACACAACCGTGGGATGATCTTACTCGGGATTATCCAGTAAGGGGTAGTCCCGGTCTTATGTCGCAGGGAGTTGAGAGTGATCCGGTACAGCGATCTAGGCCGCGTACCGTGACAGGTGGTACATCAGTGCATATTCATTAGTTGGAAATCCATCCTCCCTGCGCACCTTTTACGAGTTTTGTTTGTATTACCCACGACTATGGCAAGTAGCTAGAATTTAATGAATGTAACAATTTTGTCTAATTTAATAAGTATTTGAATCACAATCATTTTATTTAGAAATTAATGACCATTTTCAAACTTACATTTCAAAGGAGTTCATATTTAAATATTAAATCTTTCTATTTAAAACAATAAAGTCAGTTCTTTACATTTAATAATTAAATATTAAATTTGCAAACTTTCAATCTTTTTCCAAAGATTATTCCCATTAAAATTTAATAAAACAAAAAAATTCAGTTTCCGTAGCACTTATAAAATGCTACGTAAAGTTATATTTTAAAACAGTTCATTTAACAAAAGACAGCATTTTAATGCTGTAATAGTTTTCCTTTAAGTTTTCAAATAAACTTAAACGTTAAGTTTAACCACTATAGCACTTACAAAGTGCTATAATAACCTTTATTTCAAATTAACTTTTAGTTCATTTAAAACAACTGTAGCATTTACAAAATGCTACATTATCTTTTACATTACATTTAAAAATACTATCAAATCAAATTTAGAGTTTTAATTACCATTTCACAAACGATTAAATTTTTAATATAGATCATTTTAACTTATAAAATCATATATTTCACATTTAAAACATCATTTCAATACTCTATTTTTTTAATGATTTTATAAAGTTAAATTTCATCCAAAAGTCAAATTTTAACATAATTTCTTATTTAGATTCAAGTATTGCATTCCATTTCTTTAAATTAAATTATTAACTTAATAATTAAGTTTAAATTTCCAAAATATAACTTATTACCCTTTATTTTACTTAACTAAAATTTCACTTTTAACAAAAATTCAAAATTTCTCAAAATAAGTTATATTTCAAAACTTAGCTCAAAAATTCATTTATTTAACATTAACTTATTCAAAAATCATTATAATTTTTGTAAAAATATTAAAATACATTTTTAAATCAAAATATTATATTTTCTTACTTTACTTAATTTCCTTTTAAAAATAAGACATTAATTACAAAATTTACTTATAGTTCAAATTCTACTTCACCATTTAGATAATTCATTATTTAATTTGTAGAAAATCACTAATATTTCTATAAAAGTCATTTTTAATTTAAATTAAAATATTATAAATTTTACATTTAAAAATATTTTTAAAACATTTCAGAAAAAAAATATTATGCAAACCACGGGTCTGTATATAGTTTTATAACCAAGGTCAAGTGATACAGATATATATCATTTCAATCCGCAGTTTAGAAAGAAAAAACCGGTTCTATCATTTCAAACCTGCAATCCAAAGTTAAAATAAATAAATAAAAATCGTTTAGGCCTATCGTTTCAGCTCATAACGATTTTTCCCTATTCTAAAGTCCATTCGGGTATGTATCATTTCAACCCATAGTGATTCTAATCTACATGGAACTTGCAGTGTGATAAACTGATATAAACAATAGAATAACATTATATAATAGTAACAGATGATATAACATGTGTAAAAATAGGGTGCACATCATATAATCATAACATAGTCAAGTATAACATGATAGTATAGTTTTACAGGTTCACAGGGTGTCAATTTACTAATTATATAAGTACATATTGTCTGGTGAGAAATACTCACCGGTTCAAAGCTGGAGATCGCCACCAAAGCAACAATACTGACATTACGAAGGCACGATAGCGTAGAGACAACTTGAGAGTGGAGAGCCAAAGCAAATTGCCTTTTTCAAACATTTAAACAAAACAATAGGATAGATTTAAATTTTCAACACAAATTATCACCAAATAATTCAAGGAATCAATACCCAAAACCATATCGAACGGTTTACATTTATTCTCAACTTCACATGGTTCAGTTAGTGATGGAATAAACTCAGCTAAGGCAGGGACTAAGAGGTGGGTTTGGGTCCAAACAGGTGGCCTAGGTGGGTTCGGAGATGGTGCGTAAGTCTTGGTGCATAAACTTCAACAACAAGGCAAGAACAAGGCAACATACATCATTTCTTTGCTAAAATTTGGCTCAGCCAGAAGCTATGGGGCACAGCCAGTGGGACCAGGTGGTGGTGGGTGACATGGATGAGGGTAGAGGTCAGGCCAGAGGTGGTGGTGGAGGTAGTTGGTGTACAACTAGGCTTGGTTTATGTAGATAGGTGATAGTTTTGTGAACTTTTGGTGATGATGCTTGCCATATGGTTGCTCCGCCTAGCCATGGTAGTGATCTAGGGAGGTAGGTGAATGGGCTAGGACGTGGTGGAGGTCGGCCAAGGGGTGGAGATGGGAGGAGCCGAGCCTAGAAGAAGAGAGCAAGTGCAAAAATCAATGTAAACAAGGAAGAAGAATAGGAAAAGATGAAAAATCATTACCCAAACTTTTCTCAATAGCCATGGCTGAATTTTTTTTGTTTCAGAAATGAAAATGAGTGTATGTGAATAGGAAATAGAGTATGCAGCTGAAAGATGTGGATGGTAAAGGCTAATTGATGAAAAGATAAGTTACAAATGTGAAAGGTTGGAAGATAAAAGGCCTTAGGCAAATAAAAAGTCATAACCTTTCAAATTACCTTTAATTTACTTATATAAGCTTATATTACTGAATATAAAGATAATTTCAGTCACAATATTTATTAATATTTATTAATTATATATAAATATTTATTAATTATATATGGTTAAAATAAGAAAATAGCACAAAATTGCAAACTAGTCTAGAAAAATGAAAAATAAACAGAATGAACTTTGGAAAATTTATATGGACTTGTAATAATGTTTATAACAAAGATAATAACATAAAAATAAAAATGCATTCACAAATAAATATATAAATTTTAATTTAAATACAATATAAATAAAGAAAATAGTAGAAAAATGGAAACTAGCCTTTAAAATTTGGAAATAAACTCAATAAACTTTAGAAAAATTACATTGTCACTTTAAAAATAATAAAAGACAAAAATATACATACAATAACATATTAACACAAATTAAAATAAAATATGACAAAGAAAATATAATTTATAAAATTTAAAATAGACAAAATTGCAAAATAAAACAAATTATACTCAAAATTGAAATGTACATAACTTTTGCAATTTAACTCCGTTTTCAACAAAACAAAAAGCAGTGTTCAAGTTATTTCATCTATTTTCATAATAAAATATAAAATTTAAGATTTACAATAATTTAAATTTGAAGTTTAAAAGTCAAAGTTTGAACAGTTTGACCAGAAATTCACTTTATAGTAAAATATTCAAATTATACTAGTTTGAACTATAAATCACTTACTAATCAACATTTATATTTAAAAATGAAATGTTTGAAATTAAAAAAATTTAAACTAATTTAGAAAATAAAAATAAAGTCAAATTTAAATTATATGCAAAAATCTAGGATTGTTACACTCTCCCCCACTCAAAACTTTTCTTCCTCGAAAAGGAATGAGGAAAGGGAAAGCACAGAAAAATAAGACAAGATGACAAGGAAATTGAAATTATACCTGATAACCATTGTTATAGGTAAGTTTCACAAGGTGGAGATGATCTTCCCAAGATTCTCCAGAATCAGGAACACAAGCACGAAAAGATCCTTTAGAATCTGATTCACTCTTCCCGCTTGACCGACGGTCCGTGGATGGAAAGCAGTGCTCAGATTCAAAATGACTACCAAAGATTATTAAATATTATAGAAAGATTTATAAACAGAAAGATTATAGAAGGATGCCTATACCAGTCTATAGTAAGATGAGGAAAATAAGGACAACTAAAGACAATTTGAAAACAAAATAGGATAATAAGTTTGAAAAACAAAATAAGGTAACAGGTTTGAAATTTCCATGGTTTCAATTTAATATTGATAATTAATTTTTACACAAGTTACATGAATCTTAAATATATCTAATTTCACTATCTTATCATCTAATCATCTTAAACTAAAAATTTCGAAATCATGAATTTGAAAAAAAAATCATTATTATACTCAAAATGTACTTAATAAATTTAATTCCTCTTTATTCCTAATTAAATTAAATTTATTCCTCTCAATATATTTTATCACTTATGTTAAATATACTTACACTTGTTATAACTATTTTAATTTATTCTTAATTCCTTTAACATCATTTATATTGTAAATTATTCAATTAACCTTTTATTCTATTTACCTCTGTTAATCTTTTTTTTAACTAAAATTTAAGTGAATAACATTTATTATAACCACTCAAATTTTATTTATATATTGTATATTATCTAGTTACATTATTAACTTCTGAAACTAAGGTAAGTTATATTTGAATGCAACTGTATTATACAAATAAAACTTTCCAATTAAACCATTTCATGCTTGAATATTAACCCAAAATTTTGATTTTCTTTTTATAATTGAAATTATTCTTTAAAATAAAATTTAAGAATTAAATTTCCGATTTCTTCAAACCTTTTAGGGATAAATAAATGTATGCACATAATTTATCAAATCAAATTTAAATCATATATCTATATATATTATAAATCAAGTCATATTTTAGAAATTCAAATCTATTTGATTTCCCAAAACAAAGCTGTAGCAAGACTACAGAACGGTCTCTTCTGAAAATGAATGTCGATGATGCTGCCGTCATCACCGAAATTATTTCCCAGCGACAAAGAGAAGAGCACTAATTTTTAAACTTTAAAATCCTTTGGAAACATATTCTTATTCGAAAATACTTTAAATAATATACTTTAAAACTTAAACACAAGATTTGAAACCATCGGAAATTAAATTCTCAAATTTCCTGTTTTAAATTCATTTCAGTTCCCAAATCAATTTATAAACAATTATTTATAAATTCGTTTATAGAACAATAAATGATAAATCAAGTATCATCATTTCAAATAATCAATTTAATCAATTTTATTAAGTTCCATAAATTTACTTATATATCAAAATTTATTTCAGTAACCAAATCAATTTATAAACAACTAGTTATAAATTCATTTATAGAACAGTAAATGATAAATCAAGTATTATCATTTCAAAAAATCAATTTAAATCAATTTATTAAGTTCCATAAATTTACTTATATATCAAAATTTATTTCAGTAACCAAATTTTAAAATAATATTGTGTCAGTTTGTCTGTCAAAGTGTTTTAGATATCCTATCGATAGCGTTGATCAGACGAATCGACCGAAAATCCAAATCAACATCAACAACTCAAACAACACAATATATAAAACAAAACATACATTTACAAGTACAATTCAAAAATGTTTGGAAGATAGATTGGAAACAAAAGACAAGATGATTGAATAACAAAACAGGACGGTGGATAAGCTTAAATAAATCGCGGGCAACCTTAACTGGGTCAACCGTGACTTAAAGAATAAGATCAATGTGGATTTGTTTTCTGGGGTAAATCTACAATCGATCTCAAGAGATAGAGCTTGGAATAATAAAAGATATTAGCATCTAAACAAAGGATAGATATAAATCTCTGGTGAATCGATGCTAATTATAAAGGAGTTTCCCCATTTACAAATGAATTTGAGATTGGCGGGACTGCTAACTCATTATAAAGATCATTCGAAGTGGAGTTATGGGATACTCCAGAATTGAAAGAAGATAAACAGTGAGGGACACGAAAGGATTTTGGAACCGTAGGGAACGTTCCAAAATTCAAAGGAAATTCTAATCTAAGAGGAAAGATTCAAACTTGAACAAAAGTGATTCTGTAACTAAATTTACCAAACATTCTAAGTTTTGCCTCAAGACCAAAGCTCTGATACCAACTATAACAGCCCGGTATTTTCAACCATTCGCATCCGCACATGTCGGACTTGAATTGCTCAAAATACCGCGTTGTAGATAAAATTTGGCAAATCTCAGAATATGCGGTAAATAAAATCACAGATCACATACGCAGAGTAATAATAGTGCAGTGGAAGTAAAAGAAATAGTAGTTCATGAAGCTACTACATAAATATATCAGAGTTAAATAAGATACCACAGAAGAAATAAAGTACGACAGCAGTCTCAATATGTTAACTAAGTACAAACTGAATACAACAATAGAACTGAAATAGATAAGACTAGATAAGCAGATAATCTCTAGTGATTCCAATCTCCAGAAAGTGGAATCCAATCTGTGAATAACTCAGGCTGACCCAAGCGTAAATAAAAAATACAAACACTCGAGTCAAGACATACATACTTATACAATGTAAACCAACTCAAGTGAACTGTAGTAAAGGTACAAGTAACTTAAAGGATGCTTGGGACCGCCCATCCTCTAAGGATCCGTTAAACTATTTACTATGTAGTATATTGCGCTATTATAATAATGTCTAATAGTAAAATAAACTTACTTTTAAATAGCGTTAAGGAGTGACCCAATATTCCCCTTAACACAAATAATGCCAATAGTCTATACAGTACCTGCATATCTCCTGATCGGGAGACTACGAGAAGATACTGCATAGGTACGACACAAATAGAAACTCGTAGTAAATACTCGATATGGTAGGTGACACGGCACGCAAGGCAATGCCGGGGTAGATATACCAATTATGACACTCGGGCTGGTGGTAACGCAGCAGCCACATACGCCCACCGCGGAACACACTCCCACAAAATCGGAGGGGCGCCAAACAATCACAAGTAACAGTATGGTATCAAAGAAATGCGTCCGCTACGAGGTGCGACCTCAACTGGCCCGAGACCGCTCCTGTTTCTGCCACCTTATGCCAACCACGGGAGTTGGGTCCACGTAATATACCATAAGAAAGTCGCCACCATTCTACTTCATTCTGGAATCTCCACTGCGCACATGGTTAGTCAAAGTGGTTTTCGGTATCGACAGAGAGTATGCCAGATATCTGATCCCGGTCTCTTTGCTAACCAATCGTTATTATAACCCGTGGTTATAACTTTTAAAATAATATTTATACTTCAAAATAGAATATTATTTCAAATCCAAATCTTTTTTAAAATAAAGATTTAATCATTTCTAAACCATTTCAATATATTAAGATATAATACCTTTCCAAAACTTCCTTCCAAATCAATTTAATATATCAAAATCATATCTTTCCAAAACTTCATTACAAATCCTTTTAATATCAAAATATCATTTCAAAGATAGTTTATACTTCAAAACCAAAACCATTTTATTTCAAAGCTTTATTCATTTCAGACACAATATCATTTCTATTTCAACATATATTCACTTTACAAAATAGTTTATACTTTCAAAGCTATAACTCTTTAGAAACCAAACATTTGAAATCATTACACTTTGAAGATCACAAAATTTCAAAATCATGCATTTGAAATCATCCTTTAATTCTTTACATTTTACAAATTTATTAAATTAAACCAAAATTTCAGTTTTTCAATTTAATTTAATCCAACCATCAATTTCAACTCAATTCAGTTTTCTAACAAACCATTTCAAATCTTATCAATTTCAAATATAGTTTTAATCCACAAAATATAATATTCAATCTTTATTATATTTCAAAGCTTAGATATCCCACATTTCGTAAATCTAATATCATTTAAATAAACTCAAATAATATATACTTCAAATATTCATTTGTCAAATAAATTAAATAAATCAGAAATCAAATATCATTTCAAATCCATTTCAAAATATCAAATATTATTCAAAACATCATTCATTTTTATTTAAATACCATTTGAATCACAATCATTTAGAAATTAATTACCATTTTCAAACTTACATTTCGAAGGAGTTCATATTTAAAGATTAAATCGTTCCATTTAAAACAATAAAGTCAATTCCTTATATTTAATAATTAAATATTAAATTCCCAAAACTTTCAATCTTTTTCCAAAGATTATTCTCATTAAAATTTAATAAAACAAAAAAATTCAGTTTCCGCAGCACTTATAAAATGCTGCGTAAAGTTATAGTTTAAAACAATTCATTTAACAAAAGACAGCATTTTAATGCTGTAATAGATTTCCTTTAAGTTTTCAAATAAACTTAAATGTTAAGTTTAACCACTATAGCACTTACAAAGTGCTATGATAGCCTTTATTTCAAATTAACTTTTAGTTCATTTAAAACAACTACAGCATTTACAAAATGCTGCAATATCTTTTACATTACATTTCAAAATACTTTCAAATCAAATTTAGAGTTTTAATTACCATTTCACAAATAATTAACTTTTTAATATAGATCATTTTAACTTATAAAATCATATATTTCACATTTAAAACATCATTTCAATACTCTATTTTTTTTATGATTTTATAAAGTTAAATTTTGTCCAAAAGTCAAATTTTAACATAATTTCTTATTTAGATTCAAGTATTGCATTCCATTTTTTAAATTAAATTCTTAACTTAACAATTAAGTTTAAATTTCCAAAATATAACTTATTACCCTTTATTTACTTAACTAAAATTTCACTTTTAACAAAAATTCAAAATTTCTCAAAATAAGTTATATTTCAAAATTTATCTCAGACATTCATTTAATTAACATTTTAACTTATTCAAAAATCATTATAATTTTTGTAAAATCATTTAAAATACATTTTTAAATCAAAATATTATATTTACTTACTTTACATAATTTCCTTTTAAAAACAAGACATAAATTCCAAAATTTACTTATCGTTCAAATTCTACTTCACCATTTACATAATTCATTATTTAATTTATAGAAAATCGCTAATATTTCTATAAAAGTCATTTTTAATTAATTTAAATTAAAATATTACAAATTTTACATTTAAAAATATTTTTAAAACATTTTAGAAAAAATATTATGTAAACCACGGGTCTGTATATTGTTTTCTAACCTAGGTCAAGTGATATGATATATATCATTTCAATCCGCAGTTTAGAAAGAAAAATCCAGATTGTATCATTTACAACCTGTAATCTCAAGTTAAAATAAATAGATAGATAAATAAAAATAGTTTAGGCCTATCATTTCAGCCCATAACGATTTTTCCCTATTCTAAAGTCCATTCGGATATGTATCATTTCAACCCATAGTGATTCTAATCTACGGGGAACTTGCAGTGCGATAAACTGATATAAACAACATAATAGTATTATATAATAGTAACAGATGATATAATAGGTGTACAAGTAGGTGAACATCATATGATCATAACATAGTCAAGTATAACATGATAGTATAGTTTTACAGGTTCACAGGGTGTCAATTTACTAATTATATAAGTACATACTGTCTGGCGAGAAATACACACATGTTCAAAGCTGGAGATCGCCACCAAAGCAACAATACTGACATTACGAAGGCACGATAGCACAGAGACAACTTGAGAGTGGAGAGCCAAAGCAAATTGCCTTGTTCAAACATTTAAACAAAACAATAGGATAGATATAAGTTTTCAACACAAATTATCACCAAATAGTTCAGGGAATCAATACCCAAAACTATATCGAATGGTTTTCACTTGTTCTCAACTTCACATGGTTCACTTAGTGATGGAATAAGCTCAGCTAAGGCAGGGACTAAGGGCTGGGTTTGGTTCCAAACAGGTCGGCCTAGGTGGGTTTGGAGATGGTGCATAAGTCTAGGTGCATAAACTTCAACAATAAGGCAAGAACATGGCAACATACATCATTTATTTGCTAAAGTTTGGCTCGGCCAGAAGCTATGGGGTTGGCCAGTGGATCCAGGTGGTGGTGGGTGACTTGGCAGAGGGTGGAGGTCAGGCCAGAGGTGGTGATGGTGGAGGTAGTTGGTGTACAACTAGGCTTGGTTTATGTAGATAGGTGATGGTTTTGTGAACTTTTGGTGATGATGCTTGCCATATGGTTGCTCGGCCTGGCCATGGTAGTGATCTAGGGAGGTAGGTGAATGGGCTAGGAGGTGGTGGAGGTCGGCCAAGGGGTGGAGATGGGAGGAGTCAAGCCTAGAAGAAGAGAGCAAGTGCAAAAATTTATGTAAACAAGGAAGAGGAATAAGAAAAGTTGAAAAATCATTACCCAAACTTTTCTCAATAGCCATGGCCGAATTTTTTTTGTTTCAGAAATGAAAATGAGTGTACGTGAATAGGAAATAGAGTATGCAGCGGAAAGATGTGGATAGTAAAGGCTAATTGATGAAAAGATAATCAAATGTGAAAGGTTGGAAGATAAAAGGCCTTAGGCAAATCAAAAGTCATAACCTTTCAAATTACCTTTAATTTATTTATATAAGTTTATATTACTGAAAATAAAGTTAATTTCAGTCACAATTTCGAAAATATAACCAAATATAAAATATATATAAATATTTATTAATTATATAAGGTTAAAATAAGAAAATAGCACAAAATTGCAAACTAGTCTAGAAAAATGGAAAATAAACAGAATGAACTTTGAAAAATTTATATGGCCTTGTAAAAATATTTATAACAAAGATAATAACATTAAAATAAAAATTCATTCAGAAATAAATATATAAATTTTAATTTAAATATAATTTAAATAAAGAAAATAGCAGAAAAATGGAAACTAGGCTTTAAAATTTGGAAATAAATTCAGTAAACTTTAGGTAAATTATATTATCACTTTAAAAATAATAAAAAGACAAAAATATAAATACAATAAAATATTAACACAAATTAAAATAAAATATGACAAATAAAATATAATTTATATAATTTAAAATAGACAAAATTGCAAAATAAAACAAATTATACTCAAAATTGAAATGTACATAACTTTTGCAGTTTAACTCCGTTTTCAACGAAACAAAAAGCAGTGTACAAGTTATTTCATCTATTTTCATAATAAAAGATAAAATTTAAGATCTAAAATAATTTAAATTTGAAGTTTAAAAGTCAAAGTTTGAACAGTTTGACCAGAAAATCACTTTACAGTAAAATATTCAAATTATACTAGTTTGAACTATAAATCACTTAATAATCAACATTTATATTTAAAAATGAAATGTTTGAAATAAAAAAATTTAAATTAGTTTAAAAAATAAAAATAAAGTCAAATTTGAATTATATGCAAAAATCTAGGGTTGTTACAATATTTTATTCCGCTGCGATTGTTAGATTCTGATGTTGTTTTTTTCTATTTTTCCATCTACCGCTTCTTCTTTAACTCAAATGGTTCGCTTTCTGTACATCTTATGTTGATTGATGGAGAATAGTGTTGACCAAGGGTTACGGATTTGCGGGTCGTTACAGTTGGTATCAGAGCTTAGGTTGGTGATAACCATGGCTCCGGTGGTGATTACTCATCAAATAGAGTCCGTAATACTCTAGAATGAGCTTGAACGTATTAATAGATATGAGCGCGTATTTGTTATTTTATATTGTGTTGATTTATCGGTTGAGTGTTTATGAATTCTGGTCGATGTGTGGGATGCCATGTTATCGATAGGGATTTCTAAACTCTTGAACAAGATAAAACGACACGATATTGTTTTATCTAAGGTAAATGAAATAATTTTACCCGAAATTATTTTTGTATATAAAAGAAATGATTTTTCGTAACTTGTTATAGTTATATATGGATGCTTGATTGTTAGAAAGTAATAATATTAAATTATTATCATTGTATGGGAATTGAAAAAGAAATTTAAATAATAACCAAAGATGAAGGAATAAATTAATAAAATAAATGAAATTTATAAATGTGATTCATAATTGAACAAGGAATTGAAATCATAATTAAAAACTAGAAACAAATTCATATACAAATGAAATTTGTAAATGTAAACTATAAATGTGAATTGTAGTGTGATTAATAATTAAAATAAGATAAAATTCTAAAGTAATGTTTGAATATAAATTTAAAGGATTTGGAATTTGGAAATTTAAATTCCTTTGAATTTGAAAATGATTATAAAAAAAGTTGGAAAAAATAGTATATATTTGAGAAATATTTTGAATTGGATTTAAAATCTGGTGTGACTTGAAATTAAGAATATTTGAAATGTTTTAAAGAGATAAAATCATTGAACTCTTTTTGGTCGCTGGAAAAGAATTCCGATGATGATGGCGACATCATCGGTGTTCATTTTCGAGTTTCCATGTGGAAGATTGCTACCTGGATGTTTTGGGTTAATGTATGTTTGCGAAATTGGGTTTGATTTTTTAAAATAAAAAGGAATAGTTTGGTTTTCAAAATTGAATTGAATTAAAATTCAGTAAGTTATAGAGAATATTAAATAGAATTGAATTCTTATTCAAATGAAATTAAAAGAATGATAAGAAGTTAGATTAACTGGAAACGAGTTAAATAAAAATTTGGAATGGAATAAATAAGTTCCGACAGCTTATAAAAGTTGGAGTTTATGAAAAGAATATAACTATGTCTTATACAGATTGAAAAGCGAATATATTTGAGCTAAAATGAAAGGAAGTATGGGAATATAAGTGTATGACTTATAAGAGAGAAAAAGAGAGAAATAAAGGCCAAAATAGAATTGTTTGACGCTTTGGTGGACAAAAATGAAAATCCAATCTTGAATTATAAAATAGAATTGAATTCACGTTAAGTGATAAAGTGATTTTTGAAGATAAAAATCAAATATTGAATTAAAAGTGAGAAATAAACAAAATTTGGGATAAATTAGTTAATGAAATATGGAAATGGAACTCGAAATTATTAACTTAGAATTGAATTGTGAATAGATAATAATGTTTGGAAACAAAATTTATTTTTGGTTGAAAATGAATTTGTGAATGAATAAATGAATTTATAACTGTAAGTAAATGAACTGAAATTGAATATTGGAATGATATTAAATGGAATTAAGTCCTTGTTTAACCAAATTCAAAGGAATGGTATGTAGCAAGATTTAACTGGAGTTAAGCTAAATAAAAATGAATTGAAATGAATTCAGTTGAATTATAAATAATATTGAATGGAATAAACTTCTTGCTTAAATAAATAAATGTAAACTAAGTAAGTATTGAATTGGATTAAAATAGATTTGGTGTGAGTTGTAAACAAATCCAATTCAAGCATAAATTGAATGACCTTATTATTATTAAATTTAATAACGAATTGTTAATGTAAGTTACAATTTAAAAATGGATAAAAGAATAAACTAATCAAATAAATTAGTAAAATGGTTGGGATTTGATCAAAGGAAAATCAAATCAAAGAATTAAAATGGAAGTTGGTTGAATAAAATAAACTTAAGTTATTGGGTGGAATAGTTTGAAGAAAATAAGTAACATAAGTAAATTATGAGATGGTTATTTAATATTGGTTGTTGAGTAGAATAAAATGGTTTGGAATCAAATCTTTTGGAAATAAAAGAAGATGCAATGAAAGATTGTGAATAAATTAAAAATGGAATGGAATCAAGTGTAAATTGAGTTGGAACCAATTTAAATGGTTATAAAGCTTAAATAATTATTTATTCACATTACTATTGTCGAATTGCATTAGAAAATGGATCGTTTAATGTATGCTAGATTAGATAAAATTCTATGAGTTATTAGAAGTGAAATAGGATGATTTTGAAATCAATTGGAAGGAATATGAGTTTGTTTTGCTTAGAATGAATTAAATATAAGCGAGTAAGTTGTAAATCACTTAAACTGAATGGAATGGTTTGAGGATTGGTTGTAAGCAATTATAATAATTGTCAGAACCTTATATGTGCTTATGGAAATTATATAACGTGCATTATATGTGAAATTTATGTGTTATCTATTGAAAGTAAGTGAAATGTCAATAAATTGCATATATTTAGTACTTATATGTTTGAATTGAGTAAGTACAGGTACCGAAAAGCCGTTTGGTTGGATTGATCGTGCAAATTGCTAAAATAATAAGTCGCTTGCTTAAAATGCTAAATAAAGGTACGCCTACGCAATAAAAATAGAAAATATGAACTGTTTTTGTTTTTCCGACCGTGTGGGTCGATGTATATATATTTTTATCTCTTGTCAAATTGCAAAAGCTCCTCCATACAAAGGAGACTCTACCAAAATTTTTCGAAAATTTTGGGAGTTAGAAATTTTTTTGAAAATTTTTAGAAATTTTTGTTAACGACAAAACGATTTCAAACTGGAAATTGAAATAAATTAGTAAATGAGACTAATCTAAAGTAATAATAATATGAATCAGTTATAAATGGAAGATGAAATTTTATATTCAGAGTTAAGAATATATTAAATTCATATAGAAATGGGAAAACTAATTTGAATAGAAATAGATATAAACTAAAGTGGTGAAGTGAAAATAAATAAAGAAACATATTGAATGCTTATACTAAACTTAAAAAAAAGAAAAAGAAATGGTGAATTCTTAATTGGAATTTGATACTACAAATACATTCTAAGTTAATATTTGAATGAATAAATATTGACATTTGGTAAGGAGTCAAATAAATGATTTTGAATGTAGTGATTGGATATTATTACTAAGTAGGATATGTAGGTATTATAAAGGGAAAGGAAAATGAGTTTTAATTTCAGAAGATAAATTTGAATTGCTCGACAAAAAGGTATGTGTTTAAATTTCTTTATGAAATTTGATTGGGTTTTGATCTAGCCACTTGGCTTTTGTTTTATTTTTGAATTTGGGAGCCCGTAGAGGCATTTTGTAGTTGTACCGATGTAACACCTCGATATTTTCAACCATTCGCATCCATTATAAGTGTATAGGTAGACACTCATGCCGGAATTGAATTGCTCAAAATACCACGTTGTAGATAAAAATTTGGCAAATCTCAGAATATACAGTAAATAAAATCACAGATTCACAGACACAGAGTAATAATAATGCAGCGGAAGTAAAAAAAAAAGTAGTTCATGAAGCTACTATATATAATATCAGAGTTACATAAAATACAACAGAAGAAATAAAGTACAAGGGAAGTCTCAAAACATAGAAGTCTACTAATACAAGAGCTGAAAGGAACAACAGACTGCGAAAGATAAAACTTGACAAATAGATAATCTCCAGCGATTCCAATCTCCAAAAAGTGGAAATCCAAATCTGTGAATAACTCGGGCTGACCCGAGCATAAATAAAAATACAAACACTCGAGTTAGGACGTACATACTTATACAATGTAAACCAACTCAATTGAACTGTAGTAAAAGTACAAGTAACATAAAGGATGCTTGGGACCGCCCATCCTCTAAGAATCCGTTAAACTATTTATTATATAGTAATATACGCTATATACAGTAGTGTCTAATCAGTAAAGTATAATCATATAGAAAATAGCGTCAAGGGGATGGTGAACCTTAACGCGTCGGATCTTTAAAACCAAAATCGTAGTGGGCTCGGTATAAGGATATGACACGGCACGCGAGGCAATGCCAGGGTTGATACACCGTTTGCACTTCCGGACCGGTGGCACCACGTATCGAATCACAAAAGTAATAGAATGGTTTCTGATGGAGCATGCTCGATGAAAGGGTGCGACCCTTTGTGTAACCCAGTATAGATCCTGTTTTAGTCATATATGCCAACTTACGGTAGTTGGTTCCACGTAATATACCTCGAGAACGTCACCGCCATCCTACTTCATTCTGGAATCTCCACCGCGTACACAGTTGTTAAAGTGGTTTTCGGTATTGGCCGACTATAAGACAATATCCGATCCCGGTCTCTTTAACAACCAATCGTTATTATAACCCGTGGTTATAACTTTTAAAACAATATTTTATACTTCAAAATAAAGTATTCCTTTCAATCCGAATCTTTATCAAAATAAAGATTAAATCATTTCCAAAACCATTTCAATAAATCAACATACCATATCTTTCAAATTCAAATATTTATCAAAATAAATATCAAGTCATTTCTAACCATTTCAATATATTAAATTATCATATCCTTTCAAAACTCCTTTCAAATCATTTTAATATATTAAAATATCATATCTTTCAAAACTTCATTTCAAAACATTTTCAATATCGACGTATCATATCTTTCAAAACTTCATTTCCAAAACATTTCAATATCGACATATCATATCTTTCAAAACTTCATTTCCAAAACATTTTTAATATCAAAGTATCACATCTTTCAAAACTTCATTCCAAAACGTTTTTAATATCAAAATATCATATCTTTCCATAGCTTCATTTCAAAACATTTAATATATATCAAAATATCATATCTTTCCAAAGCTTCAGTTTCAAATCATCATATAAGTTCAAATCCAAATATTCAACTTTAAATACCCTTTAAAGTCAAAGATATCATTCATTTATTATCATCCATAATCACCTTCTTTATAGCTTATATTTTAATCAATATAATTCATTTAAACCATTTAAAATTTAAGTTTATATACTTTCAAATCAAGTATTCAATTTCCACTAAGTTAAAACCATAAACATTGAAAATTTCAACCTTTACAACATTCAGAAAAAGGTTCTCAAAGTTATACTTGAAAACATTTCAATTTAAACCATTTAAACATTATAAAAATCATATTTTAACATTCAAAGATGTTGATTAAATACTCTTTTAATTAATGATTTTTATAAAGCAACATTTTATAATTAAATCAAATTTCACAAATCCACTTAATAAATTCAAGCGTAAACTTCCTATTTTTACATTTAACACTTTATTAATGTTTACATTTCCAAATTATCATTTCACAAATTAAACTAAATTCCCAATTTATTTAATTAACTTAAAACTTTAAACAAAACCAAATTCCACATTTCCAAATCAAGTTGTATTTTCAAATTTCACTTTTTAAGCATTCATTTATTTAACCACTTAAATTAATAGAAAATCAATAATACTTTAATAAATCACTTAAATTCAAATTTAATCAAATTATCATAGGTACCAATTTCCAATAAAATTAAATTTCCATTTTATTCATATAACTTAAATATCGTTTTTAACCAAAATTCCAAATTTCCAAACTTAAGTTATATTCAATAATCCAATTTAACCATTCATTAATTACATTTTTAACTCATAGAAAAAAATCATAATTTTCTTTATTTTAAAACATTTAAAAATTTATTTAAATCAAATTTCATAAATTTATATTTTGAAATGCTTAAAAATATACAAAATACTTTATAAAATAACCACGGGTCTGTATATAGTTTTCTAACCTAGGTCAAGTGATACGGATATGTATCATTTCAATCCGCAGTTTAAAAAGAAAAATACGGCTTCTATCATTTCAAACCCGATCCCAAGTTAAATAAAATAAATAAAAACCATTCAGCCTTATCATTTCAGCCCATAACGATTTATCCCCATTCTAAAGTCTGTTCGGGTATGTATCATTTCAACTCATAGTGATTTCTAATCTACAGAGAACTTGAAGTGTGATAAACATATATAAAAATGAACAGTAACAACATATATATAATAATAGATGATATGACATGAAATTTAACAGGTTTAACATCATAAATAATAAAGCACAGGCATTTATAACATCACATATTTTTTCTACACATTCAGTTGTTGTTGTTTCACAACTGCGTAAGTATAAATGTCGTATGTGCTTTACTCACCTTTTTAGCTGGAGATTGCAATACAAACAACATAAACGGATTCCAAAAGGCAAGACGACACAACAATAGATCCAAGTGGGAAGAGAACCAAGCTCAATGATCTTGTCACAACCCATAAACAAAACCAAACATAAACATAGATTCAATACCCGATTGAATTGAAATAACTTTGGAATAAAAAGCAATATGAACACACGATCTTTTGCCTTGCTTTCTATTATTGTTTTGCATGGCCTAGGGGTGTATTTGGCTCAGGTTTGGACATAGCATGGCTTAGGTATGAACACAAGAATGCACGGCTACAAGGCATTGAAGGTGGAGGGGTTACAACTTGAGAATGTTAAGGGTTTAAGGCAAAATAGCATGTTTTGGTCAATAAAAGGGCTCGGCCTTGGAGTGGTTTGGCTTGGCCATTCAAGTTCAGATCTGGAATGATGTTGGGGTGGTGTGGGGTGGTCTGGTTAGAGATGGTGGTGGCGGCTAGAGGTGGAGGTGGTGGTGGAAAATGAAGCGGTGAAGCAACAAGGCCCAAGTTAGCATGTTTTCAAGGCATAGGTTGGATTTTGAGGGGTTTTGTCACCATGGTTGGCTCGGATATGGTCATGACCTGGAGTGTAGGTGGTGATGATGGCATGGAATAGATGTAGAGAGTGGTGGCCATGGAAATAGTGAGGAGTCCATGCAAATAGAAGAAAGAAACAAGACAAAAGTATGGAAAAAATAGAAGAAAAAATTCAAAAAGAGGACGCCATTACCCAATTTTTTTCTCCTAGCCGCGAATGAACGAGAAGTGGAATTTTTTTTAGTGAATGAAGACTAGAATACACGGCCAAAAAAAGTAATATACAGCCAAAATAAGTAAAGGCTAATAAATAAATAAAAACCGCCAAAGAGTAAATGAGGAAACGGTAAAAGAAACGACTTACGTTTCAAAAGTTTTTAAAACCTTTGGTATTTACTTAATTTATTCATATAAGTTTATATGACTGAAAGTAATAATGATTCCGGTCAAAATTTCGAATATATAACAAAATATAAGATATATATAAATATTTATTAATTATATACGGTCAAAATAAGAAAATAACACAAAATTGTAAACTAGTCTAGAAAAATGGAAAATAAACAGAATGAACTTTGGAAAATTTATATGGACTTGTATAAATATTTGTAACAAAGATAACAACATAAAAGTAAAAATGCATTCACAAATAAATATACAAATTTTAATTTAAATATAATTTAAATAACGAAAATAGTAGAAAAATGGAAACTAGGCTTTAAAATTTGGAAATAAATTCAATAAGCTTTGGAAAAATTCAAACATCACTTTAAAAATATTTAAAATACAAAATATACTTAAAATAACATATTAACACATAAAAAAAATTAAATTTAAGGAAAATAGAAAAAGATTTAAAGAAATTGCTTAAAAATCCAAAACGGTGTCCAGAAATTACAAATAAATCACCATTGACTTTGGAAAATTGTTTACTTCATTTTAAAATTGTTATAATACAAAAATATACATACAATAACATAGATATACAAATTAGGTTAAGATATATCAAGTAAAATATCATCTATATACATTAAAACAAAGAATATTGTTTAATAACTTAATATACACATAATATTGAAAACAGTATAACTTTCACAATTTAAATCCGTTTTCAATGAAATGAAAAGCAGTATTTAAGTTATTTCATCTATTTTCATGAAAAAAAATTAAGATTAAATAAGTCAAGATTGAAGTTTAAAAGTCAAAGTTTGACCAGTTTGACTAGAAATTCACTTTTCAGTAAAATATTCAATTTATACAAGTTTGAAACTATAATTCACATAAAAATCAACATTTATATTTAAAAAAATGAAATGTTTGAAATAAAACAAATTTAAAATAATAAAAATAAAATAAAGTCAAATTTAAAATATATAGGCAAAATTTAGGGTTGTTACACTCTCCCCCACTCAAAACTTTTCGTCCTCGAAAAGGAATGAGGTACGGGAAAGCACAGACAAAGATAGAGTGAAATAGGATTAAGATAAGATGACAAGGAGATTGAAATTATACCTGATAAATATTGTTATAGGTAAGTTTAACAAGGTGCAGATTATCAAAGATTATAGAAAGATTTCTAAACAGAAAGATTATAGAAGATGCCTATACCAGTCTATAGCGAGATAAGGATGATAAGGACAACCAAAAGATAGTTTGAAAAACAAAATAAGGAAATAAATTTGAAAGTATGGAAATTTCAACTTAAATAGAGAATAAATCTTTACACAAGTTAAATAAATCTTAACAGTCCCAAATTTCATTATCTTATTATCCAATCATCTTAAATTAACAATTTTTAAAACCATGGGTTTGAAAAATAATCATTTTTTACACTCACAATGTACTTAATAAATTTTATTCTTCTTTATTCCTAATTAAAATTAAATTTATTCCTCTCAATATATTCATCACTTATGTTAAATATACTTACACTTATTATAACTGCTTTCTTTTATTCTTAGTTCTTTTAAAATTATTTTATTGTAGGTTATTCAATTACCCTTTATTCTATTTACCTCTATCAATCATTTTATAATTAAAATACAAGTGTATAACGTTTATTATAACCACTCAAATTTTATTTATAAAAACTTTTTATATTGTATATTATCCAATTACATTGTTAACTTCTAAAATTAAGGTAAGTTATATTGGAATGCAATTGAGTATTATACAAATAAAACTTTCCAATTCAACTATCTCAAGTATGAATTATTTATCCAAATTTTTTGATTTTCTTTTTATAATTGAAATTATTCTTTAAAAATAAAATTTAAGAATTAAATTTTCGATTTCTTCGAACCATTTAGAGATAACAAAAGGTATGTACATAGTTTATCAAATCAAATTTAAATCGTATGTCTATATATATTATAGATCAAGTCATATTTTAGAAATTCAAATCAAATCAATTTGATTTACCAAAACAAAGCTGTAGTAAGTCTACAGAGCGGTCTCTTTACTTCGAAACTCGAAAATGAACGTTGATGATGTCGCGATCATCACCGAAGTTATTTTCCAGCGACAAAGAGAAGAGCACTAATTTTTAAACTTTCAAGTTCTTTGAAAACAAATTCCTATTCGAAAATACTTTAAATAATATAACCCTTTAAAACTTTAAACACAAGGTTTGAAACCATCGGAAATTAAATTCTCAAATTTCTTGTTTAAATTCTGTTCAATTCCCAAATCAATTTATAACTATCTATAAATTCATTTATAGAACAATAAATGATAAATCAAGTATTATCACTTCAAATAATCAATTTAAATCAGTTTATTAAGTTCCATAAATTTACTTATATATCAAAATTTATTTCATTAACCAAATTTTAAAATAATATCGTGTCAGTTTGTTCCGTCAAAGTGTTTTAGAAATCCTATCGATAGCGTTGATCAGACGAATCGATCGGAAACTCATATCAACATCAACAACCCAAACCGCAATATATAAAACAAAACATAGATATACAAGTACAATTCAAAATGTTTGGAAGAATAGGTTGGAAACAAAAGACAAGATGATTAGATAACAGAGTAGGGAGGTGGGTAAGCTTATGTGAATCGCAGGCAACCTTAACCGGGTCAACCGTGACTTAAAGAATAAGATCAATGTGGATTTTTCTGGGGCAAATCTACATTCGATCTCAAGAGTTAGAGTTTGAAATAACAAAAGATATTAGCATCTAAACCAAGGATAGATATAAATCTATAGTGAATCAATCGATGCTAAATTGTAGAGGAGTTTCACCCTTTTACAATTTAATTTTAGAGATTGGTGGGATTGCCAACTCAGTATAAAGATCATTCGAAGCAGAGTTATGGGATACTCCAGAATCAAAAGATGACGAATAGTGAGGGACACGAATGGATTTTGGAACCGTAGGGAATGTTCCAAAATTCAAAGGAAACCGAATTGAAGAAGAAGGAATTCAAGCTCGAACGAAAGTGATTCTGAAATTAAATCTACTCTATATACTGAGTTTTGCCTAAAACCAGAGCTCTGATACCAACTGTAACTCTTCGATATTTTCAACCGTTCGCGTCCATTATAAGTGTATAGGTAGACACTCATGCCGGAATTGAATTGCTCAAAATACCGCGTTATAGATAAAAATTTGGCAAATCTCAGAATATACAGTAAATAAAATCACAGATTCACAGACAAAGAGCAATAATAGTGCAGCGGAAGTAAAAGAAATAGTAGTTCATGAAGCTACTATATAAAATATCATAGTTACATAAAATACAACAAAAGAAATAAAGTACAAGGGAAGTCTCACTACATAGAAGTCTACTAATACAAGAGCTGAAAGGAACAGCAGACTGCAAAAGATAAAACTTGGCAAGTAGATAATCTCCAGTGATTCCAATCTCCAGAAAGTGGAAATCCAAATCTGTGAATAACTCAGGCTGACCCGAGCGTAAATAAAAATACAAACACTCGAGCCAGGAGACATACTTATACAATGTAAACCAACTCAAGTGAACTGTAGTAAAAGTACAAGTAACTTAAAGGATGCTTGGGACTGCCCATCCTCTAAGGATCCGTTAAACTATTTATTATATAGTAATATACGCTATATACAGTAGTGTCAAATCAGTAAAGTATAATCATATAGAAAATAGCGTTAAGGGGATGGTGAACCTTATCGCGGTCGGATCTTTAAAACCAAAATCGTAGTGGGCTCGATATAAGGATATGACACGACACGCGAGGCAATGCCAGGGTGGATACACCGTTTGCACTCCCGGGCCGGTGGTGACGGCAAGCCAGCAGCTTCCGCCCACCTCGAACAATACCCCCGAATCAAAGTGGCGCCACGTATCGAATCACAAAAGTAATAAAATGGTTTCTGATGGAGCATGCTCGATGAAAGGGTGCGACCCTTTGTGTAGCCCGGTTTAGCTCCTGTTTTAGTCATATATGCCAACTCACGGGAGTTGGGTCCACGTAATATACCTCGAGAACATCACCACCATCCTACTTCATTCTGGAATCTCCGCCGCGTACACAGTTGTTAAAGTGGTTTTCGGTATTGGCCGGCTATAAGACAACATCCGATCCCGGTCTCTTTAACAACCAATCGTTATTATAACCCGTGGTTATAACTTTTAAAACAATATTTTATACTTCAAAATAAAGTATCCCTTTCAATCCGAATCTTTATCAAAATAAAGATTAAATCATTTCCAAAACCATTTCAATAAATCAACATACCATATCTTTCAAATTCAAATATTTATCAAAATAAATATCAAGTCATTTCTAACCATTTCAATATATTAAATTATCATATCCTTTCAAAACTCCTTTCAAATCATTTTAATATATTAAAATATCATATCTTTCAAAACTTCATTTCAAACATTTTCAATATCGACGTATCATATCTTTCAAAACTTCATTTCCAAAACATTTCAATATCGACATATCATATCTTTCAAAACTTCATTTACAAAACATTTTTAATATCAAAGTATCATATCTTTCAAAACTTCATTCCAAAATGTTTTTAATATCAAAATATCATATCTTTCCGTAGCTTCATTTCAAAACATTTAATATATATCAAAATATCATATCTTTCCAAAGCTTCAGTTTCAAATCATCATATAAGTTCAAATCCAAATATTCAAATTTAAATACCCTTTAAATTCAAAGATATCATTCATTTATTATCATCCCAAATCACCTTCTTTATAGCTCATATCTTAATCAAAATAATTCATTTAAACCATTATGAGTTCATTTACTAAGTTAAAACCAAGCATTCAATTTCCAAAGTTTTAAACCATTATGAGTTCATTTACTAAGTTAAAACCATAAACATTGAAAATTTCAACCTTTACAACATTCAGAAAAAGGTGGTGAAAGTTATACTTGAAAACATTTCAATTTAAACCATTTAAACATTATAAAAACCATATTTTAACATTCAAAGATGTTCATTAAATACTCTTTTAATTAATGATTTTTATAAAGCAACATTTTATAATTAAATCAAATTTCAAAAATCCACTTAATAAATTCAAGCGTAAACTTCCTATTTTTACATTTAACACTTTATTAATGTTTACATTTCCAAATTATCATTTCACAAATTAAACTAAATTCCCAATTTATTCAATTAACTTAAAACTTTAAAAAAAACCAAATTCCACATTTCCAAATCAAGTTGTATTTTCAAATTTCACTTTTTAAGCATTCATTTATTTAACCACCAAAATTTATAGAAAATCAATAATACTTTAATAAATCACTTAAATTCAAATTTAATCAAATTATCTTATTTACCAATTTCCAATAAAATTAAATTTCCATTTTATTCAGATAACTTAAATATCGTTATTAACCAAAATTCCAAATTTCCAAACTTAAGTTATATTCAGTAATCCAATTTCACCATTCATTAATTACATTTTTAACTCATAGAAAAAAATCATAATTTTCTTTATTTTAAAACATTTAAAAATCCATTTAAATGAAATTTCATAAATTTATATTTTAAAATGCTTAAAAATATCCAAAATACTTTATAAAATAACCACAGGTCTGTATATAGTTTTCTAACCTAGGTCAAGTTATACAGATATGTATCATTTCAATCCGCAGTTTAAAAAGAAAGATCTGGTTTCTATCATTTCAAACCTGCAATCCCAAGTTAAATAAAATAAATAAAAACCATTCAGGCTTATCATTTCAGCCCATAACGATTTTTTCCTATTCTAAAGTCCGTTCGGGTATGTATCATTTCAACTCATAGTGATTTCTAATCTACAGAGAACTTGCAGTGTGATAAACATATATAAAAATGAACAGTAACAACATATATATAATAATAGATGATATGACATGAAATTTAACAGGTTTAACATCATATATAATTAACCACAGGCAGTTATAACATCATATATTTTTTCTACACATTCAGTTGTTGTTGTTTCACAACTGCATAAGTATAAATGTCGTGTGAGCTTTACTCACCTTTTTAGCCGGAGATTGCAATACAAACGAAATAAACGGATTCCAAAAGGCAAGATGACATAACAATAGATCCAAGTGGGAACAGAACCAAGCTCAATGATCTTGTCACAACCCATAGACAAAAACAAACATAAACATAGATTCAATACCCGATTGAATTGAAATAACTTTGGAATAAAAAGCAATATGAACACACGATCTTTTGCCTTGCTTTCTATTATTGTTTTGCATGCCTAGGGGTGTATTTGGCTCAGGTTTGGACATAGCATGGCTCAAGTATGAACACAAGAATGCACGGCTACAAGGCATTGAAGGTGGAGAGGTTACAACTTGAGAATGTTAAGGGTTTAAGGCAAAATAGCATGTTTTGGTCAACAAAAGGGCTCGGCCTTGGAGTGGTTTGGCTTGGCCATTCAAGTTCACATCTGGAATTATGTTGGGATGGTGTGTGGTGGTCTGGTCTGAGGTGGTGGTGGCGGCTAGAGGTGGTGGTGGTGGTGGAAAATGAAGTGGTGAAGCAACAAGGCTCAAACTAGCATGTTTTCAAGGCATATGTTGGATTTTGAGGGGTTTTGTCAAGATGGTCGGCTGGGATATGGTCATGACCTGGAGTGTAGGTGGTGATGATGGTAAGGAATTGATGTAGAGAGTGGTGGCCAAGGCAATAGTGAGGAGGACATGCAAATAGAAGAAAGAAACAAGACAAAAGTATGGAAAAAATAGAAGAAAAAGTGCAAAAAGAGGAGGCCATTACCCAATTTTTTTCTCCTAGCCGTGAATGAGTGAGAAGTGGAATTTTTTTTAGTGAATGAAGATTGGAGTACACGGCAAAACAAAGTAATATACAGCCAAAATAAGTAAAGGCTAATAAATAAATAAAAGCTGCCAAAGAGTAAACGAGGAAACGGTAAAAGAAACGACTTACGTTTCAAAAGCTTTTAAAACCTTTGGTATTTTCTTAATTTATTCATATAAGTTTATATTACTGAAATTAATAATGATTCCAGTGAAAATTTCGAAAATATAACAAAATATAAGTTAAATATAAATATTTATTAATTATATAAGGTTAAAATAAGAAAATAGCACAAAATTGCAAACTAGTCTAGAATAATGGAAAATAAACAGAATGAACTTTGGAAAATTTATATGAACTTGTAAAAATATTTATAAAAAAGATAAAAAAATAAAAGTAAAAATGCATTCACAAGTAAATATATAAATTTTAATTTAAATATAATTTAAACAAAGAAAATAGTAGAAAAATGGAAACTAGGCTTTAAAATTTGGAAATAAATTCAAAAATCACTTTAAAAATATTTAAAAGACAAAATATACTTAAAATAACATATTACACATATAAAAAAAATTAAATTTAAAGAAAATAGAAAAAGATTTAAAGAAATTGCTTAAAAATCCAAAACGGTGTCCAGAAATTACAAATAAATCACCACTGACTTTGGAAATTTTTTACTTCATTTTAAAATTATTGTAATACAAAAATATATATACAATAACATAAATATAAAAATTACGATAAGATATATCAAGTAAAATATCATTTATATACCTTAAAAAAGAATATTGTTTAATAACTTAATATACACACAATATTGAAAACAGTATAACTTTCACAATTTAAATCCGTTTTCAATGAAACGAAAAGCAGTATTCAAGTTATTTCATCTATTTTCATAATTTTTTTTAAGATTTTAAATAATTCAAGTTTGAAGTTTAAAAGTCAAAGTTTGACCAGTTTGACCAGAAATTCACTTTTCTGCAAAATATTCAATTTATACAAGTTTGAAACTATAATTCACATAAAAATCAACATTTATATTTAAAAAATGAAATATTTGAAATAAAACAAATTTAAAATAATAAAAATAAAATAAAGTCAAATTCAAAATATATAGGAAAAATCTAGGGTTGTTACAACTGAGCTAGCCGCGCAAAGGAGACGCTAGCAATTTTTTTTGGAAATTTAGGAAGTTAGAAAAATTTTGAGAAATTTTGAAAATTTAAATTGGGTTTTAAATTGAAATTTGAATGGTTGGGTATATGATATTGGTGGGAACCTAATGGAAGAAGTTTGAAAAGTTAGGAATTGTGATAGGATGTTCTTTATAAAAAGATTGTTTTAGAAAGTTGATAAAAACTATTTGGTTTTGGGAAAAAGGTAAACGGATATTGGACCATTCTTCATAACTAGTAATTTGAGGGACGAAATTCTTTTAGGGAGGGAGGAATGTGATGACCCATAATTTTTGGATGTTTGAAATCGGAATACTTAATTGATTTTAAATATTTAAAAGTTAATTTTTAACATGAATTCCAAATATCACTATTTATTTGATAATTAAATTTTTGAATTAAATAATTTGAAGCTGGATAAAATTTTGAATCTGGAGTTTTAAGCCTGTTAAAAATAATTTGAAGTCTTGTAAAATTTATATTGATAGTGCTGAGAATAATAAAAGTTTTAAAATTGAAATTAACACTGATTTGTTCAGTTTTAAAATTATATTGTTTAAATTGAATTTAAAAATAGCCTTCTGAGGCACAGTCCCGGAATTCGACGAAACCAGTTCCATTGGATCCGTAATATTGCATTATTATCGGATTTCAATTTTCATAGGGTTCGGGGTTGTTGTGTGAGCGTATGATAAGTAGACGCGTTGAAAATTTATATCGAAATTCAATTTAACAACTGGGTCCAAAAAGTTATCTTCTCCATACGATCGAATTAGGACTCGAAACCTTTTCCATTAAGTTCAAAATAAGCATATAACATTATAGACACCTAGTGGCACGTCTTAGAGGAAGTCACAATCTTGTGTTGTGCTTACCGAAAAAATTTGAATTTGGATTTAAATTTAATATTTATACTAGTCAAACTTTCGGCCGTATTCTTTCACATCTAACCTTTTGCTTTCTCTTCCGTCACTGTAGCAAGGCAAGCTTCTCGCACAAGGTTCTTCCTCCTTTTATATTATCTGCCGGGCCTTCTTTCTAAATTCTCGTTCAAGAATAATTAATGGCTGAGCAAATCAACTTTCCCCAAATCTTTTTCCTCTAAATCAATTCATACAAACCAGTAAAAAAATATCATAGTGGCCTCAATCAAATTGCGGTATCTCCTCGTTCTACGCGATCGATGAAGCGGGGCACTCGCGATTTGAAGGACTTGAATGAATTGTGTGGGTTTCGATCGCGACTAGGGCAGAAGCTTGAAGCCGCGACGTCGCGTGGTGGATGATCGTTATGGGTGGAGCGGTCATCGGTGCAGATCTAGTTTGTGGGAGGCGATCGATTTTGGGGGTTTCGAAGCTTTATGTTGGAAGATTCGGTAGAGATGGCAGTGGATACCCATGTCGAAGTTGGTGTCATTGACTTTGTTTGGGATGCTGGCTTTTTAGGAATCGCCTTTAGGCATTGTTCTAAGCAGTAAAGTATTAATTGATTATTCAGTTATTGATTTCTTCATTTTCTAGTTTGGTTTAATAAAAATATATACAGTTTTTATATACAAAGTATGGGAAAAAAAGAATTTTGAATAAATAAAAATATATGTGTGGATAAGATCTTGCAAAGGAAAGTAGAAAATTTTAAAGGGTGGAAGAATTTAGATAAAATAAGATTTTTATGAAATTCATATAGCTTATTGTTAGAAGAATATGGGAATTTTTAAATGTGTGGAAAATTATACAAAAATTAGATTTTTGAATTTAGATAAATTAAAATTTTAAGTATATGTATTTATTTTTTAAAAACTCAACCTAGAGCCCTGATGAAATCGAAGGGATAGGAGGAGCCCCTTCGCGCCAGGTCCGACCACTGATGCTTGGGATTTAGACCAGCCCAGCACAGAGACTTGATGCCCCTCACCATTATTTGTGGGTTTACGGGGACCCATCTCCGCGCCTTGAATGAGAGTAGGGCAGACGGGGATTGAACTCGCGACCTCTTTAACAGGAGGCAAGTATCTTACCACTGCGCCACTACTTGCGATATTTAACAAGGGAATTAGTTTAAAAACTAAAATTTGTCAGTTTAAAACAAAAATCACTGGTTAGTTAAATTTATTAATGGGATTTAAATTGTTCAACTATTTCGAATATTGATAACTGTATAAATATTTATTCAAGGTCTACATCATGGAGAAACAACTCATGGTGGATTGGTTTTGCTAAATAAAAGCAAAAGGTGAGTTAATCTCACTCATTTGGTTTAATTTAAATTTAAATGGTTAAATTTAGATAATTCGTTGAATGGTTGAGTTGATGTGCTATTTTATAGTATATAATACATCTTGGAATGATTGATTTCCCGCATTTTTATAGCGGATGAGACCCTATGCGCCGCAAAATAGCGGATGATTTATATTAATCCCATATACCGCGGTATTCCACCTCAAAGTGGAATTGGTATTTTATATTGTGCTAACGTCTGTGGATGCAGGGAAACAAGTTGGAGGGATCCAACTGGATTCCTCATCATTTATTTAAATTATTTAATATTCTCTGTGTGATTATTGGATATTCTATGATGAATTATATTGGAATATTGAATGCTATGGTTTACTTGAATATTTCGGTGCACTAAGTTACCAAAATATATAAATTGGATTTTTAGAAAGGCAATAAAAGAGTGGAGTTTTAAGTAAAATAATTATAGCGAATTTGAATAAATTAAGAATGAATTGGAAAGAAATGGAAGTGATATTAAAATGCTAATAAATAATTTCGAGTATGGAAAAAAAGGGATTTTGAATAAACAAAAATTAATGAATTGTAAACTTAAGTGATATCATTTAAAGGAATAAATAATTATTTTAAAAGTCAAGGTTTAAATTTATTTAAAAGGATAACAAAAGAATTTTTGGAAATCTAAAATTGGTATTTTTCAGTTAAAAGGTTTTAAAACATAAGTAAGAAATAAAAATTTGAAGTTAATGGGTTTTGGAATAAATTGAGTAAGCGAAGACATTTATTTCAAAATGAAGTAAATCGGGAATTAACTTGGAAATTGTTCTAAGTGTTTTGGAATAGAAATTTTAAAGAAAGTTGAGTATATAAAGCTTATAAACTTGGTTTATAAAGGTAAAGCAATATATCAATAGATGTTTGGAAGAATAAATTCACGATGGAAATTTATTAGGGAATGGTAAATTTGTTTAAGAATAAATAGTGATTTATTTTTAAAGAATGTGAAGTGAAGTATATTTCCCTGGATAGCCAAATACGTTTTCAAAGTAAACTTTTAAATATAAGTTAAAAGCTTTAATGTTGTTTTAAAAAGCATGTTTTAGGAAATTTATTATTTCTAAAATATTTAAATTCTAAAGTAAATATTTTTTTTCAAATCTATTATCGTAGTAATTATTTAAAAGGTGACTTAGTATTTTGATTCAAAAAGTGAATGCTTAGTTTTATATTTTATAAAGTAACCTTATTTTCAAATATTCATATAGTATGTATTTTTAACAAATTAATGAAGTAGTTTTAACTTAAATGTTTTAAAGTATATTTCAAAGTAAAGAGTTTTAAATTATTTCAAAAATCTTAAGTTTTTTGCTTGGTGATTTCAGTGGAAATAGAAAATACTTGGAAAATTTATTTTGAGAAAGGAAGATAGTTTGAAACTGTTTTCAAAAGGGTTTGAAAAGTGGAAATATACCTTGTGAAGAGATTTTTAGGATTAATTAATAATCTGGGAAATTATTTATTGTTTGGTGATTGTTGTGAATGTTCATTGATAGTTAAACAGCCGACTATCAATATTGGCCAATGCGCTGATCGTTTCGAAGAGACCGGGATCGAGATCTATTTCTCGAAAACCACTTTGATTCGGTTTGTACGTTTTCGTGGAAAAACGAGTTTGGATTCGAAGATGGAGCATTGAAGTGCAAGGGCTAGTCGCTACTAATCCTGAGGATATTTCCAAAATGGATGTAGTAGGAATAGCGCCTTCTGTTCCGTTCGAACCTGGGACAGACTTGTATGGATGAATGCTTTCAGAACATCATCAGGTGGACGATGAGCATTCTAAGTGAAACGATCTAAAAGGTAACGCTTGGCCTCAAGCCTCATCAACCGGGAATGACTGAAAATCAGGGGTTATGCAGCAAGGCTAGGTGGGTAGCACCCACTTTAGGGTGAGGTCATCCCTGTCTAGATGTCTCTTTTTATTTCGGCTTAGTGGTGCGGTTGCTAATCACAACCGTGGGGTGATCTTACTTGGGATTATCCAGTAAGTGACAGTCTCGGTCTTATGTTGCAGGGGGTCGGGAGTGATCCTAGGTACAGTGATCTAGGCCACGTAACGTGACAGGTGGTAACCCAGTGCTTGGTCATTAGTTGGAAATCCATTCTCCCTACGCGGCTTTTACGAGTTTTGTTTGTATTACCCATGACCGTGGCAAGTAGCTGGAATTTAATGAACATAGCAATTTAGGCTATTTCAATAAGTATTCGTATATAGACCGTATTATAATATTAGAGGATTTTAATATAAAAATGTTTTAGCTATCGTAAGGTAAAAACCTGACATGTTTATTTGTGGCGTGGTCTTACGTAATGCGTTTGTTTTCAATGGATTTTGAAACTTTACTATTCAATTTGAGTGTGATTTCTCACGCTGGTATTCGAGACTAACTCGGGTGTTATTTAACTATAATGCTCGGGTCAGACCGAATATTATAGGATACATGAAGGATGCTGTGGAGCTCAAGAGAAGAGCTAGATGGCGATACGTACTTCCGTGTTTGAGTATTATTCCGCTATGTATCCAGATGTATGTTATTGATGTGGAAATCTGGTGATGTACTCTGATGATGTATGTATAAACAGATATAGTATTTGTTTTTGTGTAGAGATCTGTTATTATCTATTATATTTTATTCCACTGCGATGGTTAGATTCTGATGTTGTTTTTTTTTCTATTTTCTTCTTCTACCTCTTCTTCTTTAACTCAAATGGTTCGTATTTCTGTACATCTTGAGTTGATTGATGGAGAATAGTGTTGACTCAAGGGATATGGATTTACAGGTCGTTATAGGATAATTTCGAAATGGAATTGATGTTGAAGTGGATATATGATGATTTCGAAATGCATTTGTTTTTGAAAGGAATATGATATTTTGATATCAAGTGCAAATTGCTTACAAAATGTAAAAGAACCAACCGGTGTGTAAAATGACGACTGGTTACCAAAGTGACCACAGCTTCTTATTGAAATACTCTCTTTCAATATTGGAACTACTTCGACAGCCGTGTATGCGATGGATGATATTCAGAATGTAGTGGTTGAATTGGCGACGTTTACTGGAATGAAGTAAGAGAACGATGATGGATAGCCTTGACATTCCTGTCATAATTAAAATGACTAAAAAAAGAGCCTATGTCTGGCCATTGAGGTTAGCTACCTCTAGCGACGTTGATCCCTCGTATTACTATTGTGATTTCGTATTCGATGGGTGCACCTTTTTGTCGTTTGGATTGATTGTCGCGGTCGGCCACGGATGGGTTACGACCAGCCATAAAGGGTAAACTGGTAGAATCCTACCTTTGGCATTACCTCATGTGCCTTGTCATATTTATCCCTATACGAGCCCATTATGACTTTGGTTCAAAACTGTAAATGTGTTTAGGTGGATCAATGTAAAGCCTTAACGCTATTTTGACATTTATTTTACTGATAGACATTATCTACTATAGAATATACTATTATATATAGATTGTTTAATGGATCCTTAGAGGATGGAAAATCGGGTAACATCTCTTAATTTAGTGCACTCATATTTGTGATTTTGATTTGACTTACATAAGAGTATTTTAGTCCTGACTCGAATGTTTTGTCTTTTCATTATGCTTGGGTCAGTTCTGAGTTTTTCAACGTTTTGAAGACTATTCTTTGGAGGACGAAGATGGAGCTTTGGTATATTACTATTATTATTATCCCCTACAACATGTTATTCTGCTGTATTGATTATTTATTTCTGATGTATAGATATAGCTCTGATATGTGTGTAGATTATAAACAGAAGTATATTAAACAATTTTTTTTATATTTATCGATTATTATATTTTATCGTTTTCGCTGTGAGATTCTGTATTTTGTTTGCTTCTTCTCTTCTTATTTTTCTTATTCAACCCCACTGATTATCTACATTTCGGATTGTTTAAGTCGGACATGTGAGGATTATGGTCGATTTAAACCTTCCGAAACGTGGGTCGTCTCAGCTTGTTGATCGTTTGGGGTTAAAATCCCAATATACATCCAGTAGCAGCTGTCTCTTCATTATGAAAGATCCTATGCAAGGACTATACGCTACTAATCCTAGGGATTTCCCAACAGGATGTGGTCGTGTGGCATTCAAATTGATGTGATATGTGATATGTGAAAGGTAATCATTACCTCGAGCTTCATCAACCAGAAATGACCAAAACAGGGTTAGATTCGGCAAGGCTAAGTGGTCGCTTCCAAGTAGGATATGATCATCCTCTTCTAGATATACCTTTACATGCTATGACGTCGTGTATCGGATTATTACGGTTTTCATTCTATGAGGACCTCGAAAAAGGTCGGTAACGACCGGAAGATGACATATTCGGTACTATTTAGTTATAGAGGTAGGACGGTCTTATGTTGGTAGAGGTCAGATGTTCTATGCCTTGGGACATCCATCTAGAGGTGCACCCATCAGAAGGTGGTCCCCTCACCTGGTAATCTGCATGGAAATCCAAGCTTCACTACGTGCCTTCCATTTTGATTGTATTACCCATTTCGAGCTACATGTTGGAATTTAATCAATGTAACAATTTTGGCTATGATTAATATTATTTTTATAATAGACACTAGTATAATATAAGAGGATTTGATATGAAATGTTTAAGTTATCATAAGGTAAAAGCATGTCCGTGTTTATGTGTGGGTGTATCTTACGAGATACTTTTGTTTTGATAAGGGAAAAGTTTGGTGATGTAATAAATTCAGTCGAGTGTGTTTCTCATGCTGCTTTATTAGACTGATCCGGACGTTCTTCCCTTTTAATGCTTGGGTCAGACCGAGTATATTTATAGTTTTTGATTTGGTGCTTTTGGAGCTTCAGTAAGAGTGCTGGGGATCTTCATTTTCACATACATGTATCTTTTTTGATTATCCGCTTTGCGCATTATTGTTGTTGTTTATAGTATCGGCAATTGTAAGGATAGGTTATTATAGCTAGGCTGATGATTAGTGATTGATTGTCAAACTCTAATTAATGTATGTATATATTGTTTCTGTTTTGTAAAGATCACTCAGATGATATTATATGTTTTCCACTATGTTGTGCGATTCTGTATTGTTCTGTTTGGTTCTATCTTCTCTTTTCTTCTCTTCTCTTCTTCTCTCTTCTTTTCTTTCTCATGACTTTCCGTCAGTCTGTCCTTTTTGGTTCGGACATGTGTGGCTTGTTGTCGATTCAAAGGGTATGGATTTGTAGGTCATCAAACCAACAATTTTGATGTTTAAACCATTACTTAGGGTTTTACAATTTTGATGTTTAAACCATTACTTTGGGTTTTCCAATTAATTGATCATACAGATCTTCATTTAGAATCATCAATTCAAACAAAAATAATATTTTTAATTCTAATAGATGTACAAATGAAGTTTAAATAAATACTTATTTACATCATAATCACATCGTAGATAAATCCCTCGCCTTGTATAATCAATTTGAAGAGATAGCGAATTGAAATCTTTAAGCTTTCTTTCTTTTATTTGATTTGTAAATTTGCATTGCTTCTCCTATCCTTTTTTCCTTGTTTTAAAGCTAGACCTCTCTTCTCTTTTTGTTTAATCGAGGTTTGTTGTGAAGAATTTAAATTAAGAAATGTGGAAGAGGTATAGGATTAAAAGTATAGAGTCTATCAACTAGAGGGTATGGCTTAGAATGAAAGAGGTAAGAGTTGAGCATGTACTTATAGGTAGGAATTAGATGCATTCTAGGCCGGGAAAATTATTTCTAGACTCATATTCCTTACTAGTACATATTTTCAAAAAAATCCCTTTTACTTAGTTAAAATAACATTTATGTACCTGATTTAATATCGTTGATTATATTCCGGACCAATTAATGTCATTAGTTAATGGTCTAGTGTGTGTATCTATGTGTGTGTATGTGTGTACATACATACATACATACATATAGATTGACATTAATTGGGAACCTTACACTTTGTTAGTAATTGCTCAATCAATTTGTAATTGATTCGTATTAACCTTTGCAGATTTAAAAATTGCATTTACACTTATTTTTTACAAGAAAAGAGATAGCGTACCATTTTTTAAGAAATGCTTTCCTTTCATGAATATATTGTTGTCTTTTTTCAAAATGTAACGTTTCTTTCATTAATTAAAGCAATAAATTTCATTATCATGGTAATTAATGTTTTTTCGCTGAAATGGTTATAAAGTTTGTGGATGTGAATAGCTTCCCCCTTTTCTTTTAATGCATATTAAAAAAAATTTGCTCTCTTAAAGTAATTCAAACATGCTCATTAAAATTGCTTACTAAATAAATTTTGATTTATTCTTGTAATTAATTCTTAAACACGAATTTCAAAGTTTGCACAAAAACCAAAATGTGCTGTGGTAAATGTTCTATATTTTATTTATAAAATATATGTTTATGACATTTTACATATGAATTTAAGCTAGAAAAATCTAATTGAAAAAATGTCCCCTTAAATTATTTGTTTATTTTTGTTAAAAATACGAGTTGTTGCATTCTCTCCCTTAAAACAATTTTGTCCTCGAAATTCCAAAAGACGGAAAATGCAACTGGTGAAATTAACTATACAATACAACCATGTGTATGTATAATGCATACACTCAAACCACACCACACACAATGCATCCAAAACATATATCTAGACAACTCATATTAAACACATTTTTTTCTTACATTTCTAGCGATATAAGATATGATATCCATACAAATAACTATTATAGTGTGAATCTAGGTAGCAATATACAAACAAATGGAAAAATATGTGTAAACAAATAATATATGGCAGTAATAAAATAAATTCAAATAATAAGCACATCCATCAATCAACATATGTCATGAATATGGCATGTAAATCACGCATAATACTAATGCAACTCTTATATGAATGTAAGATTATGGCATATAGATATGGATGCAAAACATCCTACAATATACCAATAATTTCCATACGTATGCAATGTGATACAGAACGATTCAAGTCATATCCCAAACATAAGCCATGCAACAAAACGTATTGCATCATTTAATTTCCAAAATTAATAGTAAGAATCTATAACAACAATTTATCCACACCTAGTCCTAACAAATAAGCAAATGGAAAGATCCTCCAATGAAGAGTCGAAATGAAAAGATCAAATTATGTACTCCACTTTTCAAGTACTATCAACTAGATTGTTCTTCCAACTTTAACTTATCAACTTCTAGCATATGAACTCAATTCAAAGCACCCCAATTATATGTAAACTTATACAATGCATGCTACTAACCTGGATAAACTGATACCAACAAGCACCACAACTGATAATCTTAGCATAATATGCCCAACGGAATATATAATATCATGCAACCCTCAATGCACAGACATGATGCCTTAAATCATCCCGATACATATCGACCACTTCATCTTTTAGATATTAGGATAAGACAACTCGAAAGTGAGCAGTGACTCACCTAACGTCAAATTACTAGAATCGCTTACTACTCATTTTCTCCTAAGAATATCAAAACTGGTGATGTATTAAACTTGGGAAAATAGCATAAGTCCTATTCTAATTTTGATTCAACTTAACTTCTATATTTCAATTAGGGTATTTTCTACTTAAATTTTTACAAGTAGGAAGGTAGATTGAGCAAGATTTCTTTGCCCGATCTGGTTCGGTCTAGGCCGACCCAAGTACATGTCGACCCAAAAACTAACCAAGGCTAGGGATATGTGACTCGGCTTCTATACCTAACGTCAAATCAAATCCACGTTGTGTCCACATTGACCCCTCTACTCAATTTCACATCAAGCCAAATATCGGCCAAGGCATCATACAATAACTCCAACATCCCGCTCACCAATCAAAACAAGGCAAAAGCATAACTCGACCCAGTCTGCTTCGACCATCTCAGCAACGATCGGCTCTCTCATGCCGGCCTGCTTTTAGCACGACACTAAGTGAGTCCACTTGCTCACGCATCTCTTCCAACTATTTGTCAAATGACAAAGCTCAAGATCAACTCCAATGTTTCCCATCATTGGTCTAGTTTCAGTACAACCACTTACGGCCTCCAGCACATCTGATCATCCCTAGCTCGGCTCGTTATGATCTCAACTTTTAGTAATTCTCTATCATCTCCATGGTTTCAGCGGCCACTTGACTTGCTCACCTGATCTTGCTAGTTAGGCTTAAGAGTGTAAAGTGATGAAAGGTACATCCAAGTGTATCTACTCCTGATAAGAAGAATATTACATTTCCCATAACATACCTCCACATTTTGAATGCATTAAATGCGAAGGAAGGTAGTGCATGCACTTAAATAGTTCTCCTATTGACATTTATCTCTGCCATGCGTTCCTTCAATTTAGCCAGCCATATCCCACCAACTCCGTTCAACCAGATCAATGACTAGGCATGTTTCCTGCCTATTTTGCATCACGATGTCAACCATCCAAACATTAGTTTCAACTACTATAAGAATCCCTTGCATTCCTATATCAAAGGCATTGGTTTTGGTAGGTTTTCGTCGATAGGGGAGGTTTTTGTTTGGTGGTGGTTGGTTTTGGTTGGTTGTAAGGCAGGTTGTTCAGAGAACGGATAGCCAGACCAAGGTTAATTGGAATATGTAGGAAGTCCAGTCATGACACTCATCCCAGAGCTCTTCACTCTACAAGCTCTCTAGATTACTGGCTCCATTAGTCATAAGTGATTCCCATTTCTTATTATTCTCTTATAATTCCTTTTAATTGTAAGGGAATCATATAGTAAGAGAACTTCATATTGGACATAGGCATCTTTGTCGAACCACCCAACAATTTGTGTCATTTACCTTTGAATGCTCGTATTCCATAGTTTTCCATCTTAAGGCTGGTAATTAGAAGGTGACCTTCACTCTTTACAATGCATTATCTTCATTTCATGGTTGGAAAAAATAGAGTCTCCATTTTGACAGCAGAAGGAGGGCCTCTGTCTAAACTCTCAACATTTCCTTACCCATCTTCCCCTCTACAAGATCCTCTCACGCCTCGTGTTCCACTGCCAGCTCCGGTGACTATGAAAATTCCCTTGAGAAGTTGGTCCATAATCTTAGTCTATCTTCATGTCATGTGCCAATGTAGCGTGTGCCAGTTCCCTCCCATTACTCCTACAATCAATCAAATGATGGAGGTTACATGTGTATTCTTCATAAGGATTTCACCAACTATCGAAGGATGAATTCCTCTATCTCTCATTTTTCATCAAGTGGCGTCAACCATAATAGTGTAAGTGGCATCCCCTCCCATGGAGGGAAAGGGACACGCTTCTCTCTAATCCTATGAGTTCTCCCTTCCATAAGAACGCCTGGGCTGGTCTATGATTATGGTTAAAAACTGAGGGTAAGACAACTAGGCTAACAGTCATGAACACCTATCGTTTATCCCTTTAAAATGTGGATCATCCTCCTCGAGCCATTAAATAACTCCCTTGTCTGTATTTACCTTCAACCATGTTTAGAAGTAGCCGAACGTCCGCCTATATGTTTAAAGACGTCCGGGCTTAATAGATATCGCCCATCTTAAGAACGAATACAAGCTCATCCCAACATCACAAATATGTTCTTACTCTAGATAATTACTTCTACTATCTATTAAGTATTATGAACAGTGGTACTTGCCATCCTCACAGTTTTACATAACATTTGCACAATAGTGTTCAAGCCAACCTTGTGCTTCAATTTGAGTTGGACTTGTATTCAACTTACGAGTAGTGATATATCACCCAAGAGAACTTTTGAGCCCTTATTCACTTCAGTTTGAGCTAGGCCACGTGAATACTTACCACTTGGGAGAAACAATGGGCAAATATGTGCTCCCTCTTAACAACAATGCTGCCCGCCACTCAATACCGGGAGGACACTTAGTTCATATAAATTTCCAGGCTCAATCCATCACATAACCACATTGCTATTTAACATATCTTAAAATAAGGAAACATTTTCTGCAATTAATTTAGGGATTAGCTATCCAAGACACGCTACTCTACAGGTTACATGCAAACAAGCAGAGATAGAACAACAAATTTATAGACAAACTTGCAACAAAAGACGTGTTTTATTTAGTTCAAAGAGTGTAGGGGAACAACGCCTTAACCAAAATGCTTATAATAATTTTCCATCAACAAGTAGTTGAAAAGAAGAAAAGGAAAAAGAGAATCAGAAGTCCACCATGGAGCCCCACCAAAAGAACCAGATTCAAATGTGTAGATGAGCACTCTTGGCACTAGTCGGTCGATATTTTCCTATGAAAGTAGGGGTACACTGCCATCATCAGAGCCTTCCACAATGAATCTCAAAAGTGATCTCAAAAAGCTTCTAGGCAACGTCATGGAGCAGATCATGTTTTCAACTATAATATCAAAGGCAGAGGCGACAAACATTACTCTTTCCAGTAAGTCACCCTGGCTCTTTTGTCGACCTTGGTTTGGGAAAATTTGAGCAAGATGGCAAGGAAGCCCATCGCTATCTACTTAATCGTTAGCTCACTGAACAATCTCAATCGAAAAGATGGCCAGAAAGTGCGATCCTAGGCCAAGCAACGAGGTAAGATCCACCTTAAAGATTTTCAAACAGCGGTAGGAACTGTAATCAACAAAAAAAGTTTTACACCTAAGAAAGTTTTCTCCTTTCTTTTAACTCTAAACAAATATGATGTGACGACCCAAAATTTTGAGCAATATCAATTTAATAATCTTTGTTAATAATTAAATTGATTTGATCATTTTACATTATAAATTGACAAGTTAAATTCTTTTAAAGGTTACTAATAATAATTTGATGATATCTATCAACATTTTTCCTAACAATATAAAATTGGCAAGTTTAATTCTTTTGAAAATTAATAATATTTTAATTTGGAAATATTTATTTTAGCAATTTAAAATTGGTAAGATTCATTTTTCAAAAGGAAATCCAAAAATTTTCTATTTTCTATATATATATATATATATTGATATATCTTGTAAATAGGAAGTTTTGAATGTACTAAAAGCTTTATATTCAAATTTTATATATATATGAAAATATATATTTTAGTTTGGATTGTGTTTCAAAATTTAACATAGTAATTATCAAATCTAATGTTAAAATGATTTTCCATTTGAAATATGTATATATTTGTATATATTAGAGATAGGAAGAAAATATTGATTTGGATTTAGTAAGTGTTTTCAAACTTTATTATATATATAACTTGTAATTTGAAATGTTTATTTGATTTAATACTTTTGAAATTGATAATTGAGATTTAAATTTTTATAACAAGAATAACTTCTTATTTATTTTAAATATATATTTTAAGCTTTTGTTTTAAATAAGAATTAATTTGAAGTTCACTTTCAATTGTTTTCAATATTCTTTCATCTTAATTTTATCATAAGATAAATTGTTTTAAATTTTAAATATAAAGAGTTAAACTCAAATTTTCAAATTTTTAAACATATAACATTTTAAATTGAATCAAAAATATAAGTTATTTATAAATGTTTACATGAATTCATTTTTGAATATTTATTAAAATCTAAACTTGTTTATTAAAAGATAAGTACATGAATATTACATAATTATATTCATAATTTAAATAGATTATTAAAAAGAGAAAATAACATTTAAAATATTAATTAAACATTAAAAACATTTGTTAAACATTAATAAAGCATTAAATTACACTTGTAAGTACATTAAATTATGTAAGGGACATTTGTAAGAATATAAACATTAAAGAGACAAGTGTCATTCTCTTTGATAATTGGATTTTAAATTAAAAATAATGATATGAAGAAGAGTTTTATTTTCAGCAAATTTCTTTCTTCATTCTCAACCAAAATGTAAATCAAATAAATATCAAAAATAAAAGAAGTCAAATACAGAAATCTGAAAGAAAAGAAAACCTTGAATTCAATCTGGATATTCAAAATCAACATGCATGTTCTTCATCAATGCAAATATGCAAATCTGGAAAATACAACAACAGATTTCATTTCAACATGCAAAGTGAATTCAATAAGCTTGGAAAGTATTAGTTCTATCTTCTACAATTTAAGGTGAGTAAATGGAATTTTTAAAAACAGTTTTAAACCGGAATTTTTTCGTGTGCTTATGATGAATATCATGATGTTGATGAATACTTGAATTTTTAATTTGATGCATGTTTGAATTGTGAATAATTGATCTCCTGTGCAGTTGAAACTTATGCTCTTTGTAAAATAACAGGGTTACAATTTGATAATAAATTCAATAACTAGTTTTTGAATTCGAATCTGACCTTGAATTGTAAATAGATGTTGATTGTAATCAAGTAAGCTATCATCTAAAAATAATTTCAAGTTTTTAAATTGAATAATTTGTTATGAATCTTTGAATTTACAGTAAAATCTAACTTGGGTCAAAATTTTATGTTTTCAATTTTTAATTTTGATTTCATAATTGAATTGCAAATAGTAAACCATGATTTTTGAAGCTTGTATCTTGATTTTTAGATTTGTAATTGAAGAGAATTTTTGAATTGACTGTTTTGGGCATTTTGGCCAATTCACGGCGAACTACGGCAAGATGAGCGGCGAGGTTGAGCGTGGAGGTCAAGGAGAGGACAAAGATCATCAAAAAAATACTTGTGTATTTTTTTGACAATCGAGATGACCGGAATTCGATCGTGTAGGGTTTTGCAACTTGTTTTTGCCAACGCTGTTCTATTTGGAATCACGGCGTCGAGATGCTACCGGAGTCGAGCGCGAAGGGTTCTGGTGATGTTGGGGAGCAAGGCGGAGCTTGGGTTAAGGTGGCGAGGTATCCCGAGAGGGGGATGGTCGGCGGTGATCATTTTCTGGTAGTGTTTGTTTTAGCAATTTGGGTTTGAGGTCGAAATTTCGATTCTCGATAATATAAAAGTTTCTGGGTTTCGCGTTAGGACGTTGTGCTCGAGGGTGACTTGTCGAAGCCATGGCGATGATCGCTGGTGGAAGGAGGGGTGGTGCATGATGCACGGTATCCTGTATCTGAGGAGTTAAGGTTAGGGGAAGAAGAGTTGGGTGTTGGGTAGGCTTGAGCTCGGGTATGTGTTCGGGAAAGATTCGAGTTTTACTCGAAGCAAGGTAAAAGGTTTGGGAGACTCGGGGTAAACGCGGGGGATTCCAGTGGGTTGCTCGAGTTTGGTTGAGTAGGCTTTTGTTTTGGGTTCTGGAAGTTTTTAAAGTTTTAAAAATTTAGAAGTAACGTTTTTTTAAAAGTTTTGAAACTAAGGGAATATGATTTTGTAAATCATTCAAGTTTTAAAACCAAAGTAAACAAGTTTTTATTTATAAAACAAATTGGTTCAAAGTTAAGTTTAAATAAGTTAAATATATATATTAAATATAAAGTTTTTAAAAATAAAGTAAGTGGGTTTTCAATATTTAAGTTGTATTAAATTTTATTGAATAACTTTGGAAAGTTTTAAAGATTTAAAAAGTTTATTTTAAATGTTTAAATTGTTAAGATTAAAATTGATTTCTAAAATATTTTTTTTTAAAATAAAGATAAATGATAAAGATTTAGAGATCAATTTTAAAGAAGATTTATCTTAAGAAATTAAGTGTTTGATTAAGTGAAGATAAATAAATTTGTGAAGATAATTAAGATAATCAAATTGTTAACGATTGAAAAAGTTATTGGTTAATATAAATAATTTAATTAAGATAATAGGTTTCTTAATTAAGAATCTTTTTAATATAGTAAATTAAAGAATCATTTAATTAATTTAAATGATTAATTAAATAATTAATTAAGTATAATCACTAGGTGAAGTAATTAAGTGATTAATTACTAGAGGTAATTAAGTAAAAGATAATTACTTTATGAAAGTAATTTAGTAGATATGATTAAGGGTTAATCACTTGTGTTATTAATTAAAGAATTAATATAATTAATTAAAGGTTTTAAATTTAGTTATTAATTGAAGACTATTAGTTAATGAAGGATTAAGAGTAATTAATAAAGCGATTAATTACTTTATAAAGTAATTAATTAAAAAGAAATGTAATTAATATAAATAATCATTAATTATTGGAAATAAATAATAAACTGTTAATTAATAATTAAAGGGTAATTAAATTATAATTAAGTTTTAATTACTAAATGCAATTAAAAAGTAATTAATAAAATGTGTTTAATTAAAAGTAATTAATCAAGTATAATTAATTAAAAGTAATTAATCAAATGTAATTAATAAAAAGGTGATTAATCAGGTGTGATTAATTAAAGGATAATTAAGGAATAATTATCAGAATAATTAAAGGATAATAAATCAAATGTGATGAATTTAAAAAGGGTAATTAAGAGATAATTATTTGGATAATTAAGAAGTAATTAATTGAGATGATTAATTAATATTGTAATTGAGGAATAATTACTTGAAGTAATTAAGAGGTAATTAATCAAGGGGGATTAATTAAAGTGGATAATTAAGTGATGTTTATTAATTAATTTTTAATTAATTAATGAATATGTAAGTTGGATTAATAATAATTCCACATGATTAAGTAAGGAATTAATTTAATTAAGGATCAATTAAATTAATTACGTTTGGATCAAACTTGTTATGGATGATTAATGATTAGATGATAAATATCGTTGGATGACTTAATGATATTGGATGTCATTGATTGATATATGATGATATGGATGTGATATATCTGAGATGTGATATATATGCTGCCTTGTGATATGTATGGATGAATGTGATAATAATTGATTATCTATCTGTGCAATGTGAATCATCCGTTTATGTTTAAGTTATTTCTGAATATCTAGTGTTAAAACTCTTAAGTACAACTTGGACATTAAAATGGCGTTTGGATTCGATGAGACCGGGATCGGGTTTCCATATTTGGATATCCGAAAACCACATCGATCCAAATTAAACGTTAGGTCGTGAATCCAAGTGGAGTGCAAGTGAAGACTCGAGGTGTAAGAACTATTCGTCAGTATAACTTCAGGGGTGATTCCGTGATGAGTTTGACAGAAATAGTACTTACAGGTTCAAGATGGTGATTCAGAGTGCAAGGGCTATGGTCGTTGACTCTGAGGGTGATTCCAAAATCGGTGCAACGAGATAATGCCTTCGGTTCCGTTCGAACCCGGAAAAGACTTATATGGATTGAATGCTTTCAGAACATTGTCAGGTGGACGATGATCATTCTAAGATAGATATGTCCTGTAAAGGTAATCGCAGCCTCAAGCCTCATCAACCGGGAATGGATAAAACTGGGTAGGTGCAACAAGGTTAAGTGGGTCATGCCCAAGTAGGACGAGATTTATCCCTGTCTAGATGTCCCTTTTTATTTCGGCTTTGTGGGCGGTTGGATCTACAACCAACTGCGGGGTGGTCTTGTTCGAGACTGTTCAGTAAGGAATGGTTCCGGCCTTGTGTTGCAGAGGATCGGGATTGGTCCTCGGTACGGTAATCTTGGCCAAGTACTGTGACGGACGGTACCCCAGTAGCCTTGCCATTGATGGAAACTCATTCTTCCTACGAGACCCTACGGTTTTATTTGTATTACCCACTTTTGTGGCTAGTCGCTGGAATTTAATAGATTTAACAATTTCGACTATTTCTTATTTACTTGAAAACCCTAGACACTATTATAATATCACTGGATATCCTATCAAATGTTTTGGTTAGCGTAAGGTAAAAACTTTTTCATGTTTATGTGTGGGAAGTCTTACATTATACCTTTTCTTTTCAAAGGATTTTCTAAAGTTAAGCAATCTTAAACTGTTTACTCACACCAGACCCCTGTCTGACCCGATTGTTTATTTTCTATTTTATTAAACTCTCATATTATGTATGAGTAGTCAAGTGATTCAGGTTTTCCTTGACGAATTCTGGAGGAGCTTTGGAGCAGGAGGTTTCAGCGTGTAGATATATAGATAGAGTTTCCGTTGTGTGTTATTCTAGATGTATAGTTGTGTACTCTGATGTATATGATACTATATATATGTTATATACTATATTTCATTCGTTCCGCTGTGAGATTCTGATGTGTTGTTGTTCTTTCTTCTCTTTCTTTTCTTCTTCTATCCCTTTCTTTCTTAAATAGTGATGCATCTTTCTGGTGATAGAAAGTCGGGTTGCTACAGTTGGCATCAGAGCATTAGGTTGAGTGAATACCTAGGCTTTGGAGTGGTGTTTATCTTGAGAGCACGTACTTGTAATTTTTATATATTTATATATCTGCCTAATCTATTGGGTTGTCTGTTCGGATTTTCCAACATAGGTTATAAGGGTAAATAAGGTAGGAGTGTGTGGAACACGACTACTACTAATGGGAGAGGCTCATATGTTGTGGTTGGAGGTATATCTGTCGAGATTGTAGACCTAATACTGTCTCGAATAAGCTTTGTCGATTGGTGAAAGGATTTCATTGATCCCAGAGGAAGTCTTTTCAAGGATTGGAGTATATTCTTGAATTGGGGGTTGATTTGCTCTCGAGTGAGCGGGACTTCCAAGAGTCGAATCTCTCAGCTGAGCAGAAGCAGGTGATGGTACCTTGATAGCTTCAGGAAGGAATAGCTGTGTGGTGAGATGCAGTATCCATAGATGGTTCTGAAGATGTTCTTTGGAGCAAGATTTAGAGAGTGTTGACGGAACATTGATGCCTAATGCAGGGAGGATTCTGATGTTTAGAGATTTTCTGGATCTTAAGTAAGGGAGTCTTATCTATATTGAAGTATGAGACTAAGGTCGATGAGTTACCTTATTTCGGACATGGTCTCATTTGTTCCCTTAAGAAGAACAAGTGGTTGGTTTTTGGTTTGGAGCCGAGTTTCTTAAGAAGATGTCTACCCGTCTCAAGGATTTTTAGCGGAATTGGGTGATAGTTTTGTGTTTCAAGGAGCTTTTGGGTTAAGGATGATCTTTTGGATTAGTAGTAGCATTGAAGTGAATTTTGAAAGCAGCTGCGTGGACCCGTTTCTTCGATGGTTTAGAAATATTTGGGATTCTACTATCGACAGACCAGGCAGATAGTGAAGGCTTACCCATTTCTTCGGAAGGCTCAGCAGAGTAGGATATTTGTTGGAAGTGATCTATCAGTTTTTCTGGTAGATAAGCCATTCTGGAAGGATTGATCTCGATTAGGAAAGCTGTTCTTGTTGGTGAAGATAGTTCTCTGGAATCTGAACAGGGTAAGATAGCAAAAGTGACTTGCGATTAGTTTGGGAAATTTTTGGGTATTCTTTGGTTTGGGAATTGAGGCATCTCATATGGAGGTAAAAGCTATGAAAGTAGTTAGCGATTTTCTAGAGGTTTTTGAGGAAATCAGAGGTTTACTCGAATCAGAGATTGAGTTTTCTTATCGACTTGGATTTCCAGGAGTAATTCTGATGGTTCAACCATATAGAGGGATGACTCTTAGAGTGAGATGAGTTTGGTGAGGCAGCTCAGGATTCTTTGGAGAGGATTGATCATCTAGTTTTAGTTAAGATTCTTTTGGGATGTTTTGACCAAGTGGAGTGGGTCGGATGAACAGGGTATGGATAAAGTTTGTGCTCGAGTTCTTCGATAGCATTCTCATCTACTCTAGATCAGTGTTGTGCAGCGAAAGCGAGATAGCAGTTATTGTAGTATGGGAGCAACCGAAAGTTGTAGTTTTCTTGGATTAAAGGATTTCTACAGGGAATTCAAGTATGAAGAAATTTTCTGGATTTGAAAGGCAAGGTTGTCAAGTACAACTATTTGGCTATTCCGAATAAGAGATGTAGGTCTGAAGTCTACTAATGCTTGTGGAATAGAGTTGTGTATTGGATTTCAGCAAATTTTGAGAGATCTATTTTGTTGAGTAGGATTAGGAAATTGAATTAATTTTTGGTACAGTTTATTTCATTAAGCAATCAGCAAGGGTTAAGTTGATCAGCAAAGTTGAAGGTGACTCAGGAGCATCAGAAGAGTATGCAGTTAAGAATTGAGGAGATTTGGAATGAGAAATTGGAATTTGGATATTTCTTTAGATTTATCCGATCAAAGGAGATATAAGACTGGGTAAAACTGGAGAGTTAGCTCCAGAAGCATTTTTAGTTTTCCTGTGTTCTCTAGAGATTAGATTTTTATCTACAGGATTGAACTGCCAGTTCGAATAGATGGAATTCATTGTATTTCACATATCTTGGAGGAATATGTGTATGATTCATCGAGTGATAGAATCAGCAGTACAGAAGGATTTGGCAGTTGAGTTGGTTTTGAGCTTAGTCTGATATCTTGTTCAGATTTGTAGATCCAGATGAGGGAATTCTTGGTTATAGTAGTATAGTCACTTAAGATTCAGTTGAGCGAGTATTCCAGAATAGGTACCTGGGAACTCTTAATAATATTAGGAAGATCTATTCAGAATTTTGTCTGGATAGATAAAATTATTTGTTTGAATTGGTTGCTATGATTGATTGTGTGATAGCTGATTGAAATTTGAAAATTTTTGCTGGGTTATTAAATTATCTTTGCCTTTAAAATTTCGGGGACGAAATTCTTTTAAGGGGGAGGAATGTGATGACTCAGAATTTTGAGCAATATCAATTTAATAATCTTTGTTAATAATTAAATTGATTTGATCATTTTACATTATAAATTGACAAGTTAAAATTCTTTTAAATGTTAATAATAATAATTTGATGATATCTACCAACATTTTTCCTAACAATATAAAATTGGCAAGTTTAATTCTTTTGAAAATTAATAATATTTTAATTTGGAAATATTTATTGTAGCAATTTAAAATTGGTAAGATTCATTTTTCAAAAGCCAAACAAAATATTTTCTATTTTCTATATATATTGTGATATATCTTGTAAATAGGAAGTTTTTAATGTAATAAAAGCTTTATATTCAAATTATATATATATATATATACAAGAAAATATATATTTTAGATTTGATTGTGTTTTAAAATTTAAAATAGTAATTATCAAATCTAATGTTAAAATGATTTTCCATTTGAAATATGTATATATTTGTATATATTAGAAATAGGAAGAAAATATTGATTTGGATTTAATAAGTGTTTTCAAACTTTATTATATATAATTTGTAATTTGAAATGTTAATTTGATTTAATACTTTTGAACTTGATATTTGAGATTTAAATTTTTATAACAAGAATGACTTCTTTATTTTAAATATATATTTCAAGCTTTTGTTTTAAATAAGAATTAATTTGAAGTTCACTTTCAATTGTTTTCAATATTCTTTCATCTTAATTTTATCATAAGATAAATTGTTTTAAATTTTTTATATAAAGAGTTAAACTCAATTTTTCAAAATTTTAAACGTATAATATTTTAAATTGAATCAAAAATATAAGTTATTTACAAATGTTTACATGAATTCATTTTTGAATATTTATTAAAATCTAAACTTGCTTATTAAAAGATAAGTACATGAATATTACATAATTATATTCATAATTTAAATAGCTTATTAAAAAGATAAAATAACATTTAAAATATTTATTAAACATTAAAACATTTGTTAAACATTAATAAAGCATTAAATTACACTTGTAAGTATATTAAATTATGTAAGGGACATTTGTAAGAATATAAATATTAAAGAGACAAGTGTCATTCTCTTTGATAATTAGATTTTAAATTAATAAAATGATAAGAAGAAGAGTTTAATTTTCGGCAAATTTCTTTCTTCATTCTCAACCAAAATGTAAATCAAACAAAGATCAAAAATAAAAGAAGTAAAATACAGAAATCTGAAAAAAAGAAAACCTGGAATTCAATCTGGATATTCAAAATCAACATGCAAGTTCTTCATCAATGCAAATATGCAAATCGGGAAAATACAACAGCAGATTCCATTTCAACATGCAAAGTGAATTCAATAAGCCTGGAAAGTATCAGTTCTATCTTCTATAATTTAAGGTGAGTAAATGGAATTTTTAAAAACATTTTTAAACCTGAATTTTATCATGTGCTTATGATGAATATCATGATGTTGATGAATACTTGAATTTTTAATTTGATGCATGTTTGAATTGTGAATAATTGATCTCCTGTGCAGTTGAAACTTATGCTCTGTGTAAAATAGCAGGGCTACAATGTGATAATAAATTCAATAACTAGTTTTTGAATTCGAATCTGACCTTGAATTGTAAATAGATGTTGATTGTAATCAAGTAAGCTATCATCTAAAAATAATTTCAAGTTTTTAAATTGAATAATTTGTTATGAATCTTTGAATTTACAGTAAAATCTAATTTGGGTCAAAATTTTATGTTTTCAATTTTTAATTTTGATTTCATAATTGAATTGCAAATAGTAAACCATGATTTTTGAAGCTTGTGTCTTGATTTTTAGATTTGTAATTGAAGAGAATTTTTGAATTGACTGTTTTGGGCATTTTGGCCAATTCACGGCGAACTGCGGCGAGATGAGTGGCAAGGTTGAGCGTGGAGGTCAAGGAGAGGACAAAGATCATCAGAAAAATACTTGTGTCTTTTATTGATAATCGAGATGACCGAAATTCGATCGTGTAGGGTTTTGCAACCTGTTTTTGCCGGCGATGTTCTATTAGGAATCACGGCGTCAAGATGTTACCGAAGTTGAGCGCGAAGGGTTCTTGTGATGCTGAGGAGCGAGGCGGAGCTAGAGTTAAGGTGGCGAGGTGTCTCGAGAGGGGGATGGTCGGCGGTGATCATTTTTTGGCAGTGTTTATTTTAGCAATTTGGGTTTGAGGTCGAAATTTCGATTTTCGATCATATAAAAATTTCTAGGTTTCGCGTTAGGACGTTATGGTCGAGGGTGACTTGTCGATGCCATGGCGATGATCGCTGGTGGAAGGAGGGGTGGTGCATGATACACGGTATCGTGTATCAGAGGAGTTTGGGTTAGGGGAAGAAGAGGTGGGTGTTTGGTAAGCTTGAGCTCGGGTATGTGTTCGGGAAAGATTTGAGTTTTACTCGAAGCAAGGTGAAAGGTTTGGGAGACTCGGGCTAAATGCGGGGGATTCCAGTGGGTTGCTCGAGTTTTGTTGAGAAGACATTTGTTTTGGGTTCTGGAAGTTTTAAAAGTTTTAAAAATTTAGCAGTAATGTTTTTTTTAAAAGTTTTGAAACTAAGGGAATATGATTTTGTAAATCATTCAAGTTTTAAAACCAAAGTAAACAAGTTTTTATTTATAAAACAAATTTGTTCAAAGTTAAGTTTAAATAAGTTCTATATATATATTAAATATAAAGTTTTTAAAAATAAAGTAAGTGGATTTTCAATATTTAAGTTGTATTAAATTTTATTGAATAACTTTGGAAAGTTTTTCCAGATTTAAAAAGTTTATTTTAAATGTTTAAATTGTTAAGATTAAAATTGATTTCTAATATATATATTTTTTAAAATAAAGATAAATGATAAAGATTTAGAGATCAATTTTAAAGAAGACTTATATGAAGAAATTAAGTGTTTGATTAAGTGAAGATAAATAAATTTGTGAAGATAATTAAGATAATCAAATTATTAACAATTGAAAATTTTATTGGTTAATATAAATAATTTAATTAAAATAATAGGTTTCTTAATTAAGAATCTTTTAATATAGTAAATTAAAGAATCGTTTAATTAATTTAAAGGATTAATTAAATAATTAATTAAGTAATTAATTAGTGATTAATTAAAGATAATCACTTTGGAGTTAATTAAGTATAATTACTGGGTGAAGTAATTAAGTGATTAATTACTAGAGGTAATTAAGTAAAAGATAATTACTTTATGAAAGTAATTAAGTAGATGTGATTAAGTGTTAATCACTTGTGTTATTAATTAAAGAATTAATATAATTAATTAAAGGTTTTAAATTAAGTAATTAATTGAAGACTAATTAATTAATGAAGGATTAAGAGTAATTAATAAAGTGATTAATTACTTGTTAAAGTAATTTAGTTAAAAAGAAATGTAATTAATAGAAGTAATCATTAATTAATGGAAATAAATAATAAACTGTTAATTAATAATTAAAGGGTAATTAAATTATAATTAAGTTTTAATTACTAAATGTAATTAAAAAGTAATTAATAAAATGTGTTTAATTAAAAGTAATTAATCAAGTATAATTAATTAAAAGTAATTAATCAAGTGTGATTAATTAAAAGGTGATTAATCAGGTGTTATTAATTAAAGGATAATTAAGGAATAATTATCAGAATAATTAAAGGATAATTAATCAAATGTGATTAATTTAAAAAGGGTAATTAAGAGATAATTACTTGGATAATTCAGAAGTAATTAATCAGGATGATTAATTAATATTGTAATTAAGGAATAATTACTTAAAGTAATTAAGAAATAATTAATCAAGGGAGATTAATTAAAGTGGATAATTAAGTGATGTTTATTAATTAATTTGCAATTAATTAATGAATATGTAAGTTGGATTAATAATAATTCTAAGTGATTAAGTAAGGAATTAATTTAATTAAGGATCAATTAAATTAATTAAGTTTGGATCAAACTTGTTATGGATGACTAATGATTGGATGATAAATATCATTGGATGAGTTAATGATATTGGATGATAGAGGATGTCATTGATTGATATGTGATGATATGGATGTGATATATCTGAGATGTGATATATATGCTGCCTTGTGATATGTATGGATGAATGTGATAATAATGGATTATCTATCTGTGTAATGTGAATCATCCATTTATGTTTAAGTGATTTCTGAATATCTACTGTTAAAACCCCTAAGTACAACTTGGACATTAAAATGGCGTTTGGATTCGGTGAGACCGGGATCGGGTTTCCATTTTTGGATATCCGAAAACCACATCGATCCAAATCAAACGTTAGGTCGTGAATCCAAGTGGAGTGCAAGTGAAGACTAGAGGTGTAAGAACTATTCCTCAGTATAACTCTAAGGGTGATTCCGTGATGACTTTGACGGAAATAGTACTAACAGGTTCGAGATGGTGATTTAGAGTGCAAGGGCTATGGTCGTTGATTCTGAGGGTGATTCCAAAATGAGTGCAACGAGATAGTGCCTTCGGTTCCGTTCGAACCCGGAACGGACTTGTATGGATTGAATGCTTTCATAACATTGTCAGGTGGACGATGAGCGTTCTAAGATAGATGTGTCCTATAAAGGTAATCGTAGCCTCAAGCCTCATCAGCCGGGAATGACTAAAACAGGGGAGGTGGAGCAAGGTTAAGTGGGTCATGCCCAAGTAGGACGAGATTTACCTTTGTCTAGATGTCCCTTTTTATTTCGGCTATGTGGGCGGTTAGATCTACAGCCAACTGCGGGGTGGTCTTGTTCGGGACTGTTCAGTAAGGAATGGTTCTGGCCTTGTGTTGCAGGGGATCGGGAGTGGTCCTCAGTATGGTGATCTAGGCCACGTATTGTGACGGGTGGTACCCCAGTAGCCCTGCCATTGATGTAAACCCATTCTTCCTACGAGACCCTACGGTTTTGTTTGTATTATCCACTTTTGTGGCTAGTAGCTGGAATTTAATAGATGTAACAATTTCAGTTATTTCTTATTTACTTGAAAATCCTAGACACTATTATAATATCACTGGATTTCCTATCAAATGTTTTGGTTAGCGTAAGGTAAAAACTTTTCCATGTTTATGTGTGGGAAGTCTTACGTGATACCTTTTCTTTCAAAGGATTTTCTAAAGTTAAGCAATCTTAAACCGTTTACTCACACCAGACCCCTGTCTGATCCGGATGTTTATTTTCTGTTTTATTAAACTCTTGGGTACTCATATTATGTATGAGTAATCAAGTGATTCAGGTTTTCCATGACGAATTCTGGAGGAGGTTTGGAGCAGGAGGTTTCAGCGTGTAGATATATAGATAGAGTTTCCACTGTGTGTTATTTTGTATTGTTTTTCTTGTACTGTATATTAGATAGAAATGTTATAACTGTCCAAATTGAGATGTATAGTTGTGTACTCTGATGTATATGATACTATATCTATGTTATATATTATATTTCATTAGTTCCGCTGTGAGATTCCGATGTGTTGTTGTTCTTTCTTTTCTTTCTTTTCTTGTTCTACCCCTTTCTTTCTTAAATAGTGATGCGTCTTTCTGGTGATAGAAAGTCAGGTCGCTACATTTGAAAAAACCAAGAACGCACAAAAGTTTTTGGAAAAAAAGAAGAAGTTGAAGTAAATGGTTTTTAACAATAGGAAACTGTGCTGACATTTAGTGTTCTGAAGAAATTGCGTGGCAAAAGTTTCGTGATTTCAATGTGGAAGAAAAGGGGTTACTTATATTCCTCTCCTTTTAACCGCGGCCATTATGCTCCAAAAGAAAAAAAGATCGCAACCATTTAAGAATAATAAAGTACCGTATCACACCACAATCATGGGTGAAGCGACACACATCTCTACCATGTCTAGAGAAGCACAACCGCCACTATAAATGGCTCAATGTGAAGAGTACTTTAAATGCATAGTAGAGCCATCGGTCTGTGAGGTCTTTATGACTTAACAAGCTTTTATCCACATGTAGGCTTAGATTTGGGGCTAAAATGTTATTCAATTTTTTTCTAAGTACAAAGATAGATTGATTAAGGTTTCTAATCCTTGCGTGATCCGGTCCACACTGAATCAACTCCAGGCCAGCCTACAAACCCACTAAGGCTAGGGACAAGCTGGCTGAGCTTCTACATTTAGCGTCGACCCCAATCTTGGTTGGGCCTGCTTCTGCCCATCCATTCAATTACACATAAAGTTAGCTGTCGATCGAGGAACTCATAGCAACTCAAACAGCCCACTCGCCAATTATAGTGCGGCAAAAGCATAACTTAGATCGGTCAACATTGACTAATCTCGCTACGAGCTCTCTCATGCCCATCCACTTTCAATACGACACCTGTTTAGTCTACCTTCTCAAGCATCTTTCCTTGTTGTTTTTCGACTGGCACGGCTCAAGACCGACTTTAGCAATTCCTTATCCACTTTATGGACTCTGCAGCCAGTAAACCAATTCAACCCATCTTACTCCCTAGGCATGCAGGAGTAAAGCAATAAAAGGTTCAACCAAGTATAGCAGCATGATCCATTTTCCATGACATACTACCATGGTATAAATGCATTAAATGCAAAGCAAGGTAGGGTAGGCACCTAGTATAGTTCTCCTTTTGACATTCATCTCAACTACACGTTCCTTCCAATTAGCCATTTGTCTCCTATCAAGTCCATTCAACCATATCAATGGTCAAGTGTGATTCCTTCCTGTTTTGTAGTATGATATCAACTGTCAAGCATCAGTTTTAGCTACTATAAGAACGCCATGCATTGCCACATCGAATGATTTGATTTTTGTTCTTTTAGTTTGTAAGGTGGATTTTGGATGGTGGTGGTTGATTTTGGTTGTTTGATAAGAGGGTTAGTTAGAGAATAGATGGCAATGCCAAGGTTGATCGGAATATGCAGGAATTCTAAACATGACGTTCAACCTAGAGCTCTTCACTCAGCAAGCTCTTAAGGTTAGCTGCTCTATTACTCTTAAGTACTTCGCTTTTCTTATTATGCTCTTGTAATTCCTTTTAATTACAAGAAAGAAATATAGTTAGAGAACTTCAAAATGAACATATGCAGCTTTGCCGATCCACTATACATCTTGTGTCATTTTCTTTTAGATGCCTACTTTCCCGTAGTTTTCCACCCTTAAGCTAAGTTATTAGCAAGTAAGATTTGCTCTTTATGATGCATTAGTCTCATTCCGTGGTTGATGAAAAATAGAGCCAACAATATTACTCCTTCAATCTTGCAACCATTCCTTGTGTAATGTTAACTCCAACTTCATCTAGGATATCTTCTGTAATTTGAACTTCCAAATTTTATCATTACGTAATCAAATTCTATTAATGGGATCTTTCTCAATCATAATTACCCACCATTATACTGCTATTTTTCTATGGTTGGGTCAACTCAAATTCGAATGGAGTCTTTCTATTTTGATCCAATAGGTAGAACATTCAATATTTTAATAACATTATACACAAAAATTCTTCTAGGAACATCTCAAATGGACGTTGTTCTAGGATAGTAAATATGATATGGAATTCATGTCACCTCCTCCCCAAACAATATGCTTGCATTTACGATGGCAATTCAAGCATCAGTGCTATAGGGACTTATGTTCTATAGACAAACCCAAATCACCTCCAGTACTTGAGAGAGTAAACAATAGATGTCATCTCAAGATCATGGGTTGGATCATTCTTCCCATGTACTCTCAATTGACGACTAGTATAACAAACAACCCAACTATCCTACCCTATAACAATGCTCTATCCTAGTCGTAAGCAACGGTATATGTAGCAAATGCCTTCGGGTCATCAGGGAGTACTAAAATAGATGTACTAGTCAATAAATCATTATCTTGATCAAGTAATGCTCATATTCCAATTTCGCCAATAAATAATTTTCTTGATAATGTAATGCTCATATTCCAATTTCCTCGATAAAACTAAATTCTTCTTAGTAATGTGTGTTATCATCACATAATTCTTTGCAAAGTCTTCATGAACTTCTAGTAATAACTAGCCAAAACAAGGGAACTTCTTTTCTCCATAGCATTCTTTGGTATAGTAAATTATCCTGCCTTACTTTTTCCTTACTTTAAACATAAATAAGTTTTAGCCAAATCAATCTTCTAAACCTTCTTGTGCTAAGATTTGACAAATCAAACCATATTTGGTTAGTAAAACACAACGTGGTGTTCATTCTCTATTATTTTATAAAATCTGATTGGTACTCTACCTTTCTAATTGGAAAGTTGATTTAAAAGGCCATTAAATCCTTATTTTTCTTTATTTCTTACCGCAAAATCTTCCAATGCTTTACCACTCCCTAAATTTCAATACTACCATGTCCTTAGCACATTGGCATTTTACCATTCTTGTTAGTTTACTATATTCAATTCAATTTTATAGGCTGTGTAATTCTACTTATCTAACTCTAATCAAAAAATTTAAGTGATAACCATAATAACACTTATTTTTTCTTTTTAAGTAATAAATGTTTGATTTCAATATTATTTTATCAAAACTATCAATCTTTATAAAGTGAAAAATTCTTTGCAAAATTACCAAATACTTCCTTTTGACAAAAATCATGATACCTTGTTTTCAATTTAAATTTCACCTAAATTGGTTAAATTAAGTTGGAAAAATGGACATGAAAACATATATATCTCATTAAAAATTTCTTTTATAAGTAGGAAGTTTCACTAAAGTGTATTTCAAAAGAAAATGTGATACTTTAACACTTTTTTGCAAACTGTAATGGAAATATTAATAAAATAAATGACATTCAAAAGACAGATTTTACATACTTCTCAAAAAAAATTTCTTTCAACAGTTTCATTGTCAAAAGCAAAGTGCACATAAAAAGATAAGCACAACAATAAGTCTTACATTAACATTTTACAACAACCATAATCTTTAAAGTAGTTATGGAAAGTTACTTTTGGTTAAATTTTTCCCATGTTTGATGCTTAAAATGAGGAGTTGCTAATACAAACTTCAACTTCTATATTTTCCCAAAAATTTCAAATATTGACGTTTCTAACCAGTTAAAAAAATTCTTTCAATAAGTATTCATAAAGTTTGTTTGAATCTTTCATAGAAAATCATAAACCAATTTATTATAGATAAAATATCTGACATCAAATGTTTCTAACCTTTTAGACAACATTTCAAACGGTTTATCATTTACATTGGAGCAGATGAAAACTACCTAATTTTCCTAAGCCTGACTACATCATATAATCTAACTATGCTTTAAGTGCATACCACTTTGGCACCTCCCCTTTTAAAATGGTTAACTAAAATCGATCTTCCAATACAGTATCTAATCCCACTATAGTAACACTCTAGCAATTTAATTTAAATGAAATGGAGTTTCTATATCTATTTCCAATATAAGAGTAGGACTTACACTTTAACTGAGGTGGTTTACCATAACTTTGAGGAGTTATTCTTTTATGCCTATATTATCCTTTATCAAAATCATATTTATTTTTTATAGGTCCAATGGTGCAACTCTTCTTTTCTTTCTTTTTCAAACTGAGATTCGCGATTTACTTTATATTTCTAATTGATAAAGGGAACCACTATTAGCCTTTCTTTGTGTAGTAAGTTACAATAGATGTGATGGACTTGTTTTCATACCAACTGTTTTACATTTATTTTAACTCATAGATGTTTGGTTATATAAGAGAAAAGCCAATAAAAACTATATAGGTAAAAATATATTGGGCATGGGGTGTGTGTGCGTGTTTGTGTGTATGTAATGCATATATAAATAAACATATATGTAATAGAAAATTACAAATGCATTCTCTCATACGCCCTAATTTTGTAGGAATCGTTTAACCTAAGCTTCGATGCCAACTGCAATAATCAACACCTACGTGCAAACCAATCCAAAAACCAAAATGGCGTTTGAACTCGCATCATGCTTAGAAGTGCAAATCATTAGGTTTTGATGGTTTATATGATGTAGAGATAAATTTAAATATAGACACTCTATGCTATAGACCCCACAATGAAATGAATGAAATATAAATATTGAAAATATTCTAAATTAACTATTGTCTCAAAAATAACAGTTGCCTATAAAAGGAATGCCTAATTAATGTTTTCAAGTAAAAGTACAACAATGTTTAACTAACAAATATAATAAGTTACATATGGAAAATAACTATATATATATATATATATATATATATATTTCCAAGAGTCAAGTTGCCTTCTCCATGCATTTTATCCAAGTCACCTTACCTCTTACTAGGTCATCTTATAATAGATATAAAGAGGGAGAAATGCGAAGGATCAGATAAGGTCTGTTGAGTGAATAAAACCTCTAATGGTATGGTGTTGAAAGAAATTAAATCTTAGTTACAATATGCGAAACCTAGGGGTGTTCGTTTGTATATGTGTGTACTATGTATAAGGGATTAGTCACTTTTCACATTGTAGGCTAACAATCCTTAATGTGTCTAAATCCCATAATAATCAATGAATATTTCTACCCAAAGGTTGTTCAACCTAAAATTAAATAATCCTAGAAATATCCCTAGTGTATGGTCTCGATAATAAATAGCTCAACTATATGTCGAGTTAATAGTTTCAATGATAAATGGCTTAATCTGCATATACACACCGAGTGTACATCACAATGTCTGAGCACAATCCGAGTATACAATCCTAACAATTCATAACCGACCAAAACGTTAGGGTAACCTTCTCAGCGGTAAATAGGTCCTACGCATTATGTCATTCAACCTAAATCTAATTAACTTATTTAACAATACAACTTCCATGTAAGTTCAATCGCCTTGCATAGACGTATAACCCAACCATTGTGGACGTCTATGTTACCCTTCCTCATTGTCTAGTACGTTAAAGCATGTGACCAAGCATGCTAGAGTAACTGTAACAAGATTCCATTATTTAACCAATTTCAATTATTTAATTCAACAATTAAATTATTTCATAAACCACTATATTTGAAATTGAAGTCATTTAACCTATAAAATCTACTTTTCAATATTTAAATTCAATTAAATAATCCAATTTCGAATAACCAAAATTATGGATCGTTACATGCCATGAAGTGTGAACCTAGGTACATAACCCAGTGTGTAATAGATCCTGCTTATGAACTGCCGAAAATAAAAAAAGTGGGAACAGGTTTCCTTGTTCCTTCCTACTTTGCGTGCACCAGGTCCACGTTTACCTTGAGCTTGATTTAGTCATTCAAACATCTATCCTTAATTCCATACATCTAAATTTAAGTTTAGGCATCTAAATCATGTCATAATTGAATTGTTTCCTTTTTCTTTCGATTTTTTTGAAATCCAGATGTCGGGACTTTGAATCTAAAGCTCTTGCTGATGTATTTTTATTCATTCTCTATTTTAATTTATTTTTCACTATTCCTGCTTAAATTTAACTGAATAGGTCGTCTTTGCAGAAGTATTAATGTATAGTTTTAACTTTATTCACCTCAAACTTCTTACATGCTTTATCTAATACTATATATGTGATGACCCGCCTTTCATTCCACAAAAAGACGCATCATCAATAAGAAAGAAAGGGATAGGAAAGAGAAAAGATAGGAAAGAACTAAACAATATCAGAATCTCACAACGGAATGAAGAAAATGTATTAATCACATAGTTATTACATAATATACAACATCTATCAAAGTTACACAGCATTACATTATTAGACAGTCTTGAGGACCTGTCCATCATATAACTCAGAATCCATTACAATTTATCAACATAGCAGAAAACACTATATATCTAAATACGCTGAAGCCTCCTGCTCCAAATCTCCTCCAGAATTCGTCTAAAGCTATCCCGAATCCCTTGGCTACTCGTAAAAATTTGAGTACCCAAGAGTTTAAGAAAGCAGAAAATAAAATCTGGGTCAGACGTGGGTCTGGTGTGAGTAAACGGGTTAAAGTTGTTTAACTATGAAAATTATTTGAAATCAAAGTTATCTCGCAAGCCCATGCCACAAATAAACATGTCGGATTTTTACCTTACGATAACCAAAACATTTGATAGAAAATCCAGTGATATTATAATAGTGTCTAGGGTTTCCAAGTAAAATACAGAAATAGTTGGAATGCTTACATTTCACATTCCAACATAATTGGGCACAATCAAAACGTACGGAACTTAGATATTGGATTCCATACAATGGCAGGGCTACTGGTGTACCGTCTGTCACAGTACCTGGTCTAGATCAGAGTACCGAGGATCTACCCTGATTCCCAACAACACAATGCTTGAACCATCTCTTACTGGATAATCCCAAATAAGACAACCTCGTAGTTAGCACGACCAACCGCCCACACAGCCGAATAAAAGAAAACACAAGATAGGAGAAAATATTATCCTACTTGGGTGCTACCCATTTAGCCTTGTTGCACCTCCATGTTTTAGCCATTTCCGATTGGCGAGGCTTGAGGCTATGATTACCTTTTTAGAACTCATATCTTGGAATGCTCATCATCCTCCATTGACGATGTTCTGAAAGCATTTAATCCATACAAGTCCATTCCGGGTTTGAACGAAACCGAAGGCACTATCTCGCTACACTCATTTCGGAGTTACCCTCAAAGTTAACGAAAATAGCCCTAGCTCTCTGATCTTCATCTCGAAACTGAAAGCACTATCTCCGTTGCACTCATTTTGGAATCACCCTCAGAGTTAACGACCAATAGCCCTTACACTTCGAGTTTTCATGTAGATCTTCACTTGAGATTTCACGACCTATCATTTAATTAGGATCGATGTGGTTTTTGGATATCCAATTTGGAAATCCGATCTCGGTCTCATCGGAGTCAAAAACGCTGTCTTTCAAGTCCAAGTTTTTTTAAGTTTTAACAAATCAGCTTATTATTTAGAATAACATATTCACATAGATAGATAATTCACATTTATCATAGATAGATAATCCATATTATCACAATTCAACCAAAGCATCTCATAGTAACATATATCACGTATCAGAGATATCAAATAATCCAAGACATTCAATATCATTCAATCATTCACAAGAAAGATCAAGTAGTCACACCATTTCTAATTAATTTAATTTAAATTAATTACTTCCATCCCTATAAATCCTGCTTACTAAACCATTAATTCTTTTCAATCCAATTAATTAATCATCCTTAATTAGCTATTCCTTAATTACATTAAGAAATTAGCCTTTAATTAATTACACAAATTAATTATCCTTTAGCTATTCATATTAATTATCCCTTAATTGCTCTCATTAATAAATTAACTATAATTAATTGCATTGATCCTTAATTAATTACATTAATTAATTATTCTATAATCACTTCCATTGATTAATTATCTTTTAATTAATCACATTCATTGATTAACTAACCCTTTATGTAATTACTTTAATTAATTATACTAAGTAATTAGTCCTTAACTGCCTCCATTAAGTAATTCTCCTTTAATTACTTCCACTAAGTATTTCCCCTTTTTATTAATTACATTGAGTAATTATCCATTAATTACTTACACTAAGTAAATACACTTTATTAATTACATTAAGTAATTATACCTTTTCAGTTTCATAAGTGATTATCTTTAATTAATTAGATTAATTATTTTAAATTAATCACATTAATTAATTTAATTAATTGCATTGGGTAATTAACCCCTTTAATTACTTTCATTAAGTGATTACTCTTTAATAATCCTTTTAATTTATTAATTTTAAGTAATAATTGTCTAATTACTTCCATTAATTAATTATTCTTTAATTAATTGACCATTAATTACTTAGATTAATTAACCCTTAATTGATTAAGCAATTAACAATCCTTAATTGATTAAACCAATTAATTATCTTAATTTAATTACATTAATTAATCATCTTAGTTAATTAAGTAATTATACTCTAATTACTTTTATTAATATGACCATAATTTATTAAGATAAACCATTTACCCAAATTAATCTCTTACTTATCATTTAAATTAAATTAAATGCTTGAAATAATTTATATAAAACATTTGAGAACTCTTTGATTTATTAAGATTAAATACTCTTACTTTAATCACATCTTAATTCAAATATCGTCTTATTACATTTAAAAACACTTATGAATTAAATTACATAATTAATCTAATATATAATTACTTTTAACAAACAAATTTTAAAACTTTAACTTAAACGTTTTAATTTTGAAACTTGTTTGAAACTAATTTTATATAAATATACTTTGGAAACTAAATTCATATATATACTACTTTTAAAATCTTGTTTATTGTATATTTGAGAACTTCCTTTTGAAAACTTGATTGATTAAACTTTATTTTTTTCAAAACCTGGCTACAAAATTACCTCACATTTTAAAACCTAGTTTCAACAGATAACAACCCGAGCCCATCCATCAAGATTCTCGAGATCACACTCGAGCAACTCACGATTCACTCACGTACCTACTCTACTTCGAGACAACCCACCATCGAACACAAGCCTGCCTCGGGAAAACTCTTTCTTCCCCGATCACAACACACAAAGACCCACGAAAACATACATATGCATGTGCACACGCCACCTGATCGCCTTCGACCTTCATCGAGGCCACTCACAAGTCGCCGATCATCTCGCCGTCACACCCGACCCCCTAACTCCGATGAACTCGCTTGAGAACCAAATCGAGCATCTCGAACAAAAATTTAGAACCCACCCAATCGAAAAAACCACCCTAGTCATCGGCTCGGACCACCGACATCCTCGCCGAACTCACCAGAGCTTCGTCTCGAACCCCAGCATCTATTCCACCTCTCACAATCGAGTCCGATGCTCCTCAATCAACAGACGACCCCAGAAATCAACACCGACCAAATCTGTCAATCAAACCCTGGTTTATCGACGTACGACCACCACGTTCAACTAAAATCCTTTTTTAATTTTCCTGAGTTCCCCCGCCTTCTAGCCTCCACCAGAAACGAGCTCGAAGGCCATCCTTCCATCGTTCGTTAGAAAAATGATGAAAATGCAAAAACTGATCATCTAAGAAATTCTCGACCATTACAATACTGAAAATCATGATACTTATATTAAAATTCATTATTTTGCAAAATGAATCAGATCCTAAAATCAAAAATTGAAATTAAGATGATCGATTTTTGACTTGTATTTGATTACCTCTGTAATTTATATAATTTGAAATAATTACTTAGTATAAATTTTGAAACCATTTTTAAAAATAAATGTACATCGATGCCATTATTTTCTTTTAAGATATTATAACTAGATAAAGATTGGGAAGAAAGGAATTAATTTTTGAACTAATTTTCTAGCGTGTTAAATAAAACAAGGAGATGTTCTTCAATATACAGGCATGCATACAGATATATACACAGAGAACTTCACTACATTCAAACTTTATTCTAGTTAAACATTCATGCACATCATAATTACAACATGACATTATGAATTTAGCACATTCATTAAGGATTAAAAATGTTTACTCACCTGACATAATAAAACTGAGAACAAAGGTTTTTGATTTTGATCTGGAAACTGTTTTATGTTCTTAACATTGAATTGAATATGAATTTGTTGAGTTGATCTTGATTAATATTGAGTTGAATCTTTAGCTTGAAGCTTGCTGTTGAGTTGAACTTGAAACGGATTGTAATTTAGTTTTGATTTTCTTTTGATTTTTGGTTTTGGTTTTTAGTTTCTTTTAATTTTAGTTTCAAGATGAGAGAAGTTTTTGAATGGAAGAAAGTCAAATAGCCTGGTTATTTTTTTAAACACTGATTTATATAATAAAAATTTAAAAGAGACAATATTGCCATTTGTATAATTGCATGCTACCAAGTTAACACATATTAAATGCATGCTTTAATTATCTTACAAATGTTAAAATCCATTATTTAATTAATTATTTATGTTTTATATTAATATGTTTATGTACCATATTTATATATGTTTTTATAATTTTTTATATTTACAAACTATCTTAGTTCATGAGATATTTAGAAAGAATATTTTAAACCTTTATATATATATATTTATAAACCATTTTAGTTTAAGTAATTTAAAAGAAAGCATAATAAACCTTTTTATTAAATATTTTTCTTAGGTTTTATATGTTTTTAAATATTTGTTAATTATGTTTTAAACCTTTGTACTATCTACAAACCATATTTATATAAAGAAAATTTAAAAAGAAAGTAAAACAAACTTCTTATTATCCTTATTTAAGTTTAAGACATACGCTGAATTGTTTTAAATAAATAAATATTTATAAATATTATCTTTGTCGTTAAGAAATATAAAGTTTAACTTTAAATAGCCTTTGAAAAGTATTATATTGAATTTAAAACATAACTTCCAAATCACAATATATACATATATTATAATTTGAAACATATCTTTTAATTAAATTCTAACAAAAACTTCCTAATCACAATGTATATACATATATATACATTATAATTAGAAAATATTTATTTTTTATTAGTTTTGCAAATGATAAATTTTGCCAATTTAAATAATTATTAGATTTGAAAAGATAAATTTTGTTAAATTAAATAATTAGACTATCGATCGGTATTGTCAAATTTAAATAATTTCAACGAAGATTATCAAATTGTTATTACCCAAATTCCGGGTCATCATAATATATAGTTATTCAAAGATTTGTGCACATACATTCCATTTTGTTTGAAATTGATAGGACCCAATCTATATGAATTTAAAAGGTGTATAGGAAGCTTAATTCTTTATCTTCTATGTTGATTCAAATTTTTTACGATAAACTAGATCTATTTAAATCTTGTGGTGAATTCCTATCCAACTCACCATCCCCCTCCATGTTCCTATAAGTAGTGTTTGAACCATTACTTATGGTTTTCCAATTACTTCAATTCGTGTAGATCTTCATTTTTAATCATTAAGTCAAATAAAAATCATATTATTAGTTCTAATTTATTAAAAAATTAAGTTTAAATACTATTTACATCGTAATGACATCATAGATAAACCACTCACCTTACATTGGATATGAAAATATATCCATTTGAAATCATTAAGGTTTCTTCCTTTATTTTGATTTGTAAATTCGCATTATTTCTCTTATTTTCTTTGCTAAGCTTTTAGGTTAAACCTCTCTTATCTTTTATTTAACTAAAAGTTTTTGTGAAGAATTTAAATTAAGAAATGTGGAAGAGGATGCGAAAGAAAAGAACGAAGTTGACGAAGTGAAGGCCAAGGTATAGAAAGCGAGAGGTGAGAGTTAAGCACGTATTTACATGTAGGAAATTAGATGCATTCTATGTTAGGAAAATTATATCTTTACTCATATTCCTTACGCTCGCATACATGCAAAAACTCTTTTCCTTTTTATTTGTTAAATATTGTTTATTTTTCCTCATTTAATGTTAATAGTAATATTTCAAATCAATGTCATTAATTAGTGTTCTCCACATTCAAAGAATACCCCACACACACACACACACACACACACACACACATTATTAACAATTGTAAGGAAGCATGAAGTGATATTCGTACATACATATATGTTTGTACGTATATATGTATTGGTATGTATGTATGTATATTGACAATAATTAGGGACCTTACTCATTTTTAGTAATTGCTCAATCAATTTGTAATTGATTGGTATTAACCTTCCATATTTAAAAATCAGATTTAGACTTATTCTTTACAAAAAAGAGATAACATTCCTTTTTCCAAGAAATTCTTTGGTTTCATGAACATATTATTATCTTCTTTATTCTTTAGATATGTAACATTTTTTTATTAAACTATTGCAATAACTTTTTTTTTTGAAAGAAGGTTCAAACTTTACTATTAAGAAAGATTATGAATGTACAAATGCCGAAATAAGGCAAGTCCAACAATCCAAGCTGAAAGCAAATAAAAATTGTAAATAAACAAGGATAATAAGGCTCAAGCTAACTAAATTTAATACAAAACAAGGCCCAAACTACAGATAGATAGCAAAAGCCTTCAACCCGAACCGATACCATGACCCGGTTGCCAGAAGATTCGCGACCATTCTCGAGTAGAATAAGGCAACTCAAAATCTAAAACTCACTTCATTTTCTCTTGACTGCTGAAAAGTAAAACTAAGACATTAATGGCGGCTCGAGTAAGACGTTAAAACTTCGTCTTCAACATCCAAATCTATACGGTTTTAACTCCAGATCTGAAGAGGTTGAAGCAAAGTAAAGCTAAGACTCTTTACAGTCTTCATTCCAACCTCTGTTCTACTCTAACAATAAGTCTCTTCTCTTAGAGGCGTAAAAAGGACGGCAAACCAACATGAGGGAGTAATGGTAAGTCTCTGTGACTCAAACCGAATTTTGTGCTTTAGTCTTTGAATGAAAGGCTAACAAACTCCTTTGCAGTTAGGTAAATCGAGAAGAATCGAGAACCTCGGAGTAATATCCAGCATCTCTCAAAAGTGAAGTCTTTAACATTCTATTTCCAGCAAGATAAGTCTCCAACTCCATAATTATTTTCGATAAAACTGTGCCAAAAGATAGCTAAAGTCTGTATTTTCATTAGGTCAGAGGATGCAATGGACTCCAGCAATTATCTGTTAGAAACTGTAACCAAGAACTTTCATTCTGTATCAATTGAGTATTATGATAGTATAAAAATATGTAAATTAAATGAGAGGGCGAGAGAAAAATGTAAATAAAACAGGTACAAAATAATCTCAGCCTAGATACAGGAGGAAAGCAGAAAGCAGGAGAGAGAGTCATATGACAACGAAGAATCAACCCCAATTCAGCGTTGGGAGGTATATCCCCATTTCTTTGCTATACAATCTTGCTTGCCTATGATGTTTTTAAAAAATTTGGATTTTGACATTCTGATATTTATGGTATGATAGATCTGAGTGCATATCTGTGATATATCAGTGAGCCGATTGTGAAAAATTCTTTCATTCCTTTCTCTCCATATGTGCCAAATACACGTAGATAACGAAAGCTGAAACAAGTCTGTAGCTAAGTTTTTTCCTTTTGTTAAAGAAACCATTTTCTGTAAATCAACCTTCAAAGTAAATGAGAACAGATTTTTTGGTGATTTGAAAATTTTTTTACTACTCCACATCCAAATATTGCCTGTATAATTACATTGAAAAAATAGGTGGTCTGTTGTTTCAATGTGATTATTACAGAATACACAGTTAGGATCCACATCTATATGTCTCTGGAGTAACTTTTCTTTAGTCAAAAGAAAGTTGTTAATCGCTTTAAAAAGACAAATCGCCATTTTAGGAATGTGAATTTTATTCCAAACTAGAGTCCACCAAAATTTAAACTCATGACTGGTTCTTACCGAATTCCAAACTTTTTTAAAATGGTAACACCCGTCCTTAGAACATTTCCAAGACCAGAAGTCTCTTTCTTTGTCTTTGAGAAGAGACACACCTTCAATTTCTGCGTGTATCTGATATAGGAAACTTACCGTATCCCATTTCCACACACCATCTTTTATAATCTTACACAGAAATAATTTTTCTGTCCCAGTTCTAAATGCTACATCTCTACCTATACGTTCCATAATAGAACTTCCATTTAACCAGGGATCGTACCATAAGGAAGTAGTTTTACCATCAGCAATGTTAAGGGTAAGGCATTTTAACGCTACGTTTCTATTTTTTAGAATAAATTTCCATACGCCCGAGTCGTCCGTTCTCTGAGAAATTTCCCAGAAACTTTTATGCCCAACATATTTACGTAGCATGAGATTCGCCCATATTCCTTCTGAATTAACTATTTTCCAAATCAGTTTAATAGATAACGCTTGATTCATTTCTTCCAAGTTTCTCAGTCCCATTCCTCCTTCCTCTTTCTGCCTGCACAAAATTTCCCAAGGTATCTTACTATTGCGACTTTTCCAAAGGAAGTTGAGAATCAAATGCTTTAATTTATGAATAGTGGAAATCGGAAGACAGAAACATTGCATCCAAAATTGGATTATAGGGTAAATGGATGATTTGATAAGTTCTAATCTTCCAGCTAAACTAAGCATTTGATTTTCCCATCCTCCGAATCTCATCTTAATCTTCTCTATCAAACTAACACAGTCCTTGTCCCTCAAGTTGGAACTCGACAAAGGCATACCCAAGTACCTTACTGGGAGGTCTAATTGCTGAATGTTAAGTATGTTATTAATGTTAGTGCAATGCTCCACTCCTTTTCCAAAGAAAACATTTGATTTTTCACAGCTTAACTCCAATCCGGTTTCTCTTCTCATTCTATTGAAGACGTCCCTTATCGTTGATGCTGTCTTTTCATTGGCTTTGGTGAAGACTAATATGTCATCGACATAAATAAGATGAGTCAATTTGTTGTCAAAATCTGAAATTGGTGAAATGAGTCCATCCCTTACTTTTTCATCCATCAAAAGCGTAAAGTATTCCATTACCAAAGCAAATAGGATAGGTGAGATAGGATCACCTTGCCTAAGACTGTTAGAACTTTTAAAATAACCATGAGATTCCCCATTTGATATAATGGAAAAAACAGGTGTCTTTATGATGTTTTCGATAAGTCTCACCCATTTATCTGGGAATCCCATACTCCTTAACATGTGAATGACAAAAGATCGATTTATAGAATCGTATGCTTTCTTTAAATCTACTTTATTGCATATATTTCTATTATCCTTTCTCCCAAGGCCCCTTGTAATTTCATGAGCGAATAAAATTCCATCCCCTATAGATCTACCTTTAATGAAAGCCGTCTGATTCGGGGACACCAGTTTATCCAAAAATGGAACAAGGCGATTACAAAGGATTTTTGTGAGAACCTTATAAAGGGTATTACAACAGGCAATACGTCTAAAGTCTTGAATCTTATTGGAATGGTCTTTTTTAGGAATCAGGTGCAAAAAGGTGTGGTTCCATTCTTTGATGATTAAACCCTTATGAAAGACATCATTCATGGATTTGATGATTAGATCCGCCGAAAGATTCCAATGAATTTTGAAAAACTTTGAATTGAAACCGTCCGGTCCTGGTGATGCCGTATCTTTGATCTCCCATAGTGCAGATCTGATTTCATCCACTGACATGCATTCATTCAAAACATTAGCACCGTACTCTGTGATGACCGTTTTACAGATTACTTCTGAAAATTGTTCGCATCCAGGATGATTAAATAAACCTTTGTAATAGTCAATAGCTGATTTTGAAAATTTGTCTTCCGAGAACATCTTTCCTTTTATTTCTATACTAGTTAATTTTCTTCTGCTCCTTCTACTAGACATTTTAGCATAGAAAAAAGAAGAGGCCTCATCACCCATCGTCAGCCAATCACACTTTGCCTTTTGTTTGGTATCCAGATATTCCTTTTTGAGAGCCATGTCCAGATCGGATTTGGCATCTTGAAATTCCCTAGCTAAATTGTGATCTTTGGACTTTTCCAAGAGTTTCTGTAGCCTTGAGCACTTTTCTCTTTGAACTTTAACCTCCGTTTTAGTGTTACGAATTTTTTCCACTCCAAATCTTCAGATTTCTCTTAATGTTCTTTAGAATGTACATAATTTGAAAAAGAGGACGATCTTCAGGGTTAGAAATCCATAATTTCTCAATTAGAGGAAAGTATTGGTCACATAAAGGCCAATGATTCATGAACTTAAAAGGTCTGTTCTTGATACTGGGGTTGCTGAAGAGAGAAACATGAACAACATTATGGTCACTAACCGAAGGGGGGAGGTATTCAGCCGAAAGGTCTTTGAATAAGTTGATCCAGTCTAGATTTGCAAATACCCGGTCTATTCTTGAAAATATATTACGACTTGGGCCTGACCACCATGAAAATTCGAATCCTTTAACAAGTATCTCATTAAGGCCTGTGAATCTGGACATTTCATCCATTTCAAAAAGGTTATCAAAAGCTATTAGTTTTCCTCCCTTTTTGTCTGATTGACTGCTGATACAATTGAAGTCCCCAATAACTAACCAAGGTCTATAGATACTAATAGCATCCTCCTGCAAGTTTCTCCATAACCTTTTCCTAAGTGTAAAATGATTCTGAGCATATATAAAGGATATATTACATTTAAAATTGAGGATGTTAATCAGTTCTGAGGTTATGTGTTGATCACTCATACTAATGAAGTTATAATTACAAGATTTTCCATCGATGAAAATAAGAATTCTACATTTAAAGTAGCAGGAAACATTACTTATTAATTTCCATCCTTCATCCAGCGTACTTTCAATCTTTAACAATTCTGAATGTAACAACTTATTTTCCAGAACACCGAAACAACTTACGTTAAATTTATTTATAATATTTTTCACGTCCTTCATTCTGTTAGGGTTATGAAACCCCCTAACATTCCAACATGCTATTGACATTAAAAACCTTTGTTATTGCGAGTCCTTTGCAGCCTACTGCTTGAGGACTCCCCTAAATCTTCAACAGGAATACCTAACATTTGAAACCATTTATGGTTCTTGCGAACTAGCTTATCCTTCTGGATATTCTCAACTATTGTGGCCTGTGATTTGAATGTCATCTGCTCCTCCTGATCTGATTTTTCATTATCATATGTGACCCATTCATCCGCCTCTACTGTTATTCCAGTACCTTGACCCAGATTTGCTTGTACCTGTATATCAATACATGGTTCAGAGCCTCTCAAAAAATTAACATTATTAACTAAACTATCGTTAATACAAATATCATTAGAATGTAAAGAATTAGAGGTTGGGGGTATATCCAAAGTTGCCATAGGCCTTTTAAGAACTGAGAATTTTGTAGTCGGATCTTTCGGAGATGTTGGACTTTCAGAGGTCTCAATACTAGCTTGTAATTGAGCTCCCCTATATTCTGCTCCTGTACTGACAGCTGTCTGGTGATCTTCCTGAGGCCCATTAGAATCAGTGTTTAGATCTACATTTTCTTGATTCTCCTGAGGCTGATCTTCACCACCTGAAACCTCTTTCCTGGTTTCTCCTTCTTGAAATGACCCTTCATTTAATAACTCGGACTCTAGAGGTATAGGGGAGTTTCTTTCGTTCACCTGCATACTCAAATCTATAACAGAGTCAACTCGAACTTCCTCCCTATTTTCTTCCGAACATCCCATTAAACTTGTATCCTCTGGGTTTGCCGTTTCGGGGCCTTCTCTGTGTGTCTGTTTTAGAACCCATGTCTTGGTCATTGGACATTCTGCTGTTACATGTCCAAAACATACACACTTACCACATATCGGAGGGGGATTCTCATATTCCACCTCCTGAAGGAAACTCCTTCCTCCATCATCCATACCTTCAATGGTGTTTGGCATACCGTAAGCCGCGTTTACTTCAATTAGGACTCGCGCATAAGCTAACCTGGCTTTGTTTTTCGTGGCCTCATCCATTTTAGTAGGGACTCCTATTGTACTTGTTAATGCACTGATAGCTTTATTACCCCACAATTTAGAACTAAGTCCAGGGAGCCTGACCCACATGGGCATAGACGTAAGGAGATCTCTGTCTGTTTTCATATCAGGAGTTAGTCGTTTCATTATAATCAGGTTCCGGTCCATAAACCATGGTCCTGATTTTAAGATTTTATTGCAGTCTTCCTCCATGCCAAATCTTACCACAAAGAAGCCGTTGTTCCTTGTGTGGACAGAAAACGGCTTCTGTGTTGACCAAACTCGATTTGCATAACCTTCGAACGTTTTAATCCATGGTTTATAACCAACAACGTACAACAGTATACAAAGATCCATGCCTTCCTCCGCTTCTCTGATAGCTTCTGATGAAAGAGAACCAATCCTTTTACCATTAGCTATATTTCGTTGAATAAACTCCAGATCTAGGTTACCCAAATCACAAACTGCACCAATTTTAACTGCCTCACTATATGAATTTTTTTTGGCGTTATCAGAAACCGTGAATTCGATTTTAGAATTGCTTTTGACTGGAACAATATTCGGCTTAGCAGATTTCATAGGTTTCGTAGATGATCAACCTCCAATGACTGCCTGATTTCTTCCCTCTGAATTCCGGACTTGGGATGTCCCAGATCTACTTGGTTGACCTCCCAGATTAAGCCTCGTTTCGGGACCCGTAGGAGCTGGGGCTGTTATCCCGCTTTTTGGCAAAGCCGTGATACCAAAAGATTGGTCGAAAACGGGAAACAGTTCATCTCAGAGATTGGATATACTTCACTTAGCTATGGATATCGATGAATTTTGCCCGAGTCCGGATCAGGCCACAATTGATAGGACACGACAAGAAAGGTTGTAGGATCCATCATTTCAAGTTTCAAGTCAATCCGAGTCCGTATGCTCAAGATATGATGGATTCAGTGTGAAGAGAAATAGTCATTGTCTGGTTCGAAACCATGAAGTTTGAACCCATCCTTTTCGAACCCATGCTGTTCGAAACCATCCACGCCCTCTCCTTCGAACCCACCTAGTTCGAACCCATCCACGTCCTTGCCTTCGAAGCCATGAAGTTCGAACCCAAGCCACGTTCGAACCCATCAGCTAGTACCTGCCTCGACTCCATCGCCTTCGACTCCATCACCTTCGGATCCACCACAGTGGCCTACCTTCGAATCCATGACTTCACTCGGCCTCACATCCTCACTTCGAACCCATCGAGTGACCCAGTTCGAACCGATCAAGTTCGAACCCATAAGGATTCCTGGATTCGAATCAGTCACGTTCGAAACCAGGAATACTTCCTATTTCGAATCCACCGAGTCAATTGGTTTGGATGACGTGTTCGCCGTAGTTCACGGAGTCGAAGCGGTCCATTCGGAGATAAGTTAGGATCGATTCGAAAAATGCGCGCCACGTCACTGCAAGCCCACGTGCACTGATGGATTCGAAATCATGGGTTCGAACTCATGGGTTCGAACGACACAGCCAACCGAAAATGCTAATTTCGAACCGAGCATATCTCCTCAACCACACATCCAAATGCAACCAAATTTTCACAGTAGCTTCCATATGAGGTAAAGATTGTTCCTGCCAAGTTTCAGCTCGATTGGACCATTTCTTGATGGGTTCGAAATCACTTCGAACCGATGTCAGATCGAGACGAAACTTGGTGGGGTCGGTCGCGTGGGCCCACTCACGTGCCAGAAGGAGTCTCACGAAGTTTCAGCAAGATCTGGGCCTCCAACGCCTATAAATAGCACCCTGAAGCCTTCAGAGAGGGGACCTTCGGAGAACTTCTGCCATTGAACGCCAAGACTCTGCCGGATTCAAGTTTAACTATCAGAATCGTTGTTGTATTCAGATTTCAAAGCAACTGTCAGCTGTAATCCATTGTAATCGATTGAATCGAGCAAAGCAATAAAGAGAAACCCTTCAAAGTGGACGTAGGCACGAACGCCGAACCACTATAAATCCTGTGTTTGTGATTGTTGCTTGTGAATTACTGTGATTTGTTATCTAGAGCTGAATTCTATATTGATTGTTGTTGAGTTCTGTGTTGAATATTATCGAATTGAACACGTAAACGGGTGCTTTCGTGATATTGGGTGTTTGTGACCAATTTTGGCGCAAACAGGGGCCTTACCCCTTTTCCTCCTTACTTCCTCCCAACCTTCATCATCACGCAGAGAATCCATAGAGTTTGTAGAGAAAGAGTTGAAGAACACACAGAAGATTAATACGGAGAATTCGTAAGAAAATAGAAGAAAGAAGAAGGAGAAAAACCCTAATCTCCAGATCTATTTCTAGATCTGGTGGCCGCCATTAGATTAAAGTTTATTATCATGGTAAATAATATTTCCCTCCTGAAGCGGTTTGAAGTTTATGCATGTGAATATCTTTCCTTCTTTCCTTTTAATGCATATTTAAATAATAGTGATCTTTTTAAAGTAACAATCATAAAATTACCTTTTAAATAAATTTTGATTTATTCTTGTAGTTAATTCTTAAACTTAAATTCTAAAATAAGCGTAATATCCAAAACGCGCTGTAGAACATTGCATATCTTTTTCATATGACATTAGTTTTTAATAATTTATATATGAATTTAGGCCAGAAAAATCTATTTGGCAAGATGAAAAAGTCAGATTTTGCAACATCCCATAATCTTAATGATAATTAATTTAAAAAAATTAATTAATAATTAGTAATGCCAGAAATAGAATTTTTGCAAATATTAGAATTTGGCTATGAAACTTACAGCATTGGAATCATGACAATTTTATGATCAGTTTTCATATATAAAGTTTTCCAATCGGAATTTAAATGAAAAGGTTATTAACGTTCGAAGTTTTAGAATCGAAAATAATTATATACGTAATCATAAAAATTGAAGTGGTTAATTAACATTAAATGCAACATTAATGATAGCTTAGACATTAAGTATAATTAACGTTAGCAACATAATAGAGTATAGATTAAAAGCGGAGACAAATGATCTCAAATCGAAAGAAAACGTAATGATCCTGGATTTTTTTATTAAGTTTAAATTGATAATTAAATTAATTTTTAAATAAAAGTTGTGAAATTAATTAATTAATCGATTTGGGTTTCTCCAAATTTAAATAAAATATGTGTGAAATCATCTGAATTTAAATTTTAAGTTAATGGTTTAAAAATAATTCGAATTTATAAAATAAGAGAAACTATGGAATTAGTATAAATGGAAAACGAAATAAAACAAAGTAAATATATGTATGAAAGTTTAGACTAGGAAAAAGAAATAAAATAAGTATTAGCAATAAATATTTCAAATAAATTCATGGTCAAGTAAAATGTAAAATAAATATGAAAGAATTCTTGAAATATCTATACAATTGGAATACAAGTAAGTATGGAATAAAGTAAGACAAAGATAATCAAACTTAAGTGTTTATGTACATATAAAGAACAAAGGAAATAATAAAGTACAAAAACTTGCAAAAGAAGATTATGAAACAAACAAAAAAAATGTTTACAAAACAAACTGTAAATAGCATAAGTTTGTAGACAAAGAAGGACACATGCATTTAATACCCCATCTTCTCTTTGCACAAAAAAATCTTCTCAGCATATACAAAATGTTATACATCAGTTGAAATAAGCAACATATCAACCACCAAAATGGAAAAAAATCTTTAGTCAAAATACGAAAATAAGAAAAAAAAATCCCTGACCTGTTGTACAAACAAGGATATCACCCTGTACAAAATTTTATCACCTGTAGCTTCCTTTCATTACATCAATCTCTTCATTAGTTCGTTTCCTTCAAGCTAAAGAAAATTTGAAGTAATTATCACCTTAAAAACTTAAACCAAAAAAAAATTCAACTTAAACTTAAAAACAAATCAACAATAACTAGAGAATCAAAAAGGAAGTCCAACTTGCAGTTTTACAAGCCGGTTTCAAAATTTAAGAAGCTTTGTTCTCCTTCCTTAAACACTGTGAGTAAACAAAATTTTAAAGTTTTATGTTTAAATTAAAATCAGTGAAGATGATTTCTTCATTATATGGTATTTGTACAAGTTTTATCTTTGGATAAGGTCTGTGTAAATGTATGTTACAATGCATGTTGTTCCTCTCTGTTATAAATTACAGGGATTGATTATCATTCAAACTTGAATTGGTTTTCAACCAATCATTTAAAAAAAAAAATAAGTTTCAAATCAATCAAGATGTAATCCTCAAACAAGATTTTTCAAATCTTATGTAATATGTTTGTGAAATGTTTCTACTGGAAAACTTGATTTACAGGTAATCAAATATATTTTGATAAATTCGACTGTCATAAAAAGCTAATTCAAGTTCGTAGTTTGAATTATTACTGTAAAACATGATTTTTAAAACAAAAACGAAGATTTTTAATGAAGTGTTTCAAGTGTAGTTTGAAAATTTGATAAGTTTGCATTTTTCTCAATTCCTGATAATCGAATCATTAATAAATATTGAATTTTGTACTGAAGCATGCTTGAACATCTAGGATGTTGGGAAAATTGTTGAAATATTTTCAAATGCAAAAATTGGATGAGAGAGATGGGTTTAGGGCTTGGGTTCAAGTTTTTAGTCTTGTTTGTAAATGTGTCGAGTTCGTCTTCATCCTGTGATCGAGAGGCACGAGATATTGGGGGTTGATGGTTTATCGTATTGTCGTCGTGTGGGCGAAGGTTTGGGAGCCATAGGTGGCTGGAGCGGCGGTGGCGAGGCGATTTGCCGAAGGTGTTTGTCGCAGTTTTTTTAGCGAATGACAAATTTTCGAATTTGAATTTTTCCAGGTGATTCGAATTTCAATTTCGAGCTTGGGAACAATTTGCGACTTGCTAGTGATCTTGGGAGATCCCCAGAGCCTAGCGTATCGCCGTGCACGTGTACGGCATAGAGGAGATGTGCCAGTGTCGTGAGGGGTTTGCGTCTCGTGTTGTTGCTCAAGTTTTCTTGGTAATTGCTTCGAGTTCTGGGACGAGTACGTGAGAGTGAACCTGATGTTTTAATTTGTAACTTGTTTAAACTTGAAACTTGCTGGAACAAGTAAATAAAAAAAAGAGGGTGAAGAAGGAGAATTGCGTTGGAATGGGGTGTGACCTCGGGGAAGCTGATGTGCGACTCGAAGTGCTGCACGAGATTTATTAGAGAGGTCTCAGGTTTGTTGTTTTTTTAAACTGCTGTCTTATAAATAATATATAAGTGAAAATGTTTAACAAATTAAGTTAAACTTTAATACAAGTTTAATTATGTAGTTTATTCTTTACAATGCTCCTAACCCTTAATTACTATTTTAAGCAAGTAATTAATTTAAATTCGGAATAAAGCTAACTAACAATTAAGTTTGTAGTTAATGCTGTAATTGATTTTCAAAATTTAAAAGAAGGCTTCTAAATGTTTAATTGAGTTTAACAATTAATATCAATTGATTAATTTATAATTGTAATTAGAGTTTGAATTAATTAATGTTTAAGTGATTGATAAATTTGTAACTAGCTGTTTAAAGTTGGTTAATTAATGGTTTAGATTAATTTATAATTAGACATTAATCAAAAGTGATTAATAAATCTTATTAGATAACTTACTAAGAGTTATGAAGTATTGGTTAAGGTGAGTAATTTTAATAATTAATTAGATTAATTTAGATAATCAATTATAAATTGTTTAAATGTAATCACTTAATGAAAGTAATTAAGGATTAATTGTTTATTGTAATTAATTTTGGATATTTTGATTAATTAAAGTTAATTAATAGTTTAATTAATTTAAGAAAACCATTAGCTAACTTTGGAATTAATGATTAAATGTTATGAGATGATTGCTTAATGGTCAGTAATTAAAGGTTTAATTTCTTAAAATAATTAATTAAGGGATTAATTAATTATGTAATTGGTTTAAAGGTTAATTTAATTAATATGAATAATTAGGAATAATTTAATTAATTAAGATGATTGATTAATTAATTTATATCAAATAATTTATAATTAATTAAGATTGGATAATTAATCCATAAGTAATTAATTTAATTGGAAATAAAATGAATTAATTTGGATTAAATAATTAATTAATCCTGATTATAAAATGATTATTGAATGCTTGACCTTACTTATGAATGATTGTATTATATGAGATGCCTTGAATTGATTGTCCTATCTGATCTGTGATATTTTGTTCTGTGAATTGAGCTGTGTGTAATGTTAACCCTCAATTTTCTACGACTTAAGAACTGTACGACTCAAGCAAGGTATGCGACTCAAGAAGAGTGCACGACTTAATGAGTCAAGGAAACCCCACGACTTAAGGTGTGTGACGACTTAACAAGTTAAGACATGAACGACTTACGACTTAAGGTCACCATGATTTAGCAGCTCAAAGCACTCCACGACTTAATGAGTTAAGAACTACACGACTCAATAATTATAACGGTCCAAACAGTCTACGACTTAAGACATTCTACGACTTAAGGAAGTCTACGACTTAAGGAAGTCTACGACTTAAGGAAGTCTACGACTTAAAAGGTATGCGACTTAAAGATGTTACGACCTAACGACCTAAGGGAGTAACGACTCAAGGCACGAAAAGGTTAAGACAACTACACTTAAGTCGCAATCGACTTATGACTTCTGCTAGGTCGTTTACGACCTAAGACTATAGAGGCAAGTTCAGTACCACGCCGTGATTCGATAACTCGTTGACGACTCAGGACTTGTGATACGACCAAGTGAACGAACTTACTCCAGTTGAGCCGCAAGCCAAGACTTAGGTTAGGACGGTCACGACCTACGACTTATGATGAGTCGTACACGACTTAAGCAGACAAATAAGAAGCCGCATCCGGATAACTCGTACACGACCTAGGACTTATGGCATGAATTCAGGAAGACAAGCTGATCTCTATTAAACTATGGACTTGGATCGATAAGTCGGCCATGACTTATCCTAAGTCGGCCACGACTTATCTTAAGTCGGCCACGACTTAAGACTTGGCAATAATTTCTGCCTAGAATTCTCTATAAATACATGACCATCTCCAACTTTCAGGGGACTTTTGCGGGATCATTTTCTTCAAGGCATCGAGACTCTACTATCTTCATGCCAATCTACACTCCAACATTCCAAGCACACACAAGACGCTTAGATCAACTTCAAATAGAAATTCAAGACATTCAATCATGAATTCGAAGAACTTTCTCGCATCGAAGTTTTTCCAGCAACTTGTCTTTTGAAGTAAATTGTACTTGAAAGAGATTGTAACAAGTTGTAATCAAATCAGTAATAAGAAAGGATTGAAGTGGACGTAGGCTTGATTATAGGCCGAACCACTATAAACTCTGCGTTCTTTACTGCATTTTTTGTGAATTACTGTTTATCTTTGATTCCTGTATTAATGGGTGGTGCTTTCACACCCACTACACTTACACTGAGGTGTTAGCGACCGATTTTCGCGTTAACATTTTTGGTGCTTTCACTGAGAAAATCTCAACTCAAGATACCTCCATCATTGCTCCGCAAAAGTTTGTGGAAAGAGTTTCTCTCCAAACCAGAAGTCCATCGAAAATCATGGCTCTTGGAAGAAAGGGTAAATCTACTATATCTGAAACTGCTCAAGAAGGGACCTCTGCTTCCCCAATACCAGATCAGGCAACTCCTACTGTCGGAGTCACAAGAGCTAAATTAGACGATGCAGTGTCCAGGTTATATCAACAGATTGAAGCTCAAAACGCTTTAATGATGGATAGATTGAATGCCATGCTTGGGGCAAGTCAACAACCAGAAAATAACGAAGTAAACTTTGCCGAAGATGCTCATGATTCCCAGGACAAAAGTATTCCTCGAAGAACAGCTGGCATCGCCATAGGGGCACCTTCCCTAGCTGGGGGTTCAAGGCCGCAACTAGGGTTGTCAATGGGTCGGGTCGGGTCGGGTTTGGGTCGGGTCAAGTCGGGTTCGGGTTGATTTTAAATGGGTCGGGTCAACCCGTTTATTAAACGGGTCGAAAAAGCTCAACCCGAACTCGACCCGTTTATAAACGGGTTGACCCGACCCAACCCGTGTAACCCGATTATAAACGGGTCGGGTCGGGTCGGGTCGTAAATGGGTCAGGTCGACCCGTATAAGGTGTAAACGGGTCGTTAACGGGTCGGGTCAACCCGTATAAGGTATAATTGGGTCGTAAATGGGTCGGAACGGGTCGTAAACGGGTCGGGTCAACCCGTATAAGGTACAAACGGGTCATAAACGGGTCGGAGCGGGTCGTAAACGGGTCAGCTCAACCTATATACTATATAAACGGGTTGTTAACGGGTCAGTTTCGGGTTAGCGGGTCAACCCGAAACCCACCCGTTTATAAACGGGTCAAATTCGGGTTGACCCGAAAATGACCCGCCAATTAAATGGGTCGGGTTAACCTGCTAATTTCCGTGCGGGTTTCGGGTCGTGTTTCGGGTCGTGTAGGAAATTGACAGCCCTAGCCGCAACCAACTGTTCCCGAATATTTGCCAAGGAAAACTTTCGAAAGAACAGCCGACGTCCGCCCAGCGAGGCCTCTGAACGATGAGGAGTACCTATCAGGGATGGTTCGCCAAATCATGAAAGAGAGCACGCAAAGGGAAGAAGACGAAAAAGACTAGGGCTTCGCTCCAAGCAAGACTCCGTTCACTGAAAAGATCTTGAAAGCAGAATTTACAAAGAAATTTGTGCCTCCTACTATCCCGGCCTATAATGGAATTAGTGACCCTAACCATTTCCTATACAAGTCGATTGGCATATGACAGGGGCAAAAGCATCTGACGAGGTTAAATATCGATACTTTCCAGTGTACTTGGAAGGTGTGGCCCTACTTTGGTTCACAAAGCTACCGGTCCGGTCTATAGACCAATTCTTCGACTTAACTCGAAAATTTAAAGAACAGTTCAGGCTATATGCATTGAAGGCAAAGGATATAATGTCGTTGTCCAGCCTTGAGCAAGCTCCCAGAGAATCTATCAAATCTTTCTTGAATTGCTTCCACATAGCTTTGGCCGAAGTAGACAATGCAGATCCCCGTATGATCCTGACCTACTTGATGCGAGCCATCGACAAGTCGAGTGAATTCGGAAAACGGCTGAAAATGAAGGAGTCGAACTCAGTTGACAAGTTTTATAAAAAGGCCGACGAATTCATGCGACTAGAAAACCTTTCTGGGCCAGCAAAAGTAGTTGTTGCCAAAGTCGAGGATAATAATGTTGCTTCTAACAAGAGAGAATCTAGTAACCAGAAAAGGAAAAATGACGAAGGAAAGAAGCAGAAAAATGAGAAGAAACCTCGCCGCTTCGATCCCTCAGACTTTACTCCTTTAACTGATACTCTAGAGAATATCTTTTTCACAACTAAGGATGTTGTTGAGTATCCCAAACCACCTGAGATGAAGAGAGGTGCAGTGAATAATGGGAAGTTCTGTCGATTCCACAATCAACATGGCCATGACACTGACCAATGTCGCAAGTTAAAGAACGTGATTGAAGAATTGCTAAAACAAAATAAGCTGCAACAGTATGTGAAGAAAAACAGAGTCGACCCAACCTCATCCACTCAGGGACAACAACGTCAATCTGGTTTAGGCAACAAAACTGCAGCGCAAGAATCTGAAAAACTTGTCATTGACGTTATCATAGGGGGTCCTCACCCAGCAGGCGAAAGTTGGGACGAGTTGGAGAGATATGCTTATGCTTTGAGAATAAATTAACCAAAGTGTTGCCAACTACCCACAAGAACTGCAGCTCAACATATTCCGCTCCAAAGGGAAATCCAACCCTGGAACCATGAAACAATAATCACTTCATTTTTAATAGCTTTGCTTAAAATTGTGAAGTTACCATGAATGTATCGTTCTTATGTTGAAAAAACTGCTATAAAAGTAGTGTTGATCAATAAAAGAGAAATATACATCTTGTGTTCTTTACTACAATTTAATGCCTGTTTTATTTTGGTATGCAAATATATTTAAATATTGCTAAAATCTCGATTTAAAATTGCAGGCTATCAAAGCAAAGCTTACCTATTCAACACATCGCAAAGCTTAGCGATTCCTACAAGTCACAAAAGTCCCAAACCCTACTCCTACAAGAGAAGTGTTATTTACAAATGGTTGATGATTCCACTAAAGTGGGCACCTTCCTAACGAGAAGGGTCCGGACCTTTGCCATTAAACCGTAATAGTTTGTGCTAACAAACATCCGGTGAAGTGGCTCGCATCTGCCTCGTGGATTCGCTCAACAATAAAGTACACTTCTCCGGCAAAGGCGAACAACTGCCAAGAGAATGGGATGTGAACTCGAAATTGCTAAGGAGCAGATGATGAAAAGGACATGACCAATGCCCTTTTCGGAGGCAAAATGCTTCTCTGTGGAGACCAAATGCTTCTCCTCAAAGACCAAAGCCCTCTTCGGAGGCAAAACGCTTCTCTACGGAGACCAAATGCTTCTCCTCGGAGACCAAATCCCTCTTCAGAGGCAAAATGCTTCTCTACGGAGACCAAATGCTTCTCCTCAGAGATCAAAGCCCTCTTAGGAGGCAGGACGCTTCTCTACGGAGACCAAATGCTTCTCCTCAGAGACCAAAGCCCTCTTAGGAGGCAAAACGCTTCTCTACGGAGACCACGGAGACCAAATGCTTCTCCTCAGAGACCAAAGCCCTCTTCGGAGGCAAAACGCTTCTCTACGGAGACCAAATGCTTCTCCTCAGAGACCAAAGCCCTCTTCGGAGGCAAAACGCTTCTCTACGGAGACAAAACGCTTTTCTACGGAGACCAAATGCTTCTCTTCAGAGACCAAAGACCTCTTCGGAGGCACACGTTTCACCGAGATTGAAAAAAACTTCCAAGTGTTGAAACGTGAAAAGCCCTCTTCGGAGGCCCATTTCACCAGGAGTTGAAGTGTAAGAGTCGCTCTTCGGAGGTCCACTTCACCAGAAGCTGAAATGATAAAAAGAACTCTTCGGAGGCACACGTTTCACCGAGATCGAAATAAAACTTCCAAGTGTTGAAACGTGGAAATCCCTCTTTGGAGGCACAACTCTTCGGAGGCACACGTTTCACCGAGATTGAAATAAAACTTCCAAGTGTTGAAACGTGAAAAAGCCCTCATCAGAGGTACAACTTTTCAAAGAAGCATTTCATCAGAAATGCAAAACAAAGATCATAAAGCCCTCCACCGAGGCGCAATATAAAAAAAGGGGTCCCCTTCAAAGGTACACTTTAGCTCTCAAAGGAAGATTGGTTCATCCATTTTGAGAAGGCCCTTCCTCAAAAGACTAAAGTGCCCTTCAGAGGCCCGCTCTACCACATAGGAGAATTCGCTTTGTAAAAATGTATATATGCACAAAAGAAAAAGTGATATCTCCGAAGGTTGAAGCGTAAAAACTTATATGAAACGAGGTGTACTCTGTTTAGGGCGAAATGATATTTCCATAAATATGGAATAATTATTCTCCAAAAATAGGAGTACAAGTCCCCTCGAGATTGGAAATATTACAATGAGCTTATGGTATGGGGACAATACGGTATGGCTTCATTGGTAAAAGCAACGCCCGAACAACATACCACAAGCTCACTGTAATATTATATAAAGAAACTTGCATATATAAAAAAGAAAGAAGAAAAGAATAGATGCATTCTCAAACACAGACAGAAGTTTGTACAAGCAAGAGAATCATTTTATTCAACGTTATGAAAATTATGTATATTTATTCAACATTATGAAAATTATGTACATGTGCAGGTTTCAGAATAAAAGAAAAGCGGGGGCCGGTACCCGCACAATGTCCGGTCAGTACAAACAAAAAGCTAAAAGCAAAAAGTAAAAACAAGGAAGGGGAAGCAGGGCTCATCACTTCTTCTTCTTACCACCACCTTTGGAGCCTTCACCTGACCTAATAGGTAGTTTTTCAAGACGACTTGGGAGAGTTGGGGAAGAAGGAGAGAGGGCTACTACCGGATCAACCTCCGCTTCCTTTTCCGTAACGGAAATGCTTTTCCTTTTCTTCTTAGAAGTAGTACTCTTCCTCCTCCTCTTCGAAGAAGACTCGCTTCCCGGAGTAAAAAGAGCAAACAATTTTATATCATCGGAAATGGTTCGCTCCGGGACTCATTTCCTTCTCCAAGCCCTTCTCCCCCGTGTTGCTGTGAAGCATTAGGATCATCTAAGTCTCGGAGAGCCTATATTTGCTCCTCTTGCGACCCGAGTTGAGAGGCGGATGAAGGGGTGACCTGGAGAGGCGAGGGAGGAATAACTGAAGGAAGGGGAGTCTGAACGATGCTCGGAACTTTCTCTACAGAAGAAAAGAAGTTAAAGTCAGTAAAGAGAGGAGATAAAGGCTCTTTGAGATTTAGGAAGTAGTCAAGAAGCTCATCAAACTCATAGGAAGCAAATGAGCAGTCTATTTGACCAAGATCAGCATTAGGATTACCTGGCGAAGTAGGCTTTGCTACGTCAATCTCAAAACCCAGCGCTTCACCGCTCTCTTGGCTTTCGTCTCCGTTATGGACAGTTTCACCTTCTATGATAGCTTTGGTAGGGGGTGGAGAATGAGAACTGGAGCCGACAATGTCGATTTTGGCCGAAGGTGAAGGCTGAACTGGATCAGTTGAAGTAGTTTTTCCTAAATGTTCCCCTTCTGCCATTTCGGCTCTTAATTTCGCAAGTTGTTCTTTTCCCCTGACAAGAGCGGCACGAGCTTCGTCATCCAAGTAATGCTCCTCAAGAGCTGATTCGGCATAGCCAGCACCTTTACCGCCAAGCATGTCAAGTGAGGTCCCCCATACTTCAGCCAGAGTAACTTCATATTTGGGGCCTAGAAAGGCGAGACTACCGCGCCCCAAGACGCTGTGTAGATAGAAGTCAAATAATGTCGAGCTGATGCTAGTCTTCGTTGCCTCATGAAATTCTTCAGCTGCAATTTTACCGACAACGGCCTCATCATGCTCTCTTTCAGCTTTGGAAAGTTGAAGCTTTAGCATTTCGATCTCCGCCTCTTGAGAGCCGGTTTTCTTCCGAAGCTCTTCAATATCAGCGATATAGCCCTCATTAATTCTTTTTTGCACATCGAGCCTGTCTTCGGCATCTCTTTGGACGGTATGAACATCTCTCACTTGTTTCTGAAGCACTTCTTCTTTTTGAGTGTAGGAAGTGGAAGAAGTGGCGAGCTCTTCTTTTAGTTTCTCAACATCTGCTTTAAGTTTTTCGTTGTAGGCAGTGATGCTCCTCATCTCTGCATCATGTTGATCGATAATTTTCTGCCATTCAGATTTATCATTCTCCATGGTCAACATAGCTTCAAGGTTCGCACGGTTCACTCTCTGGAGTTCGTCAACAAGTTTTTGCCAGCTCGACATTCTCTCAATATCAAGTCTGACGACATCAAGATTCCGCAACATGGCAGGCTTGTCAATTGGAACTAAGTCGAGATCGAAGCGAACCCCCTTCAAGCACCATTGTGGAAACCGGCTTTGGAGGGTAGCTGGACCTAGCCCAACTTGATATGAAGGCCTGTTGATGATTGTCTGGATATCGGTACGGGAAGGGCAGGAGATTGAGGAGGAATGGGAGCAGTGGCCTTCTCAGAAATTGCAGGCACTAATTGCTCACTAACTTTAGCCCGTTTGCTTAGGTCATCAGCCATGTGGCTCTTCCCTCTGTCATCATGGGATTTACGTTTATGGGAATCACCCCCTCTATCGGAAGAATCGTACCGCTCATCCCCTCTTCCATAGCGTTCTTCATAAGAACGTCTCTCCTGAGCCTTTCGAGCAGCCCTCTCTTCATCAGTTTCCCTATAAGTGGGAAGGTAGCGCCTGTAGTCATACTGACCACGCTTTCCGTATTGCTTGAAGTCGTCGTAATATGAACCACTTCGCCCCATCGGAGAATCTGAAATTGAAAAATGATAAGTCTTAAAAGTCTTCAGAGAAAAGAAGTTAAGTACGAATAAGTGCTGAAAATCCTATGTGTGTGTGATGTGCAAACTACACGCGTCAGGCTACAAACCACTCCTCGGCACAGGGGTGGTACTGACTTGGGTGGCAGGCGTCAAAATTTGCTGAAAAGTGGATATCGCCTCGACAACAGGAGAAGCAGCTTTAGGGACATCATCTTTAAAAAGTTCCTGTGAAGTTATGATCAGGTCGCTTAGTCCCTCAAAAGTATCATCACCGCCATGCCCGGTGGGAGTTTCTTTTTCGGCTTCCAGATCGGCCGCATCTTCAGAGCAACGAAGAGTTTCTTCCTCCTCAATAACTGGGGCAAGTGCCGATTTGCTGGACGGACCTGCAACATCGGTAAGTGTGGGGCACTTCACCAGTAAGGTTTCAGTAGAGGGCTCCTTCGGCATAAGCTCTTCAGCAGGGATTGAGACATCTGGTGTCTCCGCTGGATAATCGGGGACTTCATGAGGCTGAGTGGAGCGAGAAGGGTGAAAAAGTCCAAACTGGTGAAGGAATTCGTCGTACAACAAAAATTTCATGTCCCGCTCTTCAACCGGTACAGCCATGAGCCTCTCCAGAGTTGGCTTGTGGCTGGGATCTCTAGAAGGGGGGAGCGCTGAAATGAAGAAAACGAAGTTAACATTTGGCAATTCGGACTTCGCAAAACTCAGAGAATGGAAGAAGTAAAGGTAGATGATCTTACTTCCTTCCCTCCACACAACATAAAACCCCAGGGGCCAGCGGACAAAGAAGAACGGAGTTAAGAACCCATGAGCAGTGTTGGGAAGGCCAACGATCAATTTGCAATTTCGGGCGCTTCTCACGACGGTGATAAAAGGGTGATCCTTAGTCCTGATAAAGGAGCATAAGAAGAAAATCTCGTCGAAGCATCGAAGTCGATCAAATGTTCTCCTAAATAGCACACACATCCCCATCAGAATGGCGTAGCCATTGGGGTGTAGCTGGAATGGGGAGATGGCTAGTTGACGAAGAAGATTCTGGAGAAAGTTGTTGAAAGGGGGAATGGCCTCGCTCAGGCACATTTGCCGGTTAATCGCTACAAAGCCAGGAGGCGCCACATCAGCAGTGTTAGTTTTCTCAGTAAGAATGGCATTTGCTTCAGCAATGCCAAATTGAGTGCATAACTGACGAAAAACTTTGTATGATAAAGTGGTAGAGGCTCTCTCTGGAGGATTAAGTAGGGGAGCCGGAATAAGAGTGGCTTCTCTAGTCTGGGCTGTTATCTCTTCTTGTTAAGAAGTCATTCTACACAAGCAACTGGATATTCAAATGTGAAGGTGCACGTTTCCTAAAAGTGTGAAGTATTGTGCAGAACTAATAAAAATAACAAGTAAATATAACTGGAATTACACTAGTCGACAATTGATCGATTACCAAATTTCAGGACTTGTTAATTTAAAGTTCAGGTAAAGTATTAGTGCAAACTGGGCAGTTTCAGTTGACTATTTCAATGTTGCTTTAATACTTTACTTGAATTTTATGATTTAAAAGCACTTCGTTCAGACAATCTATTTAAGTTGATTATCTGTTGTTAACTAATCTGCCATTTGATGTCGGCAGTCAGTGGCAGTATATTCGTCCCAATTTTCTGTAAGTGATGTATTGAACAGATTGTTAGCTTGCAAGTCAAAAGTGATCTGTGAAAGAATGCAGCAAAGTTTAACAGTTCAAAGTTCAAGTAACAGTTCAAAGTTCAAGCAACAGTTCAAGGTTCAAGCAGCAGTTCAAGGTTCAAGCAGAGTTTAAAAGTGCAAATGCTAAGTCGTAGACGACTCAAGTGCTAAGTCGTAGACGACTCAAGAGCTAAGTCGTAAACAACTCAAGTGCTAACTCGGCAACGACTTAAGTGCTAACTCGCCGACGACTTAAGAGATTTTTCCTACAGGTTATGTTAAGTCGTGGAAGATAGAAGAAACTCCAATTCAAAGCAATAGGAAAATATCAAGTCCTAACTCGGCCACGACTCAAGGCTTAAGTCGTAAAGATTTCTAAGTCGCACCCGGGGAAACATTCCACTCTATTTGGCCAACATACCATCTAACTCCTAACCCGTTAACCCAATAACCTCACAATCATCAACCTTAGTTCTATCACACCGCTAGATCGACACAAATTACGAATCGTCGCGAGTCAGATGAAACCGCCTTAAGTCCATCGATGTCCAGTATAACAAAACTCGCAGGGCTCAAGGGGGCGAATCAGAGACGAAAAAAGGGGCACATGAGTTGATGATAATCAGCGATTGTAGGAGGAGCAAAGTCGCTTACGCAGTGTGATGCTAGAGATGATCGGAGATAAATCGAGTCGAAATCGCCTTTGAAAGCTTGGAGAAGCGTTAATGGCAGAAGCAGCTTAAGGATTAAGTAATTAGAAGAAGGAAGTAAGATGAACGACTTAAGCCTTTTATATCTTGGGGCAGTGGAACTTGAATCGGCACACGAGTTAAGATAAGTCGAAGCACACGACCTATGACTTAGGCGTGTACTTCGAGGGGCAAATGTTAACCCTCATTTTTCTACGACTTAAGAACTGTACGACTCAAGCAAGGTATGCGACTCAAGCAGAGTGCGCGACTTAACGAGTCAAGGAAACCTCACGACTTAAGGTGTGTGATGACTTAACAAGTTAAGACATGAACGACTTACGACTTAAGGTCACCACGATTTAGCAGCTCAAAGCACTCCACGACTTAATGAGTTAAGAACTACACTACTTAAGAAATATAACGGTCCAAACAGTCTACGACTTAAGACATTCTACGACTTAAGGAAGTCTACGACTTAAGGAAGTCTACGACTTAAAAGGTATGCGACTTAAAGATGTTACGACCTAACGACCTAAGGGAGTAACGAATCAAGGCACGAAAAGGTTAAGACAACTACATTTAAGTCGCAACCGACTTATGACTTCTGCTTGGTCATTCACGACCTAAGACTACAGAGGCAAGTTCAGTACCACGCCGTGATTCGATAACTCGTTGACGACTCAGGACTTGTGATACGACCAAGTGAACGAACTTACTCCAGTTGAGCCGCAAGCCAAGACTTAGGTTAGGACGGTCACGACCTACGACTTATGATGAGTCGTACACGACTTAAGCAAACAAATAAGAAGCCGCATCCGGATAACTCGTACACGACCTAGGACTTATGGCATGAATTCAGGAAGACAGGCTGATCTTTATTAAACTATGGACTTGGCTCGGTAAGTCGGCCACGACTTATCCTAAGTCGGCCACGACTTATCTTAAGTCGGCCATGACTTAAGACTTGGCAATAATTTCTGCCCAGAATTCTCTATAAATACATGACCATCTCCAACTTTCAGGGGACTTTTGGGGGATCATTTTCTTCAAGGCATCAAGACTCTGCTATCTTCAAGCCAATCTACACTCCAACATTCCAAGCACACACAAGACGCTTAGATTAACTTCAAACAGAATTTCAAGACATTCAATCATGAATTCTAAGAACTTTCTCGCATCGAAGTTTTTCTAGGTACTTGTCTTTTGAAGTAAATTGTACTTGAAAGATATTGTAACAAGTTGTAATCAAATCAGCAATAAGAAAAGATTGAAGTGGACGTAGGCTTGATTATAGGCCGAACCACTATAAACTCTGTGTTCTTTACTGCATTTTTTGTGAATTACTGTTTCTCTTTGATTCCCGTATTAACGGGTGGTGCTTTCACATCCACTACACTTACACTGAGGTGTTAGCGTCTGATTTTCGCGTTAACATGTAATTTATTCATTTATTTGTGATACATTTGTTATTAATCTGTGATCTATGAATGAAAGATAAGCGTTATAATTTATACCGCTTACCAATTATAATTCGGTGTATTGACCTGTGATGATGATGTTATTGCACTATTGTGTTAAACCCCTGGACCACACCATACACACACAAATATGGATTTCACGAGAAAATCGATTTAGTCACAGATTTTTGAAATGATTTTTTAATAGACAATTTGAATTCAACGGTTTGGAAATGGAATCGTGTTAAATGTGAAAAGATTTTGAAATGAAATTTTGAATTTATTTTTGAATACCTTGATAAAGTTTTTAAATTTAAATAATTTGATTTAAATTTGAATTTAATATTTGAAACTAAATTCTATGATTTGAAACTAGGGACTAAAGATGTTATACAAGTTATATAATGGGTTAAACCATTTTAAATGTATTGATTTAGGAATTTGAATAATTCAAAGGCTTTAACACGTGAAAATATAATTGGATTCTTCCGAAACGAAAACTATTTGTTTTCAAATAATAAAAGCTTTCACATAAGAAATGAACGTCCAATTTGTGTCAAAAGAAATTTCTAGCTTGAAATGAAAATGATTTCCAAGTTATGGAAACGGTTTGAAAGCTATAAGTTAAATCTTTGATTTAAAGATTTAACAAGTTAATCCAATTGAAATGGAAATTCTTTTGAAATCCGTGAATGGATCTTGGTGAAACTGGGTGAACTTTGTGAAATAAATCTTTTGTTTAAAGATTTGAAATGATAATTTGTTTAAACCATTTTAAGTAAGGTTTTGGGTTTTTTTTTAAGTTGTGAGTTAACTGAAATCCTATATCCATATATTTTAAATATTACGCTCATTATTCGGTTTAGCCGGGAGAGGAACTTTGTGTCATATAACCCATTCCGAATAATGATACGACGTTATGGATAGCATTTGAAGACCGGTGGTGCTGATCCTCGGTATAGAGATTCCGTAAGTGATGGGAAGTTCGATCGGGATTATGGATACTCGGAGTGCAAGGGCTTCTTCGAAAGTGCCTTCGGTTCTGTTCGAACCTGGAACAGACTTGTATGGTTGTATGTCTGATACTACACTTTGATATATAAAGTAGATTTCTTTCAAATACATATCTGTTGGTGGCGTAGAATTTATTCTCTTAGCTTAACACCCTTCTCTGAGACGTACGAGCTCAGAGATTATGTAGTTGAAGGTTATCAGCGATATATTCCCAATTTGGTAGTGTGGCATGCTGAGTGCTGCTGTGTGTTGATGACCATTTGTTGATCATTTGTGATCAGAGCATGGCTTTTGTATAAAGCGTAGCTTTGTGGATGAGACTGCATCTGGACCTCACACCCTGAAAATGGTCTAAATAGGAAAGATACGACAAGGTTATGAGGGTCACGTCCTTTAGGGTGTGCATTCCCTTGTGGTAAAGAGTAGTATCATGGTATGGAGCCCAGATATTTACCTATGCGGTGGGTTTCAATCTCATTCTCCGTGTGGTTATTGCTTTGTGATTTAGAGGTGCCTCGGATAAAGGTTCCAAAGGACCGGGGGGTGGCATGCTCGAGAAGTAGTTACCTAGTTACAGAGGTAACCCGACCTTGTGTTGGTAGAGATCCGGCTAGGTTCTCGGGACGTTCCGCCAGAGGCGTACCCATGGACAGTGGAAATTTCCTTAGCCCGACTATTTGTTGGAAAATCCAATCAAAACAATACGAGCCTTGTACGGTTTTAGTTGTAGAACCTGCCATTTACTTATGGTGGCACCCCACTGTTTAGATAGTAGCTATAGTAGGCATACGATAATGGAAGTATGTTGGCTAAGATTAATATTCTACTTTCGAAATGATTTTTCTGCACTTTTCACTTATAATAATAATATCAGAAATTTTCTCGTATCAAGCATGTTTGACTATCATAAGGAGAAATCTCCTCCAATTGTGCGTTTGCATGGCGTGTGCGGCGGGAGGCCTTATGGTAGTTTCATTTTCTAAAATGCATTGCAAATTTATTTTAAAATTCTTTTGTTGTTTATTTTAAAAGACAAACTATTTTTTTTTACTCATACCAGTCTCATGATTGACTCGGAGTTTATTGTTCCTTTCCTAAACTCTGGGTGCCCACTATTTTCCACACGGGCAGTCTAGAGTTGGGTATTTCAGATAGTCAGGTTTAGTAGATTATCTGGAGTTAGTCCAGTCTTTGGATATGGACGAGATTTGCTTCTCTAGGTGGCACGTGATGTTGGTTCGAGCTAGCTTTGGATTGGAGTATTGGATTTAGGGATGCATTCTATTGAAGATATTGTTCCGCTGTTGATGTTATCATTATCTTTCCGCTGCTATTTCTTGTATCTCTGATAGTATTGATATTGGTTGTATCATTCTATTATTCTGTTGTATCTGTCATTGTATCAATGTTATATATATTGGTATTTATTTCCTTCCGCTGTGTTGTACTTAATGGTGTTATAAGCTCCGGCGCACTAGATTCGACGTTTGGATCTGCGGCATTTGAATATGAGTGTCGTATTCGGTGCCATTTTTCGAAGGTCGAGTCAGGATCACTACAGAAAATGAAAACAAATCGAACAAATCAACTAAAGTAAATTGTCTACTACTAAACAAAGTTATAGGTCGACCCAATATGTACCTAGGCTGACTAGTGGTGGTTGACCCTTGGTTACGAATGGTCAACTATAGGCGGTGTTGAAACATCAGTAAATATTGGCCAGAACAACCCGGATTTATAATGGTTTAATCAAACGGCTTGCATTCATTTGAACCCCTATAAATATAAACCTAGCCCCCACATTCAAAAACCCATATTTTCTAATGGACGTGGAAGCTCTGCCATTTTTTCTTCTCAACAAATATCAAATTTTTTAAATTAGTTCTAGTTATACGTATATGCACAACTAGAGAATTGTAAAAGATGATCGAGAAAAGGAATAGGGCCAAATCAAATCGTCAAAGACGAGGTAAACTATAAATCCTGATCGTAAATACAAATCAAATCTAAATCTCTTATCTAATGTAGATTTCTAATAAGATCTACGTACGCTTGTGGTATATATTCAAATAGGAAGAAAAGGGGGTCAAATTAGAATATCAAGGATTAGATCCGAAGATTTGAAATGGTAAAAAGGTGAGTGGAAAGTTACATATTTTTTAATGATATTGGATTTATACCATTTTAGATCTATTTCATTTGTGCCTAGATATAAATTACAATATGGATATTAAATTTAATACGCATGAGGAATTGCTATAAATTGCATTTTGGATAATTAGTTTTGTATACGTAAGGAATTGATATAAATCGCGATTTGGATATTTATTTGTATACGCGTATTGATTATGGAAAATATGCCTATATGTTATGAAAAATCCTAAACTTGATGGATATTATGTATATTTTGGATTTTCAAAGTTAGGGGTATAAATAGTATTAAGATTTATAAATAACTTGTTAGTAAAATCATATTGTGATTCTTGAATTGGTTAGTTTATATTGATTATTGAACATAAGCTAGAATTGATAATAAATTAAATTTGGATTGACGATATTTTAATACATTGGACTGAATTGCGTAACAATGTGTGAAGTTCTATAAATCTTCTAAAACTACAATAAAGGTGTATTGGGTGGAATGATATAGAATGTAAGAAAAAAGGAAGAGATGTACAAAAAAAGGGAACAATATATTTTGTACTGTCTATTCTAATAGAAAATAAAAGATAATTCATTGTTTAATGCATAACACAAGTCCGTTTTTAAGTAATTTATTATTTATAGAGAATTATAGTGTTTACAATTTCCTTTGGGGAAAGAAGTAAATCCAACATGTAAAGGTATAAAAATCCTTAATTATAACAAAATTATGTAATTAAGAATAATAACAATGATTTAAATGGAAAACCTAAAGTTTGTAATTAAGAAGGTGTGGGAAACAAATGTTAACTAAAGAAGATACTATTAAACAGATATGGAAGAAATAAGTCTAGACATGCAATTAAAGAGAGATGTTAGTTAAAAAGGAAATGGGGGAGTCATCCAATAATGTTAAAAAAAGATGGAAAGTAAATGAGAAAAGATTTTCAAAAGAAATTCGTAAATAATTTTAAATTGAATAAAAAAGCAAACGCATAAAAAGTAAATAAATGTTGTCAATAATTATCAATGGAGGCACGTAATTAAGCATGAATAAATGAAGAAGTAGATGTGATGACCCATATTTTGGAAGTTTAAATTGACAATAATTCACATATGTCCAAATCAAACAATCCGAAACATAGATAATCAATGGGGTTAATTAAGAAAAATAAGAAGAAAACCAACATAGAATCTCACAGCGGAATGGAAAAATATAATAATCAAATAATCAGTTCATGAAGCTGCTTACTATACATTTGATTATAATTTATACAACCTTTATCGGATTTACATATAAAAAAGGGACAAATAAAATAATGCAGTAGAACAACATTATGCAGGGAACAGTCCTAGTAATAAAAATATACCAAATCTTTGTCTTCGTACTCCAGAAATGACCTTCAATGCGCTGAAAACTCAGGGTTTACCCCAGCGTAATGAAAAGACAAAACACTCGAGCCAGGACTAAAATATCCTTATGTGAGTCAAATCGATATCATATAACATGCGTGTAGTGGCGTCAGGGATGTTTATGGGGTTTCACATCTCCTATCTAGTGTGTAATGTGCATGCAATAACTCAAGAGATGTTATGGATTTTCCTTCTCCTTAGGATCCGTCAAAATATTATATTTAGTAGAATACACTATATATAATGTCTAATTAGTAAAATAAATATTTTTGTTAGTGTTAAGGCTTTATATTGATCCCTCTTAACGTTTTTTTAAGCATTGTCGTAAAATTTGCATATAATGCCCCAGTAGCACGTCGAGGAATAGTGACGCACCGTGATATGACAACACTAAACCAAAATCATAATGGTCTCATATAGGGATAAAAGTATGACAAGGCATGTGAGGCAATAACCAAGGTAATATACTACCAGTTCGTGTCGCAAGGCTAGTGGTAAACGCATAGTAGCCATGATCGGCCATCACGTCTACCTGTCCGATATCGAGTCAAAGGGAGGGTATCCTAAATCAAGACGCATCCATCGAAACCAACAACAAGAGTAATAATATTGACCAAGTGCAAGAAAATCGAAGAAAGGATTACCTTTAGGGGTAGATAATCTGCTTGGCCCTGCTAAGCCATCATGTTTTAGTCATTTCAAATGGCACAAGTGCCGAGGTTTATCCATCATCGTTCTCTTTCTTCAAATCAAACAAACGACCCCAAATCCAACCACTTCATTCTGAAGTCTCCTCAGCGTACATAGTTGTCAAAGTAGTTCCAATATAGATAGAGAGTATGCCAATAAGAGGCCCTGGTCTCTTTAACAACCAAATGTCGTTTTACACACCGGTTGGTACTTTTACGTTTTGAAAACAATTCGCACTTGGTATCAAAATATCATATTCGCTTCTAAGCCAATGTCATTTCAAAATCATCATATTTACTTCAAATATGTCAATTTCATTCGAAATACCATTTCATTTAAATTTCTACATTCCACTTTCAAAATCGTTTCGAATTTCAATTTAGGTTATAACTTTATTTTAACCTAATTCGCATTTAAATCAATGATTTAAATATTAACTATTCCCACTCTGGCAATTTTGAATTTTTGGAAAATAGTTTGAAATTTTTTTATAATTTAAAAATAATTTAACTAGTTCAACTAGTTTAATATAAATTAGTTTGAGTATTGGAATGGTTTATATTGTAAAATAGCTTGGAAAATTAGAATAATTTGAATATTTAAAAAGATAGATTTTAAGCAGTTTTATTGAAATAATTTATTTGAAAATAGTTTCAAAGTCAAACTGATTCAATTCCAAATCTTCCAGTTCAAATTACTTCGATCTCAATTCAATTCGAATAGATTGAATTTCGATTTCAATTCAATTAAGATAATTTTCAATCTCAGTTTCAATTTGAATTGACTCGATTCTAATTCTAATTCAAATCAACACCAATTTTTCATTGTTAACTTCAAATTCAATTCAACAATTCGATTTAGTGGTTTAAATTTCAATTCTATTCTAATTTTAAACCATTTCAATTTATGTCAATTTCGGGTTCGGTTTCAGAATATCGATTTAAATCACTTAATTTTCATTAAATTTTAGTGTTTGATTTTAGATTCAATTTCAAAAAGTAAATAATTCAATCACAAGCTTATATTTTCAAATATCAAATTTTTTGCCTTCACTAAGGTAGATTTTAAAGTTTGAATAAAAGTTTCAGACTTTAAAACAGTTCAAATTCCATGATTCAAATCATATTCCGATCATAACTTCAAGATTTAAAATTAGATTCTTTAACCAATACATTTTTACAAATTTAGATCCCAATAATTTAAAGCTTGGATTAGAAATAATCCAATTCATATAATTTTAATTTTTATATTTCAAAATCAAAATCATTTAAATATATTCAAATCTATTAACTTAAATCTATTTGATTAAACCAACCTGATGCCTATATAAAATTTTCTATCCTATGGCCAAGTGAGTAGTTATTTCAATTTTAATTTATGTGATGGATATACATCATTTAAATCCAAATCAAAGCGTCATAGGTATATATAATTTCAACCTATTTCTTAATTTATTAGAAATAATTCAAATAAAAGTTTTATATACTATTAAATAATTTACAGGGTGATAACAGGAATATAAAAGATAAATAAACATCCAAATATTAACCAATAGCATCCATCACAGTCAACATCCAATTCAGTCAGAATATCATAACATTTTACTTGTTATTAAGAATCGAGAATTTTACTACCATTTCAATTCAAATTTCAATTCAATTTAACTATCAATTAAAATTTCTAACGTATAAATTTCTATGTCGATTTCCATGTCAGTTAATTTACAAAACAACAGTCAATAAAGTTAAATCACTTCAAGATTTTAATTTAATTAACATAAAAATTATTTTAGTATGTCGTGAGCATTATAAAACACTCCTCTATATTTGAAATCAAAAATATTTTCACCTTCAAATAAATTCCACTTCAATCCTATGCCGTAGACGACTTCCATACGATCCCGGCTTAATTTGTTTCGCTCGAATCAGACTTGGTATGGAAAAGTTATGATTTTTTAAACGTAAAAATTAATATAAATAAATAAGGAAAAAAAACTAACCTTATCTCCTCGTTCCCATTTCTCTCCACCAGGCATGCGAACAAAAACCCATCTCGCATGCGACCATTCATCCACACATGCATAGTCCCAAGCGATCGGTGCACGATCTAACCACCCTACGAGATGCGCCTCAGCCTACTTCTCCTCCACCTCAAACGCTGCCTCATGCGCTGCCTCCACCATCTAGAGAAACCCAAAAAACTACGCGATCTTTAAGCATCAACCGTGGCAAATCCATGATGTTATGCCACCACCCCACCGTTAGATGTGTAGATCTCATCGAGATCTATGTTTTCCCTTTTGTAAGTTTTTGAATTCATTACGTGGATAAAGAGAAACTGAAGGAGGAAGAACAATAACTATCGGCCAATAAATCGTTATAAGAGATGCGGCCATAAATTTCTTTAGGATTTTGGAACGAATGATAATAACACGGCCCATTATATAAATATCCAACACTATTGACCAGCGAAATTTTTGGGCTTTGAACAAAGCATTCCATCTTATGTTCCTAATGTTTTATCCCCATTTCGAACGTAATGGAACTAGTCTCGAGGCTTAATTCGATCATATTCAGAAGATAGCATATCAAAATTAAATTATCTAACTAAATATCTTTAATTCATTTCTGCACATTTCATGCTCATGTGGCCGAATAAAAAGTCGGATGGCGTTGAAACTTGAAATCCTATACTAATTCACTATTACGGATCTGATGGAACCAGTTTCGAAAAAATCCAAGATAGTGACCAAAATGGCTATTTTTACTCATTAATTAAAACAAGAATTTCCAAAATCAATTTATTCACTTTTAAATTAAATTTTAAAAGTAAACAAATTTCATTGTTGTTTAAATAAAATTTAAATCGACTTTCAACATCATTTTCATTCTTATTAAATTCGAGATTCAATTATTTAAATAAATGTGATATTAAATTTAAACAATTTAATTATCAAATAAATTATATTAATAATCTAGATTTCAAATGAATTTTAGCTATCAATAATTGTTTATATTCAATCCAAATAATTTAATATTTATTTTTCAATTACAGACATCGATTACAAACATCCAATAAATAGAACTTCATTTCAATAGTGATTATTACCTAAATCTTCGAAATTTGTTCTTTCAAAATTTTATTCGAATTCATTCCAAATAAACATACCAAATAAACTATATTGATAAATCATTAATTTTTACTACTACCCGTTTTTTACTCAATCATCATATTAAATTTAATAATTTAAATAGTAAAAAAATATGAGTCTTTTCACTCTTCCTCACTCAAAATTTTATGTCCTTGAAAATAGGTTTAGGAATTTAACATTTGATATATTTTATTCAAAAAAATCAACTGATAAACATTAAAATATTATTTACGAAACTTTTACTACACTCTCGCTATGTCACTTCGATATCAGTTTTGCAGAAGTTACAACTTATATATGAAAATAAGTTATGAAATTTTTAAAACCTCAAAATATTTCTAACACCCCGATTTATGGAAAATTTCGGTGGAATCGCCTTTGCATGTCTCGATCAGAATTTTTTTACAATTCAATATATAACACAAATATATACAAAATATACATCTCATCTCAATGATAAGGTATCCCATGAGAAAAAATATAAAAGTGCGATATTTAATCCGAGATACATACCTTCTTATTATTATTATTATTATTATTATTATTATTATTAATACGAGTGAGTTCGCTCATATTAAGTAAGCAAAAGAATATTAAATCCACCTAACGTCCAAAGCTCTTCTATGTACCTATCTCAGATCAGTTTACAATATAAGTCACTTATAATAAGTTATAGAACACGTTTGAGTTAAACAGAACCACACAACATGATTTTCAATCCAAATCATAAGCACAAGCACAATGCACAACATACAATTATCACATGTAATCAAAACAGTTATAATGACAATTTACAACAAAAGAAACCATTCAATTAATAATATTCATCCAATTAATCTAGTTAACTCATAATAATATTAATTTACATCTTTTAATGTCCACAGCTAATTTATGCACTTCATTTTTATTAACATTCAATTTTTATTAACATTTAATTGGCTTACTTCCAATTTGTTCAAATCTATTTCATTTATATTCAATTTATTCAATTTAATTTGTTAACCATTTTATAAAATTATTTCATTTAACCTTGTTTAAGTTAAATTTTATTTTATGACCACGTAGTATGTTCTTTTTGATACTAATATCATTTATAAACCATTCAAGTTTATTATAAACAACTTATATAAAACAACTCATATTTATTATTATTACTTTATATCTTAAGTTTTTATTAATTCATTGATTCACTTAATTAGTTTATTTCATTTATTCAAATTTATATTAATCATTTTACTTAAGTAAATTTATTTTATAGCTCAAATTCATATTAATAATTTTCCTTTTATCACAATAAATTTTATTCAACTTCTCTTAAATTAATTTTCATATTCCAATTCATTTCATTAACTTATTTCATATTCATTTAGTTATCATTCATTTTATTTAAACTCGCTCCACTTGCATTTAATTAATTTACATCCGATCTAAATCAAATTCAAATAATCATATAAATTTTACTTACACCCATTTATTTTCATTTAATTTCTTTCACAATTCAAATTGCATTTCATTTTATAACTCAAGTCATATTCATTCTTTTAATTCATTTTATAGCTCAAGTGGAATCAATTCACTTTACTAATTCATCTAGTTCCATTCGAATCCAATTCAATTCATTTAATCCTTATTAAGCTAAATTTTATTTCATTTAATCCATTACCCAGTTTGTTTAACTTTATGTAAGTCAAAATTTTCTTTTCTTATCATTTACATTAAATAAATTTTAAATTTGTTTTTAGCTTAATATTACTCACATCTATAAGTCATATAACTTGATTCGCTAAAAATTTCATTTTTTTATTTTATTTAATTCACTTTAAATACAATTCAATTTCATTTGAGCTTTCTTGAGTTCAACTTCATTTTATTTACTTCATTACACTCACTCATTTTATTTAAAATTACTTAGGTTGATTCTCAGTTTCAAATTTTCTTTGGTTTGCTTAACTAAAATGTTCAATAGTTTTAAATTTTTTACCTTCCTGTTTAAATTTATAAGTTACAAACTTATCTTTTTTCTTTCTTTACTATTTTCAATTCATAAGTTCAAAACTGTTTTCATATATTATCGAATCATACTTGATATTTTTTTTCAAAATCAACACTTGTTTTATCTGAAAATAAATTTTTTTGTAGCAGTTCTCACATAGAAACTTAAAAATGAATACCGGCGATGCTACAGCCACAGGGTTATTTCCCTGCAACTACAACGAATTCAATGCTTTTATTTCTTTCAAAAATCCTTTCAAAATATACTTCTAGTCAAAACACTTTCAAATAATATTATTATTAATTTTTGAAGGCTTTGAAAAAAAAAATTTGAAAGCAATAGGATTTAAATTTTAAAATACTCAGCTTTAAAATCCTTTCTATTTATAAGCTATATTATAAATATACTTATACAAATTTCGTTACCTTATTACCAAAAAATTTCACTAATTTACAACATTGTTATTTTAAACAATTCTTATTGAAATTGGATTTCAATTCAATTCAATTATCGAAAACTTCGTGGAATGGAGTTCACAGAGTATTCTTTTTTAAATTTAATTCAACCAATAATCGAAGATAATTGAATAGTATCATCTCCTAACAACTAACATTCATTAGTAGTTATATAAGCTTATGAAAATTATAATTTTATATATAAAATATAACTTAGGTAAAATTATTTCAAGTGCCCGATTTTAAAATAATATTATGTCAACTTGCCTCGTTGAAGTGTTTAGAAATTCCTGTGGATAACATGATATCCCACGCACCGACCATAATTCATAAACAATTCAGTGGATAAGTAAACGCAGTATAAAATAATTTTTAACACTGACCAGTATGCATTCTCATACACACACTCTCGATCTACTCATTCTAGGATATTACTACCCTATCTCTAATGAGTCAAACCCCACTAGACTAAGGTTATCGCTAAACCGAAGCGCTGATAACAACTGCGACGACCGACATTTCAGAAGATTTAAATTAACAATAATTCACACATATCTAACTCAAACAATCAAAACATAGATAATCAATACGGTTAATTAAGAAAAATAAGAAAAGAAGAAGAAAACAAATACTAAATCTCACAGCGGAATGACAAAATATATTAATCAAATAAACGACTCATAAAGCTGTTTACTATATAGTTGATTATAATTTATGCTACCATTATCAGAGTTATATATACAACAGGGACAAATAAAATAATGCAAAAGAGCAACATTATACAGGGAATATTCCTTGTAATAATAATGTACCAAATCTTTGTCTTCGTCCTCCATAAATGATCTTTAATGTGATAAAAACTTAGTGCTGACCTGAGCATAATGAAAAGACAAAACACTCGAGTCAGATCCAAAATATCCATATGTGAGTCTAAACAATATCACATATAACATGAGTGTTGTGACGATCCGGATTTTCGAACCAGTTGAAATTGCTGAATAATCGATCCGTTCTAAGACTACTAATGAAAACTAGTAACTAAATACACCATATTTGATAATTATTGAACATTACTAAAAGTATAGGAAAAAAATTCAATATTACAAGTTACCGGAGTAATCAATTTAATCTGCTAGGTGTGCTTATATACAAACCAAATACAAATAAATCTAACGATGCACGACTCTAATAAGAGAAACAACAATAGCCATTCCTGCTAACTCAATGAACATGTCAAATGTGAAATAAAATAGTAAGCCAAAAAATACAATAACACAAGATAAACAGCAACCATTAATAGATAAACATGAAAGGTTTATATTATTTTAGGGCTGCATCACTACCACTTGTGACTGCCTACGTACCCCTATCTAATTGGGTATCCAATTAGATACAGGATCAAACCAACGTAGTTCTCCTACCGCAAATAGGACTCATGGAGCCTACGATGCAACAAGCAAATATGGAATTCCTAAAACTACCCACTTAGACTTAATCTTTAAATTTATATTTTCAAATCCATTTACCTTTGTGGAAATTATCTCTTTGGACTTTATTCTTGAATTCTTGTTTCAAAACTTTTGAAATATATATATCCTTTATGTTCGAATTACACTTTACTTCGGGATCTTAAATCAAATCACTTTTGAAAAGTTTATTTGGAAATCCCAAATACTGTAGAAAAACATATCAAACCATATGCAACCAGGTCAAGAGGTTTCTCCCAATAACAAGGCAACTGGGTCCCAACCTTCGTACAATCGATAAATAAATACATCCCTCTATTCCAAGAGTGGACTATACCAAAAACATATGTCCACTTTTTAGTTACGGGTTACCCGAATCATTGGTAACATAACAAATCGTTTTATATCCCGAAGCGATAAATCATTTCACACTAATATTCACAAGTACTTTCAGATCTATAATAATGTACATTTCCCTAATCCGTTCAAAAATCAACTTAAAACCGTCGGGTCTAGTCCTCGAAATTCTTTCTGTTTTATAATTTATTTTATAAAACCATTCTTATATAAATCACTTTTATATAATATAATTCAAAATATTCATTACCAAACATTTTTATTTCTTTTAAAGGAAAAACATTTCATAACATTTCCATTTGAAAACCAGTTTTCAAAACAATTCTTTAAATTAAAGTGAACCAAATATTACCGCTAAACACCTTATAGTCAAATTGTGAAATAAATCACAAGGTGGTAGCGTACAATAATTTTCTACCCAGCTCATGCATATGGATAATAAATTGCTGATAAACTGGTCAAACAAAGTCAACAATCAATAATAATAATCGGTGCTCATAAACTGGTTGAGCCTAATTCAAACAATCACTCAATGAAATAAATGAAATAATAATGATAAACAATGCTTCATTCTATCAAATATTCATAACACTTTAACGGTTTGATATTTTTTTTGGAGCATCCGCGTTTTCCCTTCGACATGTTTCATTCCTCGCCCAAGTCTTCTTGAATCTCACAGATGAAACACATGTTCTAGTCGTTTCTGCATACCCCATTAAGTATTTGACTTCTAAGTATTAAATCACTTAATTAACCATCCAAACATAATATTGAGCAGGGAAATCAACCATTGTTTTAGAAAACAAAGTAAACAAGCATTCAACAAGAGTTTTCAATCAACACTTTACAATTACAGTTCTTTCAACTTAGCAATGGTTTTAATGAACTTAAAATTAGAAATAACTTACTTTGGATTCCACTCCGTCAAACTTTAAGGCAAGGAACTTAATATCTAACATATACTTCCTACCATGCTTCAGAATCAAATAAAATAAACCCAAATTTCTCCTATCTAATGCTTGACTAAGGCTTGAAATGGAGGTGTGCCGAAAGTGTAGAGAAGAAGTGGTAGAGCTTTGAATTTGAATTCTCAAAATTAGACCCAAAAAATAGGTCAACTTCTCTTTTGTTTTTGACTCTCTTAATCTCAAAATTTGAAAAAAATGTTAACAGAAAAATTATTGCAAATTCTTTTCTATTGCATTGGTAAAAAGACCCATTTGAATCCAAGTTGTTTTGAGGAAGATATGACAGAATGAAGAAGAGGTATTGTCGGATTGACAAAAATGAAGTCCGAAAATGCACTTCAAAGAATTAAGTTTCAGGTATGGCAAAACTCAAAACTTGAAAAAGTGATCAACATAAAAGTTGAAGCCACTGAAATTTCATATGTTTTCAAAAAATAATTTCTTAATTTTTCTCAGTTACAATCAATTGATGATCAAAACAAAATGGCCTATTCTTTGGCTTAAAAACTAGGCCAGAAAATGTACTGGAAAGAAGTGTATTTTTGATATAGTTAACTTTAGAATGAGACAAAGTGAAAAACATGAAAGTTGTAGCCACTGGAAAAATAAATGACTTAAAAAAAAAAAGAATTTTGCATTTTGGTTTGGTTTTGAAGAAGTTGTGACCGAGAGAAGAAGAGGTAAAATATGGAGAAATATGAGTTTGATTTGAAGAGAATGAACATTGATTTCTTTTGAATATTTTACAAATATTTTGCCATTATTTCTTTTTAATTTTTTTCTATGGCTTGGAAGCCATTAGAAATAAGGGGAAGAAGATGATGAAGCTTGATAAAAGAAGAAGAATAAAATGTGTATGAAATGAGAGAAGGGGGTGGGTATTTACAGAAAAAGAAAGAAGTGGTAAATTTACCAAAATAACCTCTTACCAAATTATCAAACTGACCTTACTTCAACCTAAAGCAATCTACATTTTTTCAATACTTAACATTGTCTTTCACATTCTTACTTTATGTCTTAGTCACTTAAAGATTAAGTAAAGAATATCATAATTATGTTGGCTTTGATTTGATGTGATTTGATGTTTACTTTTTCTTACTATTGTAAATTCTTACTTACTTTTACTAATGAATTATAGAAGTTTTATAATCTATTTTAGTAAAAGTAAACGTGTTTAGTGAATTAATTAATACTTACACTATTTGAATATATGTTCCTATATAAAAAAATAAAGGTGCGACGACGTTGCGACAACTTTTAAACGATAAAACGTTATTTTTCGAGAAAATGTTTTAAGGTCACATTTTTACGTTTTAGTTAAACTATTTATTTATGTAAACCAACTTTAAAAATAAATTTTTATAATTCTATTTAAAAATATAAAAATCATAAATAAATTCAAATAGTTTATTTAACCATTGAAACTTACTTTTCTAAATTTAGCATTTTGTCACTTTTCTCGATATAAGTAAATGTTACTATTTTTGTGTATACTTCTCTTTCCAAATCCTATCTAATATTGTATGAATCATATAACCTTACCGATTTTATATTTAAAATAACTTTAAATACTATATTTTAAAGTGGTCAAATTATGGGTCGTTACATTCTCCCCTACTAAAAAGAATTTCGTCCTCGAAATTATAAGGACAAAAAATATAACGAAAAAACAACAATTATCGAAAGTTAAGCACACCAAAAATACTAATATCATCCATAACCTCGGTCGATGGTACAGTGCCTTATCATATCCATTTTATTTATCAAATTAAGGTAGTTTCTTTTTTAAAATTCCTAGGTTGATATACTAATCCTAGATGAATTTTATTTAGGCACCTAACCTAAGCTCTAATACCACGTATGATGACCTAGATTTTCAGACCAGTTGAAAGTGCCGAAAATCCATCCGTTCTAATACTACTAACCAAAAATACTAACTAAATACACCATAGTTGATAATTATTCAACATTACTAAATGTATATGATAAAATTTCAATTTTACAAGTTATCAGAGTAATCAATTTAATCTACTAAGTGTGCTTATATACAAACGAAATACAAATAAATCTAACGCTGCACAACTCTACTAAGAGAAACATTAATAGCCATTTCTACTAACTCAATAAACATGTCAAATGCAGAATAAAATTGTAAGCTGGAAAAATACAATAATACGAGATAACAAACAACCATTAACAGATAAACATGAAAGGGTTATATTACTTTAGAGGCTGCATCACTACCACTTGTGACTGCCTACGTACCCTTATCTAATTGGGTACCCCATTAGATACAGAATCAAGCCAATGTAGTTCTCCTACCGCAAATAGGACTCATGGAGCCTACGATGCAACAAACAAATATGCAATTCCCAAAACTACCCACTTAGGCTTAATCTTTAAATTTAGATTTTCAAATCTAATTACCTTTAGGGAAATTATCTCTTTGGACTTTATTCTCGAATTCTTATTTCAAAACTTTTGAAACATATATAAATCCATTATGTTCGAATTATACTTTACTTCGGGATCTTAAATCAAATCACTTTTGAAAAGTTTATTTGGAAAACCCAAATACTGTAATAAAAATATATCAAACCATATGCAACCAGATCGAGAGGTTTCTCCCAATAACAAGGCAAGTGGGTCCCAGTCTTCATACAGTCGATAAATAAGCACATCCCTCTATTCCTAGAGCGGACTATACCAAAAACATATGCCCACTTTTTAGTTACGGGTTACCGGAATCATTGGTAACATAACAAACCAATTTATATCCCAAAGCGATAAATCATTTCACACTAATATTCACAAGTGCTTTCAAATCTATGATAATTTTCATTTCCCAAATCTGTTCAAAAATCATCCTAAAACCATTGGGTTCATTCCTCGAAATTATTTCCGTTTTATAGAACATTTTAATAAAACCATTCTTATATAAATCACTTTTTTATAATATAACTTCAAAATATTCACTGCCATACATTTCTATTTCTTTTAAAGAAAAATCATTTCATAACATTTCCATTTGAAAACCAATTTTCAAAACGATTCATTAAATTGAAGTGAACCAATATTACCGCTAAACACCTTATTGTCAAACTGTGAAATAAACCAAAAGGTGTTAACCTACAATTATTTTTACCCAGCCCATGCATATGGATAATAAATTGCTCTAAACTGGTCGGGTAAAGTCAACAATCAATAATAATAATCAGTGCTCATAAACTAGTCGAGCCTAACTCAAACAATCAATCAATGAAATAAATGAAATAATAAATGATAAAAAATTATACATTCTATCAAATATTTATAACACTCTAACGTTATTACATTTATTTTGGAGCATCCGAGCTTTCTCTCGACATGTTTTATCCCTCGCTCAAGTCTTATTGGATCTCACAGACGAAACACATGTACTAGTCATTTCCACATACCCCATTAAGTAGTTAACTTTTAAGTTTTAAATTACTTTATTAACCATCCAAACATAACATTGAGCAAGGAAATCAATCATTGTTTTAGAAAACAAAGTAAACAAGCGTTCAACAAGTATTTTCAAACAACACTTTACAATTAAAGTTCCTTCAACTTAGAATGGTTTTAATGAACTTAAATAAGAAATAACTTACTTTGGATTCCACTCTGTCAAACTTTAAGGCAAGGAACTTAAGATCTAACACATACTTCCTACCATGCTTCAGAACCAAATAAAATTAAACCCGAACTCCTCCTTCCTAATGCTTGATTAAGGCTTGAAATGGAGGTGTGCTGAATGTGTAGAGAAGAAGTGGTAGAGCTTTGAACTTGAATTCTCAAAATCAGACCCCAAAAATAGGCCACCTTCTCTCTTGTTTTTAACTCTCTTACTCTCAAAATTTGGAAAACATGTTAACCGAAAAATTGTGGAAAATTATTTTCTCCTGAAATAAAAAAAAGAATCATTTGAATCCAAGTTGTTTTGAGAGTGATATGATAGAATGAAGAAGAGGTATTGTCGGATTGTCAAAAATAAAGCCTAAAAATGCACTTCAAAGAATTGAGTTTCAGGTATAGAAATCCACAAAACTGGAAAAAGTGATCAACAAAAAAGTTATATGTAACAGCTCTGGTTTTGGTAATTACCTAATATTAAATTATAACGGAAATTATAATTTACTATTGTGAATTGAAATAAATTGGAGATTTAAATTGGTTATTTTAAATAAACAATGAAGTTTGAAAATAAAATGTGGAATAAAGTTTTAGAAAACTTTATCATGTTTTTTTGTGAGAATAATGAGTGGAAAATGACTTTGTTTGATGAAAATGCAATAATTATATTAACTATTGCCAATTACTTCTTTTAATAATTTTTAAAGAAGAAGTATGAGATTTTTAAAGGTTGTTTATTTAAATAAAAAGGTGGAAACTGGTTTTAAAAAAAATGAGTTTTGGCTATAAATAAAGTTCGGATATAGTTGGAAATATTTTCTAAGTAAGGAAATGATTTTTTTTTGTTGAATTTTTAAAGTTAAAAATAGGTTTTTATGTATTTATTTGTGCAAAATTGGTTATTTATGAAAAATAAGAGTTTTTAATAATAAAATTGTTCTATAACATAAATTATCTTTTTATTAAGTGTAAAATGTTTTGTTTAACTTGTAGATTTGTTTACATTATTTATTGTGTTAAAACTTGGTGGAAAATGTTGTTTTATTAAGTAACATATGTGTATATATTTTGTTTAAGTGATGAATTAATTAACATTGGCTATTGATTTTCTTTTGTTTGGGCCCAAATCTCATTTATTAACATAGCCTGAATAGAGAAAGAAATGTTTCCTTCTTCCTTCCCCTCTTCGCACACAATTCATTTATAGTAAACCAAACAGAAAGAAAAAGAACTATCTCCTCTTTTCAAATCTAAACCAAATTCCTATCTTTCTTCAATTTTAATTGCTATTTTATCAAATCAAAAGAGAAATCAGAAGGTCATTGGAAGCTTTCTTCTTCTCAAAACTTGCTTCTTTCAGCGAAAATATGAGGTTGGATCATCTTTAATTCAAGGTGAGTATCAAAACTCACATTTTCTAGATTTGATTGAGATTTCAAGGTAAGAAATCTCAATTTTGGTTGTTGCATGTTCATTTATGGATCGCTGTCAGTAAATTAGGCATGTCTCTTTCATTTAAAATGAAATTTAATAATTTTAGATGATTTGGAAAGCTTGGACATTGTGCTACAAGTTTCATGTTTTAAGTTTTCTAAAATTCTGATATTTGCTTGATCAAAATTGTACTTGTTTGTTGCTGTCCCGAGAGCAAATCGACAGCAACAACAATCATGGAACTAAGAATTGTTTTAACCATAAGTTACTCGTTTCTTATCCAAATTTAATAATCTTAAATGTTCTGGAAAGATAGAGAATAGGGCTATAAGTTTCATGTTTAAGTTTTCTAAAATTCTGATGTTTGCTTGATCAAAATTGTACTTGCTTGTTGCTGTCCCGAGAGCAAATCAAAAGCAACAAAAATCACGGAACTAAGAATTGTTTTAGCCATAAATTACTCGTTTCTTGTCCAAATTTAGTAATCTTGAATGTTCTGAAAAGCATGAAAATAGAGCTACAAGTCTATTGTTTGAGTTTGCTAGAATTTTGAAGTTATCTGGGTCAAAATTGAGTGTTTCTATTACTATCCCGAGAGAAAAACTAACATTTGCTCTATGTTTGAATCTGAAACGGAATTAATCATGGCTCTTTCGTTTCTAAACCAAATTCAATAACTTTATATGTTTCCGAAAGCGTTGATCATGTACTAGAAGTTTTATGTTTTAAGTTTTCTAAAATTTTGAAGTTTGCTTGGTCGAAATTATATTTGTATGTTGCTGTCTTGAGTGTAAAATGACAGCAATAACAATCATTAATCCTAGATTTATATTAGCTCATTTTTGCTCTCATTCTCGTTCGGTTTTGATATTCTTTTTAAGATATTTTGAGAGATATGATTCCTATTAGTGCGCTACCTATATTTGGAGAATTAGAAATTCAAATTTAAATAGAATTTGAATTGATTTTAGTTAAATTTGAATTGAATTCGTATTTAATTTAAGTTATGGTCTTGTGTTATCTTTCTTGTTTCTCATTATTTTCGAGTGCGGTTTTCACTAAACCACTTTTGGAGTGATTTTTGAAATAAATGGACAGTTTAAATTATTATTATGTACCAGTTTAAAATTATTTTTCTAATATAAAATCTATTTATTTCATATAGTAAAGGAATTTCAAATATTGCTTTTGTTAATCTTTTCGGGAAAAAAGTTTTAAAAGCCTGTTTCCTTTAGTAAACTATTTTAAATATAAAATATACATTTTTACACTATTAGAACGTATAAGAAAGAGAATTAAACGATTTAGTAAAACACAAGGTATGGGACATGTGCGTTTACTATTTCGGTTGATTCCGGACTTGTACGATCGAAGTTATTTGGTATTATTGATTCTGAGATGTTTTGCCATTTTATGGCGTATTATGAGTTTTATCATTTCTATTTATTGGAATTATTTAATATGGCCAATATTTGGCAAGTATTATGGTTTGAGATCTCCTATGTATGAGTATGGTCGATGAAAACCTTCACGATGTTTTGTTTACTTGCCAATGGTATAAGGCAAGTCTTGAGTATATGATTTTATATTTTTAGATTTATGGTTTGTAAGGAACAATTACGATGTTTTCACTTGTCGATGAGATGAGACAAGTTACGATGTCATTTAATACTTATCGATGAGAGGAGACGAGTATGGTGTCTCTTTATCACTCGCCATTGAGACTATGTGAGACATGATTTTTTGAGTTTTATGATGTTTCTAGTGTGGCATCGACTAGCGGCTAGTAAACCGCTAAGTGCGAACGTGTGGTATGGGACAAACGTAAATACTTTTCAAGTTCCTATCCATGAGTTTATGACACATTCACGATGTTTACCTAACAGAACTGCTTTGAGAGATGTTAGCGACCTAGTCATGAGGATGAACTGCTTTGGGAGGTTTTAGCAACCTTGTTAGGGCTGACAAAATGGCTTGGAAAGGTGTCAACGACCTTGTCATGAGGACGAACTGCTTTGGAGAGGTGTCCTCGACCTTGTCATGAGGACGAACTGCTTTGGAGAGGTGTTAGCGACCTTGTCATGAGGACAAACTGCTTTGGAGAGGTGTCAGCGACCTTGTCATGAGGACGAACTGCTTTGGGAGGTGTCAACGACCTTGTCTGAGGCTTCGGCTGCCTGAGTTTTGCACGTGCGACATTGCTTCGACATTGCAATTGAGGATTTGGCCAATCCAAGTTTTCTGAGTTTGATGTTTTATTACGATTTCACCATTTTAAGAAGTTTAATTGCATTGATAGCCTAGTGCTATATGAGATGTTATATATATGATGATTTTATTTAAGATGTTCTGAACTCTTATCAAGTTCCTTGAGTTATGAATTTGGATGATTTCATGATTTTATAGGATTTCTAGGTTTTTCCATTTTGGCGAGTTGAAATTGAGAATTATATAAATTTATACTGATGAGATGAGGTATAATTGAATTTGGAGATTCTTCTATATTTGAGTTTTGGATCATCCTATTTGAGAATGTTTTATATTTACCATTTTGGCGAGAGTTTGTATTGATGTTTCTCCTTTTGAGGGGATATGGTTCATGGAAACCATGTAGACATTTTTGGATGTCGCCAATGATATGAGGCGAACGTTTATATTATTTGAGTATTATTATCGAATTTACCTCTTTTTAGGCCTTTTTACACTTAAGTGACATTAGTTCACTTAAGTCATGAGTTGTATTCTATATGTTTCCTCTTCTCATTCGAAAAGAATTATCACCTTGTATCTTATGCTTCTTTTTATCATCTATCCTCATTAACTATTGTTTTATCTAGACTGACCCGTGTATTTTGTACTCGGGTCAAACCGAGTTGTTTCAGGTTAGCTGTAGTTATGGGACTTAGCCTTGATGCATCTGTTTGGATAGAAGCCTAGCACTTTTGTGTAGTTTATATTTCTTTCCGCTTGACTCTAATATGTTTTTGATTTGATGTATACGGTGTGGTCTCTATACCACTTTTGTGTATCGGTTTGTATCATACCGGGATGTATCTATGTATATATATTTATATATACGATGATTGCTGTTATGTGATGTAACATGCATTCTATTATTGTATTTTGTTCTGATAGATCCATTAGCCACCTATAGTTTTGTATTAAGCATTTATTGGATATGTCGATCCAGTTGAAATAGAAAAAAAATATAGAGCATTTATCGACGTATGTAATAGATGTTTAAGACAAGATTATAGATGGTCGCTCCTAACCAGCCCTATTCTCCGCATCAGCAGACAGAATTACCCAGTAATTCTCTTTGTTAATGTGGGTCTCGGGGTGGGGCGTCACAGCTTGGTATCAGAGCTGAATTCAGAACAAATAGAAAAAACACAGAACAGAATCATATATTACGATATATCCAAGTATAGTGCAAATGTTCCAATTCCTTAATCATTGTGTCTTTATCTTATCGTGTCCTTTGAGATTGAAGTTTGGAATATGTCTTGGAATATTTTATTCCGTAGTATTCCAAAAATAGAATTAATGACATTTTATCTTAAGAATAATCCTAATCATGATTGTTTTATATGAGTCCTCTTCAATACGGATGCTGGACACTTATCTGTATCGAAGGAGTTTGTTGATACTTTTGGATGTCCTTATCTTGTTCTTTTGTGAGGATTGCGAATCCTATTGAGTGGGTCCGCAACATTTGATGTATGAGGATTTGGGATTGTTGCTTATTGATTATGTTTTTGTTCGAATTAGCATGCCATTTTCTATCTAGAGTTTGGAGTGTTGAAATGAAGTGGCTTGCCTATTATCAAGCCACATTCTGCGATTCGAAGAATCGTATATTGAGTGTCCTAGTTTGGCTAATTCGTTGTTTATTGTCCATCGAAATGTTAACAATGATTCCGAAGTTTTTGTATTTACTCTTGTGTTTCGTGTTGTAGATAATATATCTTGAATTTCAGCCAGTGTGACTGTTGATTTCTGTGAGTCCGTTCGGGTATGACATCAAGTCGGGCAATCGAGTATTGTATTGACCTCTCTTCCTATTCTGAGCCTTTAGGTCATCCACCCACGAGGATGACCACTAATAAATTGAGGTGATTCAGTGAATTTATTTGATATTGCCATTTTTACCCCTTTTAAGTTATCCTGTTTGGATATTCAATTGTTGATATACTTTGTCGTATTACTTCACTCGAAGTAATAATTTGTTATCAATGTTAATTCTCCTCAATTGAGAAGATATTTTACCCTTGCTTTTATATCTCATAGATTTCTTTAATCTCTTGAGTGGTGTTAGGGACATTCCTTAGCTTGACCCTACATCGATTTTTCATGAGTTACGAGTCGAGGAGAGTAGCATTACTCTTACCTCATTTTGCACTTGTTATGAGTCTTGTGAGTGATTCGTTATACCGTTTGGAATAATGAACACTCCAGTCTATTCCATCAATCTTGTGAATCGAGTATTCTGGGAATATCTCGATGAGTTCTTCTTTTGTCTTTGATTTTGAGAATAAGTTATAATTGAATTTTTGTTTCTAAGAGAAATTAGATTTGTGTTTTTTTGAAAAAAATATATTTTGAGTAGTGTATATAAAGTATTTCTTTTTAAAGAAAATGAATTTTTGTGTTCGGTTGTCCGTCAAGTGCTTTAAGAATTCTGGTCGATGCGTTTGGCCAACGTTATCGATAGAAATTTCCTAAACGCTATGATGAGACAGTCATGCACGATAAATTGAGCTTTAATAAGTAAAGTTTGGAAGTAATTAATATGGTGGAGTATTAATTTTTATTTTTATTTTAAATGTTTAATGAAGCCATTAAACTATAGTGAGTGTTAGTTTAGAACTTTTAGTATAAATCTATGAGCTAGTTTTTGTTTTAAACCAAAATGGTATTAAAATTTATGGGTTTAAAATTGCAAAATCCTTTTGAAAACAACTTTGAATAAATTCTCAACTTTAATAAGTTTTATGTTGATAGCTAGATGTAAATTTAGTTCTTGTGACAAGTGGAAATGTGAATTTGGATTGTTTTGATAAATGAACAATTCATGCAGTATAATCAATTTAAATTTTGAGAATAATTTTAAAACTTTATATATGTCCCAAACAATTTATTTTTGTGGATAATCTATAATCATCTCTTGATAATGAAAGAGAGTAGTTGTCTTTTCCAAAATGAGTTTTCAAGTTAATTGTTTTAAAAGTAGATTTTGGAAAGTGATGAAAATATTTCCACTTAATGAAATGTTTTATGACGATTACATAAGTTGATCATAATTTTTTATGTTTTAACTTTCTGGGGTTAAAAAAAAATTAATAAATGATGTAGAAAAAATTTTGTTTGAAAATATAGTTTGGGCTTAAAATGGTTTAGGTAAATTTCAAAATTTTAGAATGATTTTAAAAGCTGAAATTTCATTTAGAAAAGTGCTGAACTAAAACAGTGATAACTTGTGATTTATAACTCCAAAAAAGCTCAATCTTTTTGCAAATTATAGAACATTCAGAAAGCTATAAATTTTATTTTAATCGCTTTAAAATATTTTTCTTTTTACCAAGTCTAAAATAGGTTTGAAAGTGGATAGGCGGTTCTGCCCTATTACAAAATTCTCTAAAACTAAGATGAAAGTAAAACTAACATAACCTTCAAATCGTAAATCCAATTTTGATGATCTTAATATTTATGGAAAGCATAAACTTAGTAGAACAACTTTTATTTTATAATGTTTTTCATATTTTGTTGTTTACTTGGTCAAAACATGTCTTCTTTACTGCAGGTCTGAAATGAAATTGTCCTATTTCCCTTAATAATTAAATGTAGCACTTCTTACTTATGAACATGAACTAATATCGTCTATTCGAGTTGAGTATAGGTGAAAAGAGGACAGTTGGGCTATATTTTGAGCAAAAAGAATGTATATAAATTTGTGCAAACTTGCCAAAAAATGCTAAAAAGGAAGCTATGTATTCGGATTAATTTTAAAATGTTAAATGATAATATATATTGTGTTTCCGACCTAATGGTCGATGTATATTATATAAATCACTTTTATAACATTGTATACGGCCCTTCGTACAAAGGAGGCTCCGCCGATTTTTTTGAAAATTTCCAACACTTAGAAAATTTGAGAAACAAGTTGAAAAATAATATGTTGCAAACTAGAGTATACCTATGGAAGAATTAGAGAATTAATTACTTAAACTTTATTTACTCTAATGAGGAGTAATGAGTTTATAATACCTAAGTAAGAAGTTTTGAAAATTTTCAAGTGTTGAAAATTGATAATTTTAAATCTTGAGGATAATGGGTTGGAAAACTTTAAATATATTTAATTAGTTAGAGAGAGTTTAAAAGTCTATTCCTTGTGTTCATCTTACTCTCATGTTATTTCCTAACGACGTGCATTTATGCGGTCGTCTGAATCCGGTGTCCCTTGAAGAAACCAACTTTTTGTTGAACTATCTTGCCTCTATTGTTTCTATCTAGCATCGTTGCGCTTCCTTCCGTAGTGTCATACAGAAGGAACATATTGATAACCATCTTGTTGATTAGACTTCGGGTTGAAGTTGTGCCAAATCCCGACTCTACTCGAGGAGCTTATGAGAAATCAATCTCATTTGATTGATCCTTGTGTAGCAACTTGTTGTGTTCTCAATGAAGTTGAGACGTCTTCGAAATCTTGTTGGTTGCTCAAAAAATTCAATGGTCTGCGAGTCCCGATTTTAGCACTTTGGAAACCGTAGAATTAATCGAGTGGGTCTTATCTTGGTTTTCTGTCGTCCTATTTTGAGGTGGGAAAATTTCTTTTAGACTCGAACTAGTCTATTCTTCCTTTGATTAATGAAAATAAATTAGTTGAATACAAACTCTTCTCTACAAATTGCGAGGACGCAATTTTATTAGGGGGAGGAGTCTGTAACAGCCCTAGTTTTGGTAATTACCTAACATTAAATTATAACGGAAGTTATAATTTAATAATGTGAACTGAAATAAATTGGAGATTTAAATTGTTTATTTTAAATAAACAATGAAGTTTGAAAATAAAATGTGGAATAAAGTTTTAGAAAACTTTATCATGTTTATTTGTGAGAACAATGAGTGGAAAATGACTTTATTTGATGAAAATGCAATAATTATATTAACTATTGCCAATTACTTCTCTTAATAATTTTTAAAAAAGAAGTATGAGATTTTTAAAGGTTGTTTATTTAAATAAAAAGGTGGAAACTGGTTTTAAAAAAAATGAGTTTTGGCTAAAAATAAAGTTCGGATATAGTTGGAAATATTTTCTAAGTAAGGAAATGATTTTTTTTTGTTGAATTTTTAAAGCTAAAAATAGGGTTTTATGTATTTATTTGTGTAAAATTGGTTATTTATGAAAAATAAGAGTTTTTAATAATAAAATTGTTTTATAACATAAATTATCTTTTTATTAAGTGTGATATCTTTTGTTTAACTTGTAGATATGTTTACATTATTTATTGTGTTAAAAGTTGGTGGAAAATGTTGTTTTATTAAGTAACATATGTGTATATATTTTGTTTAAGTGATGAATTAATTAACGTAGGCTATTGATTTTCTTTTGTTTGGGTCCAAATCCCATTTATTAACATAGCCTGAATAGAGAAAGAAATGTTTCCTTCTTCCTTCCCCTGTACGCACACAATTCATATACAGTAAACCAAACAGAAAGAAAAAGAATTATCTTCTCTTTTCAAATCTAAACCAAATTCCTATCTTTCTTCAATTTTAATTGCTATTTTATCAAATCAATAGAGAAATCTGAAGGTTATTGGAAGCTTTCTTCTTCTCAAAACTTGCTTCTTTCAGCAAAAATTTCAGCAAAAATCTGAGGTTTGATCTTCTCTAATTCAAGGTGAGCATCAAAACTCACATTTTCTAGATTTGATTGAGATTTCAAGGTAAGAAATCTCAATTTTGGTTGTTGCATGTTCATTTATGGATCACTTTCAGTAAATTAGGCATATCTCTTTCATTTAAAATCAAAATTTAATAATTTTAGATAGTTTGGAAAGCTTGGACATAGTGCTACAGGTTTCATGTTTTAAGTTTTCTAAAATTCTGATGTTTGCTTGATCAAAATTGTACTTGTTTGTTGCTGTCCCGAGAGCAAATCGACAGCAACAACAATCACGGAACTAAGAATTGTTTTAGCCATAAGTTACTCGTTTCTTATCAAAATTTAATAATCTTGAATGTTATGAAAGATTGATAATAAGGCTATAAGTTTCATGTTTTAAGTTTTCTAAAATTCTGATGTTTGCTTGATCAAAATTGTACTTGTTTGTTGCTGTCCCGAGAGCCAATCGACAGCAACAACAATCACGGAACTAAGAATTGTTTTAGCCATAAGTTACTCGTTTCTTATCCAAATTTAATAATCTTGAATGTTCTGGAAAGCATGAAAATAGTGCTACAAGTTTATTGTTTTGAGTTTTCCAGAATTTTGAAGTTATCTGTGTCAAAATTGAGTGTTTCTATTACTATCCCGAGAGCAAAACTAGTATTTTCTCTATGTTTGAATCTGAAACGGAATTAATCATAGCTCTTTCGTTTCTTAACCAAATTCAATAACTTTATATGTTTCGGAAAGCTTTGATCATGTACTACAAGTTTTATGTCTTGAGTTTTTTGAAATTTTGAAGTTTTCTTGGTCGAAATTATATTTGTATGTTGCTTCTTGAGTGCAAAATGACAGCAATAACAATCATTAATCTTAGATTTATATTAGCTCATTTTTGCTCTCATTCTCGTTCGGTTTTGATATTCTTTTTAAGATATTTTGAGAGCTATGATGCCTATTAGTAGGCTACCTATATTTGGAGAATTAGAAATTCAAAATTAAATAGAATTTGAATTGATTTTAGTTAAATTTGAATTGAATTCGTATTGAATTCAAGTTATTGGTCTTGTGTTATCTTTCTTGTTTTTCATGATTTTCGAGTGCAGTTTTCACTAAACCACTTTTGGAGTGATTTTTGAAATAAATGGACAGTTTAAATTATTATTATGTAGCAGTTTAAAATTATTTTTCTAATATAAAATCTATTTATTTCATATAGTAAAGGAATTTCAAATATTGCTTTTGTTAATCTTTTCGGGAAAAAAGTTTTAAAAGCCTGTTTCCTTTAGTAAACTATTTTAAATATAAAATATACATTTTTACACTATTCGAACGTATAAGAAAGAGAATTAAAAGATTTAGTAAAACACATGTTATGGGACATGTGCGTTTACTATTTGGTTGATTCCGGACTTGTACGATCGAAGTTATTTGGTATTATTGATTCTGAGATGTTTTGCCATTTTATAGCGTATTTTGAGTTTTATCATTTCTATTTATTGGAATTATTTAAGATGGCCAATATTTGGGAAGTATTATGGTTTGAGATATACGGTCGATGAAAACCTTCACGATGTTTTGTTTACTTGCCAATGATATAAGGCAAGTCTTGAGTATATGATTTTATATTTTGAGATTTATGGTTTGTAAAGAACAATCACGATGTTTTCACTTGTCGATGAGATGAGACAAGTTACGATGCCATTTAATACTTGTCGATGAGACGAGACGAGTATGGTGTCTCTTTATCACTCGCCATTGAGACGATGTGAGACATGATTTTTTGAGTTTTATGATGTTTCTAGTGTGGCATCGACTAGCGGCTAGTAAACCGCTAAGTGCGAACATGTGGTACGGGATACACGTTAATACTTTTCGGGTTCCTATCCATGAGTTTACGACACATTCACGATGTTTACCTAACAGAACTGCTTTGAGGTGTTAGCGACCTAGCCATGAGGATGAACTGTTTTGGGAGGTGTTAGCAACCTTGTTAGGGCTGACAAATTGGCTTGGAAAGGTGTCAGCGATTTTGTCATGAGGACGAACTGCTTTGGAGAGGTGTCAGCGACCTTGTCATGAGGACGAACTGCTTTGGAGAGTTGTCAGTGACCTTGTCATGAGGATGAACTGCTTTGGAGAGGTGTCAGCAACCTTGTCATGAGGACAAACAGCTTTGGGAGGTGTCAACGACCTTGTCCGAGGCTTCGGCTGCCTGAGTTTAGCACGTGCAGCTTTGCTTCGACATTGCAATTGAGGATTTGGCCAATCCAAGTTTTCTGAGTTTTCTGTTTTATTGTGATTTCACCATTTTAAGAAGTTTAATTACATTGACAGCCTAGTGCTATATGAGATGTTATATATATGGTTATTTTACTTAAGATGTTCTGAACTCTTATCGAGTTCCTTGAGTTATGAGTTTGGATGATTTCATGATTTTATAGGATTTCTGGGTTTTTCCATTTTGGCGAGTTGAGATTGAGAATTATATAAATTTATACTAATGAGATGAGGTATAATTGAATTTGGAGATTCTTCTATATTTGAGTTTTGGATCATCCAATTTGAGAATGTTTTATATTGCCATTTTGGCGAGAGTTTGTATTGATGTTTCTCCTTTTGAGGGGATATGGTTCATGGAAACCATGTAGACATTTTTGGATGTCGCCAATGATATGAAGCGAATGTTTATATTATTTGAGTATTATTATCGAATTTACCTCTTTTGAGGTCTTTTTATACTTGAGTGACATTAGTTCACTTAAGTCATGAGTTGTGTTCTTTATGTTTCCTCTTCTCATTCGAAAAGAATTATCACCTTCTATCTTATGCTTCATTTTATCGTCTATCCTCATTAACTATTGTTTTATCTAGACTGACCCGTGTATTTTGTACTCGAGTCAGACCGAGTTGTTTCAGGTTAGCTTTCAGTTATGGGACTTAGCTTTGATGCATCTGTTAAGATAGCAACCTAGCTCTTTTGTGTAGTTTATATTTCTTCCACTTGACTCTGATATGTATTTGATTAGATGTATATAGTGTAGTCTCTGTACCACTTTTGTGTATCGGTTTGTATCATACCGGGATGTATCTATGTATATGTATTTATATATATGATGATTGCTGTTATGTGATGTAACATGCATTCTATTATTGTATTTTGTTCTGATAGATCCATTAGCCACCTATAGCTTTGTATTAAGAATTTATTGGATATGTCGATCCACTTGAAATAGAAAAAAAATATAGAGCATTTATCGGCGTATGTAGTAGATGTTTAAGACAAGATTATAGATGGTCGCTCCTAACCAGCCCTATTCTCCGCATCAGCAGGCAGAATTACCCAGTAATTCTCTTTGTTAATGTGGGTCTCGGGGTGGGGCGTCACATTATATTCACTGGAATTTCATATGATTTGAATTTTTTTTTTTAATTATGGTCGTATATGATCAAGTTATGATCAAAACAAAATGGCGTATTTTCTGACTTAAAATATGGGCTAGAAAATGCACTGGAAAGAAGTGTACTTTTGACATAGTTTACTTTAGAATGAGGCAAAGTGAAAAAAACAAAAGTTATAGACACTAAAAAAATAAATGATTTAAAAAAGAATAATTTTGCATTTTGGTTCGGTTTTGAAGAAATTATGACCGAGAGAAGAAGATGTAAAATATGGAGAAAAGATGAGTTTGATTTAAAGAGAATGAACATTGATTTCTTTTGAATATTTTATAAATATTTTAACATTATTTATTTTTAACTTTTTTCTGTGGCTTGGAAGCCATTAAAGAGAAGAGGAATAAGTTGAAGAAGCTTGAGAAAAAAAGAAGAAGAAAATGTATATGAAATGAGCGAAGGAGGTTGGTATTTGTAGAAAAAGAAAGAAGTGGTAAATTTACCAAAATAACCTCTTACCAAATTACCAAACTAACATTACTTAAATCTAAAGCAATCTACACTTTTTCGATACTTAACGTCATCTTTCACATCCTTACTTTATGTCTTAGTTATCTAAAGATTAAGTAAAGAATATCATAATTATGCTGGCTTTGATGTGATTTGATTTTTACTTTTTCTTACTTTTGTAAATTCTTACTTACTTTTACTAATGACTTCTAGAAGTTTACTATTCTTATTTAGTAAAAGTAAACATGTTTAGTGAATTAATTAATACCTAAAGTATTTGAATATATATTCCTATATAAGAAAATAAAGGTGCGAAGATGTAGCGACAACTTTTAATCCACAAAACGTTATTTTTCGACAAAATGTTTTACTGTCACATTTTGACGTTTTAGTTAAACTAATTATTTATGTAAACCAAATTCAAAAATAAATTTATATAATGCTATTTAAAAATATAAACAATCATAAATAAATTAAATAATTTATTTAACCATTGAAACTTACTTTTCTAAAATCAGCATTTTGTCACTTTTGTCGATATAAGTAAATGTCATTTACTATTTTTGTTTACACTTCTCCTTCCAAATCCTATGTAATATTGTATGAATCGTATAAACTTACCTATTTTACATTTAAAATCACTTTAAATACTATATTTAAAAATGGTCAAATTCTAGGTCGTTACAAGTGTAGTGGCATTAGAGATGTTTACGATGTTATACATCTCCTATCCAGCATATAAGTGCAATAACTCAAGAGACGTTACGGGATTTTTCATCTCCAAGTATCCGTCAAAATATTATGTATAGCATAATACGCTACATGTAATGTCTAATTAGTAAAATAAATATTTTTTTAGCAGTAAGGCTTTACATTGATCTCCCTTAATGCGTTTTTAAGCAGTGTCATACAGTTTGCATATAACGTCCCAGTAGTATGTCGAGAAATAGGGATGCACTGTGGTACGACAATACTAAACCAAAATCATAGTGGTCTTTCAAAGAGATAAAAGTATGACAAGACATGTAAGACAATGCCCAAGGTAGGGTACTACTAGTTCGGGTCGTAGGGCTAGTGGTAAAGCATCGTGCCATGATCGCTCACCGCTTCCATCCATCTATATCGAGTCAAAGGGAGGCCATCTAAAGTCAATGTGCACTAATCGAAACAAACAACAAGAATAATAATATGGATCAAGTCCAAGGAAGTTGAAGAACAGATGTTCACTAGGGGTAGCTTGCCCGCTTGTCCCTGTTAAGACATCCTATTTTAGTCATTTCAAATCGGCACAAGTGCCGGGGTCTATCCATCATCGTTCTCTTTCTTTGAACCTAGCAAACGACACCTAGTCCATTGTAACGACCTAGAATTTGACCACGTTAAAATATACTAATTAAAGTGGTTTTAAATATAAATTAGGAAAGGTTATACGACTCAAACAAATTAGATAGGATTTGGAAAGAAAAGTATACACAAAAATAGTAACATTTGCCTATATCGACAAAATTGGCAAAATGTGATTACAGAAAAGTAAATTTCAATGGTTAAATAAATTATTTAATTTATTTATAAGTGTTTATATTTTTAAATAGAAATATACAAATTTATTTTTAAATTTAGTTTACATAAATAAATAGTTTAACTAAAACGTCAAAATGTGACCATAAAACATTTTGTCGAAAATCAACGTTTTGTCGATTAAAAGTTGTCGCAACGTTATCGCACCTTTATTTTCTTATTTATGAACATATATTCAAATAGTATAAGTATTAATTAATTCACTAATCCAGTTTACTTTTACTAAACATACCTAGAAAATTCTAGAATGTAATTAACAAAAAGTAAGCATAAAAAGCCAAAAGGTGTAATAAAAAAAGTAAACATCAAATCAAACAAACATAATTATTATATTCTTTGCTTAATATTTAAGTGAAAATGACAAATAGTAATGATTTGAAATGTGATGTTAAGTGTTGAAGAAATATGGTTGCTTGAAAAGTAAGTAAATGGTATTTTGGTCATTTTACATGATAATATTTTATTCCAAACTTTTTTTGTCACTTCTTCACTTTCTTTTACACGTCTTCTTTTTCCTTTTTCATGTTTTTCTTCCACTCTCTAATGGTATCTTGTCTTCTCTTTCCTTACTAACTTTTTTCTTAAATCATATCAAATCATCTTCAAACACCACCAAACTTTGCCAAAGTTCTTATATCATCCTTAAAACACGGTTTAGCATCTAAGAAGTGAAGAAATGATGGAGGAGAGATTGGAATCCATGAAGGCCGAATCTATGTAATAGAGGGAAGCAAGTTGGAAAGCTCCAGAGCAAGAAAAGGAGAAGGAAGTGCCATCAGAATCAATATAGGAATGTATGGAAAAGTTTGGAGGAGTGGAACTAGTCGTGATTATCCATATTTTAAGTTATTAAATGCTAAAAAAATTTTTAAGTTAATTACATAAAAAGTTTAGTACATATTGGACAATTGAATGTTTGATAACGTGGATGCAAAATTGGTTGATTATATAATTGTTTATGAGGTTGATAACTTGTTCGATAATGATAAGAGATTAACCATAGTTAATTTAGTAAGACCACAAAATACACATAGTTGTAGCCTGCCGTTCAACCACTCTTCCCCACAACGCCTAACCCGACCACACCCAAAAATCAAACCCACCATCCTGCCCCACTCCAGGCCTCGCCACCTGCCTCTAGACCCCACCTTCACCACTCCGCAATGCAACACAGACCATCCCCACTCCTCCACAGCAGTTCGTTCCCATCATCTGCGCAAATCGAGTCATCACACCAACACCCATCTCCACTGCCGCGACGAAATCCACTTGAGCCTGTACCTCCTTTTCCCACCTGACCTTGCCATCTTACTCCACCCTTAAACCCAAGGAAACCGCACATCCGACCAAACTCAACAAAGCCTCACCATCGAACGACCACTGTGACGCCCCACCTCTATGCTCACAATAACTAAGAGTATTAAAGGAAATACTGTCTGTTATTACGAAGAATAAGGCTGGATAGGAGCGGTCATCCATAGTTAGGCCTTACATTAGTATTGGTTATCTCGATAGGAGTGGTATATACTTTTATTTTTCATCTCTTAATTATTTACTCGCATCGATATACCCAATTCCAGTATAAAACGAACTAGGATGGTTCATAATAGTTTAGTACAATAAATATAATAATAACACAGATAATATAAATGCGGAACACAGATAACACAAAAAGTCTCATATATATAATAACTGATGTCAGTTACAAAACATGTGATACAGTACATATGATACAACTACAACTGTCGACAAAGGAAGTTATATACACAGGTACATTATCGTGAATAATATACATGAATATACAACATCTTATATATGACAACATCTACTCAAAATGATATAAAGAAACTTCATAGCTCTAGCAGAAACCTAAAGCAAGATATCTACAACCTGTAATAACTCGGTCTGACCCGAGTATTAAATTCAAAAGAAAATAATACACGGGTCAGTCTAATTCCAACTCAGTTATTAATGCATGGAAGCAATAATAATTAAATAACAATAAGATGATAGTCAAAATAAATTCACCCATCCGATCCTTTAACAAGGAAATCGGATAACGGTGAATATAACACGTATCAGTGTTAAACAACAAATCAGCAAATTAAACCAATCAAATGCAATTTCAAATATTGAATTGAATACACAAAACAATTTAAACAATATCAATTCAAAATGTCAATACTTTTTTGGCTGCAGCACACGCTCGCCGCACTGCCTCGCCAATACAGCATATGAAATATGCAAAAGATCAGGAAATGCACAACAGCAAGTGATACCGAGTTCACATGTGAAAGTCCAGGCATCAATACTTGAAGCCAGAAACAATACAAAAGCAGACTCAGTGATACAAGAAGCAAATATACAGTGATAACAAGGTTTTAGTGAAAAACTCAAAATCCTTAATGTACTTGAATACTTGAAACAGAAAGTGGAGAAAATACAACATGCAATGATACATAGTGGCATATGATCAGAGGTAATGCAAGCAATGCTAACAACTACATATAACTGTAGTGCAGCATATATCAAGTGAAGGCTAGCACATACACATCAAAGTGTAGACAAACTACAAAATCAGGATAAAGCCAGTGACAAGCTTACATGATGACTCGAGAACAAAAGCATGAAGTACTCAACATAAATGTATTGATATATGCATGCAGTGAACAGTGGGAAAGAGTTCAACAAAGCATCTCAAGCTCAAAATGGACCCAGACTCAAGCAAATATACTGTAATAATATGGTTGCAGTGAATCAAGCAACTCGACCAAATCCAACTACTATATGAATGCATGCATACGGTCAAGCAGTCAAGTCAAGCCAATGCTAACATGTAGTGCGTCGAAACAAAACAGTGATACCCAAATGCTACATGAAACAAGTATGCAAACTGTCTCGTGTAATGATAACAGAGACTACAAAGAAACCAAGTGCATGAGGACTGCATCAAGAATACAATTCAGATGCAATCATACATATGCATAGCAGACTCGAGTGTTACAAGTTCGAACAAACACTCAATGCAACTGAACACGGCAGGGACAGAGGATGCAAATATGATATGCAATTGACCTCAAGGAGGATGCAAAACAGAAAGTGAGCAATGCATATGTACTAGTGAAACAGGGTAATACCAAAGAATACAAGAGCAAACGACAATGTTTGTACTAAACAGTGTGGATTGCAAGCAAGTCAGAGTCTTGGAATCAAAGAATCGGCAAATTCAAAATTTCCAGTTCCATAAAAGTCGAACAGGTCAAAAATCAAAGCCAAACATTATCACAAGACGAAGTCAGGTGATAACAAATTAATGTAGAAAACAAAATTCAAGTTAAAGCAACTCAAAGGCAAGTTCGAACAATATCAAAAATAATGGAACGACAAGTTTATATCGAATCAGTCAGGTATACTATAGAGGTACTCAAAGCAGCAGTTTTCAAGTGTCTAAAGTCAACACGTGCCAGTAAAAATCAAAGTGGTGATGACAAAGAAAAGTAATTCACGGAGCAGCCTTATCAAGCCGCAAGTCAGGAAAAATGAAATCGAACAGTTCAAGGCCGAAACAATCTCCATCATCGAGGCCAACAACCAATTGATACCAACAAAGTCAAATAACTTTCGAACTAGGATAAAGGAGATTTTTAGAGCATTTAATAGATGTAACAAATTCGACAGACATCATCAGAAAATTCACGAATCAAATGCCAAAAATCAAACCGTGACAAGTAAGGGAATCAACCAAATCAGTGAAGTCCACAATCCAAGTAAACAAAATTGGAACAAATCGGAATTCAACGAGTCTCGAACTAGATGTGAGTGAAGCAATCACTCACCTTAGTCGAATCGAATAGGAGCAACCGCGAGCGAGATGAAGGCATCATCGATCCACAGCAAGAAGTCGGCGCCTTCGAATTGAACGAGCCCTAATTTCGAACGAACGGGGGAGAACGAGGCCGCCACCATTTTTATTTTCTTTCGATTGTTTTGATTAGGTTTTTCGAATGAGAAGGGTCAAAAGGGGAACGGTTCTTATCTCGAGATAACACGGCAACAAAGAAAAACCCTGGGCCGAGATTAAATTTAGAGCCCACAAACTCTTAACCAAATTTTTGAAAAGAATTTCAACTCAATTTAAAAGCATCAATTAGCACTTAGCAACAATATTAATCGTCTAATGACTATAATAAAATAAATGCGAAATCCCGGGTTGTTACAACCACCGCCAACCCATCAACTCACGTGCCTCCTCTCCAGAATGACTTCCTTATCTAGCCTCTTTCTCAACATTACAAAAAAAGGAGGTATATGTATTTTATATTTTTTTTTTCCATTTATATAAAGCTAGTTTTGATTTGTTTTCATCGATCCCAAGTTACCAGCTTTGCTTTGTTCATCGAATTCATATTGACCCTGCTTTGCTTTTGGAAATTGTCATTTGGATTGGTCGATTGTCGAGTCCGTGATTCAAAATCGTAGCTTGTTGTGTTATCTCTTTACTATAGCCTCGAAAGGTAAGTAATCACTCACGATTGACATTCATATGCTAGTACATTTTTATTACATGAAATGATGATTGAAATATCTTGTTAAATTTGAATTTGTTATTAATTTGATCGTTGAATATGATATGTTATTACCTGCAATTGTTTACCTAAATTAATTGATATTTGACACCATAACCCACTGTATATATTATATTTAAATTGTTAATTATGATATATGCTTGCTATTGATATGTATGTCATTTATATTATTATTATTTTATTGTTCTCACTCTTCAAGTTCTCGTTACTTAGGAAATCACTATGGGTTGAAATGATACATACTCGAATGATCTTATAAATTTGGGAAAAACCGTTATGGGTTGAAATGATAAACCCGACTGATTTTATTGATTTTGAAATTTTGGGATTGTGGGTTGAAATGATATATACCTGTAAAATATAAATTATTTCGGATTGAAATGATAAACATTCGTATCGCATGACCACAGGATAGAAAATTATATACGGACTATGTTGGTCTATTTTGAAAAATTAATTTTTAAAGTTTTGGAAGGAAATAGATGGGTTTTATTAAATATTGATTTTAAAAATATAATATAAAGATTTTTATTTTAATATATGTGTGTAAAATTTAGATTTTTAAAATTATATGTTTAAAATTATAAGTTAAGTTTTGAAAAATGTAAATTTTAAGATTTTACTTTTAATTTTATTATTTTAAATTTATAAATATAATTTAATATAAAATAAATAGATTTCACAAAATTATATTTAATTTAATAATATTTAATACAGTAAAATTTAATTTAGTATAATTTAATTGGATAAGTATATATATTATATATAAATATTTACTAAAAATTTATATTAATATTTTGAATATAAGTTTTGTAGTACATTAAGTAAGCAAAGGTTGGGAAGATAAATTAAGTTAATTTGTAATTTAATTTGTTTGAGAATTGAATATAGATAAGAATAGATTGGAAAAATTGATTTTGAGAGTTTGAAAGGTATGATTTTATAACTAGATTTAATTAAAGGTGATTAAATGAATATTTTAAAATTTAAATAAAATTGAATATCTAATTTTAATTTGATATTTTACTTAAATGCTTATAAAAAGTGGTTAGGTGAATATTTTAGAATTGAATATAATTAAAGTTAGATATTTAATTATTGATTTTATTTAAGTTTGTAATTTGACATTTTATTTAATGTTATTAAAAATGATAAAGTGAATATTTTCAAATTAAAATAAAATTAAAGTAGAATTTGAAATATGAATGAAGATTATCAAATTGAGTTATTGTAATTTTTGAATATTTAAACTTTGAAACCTATTGAATTTGAAGTTGTTGTTCAAACCTGGATATGAAATCAGTATAAATTAAAAATGGGTTTCATGAGAATTTGGATAGAACCTTTAACGTATATAACTGAAATTGTTAAGCTGAGATCGATTTAAATTGAATCTTGGAACTAAAGCTGATTTGTATTAATTTGTGAAATTGGATGAAACAGTTCCAATTTGAAATTGTTTTCGATATATATATATATATATATATATATATATTAATGCGTAAACTATTTTTAATATGTTAGCTATTTTAATCAGTAACCTATTTTAAATATAAACTATTTTAATGTATAATTATTCCAATATATAAACTACTTTCAATATTCAAACCGTTTAAGTTAGAACTATTATGATTTAGGTTGAATGGATTTAAATGTGAATACTTGGATAAGATTGTTTAACCAATTTTGTGCTTATGAATTTTGAAATGAATATAATTTAAAGTGAATAGGATTTCGAAAGTGATATGATTTCGGATAACGAATATGTTTTCGAAAGTGAATATGATTTCAAAAGTGATATGATTTTGAAATGAATATGTTTTTTTGATAAAAAATATGAACTGCTTGAAAAAAAAATGACGGTGGTGTGAAATAAGCATTTGGTGGTTAAAGAGACCGTGATCAGATATTGTCATACTATCTACCAATACCGAAAACCACTTTAACAACTATGGACATGGTGGAGATTCCAAAACGAAGTAGGATGGTTTGGCAAACGTCTGTATGAGGTATGAACGCAGCCCTGACTCCCACGAATTAGCTTGATGTGGCTAAAACAGGAGCTATACCGAGCCGAGTGGGGTCACTCCCCCTATCGGGCACATTTCTTCAATAACATATCTATAACTCTGTGATTTGATTGGTTGCATCTTTAATTTGGTAGCGTGTCTCGAGGTGGGTGGTAGTAGCTGTTATGCATTACCACCAGTCCGGGAGTGCGAATGGTAGAATCCTACCCTAGCATTACCTCGCGAGCCATGTCACATGCCTTATCTCACCCACTACAAGTTTGATTTTTTTAATACCTATGGAGTGCTCCCTGATTGCCCACCGGCTAGGGGGTTACAGTACCGTATAGACTACGGCATTTATATAAAATTGTGTTAAGGGGGATATGAGTAATGCCTTAATGTTATTTTAATCTTTTACTTTACTGTAGACATTATCTATGTAGCATGTTGTGCTATGTATGTCGACATTTATTTGCATTTCACTTGGAAGTTTCACTTGATTTGATTTACTTGCATAAGAACGTTAATCCTGACTCAAGTGTTTTATATTTTTCTTTATGCTCGAGTTAGACCGAGTATCATAGTAATTGAGACTCACCTTTTGTGACGACCGACATTTCGAAAGGTTTAAATTGACAATAATCCACACACGTCTAACTTAAACAATTCCGAACGTAGATAATCAATGGGGTTAAATAAGAAGAACAAGAAAATAAGAAGAAAAACAAACACAAAATCTCATAGCGGAAACGATAAAATATAATAATCAAATAACAGTTCATGAAGCTATTTACTATCCATTTGATTATAATCTATACACATTTATCAGAGTCATATATACACACATCAAGGATAAATGATCAATATATAGGATAACATGAAAAAGGGAATAATAATAGTAGTAATATACCAATGTCTCGCCTTCGTCCTCTAGAGAGAAATCTTCAATATGCTGCAAAAAACTCAGGACTGACCTGAGCGTAATGAAAAGACAAAACACTTGAGTCAGGACTAAAATATTCTTACGTAAGTCAAAACAATATCACAAAATATGAGTGCAATGACTTAAGAGATGTTACCGGATTTCCCATCTCCTAAGGATCCGCTTAACTATTTATATATGATATACGCTATAATAGATAATGTCTATCGGTAAAATAAATATCAAAATAGCATTAAGGCTTTACATTAATCCACCGTAACACATTTTTATAGGTTCAAAACCTAAGTCGTAATGGGATCGTATAGGGATAAATATGACAGCTGTGATGCCTCATCTATATACCCACGCTAGCCAAGAACACTACGGTGTAGTGCTGTCAACTAGCACGGAGAATAAGGCTGTTGAGGAGTGACCATCCATGTAATTGCTTATCACACGGTGGCTATAAATAATCTTTGGAAACAAACGTAGAAATAAGCATAACACAAATCAGTCACAGACATCCATATCACAAAGGCGGAAGAAGATATGAATATATAACTAACACATGAAAGTGTACATCATAGTAGTGGTCAAAAAGATCCACAATAATACAAAAGAATAGCAACACGTGCTATACAAAAGAATACAACTATGAGTCTATGTCTCAAGTGTATACAACAAAAATTGCTAATCTAAATAGTTAGCCAAAAGTCAGAGTAGCAAATCCCGGGAAGAAGTCAAGCAGAAGCACCTGTAACATCTCGGTCTGACCCGAGTATTATTTAAGAAAATAATAAATGGATTAGTCTAGCTATAAATATCAGATGACATGGTAAAAAATAAAAGATATGACATAAACATAAAATATCCATACTGACATACTACTATAAGTATGCAAATGATGATCAATAGAAGTTCAATCAATAAGAGATAAATCGATATCACAAGAATCTTCTCAAAGATCCAAAGAGGGCATCATACCCTAAACTTGTATTCATAATAAGTCAATGACATAAATTCCAGAAATCAACACAAGAAATCCAGAAATCGCAGAAAAAGGGAAAGAGGCCTATCACATGAAGGTCCGAAGACCATGGGGAGCTACCCCATATGGGTGAGTCGGAATCACCCAGATGAGGTCTAGGCTAACCAAAAAGCAAAAAGGTATGTGTGAGTGGAATCACACAAATGGTGTCTAGCCTAACCTCGCAACAAAAAGGTACGTGTGAGTGGAATCACACAAATGGTGTCTAGACTAACCTTGCGGACAAAGAGATATGTGTGAGTCGGAATCACACCCATGAGGTCTAGTCTAACCTTGCAAACAAAGAGATATCACACAACTGCTAGTCTAAATCATAAAATGATCGTCATGATCAACGAGAAGTGTCAATTACACTAAGCTAGTAAATATAAAAGTTTATCTTCGTGTCCCATAACCACTTGCTTAACTTAAATATTTACGAACAAACTGTAAATCTTCACTAGAAAATTGTCACAAGAGGTTCAATCGAACAAGTCCAAGAATTAACCGACGAAGTGAACGCAAGCGTTTCATACCAGTTGTTTTACTAAGCCGTTTAATTAGATTTCTCATCCGAGTGAGGTAAAGGTTTGTATATACTAGTAGATTGGAGAACGGTTTAAGAAAAGAGCTTTGTTATTGAAAATAGAGTTGAAATCATTTTGTTGAAAGAGTTTTGATATATACTACTAGTATTGAAACCTTCATATTTCTAAAGTTGTTATCCCGCCTTTTTAACAAGGCCGTGATACCATAAAATCGACCGAGAAGCCAAAGATAGTTTGTCTCGAAGAATGGTCAACTCAGCATCTCAACAAAGCAAGTTCTGTTGAATGTTTTTCAGATAAGATCCCCTACAGAGGGGGGTCTAAGGAGGTGGCAACCCCCCAAGGTGGGGGTGTGGGGGCAACGCCCCCGCTACAGAGTTCGACCTACCCGGTCAGGTCGCGGGGATCCAGGGGGCAGCGCCCCATCCAAAACGGTACGACCTAGTGAAGACCTAAGGGAGGATAGGATCGAGCGATCTAAAGGGGCAACGACCTAAGGTCTTAAACAAGGTCGAGCGACCTATAGAGGCATAGGGTCAAACGACCTAATGTGTTCGCGACCTAGTGGTCGAGCGACTTAAGGGGGTACGCGACCTAAGGGAAACTCGTGACCTAACATTGCCGAGCTAAGGTAAGGTGCGACTCAACTAGGTGAGCGACCTAAGGAAGACGAACGACTTAAGGAACTTGTGGGTTAGAAGAGGCGAGCGACCTAAGGTCATACGACCTAATGGAGAAACGACCTAATGTCATACGACCTAACGGCCTAAGGGCATACGGCCTATCTATGTGAGCTACCTAAGGGTTTAAAGGCCACGCGACCTAAAGCCTTAACTAGGCTGAGCGACCTAACAAATATCGTGACCTAAAAAGGGAACGACCCAAAAGGGGAACGAAGGCTTACAACCTAAAGTCCTAACGAGCTAAGGCCTACGACCTAAGGCCCTAACGTGCTAACATTTGTCGCGAACTAAATGGTAACGACCTAACAGGGAAAGGCTGAGCGACCTAACGCTGCAGAGGGGATTTAAGGCCAGAAACGACCTAAGTGTTAGCGACCTAGCGACCTATAGGCCAAACGACCTACGACCTAATTCCGAGGCGATGTTTCCAGGCAGTGCGACCTAAATGCAGAAAATTCACCAAATCGCTAAAAATTGGAGTTTTTCGCCAATCCAATCCAAACCAAATGCAAATGTACATGCAAAAGTGATATGGAATCATACCCAACAGTCCAATATAGTTATAGGCTAGAATCGTGAGATAAAATCTCACCTTTGCACCAAATTTATGAAGAAAATCTTGAAAGCAATGGAGAAGTAATCACAAGCTTGAATCCAATTCTTCTTCTTGAATTTGGAATTGAATGTTGGATTTGCAAGAGAATTTGAGCTTGGAATATTAATTTCCCCTTCCACTCACCATTAATGCTAAAGCTGGGTTGTTAGGAAATTTATGAAGAGTGAGGAGAAGGAGAGAAGTGGGTTTGAGTTATAATGGCTACTCTAACCCAAAGTCCAAAGCTGGTAAAGTAAGCGAAATTCCACTAACTCCAAACCATCAATGTTTATACTTAAAAAAATTGAAAACAACATTTCGAACTCAATGGAAGTGGTCTCGAGTCCTAATTTGACCGTTTGCAAAAAGTAGCTTTTCTGACCAATATCTGAATAACGACAAAATATTTAAATACAAAATCGATAAATATGCGGGTTGTTACGGACTCCCCTCCTTAAAGAAATTGCTTCCTCGCAATATAAGATGGAAATAAAAATTAACAACCATAAAAGCATATTAACACAAAAGAAATTAGAAATAGGAAGTTCACCTCAAAGAGCAGGAGTAAGCAAGTCCGGATGTGTTCACTCGATGAATTCTCTGGATTCCCAAGAGCAATCCTTAGGATATGAGGACCATTGAACCTTCACAAGCGGAACATCTTTATTTCGGAGTCGTTTGACCTCCGAAGCAATAATTCGAATAGGATGCTACTCGTAAGTTAAATTCGGCGAAACTTCAATTTCTTCCACAACACCAGGCTCAAGAATAGAATCGGAATCTCGAAGGCATCCATAATTGAGAAACATGAAACACGTCATGCATAGCAGAAAACTGAGCCGGTAATGCTAGGCGATAAGCCACAGAACCAATACGTTCAGTGATAGGAAATGGCCCAATATATCGGGGTGCTAACTTTCCCGATCGACTGAAACGTATAACACCTTTCATAGGGGAAACACGAATAAAAACAGAATCTCCCACAGAAAATTCTAACTTCCTTCTTCGATTATCGGCATAGGATTTTTGTCTACACTGGGCTTCTTTCATCCTATGTCGAATAAGTTCAACCTTCTCTGTGGAATCACGAATAAAGTCTGGACCTAAAACAAGCTTCTCACCGGCCTCAAGCCGACAAGAAGGAGATCGGCATGGCCTTCCATAGAGTGCCTAGAAAGGTGCCATACCAATACTAGATTGGAAGCTATTATTATAGGAAAATTCAATAAGTGAAATATGATCTTCCCAACTTCCATCAAAATCGAGCACACAAGCACGAAGAAGATCTTCAAGAGTTTGATTCACACACTCGGTTTGTCCATCAGACTGGGGGTGATAACAGTTCTAATGTTAAGCTTCATTCCTAAAGCTTTTTGAAGACTCTTCCAAAATCGACTAGTAAACAATGGATCTCGATTGCTAACAATAGAAGTAGGAACTCCATGCAATTTAACAATTTCTTTGATAAAGAGTTTGGCCAAAAGTGGAATGGTTCGGTTAGACCAAACGGGAATAAAATGGGTGGGTTTAGTAAGTCTATCAACGATCACTCATAAGATATCATGACCTGAACGAGAACGGGGAAGGCCATCTATAAAATCCATGGAAATTTGGTCCCACTTTCAAATTGGAATTTCTGAAGGTTGCAATAACCCACCAGGCCTTTGATTTTCGGCCTTGACAATTTGGCAAGTCATGCAACACTTAACAAAGTTAGTAATATCAGATTTCATTCCCTCCCAATAATAAAGTCGCTTCATATCAGCGTACATTTTACTACTACCAGGATGAATGGTGAATTTAGAACGATGGGAATCTTCTAAAATATCTTTACGAAGATCACCAATATTTGGTACGATTAGTCTACCAAATTTTCGAATGCCGCCACGAGAATCAATATCAAAGTATTTCAAACCTTCAGTATCTATTTTATCCTTAACATTTTGGCCAAGAAGAGCCAATTCAGGATCTAGCCCTTGAGCTTCAAGAATGCGGTCTAAATGAGAAGGATGGGCCTCAAGGCTACATAAAACGAGTGATGAGCATAAATCAGATACGCGCTCTCGAATCTCACAAGTGGATAAAATCTCAAGATCGTTCCATTCGGATATCATCATAGAAACAACTGCTTGTTGTTTACGGCTAAGAGCATCGGCAACACGATTACCCTTACCGGGGGTATAAAAGATATCAAGATCATAAGGTGCAAGGAACTCGAGCCAACGCTATTGACATAAATTAAGTTCCTTTTGAGAAAATAAATATTTCAAAGACTTATAATCCATGTAAAGAATAAATTTCTCTCCCAATAGATAATGACGCCAAATTCGAAGGGCGAAAACAATAGCCGCGAGTTCTAAATCATGTGTGGCATATCTAGTCTCGGCCGGCTTCAATTGCCTAGAAGCATAAGCAATAACACGTTCCTTTTGCATAAGAACGGCACCCAAACCAACGTGACTAGCATCAGTATAAACAACAAAATCTTGATTCCCTTCGGGAATAACAAGAATAGGAACATCGGAAAGGAGTTCTTTCAATTTCTGAAAAGAGGCTTCACATTTGTCCGACCAAATGTATTTAAATCCCTTCTTAGTCAAGCCAGTAAGAGGCACGACAATCTTAGAAAAGTCTTAATGAAACGACGGTAATAACCTGCCAATCCGAGAAAACTACGAATCTCTGTCACACTCTCCGGTCTCTTCCAAAATTGAACCGCTTCAATCTTTGAAGGATCCACGGAAATTCCGGATTCGGAAATAATATGACCGAGAAACTTCACACGAGATTGCCAAAAGTGGCATTTAGAAAATTTCGCCTTTAATTGATTACTCCTAAGAGTTTCCAATACAATCCGAAGATGCTTTTCATGCTCCTCCTCGGTTTTAGAATACACAAGGATATCATCAATGAAGATGAGAACAAACCGATCGAGGAAATCTTTGAAAACTCGATTCACGAGGTCAACGAAATAAGCTGGAGCATTCGTTAACCCAAATGGCATAACAAGCCATTCATAAGATCCATATCGAGTACGGAATGATGTCAAAGGAATGTTATCCTCTGCGATACGAAGCTGATGGAAATCGGTAGCCAAGTCCAATTGTGAAAAGAACTTAGCACCATAAAGCTGATCGAATAGATCATCAATCCGAGGTAAAGGATATTTATTTTTAATAGTAAGATCGTTAAGCTTGTGATAATCAACGCAGAGCCTAAGAGTACCATCAGATTTCTTTACGAAAATAGCCGAAACTCCCCAAGGCGAGGAACTAGAGCGAATAAATTGCTTCGTCTCCAATTCGGATAATTGTTTGCGCATCTCTTCATTTTCCTTATTGGACATGCGATAAGGAGGACGAGTAATAGGTTGAGCTTCAGAGGTAAGATTAATTCTGAACTCAATTGCTCGCTTAGGTGGTAAACCTAAAACGGGCTCGAATATGTCGGAAAATTCACGGACAACATGAATTCGAGAAATGACGTCTTCCTCATCGTCATCATCATCGTCTCGAGGATTTAAAGAATATAAAGATGCAGTCAAAGAAGAATCTGAATCTTTAAGAATAATAGAAATCTGATTTACAGATTGTGGATGTCGGAGATAAATAGTTTGCTCAGGACATAGGATATGAGCTTCATAATGGTTAAGCCAGTCCATACCCAATATCATTCCAAAGCCTAAGTAACGCATAACATGCAAATCGGCTAGGAAAGAAAAATCGCATAAAATAATCTCCACATCTTTACAAAGCAAACTAAGAGTTGCGGATCCACCAACAGGATTCGCAATTTTTAAAGAAGTCATTAATGCATTAACACTTAAGGAAAAAGTTCTACCGGTTCCTTTGATATAAAAGAATGGGATGCACCCGTATCAAAGAGAACTCTAATAGGTTGATCATGAAATAAAATAATACCATCAAGAATGGAGTGAGAAATACCTTGGCCATGAGATGTGTTGCCAGGGGCTTGAGCCACATTTAACTTTCCTTCCTTCTTACCTTCACGTTTAAGGCATTGATGTATGTTATAATATCCCGGAATTTCCAGGAGTTTAAAATGCTGATAATCTCTTAAATTAATTATTTGAAATTGATAAATTGTTATTTTCAAAGATAATTAACCAAGTAATATAAAGTAATATTTTAATTATGGTTATAAATTGGTATATTGTTTTCAAAATTTATAAGTATATTTAAATATTTATATCTGTGTATTTTAAATTGATTTTAAAATAGGATAAATTATTTGAAAAAAATTAATGAGCTTATTTAAAAATAGATGTTTATATTTATTTAAATTAATTTTAGATATAGATTTTTAGATTTGACTTTAAAAATGAATATAAATTTGAATTCAAAGAAATACATACATATTACTAATATGGTTTGAGTTTAAAATATATAGATAATGTTTTTAATTAAAAATAAGATTTTGTATTTTTCTTTTTATAGAAATGTATCTATAGAAATTTGATTTGTGTTTATTTAATAAGAATAAATACAAAGTTTTTGAAATAGCATCTTTAAAATTTAGTTTGAAATATTGTATATAAATTGATTTTATTTTATGTTCTTTTTAAAGATTGTATTTTATATAAATCAGCATACATTTATAAATCTATAAGTGTATTTGTTTATTAGATATTTAATTAGAAAAGTATTTTTAAATTTAAGAAGCATATTTGTTATTAGGAAATTTATTTAAAAGGGTTTTTAAATTTCTTTTAGAATTAAAACAAACTCAATTTGACAAATGTTTTGTTTTAAGACACCATGTTAACAAGTGTTACAACATTTATAAAATTAGAGACAAGTGTCCATTCTCTTTTGTATTTTTCTTTTTAATTTATGAAATCTGAAAATTATCCTATATAAACACTCTTCCTCATTTTCTTTAATTCTTTTTTCGTTTCTAAAAAGAAAAATAAAACCATCAATGAAACTTTTACTCATTTCAAACCAGAAATCTTCAAAACAAAAATCTGGAAATCCTTGCTTAAATCAAAACTGCATATTTGCAGTTTGTTTTCAAAACAACATTCAACCCAGTTTTGCATTTGAGTATTTGCATCATCTTCATACGCATGCAAAATTTTAAGATAGAAATATGAGGAAACCTGTAATCTTTCAAATTTGCAAATGCAAAACAATCTTCAAAAAAAAAAATTCATCAAAACTCAAGTCAAACCTGAAACAACCTCCTCAAAACAAATCCTGCAACATTCTGTTTTAATAAGTTCAAACAAACCTGTAATGTTCAAACCTATCAAGCAAAGTTTTCCAAACCAGAGGCTTCAAACCAGAAAGCTGTAAGCAAGAAACCAGAAGCATTGTTTATCAAGCTTTTCAGTTTTGAAGTTCAAATGTTCAAAATCTTTTCCAAGTTTCAAGTTCAAACTGTTTTACAAGTTTCCAGTTTTATCACCTCTGTATCTGCTTAAAAGGCGAGTAAACAACAACTTAAAAGTTAAGTGATAATTGATCTGTTGCTTGTTAAACTTCTTTAATAATTAATGCTTGCATGTTTATATGTTGGTGACTTATCTGTGTGTATGAATGTGTTGAGCATGCATGCTAGTTAAACTGCTCCTCTCTGTTATTTTTACGTACAAAGATTTTAAATGAACCAAGTCTAAACTCCTTATCAAATCACTTTGTGTTAACCTCATTTTGAAATAACCTCACGACCTAAGGTATGGAACGACTTAACTGCTTAAGGGAGTAGGCGACCTAACACATGAAGCAGCTTACGGGAAGGGACGAACTAACGACCTAAGAAGTGGACGACCTAACGACCTAAGAAGTGGACAACCTAACGACTTAGAGAAGTAAGCGACTTGACGACCTAAAGGTGGCACGACCTAAAAGGTGTAACGACTTAAGTGGTGGAACGGTAGAACGACCTAACGTATGATCGAGCTAGGAAACACAACGACCTAACAAACAAGTACCCTGCGACCCAAGAGTGAAGCTGTCCAAGCGACCCAACAGGATCAACGGTCCACGAGTTAAGACATAGAATGATTTAGAGCGGCCCCGACCTAAGAATCTACGACCTAACTACCTAAATGGGCTAAGCGACTTACTGGTCCAACGACTTAATGAGTCAGCGGTCTATGACTTAACGGGTTAAGGCTGTACAAGACCGCATGACTCTTCATAAGGTCGCACACGACCTAAACAGGGCCGAGGCAACTCCATAAGTCGCTGCATCTTACGACATTCCTCTTTTAGGTCTCTCCACTCACCCAGAAGAGATCAGCGACCCATCCTAGGTCGCGTGCAACCTGCTAACCCGCCCAGAAGGAGCAAGTGGAACTAGAATGGGCTATAGCTCGTTTCCTTTAGGTCGCGACCTTCGACCTACGACCTACTTTAGGTCGCAACCTTCAACCCACGACTTACTTTAAGTCGCAGCTTCCGATCTACGAATTATGACCAAAAAACTCCTATAAATACAGCGTGAGCTCCAACGTTCGAGGGATCTTTTGGCTCATTCTCGAAGCGCCGATACTTTGCCATTTTCTCAACTCGAACAGCACTTCAAGCACTCCAAACACCAAGGACACTACGACAAACTTCAAGAGAAAATCTACATCATTCAACATGGATTCGAAAGATTATTCTCCTTCAAAGTTTGAACTACTAGTCTAAAGTGTGTTGTAATTGAAGAAAGTTGTACTTGAGTCAGCAATAAAGAGATAAAAAGTAGACGTAGGCTTGACTATTAGCCGAACCACTATAAAAACTGTGCCTTTTACTGTCTTTCTGATATTTTCCTGCTTATTTCTGATTCCCGTATCATCGGGTGGTGCTTTCACACTTGCTTTACGTGCACCGGGGTGTTAGCGTCAGATTTTTACGTTAACATTTTTGGTGCTTTCACTGAGAACCCAACTCAGGATACCGTCATCATAGCTTCGCAGAAATTTATGGAAAGGATCTCTCTAAAAACCAGAAGTTTGTCAGAAATAATGGCTCCTGAAAGAAAGCGCAAGTCTGTTAGATCCGACGATGTTCGCGAGACTACTGCCACTTATCGTCCTTTAAGTCAAACAACTCCAACTGTTGGAGTAACGCGAGCAGAATTGGATGTCGTGGTTTCTGGGCTATAACAGCAGATGGAAGCCCAAAACAATCTGATGTTGGAAAGGTTGAACACTTTGCTTGGGGCTAACCGTCAACTAGTGAATAACGAACCAAACTTTGCTGATAATGTTCATGATGTGGAAGAAAGAGATGTTCCTCAAAGGGCAGCTGGCCCAGCCAAAGACACGCCTCTCCAAGTTGGAGGATCGGGACAACAGCCAACTTTCCGTGAGCGCTAGTCATGGCAGACTTCTGAAAAATGGCCGATGCCTGTCCTGCTGAACCCCTTAATGATGAGGAATATTTCTCAGGGATGGTCCGACAAATCATGAAGGAAAGTATGCAAAGAGAGGAAGACGAAAAAGAATGGGGGTTCGTTCTGAGCAAGACTCCTTTCACTGAAAGGATTTTGAAAGAAGAATTTCCTAGGAAGTTTGTTCCTCCAACCACACATGCTTATAAGGGACAAGTGACCCTAATGAATTTCTGTACAAGTATGATTGGCACATGACTGGTGCCAAAGCTTCAGATGAGATCAAATGTCAATATTTTCCGGTATACCTAGAAGGAGTTGCTCTACTCTGGTTCACAAAACTGTCGGTCCGGTCGATAGACCAATTTTCTGATTTGACTCGAAGTTTAAGGAACATTTTAGATTGTACGCTTCGAAGGTGAAAGATATAATGTCGTTATCCAGCTTGGAGTAGAATCCTGGAGAATCCATTAGGGCTTTCTTGAATCGCTTCAATATAGCTCTGGCTGAAGTAGACAACGCGGAGCCGAGAATGATTTTTACGTACCTGATGAAGGCTATTGATAAGACAAGTGAGTTCGGGAGGTGGTTGAAAATGAATGAACCAAATTCGCTTGACAAGTTTTATAAGAAAGCCGATGAATTCATGTGCCTGGAAAGCCTCCAAGCATCGGCTAAGGTGGTATCGATAGGGGCTGGAAATAGTAATGATGTTCCAAATAGGAAGGAATCTGGCAATCAGAAGAGGGGAAATGATGGTCAGAGGAAGCAAGGAGATGCAAAGAAAAGTCGTCCCTTCAACTTCACCTCTCTGACAGATACCCCGGAAAACATCTACTTTGCAAACAAAGACACGGTCGAGTTCCCCGCACCAGCTAAGCAAAGGGTTAATAAGAAAGCCGAGAAGAATGCAAGGTTTTGCCGGTTCCACAACCAACCTGGGCATGATACCAATGAGTGCCGTCACTTGAAGGAGTTGATCAAGGAACTATTGAAAGGAAACAAGCTCCAGCAATATGTAAGGAGGAACAAGAATGGCCCAACTTCGCCAACTCAAGGACAACATGCTCCTGTTCATCGTCCTAGCTCAAGTGAAAAGGCTGCAGATCATGAATCTGAGAGGCCCGTTATTAATGTGATTACATGAGGACCTCACCCAGCTGGCAGAATCTAGGGTGAGATGGAACGGTACGCTCATGCATTGAAATATACCCCAACAGAGGAGAATGTTTTTGTGTTGGAAGATGCTGCACCTCTGAAGCAGTAGAAAACTTTTAATGATGACATTATCTTCAAAGTCAGGGATTCTATGGGTGTTGAAGCCCCTACCATAGATCCCTTGGTTATTTCTGCTGGCATTGGGCCAGCTATTGTAAGAAGAGCACTTGTTGATTGTGGTGCTTCTTGCAATATTCTTTTCAAGAAGACTTTTTGATCAGATGAAGCTCTCAATGGCTGATGTTCAAGCTTTATCGCAAAAGATTGTTGGGTTTACTGGGGAACCCAGGCAGCCGGTTGGGACTATTGACCTATTCGTGGAACTTGGCGAGGGGCAGAAGAAGGTCGTTCGAAGGCAGACTTTTGTAAATGTTGATGAATTTTCTGCTTACAACGCCTTCCTAGGCCGTCCAACTCTTGCAGCCTTTAAAGCAATCCTCGCCCCGTGGTGCCTTACCATGAAATTCCCCACAGATAATGGAGTTGGTGTTGTTAAAGGGGATCAGAATGTGGGGCGGGAATGTTATTTGATAGAACTACGTGAAGCAAAAAAGAGAGAGATGGGAAAGGATGCGGCAGCCCCAGTCCGCATCAAAGAATTAACCTTCAAGCAATTACAGGGAGGATCCTGTACTGGCGAATGTAGCGAAGCACAAAGAAAAATGGATCCCAGAAAAGCCAGTGCAAAGGAGAATCGAGTGGTGCCAGTGGAAGTAACGGTACCAGTACCTGTTGACCCAAAAGACCCAAACAAGGTGTTGAATGTGGGTTCATGTTAACCCTATCTCGGTTACGACTCAGCAGGTCTAGTGCGTGGAGATGGCGCCGACCCAAGAGATGCCGACCTAACTGAGTAAGAATTGTGCAGGGTCTGCCGATCTAAAGGACATACCGATCTAACTGCTTAAGGCTTAAAAAGCAGGCCGACCTAACCATTCGCATGACTTGCCGACCCAATGCCCTCACATAGATGCCGACCTAGTGCTTCAGAAGGAACTGGCCTAACGACTCAAGAAATGACAAGGGATCCGACTTAACATGACGCCGACCTAACTGCCTAATGAAGCTGCCGACCTAATTCGATCCGACTTAAGGACTTAACATGCTTACCGACCTAACTGAGTGGAACAAGTTCGCGACTTACACTTGTGTCGTGACCGACCCATGGTCTGTGCTAGGACGTGCGCGACCTGGGCAAGTGAAGGGGAGTTAGTTCACGTTTAGCTCGTCAATTCTTTAAATCGGTAACGACCTATTTAAACATGCACTTCCCATTTAAGTCGGAGGCCATGCATCAGAGAGAGGGGGCGACCTACGACCTAGCTTGACCCGGTAACGACTTTGGACTTGTGCAAATTCAACGCAGCTTGATCATGTGAGGGCTCCTATAAGCCGGCTGCGACTTAACTGGGTCGGTGAGGAGTTAAGACCGAGCCTAAGTCCATAATCTTAGCCTATAAATACCACCCTACCTTCAACATTAAAAGGACTTTTTTTTGGTTGATGAACTTCAAGCGCCATTACTTTGCCGAATTCCAGACTACTTCAAAGCTTTTGAGATCTAACAAACTTCTAAAAGAACTCCATGAAGGAATCATCTACATTCACCATGGATTTTAAGATGATTGTCAACGTCAAAGCTTGAGCTACTTGTTTTGCATATCCCATCACTTGAAGTGTGTTGTAATTGAGAGATTTTGTAAAGAATTGTAATCAAACTAGTGATAAAAAGATTAAAGTGGACGTAGGCTGGATTATAAGCCGAACCACTATAAATACTGTGTCTCTTACTGTTTTTCTACATACTTTCTGCTTATTTCTGATTCCCGTACGAACGGGTGGTGCTTTCACAATCACATCCTATTCACCAGGGTGTTAGCGTTTAAATTTGAGCGTTAACAGTTCACAACTTAGTGCGGTAGTTCAGAATATTTTAATATTATTCCTGAAAGCAAATCTGGATGTATTCGCATCGACCCATGCTGATATGTGTGGAATATCGCCAGAAGTTGCAGTACATACTTTGAATATTGATCCGAATTTTACACCTGTGAAGCAGAAAAGAAGAACCCAGGGTCCCGAAAGGTCAGCATCATTGAAAGAAGAGGTAGATCAGCTCATGGAGAATGACTTTATCAAGGAATCAACTTATCCGAATTGGGTTTCAAATCCAGTACTGGTTAAGAAAGCTAACGGAAAGTGGAGGGTATGCATCGACTTTTCAGATTTAAACAAAGCCTGTCCCAAAGACTGCTTTTCGCTACCTCGGATTGACCAGTTGGTTGACGGAACAGCGGGACATGAATTGTTATCTTTTATGGATGCTTACTCCGGATATAACTAGATCATGATGCATGAGCCAGATCAAGAGGACACGAGCTTTATTACCGTTGTCGGTCTCTACTGCTATAGAGTCATGCCCTTCAGATTGAAGAATGCAGGGGCAATTTAACAAAGGCTTGTTAATGCGATGTTCAAGCCACAGATTGGAAAGACCATGGAAGTTTATGTTGACGATATGTTGGTTAAATCAAAGAAAGCAGTAGACCATATGGACCATTTAGTGGAAATGTTCGCCGTCCTACGAAAGTATGGAATGAAGCTTAACCCTTTGAAGTGTTCATTTGGAGTGGAGTCCGGAAAGTTCTTGAGTTTCATTGTGAGCGCTAGGGGAATTGAGGCTAATCCTGCTCAGATCACCGCCTTAAGAGAAGTCAAAGCTCCTAGAACGAAGAAGGAACTGCAAAGTCTCAATGGAAAATTCGCTGCCTTAAGTCGATTCATTTCCAAAGCTACTGATAAATGCATTCCATTCTTTGATGCTCTGAAGAAAGGAAGAAAAAACTTTGACTGGACTCAAGAATGCCAGAAATCTTTCGATGAGTTAATTCGTCATATGGAAACACCTCCGATACTTTCTAAGCCCGACAACGGTGAAGATCTCTTTGTATACTTGGTGATCTCAACTCACACTCTTAGTACGGCACTGGTGCGAGAAGATGCCAAAATTCAGCATCCAGTCTACTATATTAGCAAAAGGTTTACTGGGGTAGAAATGAATTATTCTAAGTTGGAAAAGCTTGCCTATTGTCTACTGATCGCATCAAGGAAATTGAGGCCATATTTTCAAGCTCATCCAATCAAGGTCCTCACTGATCAGCCTCTAAAACAAGTCCTCTTTCGCCCTGAGACTTCGGGTCGCCTTTTGAAGTGGAATATTGAACTCAGTCAATATGACATCACTTATCATCCCCGAAGAGCAATCAATGGACAAGCTTTGGCAGATTTCGTCGCAGAATGTACAGACAAAGGTGATAGTGGGGAAATAGTGACTGGTAATTCCCCACTTCGATGGAAATTGTATGTTGATGGCGCAAGAAACGATTACTGTTCCGGGGCTGGGGTTGTGCTTGAAACTCCAGAAGGGCGGTCATTGTGCTATGCTTTAAGATTGGAATTCCCTTCGACAAACAATGAAGCAGAGTATGAAGCTCTTATTGCCGGTTTGAGAATTGCTAAGGAGTTGAATGTCAAAATGTTGCAGATCTTCAGTGATTCACAGCTTATTGTGTGTCAAGTCAGGAAAGAGTTTCAAACCAAAGGAGGAAATTTTCCCGCTTACTTGTCAAGACCCTGGGAGCTTCTCGATGACCTAGACCATTATACGATAAACCATATACCTTGGGAAGAAAACATGAAGGTAGATTTCCTCACAAAGTATGCAAGCACCGGTGAAGCTCAATTATTGAGATTAGTTCCTGTGGAAGTCCTGTCAACTCCAAGCATTGATGAAATGGATATTGACTGGATCATGACTATATCACAGGAGCGAGAATCATGGATGACTCCGATATTGGAATATCTGCGCGACGGTTCTCTACCAGAAAACTCAAAAGAACGGCAGAAGTTGTTAGGAAAAGCATCCAGATATGTAATTCAAGATGGCCGATTGTATAGGCGGGGATTCTCAATGCCATTACTCCGATGTGTGACCAAGGAAGAAGCTGAGACAATTCTAACTGAGGTACACGGAGGAGAGTGTGGAGATCATTCAGGTGGTCAAACTTTAGCAAAGAAAATTATCCGTCATGGATATTTTTGGCCAAATATTAATCGTGATGCCGCAAGTTACGCCCGAAAATGTGACCGATGCCAGAGATTTGCAAAAATCCCAAGAGCACCTTCCACTGAGATAACACAGATGGTCAGTCCGTGGCCATTTGCTTTTTGGGGAATAGATCTCATCGGGCCTTTGCCAACTGCAAAATCCGAAATCAGATATGTTATTGTTGCTGTTGATTATTTTACTAAATGGGCTGAATCTGAACCCTTAGCTACTATTACCTCTAAGAAAATGATAAACTTTGTAACTAAGAATGTCATTTGCAGGTATGGTGTGCCTCAAAAGATAATCACAAACAATGGAACCCAATTTGAAAGTGAAGAGTTCCAAGATTTTTGCAAGAAATTCAAGATCCAGAAAAGTTTCTCAGCAGTGGCTCATCCGCGGGAAAATGGGCAAGTGGAAGCAGTAAACAAAATTATCAAATCGACCATCAAAAAACAGCTGGAAAAAGCGAAAGGTGGTTGGGTCGATAAGCTTCCACTAGCACTACGGGCATATAGAACTACATATAAAACTGCGACGGGGCACACTCCATTTTCATTGGCATATGGATCAGAGGCAATGATTCCGATGGAAATAGAGGTCTCTTCACATAGAAGAATCCATTTCAATCAAGCCGAAAATGAAAAGCTGCAACTTGAAGCCCTTGACTTCCTTGATGAAAAAAGAGAAGAAGATGAGCTCAGAATTGCGGCTCATCAGCAAAGAATAGCCAGGCACTTCAATTCCAAAGTTCGCCAATGCAGCTTTGAAGTTGGGGATCTAATCTTAAAAAGAATTATGACACCTACAGGCGTGTTTGGGACAAACTGGGAAGGGTCGTATGTCATAGGCCAAAAAGTTCTTGATGGCACATTCAAATTCATAACTATCGAAGGAGACCCAATTCCAAGAGCTTGGAACAACAATCATTTGCGCCCATATTTTACTTAAAGGCTTTAATGAAATATTGTAAAAGAATGATGAATGTATGATTCTTGTATTGAAAGCCGTTGTAAAGCCAGTGCAAGTGAATAATAAGAACTATAAAGTGGTTGTAGGCCTAGTTCTTGGCTGAACCACTATAAATCTTGTGTTCTTTACTATTATAAACTGCTTTGTTTTATTTCGATATATAAAATACGTCAATTGTGTTACTGAAATGTCGATTTAATAATGCAGGCCATAAAAACAAAGCTTGCCCATCACAAGACCAAGTAATCCCCGGCATCACCCAACAAGCAAATGCTAAGCCGTTAAAAATTTCCATACTCAAATCCAACGAAAGGAGTGCTTCAAGCAAAAATTTAGTGATTCAGCTGGAAGTGGGCCCTTGCTATCTAATTGTGGTTGTTTGCACAAACGAGCATCCAGTTAAATAGCCTATGTCTGCCCCCACCAACTCGCTTAACTATGAAGTATACTTCTTTGGATAAAGGAAATTGTTGGCAATTAAAAGAGAAGTGTATTTGGAAAAGATAACGGGGACCACCAATATGAATAGATGGCAAAGAGACATGGGCGAGCAAGCATCAAACAGTCAAAGACCTCTTCGGAGGCACAAGCCCTCTTCGGAGGCACAACTCTTCGGAGGATAAAGACCTCGAACGGGGAATGCCAGAAGACTTTCTCAACAAAAAAGATTGGTATGGAATGACCGGGAGCACCTTTCCAACTAGAAGGCAAGGCGCTTGTTCACTAGCTGAGACAGTTTGCGCAGACAAGCGTCCAAGTAACTTGCGTCTACCCCGTGAATCCATATGATGATCGGAGGCACCTTCCCAATTGGAAGGCAAGGCGCTTGTTCACTAGCTGAGACAATCTGCGCAAATAAGCGTCCAAGTAACTTGCGCCCGCCCCGTGAATCCAGCCAACCATGAGGAAGAAACTTCCAGGCATACTCGGAGGCACGCATTCCACCGAGATTTGAAATAAAACTTCACAAGTGCTGGAATGTGAAAAGCCCTCTTCGGAGGCCCATTTCACCATAGTTGAAATGCTAAAAGACCTCTAGCGGGCCTTGCTAGAAAAAGAGAGTTCTTTCTCGACAGAAAGCTGCGGACCGATTGGTGGCACAGAACACTCGTGTCCGCCCCGTGAATCCATCCAACTAAGAGAAGGAAACTCTAAACTTCCAGGCAAAAGCCCTACTCAGAGGCACACATTTCACCGTGATCTGAAATAAAACTTCACACGAGTCGAAATATGAAACGCCCACTTCGGAGGCCCGCTTCCCAGCGAACAGGGAAAAGATAAAAGCCTCTCCCAAGAGGTAGAAACAAAAAAGACCTCTTCCCAGAGGCACAATCAAACAAAAAGACCTCTTCCCAGAGGCACAACCAAACAAAAAGACCTCTTCCCAGAGGCACAATCAAACAAAAAACTCTCTTCGGAGGCACAAGCAGGTTGAAGCCCTTTTTCGGAAGGCCCACTGTACTATGAAGTAAAATTCACTTGCCAAAGCAAAAGTGACCTTTTTCAAAAAGTGAAGTGCAAAAACTTCGCAACAAAAAAAAGAGAGAAAAACTCCTCCAATATGAAGTGCATTCTACTAAATTAGAAAAATATTTTCTTAAAACGAAAATATTATCCTATAAAGTACAAATGCAAACTTCATTCAAATGAAAGAGTTGCTCTCTAAAGAAAGAGTACAAGTCTTCTCGAAACAGAAGAGTTGTTCTCCGAAACTTTGCCAATGTGAAAGAAATTGCAATAAACCATTGTATGGGGGCAATACAATATAGTCATCACAAAAATGAAAACAATGCTCAAGAAACATACCATAGGTTTACTGCAACTTCACATAAAGAGGATAAAGAAACTTGTATGAAAACAGAAAATAAATGCGTTCTCAAATACAGACAGAAAATTGTATAAGTAAAAGAACCATTTTATTCCATACTATGAGAATTTTATACATATGCAGGTTTCAAAGTAAAAGAAAGCGGGGACTGGTACACGCACAATCTCCGGTCAACACAAGCTTATATACAAGCAAAAAGCAAAGAGCGAGATAAAAAGCACAGGACCAAAGCCATCATTTCTTTTTCCCTCCATCTTTTGAGCCTGCACCTGGTCGGATGACCAACTTCTTGCGCCGGCTTGAAAGAGTAGGGGAAGAAGGAGAAAGGGGAACAATCGGACTTGCTTTTGCTTTTTCCTCGCCGGCTGAAGCTTCCTTCTTCTTTGAAACTCCACTTTTCCCCTTTTCTTAGAAGAAGGCCCGCTTTCTGGAGTAAAAAGTTTGGCTAACGGCGTATCGTCAGAGCCAGTTAGAGGCAGAAGGAAGAGTGACCTGCAGAGACGGAGGAGGAATAACTGGAGGAGGGGAAGTCTGAGCAATGCTCTGTACTTTCTCTACGGAAGAAAAGAAGTTAAAATCAGTAAAGAGAGGAGATAAAGGCTCGTTGAGATTTAGGAAATAATCAAGAAGCTCATCAAACTCATATGAAGAAAATGAGCAGTCTACTTGAGCAAGATCCGCATTAAAGTTACCTGGAGAAGTTGGCTTGCTGACGTCAATTTCATAAGCTTGTGCTTCAGTGCTTTCTTCGCCTTCGTCTCCACCCTGTGCACTTGTAATTTCAGTTACGACTTTACCGTGAGCGGAGAATGGGAACTGGAGCCTATGATATCAATGTCGGCCGAAGTCGAAGGAGGGACAGGGGCAATTAAAGGTGCGTATTTCTCTGGATGCTCCCCACCCATCGTTTCGGCTCGTACTTTAACAAGCTCCTCCTTTCCTCTAGCAAGAGCAGCACGAGTTTCGTCATCAAAGTAATGCACCTCAAGTTCATCTTCGGAATAACCGGCACCTTTGAGCATATCCATTACAGCCTCCCACACTTCAGCCAAAGCGATTTCATATTTAGGCCCCAAAAATGCAAGGCTGCCACGCCCCAAGACGCTTTGGACGTAAAAATCAAACAGAGTGGAGCTGATGTTGGCTTTTGTCTCTTCATGAGGTTGTTCAGTGGCTCTATTTCCAGCCATGGCCTCATCACGTTCTTTCTCAGTCTCTAATAGTTGAGCTTTCAGCCTCACGATTTCTAAGTCTTGGGAGTTAGCTTTCTCCCGTAGCTCTGGAAAGTCAGCATAATATTTTTCCACCGTCTTCTGTAAAGCTTCAAGCTGGGTTTCGACATACCGTTGAGCGGCATGAGCATCTCGAACTTTCTTCTGAAGCACTTCTTCCTTTTGAGTATAAGAGGTGGACGAAGTAGCAAGCTCGTGCTTAAGTTTCTCGACCTCCGCCTCAAGCTTTTCGTTGTACTCAGCGATGTTTTTCATTTCGGTGTTGTGCTGATCAAGAATTTTCTGCCATTCAGACTTGTCGTTCTCCATCGTCAGCATGGCTTCAAGGTTGGCCCGGTTCACCCTCTGAAGCTCATCGACGAGCTTTTGCCACCCTGACATTCTCTCAATATCAAGTTTAACAGTGTCAAGATTTCGTAGCATGGCCTCTTTGTCGATGGGAACCAAGTCAAGGTCGAAGCGGACTCCCTTTTAGCACCAATGCGAGAACTGACTTTGAAGGGTTGGCGGACCTCTCTCAACTTGGTACGAGGGTCTGCCGAGAAGTGTCTGAATGTCGGCTCCTTCAAGGGCAGGAGACTTTGGAGGAATTTTAAGAGAAGTGAGAGCAACGGCCTTTTCTAAAGTTGCAGATGCAGTCTTTTCATCAAGCCTGGCCCGCTTGCTTGGGTCTCCGGTGTCATGGCTCTTTCCTTTATCGTCATAAGTTTTTCTTTTATGAGAGTCATCGCCTCTGCGAGAAGAGTCATGTTGCTCATCCCTTCTTCCGTACCTTTCTTCATACGCTCTTATTTCTTGAGCTTTTCAAGCAGCTCTCTCTTCATCAGTTTCCCTGTGGGTGGGAAGATAGCGCCTATAATCATATTGACCACGCCTTCCGTACTATTGAAAGTCTTCATAATAGGAACCGCTACGCCCCATTGGAGAACCTGAAAACAAGAAAGGGGCAAAACTTGATTAGTCCTTGAAGTACAAAAGTTGAGTGCAAATAGGTGCTGAAAAATCCTAAGTGTGTGTAATGTGCAAACTACGCGCGTCAAACTACGAACCGCTCCTCGGTTGCGGGGAAATGATGTGTGTAGTAGCTAACGTCAACTCTTGAGTCAACGAAATCTGTTGCAAAGTGGAAGTTGCTTCAACTACTGAAGAGGAAACTCTAGCAGTAACAGGATCGTCTTTAAAGAGCTCCTGTGAGGTGATAAACAGGCCGCTCAACCCTTCAAAAGTGTCATCCCCGCTCTGCTTTGAAGGACTTGTTTTCCCAGCTCCTCCATCACCGGACTTCCCTGAATGTTGGGGAGGTTCTTGAGGCTCTTCTTCTTCAATGACCGGGGCAAGTGCAAACTTTCTAGATGACCCCGCAACGTCGGTAGAAGTAGAGCACTTCACCAGAGTAGCCTCAGAAGCAGGTTCTTTCGGTATAGGCTCCTCAACAAAAACTGGCGCATCCGGTGTCTCAGCCGGAGAATCAGGAACTTCATTTGGCTGAGTAGAGCGGGAAGGGTGTAAGAGTCCGAACTGATGAAGGAACTCATCTCTTAGCAAAAACTTGATGCTTCTCTCCTCAGCCGCCATAGCGTTAAGCCTCTCAAAAGTTGACTTGTTACTAAAGTCTCTACAAGAAGGAGGGAGGACTGCAAAAGTAGAGAACGGAGTTAACATTTAGCAATTCGGATCTCGCAAAGCTCAAAAAAGGAAAGAATGGGGATAAGTAAGCCTACCCCCTACTCTCTAGATAGCATAAAATCCCTGGGGGCAACGGACAAAGAAGAACTGGTTCAGAAAACCATGAGCGCTATCAGAGAGATCAGTGATAAGCTTGCGATTTCTGGCGCTTCTCACATATATAATGGAAGGATGGTCTTTATTTCTCGCAAATGTGCATAAATAGCAGATTTCTTCAAAGCTTGGAAGGCGGTCAAGCGTCCTTCTGAAGAGAACGCATAATCCCATCAAAATGGCATAGCCGTTGGGGTGCAATTGAAAAGGATAAATAGCTAATCGGCGAAAGAGTTGTTGGAGAAAATTGTTGAAAGGAGGAATGGCAACACAAAGGCACATTTGGCGGTTAAGGGCAACAAAGACGAAGGGAGGATTATCAGCAAAATCATTTGGCCCAGGGAGAATAGCATCTGCTTCTACAATCCCAAACTGGGCGCGTAACTGGTTGAACACCCGGTGACTCAGAGTAGTTGGAGTTCTTTCTGGTGGGTGGACCAGTGGATCAGCTATCGGGAAGGCCTCTCCTGTTTGTTCTACTTCCTCCTCTTGATGAGAAGACATTCTACACAAGGAACTGGATATTCAAATATGAAGGTGCACGTTTCCTAAATGTGTGAAGTCTTGTGTAAAACTAATAAAGTGACAAGTAAATATAACTGAAATTAAAGTAATGAACATGTATTAATTGTAAAATTTCAAGACTTGTCGCTCTAAGTCCAAGTACAAGTGCAGTATTAATGCAAAAAAATAGCTTTAGTTGATTATCATTGCTTTACTACTTCACTTGAATTTGTTAACTCACAACATTTCATAAAATTTTCTTAAGTTGAGTTAATTATTCTTTATCGACTAATCTGCTATCTGATGTGGACATTCAATGGAAGTATATTCGTCCCGGTTCTCTATGAATATTGTAGTCAATAGGTTGTTAGCTTGTAAGTTAGTGTGATCTGTGAAAGAGTACACCAAAGTTCAAAAAATTCAAAAATTCGGGTAGTTTATTCCGGCAGTTCAAATTGAGAATTCAAGTCAAAATTATGCTTCAAGTCGTAATGCATATTGAAGGAAAAAGGTGGCTCGGGTTAAGTTGTTCAAGTCCTAGGTCGTTCACGACCTAATAGGAAAGTCAGAGCAGATCTAGGTCGCAAGAAGCAGTTTGACAATTGTTCAAGTCCTAAGACGTCTACACGACCTAAAGCCTAGGTCGCTAACACGGCCTAAAGAGTTAAGTCGTAACAAGTCTTAGCTCGGGGACGACATAATCCTTATGTCGCTGACAGATAGGTCGTTGTTAAATAAGGTCGTTCTACTTTAAAACCTAAGTCGTCCAAGTATGGTAAGTTGCGAGAAAGAAAGACGCAGGCACACTAAGTCGTGAGCCAGTGGGTCGTTCATTTTTCCCTGGATTCGAAGAATCTTTAACTCGCTTGATCCACTAGATTGTCCCAGAGGTAGCTCAGCAGTCTCAAGCCATTTTCCCCTTGGGAGAAACCCTAAGTCTCATCCCTCATAACTTGCTAACCCGTTGATAATCTCCTCGCTCCCTCCAGAATCACGAATCAGTTAGCCTAACACACTATAACCCATCATCCTCTCATTACGAATCGTCTAAAACTAAATCAAACTACCTTCGGTCCACCGACAATCGATGAAACAGGATTAACAGTAAAATGCGGCGTAAGAAGGTAGGTCGGAAATGGAAAGTAAGATTCGTGGTTCAATGATGAACGAAGATTGAACAGGAAGCAAATTCACTTACGTGATGCAGTATTAAGAATAATCACTGATTGATTGGTTCGAAATTATCTTTGGGGAGCTCGAGAAATTGCTAATGGCGGAATGGATTATGGAAACAGTTAAAGGGAAAGACACGAGCTAACGATTATATAAGGCAGAGGCAAATGGATGTGCGTGTTAAGCTATCTCTTAGGTCGGTCACGATCCAAGCATGTTAAGTCGAAGCACACGACCTAGGCGTGCACTTCGAGGGGCAAGTGTTAACCTCATTTTGAAATAACCTCACGACCTAAGGTATGGAACGACTTAACTGCTTAAGGGAGTAGGCGACCTAACACATGAAGCGGCTTACGGGAAGGGACGACCAAACGACCTAAGAAGTGGACGACCTAACGACCTAAGAAGTGGACGACCTAACGACTTAGTGAAGTAAGCAACTTGACGACCTAAATGTGGCACGACCTAAAAGGTGTAACGACTTAAGAGGTGGAACGGTAGAACGACCTAACGTATGATCGAGCTAGGAAACACAGCGACCTAACAAACAAGTACCCTGCGACGTAAGAGTGAAGCTGTCCAAGCGACCCAAGAAGATCAACGGTCCACGAGTTAAGACATAGAACGATTTAAAGCGGCCCCGACCTAAGAATCTACGACCTAACTACCTAAATGGGCTAAGCGATTTACTGGTCTAGCGACTTAATGAGTCAGCGGTCTATGACTTAACGGGTTAAGGCTATACAAGACCGCATGACTCTTCATAAGGTCGCACACGACCTAAACAGGGACGAGGCAACTCCATAAGTCGTTGCATATTATGACATTCCTCTTTTAGGTCTCTCCACTCACCCAGAAGAGATCAGCGACCCATCCTAGGTCACGTGCAACCTGCTAACCCGCCTAGAAGGAGCTAAGTGCAACTAAAATGGGCTATAGCTCGTTTCCTTTAGGTCGCGAACTTCGACCTACGACCTACTTTAGGTCGCAACCTTCAACCCATGACTTACTTTAAGTCGCAGCTTCCGACCTACGACTTATGACCAAAAAACTCCTATAAATACAGCGTGAGCTCGAACGTTCGAGGGATCTTTTGGCTCATTCTCGAAGCGCCGATACTCTGCCATTTTCTCAACTCGAACAGCACTCCAAACACCAAGGACACTATGACAAACTTCAAGAGAAAATTTACATCATTCAACATGGATTCGAAAGATTATTCTCCATCAAAGTTTGAACTACTAGTCTAAAGTGTGTTCTAATTGAAGAAAGTTGTATAAGTTGTACTTGACTTAGCAATAAAGAGATATAAAGTGGACGTAGGCTTTACTATTAGCCGAACCACTATAAAAACTGTGTCTTTTACTGTCTTTCTGATATTTTCCTGCTTATTTCTGATTCCCGTATCATCAGGTGGTGCTTTTACACTTGCTTTACTTGCACCGGGGTGTTAGCGTCAAATTTTTACGTTAACACTTTGAAGTTTTGATTCTAAACATGTTAATTTGGTTTAAACATCATCTAGTTTTAAATGACAAGTTCAAGTATTTTTTTTTATTTTTAGTTTGGAAATTTACTGGAACCTAGATAATACAGTAAATCTAAGATATATGATAAAATCCAATGTTAATTTATATTGATTGGAATATACATATTGAATCATCTTCGAAAGTTATGATTTTTAAAATCAAAATAACAATTTTTAGTAAAGTATTGAATGTGAATTTGGGGGTTCTCTGCATATTGGGTTTCTGCAAATCTCTGATGATCTCAAGATCTGGGTTGCTCGTGATTATGTATGGAGCTAGATGAGGCATCAGAGAGTATAACAAAAATAGTAGAAGAATTTTTAAATCATTGTGGAGTTTGATTATGCCAGAAATTTAATTTTAACCTAGTTTGGAACTTGCTGGAAATTGAACTACGGCATCTTCTTATCTGCATCGAGCTTGAAGTAAATTTTGGTGAAGGAACCTGGGTGGGTCAGTGACCTATGGCCAGAGTTGTGGCATTTGTAGTTGACCGGAGTTGATGATTTTGGGGGTTTTGCTGATGATGTTTGGGTTTCAGTAACCAAGAGGATGCTCGATTTTGATTCGAGACATGAAGTGGTGTTTGGTTGGTCGTAGGGGCTTGTGAAGTGCTTGGGTGACTTGTCGGAGGTGTCGTCGTTGACCGAAGGAGGTCCTGGTGCAAGTGCAGGTGCACGAAAGGTGGTTGGTGTCAGTAACATTTGGGTTTTGTTTTGGTTTGTGTTACTGGGATATAGCTCGGTTAGTAAGGGAGGAGACTCGGGGTAAAACTCGAGTATTTTTGGTTGTGGCTCGGGGTAATACTCATGTGGTCATAGGGGTATTGTGTGCAGAGTTAATTGTTATGTTTTTAACAGTTTTAGTTTTAAAACTTAACAGTTTTTAAAATTTTAAAATCAAATTTGTTTTAAAAAAAATATAAAGAAAAGAGAAGATGTACTTTGTTCTTGGATTTATGTATATATGGGTTGAACCAAAATTTAAATGCTTAAATAGATTTTATGATTTAAATTAAAGTAAGTTTTAAAATTTTCAAAAATTAAGTTAAATTAAATTCTTGAGAACTTATTACTTTAAATTGATTTGTTTTTATAATTGAAACTGTATGAAGGGTTTGAAATGTTTTTGAGTTAAAGATCTTAATATTATTTCAAAACTTATTTAGAAATATAAAAGAGAATTTTTAGTAAATGTTTTATTTAAATTAATTAGTGTAAAATGATTTAAAATTAACAAATTAAAGTTAAGATAATTTAATAACTTGAAATTAAAATTGTTAATTAATAATTAAGGAAAGTAATTAATGATTTCTTTAAAATTTGATTTAATTGATGAATTAAGTAAAGATTTCAAGATTTATTTAAGATAATGTTTTATCTTAAAAAATAATTAAGCATTAATAATTTGTAATTAATTAGTTAATTAAGGAATTTTAAGTTAATTAATTAATTTATTTATTATTTTAAAAGAGGTTAATTAAGTAATTAATTAGGTATAATTATGTATTTAATTAACTATTAATTAAGATGATGATTTAATTTATGACTAATGATTAATTAAATTGTAATTACTTATTTATTAAAGTAATTAAGAGATAATTAAAATAGCAATTAAGTAATACTTAAGAAAAGTTTTATTTAGTAATTAAGTTTAATTTTGTTTTCTTAATTAATAATTAAGAAGTTATTAATCTGTAATGAAAGTTAATAAAGAATTAATTAAATAATTTTTATCAAAATTTAATTAATTTTAATTAAGAATTAATTAATTATATTTATAGACTAATTAATTTGTAATTAAGATTGTTAATTAATAATTAAGTTTATTAATTAATGACTAAGAGATAATTAAATTGTTAATTAAGTTTATTTAATTAATTATAAAGGTAATTAGTGATTAATTACTTTGTATTAAAGGATTGGTTAATAATTAAGGTTTATTAATTAATATTTGAAGATAATTAATCTGTTAATTGAAGATTAATTGGTTAATGAGTAATTAAGGGATGAATTACTCAATTATAATTAATGAGGTATGTATGATCAAGTAAGTTAATTAATTTGTTAATTAATTACATATAGTCACTTGATAATGATTAAGTATGTTTACTTAATAAGTTTTGATAAGGGTAATTACTTAAGATAAGTGATTAATGAATTACAGGAGTAATTGAGATAAGGTAATTACTGATTTGGAAGTAATTTTTAAATGGATAATGACTTGGTAAAGTAATTAAGGGTTTATTACTTGGTGTAGTAAATCAAAGAATTTATAAAGTAATTAAGAAGTAATTAAAAATAATTCATTAATGTTTATAGTTGATTAATTAAAAGTAATTAATTTAAGCATGTTTAGTTAATGTAATTAATTAAGAAATAATGTAATTAATTATAATTAATTAATTAATGAAGTAATTAATTAAGGTTCATTAATTAATATGATTAATGAGAATAATTATGATTTAATTACTTGATTAAGAGTTAATTAATCAAGGTTGATTAATTAGGATGATGATTAATTAATTTGTTTAATTGAAGAATAAGTAAGCAAGATTTATTGTGATGAAGGTAATTAATTTAATTTAGTTTAAATTAATTATAGATGAAGTAATTAATTTAATTCACTTTAAATTAATTAGAGATAGAGATGGTTAATTTAACTCATTTTAAATAAATTATATTGTGGATGAGTAAATCGTTGCTTATGTATGAATGGATAACATTGGTTGTCTTGAATGCTTTGTGATCTCATTAATGAGATAAGTATGGTTGTATGATATGAATGCTTGGTTGCATTGTGATGATTACATAGATTATCAATTGGGATGTTTGATATATGGATTATCTATTATGATGTGGGTTACCTATTATTCGAAAATGTTGATTATCAATTGTGATTTGTGAGTTATCTATCTGTGTGTATATCGATACTGTATTGAATTGTTTTAAACCTTTAAAACAACTTGAACTTAAAAGACACGCTTTGGATTTCGATGAGACCGGGATCGGGTTTCCATATTTGGATATCCGAAAACCACATCGTTTCCAAATAACGTTAGGTCGTGAGTCAAAGTGGAGCTTTGTGAAGACTCGAGGTGTAGGGACTATACGTCAGTATAACTCTGTGGGTGATTCCGTAATGAGTTTGACGGACTAGTTCTTATAGATTCGAGATGGTGGTACACAATGCAAGGGTTATTGTCCTTAACTCTGAGGGTGATTCCAAAATGAGTGTAACGAGATAATGCCTTCGGTTTCGTTCGAACCCGGAACGAACTTGTATGGATTGAATGCTTTCAAAACAGGTGGACGATGAGCATTCTAAGTGATATGTTCACTAAAGGTAATCGTAACCTCAAGCCTCATCAACCAGGAATGGCTATAACAGGGGAGGTGCAACAAAGTTTCGTGGGTAGCCCCCACTTGAGAGTACGATTTACCCCTGTCTAGAGGTCCCTTTTATTTCGACTGTGTGGGCGGTTGAATAGCTACATCCGTCGGGGTTGTCTTATTTGGAACTATTCAGTAAGGAATGGGTCCGGCTTTATGTTGTAGGGGAGCCGGCGTACTCTTCGGTATGGTGATCTAGGCCACGTACTGTGACGGGTGGTACCCCAGTATCCCTGCTATTGTATGGAATCCAAAATCCAATAAGTGCCAACGATTTTGATTGTATTACCCACTTTTGTGGCTAGTAGCTGGACTTTAATCATGTAACAATTTCGGCTATTTCTTATTTACTTGAAAACCCTAGACACTATTATAATATCATTGAATTTCCTATCAAATGTTTTGGTTAGCGTAAGGTAAAAACTTTTCCATGTTTATGTGTGGGAAGTCTTACGTGATACCTTTTCTTTCAAAAAGGTTTTTTTAAAGTTAAGCAACTTTAACCGTTTACTTACACCAGACCCATGTCTGACCCGGAGTTTATTCTGTTTTTCTTAAACTCTTGGGTACTCAAATTTTTACGAGTAGCCAAGGGATTCAGGTTAGGATTTTAGGTTGGCTTGACGAATTCTGAAGGAGCAAATGGAGCAGGAGGCTTCTGCGTATAGCTATAGAGTATTCCGTTGTGTGTTCTCTGAGTTGTATTAAGTTGTATAACTAGACAGGTGTTTATAACTGTCTAGTATGCGTTGATTATGCTGTGTAACTCTGATGTATATGATATTATGTAAAGTATTGTGCTATTTTCTGGTAGTAGAAAGTCTGGTCGTCTCACTTGGTATCAGAGCATTAGGTTGAGTGAATACCTAGGCTCTGTAGTGGTGTCTTTCTTGAGAGAGCGTATTTGTAATTTTTATATATAACTATATATATATATATATATATATATATATATATATATATATATTCTACCTGTCTGTTGGGTTACCTGTTCGGGTTTTCCAACATAAGTTATAAAGGTAGATGGGGTAGTAGTGTGTGTAACACGACTACCGATGGTTGGAGTTTGAATGTTTGAGGTTGGAAGTGTATTTTTCGAGACTATAGACCTAATAACGTCTCGAGTAATATTTGTAGTTTGGAGTAAGGATTTCATTGATCTCTGAAGGAAACCTGTTAAGGTTCGGAGATCATCTTTGAAGTGTAAGTTGGATTGTGCTCGTGTGAGCGGATTTTTGAGATTTGGATCTGTTGGTTGGGCAGAAGCGAGTGATGGTATTTTGATACCTCAGGAAGTAGTAGCTGCGTGATGAGATGCAGTGACTATGGATTGTCTCCTAAGACGTTTTCTTTTGGAGCAAGTTAAGGAAGTGTGTCTGCTTCGGAGTTGTAGCTGAGTTCAGCAGGATGTATGTGTTTAGCTGGAGGTCCGAATTTCTCAAAGAACTTTGGATAAGAAGTCTTTAGCATCCGTGTTAGCGGTGCAACTCGGGAGTGTTCTGAGTTTCTGCAGGAAGATCTTTTTGGCTTGGCATTTCCTGGAGGTGGAATTCAGAAGCAGCAGTGGGGATCTGTTTCTTCGATGGTTTAGTTGGTCAAGGATAAACTATTCTGGTTAGTGGAGAGAGGACAGTATCTTGGATATTGGATTGGGAGATCGCAAAAGTGACTTGCGATGGTTTGGTAATTATCTTTGATAATCTTTGATTAGATTTATGGCATCTCTAGAGGATGTAGAAGTTATGGAGTTGTTGAAGATTGTCCGAGTATATCTTCAGGGAAGTTAGAGTTTTGCCCGCATTGGAGTTTAAGTTCTGAATCGACTTGATGTCAGGAGTGATACCGGTGATTCAGCTGGGTGGAAGGTTGTTTCCTAGGTTGATTGTTTGGTAAAGCAGCTTTGTATTTCTTGGAATTTCTGTTGAACCTTAGTTCTGAGATGTGATGTTTAGTCTGTGCTTGTGTTCATTCAACGGCGTTTTCATTTGCTCCAGATCAGAGTTGGGAAGCGGAAGCAAGGTGGTTGTTCTTGAGTAGAAGCAACCGGGAGTTGCAGTATTTTGGATTAGAAAGTTTCTACTGGAATTTTTTAGAATCTGAGGTAAGTTGGCGAGTGATTCTGTTCTGTCTTTTCCAGATGGGAGAAGTTGTTTTCTTCTGTTGATAGTAAAGTTTGGTTTTGATTTTTGGATTGATCTTGTGAGGATCAGTTTGTTGAGTTGTTTTGATCCAGTTTGTTTGTAGAAGCATCAACGAAGGTTGAGCTGATCAAGAAGGATCCGTAGGTAGCCCGGATCATCGGGAAGTTTTGAGGTTAAGTAACAGAAGAATTGGGAATTCAAAGTTGGAAACTTCGATGTTGTTGAGGTTTTCTCTGGTAAAGGAAGCAATAAGTTTTGGTAAGCTTCGAGGTATATTGGATTCTTCAATGTTTTTGTGAGATCAGTGCTTTGGTTTGAAGAGTTGAGTTGCCAGTTTGGAAGACTGGAATTCAAATTATTTCACGTGTCTCTGAGAGAGTACGTATTTTGGTTCATCACTGGTTTTGAGACCCGTAGTTCTGTGAAGTTTTAGTTATTGATCAGTCTTGTCTGTGGTCTGGTATCTTGGTAGATTTTAGATCTAGCTGAGTAGGAACTCAGTAGCTTATAAGTATAGTTAGTTTGGGTTTAGTAGAGCAAGTATCCCTGTGTCTATTCTGGGCAAACTCGAGATAATTTTAGAAAATTTATCTCGATCTGTGTCCGGATAGCTAGTGTTGTTTATTTGATTGAATTGGTTGCTTGGATGTAATTGCTTGTTTGATTGATAGTGTATGGTTGTTATGAATGTTTGAATTTGTTGAAATAAAAATAAAACTTCGGATTATCTTTGTTTTAAATTTCGAGGACGAAATTCTGTTAAAGGGGAGGATTGTAATATCCCGGAATTTCCAGGAGTTTAAAATGCTGATAATCTCTTAATTTAATTATTTGAAATTGATAAATTGTTATTTTCAAAGATAATTAACCAAGTAATATAAAGTAATATTTTAATTATGGTTTTAAATTGGTATATTTTTTTCAAAATTTATAAGTATAAATATTTATATCTGTGTATTTTAAATTGATTTTAAAATAGGATAAATTATTTGAAAAAAAATTAATGAGCTTATTTAAAAATAGATGTTTATATTTATTTAAATTAATTTTAGATATAGATTTTTAAATTTGACTTTAAAAATGAATATAAATTTGAATTCAAAGAAATACATACATATTACTAATATGGTTTGTGTTTAAAATATATAGATAATGTTTTTAATTAAAAATAAGATTTTGTATTTTTCTTTTTATAGAAGTTTATCTATAGAAATTTGATATCTGTGTTTATTTAATAAGAATAAATACAAAGTTTTTGAAATAGCATCTTTAAAATTTAGTTTGAAATATTTTATATAAATTGATTTTATTTTATGTTCTTTTTAAAGATTTGTGAGTAAACAACAACTTAAAAGTTTAAGTGATAATTGATCTGTTGCTTGTTAAACTTCTGTAATAATTAATGCTTGCATGTTTATATGTTGGTGACTTATCTGTGTATATGAATGTGTTGAGCATGCATGCTAGTTAAACTGCTCCTCTCTGTTATTTTTATGTACAGAGATTTTAAATGAACCATGTCCAAAACTCCTTATCAAATCACTTTGAATTTTTGATTCTAAACAAGTTAATTTGGATTAAACATCATCTAGTTTTAAATGACAAGTTCAAGTATTTTTATTTTTATTTTTAGTTTGGAAATTTACTGGAACCTAGATAATACAGTAAATCTAAGATATATGATAAAATCCAATGTTAATTTATATTGATTGGAATATACATCTTGAATCATCTTTGAAAGTTATGATTTTTAAAATCAAAATAACAATTTTTAGTAAAGTATTGAATGTGAATTTGGGGGTTCTCAGCATATTGGGTTTTTGCAAATCTCTGATGATCTCAAGATCTGGTTTGCTCGTGATTGTGGATGGAGCTAGATGAGGCATCAGAGAGTATAGAAAAATAGTAGAAGAATTTTTAAATCATTGTGGAGTTTGATTTTGCCAGAAATTTAATTTTAACCTAGTTTGGGAACTTGCTGGAAATTGAACTACGGTATCTTCTTCTCTGCATCGAGTTTGAAGTAAATTCTGGTGAAGGAACTTGGGTGGGTCAGTGACCTATGGCCGGAGTTGTGGCATTTGTAGTTGACCGGAGGTGATGATTTTTGGGGTTTTGCTGATGATGTTTGGGTTTCAGTAACCACGAGGATGCTCAATTTTGATTCGAGACATGAAATGGTGTTTGGTTGGTCGTAGGGGATTGTGAAGTGCTTGGTTGACTTGTCGGAGGTGTCGTCGTTGACCGGAGGAGGTCCTAGTGCAGGTGCAGGTGCAGGTGCATGAGAGTTGGTTGGTGTTAGTAACATTTGAGTTTTGTTTTGGTTTGTGTTACTGGGATATAGCTCGGGTAGTAAGGGAGGAGACTCGAGGTAAAACTCGAGTATTTTTTGTTGTGGCTCAGGGTAATACTCGTGTGGTCATAGGGATATTATGTGCAGAGTTACTGTTATGTTTTTAACAGTTTTAGTTTTAAAACTTAACAATTTTTAAAATTTTAAAATCAAATTTGTTTTAAAAAAAAATATAAAGAAAAGAGAAGATGTACTTTGTTCTTGGATTTATGTATATATGGGTTGAACCCAAATTTAAATGCTTAAAAAGATTTTATGATTTAAATTGAAGTAAGTTTTAAAATTTTCAAAAATTAAGTTAAATTAAATTCTTGAGAAATTATTACTTTAAATTGATTTGTTTTTATAATTGAATTTGTATGAAGGGTTTGAAATGTTTTTGAGTTAAAGATCTTAATATTATTTCAAAACTTATTTTGAAATATAAAAGAGAATTTTTAGTAAATGTTTTATTTAAATTAATTAGTGTAAAATGATTTAAAATTAACAAATTAAAGTTAAGATAATTTATTAAATTGAAATTAGAATTGTTAATTAATAATTAAGGAAAGTAATTAGTGATTTCTTTAAAATTTGATTTGATTGATGAATTAAGTAAGGATTTCAAGATTTATTTAAGATAATGTTTTATCTTAAAAAAATAATTAATCATTAATAATTTGTAATTAATTAGTTAATTAAGGAATTTTAAGTTAATTTATTTATTTATTATTTTAAAAGAGGTTAATTAAGTAATTAATTAGGTATAATTATGTATTTAATTAACTATTAATTAAGATGATGATTTAATTTATGACTAATGATTAATTAAATTGTAATTACTTATTTATTTAAGTAATGAAGAGATAATTAAAATAGTAATTAACTAATACTTAATAAAAGTTTTATTTAGTAATTAATTTTAATTTGGTTTTCTTAATTAATAATTAAGAAGTTATTAATCTATAATGAAAGTTAAGTAAGAATTAATTAAATAATTTTTATTAAGGTTAATTAATTTTAATTAAGAGTTAATTAATTAATTTGTAATTAAGATTGTTAATTAATAATTAAGTTTATTAATTAATGATTAAGAGATAATTAAATTGTTAATTAAGTTTAATTAATTAATTATAAAGGTAATTAGTGATTAATTACTTTGTATTAAAGGATTGATTAATAATTAAGGTTTATTAATTAATATTTGAAGATAATTAATTTGTTAATTGAAGATTAATTGGTTAATGAGTAATTAAGGGATGAATTACTCAATTATAATTAATAAGGTAAGTATGATCAAGTAAGTTAAGTAATTTGTTAATTACTTAAATATAGTCACTTGATAATGATTAAATATGTTTACTTAATAAGTTTTGATAAGGGTAATTACTTAAGATAAGTGATTGATGAATTACAGGAGTAATTGAGATAAGGTAATTACTGATTTGGAAGTAATTTTTAAGTGGATAATGACTTGGTAAAGTAATTAAGGGTTTATTACTTGGTGTAGTAAATCAAAGAATTTATAAAGTAATTAATAAGTAATTAAAAATAATTAATTAATGTTTATAGTTGATTAATTAAGAGTAATTAATTTAAGCATGATTAATTAATGTAATTAATTAAGCAATAATGTAATTAATTATAATTAATTAATTAATGAAGTAATTAATTATAATTAATTAATTAATGAAGTAATTAATTATAATTAATTAATTAATGAAGTAATTAATTATAATTAATTAATTAATGAAGTAATTAATTAAGGTTCATTAATTAATATGATTAATGAGAATAATTATGATTTAATTACTTGATTAATAGTTAATTAATCAAGATTGATTAATTAGGGTGCTGATTAATTAATTTGTTTAATTGAAGAATAAGTAAGCAAGATTTATTGTGATGAAGGCAATTAATTTAATTTATTTTAAATTAATTATAGATGAAGTAATTAATTTAATTCACTTTAAATTAATTAGAGATAGAGATGGTTAATTTAACTCATTTTAAATAAATTATATTGTGGATGAGTAAATCGTTGCTTATATATGAATGGATGCCATTGATTTTCTTGAATGCTTTATGATCTCAGTAATGAGATAAGTATGGTTGTATGATATGAATGCTTGGTTGCATTGTGATGATTACATAGATTATCAATTGGGATGTTTGATATATGGATTTCTATTATGACGTGGATTACCTGTTATTCGAAAATGTTGATTATCAATTGTGATTTGTGAGTTATCTATGTGTGTGTATATAGATACTATATTGAATTGTTTTAAACCTTTAAAACAACTTGGACTTAAAAGACACGCTTTGGATTTCGATGAGACCGGGATCGGGTTTCCATATTTGGTATCCGAAAGCCACATCGATTCCAAATAACGTTAGGTCGTGAGTCAAAGTGGAGCTTTGTGAAGACTCGAGGTGTAGGGACTATACGTCAGTATAACTCTGTGGGTGATTCCGTAATGAGTTTGACGGACTAGTTCTTATAGATTCGAGATGGTGGTACACAATGCAAGGGTTATTGTCGTTATCTCTGAGGGTGATTCCAAAATGAGTGTAACGAGATAATGCCTTCGGTTTCGTTCGAACACGGAATGAACTTGTATGGATTGAATGCTTTCAGAACATCGTCAGGTGGACGATGAGCATTCTAAGTGATGTGTTCACTAAAGGTAATCGTAACCTCAAGCCTCATCAATCGGGAATGGCTAAAACAGGGGAGGTGCAGCAACGTTTCGTGGGTAGCCCCCATTTGAGAGTAAGATTTACCCATGTCTAGAGGTCCCTTTTATTTCGGCTGTGTGGGCGGTTGAATAGCTACATCCGCCGGGGTTGTCTTATTTGGAACTGTTCGGTAAGGAATGGGTCCGTCTTTTTGTTGCAGGGGAGCGGGCGTACTCCTCGGTACGGTGATCTAGGCCACGTACTGTTACAGGCAGTACCCCAGTAGCCCTGCCATTATATGGAATCCAAAATCCAATAAGTGCCAACGGTTTTGATTGTATTACCCACTTTTGTGGCTAGTAGCTAGAATTTAATCATGTAACAATTTCGGCTATTTCTTATTTACTTGAAAACCCTAGACACTGAAAGTGCGGTGTGCATACAATTATATGTGCTAATATAGTATACACGGATCGTGTAATATGGATTACAATACAAATGTGGAAATAGATGATAATAGCGTAGTAAAATATAAAAAATAGAAAAATCACACCAGAGATTTTTATACTGGTTCGGAGCACCGTCCTACGTCCAGTCCCAGACTTCTATCTGGATTTTCACTATTAACTTCCTCGCTTCACCCGGAGGAACAGGTTTACAACACCCGAACAACCGAACGGGATTTCACGCCTCTAATACACTGAGGACTTCAACACTTGCCTCTTACAACACAGAGGACTTCAACAAAAGAACAAATACAATTGTTGTTGACAACTTGTGCTCTTGAAAACACGGATTTGTCTCTAGCAGTACACCCTTCCTATAATCTTATCCTCAAAGTATGCGAATGATGTTTTGAAAAGATTAAGTAAAGTATATTACTTATTGAATCAAAAGATATGAAATAGTTTCAATGATTCAATAAATAATCGAGAACTTTTTAGAATGCAGGAGTATATAAAGTAAGATCAGAGGTTAGATTAAAAAGAATATGAAATCATGTATATTTAATCAACGAATTGGATGATTTTATATAGATAAGAATGGTTGTAACTCTTTGCCATTAAGAGATATGATCTTTGGTGAAAGGTAAGAGATGCAACCTTTGGAGAAGAGAAGTGTCTTTTGGAAAAATTGCTTTCTGTTTAAAAACGGTCGACAGGTTAAAAAGTGACCAGTAGACAGGAATTTAAATATATATATGTTATGTGTATGTGTGCACGTTCAGTGTGCAAATTATGCAGGAACGGTCGACCGCCTATATTGTGACCGGTCGACTGGTCCTTGTAAAGTTGCACACTGAATGTGCAACTGCATTCTAATCGTATATATATTAATTTTCTTGAAAATGCATGACTATTTGAGGATAGATTTTAACAAGTTTATCACTAATATAATATCAAATAATCAATCTATAATCTAGAGTAACATATGTAGCTCTAATGACCTTGTTTTGTCGATCGCCTTTTAGTTATTTGTCAGAAATCAAAACTTTCATAAAATTTGTGACTCAACATTCTCCCCCTTTTTGATTGATGACAATATATCTGCAAATCTGAATCTCCCCCTAAGTATGTGATCTCTCTCTCTCTTTGAATTCTTATATGTATGTTCCTGCAAGCAATTGTTAGCCCTTTCTCCCCCTTTGTCATCGACAAAAAGGAGTAACAGATACTAGAATAGCAGAATGAATATGATATGCATAGCAAAAGAAATCATTTACACATCCAAAACATAACAGAGTATACTACAGATCATAATGTCAAATGAAAAACAAGAATAACGACACTATTTAGTACAAGTGTCGATGAATGTTTTTAAAGTGCTAAACCATAATAGAATCTAGGATGAAGCAGATCGTATCTCCTCTTCATCATCATCATCGTCGTCATCATCATCATCTTCTTCTTCTTCGTCATCATTGTTCCCTCTAGATGATTCTCCATGTCCATGACCACTCATACTTGTAGACTCGTCAGATGATGTCCAGGTGAAAACTGGAGCAGCAGGACGTTTTCCTGGGTCTTGTGCTTGAACAGAGGTGGATGTGGAACATGATATAGCATCCCATAGCATACCAAAGAATGACTTGACCTTATTGAAGCGCTTATCGATTTTAGAGTCCATGCGCTTGAGACGTGATTCAAGCAAAAATTGGTTACGCGCAATTGTTTCAAGTGATTCTTTTGTAGATGACTTTGATTTTAATAGTTTTACTTCATCGGAACGAGGACGAGAGGAAGTTGCTCGTTGTTTCCTTGGTCCTCTTTGTTGCCATTCTTTAAAAGGCATAATCTCAAGATAAGGTGGAGGAAGCTTCATTCGTTTAATGGTTATGGAATCAATGCATTTTGGTTTTGAGGTTGCAGAATCAGGAGGATTGACCCCACAAGCTAACAAAAGTCGCATGATATATTCATTGTAGAAGAAATGAGGCCGTGTTGAGTTATTTACCTTGAGAATTTCATCAAAAAGCATGTGAACCCAATTGATTTGGATTTCACCATAAATAGCATAGAGTGCTTTGAAGTTTTCTTTATATACTGCATCATAATTTCCAAGTTTAGGAAAAAGAGAATGCATCAAAACACGATGAAGTAGTCTGGCTGTCGGTCGAAGTCCAATAGACTTAGTGCCATCACTATTGTCTTCTATGAACTGATGACTAGTACTATTTCGAGTGAAGACTTCGCAGAAGTTAGATGAAAACTCTTCGCCTCGATTTGGTATACCAAGTATGGAGGCAATTCTAGCATGAGTAAGAAAAATTTGCTTGCCACAGACCACAGACCAGATGACGCCGTTTGGATTATCAGGTTGATACTCATCAAGATTCATGTTGGCGTAAAACAATTTAATCATCAAATGATTTATCTCCATACTATTTTCTGAAAAATCTATTAATGGAGTAATGTTGGAATTATTGGCTAACCTCTGAACTCCATAAGCCGTGAAATCATCAAATTTGATGAAAGAGCCTGGATGAAACTTGTAATTTGTCATCTGATTCCATCTTGTTACAGCAATTGGACTTTGAAGCCATTTTTTGACGGAGATGGTAGGAGATGAAGTTTCAGAGGTTGCTCCTTTCTTGGATTTCTTTTGAGGAGGAGCCATTGTTGGAGGATTTGAGATTTGGGAATTGAAAATAGGAAACTAGGGTTTGTGATTTTGGGTAAAAGAACAGCTTGAGTAAAAAGTGAAAGAGGGTAGAGGAAAAAATGACGCATAGGTTTATATAAAAACTGAAAATACGTCAACCGGTCGACCTATGAAATATGGCCGGTCGACCGTTTTCAACCAGAGAGCAAACGGTCGACCGGCTATAACAGGGGCGGTCGACCGGTACTGGTCTGCTGAGTAAATCATATTATTTTGCAAGTTTTTTTATAGTATATCAACCTATATATATTATATTTCATTTGTAATACAAAATATAACCGTCATTAGACAAAAGATATATAAAGATATAATAACTATATATAAATCTAATGAGAAAGTTCGTCATTAGAATTATCTTTGTTTCCTTCAATACGTTTTGACCATGGACTCCATTGTTTCTGAGCTCCTTCATTCTTCTCATAGTTCCGATCCCACGAGTTAGGACTTTTAGATGTTGATGGCCTAGACGGCATTGGTTCATGCACGTCATGCTTGTTGGAACCGTAGAAAAATGTTGCCAACTTTTCTAAAATGGATAATCGTGCCTATGTCCGTTGTTGCTCGTGATAAAGTTGACTTTGCCCGTAATGGAGCTGTCTCTGAAGGTCTATCTGATGTTTCTGGTAGTGGTGTATCTCATCGATTTGAGCTTTGGTACGAGGAGAATAGAATAATGTCCTCTTCACTCGTTTTGAATTTGGAGTTTTATCAGACATACAAGAGCATTGATGATGACAACTTGATTTTTGTTTTGGAGTTGTAGGAGAATAAAATTCCTCCGACTCAGAACTCGTAATTGAAATGTATGATTCTTGAGCACATTTATCACAAATGTGAGCCATAGTGTATGTTGTATAGAATATTATGGTTAGATAAAAAAAAATGAACAAAATTTAAAAATTTTGCAAGCTTATATACAAGTTTCTTATGTATAAACCTATGGATGTGAGTTAATGAAACATTTTAACCAAGAAAACATAAGCAGAAATTTTATTGTAACTCTAAAAATAGCTTTCCTTTTAAAACTGAAAATAAGAAAGGAAAGGACGATCACTAAAAGAAAAAAATGAGTAAAGAGAATTTAACCATTAAATAAAGCAGTGGCTTATATTTAATGTAAAAAAAAAATAGTTTATGCAAAAGTTATGGTTAAAGGATAACTAAAAAGAATAACTAAAGGATAACTAACAAGAAGACGTTCTTTAGAAATTACTTAGTCAAGATTTTTTCTTGAAATTAAACCAAGCTCTCTTCGTAATCTAATAAAATTAGATTCGAGCAGAGGCTTAGTAAAAATGTCTGCTAATTGATTGCCAGTATGAACATATTCAAGACATATATTTCCTTTGTCAATATTATCTCGAAGGAAATGATGACGGATATCAATGTGTTTGGTTCTAGAGTGGTTTACTGGATTTTTAGAGAGATTTATAGCACTAGTGATGCAGTGCAGTCGGAAGAAATGCAAGTATTAGGTCGCTCACGACCTAAAAAGGAAGAAATAGGTCGCTCACGACCTAACAATGATGCAGCGCGACCTAACGAATTGAGATTGAGTTGTTTCCGAGCTAACAAAGCAAAGTTACGACCTAACAAAGAAGTAGTGGGTCGTCTCCGACCTAAAGAAGTAAGTCTAGGTCGTGAACGACCTAACAGTAGTAACCTTCGACCTAACTGGCCAAGTGAAACAGAGTTACGACCTAAAGAAACCCTCAACAACCTAACTTCTTTACAACCTAACTCTCTTCAACCTAAACTCCACGACCTAATTTCTTACCCGACCTAACTTCTTACCGACCTAATTCCTTCCCAATCTAAAACCTTGCGACCTATTCCTTTCCAACGACCTAACCTCCCATGCAATTCTGGAAGTGAGCTATGCTGTGTCTTGAGTCGTTAACGACCTTACATAGGTCGTAGGTCGCATCTGTTTGTTCTAAGTCTGTTAAGTCACATCTTTTAGGTCGCGTACGACCTTGTGTAGGTCGCTGTGTCGTATATACGTGTGTATATGTTGTGTGTTAGGTCGGCAACGACCTGGTATAGGTCGTAGGTCGCAAACGACTTAAGAGTGTGATGTTGGCGTGTGTTGTAAATGCTATAAATAGCGAGTGTGTTGTAATTTTTTGGTGGTTGATTTTTGAATAAAATTCTCTTTTGATAGCTTTGTGCTTTCATACAAATTGGTAGTTGAGTGTGATCTCCTATCTCCTCTTTCGGTTAATCGAGTGCGCTCGATTCAACGATCGTAGAAGCCGATTCACGGTATCTAGTGCGCTAGATCAACGTACGAAGAATCGTAGATCTTTGAACACGGTATAGTGCGCTATCAACGTGTTTGAGATAAGCTAGAATTCGGTATCTTCGGATCAACGAATTTGGGCCTTGCAGTATTCTCAACTCACCGATTGCTACATTCCATCGATTGAAGTTTGTTTCGATTTATCCGCTGCATCAGTTTGGTATCAGAGCCATACTTAGCCAATCATAGCTAAGTTGATTCTTGGAGCCAAATATTTGAAGTTGAAGTTTGAAGTTGTTCATCGTGTTCATATTGAAGTTGCAAGAAGAGGGAGAACTTTCGATCCATTCCATTTTGGATCAAAGTGTTGAAAGTATTTGAATTTGAGGTTGAAGGCCGTGTATACTTGTGGGAAGTAGCCGAGCCTTGTGAAGGGTTTTGAAGTTGAAGCCGTGACTTATTGTTGTTTGTTGAAGTGTTTGTGAAGTTTTCCAATCATGCCACCAAGGAGAGCTAATCGTCATCAAAACGTTGAAGCTTTGTATCGAAGAGAAGAAGCCGAGCTTTTGGAACAACGTATTAATGAAAAGTTTGATGAAGGCATTGGTAAATTGGAGAAATTGATGAATGATTTGAATCAAAGGAGGAGATCACCAAACTCGAACCATGGAGGAAACCGAGTTTCGCCATCGGTTACGGAAGCAAGGAGGGTATCACCACATTCTTATAGAGATAGAAGAGAAACATCAATTTCATCACGAAGTGATCATCATGACTATGCATATGAAGAGAGACATAGTCAAAGAAGCATGCATGAACGAAGAGATGATAATGGTCGAGATCGATGTAGGCGTACCTTTGATTTTGTTGAAGAAGGTGATAGAACTAGTATTCATTATCGAGATCGAGACCAAATTCGAAATTCTTATCGGGATGTTGAAGAGGATCGTCGATGGGAATCGGGTATGAAGATGGAAATTCCAGAATTTAAAGGAGGGATGGTCGCTGAAGAATTTCTTGATTGGTTATCTAATGTTGAAGAGATCTTTGATTTCAAGGAGGTTCCTGAGCATAGAAGGGTGAAGTTGGTTGCTACTAGGTTGAGGGGGAGAGCTTTGGCGTGGTGGCAGCAAACTAAACTTACCAGGGAGAGAATGGGGAAGTCAAGGATAGAATCGTGGGATAAGATGAAGAAGTTAATGAGATCTACTTTCTTACCTTATAATTACCAATCACTTATGTACCAAAGGTTGCAGAATCTGAGGCAAGGGACGAAGTCTGTTAGTGAGTATGCTGATGAATTTTACCAACTCATTGCCAGGAATGATATTATGGAAACGGAAGAACAACTAACTGCTAGATTCATTGGGGGACTAAGAATGCAGATCCAGGATATGGTTAATATGTTCGATCCTAGATCAGTGGCAGAGGCACATCAGAAAGCGTTGGCTTGGGAGAAACAAGGAAGGCGTGGAGGAGGTGTGTTTACTAATTCCAATAATCAAGCAAGGGATGTTGGTGGAAGTTCTAATGTTTCTAAACCTGTTACAAAGCCAGTGGTGAAGGAGGCTGAGAAGGCGAAGGTTAGTAGTGGGTTCAAATGTTATAATTGTCAGGAGTTGGGTCATAAGAGCAATGAATGTCCGAAGCCGAAGAAGAGAGCAATGGTTGCAGAAGTTGAGGAGGATGATGGTGAGGAAGCAGAGTGTTCAAATACACCTTATGTTGAGGAGGAAGAAGAATTGTCTGGGGATGAAGGTTGTAATCTTATGATGAGGAGGTCATGTCTTACACCAAAGCAAGAGGAGGATTGTAGTTGGTTGAGGAGTAACATATTTCGGTCGACATGCACTATTCTGGGAAAAGTTTGCAAGTTCGTTATTGATGCTGGAAGTTGCGATAATATTATTTCTACCGAGGCTGTGAAGAAGTTGAACTTGAAAACTGAGAAACATCCTAAACCGTACAAGTTAGCATGGTTAAGGAAGGGAGGTGAGGTGAAGGTGTGTCGAAGGGCTTGTGTTAATTTTTCTATTGGGAAAAAGTACAAAGATGAAATTTGGTGTGACGTTGTCGACATGGACGTATGTCATCTGTTGTTGGGCAGACCGTGGCAGTTTGATAGATCAGTTCAACATGATGGTCGTGCCAATAGCTACAGTTTCATGTACGAGGGTACTAAAATTACTTTGGTTCCCAAGAAGCAACAACAGAAGGAGAGCAAGCTGGAGGAGATTGAGGAATTGAAAACTTTATTATCCTTGAAGGAGTTTGTTAAAGAAGTTGAAGAGGAGCCTTAAGTATACGTGTTGATTGGGCGTGAGAGCAGTGAAGAGGTTGAAATTCCTGAAGAAGCAAAGCCAGTTTTGAAAGAGTTTGAAGATGTATTTCCAGAGGAGTTGCCTAAGGAGTTGCCACCATTGAGAGACATTCAACATCAAATCGATCTTGTTCCGGGAGCAGTGTTACCACATAGACCACATTACCGAATGAGTCCGAAGGAACATGAAGAGTTACGAAGGCAGGTGGAAGAGTTATTAGAACAGGGACGTGTTCAGGAAAGCTTGAGTCCTTGTGCAGTACCAGCTTTGTTGGTGCCGAAGAAGGATGGAACATGGAGAATGTGTACAGATAGTAGAGCTTTGAACAAGATTACTGTTCGTTACAGATTTCCTATGCCGAGGTTGGATGATTTGTTAGACCAGTTGAGTGGGGCAACTATCTTTTCGAAGATTGATTTGAAGAGTGGTTATCACCAGATTCGAATTAGACCAGGTGACGAATGGAAGACAGCCTTCAAGACGAGAGAAGGGTTATACGAATGGTTGGTTATGCCATTTGGTTTGTCAAATGCACCTAGTACATTCATGCGGGTGATGAATCAAATCTTTAGACCATTCATTGGGAAGTTCGTGGTGGTTTATTTCGATGATATTCTGATATATAGCAGGAGTATGGAGGAGCATGTTCTACATTTGAGGGAAGTGTTGATTATTCTTTGTGAGGAACAATTTTATGCAGCCACGAAGAAATGTGTGTTCATGACGAGAAGTGTGTTATTTTTGGGATATGTTGTGTCTGAGAAGGGAATCCAAGTGGACCAGAGTAAAGTTGAAGCTATTAGAAATTGGCCACAGCCGAGAACTATCACTGAAGTTAGAAGTTTTCATGGATTGGCATCATTCTACCGAAGGTTCATTCCACACTTCAGTAGTGTGATGGCACCAGTTACCGATTGCATGAAAGGAAAACAGTTTGTATGGTCAGAGGAAGCGGGAGTTGCTTTTGAACGGATCAAAGAACTATTGACGACAGCACCAATTCTTGTTTTACCTAATTTTCAGTTTTTGTTTGAGCTACACACTGATGCATCAAAGGTGGGAATTGGAGGAGTGTTGAGTCAGCAGGGGAGACCTATTGCATATTTCAGTGAAAAGTTGTCAGGGGCGAAGATGAGATACAGCACATATGACGTTGAATTCTATGCTGTGGTGCAAACGATTAAACATTGGCGACATTATCTATTTCAGAAAGAATTTGTTCTGTACACTGATCATGAGGCATTGAACCATTTACAGGGGCAGGATAAGATTTCAGCGAGACATGCATCATGGATTGCATAATTACAGCAGTTTACTTTTGTCGTTAAGCACAAATCAGGGGTGACGAATCGGGTAGCTGATGCTTTGAGTAGGAGGAGTCATTTATTAACGACAATGAAGGTTGAAGTGACAGGGTTTGAAATGTTGCCAGAACTGTTTGGGAAGGATCCTTACTTTGCAAAGTTTGTTGAGAAAGTTAAGGATGGAAGTTCGGATGAATTTGTGATAGTTGATGGATTCTTGTTCAAAGGAAATCAATTATGCATTCCAGACTGTAGTTTGAGAATGAAGATTGTAAAAGAGTTGCATGAAGAAGGGCATGTGGGCCGTGATCGTACTTTGCAGTTGATTTCACAGTCTTACTTTTGGCCGTCGATGAGGAAAGAAGTGGGAAGGTTTGTGGAGCGGTGTCATATTTGCCAAGTTTCGAAAGGAACCGCGACCAATGCTGGTTTGTACATGCCATTGCCTGTACCGGCTAGACCATGGGTTGATATGAGTATGGACTTTGTATTGGGATTGCCGAGAACACAGCGTGGTAATGATTCGATATTTGTTGTAGTTGACAGATTTTCTAAAATGGCACATTTTATTGCTTGCAAGAAGACGACGGATGCTGTTCGTGTTGCTCAACTATTTTTCAAGGAAATCTATAGACTTCATGGATTGCCAGAATCTATCGTTTCTGACAGGGATACTAGATTTTTGAGTCATTTTTGGCTTAGTTTGTGGAAGATGGTGGGAACGAAGCTGAAATTTAGTAGTGCGTATCATCCGCAAACAGATGGGCAAACAGAGGTGGTGAATAGATCGTTGGGAAACTTGTTGCGATGTTTGGTGAAGGACAATCTGAAAAGTTGGGACATGAAGTTATGCCAGGCAGAGTTTGCACATAATCATGCAGTAAATCGAAGCACAGGATTCAGTCCATTTCAAATTGTATATTCAAATTTGCCCAGGGGACCGTTGGATTTAGCGGTGGTACCACAACCAAAGGGGACGGTTAAACGAGCTGTTGATTTTATTGAAGAATTGACGGAGTGTCATAAGATCGTTCGGCAACGATTGGAAAAGTCGAATGAGAAGTATAAGCAAGCTGCTGATTTGAAGAGACGAAGTGTTGAATTTAATGAAGGTGATTTGGTTTATGCAGTACTGACAAAAGACCGTTTCCCGGTTGGAACGTATAATAAGTTGAAAGCGCGGAAAATTGGTCCGATTGAAATTTTAAAGAAAATCAATGAGAATGCTTATAAGTTGAAGCTGCCGGAGGATGTATACACTTCTGATGTTTTCAATGTTAAACATTTAATTTCGCATCGTGGAAATGAAATTGTTGTGGAAGAAGATGTTGAGAATTCGAGGTCGAATTTCTGTCAACCCGGGGAGGATGATGCAGTGCAGTCGGAAGAAATGCAAGTATTAGGTCGCTCACGACCTAAAAGGGAAGAAATAGGTCGCTCACGACCTAACAATGATGCAGCGCGACCTAACGAATTGAGATTGAGTTGTTTCCGAGCTAACAAAGCAAAGTTACGACCTAACAAAGAAGTAGTGGGTCGTTTCCGACCTAAAGAAGTAAGTCTAGGTCGTGAACGACCTAACAGTAGTAACCTTCGACCTAACTGGCCAAGTGAAACAGAGTTACGACCTAAAGAAACCCTCAACGACCTAACTTCTTTACAACCTAACTCTCTTCAACCTAAACTCCACGACCTAATTTCTTACCCGACCTAACTTCTTACCGACCTAATTCCTTCCCAATCTAAAACCTTGCGACCTATTCCTTTCCAACGACCTAACCTCCCATGCAATTCTGGAAGTGAGCTATGCTGTGTCTTGAGTCGTTAACGACCTTACATAGGTCGTAGGTCGCATCTGTTTGTTCTGAGTCTGTTAAGTCACATCTTTTAGGTCGCGTACGACCTTGTGTAGGTCGCTGTGTCGTATATATGTGTGTATATGTTGTGTGTTAGGTCGGCAACGACCTGGTATAGGTCGTAGGTCGCAAACGACTTAAGAGTGTGATGTTGGCGTGTGTTGTAAATGCTATAAATAGCGAGTGTGTTGTAATTTTTTGGTGGTTGATTTTTGAATAAAATTCTCTTTTGATAGCTTTGTGCTTTCATACAAATTGGTAGTTGAGTGTGATCTCCTATCTCCTCTTTCGGTTAATCGAGTGCGCTCGATTCAACGATCGTAGAAGCCGATTCACGGTATCTAGTGCGCTAGATCAACGTACGAAGAATCGTAGATCTTTGAACACGGTATAGTGCGCTATCAACGTGTTTGAGATAAGCTAGAATTCGGTATCTTCGGATCAACGAATTTGGGCCTTGCAGTATTCTCAACTCACCGATTGCTACATTCCATCGATTGAAGTTTGTTTCAATTTATCCGCTGCGTCAACTAGTGTTATCACAGTATATAATAGAATTTGATAAATGAATATCAAAATCTTGAAGTGTTTGTTGCATATATAGTACTTGAGTACAAGCGAGAGCTGCTGATATATATTCAGCTTCGCATGTTGATAGTGAAACACAATTCTGTTTCTTACTGAACCAAGAGACAAGTGATTTTCCAATAAAATGGCACGTACCACTTGTACTTTTTCTATCCGTTCTTGAGCCACCGAAATCAGCATCACTATATGATACTAATTCAAATGGACATTCTTTTGGATAAAAAAGACCGAAATCTTTGGTATTATTAAGATAACGAATTATACGTTTCACTGCTCGTAGATGTGATTCCTTTGGATCGGCTTGAAAACGAGCACATAAACAAACACTCATTATTATATCTGGACGACTAGCTGTAAGATAAAGAAGAGAACCAATCATGCTTCGATACAATTTCTGGTCAACATTCTTACCACTTTCATCTTTGTCAAGATGTGTAGTTGTACTCATAGGAGTTGGTTTACCAGATGTATTTTCTAATCCGAAGCGTTTGATAAGGTTTTCACAGTATTTTTCTTGATTGATAAAAATGCCGTTTGAAAGTTGCTTTATTTGAAGTCCAAGAAAATAAGACAGTTCTCCCATATGAGACATTTCGAATTCTTTGGTCATAATACTTGCAAATTCTTTGCAAAGTTTATCGTTTGTTGAACCAAAGATGATATCGTCTACATATATCTGGATAACTAGAATATCTTTTCGAGAATGTTTAATAAACAAAGTTTGATCGACTTTGCCTATTTGAAATCCTGAGCTAATAAGATAGCTACGTAGTCGTTCATACCAAGCATGAGGTGCTTGTTTTAAACCATACAGAGCTTTCTTAAGTTTGAACACATGGTCAGGATATTTTTCATGTACGAACAAAGGAGATTGTTCGACATAGACATTCTCTTTGATAAATCCATTGAGAAAAGCACTTTTGACATCCATCTAATAAAGTTTGAAATTATGGTGACAAGCAAAAGATAATAGGATTCTAATAGCTTCTAGTCGAGCAACTGGTGCAAAAGTTTCTTCATAATCGATACCTTCTTCCTGATTATATCCTTGTGCTACTAATCTTGCTTTATTTTTGGTGATATTTCCTTGTTCGTCGGCCTTATTTTTATAGACCCATTTAGTACCAATTACTGACTGATCAGTTGGTCGTGGAACAAGTTCCCAAACGTCATTGCGCTCAAACTGATTTAGTTCTTCCTGCATGGCAATGATCCAATAATCATCTGTAGCAGCTTCTTTTGGATTCTTAGGTTCGATATTTGAGAGAAAAGCGACATGACCCATTTGATTGAGTTGACTTCTTGTTCTGACATGTGATGTTATTTCACCGATTATATTTTGAGGCGGATGGTCTCTTAATATTCTTGGTGGTGATTGTAACTCACATATTTGAGGAATATTCTCAATAATTATTTCCGAGTCAGAATCAATATTTGTGATGATTTGATTGTCAGTGACTATTGATTCGTCATCATCTGATATAGTGTGAGGGTGCTGATAGATTTCATCAAAAGAGACATGAAGTGATTCTTCAATAGTTTTGGTTCGTTTATTAAATATCCGATAGGCCTTACTTCTTTCCGAATAACCGACAAATATTCCTTCATCGGCCTTTGGATCGAATTTGCCAAGCTGGTCTTTCGTATTTAAAATAAAGCACTTGGAACCAAAAACTTTGAAGTATGAAATTTTAGGCTTCCTTTTGTTAAATAATTCATAAGGAGTATTCTTGGTAAGAGGTCTTATGGATACACGATTCAAAACATAACAGGCAGTTGCCACAGCTTCTGCCCAAAAATGTTTTGTTAAGGTGGTTCCATTCAATAATGTTCTTGCACATTCTTGTAAAGTTCGGTTTTTCCGTTCTACAACTCCGTTCTGTTGTGGAGTTCTGGGAAACGAAAAATTATGATATATACCTTTCTTTGTACAAAAATGTTCAAATTCATTATTTTCAAACTCTCCGCCATGATCACTTCTTATATTTTTAACTTTAATCCCTTTTGATTTTTGAATTCTTTTGACGAAAGATTTGAAATGATCGAAAGTGTCACTTTTATTTTTTAAGAAAATTGTCCATGTATAACGAGAGAAATCATCAACAATTACAAGCACATATTGACTGTGATTTATTGATTGAACTCTAGTAGGTCCAAATAAATCCATGTGTAGTAACTCAAGTGGTTGTAATGTTGATATGACTTTCTTGGATTTAAAAGATGATTTGGTCAATTTTCCTAATTGACATGCATCACAAATGTTGTTAACTTTAAAACTCATTTTGGGTAGTCCTCTAACTAGATTGTTTTTGGCTAGCTTGTCAATAGTTCTGAAGTTTATATGACAGAAGCGTTTGTGCCATAGCCATGGATCATTGTCATTAGCCACAAGACACATATCTGAATTATGATTAATATTCATATTCAAAATATGTATATTTCTGTCTCTATAACCTTCGAAAACCAAATTATGGTCTTTATCTAAAATACTACACTTATTATTTGAAAATGAAATTATAAAACCCTTGTCACATAACTGACTAATACTAAGCAAATTGTGTTTTAAATTTCTAATTAGCATGACATTAGTAATAAGAGGTAAGTTAGATGTACCGCAATTGCTCACATCGCCTTTGCCGATGATATAGCCTTTTGAATTGTCTCCAAAAGTGACGGAGCCACCATCTGAATATGTAATATTTGTTAATAAACTCTTGTCTCCCGTCATGTGCTTTGAGCAACCACTGTCCAATATCCACTTTCCTCTTTTCTTAAGTGGGACCTGCAAAAAATAGAATTAAGTCCATGGTACCCACTTTTTATAGGGTCCTAAGAGTTAGGTCTTAGGAGTCCAAACCCATTTGGGTCCGGTATCCCCTTTATATATATAATTATTATTAAAATGCACAGTATTCAAGAATTGCTGAATGTATTTGTTCCTAATCAAATTGTTATTTGTTTTAGGAACCCATATTTTGATAGTCTTGACATTTTTCTTTTGAAATTTCACAACTGGTTTTGGTTTGGAATATAATAAACTAAGATTTTTCTTAGCTTCAGTTTTTTGTACTTTCTTTTTCCTTTTATTTCCAAGATGTTTCTTGGTTTCTTGTTTGTTATATCCCAATCCTTGTTTGTCTGAAATAGATTGTGAACTTTCAATGATTTTTGTCAAATTTTCTCGACCTTTGTTAAAATTAGAAACATTTTGAGTAATGTCATCAAACTTTGTTTGTAAGCTAGCTTTTTCTAGGTCTAGAATTTTGACTTTTGCTTTAGGCTCATGATTTTCAGTAGTGAGAGCATTATTTTTCTCTTTTTGAGTTTCTATTTCTTGACTCAAAAGAGATATTTGAGAGTCAACATTAGAAGATGATTCTTGAATATTTTCAAGTTCCTCTTCTAATATTTTCTTCTCATCTTTTAACATATCTCGTTCAAGCTCTGCTCTACTTAAATCTGCTTTGACTACTTTTAATTGACGTTTTATGTCTTTATATTTGATTATCAATTCAGCATTAATATCAAGTAATTCATCAAATGTAGGAATTTGTACCTCATCTTCTGTTGCCATAAAACAAACATTAGCTTGTTCATTCTCTGAATCACTTTCACTTTCTGATGAAGATGACTCTGAATCATCCCATGTTACTGAGAAAGCTCGTTTCTTAGATTTGTCCTTCTTATATTTGAATTTGTCATTTTCTGACTTCTTCTTTTGTTCTGGACAATCTTTCTGCATGTGTCCCTTTTTGTGGCAGTTGAAACATTCTATAGCAGATGAAGATGGTTTGTTTGATCCAGGTTTCCTTTTATTGTAACGACTGGCTTTTCGATATTTTAGGAATTTTTTAAATCCTTTCGCAATGAATGCCAAATCTTCGTCTTCAGAATCTGATTCATTTTCATCTTTCTCAACATGAAATGCTACATTTTTCTTTTCTTCTTTCTGTTCCTTTCTAGCCTGCAAATTTGCTTCATAGGACATTAAATTTCCTATCAATTCATCTGGCTTCATGACGGAAAGGTCATTAGCTTCTTCAATTGCTAATACTTTTCCTTCCCATTCACTAGTCAGAGAATGTAGGACTGTTGAAACAACATCGAAATCAGAATACTTTTGTCCTAAGCCAATAAGTGCATGGTGAATAGTTTGAAACCGTGAATACATGTCATTTATTGTCTCATTTGGTTTCATTTTGAAATTTTGAAATTGACTTTTCAGCATGGCTATTTTGGCTTGCTTAACCTTGTTAGTACCTTCATGAGTGATTTTTAGTGTTTGCCAAATTTGATATGCAGTAGTGCAGATACTAACACGATTATATTCATTTTGGTCTAATGCACAGAACAACATATTTATTGCTCTTGCATTTACGGCTGCTGCCGTTTTCTCAGCTGCAGTCCATTCTGAATAATCAGTTGTTGGATTCACTATTTCTCTTTGAGTGGCATTCCAAGCATCATAGCTATTTGATTGCATAAAGAATGACATACGTGTTGCCCAATAACTATAGTTAAGACCATTGAAAAATGGAGGTCTCTGTGTTGATTGACCTTCCGTGTAAGTGGTGTTTTGAGTGCTAGTACTTACGTTATTTGCCATATTACTATAATATATCAAATAAATGTGTTACGGTTATATGATAATCGTGCTCTGATACCAAATGAAAGTGCGGTGTGTATACAATTATATGTGCTAATATAGTATACACGAATCGTGTAATATGGATTACAATACAAATGTGGAAATAGATGATAATAGCATAGTAAAATAAAAAAAATAGAAAAATCACACCAGAGACTTTTATACTGGTTCGGAGCACCGTCCTACGTCCAGTCCCAGACTTCTATCTGGATTTTCACTATTAACTTCCTCGCTTCACCCGGAGGAACAGGTTTACAACACCCGAACAACCGAACGGGATTTCACGCCTCTAATACACTGAGGACTTCAACACTTGCCTCTTACAACACAAAGGACTTCAACAAAAGAACAAATACAATTGTTGTTGACAACTTGTGCACTTGAAAACACGGATTTGTCACTAGCAGTACACCCTTCCTATAATCTTATCCTCAAAGTATGCGAATGATGTTTTGAAAAGATTAAGGAAAGTATATTACTTATTGAATCAAAAGATATGAAATAGTTTCAATGATTCAATAAATAATCGAGAGCTTTTTAGAATGCAGGAGTATATAAAGTAAGATCAGAGATTAGATTAAAAAGAATATGAAATCATGTATATTTAATCAACGAATTGGATGAGTTTATATAGATAAGAATGGTTGTAACTCTTTGCCATTGAGAGATATGATCTTTGGTGAAAGGTAAGAGATGCAACCTTTGGAGAAGAGAAGTGTCTTTTGGAAAAATTGCTTTCTGTTTAAAAACGGTCGACAGGTTAAAAAGTGACCAGTAGACAGGAATTTAAATATATATACGTTATGTGTATGTGTGCACGTTCAGTGTGCAAATTATGCAGGAACGGTTGACCGCCTATATTGTGACCGGTCGACCGGTCCCTGTAAAGTTGCACACTGAATGTGCAACTGCATTCTAATCGTATATATATTAATTTTCTTGAAAATGCATGACTATTTGGGGATAGATTTTAACAAGTTTATCACTAATATAATATCAAATAATCAATCTATAATCTAGAGTAACATATGTAGCTCTAATGACCTTGTTTTGTCGATCGCCTTTTAGTTATTTGTCAGAAATCAAAACTTTCATAAAACTTGTGACTCAACAGACACTATTATAATATCATTGAATTTCCTATCAAATGTTTTGGTTAGCGTAAGGTAAAAAGTTTTCCATGTTTATGTGTGGGAAGTCTTACGTGATACCTTTTCTTTCAAAAAGTTTTTTTTAAAGTTAAGCAACTTTAACCGTTTACTCACGCCAGACCCATGTCTGACCCGGAGTTTATTCTGTTTTTCTTGAACTCTTGGGTACTCAAATTTTTACGAGTATCCAAGGGATTCAGGTCAGGATTTTAGGTTGGCTTGACGAATTCTGAAGGAGAAAATGGAGCAGGAGGCTTCTGCGTATAGCTATAGAGTATTCCGCTGTGTGTTCTCTGAGTTGTTGTCTTTGAGTTGTATTGAGTTGTATAACTAGATAGGTGTTTATAAATGTCTAGTATGAGTTGATTATGCTGTGTAACTCTGATGTATATGATTCTATGTAAAGTATTATGTGATTAATATAATTTATTTGTTCTGCTGTTTAGATTCTGATGATGTTTCTTTCTTCTTCTCTATCTTTTCTGTTTTCTATCCCTTTCTTTCTTAAAGATGATGCGATTTTCTAGTAGCAGAAAGTCGGGTCGTCTCATATGCAATGATATGGTCTCTTACAATAGCGACAAGATTTGGGTTTAGAGCACTTATTCGCAAAATGACCCCCAGATCCACAGTTGAAGCATCTCACACCACTAGGAGAAGGAGACTTTGCCGCAGGGGTTGCATGCTTACCCTTTTTGTTGGCATAAGGGCCTTTGAATTTACTGGGCCTCTTTTTGTTGTTGAAGTTGGGTTTGGAAGCTACTACTTCAACATCACTTTCTTTATCAGCCTCTTCCAAACGAAGAGCGATATCTATAAGTTGGTCGAAAGGAACTTCTAACTTTAGAAGTAATGGCTTCTTGAGGCTTTTTTTAAGCCATAAACAAACCTCTGGTTCTTCTTCAATAGGGTGTTGATGTATTCAACCCCATATTTGGAAAGCGACTCAAAGGCTGCGACGTAATCAGTCACAGAGGACTCACCTTGAACAAGGTCTATAAAGCGTCGAGCCAGAGTTACCTTCTCTGCTTCTGGTACAAATTTTAACTCGAATCATGTCCGGAATTGCTCCCTGGTAAGGTCCGCTTCGTTAACTTCAGAAATAAGAAGTTCATACCAGTCCAATGCCCTCTCTTGGAGCATACTGGAAGCCACCTGAACAAGGTGAAGATCGACGAGATTCATGCGAATGAAGATTCGATCGCAGGTCCTCAACCAAGCCTGGACCTCGATGATAGTTTCAGAACCTTTAAATGGCTTCCCACCCAAGTTGGTGTAATCATTGCACAAACGTGCAAACCCAGATTTAGGGTGAGTAGGTTCCGGATTAAACCAGCTGCTTGAGCATTGTGACAAGGTCAAGAAGTTGCTGTGTAGTCATAAAAACTCCATCTTGGGGTAGAGCACCAGATGGTCCAGCTCTGGGACGACCAGGTATAACCATTTCTCTTCCTTATGAAAGAAAAAAGAGAAAGAAGAAGATTATTCACTAATGAATATCAAGCAATCTTGCTAGATAAAACAAGGAATCATAAAGGATATAGGATGAATCGGTCGATGACTCGAATTAATCCTATTTCATAACTCCTAAGGTGGACTTAGGACGATGATCCTTGTTAAGTTATTCTACATTGTTCCGAAGTTTGGCTCTGATACCAAGCTGTGACGCCCCACCTCTATACCCACGCTAGCCAAGAACACTACGGTGTAGTGCTGTCAACTAGCACGGAGAATAAGGCTATTGAGGAGCGACCATCCATGTGATTTCTTATCACACGATGGCTATAAATAATCTTCGGAAACAAACATAGAAATAAGCATAACACAAATCAGTCACAGACATCCATATCACAAAGGCGGAAGAAGATATGAATATATAACTAACACATGAAAGTGTACATCAGAGTAGTGGTTAAAATGATCCACAATAATACAAAAGAATAGCAACACGTGCTATATAAAAGAATACAACTATGAGTCTATGTACCAAGTGTATAAAACAAAAATTGCTAATCTAAATAGTTATCCAAAAGTCAGAGTAGCAAATCCCTGGAAGAAGTCAAGCAGAAACACCTGTAACATCTCGGTCTGACCCGAGTATTATTTAAGAAAATAATAAACGGATTAGTCTAGCTATAAATATCAGATGACATGGTATAAAATAAAAGATATGGCATAAACATAAAATATCCATACTGACATACTACTATAAGTATGCAAATGATGATGAACAGAAGATCAATCAATAAGAGATAAATCGATATCACAAGAATCTTCTCAAAGATCCAAAGAGGGCATCATACCCTAAACTTGTACTCATAACAAGTCAATGACATAAATTTCAGAAATCAACACAAGAAATCCAGAAATCACAGAAAAAGGGAAAGAGGCCTATCACATGACGGTCCGAAGACCATGGGGAGCTACCCCATATGGGTGAGTCGGAATCACCCAGATGAGGTCTAGGCTAACCAAAAAGCAAAAAGGTACGTGTGAGTGGAATCACACAAATGGTGTCTAGTCTAACCTCGCAACAAAAAGGTATGTGTGAGTGGAATCACACAAATGGTGTCTAGATTAACCTTGCGGACAAAAAGATATGTGTAAGTCGGAATCACACCCATGAGGTCTAGTATAACCTTGCAAACAAAGAGACATCGCACAATTTCTAGTCTAAATCATAAAATGATCGTCATGATCAACGAGAAGTGTCAGTTACACTAAGCTAGTAAATATAAAATTTTATCTTCGTGTCCCATAACCACTTGCTTAACTTAAATATTTACGAACAAACTGTAAATCTTCACTAGAAAATTGTCACAAGAGGTTCAATCGAACAAGTCCAAGAATTAACCGACGAAGTGAACGCAAGCGTTTCATACCACTTGTTTTACTAAGCCGTTTAATTAGATTTCTCATCCGAGTGAGGTAAAGGTTTGTATATACTAATAGATTGGAAAACGGTTTAAGAAAAGAGCTTTGTTATTGAAAATGGAGTTGAAATCATTTTGTTGAAAGAGTTTTGATATTTACTACTAGTATTGAAACCTTCATATTTCTAAAGTTGTTATCACGCCTTTTTAACAAGGCCGTGATACCATAAAATCGACCGAGAAGCCAAAGATAGTTTGTCTCGAAGAATGGTCTACTCAGCATCTCAATAAAGCAAGTTCTGTTGAATGTTTTTCAGATAAGATCCCCTACGGAGGGGGGTCCAAGGGGGTGGCAACCCCCCCGCTACGGGGTTCGACTTGCCCGGTCAGGTCACGGGGGTCCAGGGGGCAGCGCCCCGTCCAAAATGGTATGACCTAGTGAAGACCTAAGGGAGGATAGGATCGAGTGATCTAAAGGGGCAATGACCTAAGGTCTTAAACAAGGTCGAGCGACCTATAGAGGCGTAGGGTCAAATGACCAAATGTGTTCACGACCTAGTGGTCGAGCGACTTAAGGGGGTATGCGACCTAAGGAAAACTTGCGACCTAACATTGCCGAGCTAAGGTAAGGTGCGAATCAACCAGGTGAGCGACCTAATGAAGACGAACGACTTAAGGAACTCACGGGTTAGAAGAGGCGAGTGACCTAAGGTCACACGACCTAATGTTATACGACCTAACAGCCTAAGGTCATACGGCCTATCTATGTGAGCGACCTAAGGGTTTAAAGGCCACGCGACCTAACGCCTTAACTAGGCTGAGCGACCTAACAAATATCGCGACCTAAAAAGGGAACGACCCAAAAGGGGAACGAAGGCCTACGACCTAAAGTCCTAACGAGCTAAGGCCTACGACCTAAGGCCCTAACGTGCTAACATTTGTTGTGAACTAAATGGTAACAACCTAACAGGGAAAGGCTGAGCGACCTAACGCTGCAGAGGGGATTTAAGGCCAGAAACAACCTAAGTGTTAGCGACCTAGCGACCTATAGGCCAAACGACCCATGACCTAATTCCGAGGCGACGTTTCCAGGTAGTGCGACCTAAATGCAGAAAATTCACCAAATCGCTAAAAATTGGAGTTTTTCGCCAATCCAATCCAAACCAAATGCAAATGTACATGCAAAAGTGATAGAGAATCATTCCCAACAGTCCAATATAGTTATAGGCGAGAATTGTTAGATAAAAAGCTCACCTTTGCACCAAATTTATGAAGAAAAGCTTGAAAGCAATGGAGAAGTAATCGCAAGCTTGAATCCAATATCTTCTTCTTGAATTTGGAATTAAATGTTGGATTTACAAGAGAATTTGAGCTTGGAATATTTATTTCCCCTTCCACTCACCATTAATGCTAAAGCTTGGTTGTTAGGAAATTTATGAAGAGTGAGGAGAAGAAGAGAAGTGGGTTTGAGTTATAATGGCTAATCTAACCCAAAGTCCAAAGCGGGAAAAGTAAGTGAAATTCCACTAACTCCAAACCTATCAATGTTTATACTTAAAAAAATTGTAAATGGCATTTCGAACTCAATGGAAGTGGTCTCGAATCCTAATTTTACCATTTGCAAAAAGAAGCTTTTCGGACCAATATCCGATTAATGACAAAATATTTAAATAAAATATTTAAATATAAAATCGATAAATATGCGGGTTGTTACAACAAGGCACGTAAGGTAATGCCAAGGTAGGATTCTACCAGTTTACCCTTTCTGGCTGGTCGTAACCCATCCGTAGCTGACCGCGACAATCAATCTAAAAAAAGGTGCACCCATCGAGTCAAAAACCACAATAGTAATACGAATGATCAATGTCGCTAGAGGTAGCTAACCTCATTGGCCAGACATAGGCTCCTATTTTATTCATTTTAACTATGACATGAGTGTCAAGGCTATCCATCATCATTCTCTTACTTCATTCTAGTAAACGTCGCCAATTCTAGCAGTAGAATCTGGATATCATCCGCCGTGTATATAGTTGTCAAAGTGGTTCCAATATTGATAGAGAGTATGCCAATAAGAGGCCCCGGTCTCTTTAACAACCAAACGTCATTTTACACACCGGTTGGTTCTTTTACATTTCGAAAATAGTTCTTATTTGATATCAAAAATATCATATTTATTTCAAAAACAAATCCATTTCGAAATCATCATATTCGCTTCAAAAATCATATTTTACTTCAAAATATTAATTCAATTCGATATATTGATTTCACTTCAAAATTTGATTCGAATTTCAATTTAGGTCACAACTCTCTTTAACCCAATTCGTATTTAAATCCAAGAGTTAAATATAAGCATTTCACCCTTTGACCAGTTTGAATTTTTAGAAAGTAGTTTAAAGAGTTTAAAATAGTTAAAAATAATTTAATAGAAAATAATTTGAGTATTAAGATGGTCTATATAGTAAAATAATTTGGAAAATCAAAACAGTGTAAATATTTAAAGAATATAGATATTTAAACCATTTATGCTACAAAAAATAATTAATTTAAAAGTAGTTTCAAAGTCAAGCCGGTTCATTTAACAAATTTTCCAATTCAAATCAGTTCCAATATCTATTTCAATTTAATCGATTGAATTTCGATTTCAAGTCGAATTTTAATTTGATTTCAAATTAATTTCAATACCAATTCCAAATTAATTTAAAATTCCAATTCCAAATTAATTTAAATTCCAATCTCAAATTAATTTAGATTCCAATCTCAAATTAATTTAAATTCTAATCTCAAATTTAATTCAACTTCCAAAATATTGACTCAAAACACTTAAATCAAATTTTCATTTATATTCAAAATCCAAATCTTCAAATATAACTAAATTTTGAGCTCAATTTCAAAATATCATTTTATACCGCCTTTTGCTTAGAAATTGTTTACTCCACCTCGGCCATGACTCAGCGACTTAAAACAGTTACCGACTTAAGACTTAATAGGGATGCCGACTTAGCAGACTTAAGAGGGATGCCGACCTAAGGTTTAAGAGTGATACCTACCTAAGGAGGATACCGATCTAAATACCTAAGAAGGTTGACGACCTATCTGCTCGGAACAGGTTCACGGTCTACACTTGAGTCGTGACCGACTTATGGCCTATGTTAGGTCGTTCCCGACCTAGGCAACGAAGGAGAATCCGGTGCAGCTACTTAGCACGCAGCCTGTTAACTCGGCGGCGACTTAGGACTTGTGATTTGAATCCCGAAGAGCATACACTTCCCGTTTAAGCCGTAAGCCATGCATGGGAAAGAGAGGGCGACCTATGATCTACCCTGAGTCGGTGACGACCTACGACCTATTTTAGGTCGGCCACTACTTACAACTTGACACCGAAAATTCCTATAAATACCTCTCGAACTCCAACACTTAGGGGACTTTTTTTTGGAATGATTCTTCTGGGAAGCAACTACATTCTGCCGAGCTACTTCATCAACAATTGCAACACTTAGGACGCTTCAATCAACTTCAACTCGAGATTCAACTTATTGGACATGGATTCAAGGGATTTTCTCGTATCGAAGTTTTAGCTACTTGTCTTTCCAAGTGATGTAATTGAAGATTGTTATAGAATTGTATTTGATCCAACAATAAAAAAGAATTAAAGTGGACGTAGGCTCAATTGGGAGCCGAACCACTATAAACATTGTGTTCTTACTGTTTTCTCTGTAATTTCTCCTGCTTAAATCTGATTCCCGTGCAAACGGGTGGTGCTTTCACACTCGCTTTATCACACTGGGGTTTTAGCGTCCGATTTTCACGTTAACATTTTTGGTGCTTTCATTGAGAGTTGAACTCAGGATATTTCTACTATTGCTCCGCAAGAAAAGATTTTGTTTTAAAACCAGAAGTTTATTGGATATAATGGCTCCTGGGAGAAAACAAAGTTCTGTAAGGTCCGACAATATTCAAGAGAATACTGCTACCTCTCCTCCTTCAAGTCAAGCAGCTGCAACTGTTGGAGTTACGCGAGCAGAATTGGACGCCGTAGTTTTGGGGTTGAATCAACAATTGAATGCTCAAAATGCATAGTTGGAAGCCCAGAATGCCCAGAATTCCCTGATCTTAAGTAAGTTGAATGATCTACTTGGGGAAAACCATCAACCGGATAATAATGATGGAAACCCTACTGTGGGAGTTCAAGATGTTGAAGGGAACATTTCTCAAAGAGCCACAGACCCTGTGGAAAGGACACCTCCTCAAGCTGGAGGATCAGGGCCGCAGCCGACCCTCCGTGAACGATTGTCAAGACAGAATTCAGAGAGAGTGGCTGATGTTTGCCCTCCAGAGCCTCTAAATGATGAAGAGTGTTTTTCGGGTATGGTTCGTCAAATCATGAAGGAAAATATGCGAAGAGACGAAGATGGGAAAGAATGGGGGTTTTGCTCCAAGAAAAACAACATTTACTGAAAAGATCTTGAAGGCAGAGTTCCCAAGGAAATTTGTTCCCCCTACTATTCCGGCCTACAAGGGGACGAGTGATCCTAACGAGTTTCTGTATAAGTACGACTGGCATATGACGGGTGCCAGAGCGTCTGATGAAATCAAATGTCGATATTTCCCGGTTTATCTGGAAGGTGTGGCTCTATTGTGGTTTATAAAGCTGCCGGTCAGGTCCATTGATCAGTTCTCCGATTTGACCAGGAAGTTCAAGGAGCAATTTCGATTATATGCTTCAAAAGCAAAGGATATAATGTCGCTGTCAGGTCTAGAGCAAAATCCAGGAGAATCCATCAGATCATTTTTGAATCGTTTTAACATAGCATTGGCTGAGGTAGATAATGCTGAGCCACACATGGTCCTAACATACTTGACGAGGGCGATTGACAAATCGAGTAAATTTGGAAAATGGTTGAAAATGAAAGAACCAAACTCACTTTACAAATTCTACAAGAAAGCGGATGAATTCATGCGCTTGGAGAGCCTCCAAACACCGGCTAAGATGGTATCAGTAGAAGCCGGGAACAATGGTGCTGCTTCGAACAAGAAAGAACCTAACACTCAGAAAAGGGGAAATGATGGTGGAAAGAAACAGGGAGATGCTAAGAAAGGCCGTCCTTTCAATTTCACACCCTTGACCGATACCCCTGAGAACATCTTCTTTGCGACCAAGGATGATGTCAATTATCCGACACCGTCTAAAATGAGAGTGGGAAATAAGATGGAGAAGAGTGGAAGGTTCTGCCGGTTCCACAACCAGCCCGACCATGACACCAACAAGTGTCGTCAATTGAAAGAAGTAATTGAACAACTTTTGAAAGAAAACAAGCTCCAACAGTATGTGAAAAGGAATAGGAATGCCCCAGCTTCGTCGACGCAAGGACAACAAGTTCCCACTCGCCGTCCTGGCTCAAGTGAGAAGGTTGTAGATTATGAATCGAAAAGACCTGTCATCAATATAATAACTGGAGGGCCTCACCCAGCAGGCAAAAGCTAGGGCGAGATGGAAAGGTATGCCCGGGCCTTGAGGCATGTACCAGCTGAAGAGAATGTTTTTGTTTTAGAAAATGATGCACCTTTAAAGCAACAAAAGACTTCCACAGATGATATTGTATTCAATGCCAGAGATTCTTTGGGTATCGAGGCTCCTACCATAGATCCTTTGGTCATATCCGCTGGTATTGGGCCGGCTACTGTGAGAAGAGTTCTAGTTGATTGTGGAGCTTCATGCAACATTCTCTTCAAGAAGACCTTTGATCAAATGAAAATTCCAATGGCTGACGTTCAAGCTTCATCACTTAAGATTGCTGGGTTTACTGGAGAACCCAAACAGCCGATTGGGACCATAGATTTGTTTGTAGAACTCGGAAAAGGACTGAGGAAGGTGGCTTGAAAGCAAACCTTCATAATTGTTGATGAATTCTCTGCCTACAATGCCTTTTTAGGCCGACCAACTCTTGCTGCATTCAAAGCTGTTCTTGCTCCATGGTGTCTGACTATAAAATTCCCCACGGATAACGGAGTTGGCTTGATTAAAGGAGACCAAGATGCGGGGCGAGAATGTTATCTTACAGAGCTGCGTGAATCAAGAAAAAGAGAGATGGGAAAAGGTGCGGCGGCTCCAGTCCGCACCAAAGAACCAACCTTGTAGCAATTACAGGGTGGACCCTACACTGGTGAATGTAGTGCCGCACGAAGAGAGATGGATCCAAGGAAAGCCAGTGCAGGGGAGAATAGGGTAGTACCGGTAGAGGTAACAGTGCCGGTATCCGTTGAACCAAAGGACCCGAACAAAGTGCTGAATGTGGGTTCACAACTCAACACAACGGTTCAGAATGTTCTGATTTCGTTTTTGAAGGCAAATTTGGATGTATTCGCTTGGATTCATGCTGACATGTGTGGAATATCCCCAGAGATTGCAGTACACACTCTGAACATTGATCCAAAGTTTACACCTGTGAAACAAAAAAGAAGAACCCAGGGTCCTGAGAGGACAGCAGCATTAAAAGAAGAAGTGGATCGGCTCATGGAGAACGGTTTCATTAGAGAATCTACTTATCCAAATTGGGTATCAAATCCAGTGCTGGTTAAAAAAGATAACGGAAAGTGGAGAGTATGCATTGACTTTTCAGATCTGAACAAAGCCTGCCCCAAAGACTGTTTCCCGCTGCCCAGGATCGATCAGTTGGTGGATGGGACGGCAGGGCATGAATTGTTATCTTTTATGGATGCATACTCCGGATATAACCAGATTATGATGCATGAGCCAGATCAATAGGACATAAGCTTCATCACAGATGTTGGACTCTACTGCTACAAGGTCATGCCTTTCGGACTCAAGAATGCAGGGGCAACTTACCAAAGGCTTGTTATGCCATGTTTAAACCGCAGGTTGGCAAGACAATGGAAGTTTATGTTGATGATATGCTAGTGAAGTCTAAGAAAGCAGTGGACCACATGGATCACTTGGCAGAGATGTTCGCAGTACTCCGAAAGTACAGAATGAAGCTTAATCTTTTGAAATGTTCATTTGGGGTGGAGTCCGGAAAGTTTTTGGGTTTCATTGTGAGCGTTAGGGGCATTGAAGCTAATCCTGCTCAGATCACTGCCGTGAGAGAGGTCAAAGCTCCTAGAACGAAGAAGGAATTGCAAAGTCTCAATGGAAAAGTTGCTGCCTTGAGTTGGTTCATTTCAAAAGCTACTGACAAATGCATTCCATTCTTTGATGCTCTGAAGAAAGGAAGAAAAAACTTTGAGTGGACTCCTGAATGTCAGAAAGCATTTGATGAGTTGGTTCGTCATATGGAAGTGCCTCCGATACTTTAAAGCCTGACAATGGTGAAGTTCTCTTCATATACTTGGCAATTTCGTCTCATGCTCTTAGTGCAGTGTTGGTACGGGAAGACGCAAGAATTCAATGCCCAGTCTATTATATCAGCAAAAGATTTGTAACGACCCGCCTTTTTGGACAGTTTAAACCGACGATCAAATACACGTGTCGATTCCAAACCATTAAAAGGGCCGATGGTTATTAGGGTAATTAAGAAAAGAAAGGGAAATAAAGAAAATGAAACAACACAGAATCTCACAGCGGAAGGCTAAAGTATAATAATAAAATAACAGTTCATGAAGCTGTTAATTAAATGAATACATTTGAAATGAATACATTTGATTATTATTATACAACATTTATCAGAGTTACATACACAGCAAATATCATACAACAATGCAGCGGAATGGAATGAATATAATAGTAGTAGATAATATACCAAATCTTCGTCTCCGTCCTCCAAGGAAATGATCTTCAACCTAAACTGAAAACTCAGGACTGACCCGAGCGTAATGAAAAGACAAACACTCGAGTCAGGACTAAATATCCTTATGAAAGTTAAATCAATCGTAAATAAATATGAGTGTAACGGCGTCGGAGATGTTTACGGGGTTTGACATCTCCTATCCAGTGTCATCATGCGTGCAATAACTTAAGAGATGTTACGGGATTTTCCATCTCTCAAGGATCCGTTAAACTATCTACTATGTAGTAATATACGCTAAGTAGATAATGTCTATCAGTAATATAAAGTATCAAAATAGCGTTAAGGCGTTACCATAATCCCCCTTAACACATTTTTATATTCCCAAAAGCATATACAAGACCGTAGTTTCCCCAAAACCGGAAGTCACCAGAGGGCAATCCATATACTCAAGGTACAAATCAAAACGTAGTGGTCGCGAATAGGATAATCAGTATGACAAGGTACATGAGGCAATACCAACTAGGATACTAGTAGTTGCGTGATCCGGACTGATGTTGGGCATAGCCAGCAGCTACCCCAACACCGCGAAACAACACTCCCAAATCAAGGGGTGCACCCAAATCGCATCACAAATGTAATAGATATGGTATCGAAGAAGTGTGTCCGCTAGAGGTGGCGAACCTCAATGGCCCGGCGCGGCTCCTGTTTTAGTCATGTCAGGGGTCATCCAATAATCGTTCTCTTTCTTCAGTCAACGCGTTCACCAAACCATCCACTTCATTCTGGATCAACACTCCGCGTATAATAGTTATTAAAGTGGTTTTCGGTATCGACAGAGAGTATGTCCATATCCGATCCCGGTCTCTTTAATAACTACGTATTATTACACCGTTGGCTATTTTACATTTCAAATCGATTCATAATTGATATCAAAATATCATATTCGCTTCAAAAATCAAATCCATTCAAATATCATCGTATCTTTCAAAATATCAGATTTCATATTTAAATTCAAGATTTAAATATAAACATTTCACCTTATTGACCAGCTTAGGATTTTAGAAAAATAGTTTTAAGTAGTTTGAAAGTAGTTTAAATAATTAAAATAGTTAAAACACTTAAAATCTTTAAAATGGATTTAAAATAGATAAATTAGTTTAAAATAATTTAAATTGGGTTAAGTAGATTTAAAATAGATTAAAATGGTTTAAGTATTCAAAATGGTTTATATAACAGAGTAATTTGGAAAACAAATTAAAACAGCTTCAAAATCAATCCATTTCAATTATAACTTTCCCAATTCAAATCAATTTCAATTTCCATTCTACCGATTCAATTTCGATTTCAATTCAAAACAATGTCAAATTTTATTTCGAATTAATTCAATTTTTCATTCACCTTTAATTTATTCGATTTCAATTTTATATACACTTTCGATTAATTCAATTTCAATTTTATATTCACTTTCAATTTATTAAATTTATAACACTTAACAAAATTATCCCTCAATATTTAAGTTTAAAACCGAATTTCAAATATGATCCAATTCCAAGCTCGATCTCAAAATATCATTTTTTATAACATTTTTACTTAGTAATATTCAAAGCTCGAATTTGAGGTTAAATCTTTAAACAAATCAATTTTCGACATTCAATCATATCCAATTTTCAAATTTAAAGTCTCAACTTAATTATTTAATAAAATTCCTTTAACCAAAATTTATTTCAACATTCCAAACTAAATTTCCGATGAATTCAATTTCTATAAATCGATTTCTATTTATAACTTTTAAATCAAAACATTTAAATAGTTTCAAATTGCCGATTTCATAATTATTAATTTAGCCAATTCGGTGTCCGTATAAAATTTTCTATCCTATGGCCAAGTAGTTATTTATTTAAATTAAATGTCAGAGATGAGTATATATTACTTAAATTAAATCACAGTATCATATGTATGCATAACAGGATATATATAAGCAAATAAACATCCAAACATTCAATTATCAACCAATAGCATCTATCAAAATACATCATCCAATAAACAATACAATTCATGGCAGTTTCATAGTTATCAATGTCAGGTAATTTAATCGCCATTCAATTTTAATTTCAATTTAACTGTCAATTAAATTTTTCAGCGGTTAATTCAAATAACAAGCTATATGACAATTAAATTTATATCAAACAACGACAAATAAAATTCATATCACTTCATAATGTCAATTTAACTAGCATAAAGATATTTAGTACAGTGTGAGCGTTATAAAACACTCACTTTGATTTTTCGATTTTAAATCAAATCGAACGACGTTCGACTTAACTCAAAATTTTCTCTAGCTCCAAATGATTCCAATCCAGTTCCATTGCGTAGTCCTCGTCGATACGATTCCAACGCAAAAAGTTTCGTCCGAATCCGACCTCGTATGAAAAAGATATGATTTTTACAAGTTTACACGATTTTATATTAACTAAATTTACAAATTCTTATACCAAGCAGATCTTGGCCGTCCATTGTAGATCTAACGTCCCACCTCCATCTCCCTCTTTCATCTCCTCACGCACGGCTACAGGAAGGAGCACGCGCACTTGAACCCATGACACAAGAACTAGGGTTAAACATTGCAACACCAATACTCAACGAAACTCGATCAAACCAACGCCAACGCGAAGCCCCAAACCTGAGCTACCTTCGGCCCCCCTATGGTGGAGCTCGGCCCACTGTAGTGCCTCGTTTCGCGTGCAAAAACTGATGCAAACGGCCCCCTTTCTCTCACTCCATGTCGCTCCAACCAAGATCATATCCGTATGGATTTCAAGCTCTCTTCATGCTCTACCTTTTTCGTGTTGAACACTTCTTCTAATCCTTTGTAGATTGAGAGAGATTGAGAGATGAATGAAGCTAATTTCTGGCCATTCATGTATAAGTGGCGGCTAGCAAGTATTAGGGTTAGGGTTTTGTTATTTTTTTATAAAATTATGAAGATGGTGGGTGTATTTATAGAGTTTCGTTCGACACTATTCATCCGGAAATTCCGAACTCCGATTTAGGCGCCGTAACCAGCGTTTCTAAGGTTTACCCCGCGTTCCGGACACAATGGAACAGGTTTCGGAAGCTAATTCGGAAGTATGTGCGAGTTATGGCTGAAAACGTTCGATTTAAATTAAACCGATTTAAATCGATTTCTAGGCGTTTTAATTCGTACCGGACAAACGGTAAATCCAATTGACTTGAAATTTGAAACCTTACAATAATATCACATTACGGATCCGATGAAACTGGTTTCGTCGAAATCCGAGACTTTTTGAAAAATGGTTATTTTCACTCGCCAAATTTAAATTAAAAACAATTCGATGCGTTTCGAGCTGCCACGCTCAAACGATAACTCCGATTGACACGAAAATTGAAATCCGGTAATAACTAACTATTACGGATCCAATAGAACTAGTTTCGTCCAATTCTGAGACTGTTCGAAAATTGGCTATTTTCAGTCGATAACTAAATATTAAAATATTCAATTTTCACAAATAAATTTTAAATTCAGTTTTAAAAGTTCTGTAACATCACTATAACTCTAATATGATAAAATAAAATTTTACAAATCATTTTTAATCATATTAAACCCGTTACTCAATTTATCCAATAAATTCCAATTTTAAAATCTTATTAACTCTATTAAAATCCAAATGTGACTTACATTCATTTTGGAAACCAATTTGAATCATATTAAATCAAATTTCAAATATTCACTCTATTTCATATATTAAATTTCAATATCAAATTAATCATATCAAATTCGAAATTTAATTTATTCAACCATTCGTAATATTAAATTTAACAAATTTGATTATTCTTAAACCACTATCCTTTGAAATATTCAAACGAACTAATAAAATTTAACTTTTGAAACGAGTTAAATTTATAGAACAACTATTTCCATTATACCGTTATTGAAATCCCCATTATTAAATTGTTCAATAATTTCCAAATACTTAATTTAAACAATTTCGATTATCCCATAATTCATTATCTTTTGAAATATTGAAATTGAATTTATACGAATCAACCTTTAAAACCAATTCACAATTTAGAACACTATCTTTATTTTACAGTTATTCAATCATTCAATAAGTTTTAAATATTTAATTTAAACACTTTACGTGTTCAATATTCCATATTTGATTTTCAATAGATTTTACTTATCAATCAATTACTCTATTTTACCCAATGAATTCAACATTTATTATCTTATTCAACTTTTCGTTTCAAAGGCATTCACTAAGTAGCTTTTATTTATCGTTACTTGGATAATTATTGTTGCAATTCATTCTAATTATTATTATTTCAAACGACTTACAATTTTTTTCTAACACTAAATCACGAAAACTTATTAATTTAGCTATTTTAATTATCGAAAATTTACGGGTCGTTACACTCTCCCCCACTCAAAACTTTTCGTCCCCGAAAAGGAAAAAGAAGAGAAAGGAACTAAGTAAAGAATTCAACATTTGATATATTTTATTCAAAATTATCCACTTATAAACAATGAAATTCCATTTATAAAGTCATAACTACGCTTCCACTAAGTTACTCCGAACGGCTTCCTAACTTTAAAAGTTAGTACTCAAAACAAGTTATAAAATTTTTTAAAACTTGAAAATTTTTCTAACACCCGGATTTTACGGAAAATTTCGGCAGAGTCTCCTTTGCGCGGCTCGATCGGAAAAAATATAATAGCATATATATCACAAATATACATCTCATCTCAATGATGAGGCATCCCATATGTGGGGAAACAACATATAAATATCACCAATATCATATAAAACCGTAAACGTACCTTTTATTTAGCATTTATTAGCATTTTACTTACATTATGCGTTTAGCGTAGAAGCGAGCCCCACAACGAAGCGCATCCCCTTTGCTACCTACTAAAATGCTCAATAACTAAGTTAGAACCATGCATATAAAGATAGATCACTATACTTAGCCTACACAACATATATATAACATATTTAGCTTCAAAACTGAGATTTCAATTTCTGGACAGCAAACAAATTTTAGCTTTAGGTCATCTAAACGGTAAAATTTGACAACAGAATCTAAACAAAAGTTGTTGCATTCATTTCAGGCTTTCCGGAATGTCCAAAATCATCGAATTCGGATCATCCGTTCAAAAGTTATGGCTGTTTTACTTAGAGTATACGCCTCAGCCTGGGCAGTGTTTGCGCAGGTCCGCGACGTTCACCTATATTTCCGACCTTCTAAACGACATGAAAACACAAAACACTTAAAACAAAAGTTTTAACTTAAGTTCTTAGCTTTCCAGAAAGGGCAAGATCATCAAAATCCGATAAACCAGTCAAAAGATATGGCGAAAATACTAAAGATGTATACTACAGATTTTTACCTATTTTACACAGGCCAGCGAGTAACATTCAAGTTTTTAACCTAGTAGACGAAGGAATTTCTCAAGACACTCTAAATAAAAGTTGTGCTATAGTTTCTAAGCTTTCCGAAAAGTCCAAAATCGCCAAATTCCATTTAGCCATTTAAAAGTTATGGTTGTTTTATTTTCAGCATGTATTGGACCATTTTGGATTTTTTTTTTCTTCCAAAATTTTGCTTTTATTATTTCAAAGTACAAACCATCAAAACATCAAATTTTCTAAAGAACAATCATAAACACAAAGCCATTTATTTTCTTATTCATCCACACAATAGGTTTACATTCAATATGTTTCCGATTTATTCAAGTTTGTTTCATTCACATTTTTAATTCAAGTCAATTTGCTTCAATTTAAATTGAATTCAATTATATTTAATTTCACTTTGCTTCAAATTTGAAGTTAATTTTTTTTTTTTTAAAAATTTTATTCCGTTTATTCAATTCCATTAACACCAATGAATTCTACTTAATCAATTATCATCCATCTAACAACCAACGCATATCAAACATTGACATCCATCCAAAATCTACACTAAATCAATTATACATTTCCATGTCAATTTTAATTTCATACACTTCCAAGCTTATAGACATTTAGTTATATTCAAATTTAATTAGTTTCCATTTACCAATTCTATATTTCATTAAGTTTAAATTTTATTCATTCACTTATATATATCATTTATTTTACCGCTTAAATTTCTTTTATATTTACAACTATCAAATAGATCTTCACATTTTATTATTCACTCTCACATTGGTATATTATTTCTCTACTTATCCTTATTAGCATTTTAAACCTTTTAAGTATTTGGTAAGTTATAGTTATGCAAATAGAATGTAGTTAAACAACATACAACTTCTTTTCATTTAAAGTTGAAATTTCAATTAATTAATTCTTAAGTCATTACTTAAATTTCACTATAATTTAATTTCACATTTACATTCACATATAGTATTTCCATTTTATATTAACATAATTGTGAATCACCTTTAAATGTTAATTTAAATTCTAATTATTTACTAACAATTTTATTTATATTTGCAAACCATTAATTAAATGCATATTTTATTATTCAAACCTATACTTGTATATTATCCAATTAACAATTCATATAACATTTTTGAACTTCTTAAATATTTTGGTAAGTTATATCTATGCTATAGAATGAAATTTAATACTATGCGAGTTTTACAGTTTCAATTTTATTTTAAGTTCATAATTTCCTAATTCTAAGGATTTCTACTTCAATTGATATTTTCACTTAGCTCTTAGGTTCATTTCTCATTTCACAATTCAGAAGTTCCTTAATGATTCAAGTCTAAATTCATTTCAATCATTTAAAAGAAATCATTAATTATTAAAGGACTTAAGAATTTCAATCCCAGTTTCATTTCAAATCAAGTTTTGAAATAATATATACTTATATAATTTATATATCAAATCATACTATAGAGAATACAAAATAAAATGAAATTTGAATCAAACAAGGTTTAGACAAGCTATTAAGTGGTCTCCCCCACTCGGACTCTCGAAAATAAACGTCGATGATGCGTGCACTCATCACCGAAATCATTTTCTATCGTCAAGAGAAGGGAATATAACACTTATCATAAAAAAAATCCTTCGAAAACAATTTCAACTCAATTATACTATCATATAATACTCGTATTATATTTTTCAAATTCTTGTAAGTCAATTTCAAACACCGGAATTTAAGTTCTCAAATCCAAGTTAAAATTCATTTATATTCATTATCAATTGTGTTTATAAGATTTCATTTTCCTAAATCCATTGTTATTTAATCAATTGTTATAAATATTGACTGATCAAATAATAACGATAATCATCTAATATTATCATCTCCTAACAATCAATTCAATCAAAATGAATAAATATTCGAATAATTCTTTTATATAAAATATATTCCAAAACAATATTGTGTTGGTTTGTCCTATTCGAGTGTTTAGAAATTCCTATCGACGCCTTGGCGTCCCAAGTATCGACCAGAATCCATAAATACTCAACGGAACAAAGTAACACAATATAAAACCATTTTATATCAAATAACAAGTACGCTCTCTCATATACACTCAACTCATTCATATAGTTTACCTCTATTTCAATGAGTTATTCCCCACTAGAGCCAAGGTTTATCGCTAAACCAAAGCTCTGATACCAACTGTAACGACCCGCCTTTTTGGACAGTTTAAACCGACGATCAAATACACGTGTCGATTCCAAACCATTAAAAGGGCCGATGGTTATTAGGGTAATTAAGAAAAGAAAGGGAAATAAAGAAAATGAAACAACACAGAATCTCACAGCGGAAGGCTAAAGTATAATAATAAAATAACAGTTCATGAAGCTGTTAATTAAATGAATACATTTGAAATGAATACATTTGATTATTATTATACAACATTTATCAGAGTTACATACACAGCAAATATCATACAACAATGCAGCGGAATGGAATGAATATAATAGTAGTAGATAATATACCAAATCTTCGTCTCCGTCCTCCAAGGAAATGATCTTCAACCTAAACTGAAAACTCAGGACTGACCCGAGCGTAATGAAAAGACAAACACTCGAGTCAGGACTAAATATCCTTATGAAAGTTAAATCAATCGTAAATAAATATGAGTGTAACGGCGTCGGAGATGTTTACGGGGTTTGACATCTCCTATCCAGTGTCATCATGCGTGCAATAACTTAAGAGATGTTACGGGATTTTCCATCTCTCAAGGATCCGTTAAACTATCTACTATGTAGTAATATACGCTAAGTAGATAATGTCTATCAGTAATATAAAGTATCAAAATAGCGTTAAGGCGTTACCATAATCCCCCTTAACACATTTTTATATTCCCAAAAGCATATACAAGACCGTAGTTTCCCCAAAACCGGAAGTCACCAGAGGGCAATCCATATACTCAAGGTACAAATCAAAACGTAGTGGTCGCGAATAGGATAATCAGTATGACAAGGTACATGAGGCAATACCAACTAGGATACTAGTAGTTGCGTGATCCGGACTGATGTTGGGCATAGCCAGCAGCTACCCCAACACCGCGAAACAACACTCCCAAATCAAGGGGTGCACCCAAATCGCATCACAAATGTAATAGATATGGTATCGAAGAAGTGTGTCCGCTAGAGGTGGCGAACCTCAATGGCCCGGCGCGGCTCCTGTTTTAGTCATGTCAGGGGTCATCCAATAATCGTTCTCTTTCTTCAGTCAACGCGTTCACCAAACCATCCACTTCATTCTGGATCAACACTCCGCGTATAATAGTTATTAAAGTGGTTTTCGGTATCGACAGAGAGTATGTCCATATCCGATCCCGGTCTCTTTAATAACTACGTATTATTACACCGTTGGCTATTTTACATTTCAAATCGATTCATAATTGATATCAAAATATCATATTCGCTTCAAAAATCAAATCCATTCAAATATCATCGTATCTTTCAAAATATCAGATTTCATATTTAAATTCAAGATTTAAATATAAACATTTCACCTTATTGACCAGCTTAGGATTTTAGAAAAATAGTTTTAAGTAGTTTGAAAGTAGTTTAAATAATTAAAATAGTTAAAACACTTAAAATCTTTAAAATGGATTTAAAATAGATAAATTAGTTTAAAATAATTTAAATTGGGTTAAGTAGATTTAAAATAGATTAAAATGGTTTAAGTATTCAAAATGGTTTATATAACAGAGTAATTTGGAAAACAAATTAAAACAGCTTCAAAATCAATCCATTTCAATTATAACTTTCCCAATTCAAATCAATTTCAATTTCCATTCTACCGATTCAATTTCGATTTCAATTCAAAACAATGTCAAATTTTATTTCGAATTAATTCAATTTTTCATTCACCTTTAATTTATTCGATTTCAATTTTATATACACTTTCGATTAATTCAATTTCAATTTTATATTCACTTTCAATTTATTAAATTTATAACACTTAACAAAATTATCCCTCAATATTTAAGTTTAAAACCGAATTTCAAATATGATCCAATTCCAAGCTCGATCTCAAAATATCATTTTTTATAACATTTTTACTTAGTAATATTCAAAGCTCGAATTTGAGGTTAAATCTTTAAACAAATCAATTTTCGACATTCAATCATATCCAATTTTCAAATTTAAAGTCTCAACTTAATTATTTAATAAAATTCCTTTAACCAAAATTTATTTCAACATTCCAAACTAAATTTCCGATGAATTCAATTTCTATAAATCGATTTCTATTTATAACTTTTAAATCAAAACATTTAAATAGTTTCAAATTGCCGATTTCATAATTATTAATTTAGCCAATTCGGTGTCCGTATAAAATTTTCTATCCTATGGCCAAGTAGTTATTTATTTAAATTAAATGTCAGAGATGAGTATATATTACTTAAATTAAATCACAGTATCATATGTATGCATAACAGGATATATATAAGCAAATAAACATCCAAACATTCAATTATCAACCAATAGCATCTATCAAAATACATCATCCAATAAACAATACAATTCATGGCAGTTTCATAGTTATCAATGTCAGGTAATTTAATCGCCATTCAATTTTAATTTCAATTTAACTGTCAATTAAATTTTTCAGCGGTTAATTCAAATAACAAGCTATATGACAATTAAATTTATATCAAACAACGACAAATAAAATTCATATCACTTCATAATGTCAATTTAACTAGCATAAAGATATTTAGTACAGTGTGAGCGTTATAAAACACTCACCTTGATTTTTCGATTTTAAATCAAATCGAACGACGTTCGACTTAACTCAAAATTTTCTCTAGCTCCAAATGATTCCAATCCAGTTCCATTGCGTAGTCCTCGTCGATACGATTCCAACGCAAAAAGTTTCGTCCGAATCCGACCTCGTATGAAAAAGATATGATTTTTACAAGTTTACACGATTTTATATTAACTAAATTTACAAATTCTTATACCAAGCAGATCTTGGCCGTCCATTGTAGATCTAACGTCCCACCTCCATCTCCCTCTTTCATCTCCTCACGCACGGCTACAGGAAGGAGCACGCGCACTTGAACCCATGACACAAGAACTAGGGTTAAACATTGCAACACCAATACTCAACGAAACTCGATCAAACCAACGCCAACGCGAAGCCCCAAACCTGAGCTACCTTCGGCCCCCCTATGGTGGAGCTCGGCCCACTGTAGTGCCTCGTTTCGCGTGCAAAAACTGATGCAAACGGCCCCCTTTCTCTCACTCCATGTCGCTCCAACCAAGATCATATCCGTATGGATTTCAAGCTCTCTTCATGCTCTACCTTTTTCGTGTTGAACACTTCTTCTAATCCTTTGTAGATTGAGAGAGATTGAGAGATGAATGAAGCTAATTTCTGGCCATTCATGTATAAGTGGCGGCTAGCAAGTATTAGGGTTAGGGTTTTGTTATTTTTTTATAAAATTATGAAGATGGTGGGTGTATTTATAGAGTTTCGTTCGACACTATTCATCCGGAAATTCCGAACTCCGATTTAGGCGCCGTAACCAGCGTTTCTAAGGTTTACCCCGCGTTCCGGACACAATGGAACAGGTTTCGGAAGCTAATTCGGAAGTATGTGCGAGTTATGGCTGAAAACGTTCGATTTAAATTAAACCGATTTAAATCGATTTCTAGGCGTTTTAATTCGTACCGGACAAACGGTAAATCCAATTGACTTGAAATTTGAAACCTTACAATAATATCACATTACGGATCCGATGAAACTGGTTTCGTCGAAATCCGAGACTTTTTGAAAAATGGTTATTTTCACTCGCCAAATTTAAATTAAAAACAATTCGATGCGTTTCGAGCTGCCACGCTCAAACGATAACTCCGATTGACACGAAAATTGAAATCCGGTAATAACTAACTATTACGGATCCAATAGAACTAGTTTCGTCCAATTCTGAGACTGTTCGAAAATTGGCTATTTTCAGTCGATAACTAAATATTAAAATATTCAATTTTCACAAATAAATTTTAAATTCAGTTTTAAAAGTTCTGTAACATCACTATAACTCTAATATGATAAAATAAAATTTTACAAATCATTTTTAATCATATTAAACCCGTTACTCAATTTATCCAATAAATTCCAATTTTAAAATCTTATTAACTCTATTAAAATCCAAATGTGACTTACATTCATTTTGGAAACCAATTTGAATCATATTAAATCAAATTTCAAATATTCACTCTATTTCATATATTAAATTTCAATATCAAATTAATCATATCAAATTCGAAATTTAATTTATTCAACCATTCGTAATATTAAATTTAACAAATTTGATTATTCTTAAACCACTATCCTTTGAAATATTCAAACGAACTAATAAAATTTAACTTTTGAAACGAGTTAAATTTATAGAACAACTATTTCCATTATACCGTTATTGAAATCCCCATTATTAAATTGTTCAATAATTTCCAAATACTTAATTTAAACAATTTCGATTATTCCATAATTCATTATCTTTTGAAATATTGAAATTGAATTTATACGAATCAACCTTTAAAACCAATTCACAATTTAGAACACTATCTTTATTTTACAGTTATTCAATCATTCAATAAGTTTTAAATATTTAATTTAAACACTTTACGTGTTCAATATTCCATATTTGATTTTCAATAGATTTTACTTATCAATCAATTACTCTATTTTACCCAATGAATTCAACATTTATTATCTTATTCAACTTTTCGTTTCAAAGGCATTCACTAAGTAGCTTTTATTTATCGTTACTTGGATAATTATTGTTGCAATTCATTCTAATTATTATTATTTCAAACGACTTACAATTTTTTTCTAACACTAAATCACGAAAACTTATTAATTTAGCTATTTTAATTATCGAAAATTTACGGGTCGTTACAAGATTCACTGGGGCAGAGATGAACTATTCAAGGTTGGAAAAGCTCGCCTATTGTTTGCTGATCGCATCAAGAAAATTGAGGCCGTATTTCCAAGCTCATCCCATCAAAGTCCTCACTGATCAACCTCTAAAGCAAGTCCTATTCCGTCCTGAGACTTCGGACCGTCTTTTGAAATGGAATATTGAACTCAACCAATATGACATCACTTACCATCCCCGTAAAGCAATCAATGGACAAGCTTTAGCAGATTTCATCGCAGAATATACGGATAAAGGTGATAGTGAGGAAGAAGCCACTGATAATGTCCCAATCCAATGGAAATTGTATGTTGATGGCGCAAGGAATGATTACTGTTTCGAAGCAGGAGTTGTCCTTGAAACCCCAGAAGGGCGATCGCTATGTTATGCACTGAGACTAGAATTCCCTTCGACAAATAATGAAGCAGAATATGAAGCTCTCATCGCTGGTTTACGAATCGCTAGAGAACTAAACATCAAAGCATTGCAGATCTTCAGTGATTCTCAGCTTATTGTCTGCTAAGTCAAGAAGGAATTTCAAGCTAAAGGAGGGAATTTACCCGCCTATTTATCAAAAGCCTGGGAGCTTCTTCAAAATTTTGACCGTTATTCAATAAACCATATACCCCGAGAAGGAAACATAAAGGCGGATTCTCTCGCAAAGTATTCAAGTACTAGTGAAGCTCAACTATTGGGATTAGTTCCCGTTGAAGTCTTCTCAGCTCCAAGCACAGATGAAATGGATGTTGATTGGATTATGAATGTATCCCAAGAGCAAGAATCATGGATGACTCCGATATTTAAATATTTGCTCAATGGTTCTTTGCCAGAAAGTTCAAAAGAACGACAGAAGCTGATGAGGAAAGCATCCGGATATATAGTTCAAGATGGTCGTTTGTACAGACGAGGATTTTCAATGCCATTACTCCGATGCGCGATAAAGGAAGAAGCTAAGACAATTCTGACTGAAGTACACGGAGGGGAATGTGGGGATCATACAGGTGGTCAAACTTTAGCAAAGAAAATCCTCCGTTATGGATACTTTTGGCCAGAAATTAATCAGGATGCTGCTGACTATTCCCGAAAGTGTGATAAATGCCAGAGATTCGCCAAAATTCCTAGAGCACCTTCCACTGAGCTAACACAAATGGTCAATCCACGGTCGTTCGCCATCTAGGGAATAGATCTCATTGGGCCTTTGCCGACTGCCAAATCGAGGATTAAATATGCTATCGTTGTTGTTGATTACTTCACTAAATGGGCTGAAGCCGAACCATTGGCTACTATTACCTCTAAGAAAATGATAAGTTTTGTGACTAAAAATATCATTTGCAGGTATGGTGTGCCTCAGAAGATAATCACAGACAATGGTACCCAGTTTGAAAGTGAGGAGTTCCAAGAATTCTACAAACGATTCAAGATCCGAAAAAGCTTCTCAGCAGTGGCTCATCCGCAGGCAAATGGGCAAATGGAAGCAGTAAACAAAATCATCAAATGAACCATCAAAAAACAGCTGGAAAAAGCAAACGGTGGTTGGGTCGATAAGTTACCGCTTGCACTATGGGCATACAGAACCACCCACAAAACTGCGACTGGGCATACTCCATTTTCATTGGCATACGGATCAAAAGCGATGATTCCAGTGGAAACTGAAGTCCCCTCACATAGAAGGATCCATTTTGATCAAGATGAGAATGAAAAATTGCAATTGGAAGCACTTGACCTCCTTGATGAAAGAAGAGAAGAGGCTAAGCTTATAATTGTAGCTCATCAGCAAAGAATAGCTAGACACTTCAATTCCAAAGTTTGTCACCGCAGCTTTGAAGTTGGGGACCTAGTCCTGAAGAGAATTATGACAGCCACAGGTGTGTTTGGGCCAAACTGGGAAGGGCCATATGTTATAGGCACAAAACTTCTTGATGGCACGTTCAAACTCACAACTGTCGAAGGAGAACCAATCGCAAGAGCTTGGAACAGCAATCATTTGCGTCCATATTTTACTTAAAAGCTTTGCTGAAATGTCGTAAAAGAATTACGAATGTATGATTCTTGTATTGAAAGCAATTGTAAAGCAAGTGAATAATGAAAAGCTATAAAGTGGATGTAGGCCCAGCTTTTGGCCGAACCACTATAAATCTTGTGTTCTCTACTACTATAAACTGCTTTGTTTTATTTCGGCATATAAAACACGTTAATTGTGTTACTAAAATGTCGATTTAATAATGCAGGCCATAAAAACAAAGCTTGCCCATCGCAAGACCAAGCGATCTTCGACGTCACCCAGCAAGCAAACGCTAAACCATTCAAAATTTCCATATTCAAATCCTACAAAAGAAGTGCTTCGAACAAAAGTTAGCGACGTGGATGGAAGTGGACCATTTCTAACTAACTGCGAATGTTTGTACAAACAAGCATCCAGTTAAATAGCCTGTGTCTACCACCACCAACTCGCTTAAGTATGAAGTATATTTCTTTGGATAAGGAAAATTATTGGCAACTAAAAAGGGATGACACTTGCAAAAGATAACGGGGATCGCCGACATGAATAGATGGCAAAGAGACATGGGCGAGCAAGCATCAAACAGCAAAAGACCTCTTCAGAGGGACAAGCCCTCTTCAGAGGCACAACTCTTCGGAGGATAAAGATCTCGAGCGGGCCTCGCCAGAAAAAGAGAGTTCTTTCTCGACATAAAGTTGCGGACTGATCGGTGATACACTCTCGTGAATCCGTCCAACTGAGAGAAAGAAACTACAAACTTCCAGGCAAAAGCCCTACTCAAAGGCACACGTTTCACCGCGATTGAAATAAAACTTCCAAGTGTTGAAACATGAAAAGCCCTCTTTGGAGGCCCATTTCACCACAGTTGAAATGCTAAAAGACCTCGAGCGGGCCAAACCAGAAAAATAGAGTTCTTTCTCGACATAAAGTTGCGGACTGATCGGTGATACACTCCCGTGAATCCGTCCAACTGAGAGAAAGAAACTCCAAACTTCCAGAAAAAAACCTACTCATAGGCACACATTTCACCGTGATCGGTGATACACTCCCGTGAGTCGAAATGTGAAAAGCCCTCTTCGAAGGCCCGCTTCCCAGCGAACAGGGAAAAAATAAAAGCCTCTCCCAAGAGGTAGAAACATAAAAGCCTCTCCCAAGAGGCAGAAACAAAAAGACCTTTTCCCAGAGGCAGAAACAAAAAGACCTCTTCCCAGAGGCACAATCAAATAGAAAGACCTCTTCGGAGGCACACGTTTCACCAAGATTGAAATAAAACTTCCAAGTGTTGAAACGTGGAAAGCCCTCCTCGGAGGCGCAACTCTTCGGAGGCACACGTTTCACCGAGATTGAAATAAAACTTCCAAGTGTTGAAACGTGAAAAAGCTCTCCTCAGAGGTACAACTTTTCAAAGAAGCATTTCATCAGAAATGCAAAGCAAAGATCAGAAAGCCCTCCACCGAGGCGCAATATAAAAAGAAAAAAAGAAGCCCTCTTTAAAGGCACACTTTAGCTTTCAAAAGAAGATTGGTTCATCCATTCTTCCTCAAAAAAAAAGTTAAAGTGCCCTTCAGAGGCCAGCTTTACCACACAGGAGAATTCATTTTGTAAGAATGTATATATGCAAAAGAAAAAGTGATATCTCCGAAGGGTAGAGTGTGAAAAGTCATATGAAACGAGCTGTACTCTATTGTGAGTAGAGTAATATTCCTCCAAGTATGGAATAATTATTCTCCAGAAAATAAGAGTACAAGTCCCTTCAAAGTAAAAAATATTGCAACGAGCTTATGGTATAGGGGCGGCATGGTATAGCCACATTGGTAAGAATTGTGCTCGAACAACATACCACAAGCTCACTGCAATATCGTACAAAGAAACTTGTACAAAAACGAATAGTAAATGCATTCTCAAATATAGATAGAAGTTTGTACAAACCAAAAGAATCATTTTATTCAATACTGTCAAAATTTTGTATAGGTACAGGTTTCAAAATAAAAAGAAAAAGAAAAGCGGAGGCCGGTATCCGCACAATCTCCGGCCAGTACATGCAAAAAGCAAAAAGTAAAAATAAATCGAAGCAGGGCCCCTTACTTCTTCTTGCCACCACCCTTTGAGCCTTCACCTGACCTAATAGGCAGCTTTTCTGGACGGCTTGGGAGAGTCGGGGATGAAGGAGAGAGGGTTATTGCCGGATCAACCTTCGCTTCCTCTTTAGAAACAAGAATGCTTTTCGTTTTCTTCTTGGAAGTGGTACGCTTCCTCCTCGTCCTTGAAGAGGACTCACTTCCCGGAGTAACAAGAGTAGCCAGTTTTACGTCATCATAAATAGTATGCTCCGGGGATTTGCCTTCAGGTCCTTAGCCCTTCTGCTCCTGTGAAGCGATTGGATCATCCAACCCTTGAAGGGCTCCTATCAATTCTTCTTGTGATCCCGGCTGGGAAATAGGAGTGACTTGAAGGAATGGAGGAGAGACAACTGGAGAAGGAGAAGTCTGTGTGGCACTTGGCGTTTTTGCTATAGAAGAAGAAAGGCCAAAAATATTAGTATCTCCCGTGAAGAAAGGAGATAGCGGCTCATTGAGATTTAAGAAATAGCCAAGAAGCTCATCAAACTCATAGGAAGCGAATGAGCAATCTATTTAAGAAAGATCGGCATTAGGATTACCTGGCAAAGTAGACTTTGCTACGTCAATCTCAAAACCCAGCACTTCACCGCTCTCTTGGCTTTCATCTCCGCTATGGATAGTTGCACCTTCTGTAATAACTTTTGTAGGGGGAGGAGAATGAGAACTGGAGCCGACAATGTCGATTTCGGCCGAAGGTGAAGGCTGAACTGGATCAGTTGAAGTAGTTTTTCCTAAACGTTCCCCTTCAGCCATTTCGGCTCTTAATTTCGCAAGTTGTTCTTTTCCCCTGACAAGAGCGGCGCGAGCTTCGTCATCCAAGTAATGCTCCTCAAGAGCTGATTCGACGTAGCCATCACCTTTAGCACCAAGCATATCAAGTGCGGCCTCCCACACCTCAGCCAGAGTAATTTCATATTTGGGACCTAGAAAGGCGAGACTACCGCGCCCCAAGACGCTATGCAGGTAGAAGTCAAATAATGTTGACTGATGCTGGTCTTTGTTGCCTCATGAGATTCTTCAGCTGCAATTTTACCGACAACGGCCTCATCATGCTCTCTTTTAGCTTTGGAGAGTTGAAGCTTTAGCATTTGAATCTCCGCCTCTTGGGAGCTGGTTTTCTTCCGAAGCTCTACAATATCAGCAATATAGCCCTCATTGATTCTTTTTTGCACATCGAGCCTGTCTTCAGCGTCTCTTTGGCCGGCATGAGCATCTCTCACTTGTTTCTGAAGCACTTCTTCTTTTTGAGTGTAGGAAGTAGAAGAAGTGGCAAGCTCTTCTTTGAGCTTCTCGATTTTCGCTTCAAGCTCTTCATTATAAGTAGTGATGCTCCTCATCTCGGTGTCATGCTGCTCAAGAACCTTCTGCCATTCAGCTTTGTCATTTTCCATAGTAAGCATGGCCTCGAGATTCGCACGGTTTACCCTTTGAAGCTCGTCAACAAGCTTTTGCCAGCCCAACATTCTTTCAACAACAAGTCTGACGGCATCGAGATTTCGCAGCATGGCAGGCTTGTCAATTGGAACTAAGTTGAGATCGAAGCGAACGCCCTTCAAGCACCATTGTGGAAACCGGCTTTGCAGAGTGGCTGGGCCTGGTCCAATTTGAAATTTAGGCCTGTTAACTATTGCCTGAATGTCTGTCTTCCCGAGAGCAGGAGAGCCAGAAGGGATGTCGAGTGAGACGGGGTCAGTGGCCTTTCCAGGAGTTGTAGATGCATGCTTCTCACCGTGCTGGGCACGCTTGCTTGGGTCCTCAACTATATGGCTTTTTCCCCGATCATCATGCGACTTTCTTTTGTGAGAGTCGTCACCTCTCTAGGAAGAATCATGGTGCTCCTCCCTTTCTTTTCTCTCATAACGCTCTTCTTGAGCCCTCCTCTCCTGAGCCTTTCGAGCGGCTCTCTCTTCGTCGGTTTCTCTGTGAACGGGAAGGTAGCGCCTATAGTCATATTGACTATGCCCCCCGTAGTGCTGAAAGTCGTCATAGTAAGAGCCGCTGCGTCCCATCGGAGAATCTGAAAAAAAATTTAAAAAAAGAGACAAGTATTAAAAGTCTTCAGAGAAAAGAAGCGTGACTTTAGAATCTTTAAAGTACAAAGAAATAGGTGCATAAAAGTGCCAAAAAGTCCTATGTGTGTGTGGTGTGCAAACTACACGCATCAGGCTACAAACCGCTATTCGACGCAGCGGTGGTAGTGACTTGAGTGGTAGGCGTCAAAATTTGTTGATAAGTTGATGTCTCCTCGACAACAGGAGAAGAAGCTTTAGGGACATCATCTTTAAAGAGTTCTTGTGAAGTTATCATCAGGTCACTTAGCCCCTCGAAAGTATCATCACCGCCAAGTGTGACGGGAGCATCTTTTTCGGCTTCCAGACCAGCCGCATCTTCAGAGCAACGAAGAGATTCTTCCTCTTCAATAACTGGGGTAAGTTCTGATTTTCTAGATGGCCCCGCAACATCGACAGTAGTAGAGCACTTCACCAGAGAAGCCTCGGAGGCAGGTTCTTTTGGTATGGGTTCGTTAGTGGAAACTGGGGCATCTAATGCTTTGGGCGGGGAGTCTGGAACCTCATGGGGGTGTGTAGAGCGAGAAGCGTGTAAAAGTCCATACTGATGCAAAAATTCGTCCCTTAACTAAAAATTTATACTTCTCTCTCTAGCAGTCACGGCACTTAATCTTTCAAAAACTTGTTTGTGGCTTGGATCTCTAGAGGGGAGAGGAAGTGCTGAAAAGAGCAAAGAACGAAATTAGCAATTGGTAATTCGGATCTCGAAAAATTTTGGAAAATGGAGAAAATAGAAACAGGTAATCTTACTTCCTACTCTCCAGATGGCATAAAACCCTGGGGGGCAGCGAGCAAAGAAAAACTGGTTCAAAAATCCATGAACACTTTCGGTAAGGTCAGAAATAAGCTTGCGGTTTCTAGCACTTCTCACAATAATAAGGGTAGGATGGTCTTTACTCTTTGCAAACGAGCATAAATAGCGAATTTCTTCAAAACTTGGCAAGCGATCAAGAGTTCTCCTAAACAAAACACACAACCCCATCAAGATGGCGTAGCCATTAGGATGAAGTTGGAATGGAGAGATGGTCAACGGAAGGAGAAGGGTTCGAAGGAAGTCGTTAAAAGGAGGAATCGCCCCGCTTAGGCACATTTGACGATTGACTGCGACAAAACCAGGGGGAGGACTGTCGGTAGTATCATTTGGCCTGGGAGTAGAGCATCATTTTCAGCAAAACCAAATTGAGTACGTAGCTGAATAAACGCTCTCAGAGTTAGGATAGTCGAAGTTCTCTCTGGAGGATTCTCTATGGGAACAGCTGTCTGAAAGGTTTCTCCCGCTTGAGCTACCACTTCTTCTTCTTGAAGGGAAGTCATTCTACACAAACAACTGGATATTCAAACATGAAGGTGCACGTTTCCTAAAATGTTTGGAGTGTTTTGTAAAATCAATCAAGCAATAAGCAAATATAACTGGAATAAAAACTAGCAAGTATTTGTCAGTTATAAAGTCCAGGGTTCGTTGTTTTAATATGCAAGTGTAATGTTGATGCAAAAAAATCAGTTCAAGTTAGCGATGCTTTGCATTAATACTTCACTTTAGTTGATTGGTTCACAACATTTCATACAGTGTATTTAAGTTGATTACTCTATGTCGACTAATCTGTCATTTGATGTGGGCAGTCAATGGCAGTATATTCGCCTTGGTTTTCTGTGATTGTTGTTTTCAGCAGGTTGTTAGCCTATAAGTTAATGTGGTCTGTGAAATAAGGCAACAAAGTTAAAACAATCCAGGATTTAAGCAATTCAGTCCAGCAGATCAAGTTAAGTATTCAAATTGGAATTATGCTTTTAAGTGAGAATTCGAGTTGGGCATCCAAGTGTTAACTCGGCTGCGACCCAAGGAATCTCTCATGAGTTAAGATTAAGTTTTTGATTCCTTAAATCGGTGGTTCTTTAGGTCGTGAGGAGTAGTAAGGAGAAAGGCTCCGGTTCAAAAAGTGGTGCAAGATTCCCCAAGAGCTAGTTCGGCCACGATTCAAGGATTAGGTCGGCAAATTTCCCCGAGTGCTAGTTCGGCCATGACTTAAGGTTTAGGTCGCATCAAATTAGATCGACCAAAAGTTAGGTCACCCAAAATCACTGGGTCGCGTCCAAAACAATATCTCACTCCACTCAACCCATTAACCCGATAGTCGCTCCATCAACGACGGCCTTCATTTCATTCATGATATCGGATCATCCAATAAAATAGTTTGAAATCATCACAAAATCAATGCTTTGCCACCCTAACGCAAATCAGAAATCAGTGAGCCTGGAGCAGTAACCCATCGACATCATCTCATCAATCATTTAAAGCCAAAACCAAGCTAACTCGGGTTCATAAACTACAGGTGTAATGAGATTCGCAATGAAGCAGTGCGCAAGGAGGTGGGTTAGGTTTGAATGGAATTCGTGAATCAATGACAATAAGGGATCAAGAAAAGTGCAGGTTCACTTACGCAATGAGTAGCAAAGATTATCGGTGATTGATTGGAATGAAATCGCTTTTTGGAGCTCGGGAAATTTTTTAATGGCAGAATCAAGCAAGAGAGTAAGTAATGAAAAGGAAGAAGAAGATGTGTGACTTATACCTTGCAGTGGAGGGACCTGAAGCGGCACATACGATCTAACTGTTAGGTCGCGTACGACCTACCGACCTAAAGGAGGACGGGTTAAAGGATATCGAAGCACACGACCTAACCATTAGGCGTATACTTCGAGGGGCAAATGTTAACTCCACCTCGGCCATGACTCAGCGACCTAAAACAGTTACCGACTTAAGACTTAACAGGGATGCCGACTTAAGGCTAAAACAGTTACCGATTTAAGACTTAACAGGGATGCCGACTTAAGGCTAAAACAGTTACCGACTTAAGACTGAACAGGGATGCCGACTTAGCAGACTTAAGAGGGATTCCGACCTAAGGTTTAAGAGTGATACCTACCTAAGGAGGATACCGATCTAAATACCTAAGGAGGTTGAAAACCTAACTACTCGGAACAGGTTCACGGTTTACACTTGAGTCGTGACCGACTTATGGCCTATGTTTGGTCGTTCCCGACCCAGGCAACGAAGGAGAATCCGGTGCAGCTACTTAGCACGCAGCCTATTAACTCGGCGGCGACTTGGGACTTGTGATTTGAATCCCGAAGAGCATACACTTCCCGTTTAAGCCGTAAGCCATGCATGGGAAAGAGAGGGCGACCTATGATCTATCCTGAGTCGGTGACGACCTACGACCTATTTTAGGTCGGCCACTACTTACAACTTGACACCAAAAATTCCTATAAATAAACCTCGAACTCTAACACTTAGGGGACTTTCTTTTGGAATGATTCTTCTGGGAAGCAACTACATTCTGCCGAGCTACTTCATCAACAATTGCAACACTTAGGACGCTTCAATCAACTTCAACTCGAGATTCAACTTATTGGACATGGATTCAAGGGATTTTCTCGTATTGAAGTTTTAGCTACTTGTCTTTCCAAGTGATGTAATTGAAGATTGTTATAGAATTGTATTTGATCCAGCAATAAAAAAGAATTAAAGTGGACGTAGGCTCAATTGGGAGCCGAACCACTATAAACGTTGTGTTCTTACTGTTTTCTCTGTAATTTCTCCTGCTTAAATCTGATTCCCGTGCAAACGGGTGATGCTTTCACACTCGCTTTATCACACTGGGTTGTTAGCGTCCGATTTTCACGTTAACAGAAATATTCAAAGTTCGAATAAAAGTCCAATCTTTTAAAATGAATCAATTTTATTAAATTCAAATCATATTTTGATTATAAATTCAATATGTCAACTTTGATTATTCAAAAAAATTCGTTTGCCAAGTTTGAATTTCAACATTTCGAGCTTAAGTCCGAAAATAATTCGATTTCCATCTATTTGATTCTTTTTCTTAAAATAAAATCATTTAAATAATTTAAAAAATTAATTTTTTAAAATCATTTAATTTAAACAATTCGGTGTCCGTATATAAACCTCTATCCTATGGCTAAGTGAATCAATTATTTCAACATATTTCTTAATTTATTTGAAATAATTAAATTTACAGTTTTACATACTATAAATAATGTACATGATGATAACACGACATATCAAAATAAATAAACATCCATATATCAACCAATAACATCCATCACTACCAATCATCCAAACAATCGATATAATTCACAACAATTTCATAATTATCAACATCGGATATTTTATTGGCAATTAAATTCAAATTAAATTTAACTATCAATTCTAGTCCCGTCAATAAATTCAAATGTAAACTTAAATGTCAACTAAATTTATCAAGCGACAATAAATTCAATTCACCTCATAATATAATTCAACCACATAAAAAATATTTTACTATTTGTGAGCATATAAAGACTCTCCTGTTTGAATCAAAAAAATCTCTAGATTCAAATAGACATGTATCCAGCTCCATATTGTAGATCACATCGATATGATTCTAATGCAAATTGTTCAGACGCAATCAGGAATTGGAGACAGTGGTTTTGATGACAACAACCTTTGTAACTTATTTTATTATGACTTTTATACTAACACTATTGTCTAAATATATATGAATGTTGTTATGCATGATATATATAAGGAAAGTACTAATTAATGAAGTTTGTACAGTATAAAGATCAAGGATGAAGAAATCAAGTATGAAGACTCATGAGTACCAAGACCAAGATTTCAAGATATATGTCTAGTTTTTTTGTAAAACTTCATAATAGCATGGAAATCAACATTTAGAATTTCATTTGGGATTGAACCTATTTCTACCTTCTTAGTGGCTTACAAACCCATGACAAGTAGCTTACAAACCTATTATTGTTTGAAACCTTATTATTGCATTGGAAGAACAACAAAGTTATAAAGATAGAGGAGTGCAAAAAGAGGTACTCTTTACTATTATTTCATCCATATGGTTGCATTTAGCAATATATATTTATGCATTTAGTTAGTTATAGAAATTTATCTCTTTTATAGTTTTGATATTTTGGACCATATATCAACACACCATAGTATACATATTGATATATCAGTTTAATTTTCTTTTTTAAAAAAGTTCTTTGAAAATGTGTTTTCTTTCAAATGAAATCTTACTACTAATTTATTACAACTGTACTAAGTATAAATCCTTACCTTCATTCATGATTTCAACTTTTCTAATGTTGTTTTTACCTCTCGTACTCCATTTCTTTTAAAGAAATTAATAGAATAAATTTAGAATGCTATAACAAGGCTCTATTTATAGATACCTTCATTTAATAAGATTGCGCCACATCACATGACACTTGTCATATAAATAGATGATGATATACATGCAAAATGACACGTGTCATTAAACTTGTTCTTTAATAAAAGCATTTTTATATGCATAATGCCAAGTGTCTTTACACATGTCTTTTCATTATTTTTTTATATTTTTCTAGTACTTTAATTATATTAACTACTATGAATAATTGGGCCAAAAATCAATTATTTACATGCAAAATTAATGCAAAATCATGTCAAAAACAGGCCTAGAATTTTAGATAGCATTTCTGAAATACTGTCTTTGCTTCTCTTAGGCTGCAAATACGTTTTTATAGCATTTTTATGCTTTGAAACGTAGTAACGCTTCAAAAACTTTTCACAACATTTTGTAGATGCTGTAGATTCTATTTTATAATATTTTGGATATTTTTGGAAAAACTTTTTATTGCATTCTGTAAATGTTGTATTTTATGTTTGTAACTTTAAATTTTGAAAAAATGATATTTAAACTAAGTATTTTTCTCTATCCTTTTTAGAGTTATTTTCTAATTTGTATTATAATATTTCAAAATTAATTTCATGTTTAAATACTTTTTAATAATTAATTATTATTTTTTAATGTAAGAAGCCTTAATATAACACATGTTTATTTTAGTTTTTCAATCTTTGTTATATCATATTTCATTATGATATTTTTTTTAAAACTAAAAGGTTTTTAAACATGTTTCTAAATATTTTAATCAATAGTAATTTAATATATAGGTTTTAATTAGTTAGTTAAGTATTTTATAAACATGAAATTTCGTATTCTTAAAAAAATAATTAAGTTTAAAAAAATTATTTTAAAAGAACTAAATAAGGAGGATATTAATTTTTATAAAAACCATATTTGATAAAATATAATTTAAGTCCATATTTCTTGGAATTTGATTTTGATATCAAGTTTGATTACTACCTTTCACGAATATGTTATAGTTTTAATACCATTCATTACTTTAAACTCTTGTCTTTACTACTCTTTCAATCTCATTCATTAGTTTCCTTAACCTAAGTCTAGTAATTGGTGAGTGTTACCTTTGTTTGGTTGAAGTGATTTATAATAAATAGTTGGGCACATATATATATATATATATATATATATATATATATATGTTTGTCAATTAGATATTACTTATCACTCATGTTTATCTTATAGTCTGAATATCTCTTACCGTAGTCTATATATCATCATATTATTCTGCATATTTTTTCTTCTTACTTCATTATCATTTTATTTCATATTACATATCATTGTGCATCCTATTTCATGTCGCATTTCATTGCATATTACATCATAAATTACAATGCATGATATATCATAATAATTTGCATCACAAGTTACACTTCATTCTGTATACCATCTCATGCTACAGTGCATATGTCATACATTTCATACTGCATTACAAACAACATATTGCATACATGTACACATAGCAAATGTATTTTATTTAGGGGGAGTTTGTATTATTGTTTTATGGTATAGGATTATTAGTTTTGATTTTTTTGGTATGTTTTGATTGAAGTTTGATTGGATTGACTTGTTTGACTTGATTGATTTGTTTGACTTATTTGACATGATTGGATTTGACGTATGTTTCTTTCACATTCCACTACTATACTTTGTTCTAATAATATATTAAGAGAGAGTTTTATGGTTTTAGGATGGTATTTTCTGTTGATGACAAGGGGGAGAAGTTATATAAAATAGGCTTGGAGTAAGGGGGAGTTTTTGGTGTAAGGGGGAGTTATTGTATGATCGAAGTGGTAAGCATATTTTATAAGGTTGTCATTATCAAAAGGGGAAGATTGTTAGGAACCGAAGACAGTGGTGTTGATAAAAACAACCATTGTAACTTATATTATTATAATTTAAATACTAACACTATTGTCTAGATATATATGAATGTGTAATGCATGATATATATACGGAAGGTACTGATTATTGAAGACTGTACAATATAAAGATCACGAATGAAGAAATCAAGTTTAAAGACTCATGAGTTTCAAGATCAAGATGTCAAGATATGTGTCTAGTTTTTTTGTTAAAACTTCATAATAGCATGGAAATCTTCATTTCGAATTTCATTTGGAATGGAACCCATTTCTACCGTCTTAGTGGCTTACAAACCCACGACAAATAGCTTACAAACCTACGACAAGTGGCTTACATACCCATAAATATCCTGCTTTTGTACAAGTTCTTGAGTTCTGATATGATGAGATATTCTGCAAGAAGAAGCTTGCAAAACTACTTCAAAATGTATTTTCAAAATGATTTTCAAAACTGCTTAAATTTTTAGCCTTAAAAATTATCTTTTCCAATGATTTTCAAAAATATGTTTTAGCCTTAAAATATTCTTTGTTTTTTTAAATAAACTCTTGTTTTAACCTTCATTTGTTAAAATTGCCTTCTGATTTTAAATGTTCTTTATAATATATAAGCTTGAGATTTAAAATCAAACACACACACACATTCTAAAAATATATTTTTCTACTCTTCTTTATTTTAAAACATAGGAAAATTAGTTTATTTTACTTTAGAATCATTTTGTCTTGTTTTCCTTTCAATACAATTTTCAAAACAAATTTTACACTGTTTTTAACATAGGGATGTCGACATCATGGGATACCCAGGTCGATATGGTGGCCATTGAATTCAAAAGTTTTATTTTTCAAAAGAAGTATCTATTCGTTTAAATCTCTTCACGAATGGCTACGATCGTTGGTGCTTTATAAATAGCCTTCCCAAACGATTTTTTTAACCAACTAATTTCATATTTTCTTCACTTCTTCTTCTCCACAAATCCATATTCCATAATTTTCATTTTTTTAAGATGGTGCCGAATTCTTAAGTGAATTAAATTAGAATCTTATTCTTGTTTGATCCTATGCCCTCTCTCAAAGATCAAAGTGCTATTCAGAGTTATATGATCAATTTGTAATCAAAAGTTTATCAAGTCTCTCTATAAGGTGTGGTAGTGCTTGAAAATCAATTGGGTAATCTTGTGGCCCGTAAATCAAGAGAGGTTTCCTTGGACTCGTGAGACAGGAGGGTACCTCAAGGCCTTTATTGAGGAATGTAATCTCGACATTGGTATAATAAAAATCTGTATGAGGTGGTTTGCCTTGGTACATGACTGGATGTAGGGTAACACCGAACCAGTATAAAATCCGGTGTGTTCTTTTCCTTTCCTGTTTTTTTATGTACTTTCTGCATCTATGTTTGATTCTGTGATTTCTGTGATTAAGTTCTGCATTTTTTTGTGTCATAATTTTAAATTAGTTCATATAAGGCTTAGAATCCATTAAACACTATTCACCTCCCTCTAGTGTTAAAATAGCCTTAAGATCCTTAATCGACTGTCCCTTTCAATCAGACCTCGTATGGAGAAATTACGCAATAATTAGCATTCGATGAATAAAATTACGATTAACATAAACTTGAAATATTATAATTAAAACTTAACCAATATATTTCTCATTCAACTACAGGGGCTCTCTTCATTCCTGCCCCGACATTGCAACTTGGATACCTTTGTTCCTTTATAATTTTTTTACTACCACTAAAAATTTTGTGTCCCTGACCACCCCTCCTCCAAGTTCGCGACCATCGTGCCATCACCACCTGACCCACCTTTTGCCTGCACCGCCTATTAAAAACGTGCACGCTCCATGCTACACGACTCATCCTAGATGCAAAAATGTTAGGTCAATGACTTCTCCCTCCGCTGTCTTTGCCTACGGCGTCGCACTCCTCCCGTCGCGCTAGAGGCCTCGCACTCGCCACCCTTGACCGTGTTCATCATGATCCTCCATTGTTCAAGACTCTCCTTTTTTCATTTTGAATTTTGATCTGGTGTGCTCTTACTCGTTCGTTCTTTTTTTCGTTCATTCACTTTTCTTTTCTTTTTTCGATCTGGATTTGAAAATAAATGGGGGGAGAGAGATACGGCAACGAAAAGAGTGTGATTTCAATTTTTCCGAAACGGGTTGTTGAGATATTTTGTTATTGTTAAATTTGAAATTATCTGACATTTAATGTCCGAAATTTCTCGAGCTCCAAACAAAACGTGTTGCCTGGCATTTATAATGTTTTACCCCCTTTCCATACACAATGAAACTAGTCTCAAGGTTTAATTTGATCGTATGCAGAAGATAGCTTTTCAAAGTCGATTATTTTAATTAAATTCGAAATTAAATTTTTATGCGTTTCAAGATCGCACGTCCAAACAACATGTCTGATCGCTACTAAAAATGAAACCACACAATAACTCACTATTACGGATCCGATGAAATTGGTTTCGTCGAGATACGAGATAATGGACAAAATGACTATTTTAACATGTTAATTAAAATATAAAATTTCCAATTTTTAATTATTCACATTTAAACCCAATTTTAAATGTTAACCATCTTCATTTGTACTTAAATCAGTTTAAATCAATTTTCAAAGCCATTTCAATTCTCGTTAACTCCCGGATTCAATATTTAAATAATCTCCAATATTCAATTCAAACAAGTTAAATTACCTAATAAATCAATATTAACAAATCATGATATTTGTTTATACCCATATTAATCCAATAATTTTATTATATTTAATAACTTACAATAGTCAAAAGTACGGGTCATTACACCTTTGGAGCTTGGAGATCTGCTTAGAGATCCATCTTTATCTATTCAGCTTTTAGTTATTTCAGTTATTTCCAGTTGTTTATGTTCAAAATTATTAGTTGCTTTTGTATTAGTGACTTGTAAGGACCCAGTATTTCAGTCATCTGAAATTTGTATATTTAAGTGATTTTAAATATTCAGAAGTTAATTTTATAAGCCGAATAACTTATATTTCAGATATCTAGATCTAACTGGATAATTAAATTGTTAATTGAATATTTGAAATTGCAGAAATAATTGAGATTTGGATTTAAAACGAATAAAAATGATTTATAAACTTCAATTAAGTCCTAGTTGAATTATAATGATGTTACAGGACTTTTAAAATTGAATTTAAATTTAAATTGTAGAAATTTAATATTTTAATGTTTAATTGACGAGTAAAAATAGTCATTTTTCAAACAATCTTGGATTTTGATGAAACAAGTTTCGTTGGATCCGTAATTTTATATTATCATAAGATTTCAAATTGCGTGTCAATCGGATTTACGGTTTGTCCGGGGCAAGCTAAAACGTGTAGAAATCGGTTTAAGTGAATTTTAAATTTAAATAATTCGATTCGAAAATCTATCTTTCAAATACAATCATATTGGCTTTCGATATATATTCCATTGTGTTCGGAATAGGGGTAAAACATTATAAACGCCAAGCAGCATGCTTCGTTTCAAGTTCGAAAATTTTCGGGATGAATAGTGCGTAAATATTTTCTATAAAAGGACATCTATTTTTCTATTTTGCAAACCATTAGGGTTATAAACCCAAGCTGTCGCCACCATTTTAATGGCCAGCGATTTCTAATCTCTTCTGCTCAGTCCCTTTCAATCCACTAACAATTGGAAGGAACTTCCAACACGATATTTGTAGAGCGTGTCGAGATCTTGAAATCCATACGGAGATGATCGAATAAAGTCGAGCAAAACGATGGCAATATGGGTTTGAATGGCCAATGTTCAATCGTGTTTTCCGAGATGGATCTCGAACCGAACGTCTAGATTCACGGTGAAGGTGGAGCAAATGATGGGCTTCGAAACGGAGTAGCTCGATCGTTGCATAGCTCGTCGACGAAGGCGCGACACCTAGGGTTTTGTGGCGGCCATATGGGTTTCTTCTAGCGTGAACGATGAACAAAAAAGAAGGGGATTAGGAGGGAGTAGCCCAGTTCTGGAATCAATGGTGCAAATGAAAGTTAGTAAAAAAAAATTATAAATTAATATATATTAAATTCGCACAAATGTTTAAAACGCTATAACTTTTTCATACGAGGTCCATTTCGCACGAAACAAATTACGTTGGGTCCGTATTGACGAGCACTACATTATGGACATGGATTGTGATTTATTTGAGCTAGTGAAAATTTTGGTTGAAATTAAACGCTTGTTTAATTTTAATCGGAATAAATCGCTATCGCGATGACTATAAGCAATGTGAGTACAACTCACTCTTTCTAACTCACTGATATTTTTACGTAAGTGAGAATAAATATTATTTATGATGATTGATGATTGTTTGGATGATATATGATATATTATCTGTATATTGATTGGTATTAGGATATATATACCTACCTAGTGGAGCAGAAGACCCTATACGTTCCCGTGTATGAGCGGATGACCCTTTCGTACGCGTGTCTGCCTCAAAGCAGACATTGGACATATGTTTCTAATATGTGTATTTGTTGCAGGTGACAGGTTGGAGGGATCCAACTGGATTCCTCACAAGTATTGATTTATTTACAGATATTGATATATATATTTTGTTATCATATGATATATGATGTTTTGGATGCCGTGATTGATGTATTTGGTGTTGTTGCAGCATTGGGCCTATTTTTGAAAATTTAAAAATGTTAAAATGATGATTTCAAAAAAAAGGATTTTTAAGTGATTTGAAAATATAAATTCTAGAATTGTTATGAAGGAAGGGATTTATTTTAAATAAATAAAAGTTATAATTTTTATGTTATAAAAGTTATGATTTTTTGTGAAATATAATCAAAATATGATTTTTGAAATATTGATTTAATAATTTGGTAAATAGTTTAAATTGAGTTTTTGAATTATATTACATGGTTTATATACGGGATTTATAAAATTGATATTTTATAAATCAAAGGAATTGAATTATAGACAAGTTTTGTAAATGTTAAAATGAAGTTATAAATGGATTTTATAAGTGAATACGATTTATATAATTTGTGAAGTTATAAAATAACGAAAAATGTAAATAAATAATTTATAAGGAATTAACTTATAAATTGGATTTTTGGCTGTAAATGAGATATATGTAGAATTAGTTAATAAGAGAATTTATAAATTGAAGTTTTTATAAAATATAAATGTGAATTTATAAACATTGTTTGTAAATCCGAAATCAATTGATTTTGATAAGTTAAATATAGAAGTTTATTTAAAGGAATTTTATTCACGATTTTTGACAGTGAATTATCCTTCAAATTAAATGTTTAAATAATATTTAATTTGGTAAACGATTTATATTCACGATTTTGAATAGTGAATAATATATCAAACGAGTGTTTGGGGAAGTGATGTTTAAATGGAATAAAATGATTAAAAGATGTTTTAGAATGTTTAAGGATTGAAACCATAGATTTCAACATTCATTGTTGAAATAGACATTTTCGAGAAGTATGAAAATGATGGACTATAACAATGTTGTTATAGTAAATGATTTTCGAAAGGAAATGTTTTCGTGTAGTATTGGGGTTTATATATCTATCTTATTTTCGAATCCTTATACTGGTAATTTCAGATTGACGTAACGATGTTTTACGCAACATTCGTTTTGACCCAAAATAAAGATGTTTAAAAGAATGCTTTCCTTAAAGAATAAAATATATACTTAATCATGATTTAAGTATATGTAATATTTTCTAAGTGTTGAAAATAAAAAAATTTGTGAATTACTTATTATTAAATAAGTATGGAAATGTTTTCCAATATGAAGTGAAATGTTTTGTGATTATATCTTTTAAAGATAATTTAAAGTGAATATTTGGCAAATAATTAATTAATAAAAGATTAATTAAAGTGCCCAGTGATTGTATATGGTGCTGAATATTTATTTGTTTGCTTTGATATTTAAATAAACGACTATCAAACTTGGCCAAATTTTAGTTCCTCGACTTGATGTGGGAACTATTTAGTCATAAACTTAGTACGTAGCCTTCTGTATAGGGTTGTTTATCGTTTATGTTGAGGATGCTGATTGGTATAGTGCGGAGTATTACTCCTATCTGTCGATCTTCCTTCTTGGCCCGAAGGATAGCAAGTTGAATTGGAGGCGTGATAAGTCTATAAGACTTAGTTTCTGTGTAAGGTTGAGAAACGCTTTTGCGTTGTTGGTACGAAGAGGCCGAGATCAGATTTATCTAAAAACCACTTTGGACGAATGTATATGCGACGATTTTGCAGGTTGCTTGTGATGATATCGATATTCTGAATTTTCATAGTCGGGGACTGCTTGTTGATCGTTTGGGTTTAAAATCCCAATATACATCCAGTAGCAGTGGTCTCTTCATTATGAAATATCCAATGCGAGGACTGTTCGCTACTAATCTGTGGCGCCCCTGCTCTATGCTCACAATAACAAAGGTTATTATAAGCAATAACGTCTGCTATTGCGAAGAATAAGGCTTGTTAGAAGCGACCATCCGTAAGTTATGCCTTAGACGAGTATTGATGACATCGATAAGAGTTGTGTAACTTACTTCCAAAGATATAAATTCAATCCAAATCTAAAACGAAACTACGACGGCTAAAGAAAAATTCAGAACAACTCATAATAACAACCACACAAATAGTATAATCACATCAGAACAGAAATATCAGATATATAGCGGAAGAGTCTGGAATACATACTACAACAATCAATAGTTCACATGAACCAAATGTACGTATACAAATCAACATACATGAGGTGAGAGACAATACCCCAAAAGTACACCTCGAAGTCTAGACAAAAGATGATGTGAAATCCCAAAAGCTAAAGCGGCAACTGAATCAGAGATAGCGATTACTTTGAAATAACTCGGTCTGACCCGAGTGTTATTTAAAAGAAAATAATAAACGGATCAGTCTAATTTAAACTTGGAATCAAGTGTATGATAAACAACACTTAAGCAAATAATTATAATCTCGAATGAGATTATTCAACATAAATAATCAACATAGTTTAAATGAAGAAATCTCAATTTAAACTCCATCAAAATCAACCTTCAAATTCCCAATTGAATTCAAAACAGCAATAAGCAAAATTATAATCTCGGATGAGACTATACACAAAATTATAATTATACAACATAAGTAATCAGCATAGTTTAAAGTAAGAAATCTCATTAAACATCATCAAAATCAACTTCCAAATTCATAATTGAATTCAAAACGGCGATACACCAAAATCTAGAAATCAAAATAAGACACTAGATAAATCAGCTTTCACAAAATCTGGAAATCAAAATATGATAACTAGAAAATCAACATAAAAGTGGATCGATCCCAGCATATGGTGAGTCTAAGCTAAGCCGCACGTGCACCAACATATGGCCAAAGCCTACCAATTACTGTCATCATAATTTTTGGCGTCCAACAAATGACCCGAAGGTCCAACATATGACCCAAAGGTCTAGTACTGGTAATTGACCCGAAGGTCCATAAAATGACCTGAAGGTCCAACATAGTGCCCCGAAAGCCCAACAAAATCATCAAACAACAAATCCACGGCAAATATTTCAATTAACGAGTCCGGAATTAACTGAATTAGTAAAAGCGTAGTTCCATATTCCGCACTTTTTCTAAATCATTTAAATCTCTTCATCGTTTCCTTAAAAGTGTAAAATGGTGTATTTTATATGAATAAAATTTACGTTCTCAAACGGATAAGTCCGGAATTAAGAGAATCGGTAAAAGTAAGGGTTCATAGTCCTTAATTTTTCTGAAGCGTTTAAATCGCTTCCTCATTCTTTTGAAAGCGCAAACTATAAATTTTCTGGAAACAATTTTATTTTAAAACGATTTTTAAAACACGTGATTAAAACAAGAACAACTATAGCAATTTCAACGAGAAAATTGCGCTTCACAAACCACCGTAAAAATGGATACCAAATCAACATTGCGGGATAACCGCTTAAAAATTCACTTTAAAATTGACGGTTACTGAAGTCAAAACAACAGTAATTTTTATTCGTCCAAAATCTCATCAAAACAACACGCTTCAAAAATATAATACCGGCGTAAAAATCAGTTATAAAAATAACGATAACAAAATGCGTTTTAAAACCAAACACTGGTTCAACGTAAATTAAATAGTGAACTGCACCACCATAAATTCAAAAATATTGCACTGCCTCAATATACCCGTGCACTACAATATACATGCGCGGATTAAAACTGAGTATGCACAAATGAAATTGACAAAATAAAAAAAAGTGATCGTGATGAATACACGTACACAATATAATTTTGCATGCAAGTGATACACACGTGCACACTACAAATGCACGCATCAAATTTCGCACGCACACTACAATTGAATGAAGGGCCTGAGGAAAAACATAAATGATAGAAACTTGTATATGCTACAAATTTTTCCTAGCAAGCTATATAAGCACGCACGAAGTAAATAATAAAATGGTCTGGACTAGATTATTCTGCTCGTATGCAATGAATGCATGCTCACTACAATTTTCAAGTATTAAAATAATATCTAGACCATATATTTTCGTGTGTTATGAATTTGATCAAAAATGAAGTTTTTGGGCACGTTATATAGCACGCACGATTCAGAAATAAAAAGAAACAAAGCCTGGAACTTGACTATGTTTTCAATGCTACAACTACACAACAAACTTGACAAAATATTGACCGTATATTATTGCACGCACGATTAAAACGTAAATTACCGTGACTTCGAACAAACATGCAAAGACTTGGCAACACTACTATTTTACAAGATACACTGTCTACCCTCTTACAAGCTGACACATCAAAGTGTGCAAAACGAAGTAAAAATAATTGATGCACGAACAAAAGATATGCACGTATTTATTAAGCAAACTGGGTTTATTCACTTTGCACGTATAAAATGATTATAGACAAAATTTTATAATTCTTGTCCAAAGCGAATTCGTGCTTCACAGATGCACGCAAGACAAATTTAAAAAAAAAAAACAAGGTGACCCGGCCAAGTTTTCTTGCATATATGACACACGTAAATGGTTTTCACACATAATGAATGACCTATCACTAGGATTCTATACAAACCATGCTTTTATGAAAAAGAAATTTTCCTACACTCTATACGTACGCACGTAACAATATTAACTTGGACTGGGTTTTCACATACACACTTAAACTGAAATGCAGAAATGAAATGGAAACAACTTCCTGACGTACGCATAAACGAAATTGCAAAATTAAAGTGATCTGGAAAGCAATACTATATGTGTGAAATAATTAAATGGTGGTCTTGCTTTCGTCTTACCCATGTTTGAAAACACAAAACAAAAAAAATATAAAATGACAACAAAGAAGGCCTTAACTTACACCAATATGCATGCACAAGCATGACATTTTTATGTGCACACATAGCTAAGTTTGTGCGTAATAAATCATGCTCGCAAATAATACAATGAAGATTAAACTAGAAGTGTGAGTTTATACTCACCAAAGTTTTTGCTTCCAAATAATTCAGTTAACTACCAAGATCCAAAAGGGAACAAAATTATGGAACCGCCATTAATCTTTCACTGAGCTAATGAAGAAAAATGGAACAAAATGAATGTTGCATTCTTCTTCTTTTCTTTATTTCAATATTATGAACAAGTCAAAAATGAAGAGTGCTGAAATGAGTTTTGTTTTTGAATTAGACCCAATATCACATACACGTGAAGGCTAATTGAAAAATAACACAACTTTGTTATTTATTTTTAAATGACTTTGCAACTGACTACCACTTATATGTTCAACTGACTATGAAATGGTTTGCATTGCAATTTTTCAAATCTTAAATTAAAATTTCCATTTTAAATTTTTACTTCGACGGTAGTCAAAAATCAAGGTTGTTACATAATCCTAGGTATTTCCCGACAGGATGTTGTAGGAAAGTACCTTCGGTTTGTCCTGTTCTTGGACAACTTGTATGGATGTTTGTCTGACATTGCATTTGTACAGATTACGTACATTGATTTTTACAAACATACATCAGTGGTGGTGGAGAAGGCAACTTCTCTTAGCTTAACACCCTCCTTGAGACGTATGAGATTAAGGGTTGTATTTTTGTGGAAGGCAATTAGTAGTCAACGGGAATGGCCGTGTGGCATTCAAAGTGATGTGGTATGTGATTGTGAAAGGTGTTACCCCGCTTTTTTGTCAAAACTGGAATATCAACAAGTTGGCGAGGAATGATGGATATCGAGATTGGAGATCGATTGGAAGCAAGGCGGCGATCGATGTCGTCAAAATTTGGTTGAACTCTGATCGGGACGAAATTGATTGGAGATGATGAAAAGGATTAGAAAAGGCTATGTTTCAAATTTTAGGTTAATCAAAGTTCATATGAAGGAGATATGATCGATTCAAGGTAAGAAGTGCATACTGTTCGAACCCATCGGCATGCGAGGATGGTTCGAATCGATCAGGAGTTGCGTTCATATCGATACGGTCGGTATCGATACCTCTTCGAATCGACACACTTCGTATCGATCGGCATGGGTTCGACTCAGTTACTTCGTATCGATCAGATGAGAAGGACAGGTGGACTTCGACTCGATCACAGCATGGATCTCCTTCGTATCCATAAGGTGTACACAGGTTAGTTCGTATCAATGGTGGCTCGAATCGATACAATTCGTATCGATCAAGGTGAAATGTAAGAGTTTGCTTCGAATCGATGCGCTTAGCGTCGTTGTAGAGTAACGGGATGGATGCGTAGAAGTCCCTCGTATCGATCAAGCATTGGATCGATATGAAAAGGAAGTAGCAGTTTTGGGATTCTAGATTCGTACCTATCGATACGAAGAGAGCGTTCGAGAAGGATACGCGGGGAGTCAACTTCATGGATTCGAAGGACTTAGGGATAATGTTCGTATCGATTCGAAGCGATCGATACGAACAGGGGAAGAAACGTTCAACGCGGCGACAAAAGTGGATCGACCCGGAGAATTCGTGGCACATCATTGATGCGCATGCACTTTGGATGGAGTCGAAGGAGGTGGGTTCGAAGCATGGATTCGAACCAGGTAGAACACACGGAGCTTTAATATCGAATCGATCATATCTTCCAAACCGTTGATCCAAATGCAATGAAATTTTTACAGGAGCTTACATACATGTTGAAGAATGTTCTCACCAAATTTCAGCTCAATTGGATGATTTCTTGATCGATTCGAATGGAGTTCGAATCGATCCCAAAGTGGGCCCAATTTCCTGAGGCCGGGCGCGTGGGCCCCCCTCACGTGCCAGAAGTGGTCTCCCTGATTTTAGGCGAAATATCAGCCTCCTACACCTACAAATAGAGCCCCAGATCATTCAGAAAAGGGGTCGGGGAATTTGGAGAGAATAAGCACGCCCGGACACTGCCAGAATCATTCCATATCGTCATTACTACCATTGATTTCGTATTTGGACTTTGTAATTTCTGTAATCACTTGTAACCAGCAAGGATAATTAATAAAAGGATAAAACTTTGGAGTGGACGTAGGCCAGAGATAGTCGAACCTCTATAAATATCGTGTCTCTGTTTATTATTTCTAGATTGGTGTTTGATATTTGCTTAGATATGTGATTTATGTCTGAATATTGCTGACTTGTATTCATACACTGGTGCTTTCACGGTATTTAGGGTTTGTGACCAATTTTGGCGCAAACAAAAGGCAATTGTTACCTCGTCAGGCCTCATCAACCGGAAATGACCAAAATAGTGTTAGATACAGCAAGGCTAAGTGGGTCATTCCCAAGTAGGATATTGATGCAGCACGATCTATGGAAGCACAAGGCTTAGACCGTGCATGGGTTAAGCTAGGTCGGCCCCGACCTAAGGAAGAGGAGCTACGAGTTGAGGAAGCCGCGTTGAGTTATCTACGACCTAAAGACTCAAGTCGGCTACGACTTAAGCGCTTAAGTCGGCTACAACTTAACAGAAGAGGAAGCAGCCACGACCTAACTAAGTCGTTGAGGAGATATGCGCAGGAAGATTGGGGGCTTGAGTCGGCATGCGCTTAAGTCGGTCATATGAGCAGGTGTTGGTTGTTAAGTCGCAAGTCTTTGAGTCGTTATATGTTAAGTCGTTGCTGTTGGGAGTCGTTCATTTTTTTTGAGTCGTTATATGTTTAAGCCGTTAACATGTGTTGTTAAGTCGTAATCCTGTGTTGTAATTTGTTTTCTTTAAGTCGGAAGTCATTAGGTCGTATACGACCTAAGTATGTAAAGGTGTTTGTATTTTTTTTAAGTCGTTGCCTAGGCCGTAAGTCGGCATGAAGTTGAGTCGGTTAAGCTATGTGTTTGATGAGCCGCTGCTGACTAGGTCGCACCTTTAAGAGTTGAGTCGTGCTTGGTGTTAAGTCGTTGCCGACTTAAATTGGGTCGTAAGTCGTACACGACTTAAGGTCTGGGGTCGGTGTGAAACTTCTATAAATAGGGAGTGAGTTGTAACTTTTAGGAGGTCGATTTTGGAATAAAATTTCTTGTTTGATTGCTGTGTGCTTTCATCCTAAATTGGTAGTTGAGTGTAATCTCCTATCTCCACTTTCGGTTATTCGAGTGCGCTCGAATCAACGATTGTTGAAGCCGATTCGCGGAATCAAGTGCGCTTGATCAACGTTTGAAGAATTGAAGATCTTCTTTCACGGTATCGTGCGCGATCAACGTGACGAGGATAGCTAGAATTCGGTATCTTTGTGATCAACGAATTTGGGTATTTCAGTATCTTCAATCCGCCGAATGCTACTTTCATCGATTCATATCGTGTTGTTAATTATCCGCTGCGTCAGTTTTGGTATCAGAGCTTGACTTAGCCAATCATAGCTAAGACGAGTCTTGGAGCCAAAGAATTTGAAGTTTGAAGTTGGAGTTCATCGTGTTCATCTTGAAGTTGCAACGAGTTTGAAGATTTTGATCCATTTCATTTTGGATCTAGAGTTGAAAACGTGTTTGAAGTATTGAGGCCGAGCTAGTGATTAGAACCGTGCCTTGTTGTTGTTTGAAATTGAAGGGTTGAAGTAGGTGGCCGAGCCAAGTGCAGTTAAGCCGTGAGTTCAAGCCGAGCCGACCTAACTTTGGGACGTTGCAAGTGAGGCCGAGTCAAGTTGCAAGTGAGCCGAGTTTGTTTGTTTAGTGTTGAAGTTTTGTGTTCTCTTTGTTGAAGTATTTGAGAAGTTTTGAAGTGTTTGTGAAGAATTTCCAATCATGCCACCAAGGAGAGCTAATCGTCATCAAAACGTTGAAGCGTTATATAGAAGAGAAGAAGCCGAGCTTATGGAACAACGTATTAATGAGAAGTTTGATGAAGGCATTGGAAAGTTAGAGAAGTTGATGAATGATTTGAATCAAAATCAAAGGAGGAGATCACCAATCTCGAACCATGGAGGAAACAGAGTTTCGCCATCGGTTACGGAAGCGAGGAGCGTATCACCACAATCTTTTAGAGAGAGAAGAGAAACATCAATTTCATCACGGAGAGATCATCATGACTATGGACATAAAGAGAGAAGAAGTCAACGTGAATTTGACAATGAGGCGTATAGAGATGAAGAAAGACATAGTCGAAGAAGCATGCATGAACGAAGGGATGATAATGGTCGAGATCGATGTAGGCGTACTTTTGATTTTGATGAAGAGGGTGATAGAGCTAGCATTCATTATAGAGATCGAGACCAAGTTCGAAATTCTTAACGAAATGTTGAAGATGATCGTCGATGGGAATCAGGTATGAAAACAGAAATTCCAGAATTCAAGGGTGGAATGGTAGCTGAAGAATTTCTTGATTGGGTGTCAAATGTTGAAGAGATCTTTGATTTCAAGGAGGTTCCTGAGCATAGAAGAGTGAAGTTGGTTGCTACTAGGTTGAGGGGGAGAGCTTTGGCATGGTGGCAGCAAACTAAACTTACGAGGGAGAGAATGGGGAAGTCAAAGATTGAAACATGGGAGAAGATGAAGAAGTTGATGAGAGCCACATTTTTACCTTACAACTATCAATCACTTATGTACCAGAGATTGCAGAATCTAAGGCAGGGGACGAAATCAGTTAATGATTACGCAGATGAATTTTACCAACTCATTGCTAGAAATGACATTATGGAGACAGAGGAACAGATGATTGCTAGATTTGTTGGAGGGTTGAGGATGCAGATTCAGGATATAGTTAACATGTTTGATCCAAGATCTGTGGCAGAAGCACACCAGAAAGCATTGGCTTAGGAGAAACAGGGAAGGCGTGGAGGTGGTGTGTTTACTAATTCCAATAATCCAGTGAAGGGTGTTAGCGGGAGTACTAATGTTCCTAAACCTGTCAGTAAGCCAGTTGTGAAGGAGGCTGAGAAGGCAAAGGTTAATAACAGTTTCAAATGTTACAATTGTCAGGAGTTGGGTCACAAAAGCAATGAATGTCCGAAGCCGAAGAAGAGAGCAATGGTTGCTGAGATTAAGGATGATGGTGAGGAGGCAGAATGTTCAAATGCACCTTATGTTGAGGAGGAGGAAGAATTGTCTGGGGATGAAGGTTGTAATCTTATGATGAGGAGGTCATGTCTTACACCAAAGCAAGAGGAGGATTCTAGTTGGTTGAGGAGCAATATTTTTCAGTCAACATGCACTATTCTGGGAAAAGTTTGCAAGTTCGTTATTGATGCTGGAAGCTGTGATAATATTATCTCTACAGAAGCAGTAAGGAAGTTGAACTTGAAAACCGAGAAGCATCCTAAACCGTACAAGTTAGCATGGTTGAGGAAGGGTGGTGAAGTGAAGGTGTGTCGAAGAGCATGTGTGAATTTTTCTATTGGAAAGAAGTACAAAGATGAAATTTGGTGTGATGTTGTAGACATGGATGTGTGTCATCTGTTGTTGGGCAGACCATGGCAGTTTGATAGAGCAGTGCAACATGATGGTCGTGCTAATAGCTACAGTTTTATGTTTGAAGGTACTAAAATCACTTTGGTTCCTAAGAAGCAACAACAGAAAGAAAGCAAGCTGGAGGAGATTGAAGAGTTGAAAACTTTGCTATCTTTGAAGGAGTTTGTTAAAGAAGTTGAAGAGGAGCCTGAAGTCTATTTGTTGATTGGACGAGAGAGTCATGAAGAGGTTGAAATTCCAGAAGAAGCGAAGTTAGTTTTGGAGGAATTTGAAGATGTATTTCCGGAGGAGTTGCCAAAGGAATTACCGCCGTTGAGGGATATTCAACATCAAATCGATCTTGTTCCGGGAGCAGTATTACCGCATAGACCACATTATCGAATGAGTCCGAAGGAACATGAGGAGTTGCGAAGGCAAGTGGAAGAGTTGCTTAAGCAGGGACGTGTTCAGGAAAGCTTGAGTCCTTGTGCAGTACCAGCATTGTTGGTGCCGAAGAAGGATAGAACATGGAGAATGTGTACCGATAGTAGAGCTTTAAACAAGATTACTGTTCGTTACAGGTTTCTTATGCCTAGACCGGATGATTTGCTAGATCAGTTGAGTGGGGCTATTATATTTTCGAAGATTGATTTGAAGAGCGGATATCATCAAATTCGAATTAGACCAGGAGATGAATGGAAGACAGCATTCAAGACGAGGGAAGGATTATATGAATGGTTGGTTATGCCGTTTGGTCTATCGAATGCGCCAAGTACATTTATGAGGGTGGTGAACCAAATTTTCAGACCGTACATTGGGAAGTTTGTTGTAGTTTACTTTGATGATATTCTGATTTATAGTGCGAGTACAGAGGAGCATGTAGAGCATTTGAGAAAGGTGTTAATTATTCTTCGTGAGGAACAATTTTATGCAGCCACAAAGAAATGTGTATTCATGACTCGAAGTATTTTATTTCTGGGATATGTTGTGTCAGGAGAAGGTATCCAGGTGGATCAAAGTAAAGTTGAAGCTATTAGAAATTGGCCACAGCCGAGGACTATCACTGAAGTTAGAAGTTTTCATGGGTTGGCATCATTCTACCGAAGATTCATCCCACACTTCAGTAGCGTGATGGCACCAGTTACTGATTGTATGAAAGGGAAACAGTTTTCTTGGTCGAAGGAAGCAGGGATTGCTTTTGAACGAATCAAAGGACTTTTGACGACAGCACCAATTCTTGTATTACCAGATTTTCAGTTGTTGTTTGAATTACATACTGATGCTTCAGAGGTGGGTATTGGAGGAGTCTTGAGTCAGAATGGAAGACCATTTGCTTATTTCAGTGAGAAGTTATCAGGGGCAAAGATGAGATATAGTACGTATGATGTAGAGTTTTATGCTGTAGTGCAAGCAGTGAAACATTGGAGACATTATCTGTTTCATAAGGAGTTTGTTCTTTACACAGACCACGAAGCTTTGAAACATTTACAGGGACAAGACAAGATTTCAGCGAGACATGCATAGTGGATTGCCTATTTACAGCAGTTTACTTTTGTTGTCAAACACAAATTAGGGGTGACGAATCGTGTGGCTGATGCTTTGAGTAGGAGGAGTCATTTGTTGACTACAATGAAAGTCGAGGTGATAGGGTTTGAATTATTGCCAGAGTTGTTTGAGGAGGATCCTTACTTTGCAAAGCTCGTCGAGAAAATTAAGGATGGGGATACTGATGAATTTGTGTTGGTTGACGGATTCTTGTTCAAGGGGAATCGATTATGTATTCCAGACTATAGTTTGAGAATGAAGATTATCAAGGAGTTGCATGAGGAAGGACATGTGGGCCGTGATCGTACATTGCATTTGATTTCTCAATCTTATTTTTGGCCGTCGATGAGGAAGGAAGTTGAAAGGTTTGTTCAGAGATGTCATATCTGTCAGGTTTCGAAAGGAACAACGACAAATGCAGGGTTGTATATGCCGTTACCTGTACCGACTAAACCATGGGTTGATATCAGCATGGATTTCGTTTTAGGTTTGCCTAGAACTCAAAGGGGGAATGATTCTATATTTGTTGTGGTAGACAGGTTTTCAAAGATGGTACATTTTATTGCTTGTAAGAAGACGGCGGATGCTGTTCATGTTGCTCAGATGTTCTTTAAAGAAATCTATCGTTTACATGGGTTGCCAGAGTATATTGTTTCAGACAGGGATACCATATTTTTGAGTCATTTTTGGCTTAGTTTGTGGAAGATGGTGGGAACGAAGTTGAATTTTAGCTGCGCTTATAATCCGCAAACAGACGGACAGACCGAAGTTGTTAACAAATCATTGGGAAATTTGTTGCGATGTCTTGTGAAAGACAATATGAAGAGTTGGGACATGAAGTTATGCCAAGCAGAGTTTGCACATAATCATGCGGTTAATAGAAGCACAGGTTACAGTTCATTTCAGATTGTATATTCAAGTTTGCAAAGGGGACCATTGGATTTAGCAGTAGTACCACAACCAAAGGGGACAGTTAAACGAGCTGTAGATTTTGTTGATGGATTGACTGAATGTCATCAAATCGTTCAGAAACGATTGGAGAAAGCGAATGAGAAGTATAAGCAGACTGCAGACTTGAAGCGACGAAATGTTGAATTTAACGAAGGTGATTTGGTGTGTGCTGTGTTAACAAAGGATCGTTTTCCAGTGGGCGCTTATAACAAGTTGAAAGCCAGAAAAATTGGTCCTGTAGAAGTTGTAAAACGAATTAATGAAAATGCTTATAAGTTGAAGCTGCCAGAAGATGTGTATACTTCGGATGTGTTCAATGTTAAACATTTAGTTCCATATCATAGAGATGAACTTGTGATAGAAGAAGATGGTGAAAATTCAAGGTCGAATTTCTGTCAACCAGGGTAGGATGATGCAGCACGATCTATGGAAGCACAAGGCTTAGACCGTGCATGGATTAAGCTAGGTCGGCCCCGACCTAAGGAAGAGGAGCTACGAGTTGAGGAAGCAGCGTTGAGTTATCTGCGACCTAAAGACTTAAGTCGGCTACGACTTAAGCGCTTAAGTCGGCTACAACTTAACAGAAGAGGAAGCAGCCACGACCTAACTAAGTCGTTGAGGAGATATGCGCAGGAAGATTGGGGGCTTGAGTCGGCATGCGCTTAAGTCGGTCATATGAGCAGGTGTTGGTTGTTAAGTCGCAAGTCTTTGAGTCGTTATATGTTAAGTCGTTGCTGTTGGGAGTCATTCATTTTTTTGAGTCGTTATATGTTTAAGCCTTTAACATGTGTTGTTAAGTCGTAATCCTGTGTTGTAATTTGTTTTCTTTAAGTCGGAAGTCATTAGGTCGTATACGACCTAAGTATGTAAAGGTGTTTGTATTTTTTTTAAGTCGTTGCCTAGGCCGTAAGTCGGCATGAAGTTGAGTCGGTTAAGTCGTGTGTTTGATGAGCCGCTGCTGACTAGGTCGCGCCTTTAAGAGTTGAGTCGTGCTTGGTGTTAAGTCGTTGCCGACTTAAATTGGGTCGTAAGTCGTACACGACTTAAGGTCTGGGGTCGGTGTGAAACTTCTATAAATAGGGAGTGAGTTGTAACTTTTAGGAGGTCGATTTTGGAATAAAATTTCTTGTTTGATTGCTGTGTGCTTTCATCCTAAATTGATAGTTGAGTGTAATCTCCTATCTCCACTTTCGGTTATTCGAGTGCGCTCGAATCAACGATTGTTGAAGCCGATTCGCGGAATCAAGTGCGCTTGATCAACGCTTGAAGAATTGAAGATCTTCTTTCATGGTATCGTGCGCGATCAACGTGACGAGGATAGCTAGAATTCGGTATCTTTGTGATCAACGAATTTGGGCATTTCAGTATCTTCAATCCGCCGAATGCTACTTTCATCGATTCATATCGTGTTGTTAATTATCCGCTGCGTCAGATATGATCATCCTCTTCTAGATACATCTTTGCACGTTATGACGTCGTGAATTTGATTATTGTGGTTTGTATGCTAGAGGGCCCTCGGTAAAGGTCGGTGACGACCGAAGGATGACAAATTCGGTACCATCTAGTTATAGAAGTGGGCCAGTCTTGTGTTGGTAGAGGGCAGATGTTCTGCACCTCGGGACATCCATCTAGAGGTGTACCCCTTCGGAAGGTAGTCCCTTCACCTGATCATTTGTATGGAAATCCAAACCCCACTACGTACCTGCCATTTTATTTGTAGAGCCTAGTATGCTGGAATTTAATAATGGTAACAATTTCAGCTATTTTGAATATTATTTGTATACTAGACATTAGTATAATATCACATGAGTTTTGTATGAAATGATTTAGTTGTCGTAAGGCAAAAACATGTCCATTTTTATGTGTGGACTTGTCTTACGAGATACTTTTGTTTTGATAAACGAAAATTTCGGTAATTTAATAAAGTCAGTTGAGTGCGTTTCTCACGCTGGTTTACCAGACTGACCCGGACGTTGTTCCCTTTCAATGCTCGGGTTAGACCGAGTATATTTACAGGTATAGATTTGATGCTTTTGGAGCTTCAGAAGGAGAGCTGGAGATCTTCATTTTTGTACATCCGTATTTGCTTGATTATCCGCTGCATTGCTTAGTTGTTTTAAATTATCGACATTTGTAAGGACAGGTTATTATAACTATTCAATGTAATAACTATTGATTGGTTGTTGAACTCTAATAGTTGTATGTATATATATACAGTTTCTGTTTTGTAAAGATCATTGGTATGATATTATATATTTCCGCTGCGAGTCAGATTCTGTATTGTTCTGTTTTGTTCTATCTTCTCTCTTTCTTCTCTTCTCTTCTCTTCTTCTCTCTTCTTTTCTTTCTCTTGACTTTGCGTCAGTTTGTGCTTTTTGGGTCGGACATGTGTGGATTATTGTCGATTCAAAGGTGACGCAGCGGATATAACGGATGACAACGAAATGTGGATTTCGTGTCAAACTAATCGATGAACGATTAGATGAAGCAATATGAATCGATGAATTAGTGATACCAAACACCCAAATCCATTGATCTCAAGAGATACCGGATTCTAGCTATCTCCAACAGTTTGATCACGCACGATACCATGTTAAAAGATCTACGATTCTTCGACGTTGATATTGTGGACAAGATTCCGTGAATTGGCTTCAAAATCGTTGATTCGAGCGCACTCGAATAACCAAAGATGGAGAAAGGAGATAACACTCAACTTCCAATTTCAAAGAGGCACAAAGCACTCAAACAACGTTTTATTCAAAAATCAATATATCCAAATGATACAACTCACTCGCTATTTATAGAGATATACCACACACAACCTACGATCTAACATGGCCAACCTACGATCTAACATATGTCGTTAACGACCTACGACTTATCACTCAATATACGAGTTACATAATGAGAGTTTACAACATACAGTACTGCGACTCAATACTACGCGACCTAACATGTACATCATCACAACAAATGACTCACGACATAACATATTTACAACACAACATCAAAACGACCTATCAGAATAACGACCTAACAGAACCTCCAGGAGCGACTTAAAGGACTTTGCAGCATACGAAACCAACTGAGCGACCTAGACTTTCACGCGAGTTAACATAAGGTTGAGCGACCTAATATGACAGTGGCATATCCTGAGCGACCTAACCTTCAGCGACATAAAAGAAAGCACGGCTTCTGGAAATGCAACATACGGCTTACGACCTAAGGTGGTCGTGACTTAATGAATGAACGACCTAAAACACAGCTTGTTATTGCATACTCATTATGTCGTTGAAACGACTCAAGGACACGCGACTTGCCATAGGTTGCTGGAACATCCTTCCCTGCATAACTCGTTGCATTCTCCTCCACTATATATCTTGTATAACTCGTTAGGTCGCTTGCGCGACTTACCAACTAGTTAGGTCGTTGGCAACCTAAAATATAAGAAGGTCGCGATGCATCATCCTCCCCCGGTTGACGAGAATTCGACCTTGAATTTGCACCTTCCTCTTCCACAACAAGCTTATCCCCATGATACGGAATCAAGTATTTAACGTTAAAAACGTCTGCAGTGTGAATATGATCTGGCATCCTCAACTGATATGCATTATCATTGATCTTCTTCAAGATTTTTACTGGGCCAATCTTTCGAGCCTTCAACTTGTTGTAAGTTCCAACTGGAAAGCGATCTTTCGTCAACACTGCATAAACCAAATCACCTTTTTTGTAGTCTACACTCCTTCGCTTCTTATCCTCCATTTGTTTATATTTCTCATTTGATGCAAGAAATAGTTCATGAATAGTTTTGTGACACTCCTGTAGCTCATTCACAAAATCACAAATTCGTTTAACAACTCCTTTCTGAGATGGAACCGTCGACAAATCCAACGGTCCCTTCGGAATTGCTGAATATACAACTTGAAATGGACTGAATCCAGTACTTCGATTAACAGCGTGATTATGTGCAAATTTCGCTTGACATAACTTCATATCCCAGCTCTTCAAATTATCTTTCACAAGGCATCTCAACAAGTTTTCCAATGATCTGTTAACCACCTCTGTTTGCCCATCTGTTTGTGGATGATAGGCGCTACAAAAATTCAGCTTCGTTCCAACCATCTTCCCCAAACTCAACCAAAAATGGCTTAGAAATCGAGTATCCCGGTCTGATACAATGGTTTCAGGTAGCCCATGTAGTCGACAAACTTCTTTAAAGAATAATTGAGCCACACGGACTGCATCAGCGGTCTTTTTCCAAGCTATGAAATGTGCCATCTTTGAAATTCTATCCACCACAACATATATAGAATCATTCCCTCGCTGAGTTCTTGGCAAACCCAACACAAAGTCCATGCTAATATCAACCCATAGTCTAGTAGGCACGGGTAATGGCATATACAATCCAGCGTTCGTAGCTGTCCCTTTGGAAACTTGACATATGTGACATATCTCCACAAATCTTTCAACTTCTTTCCTCATGGAAGGCCAAAAATATGATTGAGAAATCAACTGCAAAGTACGATCTCTTCCCACATGACCTTCTTGATGCCATTCTTACAAAATCTTTATTCACAAACTACAATCTGGAATACATAATCGATTTCCTTTGAAAAGAAAACCATCCACCAACACAAATTCATCTGTCTTTCCCTTATTGACTTCGTCTACAACTTTTGTAAAGTAAGGATCATCAACAAATAATTCTGGCAATACATCAAACCCTGTCACTTCAACCCTCATTGTAGTCAACAAATGATTCCTTCTACTCAATGCATCTGCCACACGGTTTGTAATTCCCGATTTGTGTTTCACAACAAATGTAAACTGTTGTAAGTATGCAATCCACGAAGCATGTCTGGCTGCAATCTTGTCCTGCACTTGCAAATGTTTCAACGCTTCATGATCAGTATATAAAACAAATTCTTTATGGAACAAATAGTGTCTCCAATGCTTTATAGCCTGAACAATAGCATAGAATTCTACATCATAAGTATTATATCTCATCTTGGCTCCCGAAAGCTTCTCACTAAAATAAGCAATAGGATGGCCCATCTGACTTAACACTCCTCCAATTCCAACTTTAGATGCATCAGTATGTAATTCAAACAACAACTGAAAATCTGGCAAAACTAGAACTGGTGCCGTCGTCAAAATTTCCTTGATCCACTCAAAAGCAAATCCTACTTCCTCTGACCATGAAAATTGCTTTCCCTTCATACAATCAGTAACTGGTGCCATCACGTTACTGAAATGTGGAATAAATCTTCGGTAGAATGATGCTAATCCATGAAAACGTCTAACTTCGGTTATCGTCCTGGGTTGTGGCCAATTTATGATTGCTTCAACTTTATTCTGATCCACCTGTATACCTCCTTCTGATACAACATATCCCAAAAATAAAACACTATGCGTCATGAACACACATTTCTTCGTTGCAGCATAAAATTGTTCCTCTCGCAGTATCATCAATACTTCTCTCAGATGATGCAAGTGTTCTTTTGGGCTTCCATTGTATATCAGTATATCATCAAAATACACCACCACGAACTTCCCAATAAATGGTCTAAAGATCTGATTCATCGCCCGCATAAACGTACTAGGTGCATTCGAAAGAACAAACGGCATAACCAGCCATTCATACAACCTCTCCCGTGTCTTGAACGCTGTTTTCCATTCATCTCCTAGTTGAATTCGAATTTGATGGTACCCACTCTTCATATCAATCTTTGAAAATATTGCATCTCCATTCAACTGGTCTAACAAATCATCCAATCTAGGCATTGGAAATCTGTACCTCACAGTAATTTTGTTCAATGCCCGACTATCGGTACACATTCTCCAAGTTCCATCCTTCTTCGGCACTAACAAGGCTGGAACTGCACAAGGGCTTAAACTATCCTGTACACGCCCTTGTTCAAGCAAATCTTTCACCTGCCTTCTCAACACCTCGTGTTCCTTTAGACTCATCCTGTAATGTGGTCTATGTGGTAACACGGCTCCTGGAACAAGATCTATTTGGTGTTGTATGTCCCTCAACTGTGGTAACTCTTTGGGCAACTCTTTTGGAAATACATCTTCAAATTCTTCCAGCACTGGCTTTACTTCTTCAGGAATTTCAACCACTTCATTACTCTCACGTCCAATCAACAAAAATACTTCAGGTTCATCTTCGACTTCTTTAACAAACTCTTTCAAAGATAGCAAAGTTTTCAGCTCTTCAATCTCCTCCAACTTGCTTTCACTTTGTTGTCGCTTTTTAGGAACTAAAGTGATTTTTATGCCTTCAAACATGAAACTGTAGCACTTAGTCCTCCCATCATGTTGCATGGCTCTATTGTATTTCCATGGTCTCCCCAACAACAAATGACATACATCCATATCTACCACTTCACACCAAATCTCATCTTTATATTTCTTCCCAATGGAGAAAGTTACACGAGCTCTTCGACCAACCTTTACTTCTCCACCTTTCCTCAACCAAGCTAACTTGTAATGTTTAGGATGCTTCTCTGTCTTTAATGCCAACTTCTTTACAGCTTCTGAAGAGATAATGTTATCACAACTTCCAGCATCAATAATAAACTTGCAAACTTTTCCCAGAATAGTGCATGTTGACTGAAAAATGTTACTCCTCAGCTAACTAGAATCATCCTCTTGCTTTGGCGTTAAACAAGATCTCCTCATCATTAATGAATATCCTTCATCTCCCGACAATTCTTCTTCCTCCTCAGCTTGTGGTGAATTAGAACATTCTACTTCTGCATCCTCATCCTCAACCTCAGCAACCATCACTCGCTTCTTCGGCTTCGGACATTCATTTCTTTTGTGACCAAACTCCTGACAGTTATAACACTTGAAATTGTTGTTGACCTTGGTCTTAGCAACTTCATTGACAACCGGTTTTCCAACAGCCTTGGAAACATTCGTATTGCTACTTTCCCCTTCCACTTGATTGTTGGAATTTGTAAACACACCACCTCCTCTTCTACCTTGCCACTCCCACGCTAGAGCTTTCTGGTGTGCTTCAGCAACGGATCTTGGATCAAACATATTCACCATATCCTGAATCTGCATTCTCAACCCTCCGACAAATCTAGCTGTCAATTGTTCCTCCATCTCCATGATGTCATTTCTAGCAATCAACTGATAAAATTCGTCTGCATAATCATTCACAGACTTTGTTCCCTGTCTCAAGTTCTGCAATCGCTGATACATAAGAGATTGATAAATGTAAGGCAAGAAAGTAGTCTTCATCAATTTCTTCATCTTCTCCTATGAGACAATCTTCGATTTTTCCATTCTTTCCCGTGTAAGTTTAGTTTGCTGCCACCATGCCATAGCTCTTCGTCTCAACCGTGCAGCAACCAAATTAACTCTATGATGCTCGGGTACTTCCTTATAGTCAAAAATTTCCTCAACATTTGATAACCAATCAAAAAATTCTTCCGCAATCATTTCTCCTTTGAATTCTGGAATTTCTGTCTTCATCCCCGACTCCCATTTACGATCATCTTCTACCTCCCGATATGGATTTCGTACTTGGTCTCGATCTCAATAATGAACACTACGTCTATCACCATCTTCATCATAATCAAATGTACTTCGATATCAATCTCGACCATCAACATCTCTACGATCATACATATCTCTTCTACTATGTCTTTCAGCATCGGGATATGATTCATTTCCAAACTCACATGGATTTCTTCTCTCTTCATTTCTGTATTCATGGTAATCACTTCTCATAGAAACTGATGACTCTCTTCTTTCACTACAAGATTCTAGTGACACCCTCCTCGCTTCCGCAACCGATGGCGAAACTCTGTTTCCTCCATGGTTCGAGATTGGTGACCTTCTCCTTTGACTTTGATTCATATCATTCATCAATTTCTCTAACTTGCCAATACCTTCATCAAACTTTTCATTGATGCGTTGTTCCATTTTCTCAGCTTCTTGTCTATGATAAACATCTTCGACATTTTGAAAACGGTTAGCACGTCTCGGAGGCATTGTCGAATCTTTACAAATCCAAACGCACTTCAATTCTCGGTTTGACTTGGCTTTCAACTCTCGTCCTTGATCACTTATCTCCAAACAAGCTCGGATCTAACTTTAACACTTCAAATCTTCTCCCAGTAGGCTCGGCTTAGCAATGATTGGCTAAGTCTGGCTTTGATACCAAAAGTGGCACAGCGGATATAACAGATGACGACGAAATGTGGATTTCATGTCAAACTAATCGATGAACGATTAGATGAAGCAATATGAATTGATGAATTAGTGATACCAAATGCCCAAATCCGTTGATCTCAAGAGATACCGGATTCTAGCTATCTCCAACACGTTGATCGCGCACGATACCGTGTTAAAAGTTCTACGATTCTTCGACGTTGATCTTGTGCGCAAGATTCCATGAATCGGCTTCAAAATCGTTGATTCGAACACACTCGAATAACCGAAGATGGAGAAAGGAGATAACACTCAACTTCCAATTTCAAAGAGGCACAAAGAACTCAAACAACGTTTTATTCAAAAATCAATCTATCCAAATGATACAACCCACCCGCTATTTATAGAGTTACCCCACACACAGCCTACGATCTAACATGGCCAACCTACGATCTAACATAGGTCGTTAACGACCTACGACTTATCAATCAATATACGAGTTACATTATGCGAGTTTACAACATATAGTACTGCGACTCAATACTACGTGACCTAACATGTACATCATTACAACAAATGACTCACAACATAACATATTTACAACACAACATCATAATGACCTATCAGAATAATGACATAACAGCACCTATAGGAGCGACTTAAAGGACTTTGCGGCATACGAAATCAACTGAGCGACCTAACCCTTCACGCGAGCTAACATAAGGACGTGCGACCTAATATGATAGCGGCATATCCTGAGCGACCTAACCTTCAGCGACATAAAAGAAAGCACGGCTTCTAGAAATGCGACATACGGCTTACAACCTAAGGTGGTCACGACTTAATGAACGATCGACCTAAAACACAGCTTGTTATTGCATATTCGTTAGGTCGTTGAAACGACTCAAGGACACGAGACTTATCATAGGTCGCTGGAACATCCTTCCCTGCATAACTCGTTACATTCTCCTGCACTGTATATCTTGTATAACTCATTAGGTCGCTTGCGCGACTTACCAACTTGTTAGGTCGTTGGCAACCTAAAATATAGGAAGGTCGCACTACATCAAAAGGGTATGGATTTTTGGGTCGTCGCATGACTTCTTTGTAATTGGGATTTATGTTGCATATTTTTTTCAGACTTTGATGTACTATAATAGCTTCAAGAACTACTTTTTATCTATACCGCTGCGTATTGTGGTATTACTTTGTGTCTGTGATTCTACGATTGATTTATTTACTATGTGTGCTAAGTTTTCACAAATATAAATTAATAATCCATTGTTTTGAGCAATTCAAGTCTGACTTGTGTGAATTATTGTCCATTTGAATGGTTTGAAATGGCAGGTCGCTACATATGGTATCGGGGCCAGGTTTAGGCAACCTTAGAATATGAAGTAAAAAAAACTCATTAGAGATAGGGTAGTAATACCGTAGAATGAGTAAAATTAATTATGGAATCATCTTCGTTCGAGCTTGAAATTCATTATTAGGATCCTCTTTGATTTGGATTTTTTTTTGAATTTTTGGAACTTTCCCTTTGTTCTGAAGTACATTCTTTTCTTATCCTGTTCGTGTTCTTTTAATACTAGAGCATCCCATAGCTTCATTTCTATTTATCTCTGTAATAAATTTAAGTACATTTTGCAACCACGATTGGCAACTTCACCATTATGTGTGACGAATCCCATCGGCGGTCCTGCCAACCTTAGTTTGATATGTAAAGGGGTGAAACTCCTTTACAATAGGCATCGATTCACTGGAGATTTCTATGTCCTGGTTTCGATGCATTTGATATCTTACTGGGAGGTGATTGATTAAAGCGATATAATGCTGTTATCTCTTGCAAAGCCCGAAACATTTCTTTAGTAGATGACCAGGGTAATTCTCTTCTGATCAAATGCCGATTACGTCATAATTATGTAGGTAGTTTTATCTTTTCGCTTCATTCTCAGCTTAGTGGTCTTGACTCCTCCCCGATAGTTGGGCCACATCGATCTTATTCTTGGAGCTCGATCTTGCTACTAGTTTTCACTAGCTTCATTTAGCCTAGGAGATCGTTCCCAATACAACATTCTGAATAGAGAATGGTTTCTATGAATGGGTTAGCCATGCCACTAGATTAACCAATGCTTCTGCCTTCTTCATCGATCTCATGAATTTCGTTTTCCATGATCTTCTCAACAAGTTTGTCCTGGATTTCATTAAAATCTTCTCGTCTTTTCTAAGTAAGTGAAAGAGCAAGAATCTCATTTGGGCTGTATGTTGGAAACACTTAGGAGTCACCGGTTAAAAGCTAAATTTTCAAAATGCCATTTCTTGTGAGATGAAGTCCGATTCCTTGGGCATATTGTCTCAGGAAATGGAGTCTCGGTTGACTCGGTTATGCTCGTCGCGATTAATATAAGTCTATCCATCTTTCCCCATTTGTAACTTAATCATCTTAACTTCTTTTCGAGCCTATCCTCTAAGTTAAAATTCTCTTTGATTAAGGTGCATCTAAATTTAAATCTCCATCTTTATTCATAATTCTATTCTTGAATCATCCTATGAGCATGTTTGTAATTGATGTGAAAATATTTTATATTGTGTTGTTTGATTTTATAAGCCTGAATTTGGGTTTCGATCGATTCGTTTGGTTAATGCTATCGATAGGAATGTGATGACCTGGAATTTTTGGATGTTTGAAATTAAAATATTTAATTGATTTTAAATGTTTAAAATTAAATTTTTAGCTTGAATTCAAATATCACCATTTATTGGGTAATTTAATTATTAAATTAAATAATTTGAAGTCGGGTAATGTGAAGATCCGGAATTTTACGCAATATCAATTTAATTATCGTTATTAATAATTTAATTGGTTTGATAATTTTTCTTTATAATTTTAATTTAAATTGTTAAATTTAATCTTTTAAAGGTTAATAAATATTTAATCTGGTAATTTTAATCAATATATTTCTATCAATTTAAATTTGATAAGAATTATTTTTCAAAGCGAATAAAATTCTATTCTATTATAATATATATATATATATATATATATATATATATATATATGATATATATTGTGGATAGGAAATATCTTTTGTTTTAAATAAAGATTGAATTTTCAAATTGTAATATATATGTATGTATATGTTATAATTTGATGTTGTTTTGAAATTTAATATAATCTATTTATAATTTATATATGTATGAATTGTAATTTAAAGCTTTGTTTTAAAAATTAATATTTTTCTAAAGTTAATTTAAAGATTAATTCAATTTGTTTGCAAAAATATAAGATAATTATTTATTTTTAGATATAATAGTATAAATAAGATTCAAACAAAGTTTTATTTTGTTTTCTTTTTAAATGCTTAAATTAAAATGGTTATAAATGTATATATATAAATGTTTTAGATTTTAAAATATATGTATAAGAAATATATTTGTATTATAATTAGTTATATAATATTTTCTTTAAAAAGTAAATTTATTTATTAATTTAGTGGAATAAGTAAGTAAGTAAGTTTACATTTACATTTAAATTAAATGGAAATTTATTAAAAATACTTGATAACATGTGTAAACATGTTAGGACATCTCAAAAACACAGGTAAGGCAATTAAGAAATGAATGACATTTGTTCAATTTAACAATAAGTGACAACGTATTTATTTTAATTTGTACTAAATGTTTTAAGAAGAAAATTAGTTTTTCACAAACACTTTCATTCCTTTGCCTTCATTTCTTAACTCAAATCAGAAATTATTCCAAAACCTGAAAATTTAAATCCAAAAGCAATAGTAAAATCTGACATTAAATTCTGCAAAGAAAAATTAAATCTACAACCTTCAAATCTATTTCAATTCAAATGAGATCAAGATCAACAACAGTTCAACATCAATTTGAAGCATGCATTCAATTTCTTCAGCAAAGAAAAATCAAAGTTTTCTTCAGATTTAAAGGTTCAAGCCTGGAAAGAATAAAATCAAAACCTGCTCTGCAAATTAAATTTGGTGAGTAAATATATTTTAAAAATAGTTTAACCTAATGCATGTGCATCTGTGAATTGTTATTGGTGTTGCATGGAAATCATTCATTTTTTATATTATTGAATTTTAGTTATGTTTATATATTTGTAAAAAGCCTGTGTATATAGGTAAACACTCTATTTTCTATTTTTATTTTAGACCAGGATTCATTTCAAAAATTCAAATCTTCCGCTAGCATCATCATTTGACATTGATGATTGAATAAAAGTTGTTTGTTGTTATTTTTTGGTAATATTAAAAATAGTTTCTGTAAATTTAAATTTACAAATAATTTTTTTAAATGAAAATTACAGTGAAATCTTGATTCATGTCAAAAATCAACTATCATGTTATTTGATTTGGATTTCATGAATGTGTTAAGGGCAAAAAATTATGATTTTTTTAAAGTACATATCATAATTTTTAGTTGAGAAATTAATGTGTACTTGGGGTTTGTTCGAATTGGGGGTTTTGGTGATTTGCCGTTGATCGGCGTGGTGATCGAAGGATTTCTTGGTTGAGGTAAGCTTTCATGATGTGGATTAGGGGAAAAATGTTTTTAAATTTTTCCTATGGCTGAATTGATTGGGATCGATCAATCTAGGGTTCGGATGTACTTTTGGGACGATGGGTTTTGCAGTGCATTTGTGTTGGCCATGGAGGATCGGAATGTTTCGCGAGGTGTTTGTATTGTTGGGCGAATTGGAGAGCATCAACAGGTACATCGGCGAGGTTCATCGGCGTCAGGTTCGTCGGCAATGGGGTTTTTTGGTGATTCGAGTTTCTGTAGTTTTGGAGCGTTGGGTCGAATTCCAAATCGTTTGTTTATTTGTTCGATCTGGGTTTGGTTTGATGCACGCATGGGTTCGTATGATTGTCGATGTTGGTCGTGACAACCTACGGTGGCCGGAGGCAATGAGGCATGTACACCATGTACGTTATGCACTGGAATGATAGTTTGGGGAAGACGAGTTGAAACTCGGGTTAGCTCTCGCATTTCCCTCATGATCAACTCGATGTAGTTGGTGCTGTGTTTACTTCGGGGTAGGCACGGGTAGTTTGAGTGATTAACTCGAGTTTTTAAGGTCATTTGTTTTCTGGGTAATATTGTAAAATGATATAAGGGTTACAAATTTTAAAACTTATTATTTTGAATAAAATAAAATCAAAGTTAAGTCTTTACTAAAAGGAAATAGATTTATAAAAGATAAAACTTGTTCTTTGAGGAATAAGTAAAATCAAACTTTTAAAAAAAATTGTAAATTGAATTTATTTTCAAAATTCAAATTGTTAAGATGATTTCTTTTGAAAATAATTAATTAAATTAAATTTTGAATTTTAATTTAGAGGAATGTTTTGAATTTGAATATTAAATCAAAGTTTCTAAGTAAACTTTAAGTAATGATTTAAAAACTAAGTTTCAAATTATATTGAATAAGTTTAAATAAGATAACTAAAGTGTTTTAAATTTCAACTTGATTTCTAAATGTTTTATTTTCAAATAAAGTTAAGTTATAAATTTGTAAACCCATAAAATAATTTGCTTTTAAGTTATTTAAATTTGATTAATTTCAAATAATTTGTTTATGAAGATAAATATGGTTAATTTATATTTGTTATGAACTTAAGAATACTTAATTAATATAATTTGTTAATAAGTAAAAAATTAATTAAGATAAATGATTTTCTTAATTAATTAAGGATTTTGAAATATAAGAAGTTAATTAATTATTTAATTAATTTTAAATGATTAGTTAATTGTTTATTTAAATTTTAAATAATCACTTAATTACGAATTAATTAAGTGTAATTACTTAATGAAGTAATTAATGGTTAATTATTGAATATAATTAAGGAAAGAGAAAATTACTCATGGGAGTAATTAAATGGAAGTGATTAATGGATAATCACTTGATGTTATTAATTAAGGAATCGATTAATTAATTATAGAGTAATTAATTAATTAAAGAATAAGAATTATTTAATGATGGAATTAATTACTTCTTAAGTAATTAATTAAAAGAATAATCATATAATGAAGTAACTAGAAAATAATTAATTATGTAAGTAATTAATGGTTAATTAATTAGTTAGTTTTAGTTAATTAATTAATGTGATTGATTAATTAATGAATGTGATTAATTTTAGATTAATTACTAAGTGTAATTAATTAAAAATGTAATTAAATAATAAAAGAAATTAATTAAGATTATTTATTAATTTAATTGACTAATAATTACTTAACGAAGTAATTAAAGATTAATTAATTAGATTAATTATTAAAAGGTTAATATAATTAATTAAGATGATAATTAATTAAGATAAGTAATTACCAATTATTAATTACTGTTTATAATTAATAAGATGATTAATTACAAGTTAATTATTTAATTTATTAAATGGATTATTAATTAATAAGGATCATTAGTTAATATAATTAATGAATTAATCAAGGTTGATTAATAAGATTAATTAAAGTGTGATTAATTAATTGTAATTAATTAAGGATTAATGTAGTTAATTATAGTTAATTAATTAATGGAAGTAAATGAAGGATCATTAATTAATGTAATTAATAATAGTAATTAAAGGTTAATTACTGAATATGGTTAAGGATAATTACTTGAATGTAATTAAAAGATAATTAATCAAGGAAGATTAATTAAAGAAGATCATTAAGAGATGATTTATTTATTTATTTGGAATAAATTAATTAAGAAGGATTTAGGTAATCCAATTAATTTAAAGTTAATCAATTCTGCTTTTGGATGATTGATTAATATTGGATGATTGATATTGGATGTTGATGGATGATTTGGGTATGATATCTATGATATGTGATATGCTGCTTTGTGAGATGAATGTTTGATATGAATTATCTATTATGATAATGTGATTCATCTATCTGTTTATATCATCCTGAATATAAGTTTAATTGTTTAAAACTCTTAAACAACTTGAACATTAAAATGGCGTTTGGATTTCGGTGAGACCGGGATCGGGTTTCCATATATGGATAATCCGAAAACCACATCGATCCAAATTAAACGTTAGGTCGGGAATCCAAGTGGAGCTTAGTGAAGACTCAAAGTGTAAGAACTATTCGTCAGTATAACTCTGGGGTGATTCCGTGATGAGTTTGATGGAGATAGTACTTACAAGTTCGAGATGGTGATTCAGAGTGCAAGGGCTATGGTCGTTGACTCTGAGGGTGATTCCAAAATGAGTGCAACGAGATAACGCCTTCGGTTTCATTCGAACCCGAAACGAACTTGTATGGTTTGAATGCTTTCAGAACATCGTCAGGTGGACGATAAGCATTCTAAGATAGATGTGATCTATAAAGGTAATCGCAGCCTCAAGCCTCATCAACCAAGAATGGCTAAAACAGGGGAGGTGCAGCAAGGCTAGGTGGGTAGCACCCATTTCAGGGTGAGGTCATTCCTGTCTAGATGTCCCTTTTTATTTCGGCTTAGTGGGTGGTTGGTCGCGCCAACCAAGGGGCGATCTTACTCGAGACTGTTCAGTAAGGAATGGTCCCGGCTTTGTGATGCAGGGGATTGGGAGTAATCCTCGGTACTATGATCTAGGCCACGTACTGAGAAGGGCGTTACCCGGGTAGCCCTGCCATTGATGGAAACTCATTCTTCCTACGGGACCTTACGGTTTTGTTTGTATTACCCACTTTTGTGGCTAGTAGCTGGAATTTAATCATGTAACAATTTCGGCTATTTCTTATTTACTTGAAAACCCTAGACACTATTATGATATCACTGGATTTCCTATCAAATGTTTTGGTTAGCGTAAGGTAAAAACTTTTCCATGTTTATGTGTGGGAAGTCTTACGTGATACCTTTTCTTTTCAAAGGATTTTCTTAAGTTAAGCAAGTTTAACCCATTTACTCACACCACACCCCTGTCTGACACGAGTGTTTATTTTCTGTTTTATTAAACTCTTGGGTACTCATATTATGTATGAGTAGTCGAGGGATTCAGGTTAGCTTGACGAATTCTGGAGGAGATATGGAGCAGGAGGCTTCCACGTGTAGATATATTATGGTTCCGCTGTGTTTGTGTGATATCTGTATCTTGTGATATCTTAAGTTGTGTAGTTAGACATATTTTTATAAGTGTCTAATATATGTATATATAAGTTGTGTAACTTTGATGTAATATGATACTGTGTAATATTTTATGTGATATATTATATTTCATTCGTTTCGCTGTGAGTTATCTGATGTTGTTGAGTTTCTTCTTTCTTATCCTTTCTTCTTCTATCCCTTTCTTTCTTAATTAGTAATGCGACTTTCTGGAGATAGAAAGTTGGGTCGCTACAGGTGGTATCAGAGCATTAGGTTGAGTGAATACCTAGGCTTTGGAGTGGTGTCTTTCCCGAGAGAGTGTACTTGTAATTTTTATATAACTGTATATTTATCTATATCTACCTAACCTGTTGGGTTATTTGTTCGGATTTTCCAACATAAGTTTTAGAGGTAGATGGAGCAGTGGTGTGTGTAACACGACTGCCACTAATGGAAGAGGTCCATATGTTTGAGGTTGGAAGTATTTTTCGAGATTGTAGACCTAATACCGTCTCAAGTGAGTTTAGTTTAGAGTAAGGATTTCTCTAATATCCTAAGGAAATATTTAAATGATTCAGAGTTCATCTTTGAAGTGTAAGTTTGGATCTATCGGAAGAGCAGAAGTAAGTAATGATATCTTGATAACTGCGTGGTGAGATGCAGTATCCACGGGTATTTCAGAAGATGTTTTCTCTTGAAGCAATTTTAGAAGTAGTCGAGGACCAGTCTTTACCTGCCGCAGTGAAGATTCGTCTGTGTAGAAGTTATCTCTATCTTTAGCATGGAGGTTGGCTGTTTTGGAATATGAGACTAAGGTCTATGAGTTGTTTCGCTTCGGCATGGTCTCATTTTTCATTCCTTAAGGAGAGCGAGATGTTGATGCTTGGTTTAGAGCCCAAATTTCTTGAGAGGTTGTCTGCCATCTCGAAGGTCCGTTGTGTGGTTTGTTGATCGTTTTGTTTTTCGGGAAGCCTTTAGATTAGGAGTTTTTGGTTAGCTATGGTAGCAGTGCAGCTCGATGTGTTCGGTGTGCTGACGAGAAGGTCTTTTAGCTTCGCAGTATCATTGAGGTAAAGTTTGGAAGCAGCAGTGTGGTCATTTTTCTCCAATGATTCAGGAATCTTGGTGGTTCTTTTATTAGCAGTCCGGACAGATGGTGAAGGTTTTCTTGAAAGGTTAACCTTGTTTGAAAAAAAAACTTAAAGCTGTTCTAATTGGTAAAGAGGGGACGTTTCTTTGGAATTCGAACTAGGTAAGATCGCAAAAGTGACTTGCGATTAATTTGAGAATTTATCTTAGGCAATCTTTTGTTTGAGACTGAGGGTTCTCATGCGGAAGTAGGAGCTACTGAAGTAATAAGAAGTTTGTCTGCATCTGGAGTTGAGTTCCATATTGTTTTGGTTCCAGAAGTGATTTTGGTAGTTAACCTGGTAGTAGGATGGTTCTTGGAGAGTTGGTGTAGCAACTTAGAATTTTCGGAATTCGGATTTGACAGATCTAGTTTTTGAGTTGGATTCTGCTGTAAGGTTGTGTGACCGAGTCAGATGGGTCACTAAGATTTTATGGATTTGATAAAAAAAGTTTCCCTGATATACCGAATACGTTTGTATTCATGTTCATCAACAATATTCTCATTTATTTCAGAATCAGAGTTGTGCAGCGGAAGCGAGGTAGCAGCTGTACGAGGAAGGAAGCAAGTTCAGTTTGCTATTGTTTGGGAAGTAGAGCTTGTGTCCTGGATTTCGACGGATCTTGGAAGACTTTTTTCTGTTGGATAGGATCCAGAAACTGGTTTGTTTTGGTTTAGTTGTTTCTGGAAGCATCAGCATAGGTTGAGCTGATCAGGAAGAAGATTGGCAGCCCAGGATCGTCTGTTGAATTATGCTGATATGAGATAAGGAGTTTGGAATTCGAAGTTGGAGAGTTCATTGTTGTTAAGATTTCTCTGGTTAAGGGAGCAGTAATTGGGTAAAATTGGATGGTTAGCTCTGAGGAATTGGGGATTTCTTATCTGTGTTTTTGATAGAATAAGGTTGAATTGCCAGTTTGGATAGCTGGAATTCATTGTATTTCACGTATCTCTGAGGGAGTATGTATATGATTCATTATTGGTTGTACAATCTACAGTTTAGTTGGATTTGAAAGTTGTGCTAGACTTGAGTTTAGTCTGATGTTCCGTTCAGATTGGTGGATCTAGAGGTGAGAGGAGCTCTGGATTTTGGTGGTGTAGTTTGTTTAGCTTCTGTAGAGCGAGTCTCCCGATGATTTGTCTTTGGGAAACTCTAGATAGTATTTGAGATTTATTCTGATTTGCGTCAGGATAATTAGTTAGGTTTGTTTGTTTGATTGATTGCTATGGTTATTAGTAACTGGATGACTGGTATGCTTTGCTGTTTGAAATTGAAATCTTTGCTGGGTTATTAAATTATCTTTGCTTTTAAATTTCGGGAACGAAATTCTTTTAAGGAGGGAGGAATGCGACAACCCGGAATTTTAGGCAATATCAATTTAATAATTTGTATTAATAATTTAATTGGTTTGATATTTTTTCTTTATAATTTTAATTTAAATTGATAAATTTAATCTTTTAAAGGTTAATAAATATTTAATCTGGTAATTTTGATCAATATCTATCTATCAAATTAAATTTGATAAGAATTAGTTTTCAATGCTAATAAAATTCTATTCTATTTATAATATATATTTGATATATATTGTGGATAGGAAATGTCTTTTGTTTTAAATAAAGATTGAATTTTCAAATTGTAATATATATGTATGTATATGTTATAATTTGATGTTGTTTTGAAATTTAATATAATCTATTTATAATTTATATATGTATGAATTGTAATTTAAAGCTTTGTTTTAAAAATTAATATTTTTCAAAAGTTAATTTAAAGATTAGTTCAATTTGTTTACAAAAATATAAGATAATTATTTATTTTTAAATATGACAGTTTAAATAAGATTCAAACAAAGTGTTATTTTGTTTTCTTTTTAAATGCTTAAATTAAAATGGTTATAAATGTATATATATAAATGTTTTAGATTTTAAAATACATGTATAAGAAATATATTTGTATTATAATTAGTTTTATAATATTTTCTTTAAAAAGTAAATTTATTTATTAATTTAATGGATTAAGTAAGTAAGTAAGTTTATATTTACATTTAAATTAAATGAAAATTTACTAAAAATACTTGATAACATGTGTAAACATGTTAGGACATCTCAAAAACACATGTAAGGCAATTAAGAAATGAATGATATTTGTTCAATTTAACAACAAGTGGCAACATATTTATTTTAATTTTAATAAATGTTTTAAGAAGAAAATTAGTTTTTCACAAACACTTTCATTCCTTTGCCTTCATTTCTTAACTCAAATCAGAAATTATTCCAAAACCTGAAAATTTAAATCTAAAAGCAAAAGTAAAATCTGAAATTAAATTCTGTAAAGCAAAATTAAATCTGCAACCTTCAAATCTATTGCAATTCAAATGAGATCAAGATCAACAGCAGTTCAACATCAATTTGAAGCATGCATTCAATTTCTTCAGCAAAGCAAAATCAAATGTAACAACCCGCATATTTATCGATTTTATATTTAAATATTTTATTTAAATATTTTGTCGTTAATCGGATATTGGTCCGAAAAGCTACTTTTTGCAAACGGTCAAATTAGGACTCGAGACCACTTCCATTGAGTTCAAAATGCCGTTTACAATTTTTTTAAGTATAAACATTGATAGGTTTGGAGTTAGTGGAATTTCACTTACTTTTCCCGCTTTGGACTTTGGGTTAGTTTAGCCATTATAACTCAAACCCACTTCTCTCCTTCTCCTCACTCTTCATAAATTTCCTAACAACCAAGCTTTAGCATTAATGGTAAGTGGAAGGGGAAATTAATATTCCGAGCTCAAATTCTCTTGCAAATCCAACATTCAATTCCAAATTCAAGAAGAAGATATTGGATTCAAGCTTTGTGATTACTTCTCCATTGCTTTCAAGCTTTTCTTCATAAATTTGGTGCAAAGGTGAGATTTTTATCTCACAAATCTAGTCTATAACTATATTGGACTGTTGGGAATGATACCCTATCACTTTTGCATGCACATTTGCTTTTGATTTGGATTGGATTGGCGAAAAACTCCAATTTTTAGTGTTTTTGGTGATTTTCTGCACTTAAGTCGCACTGGCTCAAATTGTGATTCGAAGTTAGGTCGCTAGGTCGTAGGTCGTGGGGAGTTGGGTCGTAGGTCGTGGGGAGTTAGGTCGTAGGTCGCTCGCCTATATCCTCTGGCCATTTCGTCCCAAGGTCGCGGGTACCCTTAGGTCACTTGGCCTTGTTTATTGCTAGGTCGTTAGACCATTTAGGTCGTTCGATCCTTAGGTCGCGGGTCTTTAGGTCGTATGACCTTAGGTCGTTTGACCTCCTTAAGTACCGATAGGTCGCAGGACCTTAGGCCGTCCCACATTAGGTCGTTGCTGGCATTAGGTCGCGTGACCTTGTTTAGACCATAGGTCGTTAGGTCGTAAGACCTTAGGTCGTATACCCCCTAGGTCTCTCTCCTATTTTAAACCGTTAGGTCGTTTGACCGTGTACCTCACTAGATAGTGTGATCTCTTCTCCCTATAGATCGTTGACCACATTAGGACGCGCACTTAGGTCGCGAATAGTTAGGTCGTTAGGCCTTGGTTGCCTATTCCCTTAACTCGTTAACACCTTAGGTCGCATGACCTTATAACCTTTAGGTCGCACGGCCTTGTAACCCATTAGGTCGTTGGGCCTTAAAACTCCTAGGTCGTTCGCCTATTTTAAGTCGCTCGATCCCAACCTCCCTTTAGTCTTCACTAGGTCGTACCGTTTTGGACGGGGCGCTGCCCCCTGGACCGCCGCGACCTGACCGGGCAGGTCGAACCCCATAGCAGAGGCGTTGCCCCCGCACCCCCACCTTGGGGGGTTGCCACCCCCACGGACCCCCCCTCCGTAGGGGATCTTATCTGAAAAACATTAAACAGAACTTGTTGAGCTGATTTCCTTGGATTTTTATCACATCTTCGAATGTGATCTTTGTGATTGATTGTTTCTACAATCGCTTCTGTGATTTGTCACTTTAAAATATAAAGGTTTCAAAACTAGTAGTAAATATCAAAACTCTTTCAATAAAAGGATTTCAACTCTATTTTTAATAACAAAGCTCTTTTCTTAATCCGTTTTCCAATCTATTAGTATACACAAACCTTTACCTCACTCGGATGAGAAATCTAATTAAACGGCTTAGTAAAACAAATGGTATAAAACGCTTGCGTTTGCTTCGTCTGTTAATTCTTGGACTTGTTCGATTGAACCTCTAGTGACAATTTTATTAGTGAAGATTTATAGTTTGTTCGTAAATATTTAAGTTAAGCTAATGGTTATGGGACATGAAACTAAACTTTTATATTTACTAACTTAGTGTAATTGACACTTCTCGTTGATCATGACGATCATTTTATGATTTAGACTAGCAATTGTGCGATGTCTCTTTGTTTGCAAGGTTAGACTAGACCTCATTGGTGTGATTCCGACTCACACATATCTCTTTGTCCGCAAGGTTAGTCTAGACACCATTTGTGTGATTCCACTCACACATACCTTTTTGTTGCGAGGTTAGGCTAGACACCATTTTTGTGATTCCACTCACACATACCTTTTTGCTTTTTGGTTAGCCTAGACCTCATCTGGGAGATTCCGACTCAACCACATGGGGTAGCTCCCCATGGTCTTCGGACCGTCATGTGATAGGTCTCTTTCCCTTTTTCTGTGATTTCTGGATTTCTTGTGTTGATTTATGGAATTTATGTCATTGACTTGTTATGAGTACAAGTTTAGCGTATGATGCCCTTTTTGGATCTTTGAGAAGATTCTTGTGATATCGATTTATCTCTTATTGATTGATCTTCTGTTGATCATCATTTGCATACTTATAGTAGTATGTCAGTATGGATATTTTATGTTTATGCCATATCTTTTATTTTATACCATGTCATCTGATATTTATAGCTAGACTGATCCATTTATTATTTTCTTAAATAATACTCGGGTCAGACCGAGATGTTACAGGTGCTTCCGCTTGACCTCTTCCCGGGATTTGCTACTCTGACTTTTGGCTAACTATTTAGATTAGCATTTTTTGTTGTATACACTTGAGACATAGACTCATAGTTGTATTCTTTTGTATAGCACGTGTTGCTATTCTTTTGTACTATTGTGGATCCTTTTGACCACTACTCGGATGTACACTTTCATGTGCTAGTTATATATTCATATCTTCTTCCGCCTCTGTGATATGGATGTCTGTGACTGATTTGTGTTATGCTTATTTCTATGTTCGTTTTCGAAGATTATTTATAGCTACCGTGTGATAAGCAATCACATGGATGGTCGCTCCTCAACGGCCTTATTCTCCGTGCTAGTTGACAGCACTACACCGTAGTGTTCTTGGCTAGTGTGGGTATAGAGGTGGGGCGTCACATCAAAGTTTTCTTCAGATTTAAAGATTCAAGCCTGGAAAAAATAAAATCAAAACCTGCTCGCAAATTAAATTTGGTGAGTAAATATATTTTAAAAACAGTTTAACCTAATGCATGTATTAATCTGTGAATTGATTTTGGTGTTGTATGGAAATCATTCAGTTTTTATATTATTGAATTTATAGTTATGTCTATATATGTATAAAAAGCCTGTGTACATAGGTAAACACTCTATTTTCTGTTTTTATTTCAGACCAGGATTCATTTCAAAAATTCAAATCTTCCACTAACATCATCATTTGACACTGATGATTGAATAAAAGTTGTTTATTGGTAATATTAAAAATAGTTTCTGTAAATTTAAATTTACAAATAATTTTTAAAATGAAAATTACAGTGAAATCTTGATTCATGTCAAAAATCGACTATCATGCTATTTGATTTGGATTTCACGAATGTGTTAAGGGCAAAATATTTTGATTTTTTTATAGTACATATCATAATTTTTAGTTGAGAAATTAATGTGTATTTGGGGTTTGTTCGAATTGGGGGTTTTGGTGATTTGCCGTTGATCGGCGTGGTGATCGAAGGAGATTTCTTGGTTGAAGCAAGCTTTAGAGAAGTGGATTAGGGGAAAAATGTTTTCAAATTTTTCCTATGGCTGAATTGATCGGGATCGATCAATCTAGGGTTCGGTTGTACTTTTGGGACGAGGGGTTTTGCAGTGCATTTGTGTTGTCCATGGAGGATCAGAATGTTTCGCGAGGTGTTTGTGTTGTTGGGCAAAGTGGGGAGCATCATCAGGTACGTCGGCGAGGTTCATCGGCGTCAGGTTCGTCGGCAATTGGGGATTTTGGTGATTCGAGTTTCTGTAGTTTTGGAGCATTGGGTCGAATTACAATTCGTTTGTTTTTTGTTCGATTTGGGTTTGGTTTCATGCTCACGTGGGTTCGTATGATTGTCGACGTTGGTCGTGACAACCTACGGTGGCTGGAGGCAGTGGGGCATGTGCACCGTGTATGTTGTGCATTGGAATGATAGTTTGGGGAAGACGAGTCGAAACTCGGGTTAGCTATCGCGTTTCCCTCGTGATCAACTCGAAGTAGATGGTGATGTGTTTGCTTTGGGGTAGGCACGGGTAGTTTGAATGATTAACTTGAGTTTTTGAGGTCGTTTATTTTTTGGTTAATACTGTAAAATGATATAAGGGTTACAAATTTTTAAACTTGTTATTTTAAATAAAACAAAATCAAAGTTAAGTCTTTACTAAAAGGAAATAGATTTATAAAAGATAAAACTTGTTCTTTGAGGAATAAGTAAAATCAAACTTTTAAAAAAATTGTAAATTGAATTTATTTTCAAAATTCAAATTGTTAAGATGATTTCTTTTGAAAATAATTAATTAAATTAAATTTTGAATTTTAATTTAGAGGAATGTTTTGAATTTGAATATTAAATCGAAGTTTCTAAGTAAACTTTAAGTAATGATTTAAAAACTAAGTTTCAAATTATACTGAAAATAAATAAGTTTAAATAAGATAATTAAAGTGTTTTAAATTTTAACTAGATTTCTAAATGTTTTATTTTCAAATAAAGTTAAGTTATAAATTTGTAAACTCATAAAATAATTAGTTTTTAACTTATTAAAATTTGATTACTTTCAAATAATTTATTTATGAAGATAAATATGGTTAATTTATCTTTGTTATGAACTTAAGAATACTTAATTAATATAATTTGTTAATAAGCAAAGAATTAATTAAGATAAATGATTTTCTTAATTAATTAAGGATTTTGAAATATAAGAAGTTAATTAATTATTTAATTAATTTTAACGATTAGTTAATTGTTTATTTAAATTTTAAATAATCACTTAATTATGAATTAATTAAGTGTAATTACTTAATGAAGTAATTAATGGTTAATTATTGAATGTAATTAAGGAAAGAGGAAATTACTCATGGGAGTAATTAAATGGAAGTGATTAATGGATAATCACTTGATGTTATTAATTAAGGAATTGATTAATTAATTATGGAGTAATTAATTAATTAAAGAATTAAAAATTATTTAATGATGGAATTATTTATTTGTTAAGTAATTAATTAAAAGAATAATCATATAATAAAGTAATTAGAAGATAATTACTTATGTAAGTAATTAAAGGTTGATTACTTAGTTAATTTTATTAATTAATTAATGCGATTGATTAATTAATTAATGTGATTAACTTAAGATTAATTACTAAGTGTAATTAATTAAAAATGTAACTAATTAATAAAAGTAATTAACTAAGGATTATTTATTAATTTAATTAAATAATAATTACTTAATGAAGTAATTAAAGATTAATTAATTAGATTAATTAATCAAAGGGTTAATATAATTAATTAAGATGTTAAATAATTAGGATAAGTAATTAAAAATTGTTAATTAATGTTTATAATTAGTAAGATAATTAATTACAAGTTTATTATTTAATTTATTAAAGGGATTATTAATTAATAAGGATCGTTATTTAATATAATTAATGAATTAATCATGGTTGATTAATAAAAGTGATTAATTAAAGTGTGATTAATTAATTGTAATTAATTGAGGATTAATGTAATCAATTATAGTTAATTAATTAATGGAAGTGAACGAAGGATTATTAATTAATGTAATTAATGATAGTAATTAAAGGTTAATTACTGAATATCGTTAAAGATAATTACTTAAATGTAATTAAAGTATAATTAATCAAGGAAGATTAATTAAGGAAGATCATTAAGTGATGATTTATTTATTTATTTGGAATAAATTAATGAAGAAGGATTTAGGTAATCCAATTGATTTACAGTTAATCAATTCTGCTTTTGGATGATTGATTAATATTGGATGATTGATATTGGATGTTGATGGATGATTTCGGTATGATATCTATGATATGTGATATGCTGCTTTGTGGGATGAATGTTTGATATGAATTATATATTGTGATAATGTGATTCATCTATCTGTTTATATCATCTTGAATATAAGTTTAATTGTTTAAAACTCTTAGACTACTTGGACATTAAAATGGCGTTTGGATTTCGGTGAGACCGTGACCGGGTTTCTACATTTGGATAATCCAAAAACCACATCAATCCAAATTAAACGTTAGGTCGTGAATCCAAGTGGAGCTTAGTGAAGACTCGAAGTGTAAGAACTACTCGTCAGTATAACTCTAGGGGCGATTCCATGATGAGTTTGACGGAGATAGTACTTACAGGTTCGAGATGGTGATTCAGAGTGCAAGGGCTATGGTCGTTGACTTTGAGGGTGATTCCAAAATGAGTGCAACGAGATAGTGCCTTCGGTTTCGTTCGAACCCAGAACGAACTTGTATGGATTGAATGCTTTCAGAACATCGTCAGGTGGACAATGAGCATTCTAAGATAGACGTGTTCTATAAAGGTAATCGCAGCCTCAAGCCTCATCAACCGGGAATGGCTAAAACAGGGGAGGTGCATCAAGGCTAGGTGGGTAGCACCCATTTCAGGGTGAGGTCATTCCTGTCTGGATGTCCCTTTTTATTTCGGCTTAGTGGGTGGTTGGTCGCGCCAACCATGGGGTGATCTTACTCTGGACTATTCAGTAAGGAATAGTCTCGGCTTTGTGATGCAGGGGATTGGAAGTGTTATCCCGCCTTTTGGAAAGGCCGAGATACCAAGGGACTAACTAGAAAGAGACAGGATCATAAGTCCTTAGCTTTGAATAATTGTTGGGCAACTACAAATATCGATGAATTTTGCCCGAGTCCGGATTGGGCTACGATTGATAAGACACGTCAAGCGAAGCCGTGGGAGCCAACGTTCCAAATTTCGGGGCAATCCGAGTTAGTATGCTCAAGTTATCGCCAATGGGAGATGGATGAAATGATATAGGCTCGAATCCCTCAGGAATGGCATAGGTTCGAATCGATCAAAAATAAGCCATGCTCCGAATCCATCAACCACGCAGTGGTTCGAATCCATCCAAGTGGTCGTGCTTCGACACCATCAACCACGCAGTGGTTCGAATCCGTCCACAAGGCCATGGTTCGAACCCATCAGTAGTCAGCCATGGTTCGAATCCATCAAAACACACCTTGCTTCGACTCCATCAAGCAAGCTTTAAGGTCGTATCTGTCCCATAATGCCTTAGTTCGGATCCATCCAGACCACCTAGCTTCGAATCCATCGGAATAGCTATGGTTCGAACCCATCCTCGTATGCCTTACTTCGGATCCATCAAGGCGATCTCAAGGTTGAATCCATTCATCAGTGAAGTCTTCGAATCGATTGGCTATGGAATACCCTGATCGATACAAAGGAAACTTGTGTTCAATCGATTCGAAGGAGCATACCTTCGAATCCATTACTACGAATCCATCGAGTCATAGCAGCTAAAACCAAGGGTATGACCCAGAAAACTCGGAGAAAAAGGAGGATTGACCCAAAGCATGCGCACCACGTCATCACCTTCACGTGAAGGAGCATGGATTCGACCCTATGGATTCGAACAATATCGATTCGAATGAATCCATAGGGCGAAACACACCATCTTGGAACGATCATAACTCGAGATCTACAAATCTAAATGCTATGAAACTTTCACAGGAGCTTGCATATACATCGAAGAATGTCCACGCCAAGTTTCATCACGATTGGACACTTTTTTGATCGATTCGAACAAAGGGTCGAATCGATCCCAAAGTGGGCCCGGATCTCCAGAATTCGTCCATGTGGGCCCCCTCACGTGCCAGAAGCATTCTCCCCTGATTTTAGGCGAAATATCAGCCTCCTACAACTATGAATAGAGCCCCTGGTCATTCAGAAAGGGGATCGAAGAATTTTTAGAGTAAGAGAACGCCTGGACGCTGCCAGAATTGCTTCAGAGTACCACCGCTGCCTTTGATTTCGAATTTTGGCTTATTACTTGCTGTATTTTGACATAAAAAAGTTGTATTCTCCGAATATCAAGCAATAAAGTAAGAAAACTTTATAGTGGACGTAGGCAATACGCCGAACTACTCTAAATCGTTGTCTCTCGTGCAATTTACTTCCTGTTATTTGGATTTTTTGTTAGACAATCCACATTTTAATCTACTTTCTTCATTTATTATCTCTTCAAAAAATTCTGACGAGTGTTGTGCCCAATTTTGACACAAACACTTTGGTGCTTTCGCCGAGAAAACCCAGTTTTTCTCCTGCTCCTTGGATCTATCTTCGATATCGGATTGTATAAATCTAAGAGAGAGATCCAGACCTCATTTTCAGATTGCTTCCGTTTTATTCAGATTTTTTCAAAGTCTAGGAAAGGATTCAACACTTCAAAATGGTGAGTACAAGAACCACTTCTAACGTTGGTGATCAAGAAGGTCGGGATAGGCAAAATCCCACACACCCGCAGTCAACCAATCAAGATGCTGCTGGGCATACGGATCAGTCAGGTCCGGTCACAAGACAAGAGTTCCAGGCGCTACTCTAGGAACTAACCCAAATCCGACAATAGCTAACTGAGCAGTTGCACGCTAACGCTGAGTTGACTAATCAACTAAATCGCCAAAGGCAAAGAAGATCCAAAAGGGATCAAGCTCCTCATTCTTCCACCGAAAGTTCTGCTTCATCTGACTACAATAACATATCTACCCGTCCCAGGCTAGACGGAAACCATGCGCAAGCTTCCTGACTATCAACAGGCATTAACCGTTGGGCAAGTAAGAGTTGGCCCATCTACCAGCTTCCATACTGGACCCTCCTCCTGAGGAGGCACTATTCCACAATACACTGCAGATGATGTGCTGCCACAGCCGCTGCAGTTGACATAGGATTTGATACCCGAGATCACTCCAATCAAAATTATCATCAGTGGGGACATGCTCCAGAGCCATATGTCCCAGAAGACGTCGAGCCAAGGAGGCGAGATACGGATCATCGACAGCGCCCGATCCCACCTCGCACTATGGAACCCGACCACACTTTGGCTCACCACACACAGAATGTTCCGATGCCAGACCTCTCAGCCATGGTACGACAAATGATTCGCGAGAGTCAAGGCCTAACAAATGACGATTGGGGAATCTCCCGTAGTCATACCCCGTTCATTGATGACATATTGTATGCTGAACCTCCTCGGCGATTCAGAATGCCAACCCTGCCCTTGTATGAAGGAAATTCCGACCCAAATCAACATATTTTGAAATACGAATGGTCGATGACTGCTGCGAGAGCTGATGACGCAGTAAAGTGCCGTAGTTTTCTCATTTCCTTAGGGGGAATTGCGACGATGTGGTTTACACGATTACTGCCACGGTCTATTTCTTCATTTGATCAGTTAGATACCAAATTTGTTGAGCAGTTCGCATGCATATTGCCAGACCGAAAGATGTTAATACCCTATCAAGTGTCACTCAAGCTCCCGGAAAGACACTCAGACGATATTTGGAGAGATTCAATGATGCATGCGCAGAGATCACCAACCCCAATGATAATTCTATTTTAATGGCTTTGACTAAAGGAATCGACCACGATTCCGAGTTTGGAACTTGGTTAGCTGGAAAGCCTCCCGCATCGTTGGACCGTTTCTATTACAAAGCCGCTCAATTCTTGAGGAGAGAGGATGCGAAACAGTCTAGGAATCAGGACGATGCAAGACCTAGCAGTGAAGGCATTCAGAGTAATGTTGCGGTTAAACAGTCTGGCGAAAGTTCAGGAAAAGTCCAGTTGAATATTCAAAATAAGCAGACTCAACAACCGAGGAATGGTGATAACCGGAGCAAGAAGCAAGACCAGAGTCGTGGTCCGAGGCGTAGAATCGCAATGTTTGACAATTATACACCACTTAACACGTCACTGGAAAATGTATACCTACAGACTTGTAATACTATGCAATACAAAAAGCCTGCTCCAAAGCCATCGTCGGAAAGGCAGATTCAAACAGGAAAATTCTATAGATTTCATGAAAGTTATGGACATAACACCAATGAGTGTAGGCATTTGCAAGACCTCATTGAAAAATTAATCAGAGAAAGAAAGTTGGATCAGTTTGTTCGGGCACCGCATCCCGGTGGGGCGGGCCCATCCAATCAAAATCGAACGCGGAATCAGGAAAGACAAGGTGAACCCGCTCGTACGGGCGGGAGGTTGGTTATCAATACAACAAGTGGTGTCCCCATCCAGCAGACAGAAGCTGGAGAGAAATGGAGTCATATGCTAGCTCGATTAGGCATGTGGACTTTGAATGCTATAGTAACTCTAAAGACGGAACACCGGCTAAACAGCAAAAGACGATGGCTGACGAAATCGTATTTAGAAATCGAGATGCCGATAAAGTCGAAGCCCCTACAATTGACCCGCTGGTCATATCCGCTCAAGTTGGTCCTGCTTGGATGAAGAGGATCTTGGTAGACAGAGGGAGTTCCGTGAACATACTGTTTAAAAGAGCATACGATTTAATGAAGATGGAAGCTAAGGACTTAAAACCTTGTCAATCACGAGTCCACGGCTTCAACGGAAGTGCGACAATACCAACCGGAATGGTTCAATTGCCGGTGGAGTTGGGAGTGGGAGAATGCCGAAGAGTTCGGATGTTGCAATTTGTTGTCTTGGATATTCCTTCTCCGTACAATGCCTTTTTGTGCCGACCGGCCCTTGCTGAATTTAGGGCTGCTATTGCCCCATGGTGTTTAACTCTGAAGTTCCCTACTGACCACGGGATAGGAGTTGTATAAGGAGATCAGGCTGCTGGAAGAGCCTGTTATGTTGCCGAGCTGCGGGAGGCGCAGCGAAAAGAAAAAGGAAAGGGCGTAGAGGAATCTCTCTGCGTCTGTTTCACTGACAATTGACAATTAGTGCCTGGGCCTCCGCCTGGGCACCACAACCAATTCCAAAAGGATCTTGACCTAAGGGACAATGATAATAAAGAATAATCTACGGAAAGTCAAGCTTCTCCGGCTGAGCTAACCATCGATGTCCCGACTGATGATGATGACCATGACTCGAGAATGTTGAAGATTGGGTCTCAGCTGAACCGAGAGACACAACAGGAATTGGTTGATTTTCTCCGGGCGAATCTCGACGTATTCGCCTGGACGCACTCTGATATGTGTGCAATCTCGCCGGACATCGCGAGCCACACTTTAAATATTGACCCATGGTATATCTCGGTCAAACAGAAAAGACATGGTATGGATCCAGAGAGATCTGCTGCCCTTAAAGAAGAGGTCGACAAATTGAAGACGAATGGGTTCATTAGAGACGCTTTATACCCGGAGTGGGTGTCCAATCCCGTACTCGTCCGAAAACCAAACGGGAAATGGAGAACGTGTATCGACTACTCTGACCTGAATAAAGCATGCCCGAAAGACAGCTTTCCACTTCCCCGAATCGATCAACTGGTAGATTCAACCGCCGGACATGAATTATTATCCTTCATGGATGCTTACTCAGGTTACAATCAGATACCTATGCATGTACCCGACTAAGAGCACACAAGCTTCGTAACCGATTTGGGATTATACTGCTACAAGGTCATGCCTTTTGGATTAAAGAATGTTGGCGCAACTTATCAACGCTTAGTCAACCGAATGTTTGCCGATCAGATTTGGAAGACTATGGAGGTTTATGTAGATGACATAATGGTGAAATCACGATACTCCGTTGATCATGTCAAAGACTTGGAGTCAATGTTCAATATCCTCCGAAAATACGGAATGAAGCTTAATCCACTAAAGTGTCATTTCGGAGTCGCATCCGGAAAATTCCTTGGGTTCATTGTCAATGCCCGAGGAATAGAGGCCAACCCCGAGAAGATCTGGGCTATCAGAAATCTTCATACTCCGAGAACCATAAAGCAAGTTCAGAGTCTTAATGGGAAAGTTGCAGCACTGAGTAGGTTTATCTCGAAGTCGACCGACAAATGCATTCCCTTCTTCGATTTGATTCGAAAAGAGAAACAAAACTTCGAATGGACTGCAGAATGTGAGGGCGCATTTCAATCTCTAGTCCAACATCTTTCCGTACCACCAATCCTTTCAAAGCCTGTAGATCATGAACAGTTATATCTCTACCTGGCGGTATCTGAAAATGCAATTAGTGCTGCATTAATTCGGGAGGAAGACCGAGTGTAAAAACTGGTCTACTACGTGAGTAAACGATTGACCGGAGCCGAGAGAAATTATCCAAAGCTTGAAAAGCATGCATATTGCCTAGTCATTGCCTTGAGGAAGCTCTGTCCATATTTTTAGGCCCATCCTATTACTGTGTACACCAATCAGCCGTTACGACAGGTCCTCACGCGGCCTGAGACGTCTGGTAGGTTACTAAAATGGAACATCGAACTGATTCAATTTGACATCACTTATACTCCGAGAAGGGCCATTCACGGCCAAGTCCTAGCAGATTTTATAGCCGAATTCACTATTCCTGAAGACTTGCCCAAGACCAGCAAATCTCCCGAATACATCTGGAAGCTATACACCAATGGTGCGTCAAACGATCAGTGCTCAGGAGCTGGGGTAGTGCTTGAAACCCCCGAGGGACGATCCATATGTTATGCTTTAAAGTTCGAGTTCCGCGCAACCAACAATGAAGCCGAGTACGAAGCTCTACTTACCGGACTAAAGCTTGCACGTGATCTGAAAATCTTCGCTGTAGAGATCTACTGTGATTCCCAGTTGGTAGTATGTCAGGTTCGAGGGGAATATCAGGCCAAAGACCGAAGATTGGCCGCTTATCTAACTCGAGTTCTGGAGATGCTTGATCAGTTCGATTACTATGCCATTTTCTACATACCCCGAGAGCACAATCAGAAAGCTGATTCATTGGCGAAGTTAGCTAGTACGGGTGAAGCTCAGCAGTTGGGGGTTGTTCCGGTTTAAACCCTATCCTCCCCGATCATTGATCAAAGGGAGACCGATTTCACATTTGAAGCTACCTCCAATAGGGAGTCGTGGATGACTCCTTATCGAGATTATATCGAACGTGGTGTATTGCCCGAGCATCGAAGCGAGAAAAGACAAGTTCTAAAAAAGGCCTCGCGATTTGTTATTCAAAACGGAGTCATGTACCGGAGAGGATAATCTGTTCCTCTCCTCCGGTGTATCGCGCATGATGAAGTCAAACGAGTGTTACACGATGTGCACGAAGGTGAATGTGGCGATCACACTGGGGGGCAAGCGCTTGCAAAGAAAATACTCCGATATGGGTACTATTGGCCTACTGTTAATCGCGATGCTGCAGACTATGCTAGAATGTGTGACAAATGCCATAAAAACGCTCAAATTCCTAGAGCCCCGCCTACTGAGATAACCCAAATGGTCAGTTCTTGGCCATTTGCGGTATGGGGAATAGATATCATCGGCACATTGCCTCTGGCCAAAGGTGGCGCGAAGTACGCCATCGTCGCAGTTGATTATTTCACCAAATGGGCTGAAGCTGAACCCCTTGCAACAATTACGACAAAGAAAGTAATCAACTTTGTAGTACGTAACATCATCTGCCGTTTTGGTCTCCCACATACTATCATCACCGATAACGGAACCCAATTCGACAGTGCTGAATTCAAGAATTTCTGTCAACGATTCCACATCCATAAGAAATTCTCTGCAGTAGCGCACGCTCAAGCAAATGCCCAAGTCGAAGCTGTTAATAAAGTTATCAAATCCATTCTAAAGAAGCAACTGGAAAAAGCCGGGGGCAAATGGGTCGACGTACTTCCTATGGCGTTATGGGACTATCGAACGACTCATAAAACTGCAACTGGTCATACCCCGTTTTCTCTATCCTATGGCTCTGAAGCCGTTATTCCAGTCTAAATGGAAGTGCACTCTCATCGTGTAACATATTATGATCCGAAAACAAATGCCATGCTACTTGCTGAATCTTTGGATCTACTCGATGAGAAGCGCGAAGAGGCTGACTTGAGGGCAGCCGCATATCGAAGTCAAGTCGCCCGACTGTACAATGCCAAGGTCCGCCCACGAACCTTCGAACTCGACGATCTCGTAATCAAAAGAATCTATCCGGTTCCTTCGCACATGAAGCCAAATTGGGAAGGGCCGTATGTGATTTCACAAAAGCTCGAAAATGGCACGTTCAAATTATCGACCGTTGACGGTCTTACTTTGCCGAGAGCTTGGAATAGCGAAAGTCTTCGTCGCTACTACATATGAAAGACTTTACTTATTTATTTTTTGTCAATTTATCCCTTTGCATTTTATTCTAGCATTTCGAGATTTAAATTTGTAATAAGGCAACTGACTTTGCCATATTTTCTCGTTTCAGCAATAAAATGCCATCTCTTCGAGGCAGAGCTGTGATTTACTGAATATGACGTACACTATCACGATACACGGAGAGCTAAGTTCCATCATGCGGTGGGATTTATTCAAATAGGGAGTGACTGTGATACGACCAGCCACTTGCTAAGTGAAATCCGAGCTCGGGGGGTGAACACTACATCAACATTCACAGGGATTGATCCACGACAATCCCTCCTCCAACTCCAAATTCCCAGAGTGCGAATTGGAGTATAAACTTCAACTCTTGGTTCCCGGAGTGCGAACCGGAGTATAAATCCATCGCTCCCAGAGTGTGAGCCAACTCCAAATTCCCAGAGTGCGAATTGGAGTATAAACTTCAACTCTCGGTTCCCGGAGTGCGAACCGGAGTATAAATCCATCGCTCCCAGAGTGTGAGCCAACTCCAAATTCCCAGAGTGCGAATTGGAGTATAAACTTCAACTCGTTCCCGGAGTGCGAACCGGAGTATAAATCCATCGCTCCCAGAGTGTGAGCCAACTCCAAATTCCCAGAGTGCAAATTGGACTATAAACTTCAATTCTCGGTTCCCAGAGTGCGAACCGGAATATAAATCCATTGCTCCCAGAGTGTGAGCCAACTCCAAATTCATAGAGTGCGAATCGGAGTATAAACTTCAACTTTTGGTTCCCGGAGTGCGAGCCAGAATATAAAACTCTATCTCCAAATTCCCAGAGTGTGAATTGAAACATAAACACCAACTCTTGGTTCCCAGAGAGGGAACCGGAGTATAAACACTAACTCCAAGTTCCCAGAGCGCGGACTGGAATATAAACGTCAACTCCAAATTCCCGGAGCGTAATTGGAGTGTAAACATAAAATAACCCTAAGTCCCCAGAGCATCGACTGAAATACAATCACTAACTCCCAAATTCTCGGAGTGTGAATTGGAGTATAAACATCAATTACAGGTTCCCGGAGAGCGAACTAAGTCATAAACATTGATAATTAATAAATTCCCAGAGTATGGGCCGAGCTGTTAATTGCAAATTGTGTCAAGTCCCCGGAGTGTGGACATGTATTCAAGGCTTATGACATAAGTGAGCACGAGCTAATCAACGCAATACTTAAGCAAAAGAGAAAAGAGTTATTTTCCATTTTATCAATAAACAAAAAAGGAGTTTGATTACATAACAAAACAAAAAAAAATCAATTAAGTGGAAGCCGAATCCACATATATACACAGCTCTAGAAGAACAAAAGAAAAGGTAAAAAGAATTGCCATTTCGCAGCCACATGATAAACCGAGAAGTTTACTCCTTCTTCTTTCGGGGTTTCTTCTTCGGCGTTTAGCCGCTAGACCCACTACCCGGCTTACTGCGAGACTTTTGTCATTCTTTGGAACATCCTCGGGATCTGGCATAATATCAACGTCTTCCTCAGAGCTGGAAGGGATAGAGATCCTTTTGTGAGGACGAACCGGAGGCAGAGGAGCCGTAACAGGTGGTGGAGCTTCGGCACTAGAAGTCGTAGCTGTGCCGACAGAAGAAGTAACCATTAAAGGAGTTAAGCTTGGTGGAGCAACATCACTTTCGGAACCACCAACCGTCGTTGCCGCAACCATTTCAGCGCTTATTTCGACAAGGATTTCTTCTTCTCGGGAAGATCGAGCCGCACTGGACACACTGATGGTCGGCATGAACGAGCTAAAAGTTGGAGCGACTCCACCCATTGCAAAAGAAGGATCGGTAAAAGGTTTGCAGGGCTGCTTGAGAAGTTCCTCAATCATCTGAGCATCAAGCGACATTGAGCTCCCCTCTCCAATCTCACTGGTTACGGTGCTAGTCATAATAGCCTCAGTAACAACAGCTCCTTGCATTGACTGCGAAATTTGCGGTACTGGAAGTGCTGGCACATCACTTTTAGTCATTGATCGAAAAGAAACGAGAATAATCAGTCAAACAATCTGTTCCAAGTTCGTTATTCTAAAACACTTAAGGAATATTTGAAATACCTTCTTTGCCTCGGCTCGGTGATAAGACGAGTTCGGAAGCAGCAGTTGTACCGAGAGACAGTTCCGGTTGATCCGGGTTATAAGTAGGAACAACATGTGGATCAACTGTAGCAGTAACTCCAGACGAGGTCGGGGCAGCAACTGAAACATCCTCGCTGCAATGTGCAGCTCCAGAACCCTCGCCAGTCTCCACATGGTGAAAACCGAGTCTCTCTCTCTCAGTAGAAATCATCGCTTCATGGAGAAGTTTCCTTTCCTCCTCACTCAACAAGCGAGACTCGAGTTCAAATTCATCCACGACACCTTCGGGAAGAGATTCTTTTTTATTCGCCACCAATTTTTTCCATACATTGAGTAGAAGCGTAGAATAATCTCCGAGCCACGAGAGATTCCTGTGCTCAAACACATTAGTGTTATAAGTGTCAAGGAGCTCATCAAACTCGGCTTCTACCCTGAACAGCTCTACCTGGATTTTCCCTTCCACTTCTGCCTCCACCGCTTCAACTTTAGCAACCGCCGCATCTCGTTCAGCTCGGAGAGACATGGCTTGCTCGCACGCTTCTTGTGCGGCCATGTTAGCATCATCTTTTTCCTTGTTCAAGTCGACAAACTTAGCCTTTAATTCCTCAAGTTCTTTGACCGCCGCATCCCGCTCGGCCTCAGCATTTTTGTACCGATGGCCCAAGTCTTCAACTAAAGTGCAATGCGCCTGTTGCATCTTCGCCATCTTAACTAAAGTCTCATCGACCATTTTCAGTGACTCAACTTCGGCCTTACGAGAGGATTCCATTTCAGACTGAAGTATATCAACAATGCGGTTCTTCTGAGCCAAGTCGGCTTCTAGTTTCTCAATAATTTTGGCTCGATCGAAGGCTAATTTTGAAGCTTTGACAGCCGCCTTGTACCATTCTTTATACTGAGCATAAAAATCGCGGGTATAGCTGAGGGCGGTGTTCACAGCCTCTTCGGGAATTCTTTTGAGATTGGGAGGAAAGATATAAGCGTCGAAGCATATTTCTGGAAAATCTTTCTTCAGTTGAGCAATTCTTATAGCCCCTTCACCAGACTGTTCGAGAGGGGCATCCTCCACAGTTACGGTCATAGCCGTATCAGTCCTAAAACGATGTGGACCAGGTTTTGAGATCTGTAAAGATGGTTGTTGTCGCAAAGGTTCAAGTGCAGGTGCCTGGCTTATGGGTGGCGGAGGAGAACGAGAGGGTGAATGGTACCTTCGGTCCTTATCAGAATGCTCCTGGCTAGAATAATGTCGGGAATGGTCCCTCTCACGATGCTCTTGCTCATAATGCCTCTGTTCACGATCACGGTCAGAATCCTTACGACGAGATTCGTAATAAGATGAAGAATGATGCACTCGCCAAAGCCTATCAAGTGTAGAAGGACGATCCGACATAGAACCTGTAAAGAAGAAACAATTCAATTAAGTACCAAGGAAAAGCACTGCAATGCATATGGAAGTCGTGAAGTGTTGTGAAAGTGTATAAATGTGCAAACCCCCCGACCAACCAGAAGCGTCGATTACACTAACGGGTAAAGATTCGCTTATATCAAGCGCTTCCCGGAGCTCTTCCAACCCGGACCCGTGGTGGAGAGATACGTAGTCCGGAATGGGAATATCGTCCAGCCCTGTGAAAAAGTCTTCGGACTGGCGAGGAGCGGCGCCGGAGACAGTAACCCCAGGTTTGGAACGGGTTACGACTACAGACTTCCATCTCTTAAACTTAGGTACAACAGCCTTGCCTTTCTGACCCTCTTCTATTCGGGAAAGGTCGGCTGCTATCTCGGTATCCGTGGGCGTTCTTTCATCATCGCTCGCTTCTCTTATCACAATGCCAGGTTTTCTTTTTGCCACTTTCTTTTTCTTCCTCAAGGCCGATTTTGCCAACCCTTCGATTACAATACTCTGGATCATCTCAATCAAACCCAGTGTCCTTAAGTTATCGTCGGTCAACAACAAGTCGATGTGCCTTGAGTCGCTTGGGACCCTTTGCAAGCTTTGAACGATGCCTCTATAATGCCCACCGGTAGGTCTCGAAATGATGGCTGTAAGAGTAACAGAGTATTAGTGCAAGTATTAAGAGTGGCCATTCAAAGATGACCTATGATACTTACGTCTGGATAACCATCTCCTGGCAGACCCTGAGGGGCATCGAACAAAAAACCACTCATTCTTGAAATAGCTAAGCCTGGTCCAGGCCCCAGTCACAACCTGACAGTTTCTGACCGCTTCTAGAAAAATGAAAGACGGGCTATCACCCCTACTCTTGAAATTGAATATGTGCCTGATCTCGTTTGGCCTTGGCGGGCGAAAAAGGCAATCCATAAATATGACAAAGACGCCATTCAGCAATGCATGCCCGTTGGGATGGAGTTGTGAAGGAGCAATTCCTAAATACGACATCATCTCTCTGATGTATTGGTTAAAAGGAGGGAGAGATCCAGCCACGCAGGCATGGCGGTTAAAGGCAGTATATCCTTCAGGTGGGTTATGTGGTCTGTCATTGGCGCTAGGTAATAAAACATCGTCCAGGGATATGTTATGTTTCGAACATATCCAGCCCAACAAAGACTCCGAGATATTGGACTGAACAGAATCGACAGGATCTTCGATAAATATGGCCTCCGGCAACTCATCCGGAGCCGGATCTATAACTTCAGGAGGGATTTCCGGAATCTCAAGCACTGGAGGAGGCGAGCTTTGTGCTTCTTGCTATTGAGAACTCAAAGATTCTATAATTAACTAACTCACCAGAAAGCGGCGTTAAATACATAAAAAGCCCATGCATCCCCCCAGTGTATAGTGTATGAATATGTCGTGCAGTGCAAGTGCTATGCATAACTTAAGCAGATTTCACAAGTTGAAACAAGATGTCCGAACGATGAAATTTTGAAATTTAAGAATGAAAGTGACCGCCATTGCTGACCGTCACTTCCACGCCATCCAGATGCTACTGACCAATTCAAGTATAAATTCATTATATTTTGGTTAAGTCACGGTGCCATCGACGAGCTCCAAAAGAGAGGTCAAGTCAAATTCGATTATGCAAGGCCGAAGCTCGCCGGAATCAAGTATGCTAAAGTTCAGTGAGTTCGTTAAAGTTCAACTTGAAATTGGTCGTAGTACAGATGTTGGAGCAAATCAGAAGAGTAGGGGTCCCAGAAGCAAGGACGTTCGAATCGATCGACTCGAATCAATGCGAGTCGAATCGCCGAACTTCGAATCGATACGAGTTGAATCGACGAACTTCGAATCGATACGCCCCGACTCCGTGTAGTTCGACTCGATGAGGCCTTGGGACGGAGAAGCAATTCGAATCCATGAGCTCTGCATAACTTCGAACAGATCAATATTGAACACCTTCGAATCCATCTGAATATCGTTACTTCGAATCGATCAGCATGAGACCCTTCTTCTTTCACAACCATCGATTCGAACCCTTGCATTCAAGATCGATTCGAACTGTTCATTCCTGGATCGATGCAAAGCAATGAAGGAAGATAGCATCCATCAATATCTATGCTCCTCCAAGACAGCATTCTACGATCGATACGAATTGAATGGTTTCGTTCCTCAGGTCCATCGAGTCGACCCATTCCAGATCTCACAACCCTTTATGATTTTCAGAAGAAAGGATTGAAATCGATGATGAAAAGTCCAGTTTCATCGTCCTGCACTCAAGTCAAACCCCTTAATTACCTAGTTGGATTCGATTGACAGAAGAAGACTTGGTGGAATTTTATCGTTTCGTGCAAAGACACGGTTGTTTCTAGCTCTAGAGGATCGATTCGAAGAAGCGGCGATGGTATTAGTAAAAAGTAAAAAGTGAAAGTGAGTCTTACCTCACGTATTTATACGGGTTCGAGAAAACGCTTGAGGCTCTTCGTCTCCTGGTCATGTTGACCTTCTACCACCGGTCACTCGCCATGCTCAATCGATTCGAACGACCGCTTAATAACACACTACGTTCGAATCCATCCCAGCGTAGAGCCGTTGCTTCGAATCCATCACATGAATGAACCCATATACCACTTCGAATCCGTTGCCCTCGAATCCATTACACGACCGAATCCATCCTAACTTTATTGATGCGAGGCGTCATCGATTCGAGGAAGCACTAAGCAAAGGCTGGATTAAAAACCATCGATTCGAGCATACGTGACTTCGAATCCATCAAAGGACATCGATGAAAGCAAACGAATCGCTATGATTTGAAAAATTACTTGTCTACCTTTTATATCAATTCAGGAGAGGATCGATACAAGAGGACGATTACAGGCAATCATAAAAACAGTGTTTTAACTCGAATCTCAAGATCGGTTCAGGAGAGGACCGATGCAGAATTCGATAACAAAACCGAACTGACAACGACTGGCAATCACGCAACGTTAACCAAAACCAAAGTGGTACATATATGCACATATGTCTGACTAATACTTGATTTGTACTATTCACAGGGATCAAATGTCCATTCCGTCATGATGTAGACGACGAACAGCCGATCGCGATCATACGACGATTGGCTACAGCAATAAAGAATACAACTCTCAGCAAAGCATGTTCTAATTGTTCAACGATAGACTGCAGCTTTTCAAAGCACGTCATGTTTACACAAGACGTACTTTGGGGGGAAAATGTTATCCCGCCTTTTGGCAAGGCTGAGATACCAAGGGACTAACTAGAAAGAGAGAGGATCATACGTCCTTAGCTTTGAATAATTGTTGGGCAACTACAAATATCGATGAATTTTGCCCGAGTCCGGATCGGGCTACGATAAATAAGACACGTCAAGCGAAGCCGTGGGAGCCAACGTTCCAAATTTCGGGGCAATCCAAGTAAGTATGCTCAAGTTATCGCCAATGGGAGATGGATGAAATGATATAGGCTCGAATCCCTCAGGAATGACATAGGTTCGAATCGATCAAAAATAAGCCATGCTCCGAATCCATCAACCACGCATTGGTTCGAATCCATCCAAGTCGCCGTGCTTCGACTCCATCAACCACGTAGTGGTTCGAATCCGTCCACAAGGCCTTGGTTCGAACCCATCAGTAGTCAGCCATGGTTCGAATCCATCAAAACACACCTTGCTTTGACTCCATCAAGCAAGCTTTAAGGTCGTATCCGTCCCATAATGCCTTAGTTCGGATCCATCCAGACCACCTAGCTTCGAATCCATCGGAATAGCTATGGTTCGAACCTATCCCCGTATGCCTTATTTCGGATCCATCAGGGCGATCTCAAGGTCGAATCCATTCATCAGTGAAGTCTTCGAATCGATTGGCTATGGAATACCCTAATCGATACAAAGGAAACTTGTGTTCAATCGATTCGAAGGAGCATACCTTCGAATCCATTACGACGAATCCATCGAGTCATAACAGCTAAAACCAAGGGTATGACCTAGAAAACTCAAAGAAAAAGGAGCATTGACCCGAAGCATGCACACCACGTCATCACCTTACGTGCAGGAGCATGGATTCGACCCTATGGATTCAAACCATATCGATTCGAACGAATCCATAGGGCGAAACACACCATCTTGGATCGATCATAACTCGAGATCTACAAATCCAAATGCTATGAAACTTTCACAGGAGCTTGCATATATATAGAAGAATGTCCACGCCAAGTTTCATCACGATTGGACATTTTTTTGATTGATTCGAACCAAGGGTCGAATCGATCCCAAAGTGGGACCGGATCTCCAGAATTCGGCCATGTGGGCCCCTCACGTGCCAGTAGCGTTCTCCCCTGATTTTAGACGAAATATCAGCCTCCTATAACTATAAATAGAGCCCCTGGTCATTCATAAAGGGGATCGGAGAATTTTTAGAGTAAGAGAACGCCTGGACACTGCCAGAATTGCTTCAGAGTACCACTGCTGCCTTTGATTTCGAATTTTGGCTTATTACTTGCTGTATTTTGACATAAAAAAGTTGTATTCTCCGAATATCAAGCAATAAAGTAACAAAACTTCATAGTGGATGTAGGCAATACGCCGAACCACTCTAAATTGTTGTCTCTCATGCAATTTACTTCCTGTTATTTGGAGTTTTTGTTAGACAATCCACATTTTAATTTACTTTCTTCATTTATTATCTCTTCAAAAACTTCCGACGAGTGTTGTGCCCAATTTTGACACAAACAGAAAGTAATCCTCGGTACCATGATATAGGCCACGTACTGTGGCGGACGGTACCCAGGTAGCCCTGCCATTGATGGAAACTCATTCTTCCTACGAGACCCTACGGTTTTGTTTGTATTACCCACTTTTGTGGCTAGTAGCTAGAATTTAATCATGTAACAATTTCGACTATTTCTTATTTACTTGAAAACCCTAGACACTATTATAATATCACTGGATTTCCTATCAAATGTTTTGGTTAACGTAAGGTAAAAACTTTTCCATGTTTATGTGTAGGAAGTCTTACGTGATACCTTTTCTTTTCAAAGGATTTTCTTAAGTTAAGCAATTTTAACCCGTTTACTCACACCAGACCCATGTCTGACCCGAGTGTTTATTTTCTAATTTATTAAACTCTTGGGTACTCATATTATGTATGAGTAGTCGAGGGATTCAGGTTGGCTTGACGAATTCTGGAGGAGATATGGAGCAGGAGGCTTCCACGTGTAGATATATTATGGTTCCGCTGTGTTTGTGTGATATCTGTATCTTGTGATATCTTGAGTTGTATAGTTAGACAGATGTTTATAACTGTCTAATATGTGTATATATAAGTTGTGTAACTCTGATGTAATATGATACTATGTAATATTTTATGTGATATATTATATTTCATTCGTTCCGCTGTGAGTTATCTGATGTTGTTGAGTTTGTTCTTCCTTATCCTTTCTTCTTTTATCCCTTTCTTTCTTAATTAGTGATGCGACTTTCTGGAGATAGAAAGTTGGATCGCTACAGGTAAAATGTTAAATCTGGAGTTATAAGCTTGTCAAAAATATGTCAAAGGCTTATAAAATTTATATTGATAATACTGAAAGTAATAGATGGGGTAAAATTGAATTTAACAGTAGTTTGTTCAACTTTAAAAATACATAGTTTAAATTGATGTTCAAAAATAGCCTTCCGAAGCACAGTCTCGAATTTTAACGAAACAAGTTTCATTGGATCCGTACTATTGTATTATTACTGGATTTCAATTTTCGTTGCATTTGGAGTTGTTCTGTGAGCGTATGACATATAAACGCGCTGTAATTTATAGCGAAAATTTAATATAATTACCGGGTTCAAAAGCTATCTTCTCCATACGATCGAATTGGGACTCAAAATGTGACGACCCGAAATTTTTAGGGATTTGAAATTGGTATATTTGATCGATTTTAAATATTTGAAAGGTTAATTTTAACTTGAATTCCAAATATCACTATTTATTTGATAATAAATTATTGAATTTAATAGTTTGAAGTTGGGTAAAATGTTGAATCTGGAGTTTTAAGCCTGTTATAAATAATTTGAGGGCCTATAAAATTTATAATGATGATACTGAAGATAATAGAATGGTTGAAATTTAATTTAAAGGTGATTTGTTCAGTTTTAATAATATATCGTTTAAAATCGATATTTAAAAATAGCCTTCCGAGGCACATCTCGGAATTCGACGAAACCAGTTCCATTGGATTCCTAATATTTAGTTATTATAGGATTTCAATTTTCGTAGCAATCGGATTTGTCATTTGACCCTGGCAGCTCAAAACGTATAGGAGCTATTTTAATCGATTTAATTTAAAATTGGTCATTTATTTCTGTAACTTGCCCATATGATCGAATTAGCCTCCGAAACACATTCCATTGTGTTCGGAATGCGGATAAAACCTTATAAACGCCAGGCAGCATACCTCAATAGGGGTTTGGAATTTTGAGATATGTTAAACGAGATATTTTGGAGTTAAATAATATTATAAAATTCCTAAGTCAAACCCTATTACATCCCATCAGCCAACCTAGCCGACCTAGGAAACGTGCTCGAGATGCTTGCATCCTTTCATTTCTTTCAGTCTGACATTTCCCCTTTCACTTTATTAAGTCACATAGTACTCTCTTTTCCATTCCTCAATTCGAAATCAATTGCAAGTAGAAAAAAATCAATGGCCGAAATTTCCTCACTTTTCATCTACTTTCCCTTCTATTCGATTCCAATAAAAAAAAGAAATATACAAGCCGAAGTCCCACTTTCTTTAAATCGAAATCAAATTTCATTTCGTTCGAACATGATGGTCTCGTATCTTTTCAAACCCAAATCAACGTTCGTTTGAAACTTATTCAGGGGGCGAGCTTCTCAAATTTGTCGAGATCGAAGAATCAACATGATGTCGCCACGATTCGGGCGAGCGCGGCTTGAGGAACTCGACAATTTCGTCGATTTGATGTTTGCTTGGGATTCGACTTAGGGAAGTATGGCCTTCGTTTCAAACAAGGGACGATGGAATCGGGTTCGGGACATCGAGGCGCTTCAGTGGATCAAGTGTGGCACAGTGCGGTGGAGTTATGGAAGGCATGACGTTTTGGGTTTGCGAATGGGTCGCGAGGAGATCAAGTTGGTCGCGTGTATCAGGGCTTGCAGAGGTGCAGTTGCCTGAGTTGTTTTTTTTGGCAAGGCCAGCCGGTTTTATAGTGGACCGTCCACTTTTTATTACGAACGTAATAAAAATTGAAGTACAGGAGCAAGGTAAAAGCACCTTAACTACTAAATAAAATACAGAAAGTACAACACAGGTACGTGACAACTATGTCACGATAACTATAAGAACCACAAAAACTAGCACTCTTCCGAGGAGGGAGAATGACCAACAACCCCAGTCACCAAGGAAGTGCACAATGGAACAGTCCAAGAGAGACCAGCAAAGGGGCGAAACCGTAGAGCAAGACAAGGGTCATAATCCACAACATCAGCACAGTAGATAAAAGATCGATCCTAGGATGGATCATCAAGCATGTCAGAATTTGAACTCGCATCCATACCATCCAAATCTAGAACTAGAGAGTCACCAGATAGTTTGTAGCGTAGGCACCTAAGGTCAAGATGATCGTTAGAAACAAACCGGAAGAAAGATTCATTTACCGGGTTATACCTCATATCAGAAATGGGATCAATCCAACATCCTTCGGGCTCATCCCAAGCTACAGGAGGCAGCAGCAAGGAAGGGACTGGAGCAACTAAAGGAGTGGCAGGAGCAACACTCGGAACCTCAGAACCAGGAGGTGAAACGGGTGTAACTAGAGGCAATGGAGGAACACTCAGAACAGGCATCGAAGCCGCAGGAGCAGGAAATGAGATAGAGGTAGGGGCAGAAGCCTTGGGGACCCAGATCCTACGACGGGGGCGCGGTAAGGGTGACTTCGGAGCAACCGCGGATGCTTCAGAGTGATGGCAGTCGATAGACAGGTGTCCAAAAGAGTGACAAGCGGTACAAATATCCGAAACCCAACCATGGCGAACTCTGACTTCGACCACATGGCCGACAGCAAGCTGAACAGAAATAGAAGAAGGGAGAGGCTTAGTTGGGGAAATTTCAATGAGAGCCTTCGCAAACATCAACTTATCACGCGCCATAGTATTGGAGTCAAAACATTTCAGCTTACCCACATTACAAGCTAACTAGTTCAATCCAATAAGAGGCTGTAGTACAGAGGGAATCTGAGAAAAATATACCCAAATAGGGATAGAGAATACTTTCTCACGTGCACACGCCACGGTAGGAGACCATGGGGTAACAATAAAAGGCCTTCCATCAACAAAAGATGGCTCCACATCCAAAACAAGCCGACGATCCTCAGAAGAGGAAAACTTCAGGTAGCACATCGTATCAATCAGCTTCACATGCAAATTCCACGAAGCTTCCAATCCCTTCGAAGCAACGTAGACGCATACGAAAGACGGTGAAGCGGATCCAAGAAAAAACCAACCAAATAGTCTGACCAAAAAACCTCACCGGCTTGTATTACACTCGGGGGAGGAATCATCACTCCATTTTCCTCAACCAAATCAAAATCAATTGGGATGTATGCACCCGCATTACGGGGCAAGGATGTGAAAAGAGAAGACCACAATTTTGAGGAGTTCATCGATCCATCAGTTACACGGCTATCAACAATACTGGGGGCAATACCAGGAGTGTGCATAGTAGTATCAGAGCATTTAACAGTGTCATTAGGAACAGATTTCTTTGGGGAAATTACACAAACATCTGATGTGCTATGTACACAACTAGGGAGACCGGCAGAAGTACACCCCTGGACAAGGTCTTGCTTACCAACGACTACACTAGTATCACACTCAACAAACACAGTAGTCTTGCCCACAACACTACCCACTTCAAGATGCTTAACAGGCTGAACAACACCCTTGGTCGCTTTCAAACTAACATCAGAAATAATAGGACCAAAATCCCCTGTGTCATTTGAACATATAGGTGACGTGCAATGTTCAGAGAAAGTAGCTTCGCCCAACCCCACGTTACAACCACTCGTGCCACCAACACCACACTCATAGTTAATTGCAGACGTACTGAAACCACTACATTTAATCAACAAATCTGACATTCCGGAGCCGTTCATAGGCAAACTCGATTTGGTACCAGGGAGAGGCGACACAGCGCGAGAACGATCAAAGCCAGATGCCACAACCCCAATAATTCCAGACGACGCAGCAGTTGATTTGGAAGCTCGAAGCGGAGGAAAGTCGGAGTGGGAATGAATTATTGGCATGGTAGCGGACTTGGTTTTGAAGGGGCGTCCAGACCTAGTCGAAGAGGGAGAGGAAAGGAGGGGAGGAGAGGGACGAGGCGGAGAGGGGGACGTGGAAAAAAAGACGCGATTAGAAGAGGGAAGTCACGGCGAGGTAGAGAGCAGAGGCTACAAACAAACGCGAATCGCCAGAAACCATTAATACTAAGTTAAGTTTTGTTTTATACTGAACTTTTTCCAGCTAGGTATTCATTCTTTCTCCTTTCGATTTAGCTTGATTTTTCAGGGAGATATTTGAATACAGATAAGAGGATATAAATACATTAAGATATAAAAGTAATTATGTTTTTAGTTTTTTAAATATGTATATGTATTAACTCATATAAGTATTTTTATTTAAAATAGGAAAATTATTTTTGTAGATTAGATTTGGAATTTTTTTTAATTTTGGTATGACAGGAAATTATATAGTAGGAATTTTTAATGTTGAAAAGTTTTCAAAATCTTTATGGATTTTTTTTTTAGTATATAATGTTCTTCTTAATTGGAAATTATTTTTATCTATTTAAAATATAGATCTACGTAGATAAACAGTAAATATGTATATATATAAATGATTTTGGGAAATATTAGATTTTGAAATCTTGGAGAGGTTATATGGATTAGATTTTCAGAATGTATATAGTTTATTTATGTAAAAGGAAATTTGTTAAGATTAAAATTATAATTTAAATAAATTATTGAATGGAAATTTATTTTCGATAAGGTCGAATGTTAATGAATAGTAAATTGTTATACAAGGTCAAATTTAGGAAGAAAACAAGGCGAAATGGAAATGGGTCGCAGACAAATTAAAGGTGAGTTAATCTCACTCATTTGGATTTAATATAAATTTAAATGGTTAAATGTAAATAATTGGTTGATTGATTTAATTTATTTGATGTGCTATATTATATATAGTAGTATTAGTATATATTGGGTGATAGATTTCTTGCGTTGTTTAGTGGATAAGACCCTATGCACCGTATAATAGCGGATGATATTATATAAATCCCATATACCGATATTCCACCTCGAAGTGGAATTGGTATTGTTCTAACACCTGTGGATGCAAGGAAACAAGTTGGAGGGATCCAAGTGGATTCCTCACAATATATGAATTATTTCCATAGTTGATGATGCATTTATTTATATACTGTGAAAGGTAAATTTGGGAATTAAATTGTGTTGTGTTATGATTGGATAAATATAATTTGGGATTCTAAAATATAATTAGAACAAATTGGGTGGTTTGATAGGTAATTACTTAATGTAATTAATAAAATATAATTACGTAGGGAAGTAATTAATAAATAATTACTGGATGAAATTAGTTAAATGATGATTTCTTAATAGAAGTAAATTGGGTATAATTACTTTGTGTAATTAATCAAGAGATTAATTAAGATAATTAATTAAGGAGTAATTAATTTATTTAATGAAGTAAATAAAAAGGTAGATAATTATAGGTTGAGATAAATCAAGAGTGATTAATATTTGTGGTTTAATTAACGATTTAATTATTTAATGTAATTAAATTAGATTGGTATAGATTGAATTGTAATTAGAAATCATTAATTTATATAATCAGTGATGTAATAAAAGATTGGTTAATTAAGATTGATTAATCAATAATAAGTGATTTATGAGAAATTAATTAATAACTAATTAAGGATTAATGTAGTAAATTAATTTGTGAAGTAATTAATGATTAATTATTGATTTTGGTTAAGAATAATTTATTTGTATGATTAATTAAAGATAATTACCTGAATGTAATTGAAGGATAATTAATCCAGGGTGATTAATTAAGATGGATAATTAAGCGATGATTGATTAATTGATTTGAAATTAATTGATGTTAAGTGAAGGAATCTAAGTGATTGAGGTTAGTAATTCAATTAGAATTAATTAAATTAATTTGGAAGTGATCAGGTTGCTTATGGATGATTGAATGGTATTGGATGCCTTGAATAAGATTCGAAGAGACCGGGGTCGAGTATTTGGAAATACCCGAAACCACTTCGAATATTTATAGATTGATATGTGAAATCTATAGGCTGGAATGAAATGATTTAAGTGAATTGGACAATTTAATCTAAGTTTTGGTACTTAGAAAATTGATCTGTGAAATAGGTGATGTCTATAGCAAATTATGAATTTGTAAATTGATACGAGTTACCCCGGGCTTTAAGTAAGTTCCTTGCATTGGAATTTCATGTTAGATGAGTTTAGTCACGCTAGTTTCCAGCCTGACCCAGGTTTTACTTTGATGTAATGCTCGGGTCAGGCCGAGTATTACAGATTTTCATGCAAGGACGTTCTGGAGCTCAAGGGGCGAGCCGGATGGCAAGAACGTATAGAGTATTTCTGCTGTATTATATTATTGTAAATCTAAGACATGATAATTGTGTATATCCAGTGTCTGTATATATGTGTAACTCTGATGAAAATGTATTTGACAGATACAGAATTCTTCTGTAAACTGTTATTATTTGTTATTATATTTTATCCACTGCGAATGTGAGATGTTGTTTCTGATCTTCTTCTTCTTCTATCACTTTCTTCTTTTTCCTAGCTATCTAGGATTTTCGGGATCGAAAATTTCGGGTCGTTACAGTTGGTATCAGAGTTGAAAGGTTAAGCGAGAACTTTGGCTTTTGGTGGGATTACTCATTAAGGATAGGGTCAATGGTACGCTAGAATGAGTTGAGTGTGTGTGTGTGTGTGTGTGTGTGTGTATGAGAGCTTACTTGTTAATTGCTTATATTAAGATTTTAAATGATTTTATATAAGAATATATTTTGATATATAAAGCAATATTTCCTTCTAATAAATATTTAGGTGATTGGTAGTCAGATTATTGGAATTAAATTAAGAAGTAATATAATACAACCAAACTGAAATCTTGAATTGGGATTAAATTAAGTGGTAATAGAAATACAACCAAAGTAAAATTAAATGAAGGTAAGTTTGAAATGGATTTAGAATTAAATGGTTTAAAGAGATAAGTTGATTTGATTTAAAGGATTAGATCAACATTTTAAAATTTAACTCGAAATTATATAATTCGGGATGGTTTGAATTTGAAATTTGAATTGAATTCGTTCAAACTTGAATTCGATTAGAATTTGGAAAGAAATCGAGATTAATTCAACTTGAATTGGGGTTAAATCAATTTCAATGGAAATTGAAGTTATTCAAATTGGAATTGGGTCAATTTAAATGGAAGTGGAAATTTAAATCAAAATTGAAGGGGAAGCGAACAGTTATGACTCTAGACTATTTTCAATATAACTTGTTTTGATATAAACTTATTTTTCCAAGCTATTTAATATATACAACCTTTCTTTTTAAAGCCAAATTATTTTATATTTATTTTACAATTATTTTTGGAGCTATTTAACAAATTTTCAACTGTTTTATAAACTAATCACTATTTTTCAACTATTTTACAAATTAATTACTATTTTACAATATCTTGCAATTATATAAAATTTCTGAAACTATTTAACTATTTTTCCACTATTTTACAATTAGTTAACTATTTTACAGATATTTTACAAACTAATAATTATTTTTCAATGACTTATCTATTTTAAACTTTTCAAGCTATATTCTGAATTTAAGCTGGATAGAGTTTAAACTATTTATGATTGAATATCTATTTGGGATAAGGATTAAAGTGATAATCCATTGGAATTGAAACAATTGTGATTTTATGGTTAAAAATTAAAGGAAATGTGAATAGAAAGAGAAATTGATATATTTGATAATCAGTGAAGATAAATACGTAGGATGTACGTATATTATTCTATTCGCATAGTGATTTGATTCAGACTCGAGTACAGAATTTCGAGATAGTTATATCGATCCGAGTCGGGATTTTTCACTCGATTTTTGACGGCGAACCTGAATATAGATTGTTGATTGGTTCTGGATGTTCTCTATCATAGTTATAGCTATGCAAGGAGAATGACGGTTTCTGATCAAGAAACCAGATCTGTGTCCGCACTAGTAAGTCGGGTAGACGATACTAGTTCCGAAGTGAAATTGTATGATCGAGTGAGAGATCAGATTTGTATAGCGTACGGATGATAAGTGTACATCGTATGGCTTTGAATGAAATTGATATTGGAAATTTGGGGATAAGAAGGTGAAATGATTTCTTTCGAAATGAAAGTATATTTTTTGAAATATACAATGGATAAAAGTGAAAGTTGGATATTTTTATGATGATAAGTAAGGTGGAAACAACTTTATATAAAAAAAGAGTAATCAAATTTGAATATTTGATTTTGAATAAACAAAGTTATATGTCTTTGTTATATAAATTAAATCTCCCTTGTTGAATCTATTGCCGGAAGGAAAGGATTTTGAAGGTGTTTGAGGTATAAAAGAAGTTTTATACAAGTTGGAAATGATCCAAAGTTTTAAAAAAAATTAATTATATATATCTATATATACATAAAGGATCTTATGAGGATTTTGTAAAAAGGTTTTGGGAACCTTTGGATTTGGAAAGGCTTTTGATTTTTGGGTAAAATCAATATTGGAATTTGGAAAGCCTAGTTTGAGAATTATCGATTTTGGGATAATCGATTTTGGCGAAAAGGAGATTTATATGAGATTCATACTAGGTGTATAATTTGGAAGATACTATATGTGTATAGTATAAAGTGTTTTGATAATGGCTTTGGGGAAAAAGGCGCTCCTTTGAAATGAACTTCTCAGGAGTACCACCGGGTGGTGCTGCCCTGAACCCTAAGGGGGGTTCTAAAGTTGATCCTGTGAGTAGTCCGAACAAAACTAGTTCATGAGGATTATGATTAGTGTGTAGCGAAAGTCGAGGGCGCTGATGCCTATAGAGGCGTTTGGGTTATACTGTGATGACAGTGTAACTCGATGTCACTGCGATCTTCTACAGACCATAGCGAAAGTCGTGTGTGCCGCTGAGAGCCAACAGTCTACGTTTGATTTTATATCGGTAGACTACGACCTATGGTAACATAGTGAAAGTCCTGTGTGCCACTGAGAGCTAATAGTCTGTGTTTGATTTTACACTGGTAGACTGCGACCTATGTAGGAGTAGAGAAGTTTCATTTTCACAGCGAAAATCGAGGGCGCTAATGCCTACAGTTACAAGGACTTTTGATGTGATGGCAACGTAACCCTGGAATGTAACCGCGATCTGTTGTGGGTTCCATGGCTAATCGAGGGGCGTGGAGTGCCTATAGTTACATGGTCTTTTGCTGCGATGGAAACGTAACCCAGGATGTAACCGCGACCATGGATGGGGGTGATGATTTCCAGAGCATTCTTACCAAAGATATTTCCTCTATTTTAAAAAAAAATGTTTTTGATATTTTTAATAAAATTATTTTCCAAGTATTTCCACTGGATGCTGAAAATGGGTCTGCTATGTACTTATAGATTTTCAGTACTACGCCAGATCAACGTAAGACCAAATTACTGTGAGAACAAGGATGGACTGGTTGAGACATCGAGTTATAAGAAGTATTTTTTATAAAAAGCTATTTTAATAACAATATGTGAATTTAAAAGTATTTCTAAATTTTTAAAATAAAAGATATGTTGTGGCAAGTTGATAAAACTATTTGGTTTTGGAAAATAGTAACGGGTATTGGACCATTCTTCCTAACTAGTAATTTTGGGGACGAAATTATTTTAAGGGGGAGGAATGTGACGATCCAAAATTTCTAGGCATTTGAAATTGGAATATTTGATTGATTTTAAATATTTGAAAGGTTAATTTTAACTTGAATTCCAAATATCACTATTTATTTGATAAAGAAATCATTGAATTTAATGGTTTGAAGTTGGGTAAAATGTTGAATCTGGAGTTTTAAGCCTGTTAAAAATAATTTGAAGGCTTATAAAATTTATAATGATGATACTGAAGATAATAGAATGGTTGAAACTTAATTTAGTGGTGATTTGTTTAGTTGTAATAATATATCGTTTAAAATCAATATATAAAAATAGCCTTTCGAAGCACAGTCTCAGAATTCGACGAAACCATTTCCATTGGATCCCTAATAGTTAGTTATTATCGAATTTCAATTTTCGTAGCAATCAGAGTTGTGTTTTGACCCTAACAGCTCAAAACGCACAGAAACTGTTTTAATCAATTTAATTTAAATCAGTCATTTATTTCCGTTACATGCGCATATGATCGAATTAGCCTCCGAAACACGTTCCATTGTGTTTGGAATGAGGATAAAACCTTATAAACACCTAGCAGCATACATCAACAGGGTTCGGAATTTTGAGATATGTTAAACGAGATATTTTGAAATTAAATAATATTATAAAATTCCTAAGTCAAACCCTATTACATCCCATCAGCCAACCTCGCCAACCTAGGATACATCCTCGAGATGCTTGCTTCCTTTCTTTTCTTTCAGTCCAACATTTCCCCTTTCACTTTGTTAAATCACATAGTACTCTCTTTTCCTTTCCTCAATTCGAAATCATTTGCAAACAGAAAAAAATCAGTGGCCGAAATTTCCTCCCTCTTCATCTCCTTTCCCTTCTGTTCGATTTCAATAAAAAAAATACAAGCCGAAGTCCCACTTTGTTTAAATCGAAATCAAATTTCATTTCGTTTGAACATGATGATCTCGTATCTGTTCAAACCCAAATGAATATTGGTTTGAAACTTATTCAAGAGGGGGTGAGCTGCTCAAATTTGTCGAGGTCGAAGAATCAATGCGACGCGTCGCGATTCGGGCGAGCACGGCTTAAGGAACTCAACAGTTTCGCCGATCTGATGTTTGCTTGGGATTCGACTTAGGGAAGTATGGCCTTCTTTTCGAACAAGGGATGATGGAGTCGGGTTCGAGGAATTGAGGCGCCTCTGTGGATCAAGTGTGGCACGGTGCGGTGGAGTTTTGGAAGGCACGACGTTTTAGGTTCGCGGATGGGTAGTGAGCAGACCAAGTTGGTCGCGTGTGTCACGGCTTGCCGAGGTGCAGTTGCCTGAGTTGTTTTTTCAGCTAGGTATTCAGTCTTTCTCCTTTCGATTTAGCTTGATTTTTCAGGGAGATATTTGAATACAGATAAGAGGATATAAATACAGTAAGATATAAAAGTAATTATGTTTTTAATTTAGTAAATATATATATGTATTAACTCATATACATATTTTTATTTAAAATAGAAATAGGAAAATTATTTTTGTAGATTAGATTTGAAAAGAAAAAAAAAATTAATTTTGGTATGAGAGGAAATTATATAGCAGGAATTTTTAATGTTGAAATTTTTTCAAAATCTATATATATATTTGTTTTAGTATATAATGTTCTTCTTAATTGGAAATTATTTTTATCTATTGAAAATATAGATCTACATAGATAAACGGTAAATATGTATATATATAAATGATTTTAGGAAATATAAGATTTTAAAATCTTGGAGAGGTTATAAGGATTAGATTTTCAGAATGTATATAGTTTATTTATGTAAGAGGAAATTTGTTAAGATTAAAATTATAATTTATATCAAATTAATGAATGGAAATTTGTTTCCGATAAGTTTAAATGTTAATGAATCGTAAATTGTTATACAAGGTCAGATATGGGAAGAAAACAAGGCGAAATGGAAATGGGTCGCAGACAAATTAAAGGTGAGTTAATCTCACTCATTTCGGTTCAATTTAAATTTAAATGGTTAAATGTAAATAATTGGTTGATTGATTTAATTGATTTGATGTGCTATATTATATATAGTAGTATATAGTATATATTGGGTGGTTGATTTCGCGCATTATTTAGCGGATGAGGCCCTATGCGCCGCATAATAGCGGATGATATTATATAAATCCCATACACCGCGATATTTTACCTCGAAGTGGAATTGGTATTGTGCTAACACCTGTGGATGCAGGAAAGCAGGTTGGAGGGATCCAGCTGGATTCCTTACAATATAGAAATTATTTCCATAATTGATGATGCATTTATTTATATATTGTGAAAGATAAATTTGGGGATTAAATTATGTTGTGTTATGATTGGATAAGTATAGTTTGGGATTCTAACATATAAATAGAATAAATTGGGTGGTTTGATAGGTAATTACTTAATGCAATTAATAAAATATAATTACGTAGGGCAGTAATTAATAAATAATTACTGGATGAAATTAGTTAAATGATGATTTGTTAATTGAAATAAATTGGGTATAATAACTTTGTGTAATTAATCAAGAGATTAATTAAGATAATTAATTAAGGAGTAATTAATTTATTTAATGAAGTAAATAAAAAGGTAGATAATTATAGGTTGAGATAAATCAAGAGTAATTAATATTTATGGTTTAATTAATGATTTAATTATTTAATGTAATTAAATTAGATTGGTATAAATTGAAATGTAATTAGAAATCATTAATTTATATAATCAATGATGTAATAAAAGATTGATTAATCAATAATAAGCAATTTATGAGAAATTAATTAATAACTAATTAAGGATCATGTAATTAATTAATTTGTGAAGTAACTAAAAATTAATTGTTGATTTTGGTTAAGAATAATTAATTTGTATGATTAATTAAAGATAATTACTTGAATGTAATTGAAGGTTAATTAATCCAGGATGATTAATTAAGATGGATAATTAAGGGATGAATGATTAATTGATTTGAAATTAATTAATGTTAAGTGAAGGAATCTAAGTGATTGAGGTTAGTAATTCAGTTAGAATTAATTTGGAAGTGATAAAGTTGCTTATGGATGATCGAATGGTATTGGATTCCTTGAATGAGACTAGAAGAGACCGGGGTCGGGTATCAGGAAATACCCGAAACCACTTCAGATTTTTATAGATTGATATGTGAAATCTATAGGCTAGAATGAAATGATTTAAGTGAATTGGACTATTTAATCTAAGTTTTGGTACTTAGAAAATTGATCTGTGAAATAGGTGATGTCTATAACAAATTGTGAATTTGTAAATTGATACGAGTTACCCCGGGCTTTAAATAAGTTCTTTGCATTGGAATTTCATGTTAGATGACTTTACTCACGCTGGTTTCCAGCCCTATCCGGGTGTTACTTTGATGTAATGCTCGGGTCAGAATGAGTATTACAGATTTTCAGGTAAGGACGTTCTGGAGCTCAGGAGGCAAGCTGGATGACAAGAACATATAGAGTATTTCCGTTGTATTATATTATTATAAATCTGAGACATGATAATTGTGTATATCCAGTGTCTGTATATATGTGTAACTCTGATGCATTATAAATGTACTTGACATATATAGAATTCTTTTATAAACTGTTATTATTTGTTATTATATTTTATCCGCTGCGAATGTGAGTTGTTGGTGTTTCTGATCTTCTTCTTCTTCTATCTCTTTCTTCCTTTCCCTAACTATTTGGGATTTTCGGGATTGAAAATTCCGGGTAGTTACACGAAACCTTTTCCATTGCGTTCGAAATAGGGGTATAACATTATAAATGCCTAGCGGCATGCCTCGATAGGAAATTAAAATTTCATGTTGCGTTTATCGAGACAATCTGAATTTGAATTTAATTAAATATATATTAATTTATATAACCTAAGTCAACAAGCAAAGATTCTTTCCCCATTCTGTTCTCTTTCTACATCAAAACTTTTTGTCCTCACTGTAGCCAACCTTCTCCTACACGCCACCCTCTTATGTCTTTCACCTTCCTATATAAACCACGTATCCTTCTTTCAGTTCAACAGAGAAAACGAAATCATTCGTTTCAGAAATATAAAACTAAAATAAAATTAATGGCCGAACTTCGATAATCTCTGCCTCAAGTATACTTCATTCCCTTCCCCAATTTCAAACCCTTGGCTTCCTTCATTTCCATTTCCCTTCACAAGCAGAATCAATTTTTTGTTCCTCAAAACAAAAGGAAAACGCACGAAATCACATGGCCGAGGGAAAATAGGTCGCGATTTCGAATTGCAAAGGGGAGATGAGCTCGACAGGGCAACACATGGGCGACTGCAAGAAGGAGAGGAGGGCGTAGGCGAGGCAATAGGGGTATGGTCGAGTTCGATGGAGTTCTCGACGGTGTGTTTGGGTTTCATGGAGAACGTGGAAAGGCGACGATGTCGGCATCGCGTTGGTGAAGCTTGCGCACGAAGTAGCGGCATTTCAATCGAGGAGTTCGGTGGACTGAGTCATCGTCGCGTGCGATGGTGGGCAAGGTAGAGGGTTGTAGCTATGACATCTGTCCCTTTTTGGTATTCTATTTTAAAAAAATTTGAATTGATGTTGCTTAAGCTTAAATTATTATTTAATTGTGATTCCGATTTCAATTATCAGACGATTTGTTTTAGCAGGGTTGGGAATGTTTTGATTCGAAGAAAAAGATATATATAGATCAACTTACTATTTAAAAAAATGTACATTTGTGTATATACGGGAATAACGATATATATATAGATATTTATAAATACACATACATATTTTAATATATATAGTTAAGCACAGAAATTTTTTTATATGGATAAGATTTTGAAATGGAAACTTTAAAATGTCGAAGTGTATATATAAAATTGGACTTTTAAAATTGATATACATTATTTTTATAGGTATGTATATATAGTTCAAAAAGAAAATAAATATACGTATACATATATTAAACCTGCCATTAAATTTTAAAACAATGTATTGGTGATTAACGTGTTTAATCAACTTATTTAATCATTTTAGTTACTAAGATAATTATTTGTCATAGGAAAATTATTTAAAATTTAAATTATTGGGTTAAATGGAATTATTAGTTAATTAAAAAGGATAATTGATTTGTTCGATTTTTGAAATGTTAATAAACTATATAATTGTTATCCAAGGTCTATAGTCATGAAAAATCAAGTCGGGTTAGATGGATGGCAAAACAAAAATCAAAGGTGAGTTAATCTCACTCATCTGGGTTTTATATAAATTTAAGTGGTTAAATTTAAATAATTGGTTGAATGATTGAACTAATTTGATGTGCTATATTATACATAGTAATATATAGTATATATTGGAGTGATTGATTTCCCGCATTATATAGCGGATGGGACCCTATGCGCCGCGTAATAGCGGATGATATTTTATAAATCCATATACCGCGATATTCCACCTCGAAGTGGAATTGGTATTTTATTGTGCTAACTCTGTGGATGCAGGGAAACAGGTTGAAGGGATCTAACTGGATCCCTCAAAATATTTAGATTTTTTAAAATATTCTGTGATATAATTATTTGCTATCCTGTGATGAATTATATTGATAAATGGAAATGTTGGATACAATGGATGATTTAAAATATTTTGGTGAACCAAGTTATCAAAATCTGTAGAAATGGGATTTCTGAAAAGAAAATAAAAGAGTGAATTTTGAGTAAAATAATCATAGAAATTTGAATAAATTTAAAATGAAATGGAAGAGAATAAAAAGTGATTTCTGAATTCTAATAAATAGAATTCCAAGTGCGGGAAATGAGATTTTGAATAAATGGGAATAAGTGATTTTATTTTTAAACTCAAGTGATATTATTTCAAGAAATAAAGAAGTTATTGTGAAACTAAAGGTTTGAATTTAGTTAAAAGGATAAAGAAGGAATTTGGAAAATCTGAAATTGGTGTTTTCAGTTAAAAAGATTTTAAATCATAATTAAGGAATAAAATCTAAAGTTAATGGATTTTGAAATAAATTGAGTAAGTAAAGAAATTTATTTCAAAATGCAGTAAATTGGAAATCAATTTGAGAATTGATTTAAGTGTTTCAAATTGGAATTTTAAGAAGGATGAGGCTAAGAAATTTATAAATTGGGTTTATAAAGCGAAGTGATAAATCAGTGGATATTTGGAAGAGTAAATTCATGGTGGAAATTTATGGAGGGGATGTGTAAATTTGTTTAAAAATAAATAGTGATTTATTTTTAAAGATGTGAAAGAGAAGCGTATTTCCCTAGATAGACAAGTACGTTTCAAAGCAAATTTTTATATATAAGTTAAAAGTTTTAATGTTGTTTTAAAAAGCATGTTTTAGAAAATTTATTATTTCTAAATGTTTAAATTCTGAAGTAAGTATTTTTCAGATCTATTATCATAGTAATTATTTAAAGGTGACTTGGTATTTTGTTTTAAAGGATAAAATCTAGTTTTATGTTTTATAAATTAACCTCATTTTAATTATTCGTAAAGTATATATTTTTAATAAAGTATTGAAGTAGTTTCAATGTACATGTTAAAGTATATTTTATAATAAGTGTTTTGAATGATTTGTACTTGGTGATTTCAGTGGAAATATAAAAATATTTGGGAAATGTGTTCTGTGAGAGGAAGATGGTTTGGCACTGTCTTCAAAGGGTTGAAAAGTGGAAATATATCTTGTGAAGATATTTTGAGATTAGTAAATAATTTGGAGAAATTATTTATGTTGGATGGATGTTTGTGAATATTAATTGATAGTTAAATAACCGACTATCAATATTGGACAATGCGCTGATCATTTCCAAGAGACCGGAATCATGATTAATTTCTCGAAAACCACTTCGTTCGGTTTATACGTTTTCATGGAAAAACGAGTTCGTAGTCGAAGATGTGGCAATGAAATGCAAGGGCTAGTCGCTACTAATCTTGAGGGTGATCCCAAAATGGATGTAGTAGGAATAGTGCCTTCGGTTCCGTTCGAACCCGGGACGGACTTGTATGGATGAATGCTTTCGGGACATCGTCAGGTGGAGATAGGCATTCTAAGTGAAACGTTCTAAAAAGGTAACGCTTAGCCTCAAGCCTCATCCACCAGGAATGACTGAAAATCAGGGGTTATGCAGTAAGGTTAAGTGGGTAGCTCCCATTAGGGTGAGGTCATCCCTGTCAAGATGTCCTTTTTTATTCGGCTTAGTGGTGCAGTTGTTGATCCCAACCATAGGGTGATCTTACTTGGGATTATCCAGTAAGGGGTATTCCCGGTCTTGTGTTGCAAGAGATTGGGAGTAATCCTCTGTACGATGATCTAGGCCATGTACTGTGACAGGTGGTACCTTAGTGCCCAGTCATTAGTTGGAAATCCATTCTCCCTACGTGCCATTATGATTTTTGTTTTGGAACACACTTCGTGGCTGTATGCTGGAATTTAATCATGTAACAATTTCAGCTATTTGAATAAGTATTTGTATATAGACACTACTAAAATGTCAGAGGATTTTGATAAAAGTGTTTTGGCTATCGTAAGGTAAAAACCCGAGATGTTTATTTGTGGCGTGGTCTTACGAGATGCTTTTGATTTCCAAAGGATTTTTGAAACTTTAATAATCAATTTGAGTGGTTTTCTCACGTTGGTTTTCCAGACTGACTAGGGTGTTATTTAACTATAATGCTTGGGTCAGACCGAGTATTATAGGATACAGGAAAGGATGCTGTGGAGCTTAGGAGATGAGTTGGATGGCGATACGTACTTCCGTATTTGTGTTAAATATTCCGCTGTGTATTCAGATTGTGAGGACAGGTTATGATTACTGTCCAGTTGTGCGTTATGTATACTCTGATGATGTAATGTATAAACAGATTTTCTTTTGTGTAAAGATCATTTATTATCTATTATATTTTATTCCGTTGCGATGGTTAGATTCTGATGTTGTTTTCTATTTTCTTCTTCTACCTCTTCTTCTTTAACCCAAATGGTTCATATTTCCGTACATCTTTAGTTGATTGAAGGAGAATAGTATCGACTCTAGGGGTACGGAACTGCGGATCGTTACATTTGGTATTAGAGCGGAAAGGTTAAGCGAGAACCTTGGCTCTGGTGGGGGATTGCTCATTTGAGATAGAGTCAGTAGTACTCCGAAATGAGTTTGAGCGTATTAATAGTTATGAGCGCGTATTTGTTAGTGGATATAAAAATGGTCTTATATTGTGTTGATTGATTTATTGAGTGGCATATGAACCTTCATCGTCACAGTCTGGACAACTGTATCGAAGGGGTTTCTAAACACTTGAATAGGACAATTCGACACAATATTGTTTTCGAAAGCGGTTAAATGAAATAATTTTACCCAAACTATATTTTGATATAAAAGAAATATTTTCTTAAATTTTTATATAACTTGGATGTTTGGATGATAATATTCTAAACAAATAAGATTATAAAAATTGGAATGACTTGGATAATGTGACGACCGCCCATGACTCCCGCACCAAAACAAGGAAATAATGCGCTGAAAGGCGTGCCAGGCAGCCATGGACGATAGTCAGGGTAAAACAAAACAAAAGAATCTCTATCGCATAACTCACAGCGCATGGATAAAATACAATAGAGAAATATAATATAGTGAAGCTCCATAGAACAGAACATCATCATATAAGCATCACAGTAGTTTTGTACAATCATCTACTCAAATCCATACATGAAAGCCTCACTACAAATCACTCAACCAAATACAGCAGCGGATACCCAGTACATATAGTAAGAAAACTAATATGCAAAGCCTCCTGCTCGTCTTCGTCATCTTCAGCGTAGAACTCCTAGCACAGCACCTGTCACCTGCTACCTAGTCTGCCCATCCCAAACATGGATGAACAGCCCAAGGTAATAAGAGGAGACATAAAACCTTGAGTCAGACAAAGTCTTAGTGAGCAGTAAATTAACTATCAAACATACCAAAAGAGCATAAAGGATAAAAGGAATAGGAACCAAACCATCCCACTCCACCTCTTTCTACAGTGATAGCCCCAGACATACACTAAGGAGAAGCAAGCATAACAACATAGACAATTAAGGTAAAGCGAATACCACTCGAGTCAAGGACGATGTTTTCCAAATACAAACCCCCAAGGCCTAAACCAAGATCAGATAAGCACCCAGAAAACACCGCTCTTGAAGCCGAATGATAATACAACCAAACATCCATGACTCTGGCTATCACTGTCATCCTTGCCTCGATTTCACCGTTAGTTGAATGACCATCTGTCAAGGGCTAATGGTAACCCCGGTTCTAACCATAACTCCGCACACTGCCTTGTGCCTAGGACTTATCTACTTTGCCCAGAGTACTCAACTACCTACCTGTAGTCTTTTGGGTGTCCCGACTACCTACCTGTAGTCGTTATGGGCGCCCCATGTACTCCTGCTTTTGAGCATGCTAGAACCTTCAACAACGACGAGATCCAAGCCTCCTAGCCATCCTTCTTGACGACTATCCTCATACAAGCTCAAGCTACCTCTTGAACAATCCATTATCAACCAACTTGAACTACTCTTCAAGTTATCAACATGCTTGGAATGATCCCTGCTTGGATTAAGCCAAGACTCACATCATACTTCGCTTCATCGCATCAAAGCAAAGTCTCAACTCAACAACATGGTTTGCCTCATCAAATCATGGCAAAGTCCCATCTCAACATCATCCAATCTATACATATGAGCTTCAACATCCGCTACATATGCCTTAAGCAGCTTTCACCATTCAAGAGCCTTCTTCCATAGCTTTTGAATCCTCTTTCATCATCTTGTTCCAAATCAACTACTAGCTAACTTGGAAACAATCAAATCAATCATACATTCAAATAATCAATCATTCAAACAAGATCTATTAAGCAATTTAAGCAATATCAACTATAATGGCAATTTCGTAAATAAACGAGCAAAAGTCCAACATATGTGAAATCATGGTTTTTAGCATAGATCTATCAATTATAAAACATGGGATTTGTCTCTAATGCTTATTAAACAAACTTGCATAAGTAAACATCTTCCAAAAACCATGGATCTAGACTTCGATCTAAGAAAAATGCATGAAATCTCTAACTTTAACACTCAAACAAGCCACCAATCCAATATACTCCCTTGGATCCGCGTGAGAGATAACTACCACTCACCAAATCACCCAAACACTACAAAAACTACACACTTCAGATCTGGACAGCGAAGATCAAGGTTTGATCCGGCAATATCTCGCTCCAATCGATGAATTCTAGCTCGAACGGATGAAGATCTTCAACTTTGGCACTTGGATCTTCGATCTCGATCTTCGATCTTGGATGGATGTTAGAATTAGATTGGAATGGAGAAAAGAAGATGAAGAAATGTTGTAGTCGAGTCTTCAAAATGGCAGCACTTCGTCGCTCCGAAATCTGGTGCCAAAAAGTGAGCCGAACCCCTCTATTTATAGGCTAGAACCTCCCTGAGTCGTCGCCCCATGAGTCGGTCCCGACTCATCATGAGTCGTCCACGACTCATCTCCTGCCGACTCACGACCTAGCACAGCCGACCCTGCGACTTAACACTAACCCAGATGCCGACTTAAATTCTACCGACTCAAAGACCTAACGACTCAACACAGCAAGAAGGTCACACGACTTAAGACACATACGACTTACGACTCATCGTTAAGTCGTGCCTACCGACTCAGTTGCAAACGACCTAACAACACAGCCTTATGGCCGACCTAAGTCCTAGCCGACTCAACTGCACAGCCTTCCGACTCAAGCCAACGACTCAATACACCAAGGCACAAGGTCATACGACTCAAACCCAAACCGACTCAACAATACACACTCACGACTCAACTATGATGCCGACTCACGACTCATCAGGCCCTACGACTCAAAACCCTGCCGACTCATTATCCACGACCTAAGCCTAAACCCCTTAAGTCGCTACACCCTTAACCCGTTAACTCCTTAACTCGGCAAACCCTATGAGTCGTAACTCGTTGACTCGGCCACACTTCTTATCTCGGCCCTCTATGAGTCGGTCATCCTATGAGTCGCCTAACTTCTTGAGTCGGTCCATCCTTATCTCGGCCAACACTTTAAACCGCTACCCCTCCTTGAGTCGGTCCCCTATGAGTCGGTCACGACTCATCACTTGTACCCGGGTTAACTTCTAAACGACTCAAGCTAGAAGCAACACAAACAACACTAACAACCTGTAAATTCTACGATTTATCGACACGTAAAAATACGGGTCGTTACATTCTCTCCCCCTTAGGAATTTCGCCCCCGAAATTCCAAGCAAACAACAGAAATCAAAATTATTCCGCATGCCTATCATCCATGGCAATCAACAATCCATGCAACCAATTCTAACCTAGCATGCAGAATTCTAAGACTTAGAACAAGCTACAAATTCATGAGATGTCACGACACTTTAGGGCCATACCTCGAAGAGTTCGGGATGAGCTGCCTTCATCCTCTCTTCCTCCTCCCACGTACAGTCGTTAACATCATCACTCCATTGTACCTTGAGCAACGTAATCGTCTTCCTCCTAAGCTGTTTCGTATCGGTTTCAACAATACGAAGCGGCTTACGAGGTCTCGAAACAACAGGATCAACCTCCAAGTCTTCACAGCTATCAGCAGAAACCACCGTAGTTGGGTCGTGCATATACTTCCGTAGATAAGATACATGAAAAACACTGTGCACACCCGCCATCTTTTCCGGTAACTCCAATCTATAAGCGAGCTTTCCAATACGCTCGATAATCGGGAATGGTCCAACAAATCTCGGAGTTAACTTTCCTTTCTTCCCGAATCTGATGACACTCTTCAGAGGAGAAATCTTCACAAAAACCATATCACCTACGTCGAATTCCAAATCCTTACGACGATTATCGGCATAACTTTTCTGACGATCTTGGGCTGCCTTCATTCGTTGCCGAATGATCTCTATACAATCTGAAGTCTGTCGAATCATCTCTGGCCCAAGTATCAGCTTTTCTCCAGTTTCCAACCAACATGTCGGAGAGTTACACGGTCTTCCATATAATGCCTCATATGGTGCCATACCAATACTCGACTGATAACTGTTATTATAAGCAAACTCCACCAAATGAAGGTGATCTTCCCATGATCCTCCGAAGTCCAAAACACATGCTCTAAGAAGATCTTCCAAAACTCGGTTGACTCTCTCAGTCTGACCATCTGTTTGAGGGTGATAAGCTGTACTCAAACACAACTCAGTTCCCAAAACCTCCTGGAAGCTCTTCCAAAATCTACTAGTGAACAATGGATCTCGATCGCTCACTATACTCTTCGGAACACCATGGAAACGAACTATCCACTTCACATATAATTCAGCCAACTTCGATGCAGTCCTAGTCGATCGAACAGGAATGAACCTTGCACTCTTGGTCAAACGATCTACTATGACCCAAATCCCTTCATTCCCTGCTCTTGTCCTAGGTAGACCATCGATAAAGTCCATCGACACTTGCTCCCACTTCCATGTAGGAACCTCTAATGGCTGAAGCAATCCACTGGGCTTCTTCTGCTCAGCTTTCACCAACTGGCAATTCATACACTTGGAAATAAAATTTCCAACATCCTTCTTCATACCTTCCCAGTAGTAGGTTCTCTTCATATCCCGATACATCTTATTTCCACCTGGATGAATTGTCAACTTCGAGTGATGACTCTCCCTCAGAACTTCATCTCTCAATCCATCTACATCGGGAACAACTAGTCGCCCTTGCTTTCGAAGCCAACCCTCTCGATCGACCTCGAATCCCTTATCCTTCTCCGGGTCCAATCCAGATTCCAAATCACAGATAATCTTGACAAGCTTATCATCTCCCCTTTGCCTCTCACCAATTCTTTCCACAAGAGTAGGCCTTATCGATAAGTTTGCCAACATCTCAGGTTCCAATTCACATCTAGGCCTGAAATCAAATCCAGCCAAATACTCAAGACTCTTCCATTCCGAAAACATGGCTCCCAATCCTGCATGTCTTCGACTTAACGCATCAGCCACTGCGTTACCTTTCCCTGGAGTATAGGCTATACCAAAATCATACGATGCTAAGAACTCTAGCCACCGTTGCTGTCGAAGATTCAAATCCTTTTGGGAAAACAGATACTTCAACGACTTATGATCTGTAAACAGCTCAAATCTAACTCCCAATAGATAGTGTCTCCACATCTTCAAAGCAAACACAATCGCCGCTAACTCCAAATCATGAGTCGGATAATTCCTTTCATGCGGCTTCAGTTGTCGACTTGCATACGCAACAACTTTATCCTTCTGCATTAGCACCGCTCCTAGTCCAGTGCCACATGCATCGGTGTAAACCACCATCTCATCATTCCCACTCGGAATAGTCAAAACAGGAGCACTTGTCAGTCGTTCTTTCAGGATTACGAAAGCTTGTTCACACTTATCATTCCATCTGAACACTTGATTCTTCTTCGTCAATCCTGTCAACGGTGCAGCTATCTTGGAAAAGTCTTTGATAAACCGACGATAATATCCTGCTAATCCAAGAAAACTTCTCACATCAGATGCATTCTTAGGCCTAACCCAATCCTGGATCGCTGCCACCTTAGCGGGGTCAACCGCTATTCCATTTCCAGAGATAACATGGCCTAAGAACCTCACTTCACTCTTCCAGAAGTGACACTTCGAAAACTTAGCCTTCAGCTGATGTTTCCGCAAAATTTCCAAAACAATCCTCAAGTGCGTCTTGTGCTCTCCCTCAGTTCTGGAATAAATCAAAATATCATCCACGAACACAAGCACGAACTTATTCAACTGATCTCTGAATACCCTATTCATAAGATCCACAAAATATGCTGGCGCGTTAGTCAATCCAAACGGCATTACCAGCCACTCATAAAACCCGGATGGTGTTCTGAAAGCAGTCTTCGGCACACTATCCTTTGCCACTCTCAACTGGTGAAATCCCGTTGCCAAATCCATCTGAGAAAACACCTTAGCCTCGTGAAGCTGATCAAACAAGTCATCTATTCTCGGCAATGGATACTTGTTCTTCCTAGTCACCTTATTCAGCTCACGATAATCAACACACAACCTCAACGATCCATCCGTTTTGGTTGCGAACACAACGGGCGCACCCCATTCGGACACACTTCTCCGAATGAATCCTTTCCGCAAAAGGTCATCAACTTGCACCTTCAGCTCTTGCTGCTCCCTCGGTGCCATTCGCCTAAGAGGCATCACAACAGGTCTGGCTCCCTCAATTAGATCGATACGAAACTCGATCTCCCTATGCGGCGGTAACCCTTTGACTTCCTCAAAGACATCACCAAACTCATTCACAATAGGCACCAATGACAGTCCATCCCGTGGAACAACTAGCGAATACATGAAGCTCATGAAGACGCCTTCTTCATGCTTACATCGTATCACAACCTTTCGCCCTTCCACATTCCCGACTGTCACCTCAAGCCTCTCACAATCAATCCTAGCCGCATACTTCCTAAGCCAGTCCATACCCAAAATAATTCCGAACCCCGCAAAGTTCAGAACAAAGCAATCACAAACAAACGAGCAATCATGACTCGACACAACTAGACCACGACATAACATACACAAACATGACGAACCCCCTACCGGATTAGTCACAACCAATGGCCTATCAACAATATCCGGTTTCATACCTAACCGGCTTACCAAATCATCACAAACAAAAGAATGCGACGCTCCAGTATCAAACAACACTCTAACTGGAACACCACAAATAGAAAGAGTACCTTGAACAACCACACTCTTCCCCTTCTCTTCAGCAGTAGGAGCTTTCGAAGACGATGGAACAGCCCCCAAAGCATAGGCTTGCACAACCTGCCTATCTTTCCTCGGTTCTGGACAATCCTTCTTGATATGTCCCAGCTTATCACAGTTGTAACACTTTCCCGGCACTTTGGGATTCTTACAATCTTTGTAAAGATGGCCCTTCTGCTGGCAGTTATAGCAAGTCATTTCGCTCTTCGGCTTCTTCTGGCCATCCTTACCCTTCTGTTGCTGCTGCTTCCTCTTCCTGTTGCCACTCTGCTGTGGTTTAGATACTTCCCTGGTTACAGCAACAACAGAACTTTCCTTAGGGAACAAACTCTCATGCCTCAAAGCTTTTTCCACAAGCTTCTCAAATGGATCGTCCAGATGATCCACTAACTGCCTCCCAAGATAAGCATCCAGACCAGTCACAAACTTTTCATTCTTCTGGTAGGGAGAATCAATATATGATCTGGCATACTTAGACAAAGCTTCAAACTCAGAAATGTACTCAAGAACAGGCCTTCCCCCTTGCTTGAGCTCCACAAACCTCTTAAACAAGACAGATTTCTGGGAAGTAGAGATGAACTTAGCTTCAAATCTAACTTGGAATTGCTCCCAAGTAATCTCTTCTTCTGGTGTATCTATGGTGATAGAATTCCACCAATCAGCAGCTCTTCCCTGAAGCTGTCTCGATGCAAGCTTCCTCTTAGTTGCATCCTCAATCCCTAAGTCACCAAAGATTCTTTTGCAAGCATCAATCCATCTCTGCACCTCAATAGTCGACTCCGTCCCCAAGAAAACTTTCCCTCCAAGAGCAGTATAATCCTTGCAAAGCTTGGCAAAATCCACCGGTCTCGGAGCTTGGACTTGAACTCCCACATCCACAGATGATCCTGAAGCTGGTATTCTCCTCATGATTGAAGTCATCATGGCCTCAAACATAGGAGCATAATCAACAGCTTCCCTAGCATCACGGCTACCCCTCGCAGCTTGTCTCTCACTTCGACTCATCCTTAATATCTGTAAATAAGAATGATTAGAACACCTTAAGAAACAACTGCATAAGGAGTTCAAACCCTTCTAAACTACTATATTATATAGTAATCATCCATCAAATTACAATTACGTCTCTCTTACGTAGTTACATCAGCGAGCGTTGGCTAAAATCGATTAACCAAAGCTCTGATACCAAATGTGACGACCGCCCATGACTCCCGCACCAAAACAAGGAAATAATGCGCTGAAAGGCGTGCCAGGCAGCCATGGACGATAGTCAGGGTAAAACAAAACAAAAGAATCTCTATCGCATAACTCACAGCGCATGGATAAAATACAATAGAGAAATATAATATAGTGAAGCTCCATAGAACAGAACATCATCATATAAGCATCACAGTAGTTTTGTACAATCATCTACTCAAATCCATACATGAAAGCCTCACTACAAATCACTCAACCAAATACAGCAGCGGATACCCAGTACATATAGTAAGAAAACTAATATGCAAAGCCTCCTGCTCGTCTTCGTCATCTTCAGCGTAGAACTCCTAGCACAGCACCTGTCACCTGCTACCTAGTCTGCCCATCCCAAACATGGATGAACAGCCCAAGGTAATAAGAGGAGACATAAAACCTTGAGTCAGACAAAGTCTTAGTGAGCAGTAAATTAACTATCAAACATACCAAAAGAGCATAAAGGATAAAAGGAATAGGAACCAAACCATCCCACTCCACCTCTTTCTACAGTGATAGCCCCAGACATACACTAAGGAGAAGCAAGCATAACAACATAGACAATTAAGGTAAAGCGAATACCACTCGAGTCAAGGACGATGTTTTCCAAATACAAACCCCCAAGGCCTAAACCAAGATCAGATAAGCACCCAGAAAACACCGCTCTTGAAGCCGAATGATAATACAACCAAACATCCATGACTCTGGCTATCACTGTCATCCTTGCCTCGATTTCACCGTTAGTTGAATGACCATCTGTCAAGGGCTAATGGTAACCCCGGTTCTAACCATAACTCCGCACACTGCCTTGTGCCTAGGACTTATCTACTTTGCCCAGAGTACTCAACTACCTACCTGTAGTCTTTTGGGTGTCCCGACTACCTACCTGTAGTCGTTATGGGCGCCCCATGTACTCCTGCTTTTGAGCATGCTAGAACCTTCAACAACGACGAGATCCAAGCCTCCTAGCCATCCTTCTTGACGACTATCCTCATACAAGCTCAAGCTACCTCTTGAACAATCCATTATCAACCAACTTGAACTACTCTTCAAGTTATCAACATGCTTGGAATGATCCCTGCTTGGATTAAGCCAAGACTCACATCATACTTCGCTTCATCGCATCAAAGCAAAGTCTCAACTCAACAACATGGTTTGCCTCATCAAATCATGGCAAAGTCCCATCTCAACATCATCCAATCTATACATATGAGCTTCAACATCCGCTACATATGCCTTAAGCAGCTTTCACCATTCAAGAGCCTTCTTCCATAGCTTTTGAATCCTCTTTCATCATCTTGTTCCAAATCAACTACTAGCTAACTTGGAAACAATCAAATCAATCATACATTCAAATAATCAATCATTCAAACAAGATCTATTAAGCAATTTAAGCAATATCAACTATAATGGCAATTTCGTAAATAAACGAGCAAAAGTCCAACATATGTGAAATCATGGTTTTTAGCATAGATCTATCAATTATAAAACATGGGATTTGTCTCTAATGCTTATTAAACAAACTTGCATAAGTAAACATCTTCCAAAAACCATGGATCTAGACTTCGATCTAAGAAAAATGCATGAAATCTCTAACTTTAACACTCAAACAAGCCACCAATCCAATATACTCCCTTGGATCCGCGTGAGAGATAACTACCACTCACCAAATCACCCAAACACTACAAAAACTACACACTTCAGATCTGGACAGCGAAGATCAAGGTTTGATCCGGCAATATCTCGCTCCAATCGATGAATTCTAGCTCGAACGGATGAAGATCTTCAACTTTGGCACTTGGATCTTCGATCTCGATCTTCGATCTTGGATGGATGTTAGAATTAGATTGGAATGGAGAAAAGAAGATGAAGAAATGTTGTAGTCGAGTCTTCAAAATGGCAGCACTTCGTCGCTCCGAAATCTGGTGCCAAAAAGTGAGCCGAACCCCTCTATTTATAGGCTAGAACCTCCCTGAGTCGTCGCCCCATGAGTCGGTCCCGACTCATCATGAGTCGTCCACGACTCATCTCCTGCCGACTCACGACCTAGCACAGCCGACCCTGCGACTTAACACTAACCCAGATGCCGACTTAAATTCTACCGACTCAAAGACCTAACGACTCAACACAGCAAGAAGGTCACACGACTTAAGACACATACGACTTACGACTCATCGTTAAGTCGTGCCTACCGACTCAGTTGCAAACGACCTAACAACACAGCCTTATGGCCGACCTAAGTCCTAGCCGACTCAACTGCACAGCCTTCCGACTCAAGCCAACGACTCAATACACCAAGGCACAAGGTCATACGACTCAAACCCAAACCGACTCAACAATACACACTCACGACTCAACTATGATGCCGACTCACGACTCATCAGGCCCTACGACTCAAAACCCTGCCGACTCATTATCCACGACCTAAGCCTAAACCCCTTAAGTCGCTACACCCTTAACCCGTTAACTCCTTAACTCGGCAAACCCTATGAGTCGTAACTCGTTGACTCGGCCACACTTCTTATCTCGGCCCTCTATGAGTCGGTCATCCTATGAGTCGCCTAACTTCTTGAGTCGGTCCATCCTTATCTCGGCCAACACTTTAAACCGCTACCCCTCCTTGAGTCGGTCCCCTATGAGTCGGTCACGACTCATCACTTGTACCCGGGTTAACTTCTAAACGACTCAAGCTAGAAGCAACACAAACAACACTAACAACCTGTAAATTCTACGATTTATCGACACGTAAAAATACGGGTCGTTACAGATAATCAAATGGGAATTTGTATGAGCATAAATTACACAAATGAATTATAGTTAAAATTTGATTTAAGTCAAAATTTGGAACTTCAAAACCCTGGAGATTTAGGAAGTGTTTTTCGAAGTGTTTTGAAGATAAATAATGGCATTATTATTTTAATAGTATTTCTGAAAGGAAATTGTTTCAAATAAATTTTGGAAAGGGATATAGCATTGAACTCACTACAGTTGCTGGAAAATAACTTCGGTGATCATTGCAGCATCATCGATGTTCAATTTCGAGTTTCTAAGTGATGGATTGCTGCCAAAATTTGATTTATTCGGAAGAACAAGTTTTTCTTTTGAAATTTCGAAGGAAATTTGGTGGGGATAAAAACCAGGATTGGTTTAAAATTTTGAGAAGTGTGATTTTGAGATAATGGTGACTTTAAAATGATTTGAACCAAAAGCCGGGTGTTTGAAATCCTGAATTGTAACGCCCCACCCCGAGACCTACCTTAGTAAAGAGAATTAACGAGTAATTCCGTCTACTAAAGCGGAGAATAAGGCTGGTTAAGGGCGACCATCTATAACTTTGTCTTAAACATCTACTGAATACGTCGATAAATGCAATATAATTTTTTTTCTTTTCTATCTCAATGGATCGACATACACAGTAAATGTTTAATCCAAAACTATAGGTGGTTGATGGATCTATCAGAACAAAATACAATAACTAAATGTAAAGCACATCACAGAACAGTAATCGACATCATATATATACATATACACCGATACATGTTTAGTACAATACAATATGAATACAATAAAGGTGGTACTCGACCATAACATATACATCAAATCAAATGCATATCAGAGTCAAGCGGAAAGAAATATAAACTACACAAAAATGCTAGGCTGATATCCAAGCAGATCATCAAAGCTAAGTCCCGAACTGATAGCTGACCTGAAACAACTCGGTCTGACCCGAGTATAAAATACGCGGGTCAGTCTAGCTAAAACAATCAGTTAAGAAGGATAGACGATAATATGAAGCATAAGATACAAGATGGTGATTCTTCTCAAATGAGAAGAGACAATAGAAAGAACACATAATCATAACTTAAATGAATAATGTCATTTAAGTATACAAAGACCTCAAAAGAGGTAAACTCGACAATAACGCTCAAATAATATAAACAATCGCCGATGAAAAATCTCCAAATCAAAACTCATGAAACTCAATAAGTGTTTATAATCCCCATATCGAAATCACCATAAAACAACATATATATATATATATATATGCCTTTCTCTAACTCAAGGCTATAAGTAAATTCATCATCTCAAAATTGGTGAAATCGAAATCATAAACTTATAAAAATTCCCCAGATTGGCCAAATCTCATTTGCATGCTGAAGCGATGTTGCACGTGCCATTCTCAGATGGCCGAAGCCTTTGACAAGGTCGCTAACACCTCTCAAAGCAGTTCGTCCTCATGACAAGGTCGCTGACACCTCTCCAAGCTATTTTGTCAGCCCTAACAAGGTCGCTAACACCTCCCTAAGCAGTTTGTCCTCATGACAAGGTCGCTGACACCTCTCCAAGCTATTTTGTCAGCCCTAACAAGGTCGCTAACACCTCCCTAAGCAGTTTGTCCTCATGACAAGGTCGCTGACACCTCTCCAAGCTATTTTGTCAGCCCTAACAAGGTCGCTAACACCTCGCTAAGCAGTTCGTCCTCATGACAAGGTCGCTGACACCTCTCAAAACAGTTCTGTTAGGTAAACATCGTGAATGTGTCACAAACTCACGGATAGGAATCCGAAAAGTGTTAACGTGTGTCCCATACCACTCGTTTGCACTTAGCGATTTACTAGCCGCTAGTCGGTGCCACACTAGGAACATCATAAAACTCATAAAATCATATCTCGCCTCATCTCATTGGCGAGTGATAAAGAGACACCATACTCGTCTCATCTCATCGACAAGTATTAAATAACATCATAACTTGTCTCATTTCATCGACAAGTGAAAACATCGTGATGGTTCCTCATAAACCATAAATCTCAAAATATGAAATCATATACTCAAGAATTGCCTTAAATCATTGACAAGTAAATAAAACATCGTGATGGTTCTCATCGACCATACTCTTACATAGGAGATCTCAAACCATAATACTTGTCAAATATTGGACATCTTAAATAAGTCCAATATATAGGAATTTTAAAACTCAAAATACGCCATAAAATGGTAGAATATCTCAGAATCAAAAATCTCAAATAGCTTCGATCGTACAAGTCCGGAATTAACCGAAATAGTGAACGCACATGTCCCATACCACGTGTTTTACTAAATCGTTTAATTCCCTTTCTCATATGTTCGAATAGTATAAAAGTGCGTATTTTATATATAAAATAATTTATTTGAGAAAACAAGCTTTTAAAACTTTTTCGGGAAACTATTAATAAAACCAATATTTACAATTTCTTTATTATAGGAAATAAACAGATTTTATATTAGAAAAATAATTTTAAAGTACAATGTAATAATAATTTAAAATGTCCATTTATTTCAAAAATCACTTCAAAATGGTTTAGTGAAAATCATGCTCGAAAATAATGAAAAACAAGAGAGATTACTCAAAACCGATAACTTGCATTCAATACGAATTCAATTCAAATTTAACCCAAAGTCAATTCAAATTCTATTTAAATTTGCGTTTCAAATTCTCTAAATATAGCTAGCCTATTGATAGGCATCATTGCTCTCAAAACATCTCAAAAACAACATCAAAATCAAACAAGAATGAGAGCAAAAATAAGCCAATATAATTCTCAGTTCAATGATTGTTATTGCTGTCGTTTTGCTCTCGAGACAGCAACAAACAAATATAGTTTTGACCAAGCTAACTTCGAAATTTCAAAAAACTCAAAACATAAAACTTCTAGCACAAAGTCTAAGCTTTCTGGAACATTTTGAATTATTAAATTTGGATAAGAAACATGAAAGATATGGCCAAAACAAATTTCAGATATGAATTTCGCTACAGCTGTTGTTTTAGTTTCGGGACAGCGATACTAGAATGAACTTCCGACCATGTAAACATCAAAATTTGACAAAACTCAAAACATGAAAATTGTAGCATATAATCTAAGCTTTCAGGAGAATCAAGAATCATCAAATTATGACATCAAACGAAAAAGATATGTTTAAATTTTCAACAGCACTTAGCACAGAAAATCACAATTTTACAGTGACAGAACAGCGAGATTGTTTTGGGTTTTTCGACCATCTATGCTCAAAATTTTCGAATGTTTTCAACATGAAAGTTGTCACATTCTTTCCAGGCTTTCCAGAACTTCAAAGAAAATCGAATTCCGATTTAAAACGAAAGAGATATGCACAATTTACTGACAGTGATTCACAAATGAAATGCAATAAACGAAATTGAGATTTCTACCTTGAAATCTCAATCAAAGTTAGAAAATTTTGAGTTTTAATACTCACCTTGCTGTAGAGAAAATATAACTGGAATTTATGTTGAATTAGACAAGCTTTAAGAAGGAGGAAGCTTCAATTAACCTGTTGATTTAGCTCTAATTTGATTTAGAAAACACAAGATTTGAGTTTGATTTGATGATTTTTGGCTAGGGTTTGCAAGAGAAATTGGGTTTCTCAGTTTCTTACCATCTGAACTGTACGTAGAAGGAAGTTGAGATATTCCCCATTTCTTTCTACAGACTAGTGACTAGATGGGCTTAAGACCCATTAACAAAAGAAATAGCCTAAATTAATTCATTTTTCACTTAATACACTAGTGAACTCTTATGTTTTTAAACAAACATCAAATGTTTCAAAGTTTTCACATGATAAAATTATGAAACCGTGTTTACATGTTAATTAAAGTATTTTGTACTTAATAAAAGGTAAATTTGGTTATGAAAATATTTCTATTATTAAAAATCCTCATTTTTAAATAAGTAGCCAATTATACTTATAATTACATAAACCACTATTTTTAATCCCAAAAATTACACAAAAATAATCTTCTTGTGTAATAAAATGTAACCAATCATTTTAACACAATTTTATGACCAAATCATATTTTTAAACCTAATTTCACCTTTTTATTTAATATAACACTCTTTAAAAAAAAAAATCAAATACTCCTTTTAATTTTTTTTTTATTAAAAGAAGCAAATCACGATAATTAATAAAATTATTGAACTATCACCAAATAAAAACCATCTTCCACTTATTATTAACTCAAACCACTATAATAAAGTTCCAGAATGTTATTTTCTCTTTTTATTCCCAAAATTCATTGTTCATTCAAAATAAACAATTTAAATTCTCAAAATTATTTTTGATTCTCAGTATTAAATTATAACTACCGTTATAATTTAATACTTACAAGTAATCACTAAAACCAGGGTTGTTACAGACCTCCCCCCTTATAAAAATTGCGTCCCCGCAATTTTCTAGAAAAGAGCTGTATTCAACATAACTATTTCATCGAGCAAAAGAAGATTGACAGGCTCAAGCTTAAAATTTCTCACCTTCAAAACAAGATGATAGAAAACCAAGATAAGATTGCTCGATTAATTCTATGGTTTCCAAAGTGCTAATATCGAGACTAGCAAACCATTGAATTTTCCGAGCAACACATAAAATTTCGAAGGCTTCTCACCTTCAAAATAGAAACTCAATAAGTTGCTGCATATATAAGATTACTCAAAAGCGCCTTGAGTAGAGTTGGAATTTAGCACAACTCCAACCCGAACTCTAACCAACAAAATGATTATCGATATGATCTTTCCGTATGACACCACGGAAGGAACAACACTAATACAAGATAGACAAAAAAAGAGGCAAGATAGTTCAACCAAAAGGTGGTTTCAATCTCGAACGACCGCATAAATGCACGTCGTTAGAAAATAGCACAAGAGTAAGATACTCATAAGGAACTAAAATATATGTATATACTCTCAATCAAAAATTCTTAGAGTTCCAAAAGATCAATACTTTATAGTTATAACCACAATTTTCAACACTTGAAAATTTTTTCAAAACTTCGTACTTAGACTTTAAATTTATTACTCTTGACTAGTGTAAATAAAGTTTAAGTTTTTATTCTCTAATTTTTCCACAGGTACACTCTAGTTTGCAACATATTATTTTTCAATTTGTTTCTCAAATTTTCTAAGTGTTAGAAATTTTCAGAAAAATCGGCGGAGTCTTCTTTGTACGGAGGGCCGTACATAATATTATAAAAATGATTTATATAATATACATCGACCATTAGGTCGAAAACACAATATATATCATCATTTAACACTTTAAATTTTAATCCGAAAACATACCTTTCTTTTTAGCATTTTAAAGCAAGTTTGCATAATCTTATATATAATCTTTTTGGCTCAGAATATAGCCCAACCATCCTTTTTCACCTGTACTTAACTCAAATAGATGATATTAGTTCATGATCATAAATAAGAAATGCTACACTTAACTATTGAGGGGAAATAAATCCATTTCAGTTCAGACCTGCTGTAAATAAGACATGTTTTGACAAAGAAAACGACAAAATCTGAAGAAGTTTGTAAAGTGAAAGTTGTTCTACTCAGTCTAAGCTTTCCAGCAATATAAAGATCATCAAAATAGAATTTACGGTTTGAAAGTTATGTTCAATTTACTTTCAGCATAAGTCTTAGAGAATTTTTCAATAGGGCAGAACTGCCTATCCACTTTCAAACCCATTTTAGACTCAGTAAAACACAAAATATGTTAAAGTGGTACAAAGAAACTTTATAGCTTACTGAAATCTCTTTCTTTTGCAAAAAGATTGAGCTTATTCGGAATTACAAGTCTCTAGTTATCACTATTTTAGTACAGCATTTTTCTAAATGAAATTTCAGCTTTTAAAATCAATTTGAAATTTGAAATTCTCCCAAACCATTTTAATTTCAAACTACAAATTTCAAACAATTTTTTTTTTTTCATTTGTTAAATGATCCTCTTTTTCCCTGGAAAGATAAGACATATAAAATTATGATCAACTTTATGTAATCGCCACAAAACATTTTATTAAGTGGAAATATTTTCATTACTTTACAAAATCTAGCTTTAAAAACAATTCATTATGAAAACTCATTTTCGAAGAGATAAATAATTTCTTGCAGTATCAAGAGATGATTATTGATTATCCATCAAAATAAATTTTTATAGTCATCATTAATAACTTGTACTAAAATATTCAATTAATAATTTAATTTGCAAACCAATGTATTCTTTTACCTTAAATACATCATTTTATCAATCAAAACATCAAATGATATTTTCTTCTAATTAAGACATCCCCTTAATTAGAATTATTCACTTTACTTACCCAAATTACCATATTCAATTTCTCAAATTTCACATAATACAAGGGTATTGCCCTACCATTGATTTATAGTGAACGACCCCATCGATTGGCTGCAGAGTTGATCAAACGATCAAAACTACCTCGCCACTCCTCCAATACTCACTATGGTTCAATGGTTTTATTAAACAATTAAAATAAAATAATACTCCACCATATTAATTATTCTCAAACTTTACTAATTAAAACTCAATTTACCATGTCTGACTGTCTTATCACAGCGTTTAGGAAATTCCTATCGATAACGTTTGCCAAACGCATCGATCAGAATTCTTAAAGCACTAGACGGACAACCCAACACAAAAATTCTTTTTTTTTTTATTTTTTTTTAAAAAAAACAAAGAAATACCTCATATATAATACTTAAAATATTTTTTTCCCAAAAATATATACCGATTCCTCTTAGAAACCTATCTTAAGTTAAATTTTTTTTTTTTTTGAAAACATAACTTATTACTTATTCTAAAAATCAAAAACACAAGAAGAACTCACGAGTTATTCACAGAATACTCGATCCTCAAGATTGATGAAATAGACTGGAGTGTTCATTATTCCGAATAGTATAATGAACCACTCACAAGACTCACAACGAGTGTGGAACGCGCTAAGAGTAACGCTATCCTCTATGACTCGTAGCTCGTGAAAAATTGGTGTAACGTCAAGCCGAGGAATGACCTTAGCACCGCTCAATGGATTAAAAGAAATCTATGAGATATAAGAGTAATGACAAGATATCTTCTCGAACGAGAAGAAGAGCACAAACAACACATCATTACTTCAAGTGAAGTAATACCACACAGTATATCAACAATTGAGTATCCAAGAAGGATATCTGAAAAGGGATAAGAATGGCAATATCAAATAAATTCAATGAATCACCTCGTTTCCCTAGTGGACATCCTTATGTGAGGACGACTGACAGGCCAAGAACCGAGAATGAAGTCAATACAATATTCGATTGCCCGATTGGTTGTCATACCCAAAACGGACTTACAGAAATCAACAGAGTCACATTGATTGGAATTCGAGATGTATCATCAACATCTCGATACTCAAGAGTGAATACAGAAACTTCGGAATCATCATTAACATTCCAAAGTGATTGAAATAATAAACCAATCAAATTAGAATGCCTAAATAAATATAGGACCTTATAAAAACCAAAAGGATCGGACTTAACATCAAATAAGTCAATCCATCACAAATCAAATACATCTCAATATAGTGAGAAATAAACAAATACTCACTAAAGCAGCAACAAATAGAAAACTCGGAATGCTCACAACAAGCCAATCGTTGTGGACCCCTTAATAGGATTCACAACTCTCAAAGGAATGCAAAAAGAATGCTTTAAAGAAATCAACCAGCTCCATCGATACGAACTCACTCGTATCGACAAAAATAAGAATACAATAATCCTAAATAAGATTATTTAAGATAATATGACATCAAACTCTATTATGGAATACTACGGAATACAATATACATATTCCTAGACATATTCCATCTCAACATATCCTAATATATGAAAAAGAATCAAAGCATGATTCGAAAACAAGCTCGAATAAAGGACAATGATTCACTCGTATTGTACTTCGACGTATCGTGATATACATATTGTTCTATGTTTATTCTAGTTTGTTCTGACCACAGCTCTGATGCCAAACTGTAACGCCCCACCCCGAGACCCACCTTAGTAAAGAGAATTAACGAGTAATTCCATCTACTAAAGCGGAGAATAGGGCTGGTTAAGGGCGACCATCTATAACTTTGTCTTAAACATCTACTGAATACGTCGATAAATGCAATATAATTTTTTTTCTTTTCTATCTCAATGGATCGACATACACAGTAAATGTTTAATCCAAAACTATAGGTGGTTGATGGATCTATCAGAACAAAATACAATAAATAAATGTAAAGCACATCACAGAACAGTAATCGACATCATATATATACATATACACCGATACATGTTTAGTACAATACAATATGAATACAATAAAGGTGGTACTCGACCATAACATATACATCAAATCAAATGCATATCAGAGTCAAGCGGAAAGAAATATAAACTACACAAAAATGCTAGGCTGATATCCAAGCAGATCATCAAAGCTAAGTCCCGAACTGATAGCTGACCTGAAACAACTCGGTTTGACCCGAGTATAAAATACGCGGGTCAGTCTAGCTAAAACAATCAGTTAAGAAGGATAGACGATAATATGAAGCATAAGATACAAGGTGGTGATTCTTCTCAAATGAGAAGAGACAATAGAAAGAACACATAATCATAACTTAAATGAACAATGTCATTTAAGTATACAAAGACCTCAAAAGAGGTAAACTCGATAATAACGCTCAAATAATATAAACAATCGCCGATGAAAAATCTCCAAATCAAAACTCATGAAACTGAATAAGTGTTTATAATCCCCATATCGAAATCACCATAAAACAACATATATATATATATGCCTTTCTTTAACTCAAGGCTATAAGTAAATTCATCATCTCAAAATTGGTGAAATCGAAATCATAAACTTATAAAAATTCCCCAGATTGGCCAAATCTCATTTGCATGCTGAAGCGATGTTGCACGTGCCATTCTCAGATGGCCGAAGCCTCTGACAAGGTCGCTAAGACCTCTCAAAGCAGTTCGTCCTCATGACAAGGTCGCTGACACCTCTCCAAGCTATTTTGTCAGCCCTAACAAGGTCGCTAACACCTCCCTAAGCAGTTTGTCCTCATGACAAGGTCGCTGACACCTCTCCAAGCTATTTTGTCAGCCCTAACAAGGTCGCTAACACCTCCCTAAGCAGTTTGTCCTCATGACAAGGTCGCTGACACCTCTCCAAGCTATTTTGTCAGCCCTAACAAGGTCGCTAACACCTCGCTAAGCAGTTCGTCCTCATGACAAGGTCGCTGACACCTCTCAAAGCAGTTCTGTTAGGTAAACATCGTGAATGTGTCACAAACTCACGGATAGGAATCCGAAAAGTGTTAACGTGTGTCCCATACCACTCGTTTGCACTTAGCGATTTACTAGCCGCTAGTCGGTGCCACACTAGGAACATCATAAAACTCATAAAATCATATCTCGCCTCATCTCATTGGCGAGTGATAAAGAGACACCATACTCGTCTCATCTCATCGACAAGTATTAAATAACATCATAACTTGTCTCATTTCATCGACAAGTGAAAACATCGTGATGGTTCCTCATAAACCATAAATCTCAAAATATGAAATCATATACTCAAGAATTGCCTTAAATCATTGACAAGTAAATAAAACATCGTGATGGTTCTCATCGACCATACTCTTACATAGGAGATCTCAAACCATAATACTTGTCAAATATTGGACATCTTAAATAAGTCCAATATATAGGAATTTTAAAACTCAAAATACGCCATAAAATGGTAGAATATCTCAGAATCAAAAATTTCAAATAGCTTCGATCGTACAAGTCCGGAATTAACCGAAATAGTGAACGCACATGTCCCATACCACGTGTTTTACTAAATCGTTTAATTCTCTTTCTCATACGTTCGAATAGTATAAAAGTGCGTATTTTATATATAAAATAATTTATTTGAGAAAACAAGCTTTTAAAACTTTTTCCGGAAAATATTAATAAAACCAATATTTAAAATTTCTTTATTATAGGAAATAAATAGATTTTATATTAGAAAAATAATTTTAAAGTACAATGTAATAATAATTTAAAATGTCCATTTATTTCAAAAATCACTTCAAAATGGTTTAGTGAAAATCATGCTCGAAAATAATGAAAAACAAGAGAGATTACTCAAAACCGATAACTTGAATTCAATACGAATTCAATTCAAATTTAACCCAAAGTCAATTCAAATTCTATTTAAATTTGCGTTTCAAATTCTCTAAATATAGCTAGCCTATTGATAGGCATCATAGCTCTCAAAACATCTCAAAAACAACATCAAAATCAAACAAGAATGAGAGCAAAAATATGCCAATATAATTCTCAGTTCAATGATTGTTATTGCTGTCGTTTTGCTCCCGAGACAGCAACAAACAAATATAGTTTTGACCAAGCTAACTTCGAAATTTCAAAAAACTCAAAACATAAAACTTCTAGTACAAAGTCTAAGCTTTCTGGAACATCTTGAATTATTAAATTTGGATAATAAACATGAAAGATATGGCCAAAACAAATTTCAGATATGAATTTCGCTACAGCTGTTGTTTTAGTTTCGGGACAGCGATACTAGAATGAACTTCCGACCATGTAAACATCAAAATTTGACAAAACTCAAAACATGAAAATTGTAGCATATAATCTAAGCTTTCAGGAGAATCAATAATCATCAAATTACGACATCAAACGAAAAAGATATGTTTAAATTTCCAACAGCACTTAGCACAGAAAATCACAATTTTACAGTGACAGAACAGCGAGATTGTTTTGGGTTTTTGACCATCTATGCTCAAAATTTTCGAATGTTTTCAACATGAAAGTTGTCATATTCTTTCCAGGCTTTCCAGAACTTCAAAGAAAATCGAATTCCGATTTAAAACGAAAGAGATATGCACAATTTACTGACAGTGATTCACAAATGAAATGCAATAAACGAAATTGAGATTTCTACCTTGAAATCTCAATCAAAGTTAGAAAATTTTGAGTTTTAATACTCACCTTGCTGTAGAGAAAATATAACTGGAATTTATGTTGAATTAGACAAGCTTTAAGAAGGAGGAAGCTTCAATTAACCTGTTGATTTAGCTCTAATTTGATTTAGAAAACACAAGATTTGAGTTTGATTTGATGATTTTTGGATAAGGTTTGCAAGAGAAATTGGGTTTCTCAGTTTCTTACTATCTGAACTGTACGTAGAAGGAAGATGAGATATTCCTCATTTCTTTCTACAGACTAGTGACTAGATGGGCTTAAGACCCATTAACAAAAGAAATAGCCTAAATTAATTCATTTTTCACTTAATACACTAGTGAACTCTTATGTTTTTAAACAAACATCAAATGTTTCAAAGTTTTCACATGATAAAATTATGAAACCGTGTTTACATGTTAATTAAAGTATTTTGTACTTAATAAAAGGTAAATTTGGTTATGAAAATATTTCTATTATAAAAAATCCTCATTTTTAAATAAGTAGCCAATTATACTTATAATTACATAAACCACTATTTTTAATCCCAAAATTACACAAAAATAATCTTCTTGTGTAATAAAATGTAACCAATCATTTTAACACAATTTTATGACCAAATCATATTTTTAAACCTAATTTCACCTTTTTATTTAATATAACACTCTTTAAAAAAAAATCAAATACTCCTTTTAATTTTTTTTTATTAAAAGAAGCAAATCACGATAATTAATAAAATTATTGAACTATCACCAAATAAAAACCATCTTCCACTTATTATTAACTCAAACCACTATAATAAAGTTCCAGAATGTTATTTTCTCTTTTTATTCCCAAAATTCATTGTTCATTCAAAATAAACAATTTAAATTCTCAAAATTATTTTTGATTCTCAGTATTAAATTATAACTACCGTTATAATTTAATACTTACAAGTAATCACTAAAACCAGGGTTGTTACATGAATCCTTATTTGAATTGAAAATCCTGATGAGATAAGTTATAAACTTGTAAAGTAGAGATGACTTTTAAATAAGGGAGGAAAATATGAGGTTTGAATGTTGGAATTAAAATTTTAAGTGAAAAGGTCAAATAAATTTAATTTGGAAGGATTAAATTGTGGAAAATTTAGTGGATTGGAATGGGAAAATATAAATTTAATTTGGATTGGGAAATAAAATTTAGTTGGATTGAAATAAATTGAATCAAACTGAAAATAAAACCCAGTTGTATTTGAATTGAGTTGAAATTGAATTGAAATGAAATAAATTGAGATGTAGATGATATTAAGTGAAAGTAAGTTCTTACTTAATTTAAATTCATGTGGATTGAGTGGATTAAAGAGAATGGCATGATGCTAGATTTTACTGAAGTTAAGTTAAATGAAATTGAATTGAAATAAATTCAGTTGAGTTATAGATGATATTGAATGGACTAAAATTCTTACATAAATAAATAAGCGTAAACTAAGTAAGTATTGAATTGGGATAAATAAGATTTGGAAGCTTATAACAAAATTGCAAAGCATTGAAATAAAAATATAATCCTTAGTTAAAAGTAAAGTGAAAATGTGATTGACTGTAAATGGATGGAAAAGTATGAATATTAATAAGTGAGTAGCTTATAAAAATGTAAAAAGAGAATATATATAAGCCAAAATAAAAGTGTTGGAATTTTGGAAATAAAAGAAAATTCAAACTGGAACTATAAAAAAATTAAACTCAAGAAAATTTAATGAAGTGACTTTTGTAATAAAATCGAATATTGATTTAAAACTTAGAAGTAAGCTAATTAGATAAATAAATTATTTTAGAGTATGTTAATAAAATTTAACTCGGTTGAATAAAATGGATTGTAAATTAATAATGAAGTTTGGAAATAAACTCGAATTATAAATAGAATTCGACTTGGATTAATAATGAATAAAAATAAGTGGAGATGTTGTAAAAATAAAATGGAATTGGATTATAATAGAAATGATTGAGTTACAAATAAAATCCAATTCGAGTATAAATGAGTTAAATATGTGCTTGGATATTATTTTGATAAATTGAGAATGTAAATTGAAATTGAGATTAAAATGGATGGGCTAACTGAATTAAATGGAATTTGATTAGATGAGAATCAAATAGAAGTGAACTTAAGTTTGAAGTTAGAATAAATTGAAGCAAATTAACTAAAGTTAAAAATAATTAGAAGCTCGACTTTGAGTAAGAATGGAAATCCATTAAATAAAACTTGGGTTGAATTAATTTGGGAATGGTTAGTAGTATACAAGCATGGAATGTGTCGAGCTAAATAAAATGGTTGAGAATGAATTATAATTGAAGGAATTAAATATAAATTGAGTTGGAATCAATTTAAATTGGTTATAAGCTTAAGTAATTATTTATTCGCATGAACATAGTTGAATTGCGTAGATATAAATTATCGTTGACGGAAATGAGATTAAATAAAATTCTATGAATTGATAAAAGTGCAATAAATTGATTTTGAAATCAATTGAGTCGAATATGAGCTTTTTTGGATAAAAAATGAATTGAAGGTAAGAAATTGAGTTGTAAGCCATTAAAATTTAATGAAATGGCATATAAATTGGTTGAAAGCAATTGAATTAGTTTTCAAATCATATAAATTGCTCATGGAAAGTGTTTGGTGCATGCTGCTTATGAAATGCATGTGTTTAGCTATCGAAAGTAAGTGAAATGTTAATAAATTTCTTATATTTAGTACTTATATGTTTGAATTGAGTAAGTATAAGTATCGGGAAGCCGTTTGGCTGGATTTGGATGCGCTAATTTCTAAAATAATAAGGCGCTTGCTTAAAAATGCTAAATACATGTACACCTACGCAATAAAAGTTAGAAAATATGAAATATTGTTTTTTATGTTTTCTCGACCGTGTGGGTCGATGTATATATATTTATATCTCTTGTCAAATTACAAAAGCTCCTCCGTACAAAGGAGACTCTGCCAAAAAAATTCGAAAATTTTGGGAGTTAGAAATTTTTGAAAAAAAATTTGTTAGCGGCCAAACGATTTCAAATTGGAATTGAAATAAGGGATTGTGAAATGGAGATTGTAAATAATCGTTTAGTTGGAACTAAAGGATTAGGAAAGTGAATTTGGGATTTTTGATTTTAGAGGATAAATTGAAATTTGCTCGGCAAAGGTATGTATTTAAATTTCTGTATGAAATTTGATGATTTTCTAGTCTAGCCACTTGGATTTTGTTTTCTTTTTGAATTTGATGCCCCGTAGAGGCATTTTGTAGCTGTATCGAGCTAGCCGCGCGAAGGAGACGCTGGTGAAATTTTTCGAAAATTTAGGGAGTTAGAAAAATTTTGAGAAAATTTTGATGATACAAAATTTGGTTTTAGATTCAAATTTGAATTGTAAAGTAAATAATATTATTGAGACTTATGGATAGATTTGGAAAGCTAGAAAAAGGGTTAGTGTGTCTTTAATAAAAAGATTGTTTTGAGAATTGTTTGGTTTTGGAAAAAAGTAAATGGGTATTGGACCATTCTTCTTAACTAACAATTTCGAGAACGAAATTCTTTTAAGGGGGAGGAATGTGACGACCTGGAATATTTGAATGTTTGAAATTGGAATATTTAATTGATTTTAAATGTTTAAAAGTTAATTTTTAACCTGAATTCAAATATCACCATTTATTGGGTAGTTTAATTATTAACTTAAATAATTTGAAGTTGGGTAAAATGTTAAATCTGGAGTTATAAGCTTGTCAAAAATATTTCAAAGGTTTATAAAATTTATATTAATAATACTGAAAGCAATAGATTGGGTAAAATTGAATTTAACAGTAGTTTGTTCAATTTTAAAAATACATCGTTTAAATTGATGTTCAAAAATAGCCTTCTGAAACGCAGTCTTGGATTTCGACGAAACTAGTTTCATTGGATCTGTAATATTGTATTATTATCGGATTTCAATTATCGTAGTGTTTGGAGTTGTTGTGTGAGCGTATGACATACAAACGCGCTGTAATTTATATTGAAAATTTAATATAATTACTGGGTACAAAAACTATCTTCTTCATATGATCAAATTAGGACTCGTAACCTTTTCCATGGCGTTCGAAATAGGGGTATAACACTATAAATGCCTAGCGGCATGCGTCGATAGGAAACTAAAATTTCATGTTGCATTTATTGAGACAATTTGAATTTGAATTTAATTAAATGTATATTTGTTTATATAAACTAAGTCAACAAGCATAGATTCTTTTCCCAGCCTGTTCCCTTTCGACATCAAAACGTTTTGTCTTCACTGTAGCCAACCTTCTCCTACATGCCACCCACTCCTGTCTTTCACCTACCTCTATAAACCACGTATCCCTCCTTCAGTTCAACAGAGAAAATGAAATCATTCTTTTCATAAATATAAAACTAAAATAAAAACAATGGTCGAACTTCGATAATCTCTGCTTCAAGTATACTTCATTCCCTTCCCCAATTTCAAACCCTCGGCTTCCTTCATTTCCATTTTCCTTCACAAGAAAAATCAATTTTTCGTTCCTCAAAACAAAAGACAAACGCACGAAATTGCATGGCCGAGGGAAAATAGGTTGCGATTTCGATTTGCAAAGGGGAGATGAGCTCTACTAGGGCAACACGTGGGCGGCTGCGACAAGGAGAGGAGGGCGTAGGCGAGGCAATAGGGGTGTGGTCGAGTTCGATGGGGTTCTCAACAGCGCGTTTGGGTTTTGTGGCGAACGTGGAAAGGCGACGATGTCGGCATCGCGTGGGCGAAGCTTGCGCACGAAGGAGCGACAGCTCGATCGAGGAGTTCGGTGGACTGGGTCATCGTCGCACGCGATGGTGGCCAAGGCAGAGGGTTGTACCTACGACATCTGGTCCTTTTGGTAATTCAATTTTAAATTTTTTTGAATTGATCTTGCTTAAGATTAAATTGTAATTTAATTGTGATTCCTATTTCAATCATCAGAAGATTTTTTTTAACACGGTTGGGAATGTTTTGATTCAAAGAAAAAGATATATACATCAACTTACTGTTTAAAAAAAATGTACATTTGTGCATATACAGGAATAATGATATATATATAGATATTTATAAATACACATATATATTTTAATATATATATAGTTAAGCATAGAAGAAATTTTTTTTATATGGATAAGATTTTGAAAAGGAAACTTTAAAATGTCAAAGCGTATATACAAATTAGACTTCTAAAATCGATATAAATTATTTTTACATGTATGCATACGTAGTTCAAAAAGAAAATAAATATACGTATACATATATTACACATGCCATTAAATTTTAAAATAATGTATTGGTGATTAACGTGTTTAATCAACTTATTTAATCATTTTAGTTTCCAAGAAAATAAGTTGTCATAGGAAAATTATTTAAAATTTAAATTATTGGGTTAAATGGAATTATTAGTTAATTAAAAAGGATAATTGATCTATTCGATTTTTGAAATGTTAATAAACTATATTATTGTTATCCAAGGTCTGAAGTCATGAAAAATCAAGTCAGGTTGGATGGATGGCAAAACAAAAATAAAAGGTGAGTTAATCTCACTCATCTGGGTTTTATTTAAATTTAAATGGTTAAATTTAAATGATTGGTTGAATGATTGAACTAATTTGATGTGCTATATTATATATAGTAGTATATAGTATATATTGGAGTGAATGATTTCCCGCATTATATAGCGGATGAGACCCTATGCGCTGCATAATAGCGGATGATATTTTATAAACCCATATATCGCGATATTCCACCTCGAAGTGGAATTGGTATTTTATCGTGCTAACATCTGTGGATGCAAGGAAACAGGTTCGAGGGATCCAACTAGACTCCTCAAAATATTTAGATTTTTTAAAATATTCTGCGATATAATTATTTGCTATCCTGTGATGAATTATATTGATAATTGGAAATGTTGGATCTATGGTTGATTTAAAATATTTTGGTGAATCGAGTTATCAAAATCTACAGAAATGGGATTTCTGAAAAGAAAATAAAAGAGTGAATTTTGAGTAAAATAATCACAGAAATTTGAATAAATTAAAAATGAATTGGAAGAGAATAAAAAGTGATTTTTGAATTCTGATAAGTAAAATTCCAAGTGCGGGAAATGAGATTTTGAATAAATAGGAATAAGTGATTTTATTTTTAAACTCAAGTGATATTATTTCAAGAAATAAAGAAGTTATTTTGAAATTCGAGGTTTGAATTTATTTAAAAGGATAAAGAAGGAATTTGGAAAATCTGAAATTGGTGTTTTCAGTTAAAAAGATTTTAAATCATAATTAAGGAATAAAATCTGAAGTTAATGGATTTTGAAATAAATTGGGTAAGTAAAGAAATTTATTTCAAAATGCAGTAAATTGGAAATCAATTTGAGAATTGATTTAAGTGTTTGAAATTGGAATTTTAAGAAGGACGGGGCTAGGAAATTTATAAACTGGGTTTATAAAAGCGAAGTGATATATCAGTGGATATTTGGAAGAATATATCAGTGAATAAACTGGGTTTCAAACTGCTTAAGTCAAAATTGTTATGATTTAGATTGAATGGATTTAAATGTGAATACTTGGATATGATGGTTTAACCTATTTTACGGTTATGATTTTTGAAATGAATATAACCTGAAGTGAATAATGATTTAAAGTGAATATGATTTCGAAAGCGATATGATTTCGGAAAATGAATATGATTTCGAAAGTGTATATGATTTCTAAAATGATATGATTTTGAAATGAATATGATCTTTTGATACGAAGAATGAACTATTTGAAAAGAAAATGAGCACGGTGCGAAATAAGTGTTTTGTTGTTAAAGAAACCGGGATCAGATATTGTCGTACTCTCTGCCAATACCAAAAACCACTTTAACAACTATGCACGAGGTGGAGATTCCACAATGAAGTAGGATGGTTTGGTGAACTTCTGTATGAGGTATGAACGTAGCCCTAACTCCTTCGAGTCAACTTGATGTGGCTAAAAGAGGACCTATATCGGGCCAAGTTGGGTCGTTTCCTCTATCGGGCATATTTCTTCGATACCATATGTATTACTCTATGATTTGATTGGGTACACCTTTAGTTGGAAGTGTGTATTGAGGTGGGCAGTTGTAACGACCTGTTAATTTCGATCCCGAAAATTCCAGATAGTTAGGAAAAGAAGAAAAGAGAAAGAAGAAGAAACAGAAACAAGTCACAGAAACCTCATATTCGTAGCGGATCAAAATATAATATCATATAAATAACAGTTTTACAAAAAGAACTGTATCAGTACACTTATCTTTTTATACATCAGAGTTACAACCAATACACAAAACTGGATAGTTAATATTAACTTGTCCTAGATAAATAATAGTATCTCATAGCGGAATACACTCCATACGTTACTGCCATCCTGCTCGCCTCATGAGCTCTAGAACGACCTTACTTGAAAATATGTAATACTCGATTTGACCCAAACATTACATCAAAGTAACACCCAGATCAGGATAGAAACCAGCGTGAGTAACCCAACAAACATGGAATACAAAAGCATACAACTTATATAAACCCGGAATAATTTGTATAAATTTACAACTTCACAAGTTATTATAGACATCACTTATTTTGACACATCAATTTTTAAGTACCAAAACTTAGATTAAATGGTCCAATTCATTTAAATCATTCCATTCCAGCCCATTGATTCCACATATCAATTTATAAAGAATCGAAGTGGTTTCGGATATTAATTAATATCCCACTTCGGTCTCTTCGAATCCAATGTCATCTTAACCCAAGTTATTCAGATGCATACCATTTACTTTTAAACACTGGATGTCACTTTACACAGCATTTCATCATAGATAACCAAATTATCACTGCTCAACCCAACATATCATAATACAGAAACATTTCATATCACATAGCACCACGATCACATACCAACGATAACAATTAATCCAAGGCATTCACATATCATTCAATCATCCATAAGAAAGATAAATTAGTCACACCATTTCTAATTAATTTAATTATCTACCAATGAATTAAATTAATTACTTAATACTTATAAATCTTGCTTATTTAACATTAATTAATTATATTCCATTAATTAATCATCCCTTAATTATTCATCTTGATTAATCATTGTTGATTAATCATTCTTTAATTACATTAAGTAATTGGCCCTTAACTAATTACACAAATTAATTATTCTCAAGCCCATCGCATTAATTAACCTTTAATTACCATCTTACTTAATTACCCAAATTTGATTTTCTGACATTCACATTGATTAATTTCACAATTTAATCAATCTTTTAACTCATTATACTAAGTAATTAACCCTTGATTCCTCCCATTAAGTAATTACCCATTAATTACCTATCTTAATTAATGGCATTAAGTAATTACCTTCATTATTATCATTGATTAATTAAGTGATTAACCTTTAATTACTAATTAAATCAATATATCTTTTAATTACATTAAGTAACAAATTTCCTTAGTAATAGATCATTAATTATCCACCTTACTAAATGACATTAAGCAATTATCTCTAAGCTACAGTAATAATCATTAATCAATTACATTAAGTGATCAATCTTTAAAATTTGATTTCACAAATTCATTAACCTTTAATTAATTAATCAATTATCCATTCTAATACATTAAATAATTTGTACAATTATTCCATTACAACTTTAGTTCACCTTATAACAACAAATTTGAATTACATTTTTAGAACTTTGGAAATTTGTTTAAAACTTTGCTAATACCTCGTTTTAAAAAAAACTGGTTTATGTTTACTTTTGAAACATACCCACATTTTGATAAGCTTTAGTACTTATTTACTACAACTTACAAAAATTCTGTCTCAAAATAATAATTCCCGAGCTAATCGAAGAAAAACCAAATCAATCCTCGAGCCACACTCGAGCACATCACACCCAACTGCTTCGAGTAACCCATAAAAACTTCTCAAGATCATCACGAGAATCATCGCTTACACTAACCCACTTAAATTCCAGATATGCTGGTGCACACGTGCACATGCATGACCACCTCCATCACCTCTGGTCGTCACCGAGACCACCCACACATCACCGAAGCCCTTCACCAAGCATCGCATCACCTAGAACATTAACATGATTTCGCAATCGAATTTGAGCACAAAGGCAAAAATTGGAACCAGCTTTCGAATGGAAAGCCTCCCATGCCGACAAACCCGAACCTGATTGACCTGTCGCCCTCATCATCGAATCGTCTCGACACCGAGCACCTATTTCCCCTATCGCGATCATTCCCGATGATCAAACGAGGTTGCAACAGTCTCGAGATCATAGACCACCCAAATCAATATCAAAACCCTATTCTCCCAAACTCCAACCACCACGGTCGATAATAAGCCCTACCACTATTTTTCCCACGTTCGACCAACTTCACACTACCTTCCACCTTTATTGGGACCCCTGGTACTTCTCCATTTGTCGGCAATTGACAAAAATTCATATTCAGGCCATCTCAAAAATCCTTCACAGCAGCAAGACTAAAAATCATGTTTTTAATTTCAAAAATCCTAGATTTTTATGATGATTCATATTATATATATGAAACGTTAAATTGTTGAAATCAAATTTTGACAAATTCTAAGTTTTACTCTAAAATTCAAAATTCCAGAAATCTACAACCTGATTTACCTCTAAAATAAATTTTCAACTTTAGCTTATGTTTTAATAAAAATAATTTTTTTAAATATCTAAGCTTATCATAGACTAGATGAAGAGAATTTTGGATTTTGATCTAAATTTTTGAGCTCTGTACTTTTAAACAGAGAAGGACACTAATACCTTAATACATGCACACAGTTTTACATTCACACATACACAATACATCATCATGCAACAATTTTACATCAAGCTTCTAAGATTCATCCATGAATCTAGATTTAAAATAAAAACAAAGTTGGGTTTATCCACAAGCATTTCAAAAAAAAAGAACAGAGTAAAATAGGTCAGATCACTCACCTGCTTTGAACAGAGAAGTTAGGTTTTGATTTAAAACTAGGACTCGGTTGATCTTTTGTTTTGAAAATTTTGAAGATTGCCTGTTGTCATTTGTTTAAATTGAATCTTCTTTGTTTTTCTTCTGCTTGATTCTGAATCTGAGTTGCATTAATCTTGAAATAGTTGAAACACTGAAGTGTTTTGGATCGATCCTTGTCTTGCTTCCTGACTTGAATTTGAATTTAAGCTTAAATGTTTGTTCTTGTTTCAGATTTTGGAATCTAGGTTGAGGATTTTGTTTTTGATTTCCATTTTCCAGGTTTTTGTTTTATAAGATGAAGATAAAGGAGGAAATTGAGAAGTGAAAAGAAAATCCATCCTGATTTATTACTTTTTTTTAATTTGAAATTAATGAACTTGCCACTTGTTAAATTTTCTTTATTACTAACTCACACTTGTATTCTCATGCATGCTAAATTTGTTACAAATGTTTAATGTCTTTTAAATATTTTCAAATGTTTAAAGAAATAATCATTAATACTTTCTTACGTTAATATATTTATGTATTATATGTACTTAGCTTACATTTGTTTTTATGTATGTTAAATTTTCCTTACAAGTGTTAAATTTTATGATAAAATTACTACTCATGTTAAAGTACAGTACATAATTTATACTTGTCTTTAATTTATACATTAATATTTAAATATGTTAATAAAACTTTTATATTAATTTTCTTATGTTTAGTATTAATAAGTTAATGTCTTTATTAATAAATTTTAAAGTCAAAAATAAAATATATTAAAACAAAAGAAATTATTCCTCAATTAAATCTTATTTTAGATCTAAGCAATAATATATTTTAAATAAACAAGAAATTATCTTTCTTGTTAAAAAATATAAACTTTAAATTGCAAATATATTTAACATAAAAGAAAAAGGATATTATTTTCCAATTGTACACTCACAAATAATTTATAAAACATAGAATTTTTGAATCCAAATTATTTCTAAGATGTTTAAAATTGAATTTCAAATCCAAACTTTATTTATTAAAATATTTATTTAATAAGACAATCATATCTTATTTTGCTTTGAAATAGAAATTTATATTATCAGAATTTATTTTGTTCAACTCCATTTATATACATATTCAAATATACTAACTATCCAAGTTTTATTTGTTCAATTAAACAAAGAAAAACAGCATTTCTATCAATTAATCATGTTAATTATCAATTAATAGATACTCCAAAATTCGGTTTATCACATTCCTCCCCCCTTAGAATCTTTTCGTCCTCAAAAAGAGACGAAGCCATAATTTATTAAAATGATTATATCAGAAAAATTACTCTTTGATAAAAAATTTAAAACACTCTAAAATATTATAAATTAGTTTTTTAAGATAGTTTTATAACTTGATGCCTTAACCAGTCCATCCTTGTTCTCATAGAAATTTGGTCATACGTTGATCAGGCGTAAGACTGAAAATCTATAAGTACTTAACAGACCTGTTTCCAACACCAAGTGAAAATAGTTGGAAAATAATTTTACTGAAAATATAGAAAACATTTTTGAAAATAGAGGAAATATCTCTGGTGAGAATGCTCTGGAAATCATCACCCCCATCGATGGTCGTAGTTACATCCTGGGTTACGTTGCCATCGCAGCAAAACACCATGTAACTATAGGCACTCCGCGCCCCTCGATTACGCCATGGAACCCACAACAGATCGTAGTTACATTCCAGGGTTACGTTGCCATCGCAGCGAAAGTCCATGTAACTATAGGCATCAGCCCCCTCGACTTTCGGTATCAAAAATGAAACTTCTCCACTCCCACATAGGTCGCAGTCTACCGATGTAAAATCAAACGCAGACTGTTAGCTCTCAGCGGCACACACGACTTTTGTAACGACCCAGGATTTTTAAGAATTAAAATTTGTATATTTAATTGATTTAAATATTAATAAGTGAGATTTATTAGTCGAATAATTTATTTTTCGAATATCTGGATTTAATTGGATAATTAAATCGATAATTTAATATGTGAAAATACAGAAATAATTGAAAATCGAGCTAAATATGATTGAAAATGATTTGTAAAATTTTATTATATCATATTGGAGTTAGAGTAATGTTATAGAACTTTTAAAATCGAATTAAAAGTTAAATTATGAAAATTGAATATTTTAGTATTTAATTGAAAAGTTAAAAAAGCCATTTTTCAAACAGTCTTGGATTTCCACGAAACCAGTTTCATCGGATTCGTAATGTGATATTATTGTATGGTTTCAAATATCGTGTCAATCGGATTTACCGTTTGTCCGGGGCGAGCCAAAACGCATAGAAAATCATTTAATCGATTTAATTTAAAATCGATCGTTTATTGCCATAACTCGCACAGATGATCGAATTAGCTTCCGAAACCTTTTCCATTGTGTCCGGAACGCGAGGTAAACTCTAGAAACGCTGGTCACCGCGCGAGATTTGGAGTTCGGAAAATCCGGAATGAATAGTGTTCGTTAGAATTTCTATAAAAGCACCACACTCTTCACAAAAATTGCAAACCCTAATTGCAACAGCCTAGCCGCCGGCTACCATATTCTAAGGCCAGAATTTCACCTTCTTCTCTTCTTAATCTCTTCCAATTCATAAACAATTAGCTAAAACTTCCAATTACAATGTTAAAGAGCGTGGTGAGAGCTTCCCATCCATACGGTGATGATGGGATATGGCGCGTCGATGAGGTGGAAAATTGGCCGTGTCCTCCTGCAGTTGCGCATGGTTTTTCATGCAAAGGGTGAGGCCGAGCTCCACCAATTTACGGCGAACGTTGGTGGCGCGACGTGCTTCGTGGTGATGTTGCTTGATCAATGTAGAAACGTTCGGAGTTGGGTGCGTTCGAAGCCCTAGATGGTCGGCTTTGGGTTTGTTTCACTGGGCCTTCGCGCGATTGGGGAAGAAGGCAACACATGCGGCCGAGATTTGGTAGTGGGAAACGAACGGTCCAGATGGAGTTTAGGTGAAAATAAAAAAAGAAAATGTAAATTAAATTGTAATTTAAATCATGTGATGTTTAAAATGTTGTAACTTGTTCATACGAGGTCCGTTTTGGACGAAACAAGTTGCGTTGTCTTCGTTTCGTTGAGCACTACGCTATGGAACTGGATAGGAGTCCTTTTGGAGCTAGTGAGAATTTCGAGTAAAATTAAACGCACGTTTAATTTTATTCGAAATAAAAAGCTGAAATGGAACTGAAATCAAGGTGAGAACTTCTCACTCAATCGAATTGTTTCGATTTAAATTTTAAATAGTTAGATTTAAAATTGTTGATTGTTTGATTGGATGATAAATTATTATCTATTGATTGTTAAATAGACATTATACGCCGTTAGTAAGCGGATGTTATTTATTAAAAACATATACCACGATAATTCCAACTTATATGGAATTGGTATTATATATGTACTTGGAGTTGATTTCCCGCAGTATATAGCGGATGAGACCCTATTGCGCCGTCTATTAAGCGGATAATATTTAATAAATCCCATATACCGTGATATTTCGTCTTGAAGCGAAATTGGTATTGTGCTAACATCTTTGGATGCAGGGAAACAGGTTGGAGGGATCCAACTAGATTCCTCAAACATTTGAATTGGTTTCAATGTTGTGTGTTGATCTATTTGTTGATCTATTTATAATCCACGTGATTATCTTTGTGATTAAGATTGTTAAAGGCTAAATTTTGGCCGAATATATTTTGGTATCGTTAGATGCCGAAATTAAATAAAATTGGATTTTTGAAAACTTAAGATGAGAATTCAGAATAAAATTTAATTTTGGAATTTATTCATTTTAAATAAATAAACGTTATAATTTTATTATTATAAAAATGATATTTTTGGAAAATAATACTTAAGTATGATTTTGGAGTTATATAAGCTTTAATAACGATTTGTAAATTATTAAAGGATTGGGTTATTTAAATTGGGATTTTTGAATTATTATAAATGATTTATATAAAATATTTATAAAATTGATATTTATAAGTTAAAAATATTGGAATTATAAAAAATGTTTTTATAAGTGTTAAAATGAAATATAAATGGATTTCATAAGTGAATGAAATTCACAGTTTTATAAATTGTGAAGTTATAAAATGAATAAATTTTATAAAATAAAAGATTTATAAGTAATTAACTTATAAATTGGTTTTTGCGTGTAAATGGAATATGGATAGAATTTGTTAATAAAGTGATTTTAAAAGTTGAAGTTGCCATAAAAATATAAATAGAATTTATAAACGTTGTTTTATAAATCATAAAACGACTTATTTTGATAAGTTAAATATTATAGCTTATTAAAGGAAATATATCCACGATTTTGGACAGTGGATAATCCTTTAAATAAAATACGTAGAAATTGAATTTGGTTAATGAAGTATATTCACGGTTTTGGACGGTTAATATATTAAAGAAATATTTTGGAAAAGCGATATTTTAAAATAGAATTAAAACGATTTAAAACATTTTAAAATGTGTTAAGTATCGAAATCATGGATTTCAACATTTATTGTTGAAATAGATGTTTTCGAGAAATAGAAGGAAATGGTGGACTACAACACTGTTGTTATAGTAAATGATTTCCAAAAGGAAATGTTTTATATATAGTATTGGGATTTATATATTTATTTAAGCTCGAATCCCTATACTAGTGATTTTGGGTTGTCGTAACGATGTTTTACGTAATATTCGTTTTAACCAAAATAATGTGTTTAAGAGAATGATTTCTTAAAAAATGAAATATATACTTGACTATGATTTAAGTATATTGAATATTTTCCAAATGTTGAAAATAAATAGATTGGTGAATTACTTATTATAAAATAAGTATGGAAATATTTTTCCAATATAAAGTGAATGTTTGAGATTTTGTCTTTTAAAGATAAATTGAAAATGAATACTAGAAATCGATGTAAAAATTATATATTCATAGATATTTTGGAATTATAAATTCACTATGGAATTTATAAAAGAAAGGGAAATTAGTTAAAAATAAATGTTGATTTATTTTGAAGTGTGGAAATTTATTTACTGATTTGGAACGTAAATTTAATAAATCGGTAAGGATTTATTTAATTGGTTCAAATGAACCATTTTGAAATGAAAGCTGTAAAGGTGTAAATTAATTTGAAATTGGTTTTCAAATGGTTGAAGTGTGGGATATATATATATCTTATAAAGATATTTTTGAAAATAAATAATTTCGGAAATTATTTGAAATCGAGAGATGTTGTGAATCTTGATTGATAGTTAAATAACCGACTATCAAATATTGACCTTTGAATAGGTATTTGTTATAAATTGGTTGAAATTGAAATGCTACACTTATTTTTAAATTATTGCGCTCGTTATTCGGATTACCCATTCCGAATAGTGATACGACGTAATGGATAGCATTGAAGACCGGTGGTGAAGACCGGGTATTTGTGAAAACGATATGATGACCTATCGATTGTCTCTGCACCGTTAGCTACGGTATGGAGATTTCCTTTGTGACGGGAAGTTTTATCGGGATTGTGAATACCCGGATTGCAAGGGCTTCTTTTGAAGTGCCTTCGGTTCTATTCGAACCCGGAACAGACTTGTATGGTTACGTGTCTGACATTACATTTTGAGATATAAAGTAGATTTCTTTCAAATACATTTCTGTTGGTGGCGGAGAATTTATTCTCTAGCTTAACACCCTTCTCTGAGACGTACGCGCTTAGAGGTTATGTAGTTGAAGGTTATCAGCGATATATTCCCAATTTGGTAATGTGACATGCTTAGTGTTGCTGTGTGATGATTATTTATTGATAATTTGTTGATCAAAGCGTGGCTTTGTGCCTAGCTTTGTGGGGGAGACTTCGTCAGACCTCACTCCCCGAAAATGGTCAAAACAGGAATATGCGGCAAGGTTATGAGGGTGGCGCCCTTTAGGGTATGTCATTTCCTTCTGGAGAGGGTAGTATCATGGTATGGAGCCCAGATACTTACTCATGTTGACACACAATATTTATTACTGTGTGATGTTGGTTATCGAGCGCTCATATAAAGGTCCAAAGGGACCGGGGAATGGCATAGTCATGTAGTAGTTACCTAGTGACAAAGGTAACCCGGCCTTGTGTTGGCAGAGAGCTGGTTAAGTTCTCGGGACGTCCTGCCAGAGGCGATCCCATGTGGCAGTAGGATGTTCCTTAGCCTGACCATTTGTTGGAAATCCAAAGAAACAATACGATCCTTGTACGGTTTTAGTTGTAGAACATATCATTCACTTATGGTGGCGCCCCACTCTTTGGATGGTAGCTATAATAGGCATAAGTGCGGAATGCCTATGCTGTCTAAGATTTATATCTTTACTTTCGAAATTTTTTCTACACTATGCACTAGTAATAATATCAAATGTTTCTTTTTAACGCCTATCAAGCATCTTTGACTATCATAAGAAGAAATCTCCTCCAATTCTGCATTTGCATTGTGAGTGTGACGGGAGGTCTTATGGTAGTCTCATTTTCCAAAAGCATTGCGAATTGACTTTAAAATTATCCTGTTCTTTGTTTTTAAAAGTTAAATAACTGTTTTAGTTCTCACACCAGTCCCATGACTGACTCGGAGTTTATTATTTCCTTCTTAAACTCTGCGTGCCCATCAATTTCCACATGGACAGTCAAGAGTCAGGTTTATCGGGATATTCTGGAATTCAGGAGTTGCTGGAGGCAAGCTGGATGGCATGGCGTATTCACTAGTATATAGTATTTATTTTCCGCTGTTTGTTGTTGTAAACTCTAATAATGTAATGTAAAGTGATGTAATGTAATAACTGATATTGTTCTTTGTTTTAATGATGTTCATTTATCTATTATATGTTGTTCCGCTGCGACTGTGAGATTCTGATATTGTTTCTGTTCTGTTTTCTTATTTCTTCTATCTTTTTCTTCTACCTCTTCTTCTTTAACCATAACAATTCCGTTTTCAGGCGTTCGATTGCTTGGCAGTTGATACAGTGGACATATTGAAGTCGGTTTTCGACCGTCGAAAAAACGCAACATTACATTTGGTATCAAAGCATATGGTTAAGCGACAACCATGGCTCTGTTGGGTGTTACTCGTTAGAGATAGAGTCAGTAGTACTCTAGAATGAGTTTGAGTGTAATAATAGATATGAGCTTGTATTTGTTAGTGAATATAAAATTATTTTATATTGTGATGATTGGTTTGTTGAGTGGTATATGGATTCTGGTCGGTATAGTCTGTACAACTCAATCGATAGGGATCTCTAAACACTTGTACAGAACAAATTTAACACGATATTGTTTTAAATTGGGTAAATGAAATAATTTTACCTTGATTATATTTTATATATAAAGGAATTTTTTTTTAGGAATTATTAAAGTGTATATGAATTGATTGTTTGGTTGTTGAATAAGTTAAATAAAGACAACGATTTTAAAAAGAACCAATTGTATAAGCAAATGAATTATAAGTATGAAGCTATAATTAAAAAGATTTGCACTTGTGAAATAATCTTATATATAAGAAATGATCTTATATAAAGTAAAGAGGAAAATAGAGAAATTTTATAAGGAAAGATTTATAAATGTGATTCATAAGATAAAAGGAATATTTTTGAAAGAATTTAAAGCACTGAATTCACTATTGTTGCTGGGAAATAATAAGGGTGATGACTGTAGCATCATCAGTATCATTTTCGAGTTTCTGTGTGATGGATTTGCTAGCATAGTAAATTGAAATTTTGAGTTTTGTTGTGATAAAAAAATTTGAAAATGAATAAAGAAAATCCAAGTTGAAATTGATGAATACAAGTGAAATGAATTTTGAACTTATGGTATGAGAGGATAAATTTAGCTTTGGATAGGTAAATGAATTTGGAAGTTTAAATATATAAGTTGTATAACTTAGAAAATGGGAAAATGTAAGTGAAACCAATAGTTAAAATGGTTAAACAATTTTGTTAAGTAAAATGAAGTATGAATTTGATAATGATATGAAAATTTGACTTTGGTTAAAGTTAAATAGAATTTACTTTAGAATTGAAATCTGAATTGGATTTGGAAATTTAAGTAGGTTAAACAGATGATGTTTAAATGGAATATAACTTAAGTGATGTTGAAAGAAGTTGATTTTGATGTCAAAGTAAATTAATAAGTGAATTAATGAAATAAAGTCATTAAGAGTATGGACTTGAGTTATATAAATGAAATTCAACTTTATATTGTTAAATGAATTAACAATTGAATTAATTAATGAATTGAATCTTAATCAATTGAATGTAAAATAAATTGATATGGAATAATGAATGTAAGTGTAAATTCATTAGAAGCTAATGAAGTTGAGAAATTGAATAAATTGAATGGAAGTCAATTTAATATAAACCAATTGGAAGTAAAAGTGTTAAACCAAATGGAAATGTAAACTGAATAAATTTGGTTATATTGGATATACATTGGTTGTTATTTGATTGCTAATTGGTTGTATATAAATTCATTAAGTGTTAATGAAATTGAATTAATAAAATTGATTTGAATTGATAGTAAACTAATTTGAATTTAATTAGTGAATGTATACTAATTGGAAATGAATAAATGAATATTTGTCAAGTCCAATGTTAACAAACCAAATGTGATTAAAAATAAAAACCAATTTATTGAATATTAATGATAATATGAATGAATATTGCTTTGGTTATTGATTTGTTGGATGTTTATTGGTTGGATAGTTGTTTGATGGTTGCATTTGTTGCTTTTGTTACATTTTCTATATTGGCATATGTAGTTGTTGTAGTGATATATGTTGCATATTGATATTATTTTCATATATACATGTTCTCATTTGTTTGATTGAATGTATAGTAGGTGCGAATGGCATATGCTTCGCATTTGGAGCTTGCTTTCGCGCTATATTAGCCGTATACGCTCGCTAATGATAAATAAGGTACATATCTCGGATTACATACCGTACTTTTACACCTTTTTTCCTACGGGAGCCTCATCACATGATGAGATGTGCATTTGTGATATATATACTGTCATTTTTTTTCGGATCGAGCCGTGCAAAGGAGACTATGGCGAATTTTTCCGAAAATTTAAGGCGGTAGAAATTTTTTGGGAATTTTGGAAAATTTTGAAACTATAACTAAGTATGATTTGAAAACTTAGTAAAGATTTTGTAAGAAGTTTAACTATGAATTTTGGAATGTTAAACACTTAAAAGATTTGTAAATCAAACTTGAACGGTTTGTTTTGGAAAGTTAATGGATTTCAAAACTTTTCTTACTTGGTAATTTCGAGGACGAAATTCTTTTAATGGAGGAAGTTTGTAACGACCTAGGATTTTTATGAATTAAAATTTGTACATTTAATTGATTTTAAATGTTAATAAGTGAGATTTATTAGTCGAATAATTTATTTTTCGAATATCTGAATTTAATTGGATAATTAAATCGATAATTTAATATGTGAAAACACAGAAATAATTGAAAATAGAGTTAAGTATGATTGAAAATGATTTGTAAAATTTTATTATATCGTATTGGAGTTAGAGTAATGTTATAGAACTTTTAAAATCGAATTAAAAGTTAAATTGTGAAAATTGAATATTTTAATATTTAATTGAGTTAAAATAGCCATTTTTCAAATAGTCTCGGATTTCGACGAAACTAGTTTCATCGGATCCGTAATGTGATATTATTGTATGGTTTCAAATTTCGTGTCAATCGGATTTACCGTTTGTCCGACGCGAGCCAAAACGCATAGAAAATCATTTAATCGATTTAATTTAAAATCGATCGTTTATTGCAATAAATCGCACAGATGATCGAATTTGTGACGACCCTAACTCGACCTTCGAAAATTGGCATCGAATACGACACTCGTATTCAAATGCCGCAGATCCAAACGTCGAATCTGGTTCGCCGGAGCTTATAACACATTAAGTATAACAACACAGCGGAAGAAAAAGAATAATACATATCAATATACAACATTGATACAATATCTGATACAATATGATACAACAGATGATACAATGAATATCAATATACATCAGAGATATGATACAAGTTAATAGCAGCGGAAAGGAAAAGATAACACTAGCAACGGAACAAAACTCCAATATGGTCTTCAAGAAAGAACTCCAACATCGGTAATCTCCATCTCCAAATCACCAATCCAGCGATAGCTCGAAATCTCAATAACGATGCACAAAGCTAAGCAAGTGCAGTTGCGATCCAAAGACGGAACTAGCTCCAGATAATGTACTAAACCTGACTATCTGAAAAACCCAACTCTAGACTGCCCGTGTGGGAAAATAGTGGGCACCCAGAGTTTAGGAAAGGAACAATAAACTCCAGGTCAGTCATGGGACTGGTATGAGCAAACAAAAACAGTTGGTCTTTAAAACAGACAACAAGATAATTTAAAATAAATCCGCAATGCTTTTTGGAAAATGAAACTACCATAAGGCCTCCCGCCACACACACAATGCAAACGCAGAATTGGAGGAGATTTCTCCTTATGATAGTCAAATATGCTTGATACGAGAAAATTTCTTTGATATTATTATTAGTGCATAGTGTAGAAAACAATTTCGAAAGTACAATATAAATCCTAGCAGCATAGACATTCCGAACTATGCCTACTATAGCTACCATCTAAACAGTGGTGACCACCATAAGTAAATGGCAGGTAATACAACTAAACCCGTACAAGGCACGTATTGGATGAATGGATTTCCAACAAATGGGTCAGGCTAAGGAACTTCCTACTGCCACATGGGATCGCCTCTGGCGGGACGTCCCGAGAACTAACGTTACGGTTAGATCTCTGCCAACACAAGGCCGGGTTACCTCTGTAACTAGGTAACTACTGCACGAATATGCCATCCCCCGGTCCTTTGGGACCTTTATCCGAGGCGCCTCAAAGCAACAACCACACAGTAAATGAGATTGGAGCAACCACATGAGTAAGTATCTGGGCTCCATACCATGATACCACCCTTTACCAGAAGGGAATGATCACAAAGATAAATGATCAAACAAATGATCATATCACAAATGTTCAACCAATGATCATCACACAACAGCACTCAGCATGCCACATTACCAAATTGGGAACATATCACTGATAAATATCAACTACATAACCTCTGAGCTCGTACGTCTCAGAGAAGGGTGTTAAGCTAAGAGAATAAATTCTCCGCCACCAAGCAGAAATGTATTTGATAGAGATCAGTTTAATATCTCAAAGTGTAATGCCGGACATACAACCATACAAGTCTGGTCCGGGTTCGAACAGAACTGAAGGCACTTCCGAAGAAGCCCTTGCAAATCCGGGTATCCACAATCCCGATCGGACTTCCCATCACTAAGGGAATCTCTATACCGTAGATACTCGGTGCAGAGACAATCGATAGGTTATCCTATCGTTCTCACAAATATCCGGTCTTCACCAACGGTCTTCAGTTGCAATCCATAACGTCGTATCACTATTCGGAATGGGTTATATGACACAAGGTCCTCTACCGGCTAAACCGAATAGTAAGCGCCATATTTTTAAAATATATGGATATGGGATTTCAGTTAAGTCACAACTTAAAAATCCAAAGCTTTTCTTTCAAATGGTTAACAAATTACCATTTTAAATCTTTAAACAAAAAGATTTATTTCACAAAGTTTCACCCAGTTTCACAAAGGTCCATTTATAGATTTTCAAAACAAATTTCCATTTCAAATGGATTAACTCATTAAATCTTTAAATTAAAGACTTAATTTTTTTAGCTTTCAAACTGTTCCCAAAGATTTATTCATAACTAGGAAAAACTATTTTCCATTTTATACTCGAAATCCTTTTAACACAAATTGGACGTTTACTTCTTATGTGAAAGCTTTTATTATTTGAAAACGACAGTTTTCGTTTCAGAAAAATCCAATTATATTCATACAAGTTAAAACCTTGGATTAAATTTAAAGTCCCAAAACAACACTTTTTAAAATGGTTTAAAAACTCATATAAACCCAATTATATGTTGAATACCCTTTTTAAACCTTAGTTCCAAATCATTGAATTCAATTTCAAATATTGAATTCAAATTTAAATCAAATTATTTAAACTTCAAAACTCAATCAAGTTATTCAAAATAACTTTTATTTTTGAAATTCATTTTCAAAAGCTTTCAATTCTAATTCCAAAACTATTTTGGAATTCAAAAATTCAATTTTAAAACAATCTCAAAAAAATCTGTGACTTAACCCATTTCCACGTGAAATCCATATTTGTGTGTGTATAAGTGTGGTCCAGGGGTCCAACACAATAGTGCACAACAATTATCATCACAGATTCAATCATATCGATAAGCGGTATAACCCATAACGCTTATCTTTATTCACAAATTCATAGATAAAGTAGATCGTCAATCACAAAGATTCACTAATATGATTCGATGTGGGTTTCGGATAACCAACTGGAATCCGACTCCCTGTCGCATCGAAATTCAAATGTCGTTCTACGGGTCAAGGGTTTGCATATTCATATAACGATATATACATCACAGACATAACAACTTAACACTAAGCTTTACATAGCATCACATCACATAACAAATATATCAATCCATCACAAAGCATTCAAAACCAATTAAACCACTTTGCTTAAGGTGAATAAATCGTATGGTTTTAAATTTATTACTTACATAATTACTTTCATTAGTAATCTTTAATCAATGATTAGTTATCATGAACTTCAATTGATTAAGTTTTAATCACCTTCTTTAATTAATTCTCTTAATTAGTTAACCCTTAATTGTAATTAATTGAATCTTAATTACTGTTATTAATTAATTATTCCTTAATTAATCACTTTAATAAATAAACCCTTGATTATAAATTAAATCTTAATTATAATTAATTATCCTTAATTGATTAATTTATAGATTTATCATTCCTTAATTAATTACAATAATTAATTACTCCTTAACTAATAATGATTTCTTAATCACTTTAAGTTAATTAACCTTAATTAATTATTCTTGAGTTAATTATCTTAATTAATTAACTATCCTTAAAATTAATTTTGTTTGATCACTTGGTTAATCAACCCTTAATCATAAATTAGTTACTTTAAATTAAGTAGTTATCTCTAAGCAATTAATTACCCTTAGTTACTTAATTAATTTACTCATTATCTTTATTAATGTCAAGCTTTTAATTTCCTATTTTATTTAATTTTTTATACATTTTATTTTGAAGTTCAATATTTGTTTGTAAAATACTTATGCTTAAATTTCCAATTAAATTTCTATTTATGATAAAAAACAATTCACTTATTCTAGAAATATCTAATTAACTTTAAGAAAAACTTTATTCTTATTAATGATTAAAATATCATTAACAGAGTATGTATAGTAAACTTAGATTTAATTCTACATACACTTTAAACTCCACCTTTTAAAATTCAAACTATTTTAAAACATTTTAAAGTAGTTAAAACAAATTTAAAAATTTAAAAAGCTCTATTTTATTTTTAAAACTGAGATTCAACCTAAACTTGAATTCCAGATTTAACTTTTATTTAAAACTTGTTTAAAGCTTTGCTTTACAATTTAATTCATTTTTAAATTTAAAACCTGTAACAGGCAAAAGACCCGAGCCCATCTTCGACTACACCGAGTCAAACCCCACAAGACTTCAAGATAATCATCCGAACGCTTCGAGGAAAACTCACGTACCATTCTCTGCTTCAAACCAGGCTACCCAATCTTCATTGACACACGCAAGGGCTCGTGCACGTTGCACAGCGCTCCGATCGCCACTGGTCGACACCACGACCATCATCGAACCAACTACGACCTGCCTATCCCACCAAACCACCCAGACATCATCAACGACGACGCGTTTGCAATTTCATTACCAGGTCCAGACTAGCACAAGGAAAGGTCATCACAAAATCGTCTCGTACCACCGTCCTAGGCCATCGGAGGCCACGAAAACTTCATTAGAGCTCCGCCTACCTCCCCATATTCGATTCCCCCCAGCGCGATCGAACAAAACCCTCTGAAGAGAACGCGGCTCCACCGAGAACCCCATCAACCAAAAGCCACAGTCAAACCCTAGTTTGCCCAATTCCTAATGCCACAGTGATTTCTAAATTGAGTTTATATTTTTCCTAAGTCCACCGATACCCCAGCTAGCTTCACCAAGAGTCACGGCCTACATTTCGCCGTAGATTACCAGAGTTTGACAAAATTTCACTTTTCTAATAAACCATAGTTGCTCAGTCAAAACTTTATGAAAAATTCAAATTTAACTTTCTAAATTAATTATTTTCAGTGGTAATTCAGATAGCATTACTAAAATTAAAATTTATGATAATTGAATTTTTGACATAATTGGACTTAGCTGTTTTTCACATTTTCCAAAAGAACAATATTGTTCTTGTTTTGATTCTTTTCTAAAAAACATAATGCATGTTAACAACAGCACTATATTTTGCTTAGATTTTAATTCTAGAAGAGAACAGGGAGAGAGAGATTTGAATTTTGATATGGTTTACTCTGTAAATCAGAGACTCAATAGTACTGTGTTTTCACAGTTTTCAGAAGAGAACAAAGCATATTGCTAGCTTTTATTTGTTACCACAATATACTGTATGCTCAACAATACTTTAATTAGTTCTTTAAGATTTCAATTTCAAAAGAGAACCAGAGGGGGAGACTGTTCAACCCAGCATGTTTCATTTTGTAAACCAGGGACTAAAAAAAATAGAAGAACAGGAAAGCAAAACCTGATCATAACATTCCAAGCAAAAGAAAGCACAAGCATAACAATTCATTCACATGCAAAGGCCATTCACAATCCATTCAGGCACACATACATAAATAATTGAATAAGGCATATGTTTGCTCACCTGAAATGTTTCAAAAAGACAGAGAAATTCAGATGAAAAACAAGCATGCACAAGCAAATTCATGCAAACATACTGACATAGTCATCACTAAACACATATATTTCAAACATCAACTCAAATATCAAGGCATATGAATGTGTTCAAGTGTGTTTGCTCACCTGTCATGCTTGTAACAGAGAAGCAACTAGATCATGAGTGTTCGGGAAGAACAGAAGAACAAAGCCTAGACTTTAGTTGTTGAATTTTCTTGATTGTAGCTTTTCTTTTTCTTTGATCTGCAGAAGTTTATTTACATACCTTTGTTTTAAATTTCCTATTGCATTTGTTACTCACTTCCTTAATAACAAACAAAAAAGAGATTTACTTACAGGTTGAATTTGTTTTCAGAGGAGATTACAAGCTGAAAGGTTTTGATCTTCTTTCCTTTAATTCGCTTGAACCAAACTTTGATTTTGTTCCACTGAGTTGCCTGAAGCTACTTGATTTGTATTTTTCTTCCAGGTTGAATTCTTTGGACTTTACTTTTAGGTTTTTGAAACTGAACTTTCAATCTGAAGCTTGACAACCTGATGTTGCTACCCAGGAGATTCAAGTTGAAGATCGTATTTCATTTTGCTCTCAGATTTTATTTTTATTTTTGAGAAGAGAATGACAGTTCTTTTCTGATTTTTTCTTTCTTTCTTCAATCTGGCTTCTTTCTACTTTATTTGGTGTTGTGGTTTAAGATATTCAAATCTTTCTACTATTTACTTTTCAGAAATTTGCTGAGAAGTTTAATAATTGCATATGGGGAAGTGAAGAGTTTATTATATTTTTTTATTTTTTTTGTATTTAATTATTTAATCCAATTAAATATAGTGAATGCCATTTGTTTATCTGTTTTAACACTTGTTATTGTTTTGACCTTACTAATTTACAAATGTCATATATTCATCCTTATATGTTTATATTTTACAAACCAAATTTTATTCCAAAGGATATGTTCATTTTAATTATTATTATTTTTCAATTTAGCTTTACAACCATTTTTGTCAAATCTTTTTAAATTGAAACTATTATACAAAAAAAATATTTATCTATATACATTAATTCCAAAATATAATTTTTATATATACATATATTATATTATTCATTTCTCTATATTCAAATCAAACTTATTTTTAAGATTCAAATTCACAATTCAATTTACAATCAATTTGTATTTATAATTAAATAAACAAACAAATATCTCATTTAAATTTGGAAAAATCAAATTAATTTATAACTTAATCCTAAAATTCAATTTAATTACCAATTAAATTTGACTCGGAAATCAGGATCGTTACAGATTCCCCCCTTAAATAAATTTCGTCCTCGAAATTTGCAAGGAAGACGGGAAAGAATAGATGAAAGATAGAGAAATGTCTTTCCAAATTAAACTGGATATCAATTCTGCATTTGGCTTACCAAATCAGAATATCGACAATATGAGAACAAACTCCTACAATATTACACAAGATATTTGGGTCCACCGGTCTACGAATATGCAAGGGCATTGATTAGTTCGAAGGGATAACTAATCGTTCGTAGAATATATCAGATCCCATAGAATAGATAGATGGATTCAATCTTCTATAATTATCAAGCACTAGATATGGATTCCAAATTCGGGTCGGAACACTCCAAAATATATCAATTTGTCCCTCTTCGGACTTTGATATACACATGAAATTACAATAGAATTTCAAATTTGGTTTTAACCGATATCGTTTTATTTATACAATTCAAATTCAGCTTCATATTAGTTAACCAATTTTCTTAATTTAAAATTTCCAATTTATTTAATTTAAAATTTCAATTTAAAATTCATTAAAGTTGAAAAGCTGATAAGAAATCAATGAAGATACGAAGTAAGAATTTTCTACAACGATTCGTAGGGCCACCATCGCACCGAAACTTCTTTCTGGGGCTGTCACGAAGCCATCAAAAGAATTGGGAATCAAATCAAAGGAGATTGAAAAGAAAGTTGTTTCCACTGTTGCAGGGTATTGACCATTTGTAGTGGTACTCCCCTGTCCCCTATCTCGTCCTCTTCTCGCACTCATACTTACTATCAGTGGATAGTAAGAGAATTTACTGAGGCATTCGAACGGATATCTTAAGGATATACTCATTCTAGGGTATACTTCACCCTATCTCTAATGAGCTACTTTATGTGTTATACTCCTGAGCTAAAGTTTTAACCCTTAGCTCTGATACCAAATGTGACGACCCTAACTCGACCTTCGAAAATCGGCACCGAATACGACACTCGTATTCAAATGCCGCAGATCCAAACGTCGAATCTGGCTCGCCGGAGCTTATAACACATTAAGTATAACAACACAGCGGAAGAAAAAGAATAATACATATCAATATACAACATTGATACAATATCTAATACAATATGATACAACAAATGATAAATGAATATCAATATACATCATAGATATGATACAAGGTAATAGCAGCGGAAAGGAAAAGATAACACTAGCAACGGAACAAAACTCCAATATGGTCTTCAAGAAAGAACTCCAGCATCGGTAATCTCCATCTCCAAATCACCAATCCAGCGATAGCTCGAACTCTCAATAACGATGCACAAAGCTAAGCAAGTGCAGTCGCGATCCAAAGACGGAACTAGCTCCAGATAATCTACTAAACCTGACTATCTGAAAAACCCAACTCTAGACTACCCGTGTAGGAAAATAGTGGGCACCCAGAGTTTAGGAAAGGAACAATAAACTCCAGGTCAGTCATGGGACTGGTATGAGCAAACAAAAACAGTCGGTCTTTCAAACAGACAACAAGATAATTTAAAATAAATCCGCAATGCTTTTTGGAAAATGAAACTGCCATAAGGCCTCCCGCCACACACACAATGCAAACGCAGAATTGGAGGAGATTTCTCCTTATGATAGTCAAATATGCTTGATACGAGAAAATTTCTTTGATATTATTATTAGTGCATAGTGTAGAAAACAATTTCGAAAGTACAATATAAATCCTAGCCAGCATAGACATTCCGAACTATGCCTACTATAGCTACCATCTAAACAGTGGTGACCACCATAAGTAAATGGAAGGTAATACAACTAAACCCGTACAAGTCACGTATTGGATGAATGGATTTCCAACAAATGGTCAGGCTAAGGAACTTCCTACTGCCACATGGGATCGCCTCTGGCGGGACGTCCCGAGAACTAACGTTATGGTTAGATCTCTGCCAACACAAGGCCAGGTTACCTCTGTAACTAGGTAACTACTACACGAATATGCCATCCCCCGGTCCTTTGGGACCTTTATCCGAGGCGCCTCAAAGCAACAACCACACAGTAAATGAGATTTGAGCAACCACATGAGTAAGTATCTGGGCTCCATACCATGATACCACCCTTTACAAGAAGGGAATGACACACCCTAAAGGGAGCGACCCTCATAACCTTGCCGCATCTTTCCTGTTTCGACCATTTCTGGGGTGTGAGGTCCTGATGCAGTCTCGTCCACAAAGCTATGCTTTGGCACAAAGCCATGCTTTGGGTCAACAGATGACCAAGGCAATGATCACAAAGATAAATGATCAAACAAATGATCATATCACAAATGATCAACCAATGATCATCACACAGCAGCACTCAGCATGCCACATTACCAAATTGGGAATATATCACTGATAAATATCAACTACATAACCTCTGAGCTCGTACGTCTCAGAGAAGGGTGTTAAGCTAAGAGAATAAATTCTCCGCCACCAAGCAGAAATGTATTTGATAGAGATCAGTTTAATATCTCAAAGTGTAATGTCGGACATACAACCATACAAGTCTGGTCCGGGTTCGAACAGAACCGAAGACACTTCCGTAGAAGCCCTTGCAAATCTGGGTATCCACAATCCCGATCGGACTTCCCGTCACTAAGGGAATCTCTATACCGTAGCTACTCGGTGCAGAGACAATCGATAGGTTATCCTATCGTTCTCACAAATATCCGGTCTTCACCACCGGTCTTCAATTGCAATCCATAATGTCGTATCACTATTCGGAATGGGTTATATGACACAAGGTCCTCTCCCGGCTAAACCGAATAGTAAGCGCCATATTTTTAAAATATATGGATATGGGATTTCAGTTAAGTCACAACTTAAAAATCCAAAGCTTTTCTTTCAAATGGTTAACAAATTACCATTTTAAATCTTTAAACAAAAAGATTTATTTCACAAAGTTTCACCCAGTTTCACAAAGGTCCATTTATAGATTTTCAAAACAAATTTCCATTCCAAATGGATTAACTCATTAAATCTTTAAATTAAAGACTTAATTTTTTTAGCTTTCAAACCGTTCCCAAAGATTTATTCATAACTAGCAAAAACTATTTTCCATTTTATACTTGAAATCCTTTTAACACAAATTGGACGTTTACTTCTTATGTGAAAGCTTTTATTATTTGAAAACGACGGTTTTCGTTTCAGAAAAATCCAATTATATTCATACAAGTTAAAACCTTGGGTTAAATTTAAAGTCCCAAAACAACACTTTTTAAAATGGTTTAAAAACTCATATAAACCCAATTATATGTTGAATACCCTTTTTAAACCTTAGTTCCAAATCATTGAATTCAATTTCAAATATTGAATTCAAATTTAAATCAAATTATTTAAACTTCAAAACTCAATCAAGTTATTCAAAATAACTTTTATTTTTGAAATTCATTTTCAAAAGCTTTCAATTCTAATTCCAAAACTATTTTGGAATTCAAAAATTCAATTTTAAAACAATCTCAAAAAAATCTGTGACTTAACCCATTTCCACGTGAAATCCATATTTGTGTGTGTATAAGTGTGGTCCAGGGGTCCAACACAATAGTGCACAACAATTATCATCACAGATTCAATCATATCGATAAGCGGTATAACCCATAACGCTTATCTTTATTCACAAATTCATAGATAAAGTAGATCGTCAATCACAAAGATTCACTAATATGATTCGATGTGGGTTTCGGATAACCAACTGGAATCCGACTCCCTGTCGCATCGAAATTCAAATGTCGTTCTACGGGTCAAGGGTTTGCATATTCATATAACGATATATACATCACAGACATAACAACTTAACACTAAGCTTTACATAGCATCACATCACATAACAAATATATCAATCCATCACAAAGCATTCAAAACCAATTAAACCACTTTGCTTAAGGTGAATAAATCGTATGGTTTTAAATTTATTACTTACATAATTACTTTCATTAGTAATCTTTAATCAATGATTAGTTATCATGAACTTCAATTGATTAAGTTTTAATCACCTTCTTTAATTAATTCTCTTAATTAGTTAACCCTTAATTGTAATTAATTGAATCTTAATTACTGTTATTAATTAATTATTCCTTAATTAATCACTTTAATAAATAAACCCTTGATTATAAATTAAATCTTAATTATAATTAATTATCCTTAATTGATTAATTTATAGATTTATCATTCCTTAATTAATTACAATAATTAATTACTCCTTAACTAATAATGATTTCTTAATCACTTTAAGTTAATTAACCTTAATTAATTATTCTTGAGTTAATTATCTTAATTAATTAACTATCCTTAAAATTAATTTTGTTTGATCACTTGGTTAATCAACCCTTAATCATAAATTAGTTACTTTAAATTAAGTAGTTATCTCTAAGCAATTAATTACCCTTAGTTACTTAATTAATTTACTCATTATCTTTATTAATGTCAAGCTTTTAATTTCCTATTTTATTTAATTTTTTATACATTTTATTTTGAAGTTCAATATTTGTTTGTAAAATACTTATGCTTAAATTTCCAATTAAATTTCTATTTATGATAAAAAACAATTCACTTATTCTAGAAATATCTAATTAACTTTAAGAAAAACTTTATTCTTATTAATGATTAAAATATCATTAACAGAGTATGTATAGTAAACTTAGATTTAATTCTACATACACTTTAAACTCCACCTTTTAAAATTCAAACTATTTTAAAACATTTTAAAGTAGTTAAAACAAATTTAAAAATTTAAAAAGCTCTATTTTATTTTTAAAACTGAGATTCAACCTAAACTTGAATTCCAGATTTAACTTTTATTTAAAACTTGTTTAAAGCTTTGCTTTACAATTTAATTCATTTTTAAATTTAAAACCTGTAACAGGCAAAAGACCCGAGCCCATCTTCGACTACACCGAGTCAAACCCCACAAGACTTCAAGACAATCATCCGAACGCTTCGAGGAAAACTCACGTACCATTCTCTGCTTCAAACCAGGCTACCCAATCTTCATTGACACACGCATGGGCTCGTGCACGTTGCACAGCGCTCCGATCGCCACTGGTCGACACCACGACCATCATCGAACCAACTACGACCTGCCTATCCCACCAAACCACCCAGACATCATCAACGACGATGCGTTTGCAATTTCATTACCAGGTCCAGACTAGCACAAGGAAAGGTCATCACAAAATCGTCTCGTACCACCGTCCTAGGCCATTGGAGGCCACGAAAACTTCATTAGAGCTCCGCCTACCTCCCCATATTCGATTCCCCCCAGCGCGATCGAACAAAACCCTCTGACGAGAACGTGGCTCCACCGAGAACCCCATCAACCAAAAGCCACAGTCAAACCCTAGTTTGCCCAATTCCTAATGCCACAGTGATTTCTAAATTGAGTTTATATTTTTCCTAAGTCCACCGATACCCCAGCTAGCTTCACCAAGAGTCACGGCCTACATTTCGCCGTAGATTACCAGAGTTTGACAAAATTTCACTTTTCTAATCAACCATAGTTGCTCAGTCAAAACTTTATGAAAAATTCAAATTTAACTTTCTAAATTAATTATTTTCAGTGGTAATTCAGATAGCATTACTAAAATTAAAATTTATGATAATTGAATTTTTGACATAATTGGACTTAGCTGTTTTTCACATTTTCCAGAAGAACAATATTGTTCTTGCTTTGATTCTTTTCTAAAAAACATAATGCATGTTAACAACAGCACTATATTTTGCTTAGATTTTAATTCTAGAAGAGAACAGGGAGAGAGAGATTTGAATTTTGATATGGTTTACTCTGTAAATCAGAGACTCAATAGTACTGTGTTTTCACAGTTTTCAGAAGAGAACAAAGCATATTGCTAGCTTTTATTTGTTACCACAATATACTGTATGCTCAACAATACTTTAATTAGTTCTTTAAGATTTCAATTTCAAAAGAGAACCAGAGGGGGAGACTGTTCAACCCAGCATGTTTCATTTTGTAAACCAGGGACTAAAAAAAATAGAAGAACAGGAAAGCAAAACCTAATCATAACATTCCAAGCAAAAGAAAGCACAAGCATAACAATTCATTCTCATGCAAAGGCCATTCACAATCCATTCAGGCACACATACACAAATAATTGAATAAGGCATATGTTTGCTCACCTGAAATGTTTCAGAAAGACAGAGAAATTCAGATGAAAAACAAGCATGCACAAGCAAATTCATGCAAACATACTGACATAGTCATCACTAAACACATATATTTCAAACATCAACTCAAATATCAAGGCATATGAATGTGTTCAAGTGTGTTTGCTCACCTGTCATGCTTGTAACAGAGAAGCAACTAGATCATGAGTGTTTGGGAAGAACAGAAGAACAAAGCCTAGACTTTAGTTGTTGAATTTTCTTGATTGTAGCTTTTCTTTTTCTTTGATCTGCAGAAGTTTATTTACATACCTTTGTTTTAAATTTCCTATTGCATTTGTTACTCACTTCCTTAATAGCAAACAAAAAAGAGATTTACTTACAGGTTGAATTTGTTTTCAGAGGAGATTACAAGCTGAAAGGTTTTGATCTTCTTTCCTTTAATTCGCTTGAACCAAACTTTGATTTTGTTCCACTGAGTTGCCTGAAGCTACTTGATTTGTATTTTTCTTCCAGGTTGAATTCTTTGGACTTTACTTTTAGGTTTTTGAAACTGAACTTTCAATCTGAAGCTTGACAACCTGATGTTGCTACCCAGGAGATTCAAGTTGAAGATCGTATTTCATTTTGCTCTCAGATTTTATTTTTATTTTTGAGAAGAGAATGACAGTTCTTTTCTGATTTTTTTTTCTTTCTTCAATCTGGCTTCTTTCTACTTTATTTGGTGTTGTGGTTTAAGATATTCAAATCTTTCTACTATTTACTTTTCAGAAATTTGCTGAGAAGTTTAATAATTGCATATGGGGAAGTGAAGAGTTTATTATATTTTTTTATTTTTTTTGTATTTAATTATTTAATCCAATTAAATATAGTGAATGACATTTGTTTATCTGTTTTAACACTTGTTATTGTTTTGACCTTACTAATTTACAAATGTCATATATTCATCCTTATATGTTTATATTTTACAAACCAAATTTTATTCCAAAGGATATGTTCATTTTAATTATTATTTTTTTCAATTTAGCTTTACAACCATTTTTGTCAAATCTTATTTAAATTGAAACTATTATACAAAAAAAATGTTTATCTATATACATTAATTCTAAAATATAATTTTTATATATACATATATTATATTATTCATTTCTCTATATTCAAATCAAACTTATTTTTAAGATTCAAATTCACAATTCAATTTACAATCAATTTGTATTTATAATTAAATAAACAAACAAATATCTCATTTAAATTTGGAAAAATCAAATTAATTTATAACTTAATCCTAAAATTCAATTTAATTACCAATTAAATTTGACTCGGAAATCAGGATCGTTACAGATTCCCCCCTTAAATAAATTTCGTCCCCGAAATTTGCAAGGAAGACGGGAAAGAATAGATGAAAGATAGAGAAATGTCTTTCCAAATTAAACTGGATATCAATTCTGCATTTGGCTTACCAAATCAGAATATCGACAATATGAGAACAAACTCCTACAATATTACACAAGATATTTGGGTCCACCGGTCTACGAATATGCAAGGGCATTGATTAGTTCGAAGGGATAACTAATCGTTCGTAGAATATATCAGATCCCATAGAATAGATAGATGGATTCAATCTTCTATAATTATCAAGCACTAGATATGGATTCCAAATTCGGGTCGGAACACTCCAAAATATATCAATTTGTCCCTCTTCGGACTTTGATATACACATGAAATTACAATAGAATTTCAAATTTGGTTTTAACCGATATCGTTTTATTTATACAATTCAAATTCAGCTTCATATTAGTTAACCAATTTTCTTAATTTAAAATTTCCAATTTATTTAATTTAAAATTTCAATTTAAAATTCATTAAAGTTGAAAAGCTGATAAGAAATCAATGAAGATACGAAGTAAGAATTTTCTACAACGATTCGTAGGGCCACCATCGCACCGAAACTTCTTTCTGGGGCTGTCACGAAGCCATCAAAAGAATTGGGAATCGAATCAAAGGAGATTGAAAAGAAAGTTGTTTCCACTGTTGCAGGGTATTGACCATTTGTAGTGGTACTCCCCTGTCCCCTATCTCGTCCTCTTCTCGCACTCATACTTACTATCAGTGGATAGTAAGAGAATTTACTGAGGCATTCGAACGGATATCTTAAGGATATACTCATTCTAGGGTATACTTCACCCTATCTCTAATGAGCTACTTTATGTGTTATACTCCTGAGCTAAAGTTTTAACCCTTAGCTCTGATACCAAATGTGACGACCCTAACTCGACCGTCGAAAATCGGCACCGAATACGACACTCGTATTCAAATGCCGCAGATCCAAACGTCGAATCTGGCTCGCCGGAGCTTATAACACATTAAGTATAACAACACAGCGGAAGAAAAAGAATAATACATATTAATATACAACATTGATACAATATCTAATACAATATGATACAACAAATGATACAATGAATATCAATATACATCAGAGATATGATACAAGGTAATAGCAGCGGAAAGGAAAAGATAACACTAGCAACGGAACAAAACTCCAATGTGGTCTTCAAGAAAGAACTCCAGCATCGGTAATCTCCATCTCCAAATCACCAATCCAGCGATAGCTCGAACTCTCAATAACGATGCACAAAGCTAAGCAAGTGCAGTCGCGATCCAAAGACGGAACTAGCTCCAGATAATCTACTAAACCTGACTATCTGAAAAACCCAACTCTAGACTGCCCGTGTGGGAAAATAGTGGGCACCCAGAGTTTAGGAAAGGAACAATAAACTCCAGGTCAGTCATGGGACTGGTATGAGCAAACAAAAACAGTCGGTCTTTAAAACAGACAACAAGAAAATTTAAAATAAATCCGCAATGCATTTTGGAAAACGAAACTACCATAAGGTCTCCCGCCACACACACAATGCAAACGCAGAATTGGAGGAGATTTCTCCTTATGATAGTCAAATATGCTTGATACGAGAAAATTTCTTTGATATTATTATTAGTGCATAGTGTAGAAAACAATTTCGAAAGTACAATATAAATCCTAGCCAGCATAGACATTCCGAACTATGCCTACTATAGCTACCATCTAAACAGTGGTGACCACCATAAGTAAATGGAAGGTAATACAACTAAACCCGTACAAGGCACGTATTGGATGAATGGATTTCCAACAAATGGTCAGGCTAAGGAACTTCCTACTGCCACATGGGATCGCCTCTGGCGGGACGTCCCGAGAACTAACGTTATGGTTAGATCTCTGCCAACACAAGGCCAGGTTACCTCTGTAACTAGGTAACTACTACACGAATATGCCATCCCCCGGTCCTTTGGGACCTTTATCCGAGGCGCCTCAAAGCAACAACCACACAGTAAATGAGATTTGAGCAACCACATGAGTAAGTATCTGGGCTCCATACCATGATACCACCCTTTACGAGAAGGGAATGACACACCCTAAAGGGAGCGACCCTCATAACCTTGCCGCATCTTTCCTGTTTCGACCATTTCCGGGGTGTGAGGTCCTGATGCAGTCTCGTCCACAAAGCTACGCTTTGGCACAAAGCCATGCTTTGGGTCAACAGATGACCAAGGCAATGATCACAAACATAAATGATCAAACAAATGATCATATCACAAATGATCAACCAATGATCATCACACAGCAGCACTTAGCATGCCACATTACCAAATTGGGAATATATCACTGATAAATATCAACTACATAACCTCTGAGCTCGTACGTCTCAGAGAAGGGTGTTAAGCTAAGAGAATAAATTCTCCGCCACCAAGCAGAAATGTATTTGATAGAGATCAGTTTAATATCTCAAAGTGTAATGTCGGACATACAACCATACAAGTCTGGTCCGGGTTCGAACAGAACCGAAGGCACTTCCGAAGAAGCCCTTGCAAATCCGGGTATCCACAATCCCGATCGGACTTCCCGTCACTAAGGGAATCTCTATACCGTAGCTACTCGGTGCAGAGACAATCGATAGGTTATCCTATCGTTCTCACAAATATCCGGTCTTCACCACCGGTCTTCAATTGCAATCCATAACGTCGTATCACTATTCGGAATGGGTTATATGACACAAGGTCCTCTCCCGGCTAAACCAAATAGTAAGCGCCATATTTTTAAAATATATGAATATGGAATTTCAGTTAAGTCACAACTTAAAAATCCAAAGCTTTTCTTTCAAATGGTTAACAAATTACCATTTTAAATCTTTAAACAAAAAGATTTATTTCACAAAGTTTCACCCAGTTTCACAAAGGTCCATTTATAGATTTTCAAAACAAATTTCCATTTCAAATGGATTAACTCATTAAATCTTTAAATTAAAGACTTAATTTTTTTAGCTTTCAAACCGTTCCCAAAGATTTATTCATAACTAGCAAAAACTATTTTCCATTTTATACTTGAAATCCTTTTAACACAAATTGGACGTTTACTTCTTATGTGAAAGCTTTTATTATTTGAAAACGACAGTTTTCGTTTCAGAAAAATCCAATTATATTCATACAAGTTAAAACCTTGGGTTAAATTTAATGTCCCAAAACAACACTTTTTAAAATGGTTTAAAAACTCATATAAACCCAATTATATGTTGAATACCCTTTTTAAACCTTAGTTCCAAATCATTGAATTCAATTTCAAATATTGAATTCAAATTTAAATCAAATTATTTAAACTTCAAAACTCAATCAAGTTATTCAAAATAACTTTTATTTTTGAAATTCATTTTCAAAAGCTTTAAATTCTAATTCCAAAACTATTTTGGAATTCAAAAATTTAATTTTAAAACAATCTCAAAAAAATCTGTGACTTAACCCATTTCCACGTGAAATCCATATTTGTGTGTGTATAAGTGTGGTCCAGGGGTCCAACACAATAGTGCACAACAATTATCATCACAGATTCAATCATATCGATAAGCGGTATAACCCATAACGCTTATCTTTATTCACAAATTCATAGATAAAGTAGATCGTCAATCACAAAGATTCACTAATATGATTCGATGTGGGTTTCGGATAACCAACTGGAATCCGACTCCCTGTCGCATCGAAATTCAAATGTCGTTCTACGGGTCAAGGGTTTGCATATTCATATAACGATATATACATCACAGACATAACAACTTAACACTAAGCTTTACATAGCATCACATCACATAACAAATATATCAATCCATCACAAAGCATTCAAAACCAATTAAACCACTTTGCTTAAGGTGAATAAATCGTATGGTTTTAAATTTATTACTTACATAATTACTTTCATTAGTAATCTTTAATCAATGATTAGTTATCATGAACTTCAATTGATTAAGTTTTAATCACCTTCTTTAATTAATTCTCTTAATTAATTAACCCTTAATTGTAATTAATTGAATCTTAATTACTGTTATTAATTAATTATTCCTTAATTAATCACTTTAATAAATAAACCCTTGATTATAAATTAAATCTTAATTATAATTAATTATCCTTAATTGATTAATTTATAGATTTATCATTCCTTAATTAATTACAATAATTAATTACTCCTTAACTAATAATGATTTCTTAATCACTTTAAGTTAATTAACCTTAATTAATTATTCTTGAGTTAATTATCTTAATTAATTAACTATCCTTAAAATTAATTTTGTTTGATCACTTGGTTAATCAACCCTTAATCATAAATTAGTTACTTTAAATTAAGTAGTTATCTCTAAGCAATTAATTACCCTTAGTTACTTAATTAATTTACTCATTATCTTTATTAATGTCAAGCTTTTAATTTCCTATTTTATTTAATTTTTTATACATTTTATTTTGAAGTTCAATATTTGTTTGTAAAATACTTATGCTTTGATTTCCAATTAAATTTCTATTTATAATAAAAAACAATTCACTTATTCTAGAAATATCTAATTAACTTTAAGAAAAACTTTATTCTTATTAATGATTAAAATATCATTAACAGAGTATGTATAGTAAACTTAGATTTAATTCTACATACACTTTAAACTCCACCTTCTGAAATTCAAACTATTTTAAAACATTTTAAAGTAGTTAAAACAAATTTAAAAATTTAAAAAGCTCTATTTTATTTTTAAAACTGAGATTCAACCTAAACTTGAATTCCAGATTTAACTTTTATTTAAAACTTGTTTAAAGCTCTACTTTACAATTTAATTCATTTTTAAATTTAAAACCTGTAACAGGCAAAAGACCCGAGCCCATCTTCGACTACACCGAGTCAAACCCCACAAGACTTCGAGACAATCATCCGAACGCTTCGAGGAAAACTCACGTACCATTCTCTGCTTCAACCCAGGCTACCCAATCTTCACTGATACACGCAAGGGCTCGTGCACGTTGCACAGCGCTCCGATCGCCACTGGTCGACACCACGACCATCATCGAACCAACTACGACCTGCCTATCCCACCAAACCACCCAGACATCATCAACGACGACGCGTTTGCAATTTCATTACCAGGTCCAGACTAGCACAAGGAAAGGTCGTCACAAAATCGTCTCGTACCACCGTCCTTGGCCATCGGAGGCCACGAAAACTACATTAGAGCTCCGCCTATCTCCCCATTTTCGATTCCCCCCAGCGCGATCGAACAAAACCCTCTGACGAGAACGCGGCTCCACCGAGAATCCCATCAACCAAAAGCCACAGTCAAACCCTAGTTTGCCCAATTCCTAATGCCACAGTGATTTATAAATTGAGTTTATATTTTTCCTAAGTCCACCGATACCCCAGCTAGCTTCACCAAGAGTCACGGCCTACAGTTCGCCGTAGATCACCAGAGTTTGACAAAATTTCACTTTTCTAATCAACCATAGTTTCTCAGTGAAAACTTTATGAAATATTCAAATTTAACTTTCGAAATTAATTATTTTCAGTTGTAATTCAGATAGCATTACTGAAATTAAAATTTATGATAATTGAATTTTTCACATAATTGGACTTAGTTGTTTTTCACATTTTCCAGAAGAACAATATTGTTCTTGCTTTGATTCATTTCTAGAAAACATAATGCATGTTAACAACAACACTATATTTTGCTTAGATTTTAATTCTAGAAGAGAACAGGGAGAGAGAGATTTGAATTTTGATATGGTTTACTCTGTAAATCAGAGACTCAATAGTACTGTGTTTTCACGGTTTTCAGAAGAGAACAAAGCATATTGCTAGCTTTGATTTGTTACCATAATATACTGTATGCTCAACAATACTTTAATTAGTTCTTTAAGATTTCAATTTTAAAAGAGAACCAGAGGGGGAGACTGTTGAACCCAGCATGTTTCATTTTGTAAACCAGGGACTAAAAAAAATAGAAGAACAGGAAAGCAAAACCTGATCATAACATTCCAAGCAAAAGAAAGCACAAGCATAACAATTCATTCACATGCAAAGGCCATTCACAATCCATTCAGGCACACATACACAAATAATTGAATAAGGCATATGTTTGCTCACCTGAAATGTTTCAGAAAGACAGAGAAATTTAGATGAAAAACAAGCATGCACAAGCAAATTCATGCAAACATACTGACATAGTCATCACTAAACACATATATTTCAAACATCAACTCAAATATCAAGGCATATGAATGTGTTCAAGTGTGTTTGCTCACCTGTCATGCTTGTAACAGAGAAGCAACTAGATCATGAGTGTTTGGGAAGAACAGAAGAACAAAGCCTAGACTTTAGTTGTTGAATTTTCTTGATTGTAGCTTTTCTTTTTCTTTGATTTGCAGAAGTTTATTAACATACCTTTGTTTTAAATTTCCTATTGCATTTGTTACTTACTTCCTTAATAACAAACAAAAAAGAGATTTACTTACAGGTTGAATTTGTTTTCAGAGGAGATTACAAGCTGAAAGGTTTTGATCTTCTTTCCTTTAATTCGCTTGAACCAAACTTTGATTTTGTTCCACTGAGTTGCCTGAAGCTACTTGATTTGTATTTTTCTTCCAGGTTGAATTCTTTGGACTTTACTTTTAGGTTTTTGAAACTGAACTTTCAATCTGAAGCTTGACAACCTGATGTTGCTACCCAAGAGATTCAAGTTGAAGATCGTATTTCATTTTGCTCTCAGATTTTATTTTTATTTTTGAGAAAAGAATGACAGTTCTTTTCTGATTTTTTTTTTCTTTCTTCAATCTGGCTTCTTTCTACTTTATTTGGTGTTGTGGTTTAAGATATTCAAATCTTTCTACTGTTTACTTTTCAGAAATTTGTTGAGAAGTTTAATAATTGCATATGGGGAAGTGAAGAGTTTTTTTTTGTATTTAATTATTTAATCCAATTAAATATAGTGAATGCCATTTGTTTATCTGTTTTAACACTTGTTATTGTTTTGACCTTACTAATTTACAAATGTCATATATTCATCCTTATATGTTTATATTTTACAAACCAAATTTTATTCCAAAGGATATGTTCATTTTAATTATTATTATTTTTCAATTTAGCTTTACAACCATTTTTTTCAAATCTTATTTAAATTGAAACTATCATACAAAAAAAATAATATGTTTATCTATATACATTAATTCCAAAATATAATTTTTATATATACATATATATATATATATTATTCATTTCTCTATATTCAAATCAAACTTATTTTTAAGATTCAAATTCACAATTCAATTTACAATCAATTTGTATTTATAAGTAAATAAACAAACAAATATCTCATTTAAATTTGGAAAAATCAAATTAATTTATAACTTAATCCTAAAATTCAATTTAATTACCAATTAAATTTGACTCAGAAATCGGGATCGTTACAGAATTAGTTTCCGAAACCTGTTCCATTATGCCAGGAACGCGGGGTAAGCCCTAGAAACGCCGGTCACCGCGTGAGATTTGGTGTTCGGAAAATCCGAAATGAATAGTGTTCGTCAGAATTTCTATAAAAGCACCATACTCTTCACAAAAATTGCAAACCCTAATTGCAACAGCCTAGCCGCCGGCTACCATATTCTAAGGCCAGAATTTCACTTTCTTCTCTTCTTAATCTCTTCCAATCCGTAAACAATCAACTAAAACTTCCAACTACAATGTTAAAGAGCATGGTGAGAGCTTCCCATCCATACGGTGATGATGGGATATGGCGTGTCGATGTGGTGGAAAATTGGCCGCGTCCTCCTGCAGTTGCGCACGGTTTTTCATGCAAAGGGTGAGGCCAAGCTCCACCAATTTACGGCCGAACGTTGGTGGCGCGACGTGCTTCGTGGTGATGTTGCTTGATCAATGTAGAAACGTTCGGAGTTGGGTGCGTTCGAAGCCCTAGATGGTCGGCTTTGGGTTTGTTTCACTGGGTCTTCACGCGATTGGGGAAGAAGGCAACACATGCCACGAACGTTCCAGATGGAGTTTAGGTGAAAATAAATAAAGAAAATGTAAATTAAATTGTAATTTAAATCATATGATGTTTAAAATGTTGTAACTTGTTCATACGAGGTCCGTTTTGGACGAAACAAGTTTCGTTGTCTTCGTTTCGTCGATCAGTACGCTATGGAACTGGATTGGAGTCATTTGGAGCTAGTGAGAATTTCAGGGCAAATTAAACGCACGTTTAATTTTATTCGAAATAAAACGCTGAAACGAAATTGAAATCAAGGTGAGAACTACTCACTCAATCGAATTGTTTCGATTTAAATTTTAAATAGTTTGATTTAAAATTGTTGATTGTTTGATTGGATGATAAATTATTATCTATTGATTGTTAAATAGACATCATATGCCGTTAGTAAGTGTATGTTATTTATTAAAAACATATACCACGATAATTCCAACTTATATGGAATTGGTATTATATATGTACTTGGAGTTAATTTCCCGCATTATTTAGCGGATGAGACCCTATTGCGCCGTCTATTAAGCGGATAATATTTTATAAATCCCATATACCGTGATATTTCGTCTTGAAGCGAAATTGGTATTGTGCTAACATCTTTGGATGCAGGGAAACAGGTTTGAGGGATCCAACTGGATTCCTCAAACATTTGAATTGGTTTCAATGTTGTGTGTTGATCTATTTGTTGATCTATTTATAATCTGCGTGATTATCTTTGTGATTGAGATTGTTAAAGGCTAAATTTTAGCCGTATATATTTTAGTTTCGTTAGATGCCAAAATTAAATAAAATTGGATTTTTGAAAACTTAAGTTGAGAATTCAGAATAAAATTTAATTTTGGATTTTATTCTTTTAAATAAATAAACGTTATAATTTTATTATTATAAAAATTATTTTTTTGGAAAATAATACTTAAGTATGATTTTAGAGTTGTATAAGCTTTAGTAACGATTTGTAAATTATTAAAGGATTGGGTTATTTAAATTGGGATTTTTGAATTATTATAAATGATTTATATAAAATATTTATAAAATTGATAGTTATAAGTTAAAAATATTGGAATTATAAAACAAGTTTTTATAAGTGTTAAAATGAAATATAAATGGATTTCATAAGTGAATGAATTCACAGTTTTATAAATTGTGAAGTTATAAAATGAATAGATTTTATAAAATAAAAGATTTATAAGTAATTAACTTATAAATTGGATTTTTGTGTGTAAATGGAATATGGATAGAATTTGTTAATAAAGTGATTTTAAAAGTTGAAGTTGCCACAAAAATATAAATAGAATTTATAAACGTTGTTTTATAAATCCGAAAATGACTTATTTTGATAAGTTAATTATTATAGCTTATTAAAGGAAATATATCCACGATTTTGGATAGTGGATAATCCTTTAAATAAAATATGTAGAAATTGAATTTGGTTAATGAAGTATATTCACGATTTTGGACGGTGAATAATATATTAAAGAAATATTTTGGAAAAGCGATATTTTAAAATAGAATTAAAATGATTTAAAACGTTTTAAAATGTGTTAAAAATCGAAATTATGGATTTCAACATTTATTATTGAAATAGACGTTTTCGAGAAATAGAAGAAAATGGTGGACTATAACACTGTTGTTATAGTAAATGATTTTCGAAAGGAAATGTTTTATATATAGTATTGGGATTTATATATCTATTTAAGCTCGAATCCCTATACTAGTGATTTTGGGTTGTCGTAACGATGTTTTACATAACATCCGTTTTGACCCAAATAAATGTGTTTAAGAGAATGATTTCTTAAAGAATGAAATATATACTTGACTATGATTTAAGTATATTGAATATTTTCCAAATGTTGAAAATAAATGGATTGGTGAATTACTTATTATTAAATAAGTATGGAAATATTTTTCCAATATGAAGTGAATGTTTCAGATTTTATCTTTTAAAGATAAATTGAAAATGAATATTAGAAATCGATTTAAAATTCGTGTATTCATAGATATTTTGGAGTTATAAATTCACTATTGAATTTATAAAAGAAAGGGAAATTAGTTAAAAATAAACGTTGATTTATTTTGAAGTGTGGAAATTTATTTACGGATTTGGAACGTAAATTTAATAAATCGGTAAGGATTTATTTAATTGGTTTAAATGAACCACTTTGAAATGAAAGTTGTAAGGGTGTGAATTAATTTGAAATTGGTTTTCAAATGGTTGAAGTGTGGGATATATATATCTTATAAAGATATTTTTGAAAATAAATAATTTGGGAAATTATTTGAAATCAGGTGCTGTTGTGAATTTTGATTGATAGTTAAATAACCGACTATCAAATATTGACCTTTGAATAGGTATTTGTTGTGAATTGGTTGAAATTGAAATGCTACACTTATTTTTAAATTATTGCGCTCGTTATTCGGATTACCCATTCCGAATAGTGATACGACGTAATGGATAGCATTGAAGATCGGTGGTGAAGACCGGGTATTTGTGAAAACGATAGGATGACCTATCGATTATCTCTGCACCGTTAGCTACGGTATGGAGATTTCCTTTGTGATGGGAAGTTTTATCGGGATTGTGAATACTCGGATTGCAAGGGCTTCTTTTGAAGTGCCTTCGGTTCTGTTCGAACCCGGAACAGACTTGTATGGTTACGTGTCTGACATTACATTTTGAGATATAAAGCAGATTTCTTTCAAATACATTTCTGTTGATGGCGGAGAATTTATTCTCTAGCTTAACACCCTTCTCTGAGACGTACGCGCTTAGAGGTTTTGTAGTTGAAAGTTATCAGCGATATATTCCCAATTTGGTAATTGGCATGCTTACTGTTGCTGTGTGATGATTATTTATTGATTACTTGTTGATCAAAGCGTGGCTTTGCGCCTAGCTTTGTGGACGAGACTTCGTCAGATCTCACTCCTCAGAAATGGTCAAAACAGGAATATGCGGCAAGGTTATGAGGGTCGCGTCCTTTAGGGTATGTCATTTCCTTCTGGAAAGGGTGGTATCATGGTATGGAGCCCAGATACTTGCTTATGTTGACACACTACATTTATTACTGTGTGATGTTGGTTATCGAGCGCTCGGATAAAGGTCCAAAGGGACTGGGGAATGGCATAGTCGTGTAGTAGTTACCTAGTGACAAAGGTAACCCAGCCTTGTGTTGGCAGAGAGCTGGTTAAGTTCTCGGGACGTCCCGCCAGAGGCGATTTCATGTGGCAGTAGGAAGTTCCTTAGCCTGACCATTTGTTGGAAATCCAAAGAAACAATACGATGCTTGTACGGTTTTAGTTGTAGAACCTATCATTCACTTATGGTGGCGCCCCACTGTTTGGATGGTAGCTATAGTAGGCATAAGTGCGTAATGCCTATGCTGGCTAAGATTTATATCTTTTCTTTCGAAAAAATTTCTACCCTATGCACTAGTAATAATATCAAATGTTTCTTTTTAATGCGTATCAAGCATCTTTGACTGTCATAAGAAGAAATCTCCTCCAATTCTGTGTTTGCATTGTGTGTGGCGGGAGGTCTTATGGTAGTCTCATTTTCCAAAAGCATTGCGAATTGACTTTAAAATTATCCTGTTCTTTGTTTTAAAAGTTAAATAACTGTTTAGTTCTCGCACCAGTCCCATGACTGACTCGGAGTTTATTGTTTTATTCCTAAACTCTGGGTGCCCACCAATTTCCACACGGGCAGTAAAGAGTCAGGTTTATCAGGATATTCTGGAATTCAGGAATTGCTGTAGGCAAGCTGGATGGCATGGCGTATTCATTGGTATATAGTATTTCTTTTTCGCTGTTTGTTGTTGTAAACTCTAATAATATAATGTAAAGTGATGTAATGTAATAACTGATACAGTTATTTGTTTTAATGATGTTCATTTATCTATTATATGTTGTTTTGCTGCGACTGTGAGATTCTGATATTGTTTCTTCTGTTTTCTTATTTCTTCTATCTTTTTCTTCTACCTCTTCTTCTTTAACCATAACAATTCGGTTTTCCGGCATTCGATTGCTCGGCAGTTGATACAGTGGACGTATTGATGTCGGTTTTCGAGCGTCGAAAAATCGCAACGTTACATTTGGTATCAAAGCAAATGGTTAAGCGAGAATCATGGCTCTGTTGGGTGTTACTCATTAGAAATAGAGTCAGTAGTACTGTAGAATGAGTTTGAGTGTAATAATAGATATGACCTCGTATTTGTTAGTGAATATAAAATTATTTTATATTGTGATGATTGGTTTGTTGAGTGGTATATGGATTCTGGTCAGTATAGTCTTTACAACTCTATCGATAGGGATCTCTAAACACTTGTACAGAACAAATTCGACACGATATTGTTATAAATTGGGTAACTGAAATAATTTTACCTTGATTATATTTTATATATAAAGGAATAAATTTTTCAGGAATTGTTAAAGTGTATATGAATTGATTGCTTGGTTGTTGAATAAGTTAAATAAAGGCACGATTTTAAAAAGAACCAATTATATAGGAAAATGAATTATAAGTATAAAGTTATAATTAAAAGGATTTGCACTTTTGAAATAATCTTATATATAAGAAATGATCTTATATAAAGTAAAGAGGAAAATAGAGAAATTTTATAAGGAAAGATTTATAAATCTGATTTATAAGATAAAAGGAATATTTTTGAAAGAATTTAAAGCACTGAATTCACTATTTGTTGCTGGGAAATAATAAGGGTGATGACTACAGCATCATCAGTATTATTTTCGAGTTTCTGTGTGATGGATTTGCTAGCATAGTAAATTGAAAATTTGAGTTTTGCTGTGATAAACAAATTTGAAAATAAATAAATAAAATCCAAGTTGAAATTGATGAATATAAGTGAAATGAATTTTGAACTTATGGTATGAGATAAAAAATTTAGCTTTGGATAGGTAAATGAATTTGGAAGTTTAAATATATAAGTTATATAACTTAGAAAATGGGAAAATGTAAGTGAAACCAATTGTTAAAATGGTTAAACAATTTTGTTAAGTAAAATGAAGTATGAATTTGATAGTGATATGAAAAATTGACATTGGTTAAAGTTAAATAGAATTTACTTTAGAATTGAAATCTGAATTGGATTTGGAAATTTAAGTAGGTTAAACAGATGATCTTTAAACGGAATATAACTTAAGTGATGTTGAAAGAAGTTGATTTTGGTGTCAAAGTAAATTAATAAGTGAATTAATGAAATGAAGTCATTAAGAGTATGGGCTTGAGTTATATAAATGAAATTCAACTTTATATTGTTAAATGAATTAGCAATTGAATTAATTAATGAATTGAATGTTAATCAATTGAATGTAAAATAAATTGATATGGAATAATGACTGTAAGTGTAAATTCATTAGAAGCTAATGAAGTTGAGAAATTGAATAAATTGAATGGAAGTCAATTTAATATAAACCAATTGGAAGTAAAAGTGTTAAACCAAATGGAAATGTAAACTGAATAAATTTGGTTATATTGGATATACATTGGTTGTTATTTGATTGCTAATTGGTTGTGTATAAATTCATTAAGTGTTAATGAAATTGAATTAATAAAATTGATTTGAATTGAATGTAAACTAATGTGAATTTAATTAGTGAATGTATACTAATTGGAAATGAATAAATGAATATTTGTCAAGTCCAATGTTAACAAATCAAATGTGATTAAAAATAAAAACCAATTCATTGAATATTAATGAGAATATGAATGAATAATGATTTGGTTATTGGTTTGTTGGATGTTTATTGGTTGGATAGTTGTTTGATGGTTGAATTTGTTGCTTTTGTTTCATTTGCTGTATTGGCATATGTTGTTGTTGTAGTGACATATGTTGTATATTGATATTATTTTCATATATACATGTTCTCATTTGTTTGATTGAGTGTATAGTAGGTGCGGATGGCTTATGCTTCGCATTTGGAGCTTGCTTTCGCGCTATATTAGCCGTATGCGCTCGATAATAATAAATAAGGTACATATCTCGGATTACATACCGTACTTTTACACTTTTTTCCCTGCGGGAGCCTCATCACATGATGAGATGCACATTTGTGATATATATACTGTCATTTTTTTCGGATCGAGCCGCACAAAGGAGACTATGGCGAATTTTTCCGAAAATTTAAGGCGTTAGAATTTCTTTGGGAATTTTGGAAAATTTTGAAACTATAACTAAGTATGATTTGAAAACTTAGTAAAGATTTTGTAAGAAGTTTATCTATGAATTTTGGGAAAGTTAAACACTTAAAAGATTTGTAAATCAAACTTGAACGGTTTGTTTTGGAAAGTTAATGGATTTCAAAACTTTTCTTACTTGGTAATTTCGAGGACGAAATTCTTTTAAGGGGGGTAGTTTGTAACGACCCAGGATTTTTATGAATTAAAATTTGTACATTTAATTGATTTTAAATATTAATAAGTGAGATTTATTAGTCGAATAATTTATTTTTCGAATATCTGGATTTAATTGGATAATTAAATCGATAATTTAATATGTGAAAATACAGAAATAATTGAAAATCGAGTTCAATATGATTGAAAATGATTTGTAAAATTTTATTATATCGTATTGGAGTTAGAGTAATGTTATAGAACTTTTAAAATCGAATTAAAAGTTAAATTGTGAAAATTGAATGTTTTAATATTTAATCGACGAGTTAAAATAGCCATTTTTCAAACAGTCTCGGATTTCGACGAAACTAGTTTCATCGGATCCATAATGTGATATTATTGTATGGTTTCAAATTTCGTGTCAATCGGATTTACCGTTTGTCCGACGCGAGCCAAAACGCATAGAAAATCATTTAATCGATTTAATTTAAAATCGATCGTTTATTGCCATAACTCGCACAGATGATCGAATTAGCTTTCGAAACCTATTCCATTATGTCCGGAACACGAGGTAAGCCCTAGAAACGCTGGTCACCGTGCGAGATTTGGAGTTCGGAAAATCCAGAATGAATAGTGTTCGTCAGAATTTCTATAAAAGCACCGTACTCTTCACAAAAATTGCAAACCCTAATTGCAACAGCCTAGCCGCCGGCTACCATATTCTAAGGCCAGAATTTCACCTTCTTCTCTTCTTAATCTCTTCCAATCCGTAAACAATTAGCTAAAACTTCCAACTACAATGTTAAAGCGCGTGATGAGAGCTTCCCATCCATACGGTGATCATGGGATATGGCGCGTCGATGAGGTGGAAAATTGGCCGCGTCCTCCTGCAGTTGCGCACGGTTTTTCATTCAAAGGGTGAGGCCGAGCTCCACCAATTTACGGCCGAACGTTGGTGGCGCGACGTGCTTCGTGGTGATGTTGCTTGATCAATGTAGAAACGTTCGGAGTAGGGTGCGTTCGAAGCCCAAAATGGTCGGCTTTGGGTTTGTTTCACTGGGTCTTCATGCGATTGGGGAAGAAGGCAACACATGCCACGAACGGTCCAGATGGAGTTTAGGTGAAAATAAATAAAGAAAATGTAAATTAAATTGTAATTTAAATCATGTGATGTTTAAAATGTTGTAACTTGTTCATACGAGGTCCGTTTTGGACGAAACAAGTTGCGTTGTCTTCGTTTCGTCGATCATTGCGCTATGGAACTGGATTGGAGTCATTTGGTGCTAGTGACAATTTCGGGTAAAATTAAACGCACGTTTAATTTTATTCGAAATAAAACGCTGAAACAAAATTGAAATCAAGGTGAGAACTTCTCACTCAATCGAATTGTTTCAATTTAAATTTTAAATAGTTAGATTTAAAATTGTTGATTGTTTGATTGGATGATAAATTATTATCTATTGATTGTTAAATAGACATTATATGCCGTTAGTAAGAGGATGTTATTTATTAAAAACATATACCACGATAATTCCAACTTATATGGAATTGGTATTATATATGTACTTGGAGTTGATTTCCCGCATTATATAGCGGATGAGACCATATTGCGCCGTCTATTATGCAGATAATATTTTATAGATCCTATATACCGCGATATTTCGTCTTGAAGCGAAATTGGTATTGTGCTAACATCTTTGGATGCAGGGTAACAGGTTTGAGGGATCCAACTGGATTCCTCAAACATTTGAATTGGTTTCAATGTTGTGTGTTGATCTATTTGTTGATCTATTTATAATCTGCGTGATTATCTTTGCGATTGAGCTTGTTAAAGGCAAAATTTTAGCCGTATATATTTTGGTATCGTTAGATGCCGAAATCAAATAAAATTGGATTTTTGAAAACTTAAGTTGAGAATTCAGAATAAAATTTAATTTTGGAATTTATTCTTTTAAATAAATAAATGTTATAATTTTATTATTACAAAAATGATATTTTTGGAAAATAATACTTAAGTATGATTTTGGAGTTATATAAGCTTTAATAACGATTTGTAAATTATTAAGAGGATTGGGTTATTTAAATTGGGATTTTTGAATTATTATAAATGATTTATATAAAATATTTATAAAATTGATATTTATAAGTTAAAAATATTGGAATTATAAAACAAGTTTTTATAAGTGTTAAAATGAAATATAAATGGATTTCATAAGTGAATGAATTCACAGTTTTATAAATTGTGAAGTTATAAAATGAATAGATTTTATAAAATAAAAGATTTATAAGTAATTAACTTATAAATTGGATTTTTGCGTGTAAATGGAATATGGATAGAATTTGTTAATAAAGTGATTTTAAAAGTTGAAGTTGCCATAAAAATATAAGTAGAATTTATAAACGTTGTTTTATAAATCCGAAAACGACTTATTTTGATAAGTTAATTATTATAGCTTATTAAAGGAAATATATCCACGATTTTGGACAGTGGATAATCCATTAAATAAAATATGTAGAAATTGAATTTGGTTAATGAAGTATATTCACGATTTTGGACGGTGAATAATATATTAAAGAAATATTTTGGAAAAGCAATATTTTAAAATAGAATTAAAACGATTTAAAACGTTTTAAAATTTGTTAATTATCGAAATCATGGATTTCAACATTTATTGTTGAAATGGACGTTTTCGAGAAATAGAAGGAAATGGTGGACTATAACACTGTTGTTATAGTAAATGATTTTCGAAAGGAAATGTTTTATATATAGTATTGGTATTTATATATCTATTTAAGCTCGAATCCCTATACTAGTGATTTTGGGTTGTCGTAACGATGTTTTACGTAACATCCGTTTTGACCCAAATAAATGTATTTAAGAGAATGATTTCTTAAAGAATGAAATATATACTTGACTATGATTTAAGTATATTGAATATTTTCCAAATGTTGAAAATAAATAGATTGGTGAATTACTTATTATTAAATAAGTATGGAAATATTTTTCCAATATGAAGTGAATGTTTCAGATTTTATCTTTTAAAGATAAATTGAAAATGAATATTAGAAATCGATTTAAAAATCGTATATTCATAGATATTTTGGAATTATAAATTAACTATGGAATTTATAAAAGAAAGGGAAATTAGTTAAAAATAAACGTTGATTTATTTTGAAGCGTGGAAATTTATTTACGGATTTGGAACGTAAATTTAATAAATCGGTAAGGATTTATTTAATTGGTTTAAATGAACCATTTTGAAATGAAAGTTGTAAGGGTGTAAATTAATTTGAAATTGGTTTTCAAATGGTTGAAGTGTGGGATATATATATATATATCTTATAAAGATATTTTTGAAAATAAATAATTTGGGAAATTATTTGAAATCAGGTGCTGTTGTGAATCTTGATTGATAGTTAAATAACCGACTATCAAATATTGACCTTTGTATAGGTATTTGTTGTGAATTGGTTGAAATTGAAATGCTACACTTATTTTTAAATTATTGCGCTCGTTATTTGGATTACCCATTCCGAATAGTGATACGACGTAATGGATAGCATTGAAGACCGGTGGTGAAGACCGGGTATTTCTGAAAACGATAGGATGACCTATCGATTGTCTCTGCACCGTTAGCTACGGTATAGAGATTTCCTTTGTGATGGGAAGTTTTATCGGAATTGTGAATACCCGGATTGCAAGGGCTTCTTTTGAAGTGCCTTCGGTTCTGTTCGAACCCGGAACAGACTTGTATGGTTACGTGTCTGACATTACATTTTGAGATATAAAGCAGATTTCTTTCAAACACATTTCTGTTGGTGGCCGAAAATTTATTGTCTAGCTTAACACCCTTCTCTTAGACGTACGCGCTTAGAGGTTATGTAGTTGAAAGTTAACAGTGATATATTCCCAATTTGGTAATATGGCATGCTTACTGTTGCTGTGTGATGATTATTTATTGATCATTTGTTGATCAAAGCGTGGCTTTGTGCCTAGCTTTGTGGACGAGACTTCGTCAGGCCTCACTCCTCGAAAATGGTCAAAACAGGAACATGCGGCAAGGTTATGAGGGTCGCGTCCTTTAGGGTATGTCATTTCCTTCTGGAAAGGGTGGTATCATGGTATGGAGCCCAGATACTTACTCATGTTGACACACTACATTTATTACTGTGTGATGTTGGTTATCGAGCGCTCGGATAAAGGTCCAAAGGGACCGGGGAATGGCATAGTCGTGTAGTAGTTACCTAGTGACAAAGGTAACCCGGCCTTGTGTTGGCAGAGAGCTGGTTAAGTTCTCGGGACGTCCCGCCAGAGGTGTTCCCATGTGGCAGTAGGAAGTTCCTTAGCCTGACCATTTGTTGGAAATCCAAAGAAACAATACGATCCTTGTATGGTTTTAGTTGTAGAACCTATCATTCACTTATGGTGGCGCCCCACTGTTTGGATGGTAGCTATAGTAGGCATAAGTGCGGAATGCCTATGCTGGCTAAGATTTATATCTTTACTTTCGAAATTTTTTCTACACTATGCACTAGTAATAATATCAAATGTTTCTTTTTAATGCCTATCAAGCATCTTTGACTATCATAAGAAGAAATCTCCTCCAATTCTGCGTTTGCATTGTGTGTGTGGCGGGAGGTCTTATGGTAGTCGCATTTTCCAAAAGCATTGCGAATTGACTTTAAAATTATCCTGTTCTTTGTTTTTAAAAGTTAAATAACTGTTTTAGTTCTCACACCAGTCCCATGACTGACTCGGAGTTTATTGCTTCCTTCCTAAGCTCTGGGTGCCCATTAATTTCCACACGGGCACTCAAGAGTCAGGTTTATCAGGATATTCTGGAATTTAGGAGTTGCTGGAGGCAAGCCGGATGGCATGGCGTATTCACTAGTATATAGTATTTCTTTTCCGCTGTTTGTTGTTGTAAACTCTAATAATGTAATGTAAAGTGATGTAATGTAATAACTGATATAGTTATTTGTTTTAATGATGTTCATTTATCTATTATATGTTGTTCCGCTGCGATTGTGAGATTCTGATATTGTTTATGTTCTGTTTTCTTATTTCTTCTATCTTTTTCTTCTACCTCTTCTTCTTTAACCATAACAATTCGGTTTTTCGGCATTCGATTGCTCGGCAGTTGATACAGTGGGCGTATTGATGTTGGTTTTCGAGTGTCGAAAAATCGGTCGTTACATTTGGTTCAAAGCATATGGTTAAGCGACAACCATGGCTCTGTTGGGTGTTACTCATTAGAGATAGAGTCAGTAGTACTGTATAATGAGTTTGAGTGTAATAATAGATATGAGCTCGTATTTGATAGTGAATATAAAATTATTTTATATTGTGATGATTGGTTTGTTGAGTGGTATATGGATTCTAGTCGGTATAGTCTGTACAACTCTATCAATAGGGATCTCTAAACACTTGTACAGAATAAATTCGACACGATATTGTTTTAAATTGGGTAAATGAAATAATTTTACCTTGATTATATTTTATATATAAAGGAATAAATTTTTCAGGAATTATTAAAGTGTATATGAATTGATTGTTTGGTTGTTGAATAAGTTAAATAAAGACAACGATTTTAAAAAGAACCAATTGTATAAGAAAATGAATTATAAGTATGAAGTTACAATTAAAAAGATTTGCACTTGTGAAATAATCTTATATATAAGAAATGATCTTATATAAAGTAAAGAGGAAAATAGAGAAATTTTATAAGGAAATATTTATAAATCTGATTTATAAGATAAAAGGAATACTTTGAAAGAATTTAAAGCACTGAATTCACTCTTTGTTGCTGGGAAATAATAAGGGTGATGACTACAGCATCATCAGTATCATTTTCGAGTTTCTGTATGACGGATTTGCTAGCATAGTAAATTGAAAATTTGAGTTTTGTTGTGATAAAAAAATTTGAAAATAAATAAATAAAATCCAAGTTGAAGTTGATGAATATAAGTGAAATGAATTTTGAACTTATGGTATGAGATAATAAATTTAGCTTTGGATAGGTAAATGAATTTGGAAGTTTAAACATATAAGTTATATAACTTAGAAAATGGTAAAATGTAAGTGAAACCAATAGTTAAAATGGTTAAACAATTCGGTTAAGTAAAATGAAGTATGAATTTGATAGTGATATGAAAATTTGACTTTGGTTAAAGTTAAATAGAATTTACTTTAGAATTGAAATCTGAATTGGATTTGGAAATTTAAGTAGGTCAAACAGATGATGTTTAAATGGAATATAACTTAAGTGATGTCGAATGAAGTTGATTTTGGTGTCAAAGTAAATTAATAAGTGAATTAATGAAATAAAGTCATTAAGAGTATTGGCTTGAGTTATATAAATGATATTCAACTTTATATTGTTAAATGAATTAGCAATTGAATTAATTAATGAATTGAATGTTAATCAATTGAATGTAAAATAAATTGATATGGAATAATGACTGTAAGTGTAAATTCATTAGAAGCTAATGAAGTTGAGAAATTGAATAAATTGAATGGAAGTCAATTTAATATAAACCAATTGGAAGTAAAAGTGTTAAACCAAATTGAAATGTGAACTGAATAAATTTGGTCATATTGGATATACATTGGTTGTTATTTGATTGCTAATTGGTTGTATATAAATTCATTAAGTGTTAATGAAATTGAATTAATAAAATTGATTTGAATTGAAAGTAAACTAATGTGAATTTAATTAGTGAATGTATACTAATTGGAAATGAATAAATGAATATTTGTCAAGTCCAATGTTAACAAATCAAATGTGATTAAAAAGAAAAACCAATTCATTGAATATTAATGAGAATATGAATGAATATTGGTTTGTTGGATGTTTATTGGTTGGATAATTGTTTGATGGTTGAATTTGTTGCTTTTGTTGCATTTGCTATATTGGCATATGTAGTTGTTGTAGTGACATATGTTGTATATTGATATTATTTTCATATATACATGTTCTTATTTGTTTGATTGAGTGTATAGTAGGTGCGGATGGCTTATGCTTCGCATTTGGAGCTTGCTTTCGCGCTATATTAGCTGTATACGCTCTGTTAACGCTAAAATTTGAACGCTAACACCCCGGTGTATGAGTTGTAGTTGTGAAAGCACCACCCGACGACTCGGGAACAGATTATAAGCAGATAATAGGAGAAAAGCGGTAAACAACAACAATTTTATAGTGGTTCGGCTTACGGGTATAGCCTACGTCCACTTTAAGTACTTTTATTAATAATCTCGTTACAAGCTGATACAATTCTTCCCAAATACAATACACTTTGAATTACAAGAGACTTAGAACAAGTAGCTTAAACTTCGATGAAGATGAGAGTTTTCGAATCCATGTTGGATGTATGTGATCTCTTCTTGAAGTTGTTTGTAGCGTTCTTAATGTCTTGAGAGCTTCATGTGTTGGATTGAATTGGTTTGGAATGCAGCAGAGTAACGGTGTTTGAAGGAAATGAGCCAAAAAGTCCCCCTCTAGTTGGAGCTAGGGTCGTATTTATAGGCAATTCTAGGCAGGAAACATTACCAAGTCCTAAGTCGTAACCGACCTAAGTTGGGTCGTGGACGACTTAAACTAAGTCGTGGGTCAGTTGTCACTTAAATGCTGGGTCCAGACCTCTTAAAGGCATCCTTGCTGAACCCTAGATATATCACAAGTCCTAAGTCGCAAATGAGTTAACCGGTCCTCTCATAAGTGATGCGGCATTGAACTGATTCTCGTGTACGACTTACCATAGTCTTAAGTCGTGTACGACTTACCATATGTCGTAGGTCGTGACCGACCCAAACTGATCCTCGGCTTGTGGCTTAACTGGAGTTAACGAGTCATGGTGCAGTATTGAATTTGCCTCTGTAGCCTTAGGTCGTGAACGATCTAGCAAAGGTCGTAAGTCCGTCACGACTTAGGTGCAGTCGTCTTAACTCCTCGTCCCTTGAGTCGTTAAGTCATAGTCCCTTTAAGTTGTTGGACCGTTACTCCCTTGGGTCATTTAGGTTGTAATTTCTTAAGTCGTAAACTTCCTTAAGTCGTGTCATCCTTAACTAGTAAGATTATGCAGACCTTAGGTCGTCAGGCCGTAATGTTCTTAGGTTGTGAAGGCCTTAAGTCGTAGACCTTATCTCGTAGACCCTTTAACCCGTGGAGGCCTTAAGTCGTAGACCCTATCTCATAGATTCCTTAACTCGTAGACGAAGCTGGGTTAACACTTGCCCCTCGAAGCACATGCCTTAAGTCGTAAGTCGTGTGCTTCGACTCATCATAACCCTGGTGTGCCGATTCGAGTTCCACTTCCCTGAGGTATAAAATGCTTGGGTCGTTCCTCCTATTTCCTTCTTCTCATTACTTACCTCTGAGCTATTTCTGCCATTAACACGTCCTCGAGCTTTCGGAAACGAATTCAACCAGTTCATCTTACCGTTGAATCAATCCCTATAATCCTCATCATCGCATCGCGTAAGTAAATCCGCAGTTCATTTGATTCCGCGATAGCTATTAACTTGCGAATTTAATCCAGTTCCTTATACCACGCTTCATCACGATTGTTGCCACGATCGATTGCTGGTGAGCTCGAGGAAGTTTAATTAGGTTTTGGATAATTCGCGAGGAGAGGATAATGGGTTTTAATCTATTTATATTTTATTTTTATCAGGCTGTTAGGGGTTTGGAGAAGACGAGATAATAGTTAGTGGGTTCATCGGTTTAGGGGTGAGACGGTTTATGGGTTTAGGAGTGGAGATAAGGTTATTCGTCTAGTTGAGGCATGAGTTTTAGGTCGTAACTGAGTTAAGACTTAGAAGAATTCGTATCTTTCTGACTTGAAGTCTTGTCTCTCTTTTATGACTCACGATTCAAAGGACTACCGACTCAAAGCCTCAACGACTCAAAAGTGAAGCGACCTATCCTGTTTCTCCTCATAATCCTTTAGGTCGTGGACGAGTCAACCAGAGAACCAACGACTTAACTTAAACCGAAGGAAAAATTCTTAATTCGTAGACGAGTTAGCACTTGAGTTGTTGTCGAGTTATCACTTGAGTCGTTTACGACTTAGCTCTTGAGTCGTCTACGACTCAGCACTTGCATTTTTAAACTCTGCTTAGACCTTGAACTGTTGCATGGATTTTGAACTGTTGAACTTTGCTGCATTCTTTTACAGATTACTTTAACTTGTGGGTTAACAATCTGTTTAATATGATATTTACAGAAAATTGGGACGAATATACTGCCATCGACCGCCCACATCAAATGACAGATTAGTTAATAATAGATAATTAACTTAAGTAAATTGTGTGAACGAGGTGCTATCGATTTCAAGTAGAATATTAAAGCAACACTGAAATAGTCAATTGAAACTGATCAGCCTGCACTAATATTATGCTTGAACTTTAAATTAACAAGTTCTGAAATTACCGTAGTCGATCAATCGTCGACCAGTTTAATTCCAGTTATATTTACTTGTTATTTTTATCAGTTTTGCACGACACTTCACACTTTTAGGAAACGTGCACCTTCATATTTGAATATCCAGTTGCTTGTGTAGAATGACTTCTCAGGAAGGAGATGCAACAGTTCAGACGGGAGAGGCAACTGTTCTTCCAGCTCCACTAGTTAATCCTCCCGAAAGAGTTCCTACTACACTATCATATAAAGTTTTTCGCCAGCTGTGTGCTCAGTTTGGCATTGCTGAATCAGATGCCATTCTTCCTGAGAGAAGTAACACTGCTGACATAGCACCTTCTGGCTTTGTGACAGTTAACCGGCAAATGTGCCTAAGTGGGGGCGTTCCTCCTTTCAATGACTTTTTCCAACAACTTCTTCATCAATTGGCCATTGCTCCATCCCAACTACACCCCAATGGCTACGCCATTCTAATGGGGTTGTGTGTGCTATTTAGGAGAACACTTGATCGACTTCCGAGCTTTGATGAAATTTGTTACTTATGCTCCTTTAGCCGGACCAAAGATCATCCTTCTATTACTGTTGTGAGAAGCGCCCGAAACCGCAAATTAATTGTTAGCCTTCCTGACACTGCTCACGGGTTTCTAACCCAGTTCTTCTTCGTTCGTTGCCCCCCGGGGTTTTATGCTCTGTGGAGGGAAGGAAGTAAGATCACCCATCCTTGCTTCGTTTGTTATCTGGCCTTTGTGAGACTGACCTGCTAAGTGTTAACTCTGCTTCTTTTATTTTCAGCGCTGCCTCCTCCCTCTAGGAATCCCAGTCACAAGTCGACTTTTGAGAGGCTTAAGGCCGTGCCGGTTGAGGAGAGAGATATTCAATTTCTGTTGAAAGATGAGTTTCTGCATCAGTACGGACTTTTGCATACTTCTCGTTCTACGCGTCCTCATGAAATTCCAGACTCCCCAGCTAGAGTGTTGGATGCCTCAGTTTCTACTAGCACATCCATATCTAAAGGACCTGCTCCTGAGACTTCGCTAGTGAAGTGTTCCACTTCTGTTGATGCTGCAGGGCCATCCGACAAACTTGCCCCGGTTATCGAGGAAGAAGAGCCTCAGGGATCTTCCCATCATTCACAAGAATCTGGTGAAAAAGCTGAGAAATCCAGTCCTGTTAAGCAAAGCAGGGACGATACTTTCGAAGGACTGAGCGACCTTTTTGCTACTTCACAAGAGATCTTTAAAGAAGATCCTATCACTGCCGGGATTTCTTCTTCAGTAGTTGAAGCTACTTCTACTTTGCAACAGTTGCCGTCGACTCAAGAGTTGACGCTATCTATTACACCCACAACTACTCCCCAATTAAAGAGTGGTTCGTAGACTGAAGCGCGTAGTTTGCACATCACACACACTTAGAATTCCTGGCACTTTTATGCTCTCTCTTTTCTTTTTTAAACGTTTGAAGGATTCTCAAGTTTTATTTCTTCTTTTTAAATTTTAGGTTTACCAATGAGGCGAGGCAGCTCGTACTATGATGACTTTAAGCGATATGGGAAACGCAGCCAGTATGGCTATCAATCCTATCCTCCTATTCATAGAGAGACTGATGAAGAAAGGGCAGCCCGGAAGGCTCGGGAAAGACGCGATTATGAAGAACGCTTTGGGAGACCAGATAGTCGACATGATTCCTCCCACAGAGAGAGTGACTCCCTTAAAGCAAATCTCATGATGATAGAGGGAAGAGTCACACAACTGATGACTCGAGCAAACGAGCCAAAGTTATTGAGGAACCAATGCCTGTGCCTTCAGAGAAGATTACTGCTCCTACTTCTTCTCAATCTCCTGCCCCTTCCCCTACTGATATCCAAGCAATCATTAATAGGCCATCTTACCAAGTTGGACCAGGTCCAGCCACTCTTCAACGCCGATTTCCTAATTGGTGTTTAAAAGGAGTTCGCTTTGACCTCGATCTGGTTCCCATAGATAAAAGTGCTATGCTACGGAACCTTGATGCAGTCAGAACCGATATTGAGAGGATGTCATCTTGGCAGAAACTCGTTGATGAGCTCCAAAGGGTGAATAGGGCCAATCTCGAAGCTATGCTTACCATGGAGAACGACAAAACTGAATGGCAAAAGATCCTTAAACAGCATGATGCAGAAATGAGGAGTATCGCCGATTATAATGAGAAACTTGAGGCAGAAGTTGGGAAACTTAAAGAGGAGCTTGCTACTTCTTCCACTTCTTATTCTCAAAGGGAGAGTGTGCTTCTTCAACAGGTGCGGGATGCTCATGCCGCGCAAAGGGATGCTGAGGCCAAGGCTGATGAGTTGGAGCAGGTTATAGAGGGCAACCGTACTGACATTACTCAGTTACGAGGACAAACTGGCCTTCAGGCTGCAGAGATTGAAAAATTGAAAGCCCAGTTATCCAAAGTCGAGAGAGAGCGGGATGAGGCTGTTGCGGGTAGAATTACAGCTGAAGAGGCCCATGAAGCTACCAAAGCTAATATTGGCTCGACACTATTTGATTTCTACTTGCAATGTATATTAGGGCGTGGCAGTCTTGCATTCCTGGGCCCCAAGTATGAGATTACCCTGGCCGAAGTGTGGGAGGCCGCACTAGATATGTTTAAAGGGGCCGGGTACACTGAAGAGGAGTTGGAGGTGCACTACTTAGACTTTGAGGCTCGCGCAGCCCTTGCCAGAGGGAAGGAGCAACTCGCCAGATCGCGGGTTGAAATAGTGGGGGAAGAGCATCAAGAAAAAGAAACAAATTTGACCGTTCCTGTCCCTCCTTCAACTTCGGCTGATGCTGGCATTATTGGCTCTAGCTCTTATGTACCGTTCCCTGCTCAAACTGATACCGGGGCCAAAATTACTCAAGTTACAGATGAATCGCAAGAGAGTGCTGAAGCCCCGGACTATGAAATTGACGTAATAAAGACAACTTCTGCAGGTAATTCCACTGTAAATTTCGCTCAAGTGGATTGCTCATTTATTTCACATGGGTTTAATGAGCTCCTTGACTATTTTCTCAACCTTGATGAGCCTTCATCTCCTCTCTTTACTGACTTTAACCTCTTTTCTTCTACAGAGAAAGTATCAAGCACCGCTCAGATTTCTCCTCCTCCGGTTATCCCTCCTCCGTCTCTCCAGGTGGCTCCTCCTTCTGCTTCTCAGCCCGGGTCGCAAGAGGAACAAATAGAAGCCCTTCACGGTTTAGACGATCCCATCGCTTCGCAAGAGCATAGAGACGAGGGACTTGAGGGAGGTGAGATATCTCCGGAGCGGACCCCTTCTGATGACATAACTTTGTCTAAACTTGCCACTCCGGGAAGTGAGTCTTCCTCAAAGAGGAGGAAAAAGCACGGAACGTCAAAGAGGAGGGGGAAGATAATCACTGTTACTGAAGGGGAGCCAGAAGTTGGACCAGCTGCACCTACCCCTCCTTCTTCCCTTGTGCCAACTGACCGGCCTGAAAAGCTAATCATTCGGCCGGGAAAAGGGTCCAAAGGCAGTAAAAAGAAGTGAACATTTTAGCTTTTTGCCTTTTGTATGTACTGGACGAGAATTGTGCGGGTACCGGCCCCCGCTTTTCTTTATTTTGAAACCTGTACCTGCATTTCAATTGAATAAAATGATCCTTTGTTTGTACAGACTTTTGATTGAATGCATTTATTATTCATTTTTGCACAAGTTTATTTATATGATATTGCAGCGGGCTTATGGTATGTTGTTTGAGTATTACTTTACTGATGCAGCCATACTATTATACCATGTTGCCCCCATACCTTAAGCTTGCTGCAATATTTTATACATCGAGGGGACTTGCACTCTTATTTGCTAAAGAATAATTATTTTATTCTTTTTAAAGAAAATCTTTGTAGAGTACAACTCCCTTCGTATAAGTTTCTACGCTTTGTCGTTCGAAGAAATCACTTTTTTCTTTTACTTATGTGCATATTTTACCAAGTGAATTCTTCTATGTGGTAAAGCGGACCTCTGAAGGGCACTTTAACTTTTTTTTTTTTTTATATACAAAGTTGTACCTCTGAGGAGGGATTTTTCACGTTTCAACACTTGGAAGTTTTATTTCAATCTCGGTGAAACGTGTACCTCCAAAGAGTTGTGCCTTTGAAGAAAGCCTTTTCACGTTTCAACACTTGGAAATTTTATTTCAATCTCGGTGAAACGTGGGCTTTCAGGAAGGTCTTTTATTTTGTCTCTGCATTTCAACTTTGGTGAAGTGAAATTCCGAAGAGCGGTTGTTACACTTCAACTCCTGGCAAAATGTGCCTCCGAAGAGGGCTTTTATTTTGTTTGCATTTCAACTCTGGTGAAGTGAGATTCCGAAGAGCGGTTATAACACTTCATCTCCTGGTGAAATGGGCCTCCGAAGAGGGCTTTTATTTTTGTTTGCATTTCAACTCTGGTGAAGTGAAATTCCGAAGGGCAGTTATAACACTTCATCTCCTGGTGAAATGGGCCTCCGAAGAGGGCTTTTATTTTTGTTTGCATTTCAACTCTGGTGAAGTGAAATTCCGAAGGGCGGTTATAACACTTCATCTCCTAGTGAAATGGGCCTCCGAAGAGGGCTTTTATTTTTGTTTGCATTTCAACTCTGGTGAAGTGAAATTCCGAAGGGCGGTTGTTACACTTCAACTCCTGGTGAAATGTGCCTCAAAAAGGGTTTTCTCGCCTGGAAGTTACTCTCTCATGGTTGGAGGGTCATGACTCCTCCAATCTTTTTTGTTGAGTAGAGAACTTTCTTTTTTGTGGCGTATGACCCATTAGAGGTCTTTATCCTCCGAAGAGTTGTGCCTCCGAAGAGGATTTGTGCTGCCGATGATGGCCTTGGTTGTTCCTTTGTCCACTTGCTTATGCTTTTTAGTGATCCTCTTCTTCTTTTTTTCTACAAGTGACTCGTTTAATCCAAGGAAATGTACTTCATTGTCAGGCCAGTTCGTGAGAACGAGCATCAGCTTCTTAATTGGATGTTTGTTTGTTCAAACGATCTCAATTTATTAGCAAAGGCTCGTTTCTATCGAAAGCATAGGCTGTTTAGTTGAAGTATTTCCTATCTAGGATTTGAATTTGGAGCTTTTGTGACTTGAAATTTGGCGAGAATCACTGGGTCTTATTATGTGCAAGTTTCACTTCCATTGTCTGCAAAAATTTAAATCGACATTTCAGCAATACATTCTATGTACTTTTTATATCGCAAATAAAGCAAACATGTAATAATAGTAAGGAACACAAGATTTATAGTGGTTCGGCCAGGAAATTGGGCCTACGTCCACTTTATATTCTTTCATTATTTATTTGCATCAGTTTTACAATTGCTTTCAATTACAAGAATCATACATTCATAATTCTTTTTTACAATATTTCAACAAAATTTTCAAGTAAAGTATGGACGCAAATGGTTGCTGTTCCATGCCCTTGGAATTTGATCTCCATCAACAGTAGTGAGTTTGAATGTGCCGTCAAGAAGCTTCTGACCTATTACATACGGTCCTTCCCAATTTGGCCCAAACACACCTGTCGCTGTCATAATTCTCTTCAGGACTAGGTCTCCAATCTCAAAGCTGCGTTGGCGAACTTTGGAATTAAAATGTCTGGCTATTCTTTGCTGATGAGCTGCAATTCTGAGATTAGCCTCATCTCTTTTTTCATCAAGGAAGTCTAGCGCTTCAAGCTGTAGCCTTTCATTTTCTACTTGGTTGAAATGGATCCTTCTGTGTGAAGGAACCTCTGTTTCTACCGGGATCATTGCTTCCGACCCGTATGCTAATGAGAAAGGAGTGTGCCCAGTCGCAGTTTTGTGAGTGGTTCTGTATGCCCATAGTGCAAGTGGTAGCTTATCGACCCAACCACCTTTTGCTCTTTCAAGTTGCTTTTTGATGGTTGATTTGATGATCTTGTTTACTGCTTCCACTTGCCCGTTTGCCTGCGGATGAGCAACTGCTGAAAAGCTTTTCTGGATTTTGAATCGCCTGCAAAAATCTTGGAATTCCTCGCTTTCAAACTAAGTACCATTGTCTGTGATTATTTTCTGAGGCACACCATACCTGCAAATGATATTCTTGGTCACGAAACTTATCATCTTCTTAGAGGTGATAGTAGCCAATGGTTCAGCTTCAGCCCATTTAGTAAAATAATCAACTGCAACAATAGCATATTTAATCCCTGATTTGGCAATCGGTAGCGGCCCAATGAGATCCATTCCCCAAATTGTAAATGGCCATGGACTGACCATTTGTGTGATTTCAGTTGAAGGTGCTCTAGGAATTTTGGCAAATCTTTGGCATCTGTCACACTTTCGGGAATAGCTTACAGCATCATGATTAATTTCTGGCCAAAAATATCCGTATCGGAGAATTTTCTTTGCTAATGTTTGACCACCTGAATGATCACCACATTCTCCTCCATGTACCTCAGCTAGGATTGTTTTGGACTCTTCCCTGGACACACATCGAAGCAATGGCATTGAGAATCCCCGTCTGTATAATCGGCCATCCTGAATTACATAGCGAGAGGCTTTCCTTAGTAGCTTCCGTCTCTCTATCGAATTTTCTGGCAGAGAACCTCTGAGTAGGTAGCCCAGTATTGGAGTCATCCATGACTCTTGTTCTTGAGATACATTCATAATCCAGTCAATATCCATCTCATCTATACTTGGTGCTGAAAGGACTTCTACGGGGACCAATCCCAATAGTTGAGCTTCACCAGAACTTGAATACTTTACGAGGGAATCTGCCTTCATATTCTCTTCCCGAGGAATGTGGCTTATTGAATAGTGATCGAGCTCACACAGAAGTTCCCAAGCCTTTGACAAGTAAGCGGGAAGGTTTCCCCCTTTCGTTTGAAATTCCTTCTTGACTTGGCATACGATAAGCTGAGAATCGCTAAAGATCTGTAATGCTCGTATGTTTAGTTCTTTAGCGATTTTCAGTCCTGCGATAAGAGCTTCATATTCGGCTTCATTGTTTGTTGAAGGAAATTCCAATCTCAGTGCATAGCATAATGACCGACCTTCAGGAGTCTCAAGTACAACTCCGGCTCCAGAACAGTAATCATTCCTTGCACCATCGACATATAACTTCCATTGGATAGGGGAATTGTCGAACGTTTCTTCCTCACTGTTACCCTTATCTGTAAATTCTGCAATGAAATCAGCTAAAGCTTGTCCATTGATTGCTTTCCGGGGATGATAAGTGATGTCATACCGACTGAGTTCAATATTCCACTTTAGAAGACAACCCGAAGTTTCAGGGCGAAACAGGACTTGCTTTAAAGGTTGATCAGTGAGGACTCTGATAGGATAAGCTTGAAAATATTGCCTCAATTTCCTAGACGCAATTAGTAAGCAATAGGCGAGTTTTTCCAACTTAGAGTAATTCATCTCTGCCCCAGTGAGTCTTTTGCTGATATAGTAAACTGGATGTTGAATCCTTTTGTCTTCCCATATCAGCGCTGCACTTAAAGCGTGAGATGATACTGCCAAGTATATAAGAAGATCCTCGCCATCGCCAGGCCTAGAAAGTATTGGAGGCGTCTCCATATGGCGAATCAATTCATCAAAGGCTTTTTGGCATTCGGGAGTCCAATCGAAGTTCTTCTTTCCTTTCTTTAGGGCGTCAAAGAATGAGATGCATTTATCTGTGGCTTTGGAAATGAACCGACTCAAGGCGGCGACTTTTCCATTGAGACTTTGCAATTCCTTCTTTGTTCTAGGAGCTTTGACTTCTTTCAATGCAGTAATTTGAGCTGGACTGGCCTCAATGCCCCTAGCGCTCACGATGAACCCTAAAAACTTGCCGGACTCGACCCCAAACGTGCATTTTAAAGGATTGAGCTTCATTCTGTATTTCCGAAGGACTGCGAACATGTCTGCCAAGTGTTCAATGTGATCCGCTGCTTTCTTAGACTTTACTAACATGTCATCGACGTAGACTTCCATAGTCTTGCCCAGTTGCGGTTTGAACATAGCATTAACGAGTCTTTGGTATGTTGCCCCTGCATTCTTCAAACCGAAGGGCATTACTCTGTAGCAGTAAAGACCAGTGTTGGTGATAAAGCTCGTGTCCTCCTGATCCGGTTCATGCATCATGATCTGGTTATATCCGGAGTAGGCATCCATGAAAGATAACAATTCATGTCCCGCTGTTCCATCTACCAGTTGATCGATCCTGGGTAAAGGAAAGCAATCCTTGGGGCAGGCCTTGTTCAGATCTGAAAAATCGATGCACACTCTCCATTTTCCATTAGCTTTCTTAACCAACACAGGATTTGAAACCCAATTCGGATATGTAGATTCTTTGATGAAGTTATTTTCCATGAGTCGATCAATTTCCTCTTTTAATGCTGCTGACCTTTCTGGACCTTGGGTTCTTCTTTTCTGTTTTACTGGTGTAAACTTTGGGTCGATATTCAGAGCGTGTACTGCAACTTCTGGAGATATTCCATACATATCAGCATGAGTCCAAGAGAAGACATCCAGATTTGCTTTCAGGAAAGATATCAAGATATTCCGAATTGACACATTAAGTTGTGAACCCACATTCAACACCTTATTTGGGTCCTTCGGGTCAACAGGTACCGGTACCGTCGTTTCAACCGGCACCACTCTATTCTCCCCTGCACTGGCTTTTCTGGGATCCATCTCTTTCCGTGCCCCGCTATGCTCGCCAGTGCAGGGTCCGCCCTGTAATTGCTACAAGGCTGGCTCTTTGATGCGAACCGGGGTGGCCGCATCCTTTCCCATTTCCCTTTTTCTTGACTCTCGCAACTCTGTCAAATAGCACTCTCGCGCAGCATTTTGATCCCCTTTTATAACTCCTACTCCATTGTCTGTAGGGAATTTAATAGTGAGGCACCACGGGGCTAGGATAGCTTTGAACGCTGCGAGCGTTGGACGGCCAAGGAAAGCATTATAAGCAGAAAATTCATCGACAATCACAAATGTTTGCTTGCGGACTACTTTCCTTTCTCCTTCCCCAAGTTCTACAAGCAGATCGATGGTTCCTATTGGTTGCTTTGGCTCCCCGATGAAGCCAGCAATCTTCTGCGATGAGGCTTGTACATCGACCATAGGGATTTTCATTTGGTCGAATGTCTTCTTGAAGAGGATATTACATGATGCTCCGCAGTCAATGAGAACTCTTCTGACAATGGCCGGTCCGATACCAGCTGAGATGACCAAGGGATCTAGGGTAGGAGCTTCGATACCTGAGGAATCTCTGGCTCTGAAAATAATATCATCACTGAAAGTTTTCTGTTGTTTCAGGGGCGTAGTGTCTTCTAAAACAAAGACGTCTTCTTCGGCTGGAACATATTTCAAAGCCCTGGTATATCTTTCCATCTCTCCCCAGCTCTTGCCAGCTGGGTGAGGCCCTCCTGTAATGACATTGATAACGGGCCTTCCAGATTTATGCCCCGTAGCTTTCTCACCTATCCTAGGCTGATGAACAGGAGCCTGTTGCCCCTGACTTGACGATGCAGGGTTGTTGCTATTCTTTTTCACGAATTGCTGCAGCTTGTTTTCTCTTAGCAATTCTTCAATCAGATTTTTCAACTGGCGGCATTTATCGGTCTCATGACCGGGTTGATTATGGAAGCGGCAGAACTTCCCACTTTGTATAGCCTTTTTTCCGGTCCTCAAAGGGATAGGTTTAGGGAGGTCAACAGAATCTTTAATGGCAAGGTAAATATGCTCCGGCGTGTCTGATAAAGGAGTATACTCTGATGGTTTGAAGGATCGGGGCTTCTTCGGGTTACTCTGTTTCTTCCCATTGTTATTTTCCCTTTTTTGCCCTACAGATTCATTCTTGCGTGGAGCAACAGTGTTATCTTCAGCTTTTTCCGACACTGCCTTCACCGGTACAGGACGGCTTTCCAGGCGTATGAATTCATCTGCCTTTTTGTAGAACTTTTCGAGGGAGGTTGGCTCCTTCATGTTTAGCCATTTCCCAAATTCGCTCGACTTATCAATAGCCCTCATCAGATAAGTCAATATCATTCGCGGTTCAGCATTGTCCACCTCTGCCAGCGCTATATTAAAGCGGTTCAAGAAAGATCTGATAGATTCACCAGGATTCTGTTCTATACTTGACAACGACATGATGTCCTTGGCCTTTGAAGCATATAGTCTAAACTGTTCCTTGAACTTTCGGGTCAAGTCTGAAAACTGATCAATAGATCGGACTGGCAACTTGGTGAACCACAGTAGAGCCACACCTTCAAGGTATACGGGGAAATATCGGCACTTTATCTCGTCTGAGGCTCTGGCACCTGTCATGTGCCAATCATATTTATACAAGAATTCATTCGGATCACTTGTCCCTTTGTAAGCTGGGATAGTTGGAGGGACAAACTTCCTTGGAAATTCTGCCTTTAAGATTTTCTCAGTAAATGGAGTTTTACTTGGGGCGAAACCCCATTCTTTCTCATCTTCAACCCTTTGCATACTTTCTCTCATGATTTGCCGGACCATTCCAGAAAGATACTCCTCATCATGTCGAGTTCCAGATCCACCAACCTCAGGAAGCGTTTGCTCAAAGGGACTGGCAGCCCTTTCTGGAGCATTCCTTTCATTAGCATCATGAATGTTGCCAGCATAATTCCTTCCATTACCAGCCGGTTGATTGTTTGCCCCGAGCAAATCATTCAACTTATTCGGAATTAGAGCATTTTGGGCACTCTGAGCCTCTAATTGTGCATTCTGGGCGTTTATCTGCTGGTTCAGCCCTAATATTACAGCATCCAACTCCGCTTTCGTAACCCCAGCAAACAGAGTGGGTTGATTAGGTACAGGGGAAGTGGAGGTTCCCTCTTGAATATTCCCAGATCTGACAGATCTACTCTTCCTTCCAGGAGCCATTATCTCGGATAGACTTCTGGTTTTCAGGGAAATTCTTTCTACAAACCTCTGTGAAGCAATGATGATAACTTGCCTGAGTTCAATTCTCAGTGAAAGCACCAAAAATGATAACGCTAAAATTTGAACGCTAACACCCCGGTGTATGAGTTGTAGTTGTGAAAGCACCACCCGACGACTCGGGAACAGATTATAAGCAGATAATAGGAGAAAAGCGGTAAACAACAACAATTTTATAGTGGTTCGGCTTAAGGGTATAGCCTACGTCCACTTTAAGTACTTTTATTAATAATCTCGTTACAAGCTGATACAATTCTTCCCAAATACAATACACTTTGAATTACAAGAGACTTAGAACAAGTAGCTTAAACTTCGATGAAGATGAGAGTTTTCGAATCCATGTTGGATGTATGTGATCTCTTCTTGAAGTTGTTTGTAGCGTTCTTAATGTTTTGAGAGCTTCAAGTGTTGGATTGAATTGGTTTGGAATGCAGCAGAGTAACGGTGTTTGAAGGAAATGAGCCAAAAAGTCCCCCTCTAGTTGGAGCTAGGGTCGTATTTATAGGCAATTCTAGGCAGGAAACATTACCAAGTCCTAAGTCGTAACCGACCTAAGTTGGGTCGTGGACGACTTAAACTAAGTCGTGGGTCAGTTGTCACTTAAATGCTGGGTCCAGACCTCTTAAAGGCATCCTTGATGAACCCTAGATATATCACAAGTCCTAAGTCGCAAATGAGTTAACCGGTCCTCTCATAAGTGATGCGGCATTGAACTGATTCTCGTGTACGACTTACCATAGTCTTAAGTCGTGTACGACTTACCATATGTCGTAGGTCGTGACCGACCCAAACTGATCCTCGGCTTGTGGCTTAACTGGAGTTAACGAGTCATGGTGCAGTATTGAATTTGCCTCTGTAGCCTTAGGTCGTGAACGATCTAGCAAAGGTCGTAAGTCCGTCACGACTTAGGTGCAGTCGTCTTAACTCCTCGTCCCTTGAGTCGTTAAGTCATAGTCCCTTTAAGTTGTTGGACCGTTACTCCCTTGGGTCATTTAGGTTGTAATTTCTTAAGTCGTAAACTTCCTTAAGTCGTGTCATCCTTAACTAGTAAGATTATGCAGACCTTAGGTCGTCAGGCCGTAATGTTCTTAGGTTGTGAAGGCCTTAAGTCGTAGACCTTATCTCGTAGACCCTTTAACCCGTGGAGGCCTTAAGTCGTAGACCCTATCTCATAGATTCCTTAACTCGTAGACGAAGCTGGGTTAACACGCTCGCTAATAATAAAAAAGGTACATATCTCGGATTACATACCGTACTTTTACACTTTTTCCCTGCGGGATCCCTCATCACTTGATGAGATGTATATTTGTGATATATATACTGTCATTTTTTTCGGATCGAGCCGCACAAACGAGACTATGGCGAATTTTTCCGAAAATTTAAGGCGTTAGAAATTTTTGGGAATTTTGGAAAATTTTGAAACTATAACTAAGTATGATTTGAAAACTTAGTAAAGATTTTGTAAGAAGTTTATCTATGAATTTTGGGAAAGTTAAACACTTAAAAGATTTGTAAATCAAACTTGAACGGTTTGTTTTGGAAAGTTAATGGATTTCAAAACTTTTCTTACTTGGTAATTTCGAGGACGAAATTCTTTTAAGGGGGGAAGTTTGTAACGGCCCAGGATTTTTATGAATTAAAATTTGTATAGTTAATTGATTTTAAATATTAATAAGTGAGATTTATTGGTCGAATAATTTATTTTTCGAATATCTGGATTTAATTGGATAATTAAATCGATAATTTAATATGTGAAATTATAGAAATAATTAAAAATCGAGTTAAATATGATTGAAAATGATTTGTAAAAATTTATTATATCATATTGGAGTTAGAGTAATGTTATAGAACTTTTAAAATCGAATTAAAAGTTAAATTGTGAAAATTGAATATTTTAATATTTAATTGACGAGTTAAAATAGCCATTTTTCAAACAGTCTCGGATTTCGACGAAACAAGTTTCATCGGATCTGTAATGTGATATTATTGTGTGGTTTCAAATTTCGTGTCAATCGGATTTACCGTTTGTCCGGGGCGAGCCAAAATTTAATTTAAAATCGATCGTTTTTTGCCATAACTCGCACAGATGATAGAATTAGCTTCCGAAACCTGTTCCATTTTGTCCGGAACGCGGGGTAAACCCTAGAAACGCTGGTCACCATGCGAGATTTGGAGTTCGGAAAATCCGGAATGAATAGTGTTCGTCGGAATTTCTATAAAAGCACCATACTCTTCACAAAAATTGCAAACCCTAATTGCAACAGCCTAGCCGCCGGCTACCATATTCTATGGCCAGAATTTCACCTTCTTCTCTTCTTAATCTCTTCCAATCCGTAAACAATTAGCTAAAACTTACAACTACAATGTTAAAGAGCGTGATGAGAGCTTCCCATCCATACGGTGATGATGGGATATGGCGCGTCGATGAGGTGGAAAATTGGCCGCGTCCTCCTGCAGTTGCGCACGATTTTTCATGCAAAGGGTGAGGCCGAGATCAACCAATTTACGGCCGAACGTTGGTGGCGCGACGTGCTTCGTGGTGATGTTGCTTGATCAATGTAGAAACGTTTGGAGTTGGGTGCGTTCGAAGCCCTAGATGGTCGGCTTTGGGTTTGTTTCACTGGGTCTTCACGCGATTGAGGAAGAAGGCAACGCATGCGGCCGAGATTTGGTAGTGGGAAACGAACGGTCCAGATGGAGTTTAGGTGAAAATAAATAAAGAAAATGTAAATTAAATTGTAATTTAAATCATGTGATGTTTAAAATGTTGTAACTTGTTCATACGAGGTCCGTTTTGGACGAAACAAGTTGCATTGTCTTTGTTTCGTCGAGCATTACGCTATGGAACTAGATTGGAGTCATTTGGAGCTAGTGAGAATTTCGGATAAAATTAAACGCACGTTTAATTTTATTCGAAATAAAACGCTGAAACGGAATTGAAATCAAGGTGAGAACTTCTCACTAAATCGAATTGTTTCGATTTAAATTTTAAATAGTTAGATTTAAAATTGTTGATTGTTTGATTGATGATAAATTATTATCTATTGATTGTTAAATAGTCATTATACGCCGTTAGTAAGCGGATGTTATTTATTAAAAACATATACCACGATAATTCCAACTTATATGGAATTGGTATTATATATGTACTTGGAGTTGATTTCCCGCATTATATAGCGGATGAGACCCTATTGCGCCGTCTATTAAGCGGATAATATTTTATAAATCCCATATACCACGATATTTCGTCTTGAAGCGAAATTGGTATTGTGCTAACATCTTTGGATGCAGGGAAACAGGTTTGAGGGATCCAACTGGATTCCTCAAACATTGGAATTGGTTTCAATGTAGTTTGTTGATCTATTTGTTGATCTATTTATAATCTACGTGATTATCTTTGTGATTGAGATTGTTAAAGGCTAAATTTTAGCCGAATATATTTTGGTATCGTTAGATGCCGAAATTAAATAAAATTGGATTTTTGAAAACATAAGTTGAGAATTCAGAATAAAATTTAATTTTGGAATTTATTCATTTTAAATAAATAAACGTTATAATTTTATTATTATAAAAATGATATTTTTGGAAAATAATACTTAAGTATGATTTTGGAGTTATATAAGCTTTAATAACGATTTGTAAATTATTAAAAGGATTGGGTTATTTAAATTGGGATTTTTGAATGATTATAAATGATTTATATAAAATATTTGTAAATTTGATATTTATAAGTTAAAAATATTGAAATTATAAAACAAGTTTTTATAAGTGTTAAAATGAAATATAAATGGATTTCATAAGTGAATGAATTCACAGTTTTATAAATTGTGAAGTTATTAAATTAATAGATTTTATAAAATAAAAGATTTATAAGTAATTAACTTATAAATTGGATTTTTGCGTGTAAGTGGAATATAGATAGAATTTGTTAATAAAGTGATTTTAAAAGTTGATGTTGCCATAAAAATATAAATAGAATTTATAAACGTTGTTTTATAAATCCGAAAACAACTTATTTTGATAAGTTAATTATTATAGCTTATTAAAGGAAATATATCCACGATTTTGGACAGTGGATAATCCTTTAAATAAAATATGTAGAAATTGAATTTGGTTAATGAAGTATATTCACGATTTTGGACGGTGAATAATATATTAAAGAAATATTTTGGAAAAGCGATATTTTAAAATAGAGTTAAAACGATTTAAAACGTTTTAAAATGTGTTAAGTATCGAAATCATGGATTTCAACATTTATTGTTGAAATAGACGTTTTCGAGAAATAGAAGGAAATGGTGGACTATAACACTGTTGTTATAGTAAATGATTTCCGAAAGGAAATGTTTTATATATAGTATTGGGATTTATATATCTATTTAAGCTCGAGTCCCTATACTAGTGATTTTGGGTTGTCGTAACAATGTTTTACGTAACATCCGTTTTGACCCAAATAAATGTGTTTAAGAGAATAATTTCTTAAAGAATGAAATATATACTTGACTCTGATTTAAGTATATTTAATATTTTCCAAATGTTGAAAATAAATAGATTGGTGAATTACTTATTATTAAATAAGTATGGAAATATTTTTCCAATATGAAGTGAATGTTTGAGATTTTATCTTTTAAAGATAAATTGAAAATGAATATTAGAAATCGATTTAAAAATCGCATATTCATAGATATTTTGGAATTATAAATTCACTACGGAATTTATAAAAGAAAGGGAAATTAGTTAAAAATAATCGTTGATTTATTTTGAAGTGTGGAAATTTATTTACGGATTTGGAACGTAAATTTAATAAATCGGTAAGGATTTATTTAATTGTTTTAAATGAACCATTTTGAAATGAAAGTTGTAAGGGTGTGAATTAATTTGAAATTGGTTTTCAAATGGTTGAAGTGTGGGATATATATATATCTTATAAAGATATTTTTGAAAATAAACAATTTGGGAAATTATTTGAAATCGGGTGATGTTGTGAATCATGATTGATAGTTAAATAACCGACTATCAAATATTGACCTTTGAATAGGTATTTGTTGTGAATTGGTTGAAATTGAAATGCTACACTTATTTTTAAATTATTGCACTCGTTATTCGGATTACCCATTCCGAATAGTGATACGACGTAATGGATAGCATTGAAGACCGGTGGTGAAGACCGGGTATTTGTGAAAGCGATAGGATGACCTATCGATTGTCTCTGCACCGTTAGCTATGGTATGGAGATTTCCTTTGTGATGGGAAGTTTTATCGGGATTGTGAATACCCGGATTACAAGGGCTTCTTTTGAAGTGCCTTCGGTTCTGTTCGAACCCGGAACAGACTTGTATGATTACGTGTCTGACATTACATTTTGAGATATAAAGCAGATTTCTTTCAAATACATTTCTGTTGGTGGCGGAGAATTTATTCTCCAGCTTAACACCCTTCTCTGAGACGTACGCGCTTAAAGGTTATGTAGTTGAAGGTTATCAGCGATATATTCCCAATTTGGTAATGTGGCATGCTTAGTGTTGCTGTGTGATGATTATTTATTGATCATTTGTTGATCAAAGCGTGGCTTTGTTCCTAGATTTGTGGACGAGACTTCGTCAGACCTCACTCCCCGGAAATGGACAAAACAGGAATATGCGGCAAGGTTAAGAGGGTCGCGCCTTTTAGGGTATGTCATTTCCTTCTGGAAAGGGTGGTATCATGGTATGGAGCCTAGATACTTACTCATGTTGATACACTATATTTATTACTGTGTGATGTTGGTTATCGAGCGCTCAGATAAAGGTCCAAAGGAACCGGGGAATGGCATGGTCATGTAGTAGTTACCTAGTGACAAAGGTAACCCGGCCTTGTGTTGGCAGAGAGCTGGTTAAGTTCTCGGGACGTCCCGCCAGAGGCGATCCCATGTGGCAGTAGGAAGTTCCTTAGGCTGACCATTTGTTGGAAATCTTTTACGATCCTTGTATGGTTTTAGTTGTAGAACCTATCATTCACTTATGGTGGCGCCCCACTGTTTGGATGGTAGCTATAGTAGGCATTAGTGCGGAATGCCTATGCTGGCTAAGATTTATATCTTTACTTTCGAAATTTTTTCTACACTATGCACTAGTAATAATATCAAATGTTTCTTTTTAATGCCTATCAAGCATCTTTGACTATCATAAGAAGAAATCTCCTCCAATTCTGCGTTTGCATTGTGTGTGTGGCGGGAGGTCTTATGGTAGTCGCATTTTCCAAAAGCATTGCGAATTGACTTTAAATCTATCATGTTCTTTGTTTTTAAAAGTTAAATAACTGTTTTAGTTCTCACACCAGTCCCATGACTGACTCGGAGTTTATTTTTTCCTTCCTAAACTCTGGGTGCCCACCAATTTCCACACGGGCAGTCAAGAGTCAGATTGATCAGGATATTCTAGAATTCAGGAGTTGTTGGAGGCAAGCTGCATGGCATGGCGTATTCGCTAGTATATAGTATTTCTTTTCTGCTGTTTGTTGTTGTAAACTCTAATAATGTAATGTAAAGTGATGTAATGTAATAACTGATATAGTTCTTTGTTTTAGTGATGTACGTTTATCTATTATATGTTGTTCCGCTGCGACTGTGAGATTCTGATATTGTTTCTGTTCTGTTTTCTTATTTCCTCTATCGTTTTCTTCTACCTCTTCTTCTTTAACCATTACAATTCGGTTTTCCGGCATTCGATTGCTCGACAGTTGATACGGTGGTCATATTGATGTCGGTTTTCGAGTGTCGAAAAATCGCAACGTTACAACTTTCGCTATTTTACCATAGGTCGTATTCTACCGATATAAAACCAAACGTAGATTGTTGGCTTTCATCGGCGCACACGACTTTCGCTAAGATTTGTAGTAGATCGTAGTGACATCGAGTTACAATGTCGTCATAGCATAACCTAAATGCCTCTGTAGGTCTCAGCGCCCTCGACTTTTGCTACACACTACACAAAATCCATAGGAAATAGTTTTGTCCGGACTCCTCACAGGATCAACTGTAGGACCTCCCCCTTAGAGGCTCAAGGCAGTACCAACCTATGGTAGTCTTGAGAAGTTCATTTCAAGGGAGCGCCTTTTTCTCCAGAGCCATTTTCAAAACACTTTATACTATACGCGTATAGTATCTTCCAAATCATACACCTAGTACGAATCCCATATAAATCTCTTTTTCTCAAAATCGATTATCCTAAAATTGATGATTCTGAAACTAGGCTTTCCAAATTCCAATATTGATTTTACCCAAAAATCAAAAGCCTTTCCAAATCCAAAGGTTCCAAAAACCTTTCCTCAAAATCATTCTCAAAAGATCCTTTATATATATATATATATATATATATAACCTTGAAAAATCTTTGGATCATTTCAAGCTTGTATAAAACCTCTTTTGTACTTCAAATATTTTCAAAACCCTTTTATTTCTGGCTAGATTCATCAAGGGAAAATTTATCTTATATAACAAAGATATATACTTTGTTTACTCCAAATCAAATATTCGAATTTGATTACTCTTTACAAAACCACTTACCATATCACTTACTTCCGTAAAGTAAATTTTTACCATAGAAATATCCAATTTCCATTTTACTTCATCTTGTATTTCACAAGATATACCATTCATTTCAAAAACCATTTTACAATTCTTATCCACAAATTCAATATCAATTCCGTTCAAAACCGTACGATATACACATATCATTCGTATGCTATATCAATCTGATCGCTCACTCGATCACATAATTTCACTTTCGAACTAGTATCGTCTACCCTACTTCCTAGTGCGGACTCTGATCTGGTTTCTTGATCAGAAACCTTCATTCTCCTTACATAGCCATAACTATGATAGAGAATACCCAAAACCAATCAATAATCCATATCCAGGTTCGCCGTTGAAAATCGAGTGGAAAATCCCAAATCGGATCGATACAACTATCTCGAAATTCTGTGCTTGAATTTGGATCAAATCACTATGCGAATAGAATAATATACGTACATCCTACATATTTATCTTTATTGATTATTAGCCAAATCAATTCTCTTTCTATTCACATTCACTTTGATTTTCATTCACTTACTCACAATTGCTTAAAACTTTATTTGGATTATCACCTCAATTCTTATCTAAAATGGATATTTAATCATAATCAGTTTGAACTCTGTCAAGTTTAAATTTAGAAAATAACTTGGAAAGTTTAAAATAGATAAATAGTAGAAAAATACTTAATAGTTTGTAAAATAGCTGTAAAATAGTTAAGTAATTGTAAAATAGTTGGAAAATATTCAAATAATTATAGAAATTTTAAATAATTGCAAAATAGTTGTAAAATAGAAATTAGTTATAAAGTAGTTGAAAATTAATTATTAGTTTATAAAACAGTTATAAAATAGTTAAATAGTTCCAAAAATAATTGTAAAACAATTATAAGATAATCTTAGGTTTAAAAAAAGTTGTATAGTAAGTAGTTTGGAAAAATAGATTTATATTAAAACAATTTGTTTCGAAAATAGTCCAGAGCCAAACTGTTCAATTCCCAATCTCCATTTCCAATCAATTCAATTTAAATTTCTACTTCCATTTAAATTGACTCCATTCCAATTTAAATAACTACAAATTTCTTGGAAATTTTATTCATCCCCAATTCAAGTTGAATTAATTCTCAGTTTCTTTCCAAATTCAATTTTAATCACCATTCCAAATCATTAAAATCAATTTGGATTAATTTCAAATTGAACCAGCATCAATTTCTAATCATTTTAATTAATCCCAATTCTCATTAGAATTTGAACTCATCCAACTTCAATTTCTTTTCAAATTAATCCAATTCAAATTTCCCATTTGAATTCTTAAACTTATACATCTTCAATCACAATTCTAATTAAATCAAATCCAATTTGAACTAATTTAATTTAAATCTCAACTTTAAACCATCTCGAATTATAAATTCGAGTTAAATTTTAAATGTTGATTTAATCCTTTAAATCAAATCAACTTATATCTTTAAACTATTTCATTCTGAACCCAAATTCCATTTTTAACCTATTTCAAAGTTCAAATAATAATAACTCAAATCCTTTTTAAACAACTAAATCTTTGAAATTCAATTTATCGCCAAATTTCAATTTTGAAACCAAACCTTTGAAATTTTATCTTAAACATTCAAATCTTTAAGTCCAAAATGATTCCATTTTATCTTAATGATGGATATATTACCACACCCCATTCTCCATTTATTTAAACAAATCCAATTTCAGCTTAAAGATTATTAATAACAACAGGATGGTATCATTCAAATTACTTAAAACATCCATCTATTTTCAGTTTCCAAATCTCAAACCCATTTTGAGATCACACAAAATCCTAATTCAAATTAACCATCTAACTTCCCAAGTTAAATCCCAATTTCTTCTTGACATTTCCAATTCAGGTTGCTTGTTAAATTATTAAACCTTCCCTAAGTTTAATTCAATTTACTTAATCTAGTCAACCTTACCTAATTTGAATTCCCATTTCAAATTCTAAACTTCACATTAATAATCTACCCATTTATAAGTTCAAAAACTTATCACTTTGGGTATCACATCTCAGTCCAAATTTAAAACTCAACATTAGAGTTTATTTCAAATATACATATTTATTTTCCTTTACATACCAAGTTATTTAAATTTAAAACCACCTTCGTTTTAATTCAAAACAAATTCCTTTAAATTTTCAAACAACTCTTGTTTGAATCAAGCTCTCTCATTCAAGTAATATTATTTATTATTCCTTTTAATAATAATAAAACAAATTTCAAATGTTTTCATATCTTAGGATTCAAACTTCACAATTTAGATAATCTTCAATTTCAATTTATAAGTCATACTTACCTAAATGTTTTACTTCCTTAAAACATTTCATTTTGCTTACTTATTAATACACACTTTATTATTAAATACAACAATGATAATAACCAAGGAAACCAATCCATTATTATCTTTTCTGAAATTCTTTTCCAAATTCAAGATCTTAATTTCAGTTTGATCCTTTCAAACTTATCTTTATCTAATTTCAATTTGGTTGTATTTCTACCACTTAATTTAATTCCAAAAATTTAATAACCAATTACCTTAATATTTATTAGAAAGAAATATTGCTTTATGTATCAAAATATATTCTTATATAAAATCATTTAAAATCTTTATATAAGAAAATAACAAGTACGCTCTCATATATATAGACACACACACACACACACTCAACTCATTTTAGGGTACCATTGACCCTATCCTTAATGAGTAATCTCACCAGAGCCAAGGTTCTCGCTCAACCTTCGGCTCTTACACCAAATGTAACGACCCGGAAATTTTGACCCCGAAAATTCCAGATAATTAGGAAAAGAAGAAAAGAGAAAGAAGAAGAAGCATAAACAAGTCACAGAAACCTCACATTCGCAGTGGATCAGAATAAAATATCATATAAATAACAGTTTTACAAAAAGAACTGTATCAATACACTTATCTTTTTATACATCAGAGTTACACCAATACACATCACTGAACAGTTAAGATTAACTTGTCCTAGATAAATAACAGTATCTCATAGCGGAATACAGTCCATACGTTACTGCTATCATGCTTGCCTCCTGAGCTCCATAACGTCCTTACCTGAAAATCTATAATACTCGGTCTGACCCGAGCATTACATCAAAGTAACACCGAGGTCATGCTGGAAACCAGCGTGTGTAACCTATCTAATATGGAATACAAAAGCATACAACTTATATAAACCCAGAGTAACTTGTATGAATTTACAACTTCACAAGTTGTTATAGACATCATTTATTTCACACATCAATTTTTAAGTACCAAAACTTAGATTAAATGGTCCAATTCATTTAAATCATTCCATTCCAGCTTATTGATTCCACATGTCAATTTATAAAGAATTGATGTGGTTTGAATATTAACTAATATCCGACTCTGGTCTCTTCGAATCCAATGTCATCTTAACCCAAGTTATTCAAGTGCATACCATTTACTTTTAAACGCTGGATGTCACTTTACACAGCATTTCATCATAGATAACCAAATTATCACTGTTCAACTCAACATATCATAATACAGAAACATTTTATATCACATAGCATCACGATCATATACCAGGATAACAATTAATCCAAGGCATTCACATATCATTCAATCGTCCATAAGCAAGATAAATTAGTCACATAATTTCTAATTAATTTAATTATCTACCAATGAATTAAATTAATTACTTAATACTTATAAATCTTGCTTATTTAACATTAGTTAATTATATTCGATTAATTAATCATCCCTTAATTATTCATCTTGATTAATCATTCTTTAATTACATTAAGTAATTTTCCATTAATTAATTACACAAATTAATTATTCTCAAACCCATCACATTAATTAACCTTTGATTACCATCTTACTTAGTTACCCAAATTTGATTTTTTGACATTCACATTGATTAATTATCCTTTAATAAATTCACACTCGCTAATTTCACAAATTAACCAATCTTTTAACTCATTATACTAAGTAATCAACCCTTAATTCCTTCCATTAAGTAATTACAATAAAATAAATCACCTTTAGTAATTATCTATTAATTACCTATCTTAATTAATCTCATTAAGTAATTACCTTCATGATTATCATTTATTAATTAAATGACTAACCTTTAATTACTAATTAATTCAATAAATCTTTTAAATACTTAAAGTAACAAATTTCCTTAGTAAAAAAATCATTAGTTATCCACCTTACCAAATGACATCAAGCAATTATCTCTAAGCTACAGTAATTATCATTAATTAATTGCACTAAGTGATCAATCTTTAAAATTTGATTTCACAAATTCATTAAGCTTTAATTAATTAATCAATTATCCATCCTAATACATTAAATAATTTGTACAATTATTTAATTACAACTTTAGTTCACCTTAAAACAACAAATTTGAATTACATTTTTAAAACTTTGAAAATTTGTTTAAAACTTTGCTAATACCTCGTTTTTAAAAAAAATGGTTTATGCTTACTTTTGAAACATACCCACCTTTTGATAAGCTTTAGTACTTATTTACTCTAGCTTACAAAAATTCTGGCCCAAAATAATAACTCCCGAGCCAATAGAAGAAAAACCAAATCAATCCCTGAGCCACACTGGAGCACATCACAGCCAAACTGCATCGAGTAACCCACGAAAACTTCTTGAGATCATCACGAGAATCATGGCCTACACTAACTCACCCAAATTCCAGATATGCTGGTGCGCGCATGCACATGCACGACCACCTCCATCACCTCTGGTTGGCACCGAGACCACCCACACATCACCGAAGCCCTTCACCAAGCATCGCATCACCTAGAACATTAACATGATTTCGCAATCAAATTTGAGCACAAAGGCCAAAACTGGAACTAGCTTTCGAACCAAAAGCCTCCCAATGCCGACGAACCCAACCCTGATTGACCTGTCATCCTCATCATTGAATCGTCTCGACACCGAGCACCTATTTCCCCTATCGCGATCGTTCCCGATGATCAAACGAGGATGCAACAGTCTCGAGATCACAGACCAACCAAATCAGCGTTAAAACCCTATTCTCCCAAACCCCGACCACCACGGCCGATAATAATCCCTACCATTATTTTTCCCACGTTCGACCAACTTCACACTACCTTCCACCTTGATTGGGACCCCTGATACTTCTCTATTCGTCGGCAATAGACGAAAATTCATATTCAGGCCATCTCAAAAATCCTTCACAACCCTAAGCCTAAAAATCATGTTTTTAATTTCAGAAATCCTAGATTTTTATGATGATTCGGAATATATATATATATATATATATATATATATATATATGAAACGTTAAATTGTTGAAATCAAATTCTGACAAATTCTAAGTTTTACTGTAAAATTCAAAATTTCATAAATCTACAAACTGATTAACTCTAAAATAAATTTTCAACTTTACTTATGTTTTAATATACATAATTTATTTAAACACCTAAGCTTATCATATACTAGATTAAGAGAATTTTGGAATTTGATCTAGATTTCTGAACTCTGTACTTTTAAACAGAGAAGAACATTGATACCTTAATACATGCACACAGTTTTACATTCATACATAACAATACATTATCATGCAACAATTTTACATCAAGCTTCTAAGCTTCATCCATGTATCTAGATTTAAAATAAAAATAAGTTGGGTTTATTCACAGGCATTTCAAAAAAAGAACAGTGTAAAATAGGTCAGATCACTCGCCTTCTTTGAACAGAGAAGTCATGTTTTGATTTAAAACTGAAACTCAGTTGATCTTTTGTTTTGAAAAATTTGAAGATTGCCTGTTGTCATTTGTTTAAGTTGAATCTTCTTTGTTTTTCTTCTACTTGATTTTCAATCTGAGTTACATTAATCTTGAAATAGTTGAAACACTACAATATTTTGGATTGATCCTTGTCTTGCTTCCTAACTTGAATTTGAATTTAAGCTTAAATGTTTGTTCTTGTTTCATATTTTGGAATCCAGGTTGAGGATTTTGTTTCTCATTTCCATTTTCCAGGTTTTTGTTTTATAAGATGAAGATAAAGGAGGAAATTGAGAAGTGAAAAGAAAAATCCATCCTGATTTCTTTCTTCATCTGTTTTTTTAATTTGAAATTAATTGTAAGGACCCGCTTCTTCGTCTTCCGAAAACTGACATCAATACGTCCACTGTATCAACTGCCGAGAAATCGAATGCCGAAAAACCGAACACTTAGGGTTTTAAGAAAAAGAAAGAGACAGAAGAAGAGATAAGAAGATAGAAAATAGAGAGACAAGAAAATAAATAGAACGGAACAGAAAAGAAAACAACAGAACAACAACATAATCTCACAATTCGCAGCGGAACAACAAATAATAGATAAATGAATGATCTTTGAACAAAGAACTATATCAATTATTACATTACATCACATCATATCATCATTACATAGAGTGTACAACAACAAACAACATCAACAGCGGAAAAGAAATACTATATACTAATAATACGCCATGCCATCCAGCTTGCTTCCAGCAACTCCAGAATATCCAGAATATCCTGATAAACCTAACTCTTGACTGCCCGTGTGGAAATTGGTGGGCACCCAGAGTTTAGGAAGGAAAACAATAAACTCCGAGTCAGTCATGTGACTGGTGTGAGAACTCAAAACGGTTTATTTATATTTAAAATCAAAATATAGGAATATTTTTAAAGTCAATTCGCAATGCTTTTTAAAAATGAGACTACCATAAGGCCTCCCGCACACACACACAATGCAAACGCAGAATCGGAGGAGATTTCTCCTTATGATAGTCAAAGATGCTTGATACGCATTTAAAAGACATTTGATATTATTACTAGTGCATAGTGTAGGAAAAATTCATTTCGAAAGTAGAATATAAATCTTAGCCAGCTTAGACATTTCGAACTATGCCTACTATAGCTACCATCTAAACAGTGGTGCCACCATAAGTAAATGGCAGGTTCTACAACTAAAACCGTACAGGGTTTCGTATTGGGAATTGGGTTTCCAACGAATGATCAGGCCAAGGAACTTCCCATTGCCACATGAGAATGCCTCTGGAAGGACATCCTCGAGAACCAAACCGGATCTCTATCAACACAAGGCCGGGTTACCCCTAACTAAGTAACAACTGACCGAATATGCCATCCCCCGGTCCTTTGGGACCTTTAACCGAGCGCTCGTAATCAATTCACACAATCATAAAGTGTTTTCAACATGAGTAAGTATCTGGGCTCCATACCATGATACCACCCTTTTCCAGAAGGAAATTCACATACCCTAAAGGGCGCTACCCCTCATAACCTTGCTGCATCTTTCCTGTTTTGACCATTCCCGGGGTGTGAGGCTCGACGAAGTCTCGTCCATAAAAACATACTTTATACAAAAGCCATGCTTTAGGTCAACAAATGATCATAGAAATGATCACTGGAATAGACGATCAAACAAATGATCCTATCACAAATAATCGACACAATGATCATTTCACAGCAACACTCAGTATGTCACATTACCAAATTGGGAATATATCGCTGATAACATTCAACTACATAACCTCTGAGCTCGTACGTCTCAGAGAAGGGTGTTAAGCTAAAAGAATAAATTCTCCGCCACCAACAGAAATATATTTGAAAGAAATCTGCTTTATATCTCAATTTGTAATGTCAGACATATAATCCATACAAGTCTGTTCCGGGCTCGAACAGAACCGAAGGCACTTACAAAGAAGTCCTTGCAATCCGGATATCCACAATCCTGATCGGATTCACCATCACATATGGAGAACTCTATAACGGAGCAACTCGGCGCAGAGTCAATCGACAGGTCATCCTATCGCTCTCGCAAATACCCGGTCTTCAACACCGGTCATCAATGCTATCCATTACGTCGTATCACTATTCGGAATGGGTAATCCGAATAACGAGCGCAATAATTTAAAAATAAGTGTGCATTCAAATTCAAGCAAATCACAACAAATACCTTTCAAAGGTAAATATTGATAGTCGGTTATTGAACTATCAATGGATATGCACAACATCACCAGATTCCAAATAATTTTCCAAATTATTTATTTCCCAAAAATATCTTTACAAGATATATAATTTCAATTCCTCAAAAATAAATCAATATTTATTTTTAAACAAATTCCACTTTCTTTTATAAATTCCTTAGTGAATTTATATTTCACAATATCTATTGATATCCGATTTCAATTATTCATTTTCAATTTATCTTCAAAAAGATAAATTCTCTAAACGTTTCATTTCACATTGGAAAAACATTTCCATACTTATTTATTCATAAGTAATTCACAAATTTTATTTATTTTCAACACTTGGAAAATATTCAATATACTTAAATCGAGATTAAGTATATATTTCATTCTTTAAGGAAATCATTCTCTTAAACATATTTATTTGGGCCAAAACGAATGTTGCGTAAAACATCGTTACGACAACCCAAAATCACTAGTATAGGGATTCGAAATTAAAATAGATATATAAATCCCAATACTATACAAAACATTTCCTTTCGGAAATCATTTACTATAACAACAGTGTTATAGTCCACCATTTCCTTTTATCTCTCGAAAACGTCTATTTCAACAATGAATGTTGAAATCTATGGTTTCGAATCTCAACACATTTTGAAAACATCGTTAGATCGTTTTAATTCTATTTAAAACATCACATTCAAAACAATTTCTTTAACATACTATTCACTATTCAAAAACGTGAATATACTACGTTAACAATTTCATCATTTCTATTCATTTTGTTTCAAAGGATTATTCACTATCTAAAATGTGAATATAACTCCATAAATAAGTTATAAAAATTAACTTATCAACTAAGTCGTTTGCGGATTTATAAAACAACGTTTATAAACTCCTTTATTATTTATTTTATAACAACTTCTTTTTATAAATTCCTTTATTAACCTACTCAATTCATAACTCAATTATAAACCAAAGGTTCATATTATAAGTGAAATACTTATAATTTATTTGTTTGCAAAATCGTTCCTTTGAACTTCATAATTATAAATCTTATAACTTATAAGATTCAATTATTTATCCAAAACCATTCTTTTAACAACTTTACAAATTTTATAAACCTACTGCTTATAAAATTCCATTTATAACTTCACCGTTTATAATTCTATAAATTTCATTCATTTATGAAATTCATTCACAATTCATTCTAACACTTATAAAAACTTGTTTTATAATTCCAATATTTTAATTTACAAATATCAATTTACAAATCTCTTATATAAATCAATTTATATTATTCTTTTAAAACATCTTTAATCTCCTTTATAATTTCACCATTTTGATTTATAAAATAATCAAATTTCATAAATCCTATATTTTCAACTTTTTATAATAAATTCAGAAATCCCGTTTTAACTATTTTATAAAATCATTAACCCCATATTTTCAAAAATCAGTTTTAACTATATTTCTCAAAAATATAATTTTTATAACATTAAAAATTATACCGTTTATTTATTTAAAATGAATCAATTTCCAAACATATAGTATATTTTCAAAAATCACTTTAAAAATCATTTTAAAGTTCCAAATTTGGTCCAATGATGCTACATACCAAATAGTCAATCACGACAACAACGACATCATATATCGTATATGATAATCAATGAATATCAAAATATCCAAAATCAAATAAATACTGTTGAGGAATCCAGTTGGATCCCTCCAACCTGTTTTCCTGCATCCAAAAACATTAGCACAATACCAATTTTGTTCCAGTACGAAATTATCGCGGTATATGGGATTTAAAATATTATATGCTTAATAGACGGCGCAATAGGTCTCATCCGCTATACAATGCGGGAAATCAATAACTCCAATATATACATATGCCAATATATATATTTCTATTATATATAATACCAATTTCACTGTTTATGAAATATTCGCGGTATATGTTTTTAATAAATAACATCCGCTTACTAACGGCGCATAATGTCTATTTTAACAATCAATAGATAACAATCATCATTCAAACATGCATTCAAATATTTTAAATCTAACTATTTAAAATAAAATCGAAACTGATTCGATTGAGTGAGAAGTTCTCACCTTGATTTCAATTTCGTTTTAGCGATTTATTTCGAATAAAATTAAACGGGCGTTTAATTTTACCCGAAATTCTCACTAACTCCAAACGACTCCAATCCAATTGCATCGCGTAGTGATCGTCCATACGATTCCAACGCAACTAGTTTCGCGCGTTTTCGACCTCGTATGAAAACGTTATGATTTTATGAAGTTGCATGATTTAAACTATAATTAATTTACAACTTTAATTAAAATTTTAAACCCTAACTAATCGTGACCGTGAGATCTCACCCCTCTGCAATCATAGCCGTCCCCATATTTCTTCCCACGCGCAACATCTCCTTCACCAGATCTCACGTACGCCTCCAGAAGATAAAACACGCACAAACCCATTACTTTGATATTAGGGTTTCACTTCGTGCCACCAACGCTCGACTATAATTCGATCAACCATCGTCATCTTGAAGCTTGTCGCCTACTCCATGCTCGGCTGCAGTACCATAGAGCTTGGCTCCCTCCTTGTCACGAAAATCGAGAACGAACGCAACTCGTTCAAACCTCAATAGCCACCAATCCATTTCGAATTAAACGATCTTGACCGTTGAAATCCAAGATCTCTCTATGCTCTATACTTTTGTAGTTGGTAATTCTTTGAATCGATGAACGGATTTGGAGTTTTCGAGGGGAGAAGATCTTTAAATTTCGGCCATTGGTCTGTTGGTGACGGCGGCTGTAGGATTAGGGTTAGGTTAAAAAAAAAATTATTTATTTTCTTGTGAATGGTGGGCTATTTATAGGAAATAAAATGACACTATTCATCCGGGTTTTCTAAACTCCGATTCACGCGCCGTAACCAGCGTTTCTAGAGTTTACCCCGCGTTCCGGACACAACGGAACAGGTTTCAGAAGCTAATTCGGTCATCTGTGTGAGTTATGGCAATAAACGTTCAATTTGAATTAAACCGATTTAAACGATTTTCTAGGCGTTTTAGCTTGCACCGGACAAACGGTAAATCCAATTGACACGAAATTTGAAACCTTACAATAATATCACATTACAGATCCGATGAAACTGGTTTCGTCGAAATCCGAGACTTTTTGAAAAATGGCTATTTTAACTCGCCAAATTAATAATTAAACAATTTCGATGCGTTTCGAGCTGCTACGATAAAACGATAACTCCGATTGCTACGAAAATTGAAATCCGATAATAACTAATTATTACGGATCCAATGGAACTAGTTTCGTCCAATTCTGAGACTGTTCAAAAATTGACTATTTTCACTAGTCGATTTAATATTAAAATATTCAATTTTCACAAATAAACTTTTAATTCGATTTTAAAAGTTCTAAAATATCGTTCTAACTTCAATATGATAAAATAAAATTTTACAAATCATTTTCAATCATATTTAACTCGATTTTCAATTATTTCCATAATTTAACATATTAAATTATCGATTTAATTATCCAATTAAATCCAATTATTCGAAATAAAATTTATTTGACTTATAAATTCACTTATTAATATTTAAAATTAATTAAATATTCAAATTTTAATTATCAAAAATTCTGAGTCGTTACAATCTTCCCCCCTTAAAAGAATTTCGTCCTCGAAATTATTAAGTAAGAAAAGTTATAGAATCTATTAACTTTCCAAAATCCATAGTCAAACTTCTTATAATAACTTACTAAGTTTCCAAATCATACTTAGTTGTCTTTTCAAAAACAACTACTATTGTTTAACTTTCAATTCCAAATCAAGTTAAAGTTTTCAAAATTTTCCAAATTTTCTCAAAAATTTTCTAACGCCTTAAATTTTCGAAAAAATTCACCATAGTCTTCTTTGCGCGGCTCGATCCGAAAAAAAATGACAGTATATATATCAAAAATATACATCTCATCAAGTAATGAGGCATTCCGAAGGGAAAAATTGTAAAAGTACGATATTTAATCCGAGATATGTACCTTATATTTTATTAGCAAGCATATACGGCTAATATAGCGCGAAAGCGAGCTCCAAATGCGAAGCAAACGCGATCCGCACCTACTAAACACTCAACAAACAACATGAGAACATGTATATAGACAATAGTATCAATATACAACATATAGCAACATAATAACTATATATGCCAACATAGCAAATGTAGCAAAAGCAATATATTCAACCATCAACCAACTAGCATTTATAACCAATAAATATTCATTCATATTCTCATTAATATTCAATGAAATAGGTTCTCAATTTAAATCACATTTGATTCATTAACAGTGGATGTTTACTAACATTCATTTTCAATTAGTTTATATTCACTAATTCATATTCAAGTTGGTTCACTTCCAATCAAATTCAATTCTATTTAAGATTCACTTAACTTCCAATTGAATTCCAATTACTTTAGCTTCCAATTTCATTAATACTTAATGAATTATATACAATCAACTAACAACCATATAACAACCAATGTATATTAATTACAACCAAATTCCTTTGCTTATCAATTGGTTTAATTAAATTGATTTTCATTCAAACTTTCAACTTTCAATAACATTAAATTTTAATGAATTACACTTACATTCATTATTTCATATCAACATAATTTACATTTAATTGATTTACATTCAATCCATTAATTCAATTTAATTTCAAAAGTTGAATTTCATTTACATAACTCAAGTTCATATCTATCACTTATCTTTATTAATTTACTTTGATACCAATATCAACTTAATTCACATACTCTTAAGTCATACTCCATTTTATAAACATCACTTTGTTTTACTTAACTTAAATTCCCACTTATAAATAAATTCAGATTCCAATTCTAAGTAAATTTCCATTTAACTTTAAATTCATCTTTATTTACAACTTACATTCATAAATATATTCGTAGTTTCACTTCTTATATATATAAGTTTATTTCACAATTGTAAATCACTTTAATTATAATTCAATTCTTATAATTCTTTTTACTTATACAATTATTCTTTAATTTAGATTATTCAAACAACTAAACAATCCACTTATATACACTTTAATAATTCTGAAAAATTATTTCTTTATATATAAAATATAACCAAGGTAAAATTATTTCATTTACTCAATTTAAAACAATATTATGTCGAATTGTTCTGTACAAGTGTTTAGAGATCCCTATCAACAACGTTAATTACTCGTATTAACCAGAATCTAGATACCACTCAACAAACCAATCATCACAATATAAAACAATTTTATATTCACTAACAAATACGCTCTCATAGCTATTATTACACTCAACTCATTCTAGAGTACTACTGACTCTATCTCTAATGAGTAATACCCAACAGAACCATGGTTGTCGCTTAACCATATGCTCTGATACCAGATGTAAGGAACGTACCGTCAGCGGTCACACCGGTAGGCTTTTCAACCATCCCAGCCCCACCGTGGCTTACATTGATATCCCAAACTTGCTTTTACGGCCATCCTTTCGAATGTCACGGCTTCGCCTAACCAACCCCGTAAAGAGGACGTGTGGGGGTAAGAGTCTCCCGTTCGCCACCAAACCGCGAAGTGAGAACCCCCCATCACATATCACCTAGCATAAGCAAGACTGGTGTGAGAACTCAAAACAGTTTATTTATCTTTAAAATCAAAATATAGGAATATTTTTAAAGTCAATTCGCAATGCTTTTTAAAAATGAGACTACCATAAGGCCTCCCGCACACACACACAATGCAAACGCAGAATCGGAGGAGATTTCTCCTTATGATAGTCAAAGATGCTTGATACGCATTTAAAAGACATTTGATATTATTACTAGCGCATAGTGTAGGAAAAATTCATTTCGAAAGTAGAATATAAATCTTAGCCAGCATAGACATTTCGAACTATGCCTACTATTGCTACCATCTAAACAGGGGTGACCACCATAAGTAAATGGCAGGTTCTACAACTAAAACCGTACAGGGTTTCGTATTGGGAATTGGGTTTCCAACGAATGATCAGGCCAAGGAACTTCCCATTGCCACATGAGAATGCCTCTGGAAGGACATCCCCGAGAACCAAACCGGATCTCTACCAACATAAGGCCGGGTTACCCCTAACTGAGTAACAACTGACCGAATATGCCATCCCCCGGTCCTTTGGGACCTTTAACCGAGCGCTCGTAATCAATTCACACAATCATAAAGTGTTTTCAACATGAGTAAGTATCTGGGCTCCATACCATGATACCACCCTTTTCCAGAAGGAAATGCACATACCCTAAAGGGCGCTACCCCTCATAACCTTGCTGCATCTTTCCTGTTTTGACCATTCCCGGGGTGTGAGGCTCGACGAAGTCTCGTCCACAAAAACATACTTTATACAAAAGCCATGCTTTAGGTCAACAAATGATCATAGAAATGATCACCAGAATAGACGATCAAACAAATGATCCTATCACAAATAATCAACACAATGATCATTTCACAGCAACACTCAGCATGTCACATTACCAAATTGGGAATATATCGCTGATAACATTCAACTACATAACCTCTGAGCTCGTACGTCTCAGAGAAGGGTGTTAAGCTAAAAGAATAAATTCTCCACCACCAACAGAAATAAATTTGAAAGAAATCTGCTTTATATCTCAATTTGTAATGTTAGACATACAATCCATACAAGTCTGTTCCGGGCTCGAACAGAACCGAAGGCACTTACAAAGAAGTCCTTGCAATCCGGATATCCACAATCCTGATCGGATTCACCATCACATATGGAGAACTCTATATCGGAGCAACTCGGTGCAGAGTCAATCGACAGGTCATCATATCGCTCTCGCAAATACCCGGTCTTCAACACCGGTCATCAATGCTATCCATTACGTCGTATCACTATTCGGAATGGGTAATCCAAATAACGAGCGCAATAATTTAAAAATAAGTGTGCATTCAAATTCAAGCAAATCACAACAAATACCTTTCAAAGGTAAATATTGATAGTCGGTTATTGAACTATCAATGGATATGCACAACATCACCAGATTCCAAATAATTTTCCAAATTATTTATTTCCCAAAATATATTTACAAGATATATAATTTCAATTCCTTAAAAATAAATCAATATTTATTTTTAAACAAATTCCACTTTCTTTTATAAATTCCTTAGTGAATTTATATTTCACAATATCTATTGATATCCGATTTCAATTATTCATTTTCAATTTATCTTCAAAAAGATAAATTCTCTAAACGTTTCATTTCACATTGGAAAAACATTTCCATACTTATTTATTCATAAGTAATTCACAAATTTTATTTATTTTCAACACTTGGAAAATATTCAATATACTTAAATCGAGATTAAGTATATATTTCATTCTTTAAGGAAATCATTCTCTTAAACATATTTATTTGGGCCAAAACGAATGTTGCGTAAAACATCGTTACGACAACCCAAAATCACTAGTATAGGGATTCGAAATTAAAATAGATATATAAATCCCAATACTATACAAAACATTTCCTTTCGGAAATCATTTACTATAACAACAGTGTTATAGTCCACCATTTCCTTTTATCTCTCGAAAACGTCTATTTCAACAATGAATGTTGAAATCTATGGTTTCGAATCTCAACACGTTTTGAAAACATCGTTAGATTGTTTTAATTCTATTTAAAACATCACATTCAAAACAATTTCTTTAACATACTATTCACTATTCAAAAACATGAATATACTACGTTAACAATTTCATCATTTCTATTCATTTTGTTTCAAAGGATTATTCACTATCTAAAATGTGAATATAACTGCATAAATAAGTTATAAAAATTAACTTATCAACTAAGTCGTTTGCGGATTTATAAAACAACGTTTATAAACTCCTTTATTATTTATTTTATAACAACTTCCTTTTATAAATTCCTTTATTAACCTATTCAATTCATAACTCAATTATAAACCAAAGGTTCATATTATAAGTGAAATACTTATAATTTATTTGTTTGCAAAATCGTTCCTTTGAACTTCATAATTATAAATCTTATAACTTATAAGATTCAATTATTTATCCAAAACCATTCTTTTAACAACTTTATAAATTTTATAAACCTACTGCTTATAAAATTCCATTTATAACTTCACTGTTTATAATTCTATAAATTTCATTCATTTATGAAATTCATTCACAATTCATTCTAACACTTATAAAAACTCGTTTTATAATCCAATATTTTAATTTACAAATATCAATTTACAAATCTCTTATATAAATCAATTTATATTATTCTTTTAAAACATCTTTAATCTCCTTTATAATTTCACCATTTTGATTTATAAAATAATCAAATTTCATAAATCCTATATTTTCAACTTTTTATAATAAATTCAGAAATCCCGTTTTAACTATTTTATAAAATCATTAACCCCATATTTTCAAAAATCAGTTTTTAACTATATTTCTCAAAAATATAATTTTTATAACATTAAAAATTATAACGTTTATTTATTTAAAATGAATCAATTTCCAAACATATAGTATATTTTCAAAAATCACTTTAATAATCATTTTAAAGTTTCAAATTTGGTCCAATGATGCTACATACCAAATAGTGAATCACGACAACAACGACATCATATATCGTATATGATAATCAATGAATATCAAAATATCCAAAATCAAATAAATACTGTTGAGGAATCCAGTTGGATCCCTCCAACCTGTTTTCCTGCATCCAAAAACATTAGCACAATACCAATTTCGTTCCAGTACGAAATTATCGCGGTATATGGCATTTAAAATATTATCCGCTTAATAGACGGCGCAATAGGGTCTCATCCGCTATACAAATGCGGGAAATCAATAACTCCAATATATACATATGCCAATATATATATATTGCTATTATATATAATACCAATTTCACTGTTTATGAAATATTCGTGGTATATGTTTTTAATAAATAACATCCGCTTACTAACGGCGCATAATGTCTATTTTAACAATCAATAGATAACAATCATCATTCAAACATGCATTCAAATATTTTAAATCTAACTGTTTAAAATAAAATCGAAACTGATTCGATTGAGTGAGAAGTTCTCACCTTGATTTCAATTTCGTTTTAGCGATTTATTTCGAATAAAATTAAACGGACGTTTAATTTTACCCAAAATTCTCACTAACTCCAAACGACTCCAATCCAATTGCATCGCGTAGTGCTCGTCCATACGATTCCAACGCAACTGGTTTCGCGCGTTTTCGCCTCGTATGAAAAAGTTATGATTTTACGAAGTTACACGATTTAAACTATAATTAATTTACAACTTTAATTAAAATTTTAAACCCTGACTAATCGTGGCCGTGAGATCTAACCCCTCTGCAATCATAGTCGTCCTCATATTTCTTCCCATGCGCAACATCTCCTTCACCAAATCTCACGTACGCCTCCAGAAGATAAAACACACACAAACCCATTACTTTGATATTAGGGTTTCACTTTGTGCCACCAACGCTCGACTATAATTCGATCAACCATCGTCATCTTGAAGCTTGTCGCCTACTCCATGCTCGGCTGCAGTACCATAGAGCTCGGCCCCCTCCTTGTCACGAAAATCGAGAATGAACGCAACTCGTTCAAACCTCAATAGCCACCAATCCATTTCGAATTAAACGATCTTGACCGTTGAAATCCAAGATCTCTCTATGCTCTATACTTTTGTAGTTGGTAATTCTTTGAATCGATGAACGGATTTGGAGTTTTCGAGGGGAGAAGATCTTTAAATTTCGGCCATTGGTCTGTTGGTGACGGCGGCTGTAGGATTAGGGTTAGGTTAAAAAAAAATTTATTTATTTTCTTGTGAATGGTGGGCTATTTATAGGAAATAAAATGACACTATTCATCCGGGTTTTCTAAACTCCGATTCACGCGCCGTAACCAGCGTTTCTAGGGTTTACCCCGCGTTCCGGACACAACGGAATAGGTTTCAGAAGCTAATTCGGTCATCTGTGTGAGTTATGGCAATAAACTTTCAATTTGAATTAAACCGATTTAAACGATTTTCTAGGCGTTTTAGCTTGCACCGGACAAACGGTAAATCCAATTGACACGAAATTTGAAACCTTACAATAATATCACATTACGGATCCGATGAAACTAGTTTCGTCGAAATCCGAGACTTTTTGAAAAATGGCTATTTTAACTCGCCAAATTAATAATTAAACAATTTCGATGCGTTTCGAGCTGCTACGATAAAACGATAACTCCGATTGCTACGAAAATTGAAATCCGATAATAACTAATTATTACGGATCCAATGGAACTAGTTTCGTCCAATTCTGAGACTGTTCAAAAATTGACTATTTTCACTAGTCGATTTAATATTAAAATATTCAATTTTCACAAATAAACTTTTAATTCGATTTTAAAAGTTCTAAAATATCGTTCTAACTTCAATATGATAAAATAAAATTTTACAAATCATTTTCAATCATATTTAACTCGATTTTCAATTATTTCCATAATTTAACATATTAAATTATCGATTTAATTATCCAATTAAATCCAATTATTCGAAATAAAATTTATTTGACTTATAAATTCACTTATTAATATTTAAAATTAATTAAATATTCAAATTTTAATTATCAAAAATTCTGGGTCGTTACATTAATGCACTTGCCACTTGTTAAATTTTCTTTATTATTAACTCACATTTGTATTCTCATGCATGCCAAATTTGTTAAAAATGTTTAATGTCTTTTAAATATTTTCAAATGTTTAAAGAAATAATTATTAATACTTTCTTATGTTAATATATTTATGTATTATATGTACTTAACTTACACTTGTTTTTATGTATGTTAAATTACCTTACATGTGTTAAGTTTTATGATTAAATTAACTACTCATGTTAAAGTACATTACATAATTTATGCTTGTCTTTAATTTATACATTAATATTTAAATATGTTAACAAAACTTTTATATTAATTTTCTTATGTTTAGTATTAATAAGTTAATGTCTTTATTAATAAATTTTAAAGTCAAAAAGAAAATATATTAAAACAAAAGAAATTATTCCTTAATTAAATCTTATGTTAAATTTAGGCAATAATATATTTTAAATAAATAAGAAATTATCTATGTTGTTAAAAAATATAAAATTTAAATTGCAAATATATTTAACTTAAAAGAAAAATGATATTGTTTTCCAATTGTACACTCGTAAATAATTTATAAAACATAGAATTTTTAAAACCAATTTATTTCTAAGATGTTTAAAATTGAATTTCAAATCCAAACTTTATTTTACTACAATATTTATTTAATAAGGCAATCGTTTCTTATTATGCTTTGAAATAGAAATTTATATTATCAGAATTTATTTTGTTCAACTCCATTTATATACATATTCAAATATTCTAACTATCCAAGTTTTATTCGTTCAATTAAACAAAGAAAATCAGCATTTCTATTAATTAATCCTGTCAATTATCAATTAATAGATACTCCAAAATTCGGGTTATCACAACGGTAGTAGCTACTTTGCTTTACCACCAGCTTGGGAGTTCAACGGTAGAATCCTACCTTGGTATCGCCTTGCGTGTATTGTCACATGCCTTATCGTGCCCACTATAAGTTTGGTTTGTGTCGGACCTATGGAGTGCTCCCTGATAGCCCACTGTTTGGTGGAGTTTAAAATAGTGTATAAAATACGACATTTATACAAAAATGTGTTAAGGGAGATATGGGTAATGCCTTAATGCTATTTTAATATTTTTACTTTACTACTGACATTATCTCTGTAGCGTATTGTACTATCTATGCAGATAGTTCCATGGATCCTTATGGGATGAAATCCCAACATCCTTTAAGTTATTTGCATTTCACTTGGGCATTTTACATAAGTTGATTTACTTGCATAAGTATGTTAATCCTGACTCGAGTGTTTTGTGTTTTGTCTTATGCTCGGGTAAGGCTGAGTGTCACAACATTTGAGACTCACCTTTGGAGCTAGTAGCTTTGCTCGGAGATCCATCTTTATCTATTAACTTTCAGTTGTTTTAGTTATTTGCAGTTGTTTATGTTCAGACTTGTCAGTTGCTTTTGTATTAGTGACTTCTATTAATTGGGATTTATGTTGCATTTTGTTTCAGACTCTGATGTTCTGTAATAGCTTCATGAACTACTATTTATCTATTCCACTTCATATTGTTGTATTACTCTGTGTCTATGAATCTGTGATTAATATATTTACTATATATGCTAAGTTTTGCCAAATATAAATTAACAATTCATTTTTTTAGTAATTCAAGTTTGACATATGTGGATTATTGTCGATTTGAATGGTTCGTAATGGTTGGTCGTTACATTCCTATTCATGTGCAATATTTTATTTTAATCTACTCGAAGAAAATGGAACGCTCCTCGCCACCAGCCTTCGTCGTACGCCGCCTACCCTTCCATCCACGTCCGCCCTCTGCATGTGCCAGCCAACGCCGCGTGCGCACGTCTCGGGCGACCAAACCTCGCAGTCGAACCCTTGACCTGACGCGAACATGAGATGATTTCGCCCATCGTTCCTTGTCGAGCAACGATACATCTGTTGATTGAGTTCGTGTCAACATGCTTTACATATCTCTAGTAGAAGTCATTGGCTAATTTGGACCCTAGGGACTCCAATCAACGTCGGCCATTCGATGGAGTTATTTTATTGGTGGCTATGAATTAGGGTTTGCAAAATGAAAGAAGTTGAGGTCTATTTGTAGAAAATTTCACATGGTACTTTTCATCCGTGAAAATTCCATATGGCAAACGAAGCGTGCCACTTGGCGTTCTATATGTTATAACCCTATTCCAAACATAATGGAATATGTATCGAAAGAAAATTCCAACATATATAGAAAACAGCTATTCAAAATCGAATTAATTTAATTAGATTCCTTTAATTAATTTCTTCGCGTTTTGAACTCGCACGATCAAATGATATATCCAATCGCCACGTAATTCGATAGCTTACTATAATTCACTATTACGGATCCAATGAAACTGGTATGGTTGAAATCCAAGACAGTGCCAAAAATGACTATTTTTACATGTTAATTAAAATATAAAATTTCCAATTTCCATTTTATTACTTTGATACAATTTAATAGTTGACTAGCTCTATTCTGATTCAAATAGAATTTAATCAACTTTAGAAATTATTTTCATTCATATTAAATTCAAGATTCAACTATCTAAACAATTTCAAATATTAAATTCAACAATTTAATCATCAAATAAATCACTATATTTGAAATTTAAGTTGTACAACTTATAAAATTTTCTTTTAAATATTTAACATCAATTGAATATTCCAAATTAGAATGATTGAAATTCTGGATGTTACACCAACATTTCGGAAGACTTTCCCTTTTTATTCAATTCAAAAATCATTCATAACTCTATCATACATCCAAAAAACCATTTGTAAAACTCCTTTTGTAGGTCTATAAATCCACTTTTAAATTCTTTTATAAATATCTAAGACCATTTAGGAAACCTTTTATTTGATAACCAGTCTTTCCTTACATTTTCCAAACATATTATACGACTCCTCTTATAATATACATCTGTTTGCGAAACCCTATTTGTAAATCCCAAAAACATTTAAAACATAATTCCTAATCATTTACTTAAAAACTATCATTATAAAATAGTAAATATTACAAATGAATATTAACTTCACAACTTTTTTATAATAATAATAAAAAATTCCAACACATTCTTAAATACGCAATAATAATTGATCTTCAACATTATTATAAATAATAATAATTAATTTCCAAAGCCTTGCTGATAAATAATTAAAATTAATTTCAAACAATATTATAATTTTAAATAATTACTTTTCAGAAGATTAAAATATTGGTAACAACTTTTAAACAATGTAAATATAAATAAACAACCTTTAAAACATAATTATATTTCCTTAATAAAAATCCATTCTTAACTTTCCACATGATAGTTTCTAGATTCATAAAGCTATATTTATAAATCTCTTCTATTCTATGAAACTCCTTTTCATAAAATCTCTATATTTATTATCCTCATTTATAACTCCATTCCTTTAAAATATCACTTATACATAATGTCCCGTTCGAAACATCATTTAAACCATTTTAACCCTACTTTCTAGACATAACTTTTCCTTTAAAACTTTCTTTCAATTCATTAAATATCATTTAACATTCCCAATTTTTACCCTCACCTTCCATTTTTAAAATAAAACCATTATTTATAAAATACCATTTCACATCTAAAAATACATCCACTGCATTATTTATTTTCCTTTCAAATCTATCCAATGATAATAGTTTCCTTTTATTTATGAACACCGTTTATTAATCCACACTTTTACTAACAAAAATATGACTTCACAATCTCCACTTCTTTTGTAAACTATCACTTTTACAAATTATCACATATATAAATTCCATTATTATTTATGTATCGCTATAAATATATGTATATTATATATTTATATATATTACTTTTTAAATGGTTAACACATATTTATATAAAAATATTTCTGTCTTCTTTTTTAAAAAATAACCTTTATTATAAAAGACTAATTTATTTTGAGATCTTAAAAATCTTTATTTTATAGTTTGAAAATCTCTTGCTAAATATTCCATAAAACCATAAATTTCAAATCTCTAAAAATCACAATTTTACTTTACAAAAACAATTAAACAAAACGAATCTTCAAAATCACTTTGAAATTCATTTTTTAAATCATATCACTGTTTTATAGTATTTAAAATACCAAAAATGAGGCACAATGTTACTAAAGTCCAAAATAAGCAGAGTCGTGTTCGTTTAAGGAATCCCATTGGATCCTCCAACCCGTCCCCTTGCATCGCATGCATTATAAAATCTAATAATATAAATCAACTTCTTTGAGGCGGATTCGTAAACAAAGGGTTATCTGCTCTCACATGGGAACGTAATAGGGTCTCATGCAATCAAATAGGTGAGAATATATCCTAACAAATAATATAAACTAGTAATTCATCCAACAATCAATAATAATCAGCTATAAAATATTCTCCCATCTAATAAATAAATTTCATTGACTATATAATATTCTAGTTAACCAAAAACGCGAGATTAACTCACATTTGGTTCTCGGTCGTCAAACGTCCCGATTCGAATTAAAATTAAATAGACATTCAATTTTGCCCCGAAATTCTCACTAATGCAGAATCCGTCCAATCCAACTTCATACCATGGCCTTCATTAATACAATCGCAACGTGACCAGTCTTGTTCAATTTGGGCCTCGAAAGAATTCGATATGGATTAACAAACCTTTAAACCAATTAAACCATAATTAACTTTTACTAAAATGTTTGAAACAAATTATCCTTCTCTTCTCTCTTTCACCCACTAGGAACCCACATTTGCTTCCAAGACACACGGACAACTTTTTTTCGAAATCGACCGTTCAATCGATCATCCTGCCCAACATTCGCCGGCGCCGCCGACCCACCCACGCATGCCTTGCCACCACCTCGCCCCATGCCTTGCCCGCGTGTACAGCACGCGAAACTGCAGGAAACCTATGACAGCTGATTACAAAAGGGGCATGATTTCCCCTAACACGACATGCCAAACAATGATCCATCCATTGATTGCCTTCGTATAGTCGTGCTCTATAATTTCCTAGTTGAAGTTGAAACTTGAAAGTGGATGGACTAGCTTTGATCGATCATGGCCGTTTGATGGAGGTTATTTCAACGGAGGTTCTGGTTTTCTGTCAAGGTTTTGCAAATTGAAACATTAAGGCCTTATACATAAAAAATAAACTTGGCCCTATTCATGCTTAAAATTTCGAATTCCAAAATAAACGTGCCACCTATCGTTCTATATGTTATACTCCTATTCCGAACACAATAGAAAATATATCGAAGGCCAATTTCATCACATGCGAAAGTTAGCTTTTCAAAATAAAATTATATTAACTAAAATTCCCTTAATTTATTTCTATGCGTTTCGAATTGCACTTCGATGGGATACAATAATTCACTATTATGAATCGAAGAAACTGGTTTCGTCGAAATACGAAACAGTGCCCCAAAATGCCATTTTCACACGTTAATTAAAACGAGAAATTTTCAAATTCAGTTTAAATCACCTTTAATTAAAATTAAAATTTTACTATCTTCATTCTTATACAAATAGAATTTAAATCAACTTTCGAAATTGTTTTTCATTCACATTAAATTCAAGATTTAATTATTCAAACAATACCAAATACTTAATTCAACAAATAATTCTCAATTAGATGGTTATATTTTGAAGCCCAACTTCTTAAATTTTAAAAATTAACTTTTTAAAGATTTAAAATCAATTAAATATTCCAAATTCAAATGACCTAAATTCTTGGTCATTATAGTAACGATAGGAGCATCTAGACTACGATATAATAACATGCTTTGCTGAGTGTCACGTTACACATGCCATGAAGTATGAACCTAGGTACGTCACCCAGTGTGCAACCGATCCTACTTATGAACTCCTAAAAATCAATAAAGTGGAAACAGGTTTCCTCGTTTGTGACGACCCGCCATTCTACTACCAGAAAGACGTACCATCATTAAGAAAGAAAGGGATAGAAATAGAAAAGAATAGAAAAGAAAGAACAACAACATCAGAATCTCACAGCGGAACGGAACAAAATATAATATATCACATAACTATTACATAGTTTTACATATATCAGAGTTATACAATATCAATACACATGACAGTCATACATATATCTGTCACTACATACATCAAAGATACAATATACATCAACTACTAACACAGCGGAACTAGATAGATATCTACATACGTCTGGAAACTCCTGCTCCAAGCTCCTCCAGAAATCAAAGTCCAAAACATATCACTTGGCTACTCATAAAATTTGAGTACCCAAGAGTTTATGAAAAACAAAATATAGGCTCCGGGTCAGACATGGGTCTGGTATGAGTAAACCGTTTAAATTGTTTAACTTTGAAAACATTTGAAAATAAAAGTATCACGTAAGACTCCCCACAAATAAATACGAGTAAGTTTTTACCTTACGCTAACCAAAACATTTCATAGGAAATCCAGTGATATTATAATAGTGTCTAGGGTTTTCAAGTAAATAAAAAATAGCCGAAATTGTTACATGATTAAATTCCAGCTACAAGCCACAAAAGTGGGTAATACAAATCTAAATCGTAGGGTCTCGTAGGGAAAATGGATTTCCAACAATGGCAGGGCTACTGGGGTACCTCCCGTCACAGTACGTGGCATAGATCACCGTACCGAGGATCACTCCTGACCCCCTACAACACAAGGCCGGAACCATTCCTTACTGAACAGTCCCGAACAAGATATACCCCGCGGTTGTAGTGAGACGACCCGACTTCCTATCTCCAGGAAATCGCATCATCTTGAAGAAAGAATGGGATAGAAGGAGAAAAGAAAGAGAAAGAAGAAAGACAACAACATCAGAGAACTCACAGCGGAACGAATGAAATATAATATATCACTTAAAATATTACATATTATCATATTACATCAGAGTACACAACATATACAACACATATTAGACAGTTATAAACATCTGTCTAACTATACAACTCAAGTACAACAGATACAGATACCAAACAAACACAGCGGAACCAATATATCTATACGTGGAAGCCTCCTGCTCCATTACCCCTCCAGAATTTTTCAAGCTAACCTGAATCACTTGACTACTCATACATTATATGAGTACCCAAGAGTTTAATAAAATAGAAAATAAATACTCGGGTCAAACAGGGGTCTGGTGTGAGTAAACGGTTTAAAATTGCTTAACTTTAGAAAATCCTTTGAAAAGAAAAGGTATCACGTAAGACTTCCCACACATAAACATGGAAAAGTTTTTACCTTACGCTAACCAAAACATTTGATAGGAAATCCAGTGATATTATAATAGAGTCTAGGGTTTTAAAATAAAATAGAGAAATAGCTGGAATGCTTACATCTCACGTTCCAACATAGTTGGGCACAACCAAAACCGTACAGGCACTCATTGGATTTTGGATTCCATCAATGGCAGGGCTACTGGGGTACCGCCCGTCATAGTACGTGGCCTAGATCACCGTACCTAGGGGTACGCCTTCTCCCCTGCAACAAAAAACCGAAACCATTCCTTACTGAACAATCCCGAACAAGACAACCCCGGCAGTTGTCCGGATCAACCGCCCCACACAGCCGAATAAAAAGGGTCTTCTAGACAGGAGTAAATCTTGCTCTCTCCAGTGGGAGCTACCCACGAAGCCTTGCTGCACCTCCCCTGTTTTAGCCATTCCCGGTTGATGAGGCTTGAGGCTGCAATTACCTTTATAGAACACATCTATCTTAGAATGCTCATCGTCCACCTGACGATGTTCTGAAAGCACTCAATCCATACAAGTTCGTTCCAGGTTCAAACGAAACCGAAGGCACTATCTCGTTGCACTCATTTTGGAATCACCCTCAGAGTCAACGACCATAGCCCTTGCACTATAATCTCTAGCTCAAACCTATAAGTACTATTCCGTTAAACTCATCACGAAATCACCCATAGAGTTATACTTGACATATAGCCCTTACACCTCGAGCCTTCACTTGCTCCACTTGGATTCACGACCTAATGTTTCATTGGAATCGATGTGGTTTTCGGATATCCAAATATGGAAACCCGATCCCGGTCTCACCGAAACCAAACGCCATTTTAATGTCCAAGTTGTACTTAAGGGTTTAACAATTAACTTATATTTAGTATGATATAACATATAGATGAATAACATTATCACAATAGATAATTCATATCAAAATTCATCTCACAAAGAAACATATCACAAATATCATAGTCATCCAAATCATCCAGTATCAACCAATCACCCAATATCAACCAATCTAATATCATTCAACATCCAATATCAGTCATCCAATATCAACCATTCAATATTAATCAATCACCCATACCAGAATTGATTATCAATTTAATTAACCTTTTAATTAATTAATTACTATCCTTTAATCACTTGGATTTTCTTAATCTTGCTTCATTGATTTATTACCAATCTAATTCATTAATCATCTCTTAATGATCTTTCTAAATTAATCTTTCTTGATTAATTATTATTTAATTACATTCAAGTAATTATCCTTAACCATATTCAGTAATTATTCTTTAATTACTATCATTAATTAAAATAATTAATGATCCTTCATTAATTAATTAACTATAATTAATTACATTAATCCTTAATTAATTACAATTAATCACACTTACATTAAATCTCTTATATTAATCAACCTTGATTGATATCATTAATTACATTAATAAATGATCCTTACTAATTAATAATTAAATAATTAACTTGTAATTAATCAACTCATTAATCATAATCAGTAATTAACAATTTGTAATTACTTATCTTAATTAATTAACTTCTTAATTAATTATATTAACCTTGATTAATTACTTTAATTAATAAATCTTAATTACTTCATTAAATAATTATTAATCAATTTAAAGTAATAAATAAATCATTAATGAATTACTTTATTAATTAATTACAATTTTAATTAATTACACTTAGTAATAAATCTTAAATTAAATTAATTAATTAATTAATCACATTGATTAATTAACTAAAATAGTTAAGTAATTAACTCTTAATTACTTACATAAGTAATTATCTCTAATTACTTCCTTTTTTAAATCTTAATTACTCTCTTAACAATAATTAATTCCATCATTAAATAAATCTTAATTCATTAACTAATTAATTACTCCATAATTAATTATCTTCAAACAATTAAGTTAATCAATTCCTTAATTAATAACATTCAGCGATTACCCATTATCACTTCAATTAATTACCCCCATGAGTAACTTCTCTAATTACTTCCCTAAGTAATTACCATTCTAATTATAATTTTTTTTTACCATTGATTACTTCATTAAGTAATCGCACTTAATTAATCCCTAATTAAGTGATTATTTAAAATTAAATAAACAATTAATTAATTATTTAAAATTAATTAAACAATTAATTAATTAATTTCTGATATTAAAGAAAATCTTTAATAAATTAAGAAAACCATAAATCTTAATCAAACTTATCTTATTAACAATCATATTAAATATGTATTGTTAAGTTAATTTTTCAAATAAGTTAACATTGTTTATTCTCACAAATAAATTGTTTGAATTAATCAAATTTTAACAATTTAAATAAATTATTCAATTTAGATTTCAAAATCCGAATAACAACCTTATTTGAAAATAAGGAATTTAGAAATTAAATTAAAATACTTTAATTATTCCAATTTAAACATATTTATTTTAAAATAAATTTGAAAAATTGTTATTAAAAACATTATTTCAAAATGTACTTAAAACTTTGATTTAATAATTCAATTCAAATTCTCTTTTAAAATTTGAATTTTTAAAACTTAATTAAGATAACTATTTTTAAAATCAAACATCTTAAATCAGTTTTAAATTTAAATATAAATCAAAATTTTACTTTTAATGGTTTGATTCACTTCCACTTTGAAAACAACAAGTTTAGCTTATATATTTTGCTTCCTTTATAACTTGTTTTCTAACTTAAGCTTGATTTTATATTTATTTAAAACAACAAGCCAAACCTGCATTATCACTATAGAACTCAGTCGAGAAAATCTCGAGTTCAACCCCTAGTTAACCCATGCTTGCCTCAAGACACAACCTAAACCTAACTGCTTCGAGACAACACTATGATATCGCGAGTTCCCCACCGAGACAACACTCATCTTCCCTAAACAAACTCCCCTACCTAAACCCATGAGCTTCCAGGAAACAAAGCGTACATGCATGCACAATGCACAGTGAACCAAGCGTCGCCGATCTTCCCTCCGACCATTCCCAAGTCAGCGGCTACCACGTCGTGCCTTATGACCAACCCAATCCAAAAATCTTATCACGAAGCGAAATTTGACCCGCCACCCAAAAATTTGCAGAAAACTCAAACTACAACCCCACATCGTCAACCTCTTCCTCATCGTTGACCAACGCCAACCCCACCACCGATCGCCACACCCAAGCACAACGTCCACCCCAAAAACGAGCGAGTTCGATTCAACATACACGAGGCAATGTCTCACCATTCATGCCGAAAGAAAACTGCAGTCATAAACCCTAATTGTTCCAAATTCGAACAAATTATACATAAGAAAAATTATTCAACATTTTCCCCTAATTCTACACTTCTATAGCTACCCTCGATCCAAATTTCAACTCGAATCATCGAGTAATTCGACTGCAATTACCAAAAACTCAGAAAAGATTCAAACCCAAAATTTACTATAAATACCCAATTAAAATTTACAATTTATATGTCTAAATTCGTGATTTACAATCACGATTACATGCATGAAACTAAATTTCGAATTTAAGATAGCAATTTTTTTTACAAAAGTTTAATTTTACTATAAAACTTTTGTTTATACTTTTCTGCTGTTCTATAAATTATGGTACTATTTTTAAAATCTTCATTTTTCATTTACAAACAGATTTGTTCATGCATACAAAACTAATATGGATCAAATTGGGAGAAATTGGGATTTCTTGAAACAAAAGACACAGTTTTTCTCTTAGTCAAACAGAGCATAATCATCACATATATAGTTCAAGTTGTATATAGATAAAATAATAAATTTAATTATAAAAACTAAATCAATTCACATGCAATAAGATTAGTATTCAAGTTGACTGCATTTAAAATCAAATTACTCAACTTAAATTTTAAAGCAGAGCAGATTCAAAGTCTGTAAAATGCTTTGATTGCTATAGAAATCCTAATGCATGCCTTTGATTTGCTTTGCCGAAGAAACTGAATCCTTGCATGTTTAATTTGAGGCTTTAAAAGTTGAAATTGCAGGTTGATAATCATTTTTGAAATGCAGTTTGAGGCTTTGAAATTTCCAGGTTGAAGATGCATGTTGATTTGCAGATTGCAGATTTGTGTTGCAGTTTTTCAAATTTACAGGTTTTTAATTTGAACTCAAATTTGATTTACTTTTGGTTTATAAAATTTCAGGTTGAAGAACAATTTTTTTGGTTTCCATTAGAATTAAGAAAAGAAAAAAGAATGAAAGTGTTTTAGAAAAATTAGTTTTCTTCTTTAATCATTTATTAAAAATATGTTGCCACTTGTTATTAATTTGAACAATGTCACAATCATATTTTTAAAAGTTAACAAGTGTTATTAAGATGATTAATAGGGTTACACATGTCTTTAAGTATTTTAAATAAACTTTTATTTAATTTAAATGTAAACATAAACTAACATGTTTAATTTACTTTATTAATGAATACTTACATTTGTGAATATAAATTAAATCCTTTAAAGAAAATATTAGAAAATTAATTATAATATAAATAAATCTTATACATGTATTTAAAAAAAAATCTAAAACTTATATATATACATTTATAACCATTTAAAATTTTAAACATTATAAAAGAAAACAAAACAAAGCTTGTTTAAATCATTTTTAAACTATCTTATTTAAAAATGAACAATTATTTTATATTTTTGGAAACAGATTGAGTTAATCTTTAAATTATCTTTTGAAAAACATTATGTTTTAAAACAAAGCTTCAATTACAATATTCATTCGTATATAATTTATTAATGGATTAAGATTAAATTTCAAACAATTCCAAATTATAACATACACAAACATATATATATTACAATTTGAATAATTTAACTTTATTTAAAACAAAAGATATTTCTATTCACAATATATATCAATTATATATATTGTAAACAGAATAAAATTTCATTAGCTTTTGAAAAACAATTCTTATCAAACTTTTAAATTGTTAAAAGATATTGATCACACTTACCAGATTAAATATTTGTTATCCTTAAAAAGATTAATTTTACCAATTTAAATTAAAATTATAAAGAAAATTTATCAAACCAATTTAATTATTATCGCAAATTATTAAATCGATATTGCCCAAAATTCCGGGTCGTTACAATCCTCCCCCTTAAAAGAATTTCGTCCTCGAAATTTAAAAGCAAAGGTAATTTAATAATCCAACAAAAAATTTAATTTCAATTAGTAAAGCATTCCTAACAACCAGTTACTAATACCAAAGCAATCAATCACACAAACAAACTTAACTAATTATCCTGACATACGTCAGAATAGAACTCTAATACTATTTTGAGTTTCCCAAGTGTAAATCACCGGGAGACTCGCTTTTCAAAAGCCTACAAACTAACTACACTACCAAAATCCAAAGCTTCTCTCTTTTCTAGATTCATCAATCTGAACAGAACATCAGACTATACTCAAGTCAAGTACAACATCCAACTCCAACTGAACTACAGATTCAACAAGCAACAATGAATCATACACATACTCCCTCAGAGGTACGTGAAATAAAATGAATTCCAGCTATCCAAACTGGCAATTCAATCTCATAGACAACAAATCTTATCTTATCAGAACACAGATAAGAAATCTCAAATGCCATAGCACTAGCCAACCAATCTTACTCAATTTCTGCTCTCTTAACCAGAGAAATTTTAACAACACTGAAGTCTCCGACTTCGAATTTCAAACTCCTTATCTCATATCTGTATATCTCAACAGACAATCCTGGGCTGCCAATTTTTCCTGATCAGCTCCACCTATGCTGATACTTCCAGAAATAGCTAGACCAAAACAAACAAGCTTCAGGATCCTATCCAACGGAAAAGTCTTCCAAGATCCGACGAAACCCAGAACACAAACTCTACTACTCAAGCAAAGGCAAACGGAACTTTCTTCCTTCCTTGCACAGATGCTACCATGCTTCCGCTGCACAACTCTGATTCTGGAATAGATAAGAATACTGTTGATGAACACAAGTATAAACATATCCAATATACGAGAGACTTTGTTCATCAAATCCATATAATCTTAATGACACATCCGACTCGGTCACACAACTTTACACAGAATCCAATTCAAAAACAAGATCTAACCAAATCCAAATTCCAAAATTTCTGAGCTGCTACACCAACTTCTCCTACTAGGCTGACCACCAAAATTGCTTCTGGAACCAAAACAATATGGAACTCAACTCCAGAGGCAGACAAATTTCTGATTACTCCATAAGCCCTACTTCCTCATGAGAATCCTCAGTCTCAAACAAAAGAATGCTCAAGAAAAATTTCTAATCTAATCGCAAGTCACTTTTGCGATCCAACCTAACTTGGATTCCAAATAAACTATCCTCTCTTTACCAATTAAAACAACTCCAAGCTTTTCCAAACAAGGTTAATTCTTCAAGATAACACCCACCAACTGCTCAGCTGCTGATAGAAGAAACACTAAGATTCCTGAACCATTCGAGAAACAACCAACACTGCTGCTTCCAAACTCTACTTTGATGATACAGCCAAGCCAAAAAAAAACTTCTTGACAGCACACCAAACACTTCGACCTGAACTGCTACCACAGCTATCCAAATACTTCCAATCCAAATGCTTCTTGAAAACCAAAACCATCACACGAAAGACCTCCGAGATGGCAGACAATCCAAAAAGGAACTCGGGCTCCAAACCAAGCATCAACATCTCGCTCTCCTTAAGGAATGACAAATGAGACCATGCCGAAGTGAAGCAACTTATAGACCTTAGTCTCATATTCCAGAATAGCCAACTTCTGTTAACTCAGCTTTTTCAGCAAGGCCGTGACATCAAAAATCGACCGAGAAGCCAATGATAGTTCATCTCGAAGGATGGTCGATTTAACCTCCCAATAAAGCAAGTTCTGTTAAATGAATTTTCAGATAAGATCCCCTACGGAGGGGGGGTCCAGGGGGGGTGCCAACCCCCCAAGGTGGGGGTGCGGGGGCAACGCCACCGCCTACGGTGTTCGACCTGACCGGTCAGGTCGCAGGGGTCCAGGGGGCAGCGCCCCCGGCGGGGTGCGGGGCAGCGCCCCGACCAAAACGGTATACGACTTAAAGAATGAAGCGACCTATCTTCTATTCGAGGCCAGCAACCTAACAACTCAATAAGTGGCGACTCAAGTGGTGGCACCGACTTAAGGAGTTAAAGGGTCAACCGACTTAACGAGATAAGCGGGTGCCGACCTAGTAACATAGCATGGAATGCCGACCTAACGCCTGATGGGATGCCGACCTAAAGGTGCTACCGACCTAAGGCATGAAGGGATGCCGGTCTAATGAGGCTATGCCGACCTAAGGAGAGTTCCGACCTAGTATGGAAGCCGACCTAGTACTTTACAAGGTCTACGACCTAAGGCAGCTACCGATCTAGTGCCTTAGAAGGATTACCGATCTAACGAGTTAGAAGAGGTACCGATAAAACGCTCAGAAGGGGGGTTCCGACCCAGCATGTATGCTGACCTATTTACTCGAACTAATGGCCGACCTAAATGCTAAAAGTAAAGTGGTTCATACTTATCTCGGCAACGACCTAGAGCTTAACCTATCTCAGCCCCGACCTAGGACTTCAACCTAAAACCGGAGACCTCGCATTAGAAAAGGAAAGTAACCTGCGACCTAGCCTAACCCGGAGCTGACCTACGACCCAATTTTAGACCGGTCTAAAGTTGCGACCTAACTCCGAGCAGAGCCTATAAATACGCAACCACCTATAACATTGAGGGGACTTTTGGCCATCACTTTCTTGAAGAGAACGACACCCTGCCACTTCTGAATTCAAGCAATACAACGAACTCCGAGAAAGGATCTACATCATTCATCATGAATTCAAGAGATTGCTTTTCATCGAAGTTTGAGCTATTCGTCAAAATGTGTTGTAATCGAAGTGTTTTGTAAAGAATTGTAATCAAATCAGTAATAAAGGAGATAAAGTGGATGTAGGCTTGATTATAAGCTGAACCACTATAAATATTGTGTCTTTTACTGCTTTTCTGCTAGTTTTCTGCTTGTTTCTAATTCCCGTACGAACGGGTGGTGCTTTCACAATCACATCCTATACACCAGGGTGTTAGCGTTCAAATTTTAGCGTTAACAGGATGAAATTTGTTAACGTAGTATATTCACGTTTTTGAATAGTGAATAATATGTTAAAGAAATTGTTTTGAATGTGATATTTTAAATTGAATTAAAACGATCCAACGATGTTTTGAAATGTGTTGAGATTCGAAACCATAGATTTCAACATTTATTGTTGAAATAGACGTTTTCGAGAAATAAAAGGAGATGATGGACTATAACACTGTTGTTATAGTAAATGATTTCTGAAAGGAAATGTTTTGTATAGTATTGGGATTTATATATCTATTTTAATTTCGAATCCCTATACCAGTGATTTTGGGTTGTCGTAACGATGTTTTACGTAACATTCGTTTTGGCCCAAATAAATATGTTGAAGAGAATGATTTCCTTAATAGAATGAAATATATACTAAATTTCGATTTAAGTATATTGAAGATCGGTGTTGAAGACCCGGTATTTGCGAGAGCGATAGGATGACCTGTCGATTGTCTCTGCACTGAGTTGCAGCGGTATAGAGACTCCCTAAGTGATGGGAAATCCGATCAGGATTGTGAATATCCGGATTGCAAGGACTTCTTTGTAAGTGCCTTCGGTTTTGTTCGAGACCGGAACAGACTTGTATGGATTATATGTCTGACATTACAAGTTGAGATATAAAGCCGATTTCTTTCAAATATATTTCTGTTGGTGGCGAAGAATTTATTCTTTTAGCTTAACACCCTTCTCTGAGACGTACGAGCTCAGAGGTTATGTAGTTGAAGTTATCAGCGATATATTCCCAATTTGGTAATGTGACATGCTGAGTGTTGCTGAAATGATCATTGTGTTGATTATTGTGATAGGATCGTTTATTTGATCGTCTATCTTAGTGATCATTGTGTTGATCATTTGTTGACCCAAAGCATGGCTTTTGTATAAAGTATGTTTTTGTGGACGTGACTTCGTCGAGCCTCACACCCCGGAAATGGTCAAAACAGGAAAGATGCGGCAAGGTTATGAGGGGTAGCTCCCTTTAGGGTATGTACATTTCCTTCTGGATAGAGGTGGTATCATGGTATGGAGCCCAGATATTTAACCTATGTGGTTACTGCGAATTTATTACTTTGTGGTTGTTGGTTATCGGGATCCCGTGAGAAAGGTCGTTTACGATCGGGGAATGGCATGCTCGTGTCAGTAGTTACCCAGTTAGGGGTAACCCGGCCTTGTGTTGGCAGAGTTCCGGTTTGGTTCTCGGGGATGTCTTTCCAGAGGCATTCTTATGTGGCAATGGGAAGTTCCTTGGCCTGACCATTTGTTGGAAATCCAAAGAAACAATACGTGACTTGTACGGTTTTAGTTGTATAACCTGCTATGGAATGTGGCGGTAACCTGCTATTGAACATAGTTAGCTATAGTAGGCATACGATAATGGTCGTATGTTGGCTAAGATTTATATTCTACTTTCGAAATGAATTTTTCCTACACTATGCACTAGTAATAATATCAAATGCTTCTTTTAAATGCGTATCAAGCATCTTTGACTATCATAAGGAGAAATCTCCTCCGATTCTGCGTTTGCATGTGTGTGTGTGCGGGAGGCCTTATGGTAGTCTCATTTTTAAAAGCATTGCGAATTGAAATAAAAATATTCCACTATTTTGATTTTAAAGATAAATAAACTGTTTTGAGTTCTCACACCAATCACATGACTGACTTGGAGTTTATTGTTTTCCTTCCTAAACTCTGGGTGCCCACCAATTTCCACACGGGCAGTCAAGAGTTAGATATATCAGGATATTTTGGATATTCTGGAGTTGCTGGAGGCAAGCTGGATGGCATGGCGTATTACTACTATATAGTATTTCTTTTTCCGCTGCACTATTTGTTGTTGTTGTACACTCTGATGATGATATGATGTAATGAAATGTGATGTAATGTAATAACTGATATGGTTCTTTGTTTAAAGATTATTCATTTATTTATTATATGTTGTTCCGCTGCGAATTGTGAGATTCTGATGTTGTTCTGTTGTTTTCCGTTCTATTTCAAAATGATCTTTCTCTTCTCTGTTCTATTTCCTCTATTCTCTTTTTCTTTCTATTTTAAAAATTTTCTGTTTTCTTTTCCCTCTATCTTCTTATCTCTTCTATGTCTTCTTCTTTCTTCTTCTTTTCTTTTTCTTAAACCATAACATTTCGGGTTTTTGGCCTTCGATTTCTCGGCAGTCGATAAAGTGAGTGTCGATGTCGAATTTTCGGAAGTCGAAAATTTCCGTTTGTTACAGGGCGGTTGCTAGCTACATGTAACGACTCGGAATTTTGGGCAATATCGATTTATCAAACCAATTTAATTATTATTACAGGTTATTAAATCTATATTGCCCAAAATTCCGAGTCGTTACATGTAGCTAGCAACCGCCCTGTAACAAACGGAAATTTTCGACTTCCGAAAATTCGACATCGACACTCACTTTATCGACTGCCGAGAAATCGAAGGCCAAAAACCCGAAATGTTATGGTTTAAGAAAAAGAAAAGAAGAAGAAAGAAGAAGACATAGAAGAGATAAGAAGATAGAGGGAAAAGAAAACAGAAAATTTTTAAAATAGAAAGAAAAAGAGAATAGAGAAAATAGAACAGAGAAGAGAAAGATCATTTTGAAATAGAACGGAAAACAACAGAACAACATCAGAATCTCACAATTCGCAGCGGAACAACATATAATAAATAAATGAATAATCTTTAAACAAAGAACCATATCAGTTATTACATTACATCACATTTCATTACATCATATCATCATCAGAGTGTACAACAACAACAAATAGTGCAGCGGAAAAAGAAATACTATATAGTAGTAATACGCCATGCCATCCAGCTTGCCTCCAGCAACTCCAGAATATCCAGAATATCCTGATATACCTAACTCTTGACTGCCCGTGTGGAAATTGGTGGGCACCCAGAGTTTAGGAAGGAAAACAATAAACTCCAAGTCAGTCATGTGACTGGTGTGAGAACTCAAAACAGTTTATTTATCTTTAAAATCAAAATAGTGGAATATTTTTATTTCAATTCGCAATGCTTTTAAAAATGAGACTACCATAAGGCCTCCCGCACACACACACATGCAAACGCAGAATCGGAGGAGATTTCTCCTTATGATAGTCAAAGATGCTTGATACGCATTTAAAAGAAGCATTTGATATTATTACTAGTGCATAGTGTAGGAAAAATTCATTTCGAAAGTAGAATATAAATCTTAGCCAACATACGACCATTATCGTATGCCTACTATAGCTAACTATGTTCAATAGCAGGTTACCGCCACATTCCATAGCAGGTTATACAACTAAAACCGTACAAGTCACGTATTGTTTCTTTGGATTTCCAACAAATGGTCAGGCCAAGGAACTTCCCATTGCCACATAAGAATGCCTCTGGAAAGACATCCCCGAGAACCAAACCGGAACTCTGCCAACACAAGGCCGGGTTACCCCTAACTGGGTAACTACTGACACGAGCATGCCATTCCCCGATCGTAAACGACCTTTCTCACGGGATCCCGATAACCAACAACCACAAAGTAATAAATTCGCAGTAACCACATAGGTTAAATATCTGGGCTCCATACCATGATACCACCTCTATCCAGAAGGAAATGTACATACCCTAAAGGGAGCTACCCCTCATAACCTTGCCGCATCTTTCCTGTTTTGACCATTTCCGGGGTGTGAGGCTCGACGAAGTCACGTCCACAAAAACATACTTTATACAAAAGCCATGCTTTGGGTCAACAAATGATCAACACAATGATCACTAAGATAGACGATCAAATAAACGATCCTATCACAATAATCAACACAATGATCATTTCAGCAACACTCAGCATGTCACATTACCAAATTGGGAATATATCGCTGATAACTTCAACTACATAACCTCTGAGCTCGTACGTCTCAGAGAAGGGTGTTAAGCTAAAAGAATAAATTCTTCGCCACCAACAGAAATATATTTGAAAGAAATCGGCTTTATATCTCAACTTGTAATGTCAGACATACAATCCATACAAGTCTGTTCCGGTCTCGAACAAAACCGAAGGCACTTACAAAGAAGTCCTTGCAATCCGGATATTCACAATCCTGATCGGATTTCCCATCACTTAGGGAGTCTCTATACCGCTGCAAGTCAGTGCAGAGACAATCGACAGGTCATCCTATCGCTCTCGCAAATACCGGGTCTTCAACACCGATCTTCAATATACTTAAATCGAAATTTAGTATATATTTCATTCTATTAAGGAAATCATTCTCTTCAACATATTTATTTGGGCCAAAACGAATGTTACGTAAAATATCTTTACGACAACCCAAAATCACTGGTATAGGGATTCGAAATTAAAATAGATATATAAATCCCAATACTATACAAAACATTTCCTTTCAGAAATCATTTACTATAACAACAGTGTTATAGTCCATCATCTCCTTTTATTTCTCGAAAACGTCTATTTCAACAATAAATGTTGAAATCTATGGTTTCGAATCTCAACACATTTCAAAACATCGTTGGATCGTTTTAATTCAATTTAAAATATCACATTCAAAACAATTTCTTTAACATATTATTCACTATTCAAAAACGTGAATATACTACGTTAACAAATTTCATCCTTTTATTCATTTTATTTCAAAGGATTATTCACTATTCAAAAATGTGAATATAACTCCATTAATAGGTTTCAACAATTTACTTATCAAAATAAGTCGTTTGCGAATTTATAAAACAATGTTTATAAATTCCTTTATTAAACTATTCAATTCCATATCTCAATGATATACTAACAGTTCATCTTATAAGTTAAATGCTTATAATTTCTTTGTTTACAAAAATCATTCTTTTTAAACTTCCCAATATAAAAATCTTATAACTTATAAGATTCATTCATTTATCCAAATATATTCTTTAATAACCTCACAAAATTCATAAATCTTACTATTTATAAATTTCATTTATAACTTCACCATTTATAATTTTATAAATCCCATTCACATATGCAATCCATTTTCACTTCATTCAAACACTTATAAAAACTCGTTTTATAATTCAAATGTTTTAATTTATAAATATCAATTTATAAATCCTTTAATATAAATCAATTTATATTATTCTTTAAAACGTCTTTAATTTCCTTTATAATTTCATCGTTCTCTTGATTTATAAAATAATTAAATTTTATAAATCCTATATTTAAACTTTTCACAATAAATTCAAATTTCCCAAATTAAACTATTTTATAAAACCGTTAGCATCATATTCTCAAAAATCAGTTTTTAACTATTTTTCTCAAAAATCATAATTTTTTATAACATTAAAAATTATGACGTTTATTTATTTAAAATAGATCAAATTCCAAACATAAAGTATATTTTCAAAAATCACTTTATAAATCATTTTAAAATTCCATAACTTGGTCCAATGATGCTACACACCAAATAGTCAATCACGACAACAACGATATCATATATCGATATGATAATCCATCAAATATCAAAATATTTGAAATCAAATAAATACTGTTGAGGAATCCAGTTGGATCCCTCCAACCTGTTTTCCTGCATCCACAAACATTAGCACAATACCAATTTCGCTCCAGTACGAAATTATCGCGGTATATGGGATTTAAATATTATCCGCTTAATAGACGGCGTAATAGGGTCTCATCCGCTAAACAAAAAAATGCGGGAAATCAATAACTCCAATATATACATATGCCAATATATATATATTGCCATTATATATAATACCAATTTCACTGTTTATGAAATATTCGCGGTATATGTTTTTAATAAATAGCATCCGCTTACTAACGGCGTATAATGTCTATTTTAACAATCAATATATATCAATCATCATTCAAACATGCATTCAAATATTTTAAATCTAACTATTTAAAATAAAATCGAAACTGATTCGATTGAGTGAGAAGTTCTCACCTTGATTTTAAATTCCGTTTTAGCGATTTATTTCGAATAAAATTAAACGGACGTTTAATTTTACCCAAAATTCTCACTAACTCCAAACGACTCCAATCCAACTCCATCGCGTAGTGCTCGTCCATACGATTCCAACGCAACTGGTTTCGCGCGTTTTCGACCTCGTATGAAAAAGTTACAAATATTTGAAGTTACACGAGTTAAATTAAAATAAATTTACAATTTTTTTTATTTTTATTTTATAACCTCATCTCGGCCGTTGATTTCGAATGCAGATTTAGGCCGCGAGCTCCATACTCTCCCCCGCTTCTTTCGTTCGCTACTCCCTGGTAATCAAACCCATCAACTCGCCTTCTAGGGTTAGAAACCATTCCACCCCTGATTGTCGAGAAGTAGATCAACTATCCTCATCAGAACCGTCGATTCGAGCTCTACCCTCGCCCTCTACCTTGCGAAACTCGGCCATGCCCTGCCTGTGAAAAACGCCTACAAACTCGTGACCTTCATAGCTGACTTTTGGCCATCTCGATGAACTTTGTAACGACCCACCGTACGGATGTGAAGAGCTCGGAAAGCTCCATGATTTTCATGTTGGAGATATCCTCTAATTATTGATGGATTTTGCAAATTTAAGAGGGGAAAATCGAGAATTCACGGCCATAGAATGAGATAGTGGCGGCTGCGTTAGGGTTAGGTTTAGGAATTTTTTTTTTTTTTTTATGAAGAGGGTGGGTGTATTTATAGGAAAAATTCGAACACTATTCATCCGGAAATTCCGAACTCCGATTTACGCGCCGTAACCAGCGTTTCTAGGGTTTACCCCACGTTCCGGACACAATGGAACAGGTTTCGAAAGCTAATTCGGATATCTGTGCGAGTTATGGTTGTAAACGCTCAATTTAAATTAAACCGATTTAAGCGATTTTCTAGGCGTTTTAATTCGTACCGGGCAAACGGTAAATCCAATTGACACGAAATTTGAAACCTTACAATAATATCACATTACGGATCCGATGAAACTGGTTTCGTCGAAATCTGAGAAAAATGGCTATTTTAACTCGCCAAATTAAAATTAAAAACAATTCGATGCGTTTCGAGCTGCCACGATCAAACGATAGCTCCGATTGACACGAAATTTGAAATCCGGTAATAACTAACTATTACGGATCCAATGGAACTAGTTTCGTTCAATTCTGAGACTGTTCAAAAATTGACTATTTTCACTAGTCGATTTAAATATTAAAATATTCAATTTTCACAAATTAACTTTTAATTCGATTTTAAAAGTTCTAAAATATCTTTCTAACTCCCATATGATAAAATAAAATTTTACAAATCATTTTCAATCATTTTTAACTATATTTTCAATTATTTCCATAATTTAACATATTAAATTATCGATTTAATAATCCAATTAAATCCAAAAATTCAAATAAAAATTTATTCGACTTATAAATTCACTTATTTATATTTAAAATTAATTAAATATTCAAATTTTAATTAATAAAATTCTGGGTCGTTACAATCTTCCCCCCTTAAAAGAATTTCGTCCCCGAAATTACAAGTAAGAAAAATTACAGAATCTATTAACTTTCCCAAAACAAATTTAAACTTCTTTACAATACTTTACTAAGTTTTCAAATCATACTTAGTTATCTTTTCAAAAACAACTACTATAGTTTAACTTTCAATTCCAAATCAAAGTTATAGTTTTCAAAAATTTCCACTTTTCTCAAAATTTTTCTAACGCCTTAAATTTCCGGAAAAATTCGCCATAGTCTCCTTTGCGCGGCTCGATCCGAAAAAAAAATGACAGTATATATATCACAAATATACATCTCATCAAGTAATGAGGCATCCCGAAGGGAAAAAAGTATAAAAGTACGGTATGTAATCCGAGATATGTACCTTATTTTTTATTAGCAAGCATATACGGCTAATATAGCGCGAAAGCGAGCTCCAAATGCGAAGCAAACGCGATCCGCACCTACTAATTACTCAACAAACAACATGAGAACATGCATGTAGACAATAGTATCAATATACAAGATATAGCAACATAATAAATGAAACAAATAACAAATGCAAACATCAACCAACTAGCATCCATAACCAAATCAATATTCATTTATATTCTCATTAATATTTAATGAATTGGTTTTTAATATAATCACATTTGATTCATTAATAGTGTATGTTCTTACTAACATTCATTTTCAATCAGTTTATATTCACTAATTCATATTCAAGTTGGTTCACTTCCAATTCAAATTCAATTCCATTTAAGATTCATTTAACTTCCAATTGGATTTCAATTACTTTAGCTTTCAATTTCATTAACTCAATTTCATTAACTCTTAACGAATTCATATACAATCAACTAACAATTATATAACAATCAATGTATATCAATTACAACCAAATTCCTTTGCTTTCGATTGGTTTAATTAATTGATTTTCATTCAACTATTCAACTTCCAGTAACATTTGATTTTAATGAATTATCACTTACATTCATTATTTCATACCAATTATTCACATTCAATTGATTAATATTCAATCCATTCATTCAATTCAATTACAAAATCGAATTTCATTTACATAACTTAAGTTCACATTTATTTAAGCCACTTGATTATTTACTTCGATACCAAAATCAATTCCATTCAACAACACTTAAGTTATATTCATTTTATAAACATCACTTGTTTTACATAACTTAAATTCATTTTTGTTACAACTCATATTCATATATATATCCATATAGTTTCACTTGTTATATATATAAGTTTATTTCACAATTGTAAATTACTTTAATTATAATTTAATTCTTATAATTCTTTTTGCTTATACAATTTATTCTTTTATTTAGATTATTCAAACAACTAAACAATCTACTTATATACTCTTTAATAATTTTGAAAAATTATTTCTTTACATATAAAATATAATCAAGGTAAAATTATTTCATTTACCCAATTTTAAAAATCAATACTGTGCCGAATTGTTCTGTACAAGTGTTTAGAGATCCCTATCAACAACGTTAACTACTCGTATTAACCAGAATCTATATACCACTCAACAAACCAATCATCACAATATAAAACAATTTTATATTCACTAACAAATACGCTCTCATAGCTATTATTACACTCAAATTCATTCTAGAGTACTGCTGACTCTATCTCTAATGATTAATACCCAACAGAACCATGGTTGTCGCTTAACCATATGCTCTGATACCAAATGTAACAAACGGAAATTTTCGACTTCCGAAAATTCGACATCGACACTCACTTTATCGACTGCCGAGAAATCGAAGGCCAAAAACCCGAAATGTTATGGTTTAAGAAAAAGAAAAGAAGAAGAAAGAAGAAGACATAGAAGAGATAAGAAGATAGAGGGAAAAGAAAACAAAAAATTTTTAAAATAGAAAGAAAAAGAGAATAGAGAAAATAGAACAGAGAAGAGAAAGATCATTTTAAAATAGAACGGAAAACAACAGAACAACATCAGAATCTCACAATTCGCAGCGGAACAACATATAATAAATAAATAAATAATCTTTAAACAAAGAACCATATCAGTTATTACATTACATCACATTTCATTACATCATATCATCATCAGAGTGTACAACAACAACAAATAGTGCAGCGGAAAAAGAAATACTATATAGTAGTAATACGCCATGCCATCCAGCTTGCCTCCAGCAACTCCAGAATATCCAGAATATCCTGATATACCTAACTCTTGACTGCCCGTGTGGAAATTGGTGGGCACCCAGAGTTTAGGAAGGAAAACAATAAACTCCAAGTCAGTCATGTGACTGGTGTGAGAACTCAAAACAGTTTATTTATCTTTAAAATCAAAATAGAGGAATATTTTTATTTCAATTCGCAATGATTTTAAAAATGAGACTACCATAAGGCCTCCCGCACACACACACATGCAAACGCAGAATCGGAGGAGATTTCTCCTTATGATAGTCAAAGATGCTTGATACGCATTTAAAAGAAGCATTTGATATTATTACTAGTGCATAGTGTAGGAAAAATTCATTTCGAAAGTAGAATATAAATCTTAGCCAACATACGACCATTATCGTATGCCTACTATAGCTAACTATGTTCAATAGCAGGTTACCGCCACATTCCATAGCAGGTTATACAACTAAAACCGTACAAGTCACGTATTGTTTCTTTGGATTTCCAACAAATGGTCAGGCCAAGGAACTTCCCATTGCCACATGAGAATGCCTCTGGAAAGACATCCCCGAGAACCAAACCGGAACTCTGCCAACACAAGGCCGGGTTACCCCTAACTGGGTAACTACTGACACGAGCACGCCATTCCCCGATCGTAAACGACCTTTCTCACGGGATCCCGATAACCAACAACCACAAAGTAATAAATTCGCAGTAACCACATAGGTTAAATATCTGGGCTCCATACCATGATACCACCTCTATCCAGAAGGAAATGTACATACCCTAAAGGGAGCTACCCCTCATAACCTTGCCGCATCTTTCCTGTTTTGACCATTTCCGGGGTGTGAGGCTCGACGAAGTCACGTCCACAAAAACATACTTTATACAAAAGCCATGCTTTGGGTCAACAAATGATCAACACAATGATCACTAAGATAGACGATCAAATAAACGATCCTATCACAATAATCAACACAATGATCATTTCAGCAACACTCAGCATGTCACATTACCAAATTGGGAATATATCGCTGATAACTTCAACTACATAACCTCTGAGCTCGTACGTCTCAGAGAAGGGTGTTAAGCTAAAAGAATAAATTCTTCGCCACCAACAGAAATATATTTGAAAGAAATCGGCTTTATATCTCAACTTGTAATGTCAGACATACAATCCATACAAGTCTGTTCCGGGCTCGAACAAAACCGAAGGCACTTACAAAGAAGTCCTTGCAATCCGGATATTCACAATCCTGATCGGATTTCCCATCACTTAGGGAGTCTCTATACCGCTGCAACTCAGTGCAGAGACAATCGACAGGTCATCCTATCGCTCTCGCAAATACCGGGTCTTCAACACCGATCTTCAATGCAATTATAACGACGTATCACATATTCGGAATGGGTTATACGACCCCATGGTCCTTTCCCGGTTAACCCGAATAGTGAGCGCTTATTCAAAAATAAGTGTAGTATTCACATTCAAACAAATCACATCAATTACCCATTCAAAGGGAAATATTGATAGTCGGCTATTGAACTATCAATAGATATGCACACATCACCAGATTCCAAATAATTTTCCAAATTATTTACTTTCCAAAATATCTTCACTAGATATAAAATTTCACACTTCAAAAATAAATCAATATTTATTTTTAAACAAGTTTCCCCTTTCATTTATAAATTCCTTAGTGAATTTATAATCCAAAATATCTATGAATATTCGATTTCAATTATTCATTTCAATTTATCTTCAAAAAGATAAATTCTCTAAACGTTTCATTTCACATTGGAAAAACATTTCCATACTTATTTATTCATAAGTAATTCACAAATTTTATTTATTTTCAACACTTAGAAAATATTCAATATACTTAAATCGAAATTTAGTATATATTTCATTCTATTAAGGAAATCATTCTCTTCAACATATTTATTTGGGCCAAAACGAATGTTACGTAAAACATCGTTACGACAACCCAAAATCACTGGTATAGGGATTCGAAATTAAAATAGATATATAAATCCCAATACTATACAAAACATTTCCTTTCGGAAATCATTTACTATAACAACAGTGTTATAGTCCATCATCTCCTTTTATTTCTCGAAAACGTCTATTTCAACAATAAATGTTGAAATCTATGGTTTCGAATCTCAACACATTTCAAAACATCGTTGGATCGTTTTAATTCAATTTAAAATATCACATTCAAAACAATTTCTTTAACATATTATTCACTATTCAAAAACGTGAATATACTACGTTAACAAATTTCATCCTTTTATTCATTTTATTTCAAAGGATTATTCACTATTCAAAAATGTGAATATAACTCCATTAATAGGTTTCAACAATTTACTTATCAAAATAAGTCGTTTGCGAATTTATAAAACAACGTTTATAAATTCCTTTATTAAACTATTCAATTCCATATCTCAATGATATACTAACAGTTCATCTTATAAGTTAAATGCTTATAATTTCTTTGTTTACAAAAATCATTCTTTTTAAACTTCCCAATATAAAAATCTTATAACTTATAAGATTCATTCATTTATCCAAATATATTCTTTAATAACCTCACAAAATTCATAAATCTTACTATTTATAAATTTTATTTATAACTTCACCATTTATAATTTTATAAATCCCATTCACATATGCTATCCATTTTCACTTCATTCAAACACTTATAAAAACTCGTTTTATAATTCAAATGTTTTAATTTATAAATATCAATTTATAAATCCTTTAATATAAATCAATTTATATTATTCTTTAAAACGTCTTTAATTTCCTTTATAATTTCATCGTTCTCTTGATTTATAAAATAATTAAATTTTATAAATCCTATATTTAAACTTTTCACAATAAATTCAAATTTCCCAAATTAAACTATTTTATAAAACCGTTAGCATCATATTCTCAAAAATCAGTTTTTAACTATTTTTCTCAAAAATCATAATTTTTTATAACATTAAAAATTATGACGTTTATTTATTTAAAATAGATCAAATTCCAAACATAAAGTATATTTTCAAAAATCACTTTATAAATCATTTTAAAATTCCAAAACTTGGTCCAATGATGCTACACACCAAATAGTCAATCACGACAACAACGATATCATATATCGATATGATAATCCATCAAATATCAAAATATTTGAAATTAAATAAATACTGTTGAGGAATCCAGTTGGATCCCTCCAACCTGTTTTCCTACATCCACAAACATTAGCACAATACCAATTTCGCTCCAGTACGAAATTATCGCGGTATATGGGATTTAAATATTATCCGCTTAATAGACGGCGTAATAGGGTCTCATCCGCTAAACAAAAAAATGCGGGAAATCAATAACTCCAATATATACATATGCCGATATATATATATATTGCTATTATATATAATACCAATTTCACTGTTTATGAAATATTCGCGGTATATGTTTTTAATAAATAACATCCGCTTACTAACGGCGTATAATGTCTATTTTAACAATCAATATACATCAATCATCATTCAAACATGCATTCAAATATTTTAAATCTAACTATTTAAAATAAAATCGAAACTGATTCGATTGAGTGAGAAGTTCTCACCTTGATTTTAAATTCCGTTTTAGCGATTTATTTCGAATAAAATTAAACGGACGTTTAATTTTACCCAAAATTCTCACTAACTCCAAACGACTCCAATCCAACTCCAACGCGTAGTGCTCGTCCATACGATTCCAACGCAACTGGTTTCGCGTGTTTTCGACCTCGTATGAAAAAGTTACAAATATTTGAAGTTACACGAGTTAAATTAAAATAAATTTACAATTTTTTTTATTTTTATTTTATAACCTCATCTCGGCCGTTGATTTCGAATGCAGATTTAGGCCGCGAGCTCCATACTCTCCCCCGCTTCTTTCGTTCGCTACTCCCTGGTAATCAAACCCATCAACTCGCCTTCTAGGGTTAGAAACCATTCCACCCCTGATTGTCGAGAAGTAGATCAACTATCCTCATCAGAACCGTCGATTCGAGCTCCACCCTCGCCCTCAACCTCGCGAAACTCGGCCATACCCTGCCTGTGAAAAACGCCTACAAACTCGTGACCTTCATAGCTGACTTTTGGCCATCTCGATGAACTTTGTAACGACCCACCGTACGGATGTGAAGAGCTCGGAAAGCTCCATGATTTTCATGTTGGAGATATCCTCTAATTATTGATGGATTTTGCAAATTTAAGAGGGAAAAATCGAGAATTCACGGCCATAGAATGAGTTAGTGGCGGCTGCGTTAGGGTTAGGTTTAGGAATTTTTTTTTTTTTTATGAAGAGGGTGGGTGTATTTATAGGAAAAATTCGAACACTATTCATCCGGAAATTCCGAACTCTGATTTACGCGCCGTAACCAACGTTTCTAGGGTTTACCCCGCGTTCTGGACACAATGGAACAGGTTTCGAAAGCTAATTCGGACATCTGTGCGAGTTATGGCTGTAAACGCTCAATTTAAATTAAACCGATTTAAGCGATTTTCTAGGCGTTTTAATTCGTACCGGACAAACGGTAAATCCAATTGACACGAAATTTGAAACCTTACAATAATATCACATTACGGATCCGATGAAACTAGTTTCGTCGAAATCCGAGACTTTTTGAAAAATGGCTATTTTAACTCGCCAAATTAAAATTAAAAACAATTCGATGCGTTTCGAGCTGCCACGATCAAACGATAGCTCCGATTGACACGAAATTTGAAATCCGGTAATAACTAACTATTACGGATCCAATGGAACTGGTTTCGTTCAAGTCTGAGACTGTTCAAAAATTGACTATTTTCACTAGTCGATTTAAATATTAAAATATTCAATTTTCACAAATTAACTTTTAATTCGATTTTAAAAGTTCTAAAATATCTTTCTAACTCCCATATGATAAAATAAAATTTTACAAATCATTTTCAATCATTTTCAATCATTTTTAACTATATTTTCAATTATTTCCATAATTTAACATATTAAATTATCGATTTAATAATCCAATTAAATCCAAAAATTCAAATAAAAATTTATTCGACTTATAAATTCACTTATTTATATTTAAAATTAATTAAATATTCAAATTTTAATTAATAAAATTCTGGGTCGTTACAACCACACAGCCGAAATAAAAAGTGACATCTAGACAGGGGAATATCTTGTCCTGCTTGGGCATGACCCACCTAACCTTGCTGCATCTCCCCTATTTTAGCCATTCTCGGTTGATGAGGCTTGAGGCTGCGATTACCATTACAGGACAAATCTCTTAGAATGCTCATCGCCCGCCTGACGATGTGCTGAAAGCATTCAATCCATACAAGTTCGTTCCGGGTTCGAACGAAACTGAAGGCATTATCTCGTCACACTCATTTTGGAATCACCCTCAGAGTCAACGACGATAACCCTTGCATTCAGAAAACACCATCTCGATCTCCATTTCAAGATTCACGACCTATCATTTAAATTGGATCGATGTGGTTTTCGGAATATCAAGTGGATACCCGATCCCAGTCTCATCGAAATCCAAACGCCATTTTAAAGGCCAAGTTGTCTAATTAACTTAAACAATTTAAATAATTTAAATTCAACAATTGAATTAACATAGCATTTATCACAGATGAATCATACACAATAATCATCGATATAACACAGTATATCACAGAGCATCACAGAATATCATTAAATAAATATCACAATCAGATATTCTACACAACACTCTATAAGCAATCACCTTTAAATTCTCATTGCAATTAATTCAATTTAAAATCAGTTACTTGAGAATTAATCGCTTAACCCTGTTTAATTAACGATTAATTACTTATTTCCTTTCAAATTACTTGAGTTAATTAATCATTGCTTAATCAATTATTAAGTCTTAATTATTTAATTACTTAATTATTTTATTTCATCATTTAATTAATTACTTCTTAATCCAGTTATTTAACTTTAATTACTTAATTAACTATTCCTTATTCATTAATTAAGTACCCTTAAATATTTATTAATAAGACTTAATTACTCATTTAATTGCTAATTACTTAATTGCTCATTTATTAATTCTAAACTAAATTACTTAATTAATGAACTATTAATTCATAATTAAATCACTTGATTAATTAACTATTAATTCATTTATTAATTAACTTAAGTAGTTAATTACAAATTTACCTTATTTCTTAGTTATTAATCGATCTCTAATTATAATATAAAGTAATTACTCTAACTTACTTTCCAAAAATAATTAATTAATATTAATTATTCATCTTAATTAACATTTAAAAAGAAATTTTCTTTAACTTGACAATCATATTATTAACTACACAACTTAAATGTTAATTAACTTGTACTTAACTTAGATTAACTGCTTAATTAAAATAATAATTAAGTGTTTGAAAACCGTGTTACATATTAAATAGAAACATCATAACTTGAATCCAAAGTCTTCACAATGCTTAAAAATTTATGGAGAAACCCAATTTTAATTTACTTCAACACTAATGCAAAACTATAATTTGTCAAACTCAAGACTCCCCTGTTTTGAACTCGAGAGTTACTTCGAGTTACCACTTCGTTATCCCGTGTCATGCCCTGAACATCTTCTTCTTCTTCCTTTATTTTTTTCCTTCTTTCAGTAATTAGCTTAAGTTTAAGCTAAACTAAATTTTAGCACCAGAATCACTCACTCTCGAACACGATAAAACCTAAAGCAAACCCCACAACTAAACGAGCGCGACTGGCGTCAAATGCCGACCATCGCCACAGACACGATCACCAGGCCGTACACGTGCACGGCGGCACGGCCGACCTCCGGCTACCACCAACATCATCTACAACTCAGAAATTATCCCCAAACTCGAAATCTAAACTCAATTCATCTATAGAAATTCGAATCGAAAATTTACAGTTCCATGGAAAAACTGTAAAACATGACCTACGGCAAATTCCCTCACGATCATCAAACAAGCCACCGGAGTTGTCGAAACATCGTCCACACGACAACGACACACTAAACCATCAACCCATAGAATCTTCTGCAACTCGGTCACATGGTGACGACGAACTTGACACCTATCAGACATGACCAAAATTTTTATCTGAAACCCTATTATGATCTTGTATGTTAAACTTACACAATAGAAAAATTATTGAACAATTTTCTTGAAATCACAATCACTTACACTTGCTTCACTTCAAGTTTCACCATTTATTACTGATTTCATTTCGAGAAATTGGTAAAATTTCAATTTTCATTCAAGCGCGAATTGCTCTTGAAATACTGAGCTAAAAATCTTCGTTCAAATTTTAAAAATCATAACTTTTAGTATTAATTCAAAATATAAGCTCGAGTTAGCAATTTATTGCATTCAAATTTATTAGAGAAGTATTTGATTTACCTATAGCACAAGTTACGGAGATGTATTACTTTCAACATAGTTAAATTAGCTTTTAACAATCTTAATTTAGTTTAAACATGTTATTTAGGTTAAATATTTACAGATTATAAATGTTTGAGGTGGATAACTTGAGTTTTAAACAAAAATATGCAACTGTAGCAACAGAATAACATTAGCAGAGAAGAACAGTTCTTATGTACCCAGATTCACATCCATATAAAACACATACCACCCATATATCCCATCAATCATCATATTGTTTTTAATTAAACTTAAACTTGCAAATTTTAATGTTTACTCACCTACCAAATTTTGTAAAACAGAGCACAATTTCTTGTTTCCCACTTGAAGCCTGTAGTTACTACTATCCTTGAATTCATCCTGCAGTTTTGAATTTAATTTTGATTTTACTTCTTTCTCTTGCTTTGTTTTTCTCAGGTTTTGTTATATTTCTGCTGAATGAACTAGAATGGCCAGTTGTATTCATATGTGTGTGTGTGTGTGTGTGTGTGTGTGTGTGTGTAAGAAAAGGACTGGAAGCTCAAGGCAGGTATTAACTAGTTAGGCTGTTTCCCATTTTTGTTTTGATATGAGAAAATCTTTAAAATTATTTTGAGCTGACAAAATGTTAGGCTTTAGTAGAAAATATTCAGTACTTTGGTTTCTAACTTAATTTACATAATTATCATTAGTTTTGTTGTGTGAAGATATTATATACAGACATGTACTTATGCAGTTAGATATTTATCTTGCATGTGAAGATTGTATATAAATGTTTGTCTTATTATTTGTTTGCTTGAATAACTTATGTGGTTATGTTTGTCTGGTTTACATTTTATATTTGACTAATTTTATTTTATACTTGTGTTTATTTTATTCTTTGTTTACAAGCTTATTCATTCACCTTTATTTTCATTTTTTTATTTTGTATTATAGCCATCAACATTTAAGTTATATTTCATAAATTTACTTACTTATATATATTCGTATTTGTACTTTAGCTATTAATATTTAAATTGGGTTCATATAATTTATTTACATTTATATTTACATTTCATATTTATTTCCATTTGTATTTGAACAAGTTATATTCATGTGTTTGACTTACATTTATACTTATTTCTATATTTATATTTTACATTATCAAGCTTTGATTTTATTTTGAACATTATTTTCTATATGTTGCATTTATATATTTATAACAAGAAAAGTATTTTCCTTTAATTATACAAGATAGATTTTACTTTAAATATTCTTAGGAGATTTTATGCTAAATTTCCAAATCAATCTCCTTTTTAAAATACAATTTATATAAATAAATAGCAATAATCCCAAAATCATATTCATTTTAATATGATCAAACTACTTTTCATTAATTAAATTAAATATATGCTAAAATAAACGGGGCCAGAAATCCAGGGTCGTTACATTCCTCCCTCCTTAAAAGAATTTCGTCCCCAAAATTTAAAACAAAGATAATTTTAAAAGCTGTTATACCGACCATTCAAACATACATATCATTCATATATTAACAAACAACCAAACAGTCTATCCTAACAAACAACACTAGCTATCTGAACACAAGTTCAGATAAGCTTCCCTAAAATTATCGAGAGTTGTCTCTCGATGATCAACAATCCGAACTGAATTCCTGACCACAGTCAAATTTGATTCAACTTCCAAATTCCTGAACTACCAGTTTTACTGCAAATGATGAATCATGAACAAATTTCTAAGATGGGATATGCGGAATACACAATGAATTCCAGATATCCGTTCTGGCAATTCAATTTTGAAAGCTACAGCACCAACTCTTTCCCCATTTTATTGTCTTCTTTACAGAATTTCAATATCTATTCATTCAAGCCCATATGATGTACATATCATTCGTACACAATATCAAATTCGATCGCTCGCTCGATCACACAATTTCACTTTCGAACTAGTATCGTCCACCCGACTTCCTAGTACGGACTCAGATCTGGTTTCTTGATCAGAAACTGTCATTCTCCTTACATAGTCACAACTATGATAGAGAATTTTCAGAATCAATCAAAATCCATATCCATGGTTCGTCGTCGAAAATCGAGTGAAAAATCCAAACTCGGATCGATATAACTATCTCAAAATTCTGTGCTCGAATCTGGATCAAATTGCCATGCGAATAAAATAATATATGTACATCCTACGTATTTATATCCATTGATTATCAACTATATCAATTTTCTTTATTCACATTATTTTGATTTCTACCCACTTGGAATAATTTTCTTAGTATCAATTTTACTTAAGAATTTCACCATTCATTCCTCAAATTTAATATAAGCATTATATGTACTCTTATATTATTACTCTACCACTTTAGCCTTTATATCCTCTTATTTAAATCTGAATTTCCAGCTTCATGAGAATTCAATTTATCTTTAACTCTGAATATTGAATTTTATTGACTATCTTCCATTTATAACCGATTTCTATTATTATTTTTAAATTGGTTTCATCCACTAGTTTATTTCAATTTCCAATTTGAAATCGGTTTGTTCCTAAAGTTTTAATTTCTTTTTTTATTTCTGGTTCCCAAAATTTTTGAAAAGTTTTGGCAGAGTCTCCATTTGTTTTGCATGACATATTTTCATAAGCACATATGTATAGTTTCAATACTTATTACAATTACTTCCAACCAATTCTCAAACCATTCCCTTCAGTTTAAATGGTTTACAACTTACTTTCTTATACATGATCCATTTAAGTAAAACAATCTCTTATTCATTCTAATTGATTTCAAAATCATCCTATTTCACTTCTAATAATTCATAAATTTTTATCTAATCTCGTTTACTTTAAACGACCCATTTTCATATGCAATTCGACAATATCATTGTGAATAAATAATTACTTAAGCTTTATAACAATTTTAAATTTATTCCAACTCAGTTTACAGTTGATTCCATCCTATTTTAATTTATTCACAATCCTTTAACTACATTTTCTTTTATTTCAAAAAGTTTGATTCCAAACCATTTTATTAATCTCGACAACCAATATTTTAAATGACCATTTCACAATTTACTTAAGTTATTTATTTACTTCAAACGGTTCCACCCAATAACTTAAGTTTATTCTATTCCACCAACTCCATTTAAATCTTTAATTTGATTTTCCTTTAATCAAATCCCAACTATTTACTAATTTACTTGATTAGTTTATTCTTTTATCCATTCTTAAATTTTAATTTACATTAACAATTCATTATTGAATTTATTTATAAAAAGGTCATTGTATTTATGCTTGAATTAGATTTATTTACAACTCACACCAATTCCATTTTAATTCAACTTAATACTTACTTATTTACTTAAGAATTTCATTCCATTTGATATTATTTGTAACTCGATTGAATTCATTCAAATTCAGTTTTATTCCAACTCAACTTCAGTTAAATCTATCTACTTACCATACTTTTAAATTTTATTTCTCAATATATGAGTTCAAAGCTTATTTATTTACGTAAAGGCTTATATTGCTCATTCGAGTCATTTCATCATACTTACTATCTTAAGGTATAAATTTTCATTTTACCATTACAATCATTTTACCTTCCAGTTTTATATTCAGTTTATTTCAATTTCAATTTTACTTAACCATCTCAGGTTAAATTCAAGTACATTTTCTTCACTTTCATTTACTTAAGTTAAATTTTAATTTCCGGATTAAAATTCCCAATTTCTTCTTATTAATACCAACTTTACTTTATAAGTTCCATAGTTGATTTATTTAAATTTTTCACATTATCTAAATAGAATTTCTTAGAATTCAATTGCCCGGTTTTCATTTCCAAAACCATTTTGAAATGATAACTACACATACCCACTTGGTATATCAAATCAAAATTTCAAATTCCAAACACTTGTTTTCACCAAAACAAATTTTCCTTTTGAAATTTCTAAAACAACTTGTATACCCAACAACCCCAAACAATATCATGACCAACTATCCTGGCAGCAATCCACCGCTTTAGAAACTCAAAAATGAATACTGATGATGTGGCCATCATCATCAGGATTATTTTCCAACGACGGAAGTGAGTCCAGTGCTTCCTTACTCCCATAAATTCTTCCCAAACAATTTCCATTCAACAATATTTTCCAAAACAATACTCCATTATTGCCTTCAAATCTTTGGAAAAACATTTCGAACATTCCCAAAATTTTAAATTCCCAAATCCTTTTGTTTAATTTCATTTAAACTCCTTTCAAATTTTCGAGACTTGAATTCTAGTTTAATCAAATTTTAGTTATATTCCTTTTTATCTAAACCATACTTAGACAATTTTATTTGGTTATAAACCACTCAAATTTTAAATTTTTATTCAATTATAGTATTAACAACCAAACATCCAAATATATATATATATATATATATATATAATTTCAGAAAAATATTTCTTTTATGAAAAAATATAATTTTGGGTAAAATTATTTCATTTATCCTGCTTTAAAAATAATACTGCGTCGGTTTACCTTGTTTAAGAGTTTAGAAATCCCGATCGATGAAATGGCATCCCACACATCGACCAGAATTCATCAACACTCAACAGATAAGTCAACACAATATAAAAAACAATTTTATATTCACTAACAAATACGCGCTCATATCTATTAATATACTCAAAACTCATTTTAGAGTACTACAGACTCTATTCTATGAGTAATTCCTACCAGAGCCAAGGTTATCACCAACCTTGCTCTGATACCAACTGTGACGACCCACCCTTCTACTACCAGAAAGACGTATCATCATTAAGAAAGAAAGGGATAAAAATAGAAAAGAATAGAAAAGAAAGAACAACAACATCAGAATCTCACAGCGGAACAAAACAAAATATAATATATCACATAACTATTACATAGTTTTACATATATCAGAGTTATACAATATCAATACACATGACAGTCATACATATGTCTGTCACTACATACATCAGAGATACAATATACATCAACTACTAACACATTGGAACTAGATAGATATCTACATACGTCTGAAAACTCCTGCTCCAAGCTCCTCCAGAAATCAAAGTCCAAAACCTATCACTTGGCTACTCATAAAAATTTGAGTACCTAAGAGTTTATGAAAAACAAAATATAGACTCCGGGTCAGACATGGGTCTCATAGGAGTAAACGGTTTAAATTGTTTGAAAACATTTGAAAATAAAGGTATCACGTAAGACTCCCCACAAATAAATACGGGCAAGCTTTTACCTTACGCTAACCAGAACATTTCATAGGAAATCCAGTGATATTATAATAGTGTCTAGGGTTTTCAAGTAAATAGAAAATAGCCGAAATTGTTACATGATTAAATTCCAGCTATTAGTCATAAAAGTGGGTAATACAAATCAAAATCGTAAGGTCTCGTAGGGAAAATAGATTTCTAACAATGGCAGAGCTACTGGGGTACCGCCCGTCACAGTATGGGGCCTAGATCACCGTACCGAGGATCACTCCCGACCCCCTACAACACAAGGCCAGAACCATTCCTTACTGAACAGTCCCGAACAAGATAAAACCCGCGGTTGTAGCTAGCAACCGCCCACACAGCCGAAATAAAAAGGGACATCTAGACAGGGGAATATCTTGTCCTGCTTGGGCATGACCCACCTAACCTTGCTGCACCTCCCCTGTTTTATCCATTCCTGGTTGATGAGGCTTGAGGCTGCGATTACCTTTATAGAACAAATCTCTTAGAATGCTCATCGTCCCCCTGACGATGTGCTGAAAGCTTTCAATCCATACAAGTTCATTCCGGGTTCGAACGAAACCGAAGGCATTATCTCGTCACACTCATTTTGGAATCATCCTTAGAGTCAACGACGATAACCCTTGCATTCAGAAAACACCATCTCGATCTTCATTTGAAGATTCACGACCTATCATTTAAATTGGATCGATGTGGTTTTCGGAATATCAAGTGGATACCCGATCCCGGTCTCATCAAAATCCAAACGCCATTTTAAAGGCCAAGTTGTCTAATTAACTTAAACAATTTAAATAATTTAAATTCAACAATTGAATTAACATAGCATTTATCACAGATGAATCATACACAATCATCATAGATATAACACAGCATATCACAGAGCATCACATAATATCATCAAATAAATATCACAATCAGATATTCTACACAACACTCTATAAGCAATCACCTTTAAATTCTCATTGCAATTAATTCAATTTAAAATCAGTTACTTGAGAATTAATCGCTTAACCCTGTCTAATTAACGATTAATTACTTATTTCCTTTCAAATTACTTGAGTTAATTAATCATTGCTTAATCAATTATTAAGTCTTAATTATTTAATTACTTAATTATTTTATTTCATCATTTAATTAATTACTTCTTAATCCAGTTATTTAACTTTAATTACTTAATAACTATTCATATTCATTAATTACGTACCTTTAAATATTTATTAATAAGACTTAATTACTCATTTAACTACTAATTACTTAATTGGTCATTTATTAATTCTAAATTAAATTACTTAATTAATGAACTATTAATTCATAATTAAATCATTTGATTAATTAACTATTAATTCATTTATTAATTAACTTAAGTAGTTAATTACAAATTTACCTTATTCTTTAATTATTAATCGATCTCTAATTATAATTATAAAGTAATTACTCTCAATTACTTTCCAAAAGTAATTAATTAATATTAATTATTCATCTTAATTAACATTTAAAAAGAAATTTTCTTTAACTTGAAAATCAATTTATTATTTACTACACAACTTAAATGTTAATTAACTTGTACTTACTTAGATTAATTGCTTAATTAAAATAATAATTAAGTGTTTTAAAACATCGTTACGTATTAAATAGAAACATCATAACTTGAATCCAAAGTCTTCACGATGCTTAAAAATTTATGGAGAAACCCAATTTTAATTTACTTCAACACTAATGCAAAACTACAATTTATCGAACCCGAGACTCCCCTGTTTTGAACTCGAGAGTTACTTCGAGTTACCACTTCGTTATCCCGTGTCATGCCCTGAACATCTTCTTCTTCTTCCTTTATTTTTTTCCTTCTTTCAGTAATTAGTTTAAGTTTAAGCTAAACTAAATTTTAGCACCGGAATCACTCACTCTCGAACACGATAAAATCAGAAGCAAACCCCACAACTACACGAGCGCGACTCGGGTCAAATGCCGACCATCGCCACTGACACGATCACCGGGCCATACACGTGCACGGTGGCACGGCCGACCTCCGGCTACCACCAACATCATCCACAACTCAGAAATTATCCCCAAACTCGAAATCTAAACTCAATTCATCTATAGAAATTCGAGTCGAAAATTTACAGTTCCATGGAAAAACTGTAAAACATGACATACGGCAAATTCCCTTGCGATCATCAAACAAGCCACCGGAGTTGTCGAAACTTCGCCCACACGACAACGGCACACTAAACCATCAACCCATAGAATCTCGTGCAACTCGGTCACGTGGTGACGACGAACTCGACACCTATCTGACATGACCAAAAAATTTATCTGAAACCCTCTTATGATCTTGTATGTTAAACTTACACAATAGAAAATTTATTGAACATTTTTCTTGAAATCACAATCACTTACACTTGCTTCACTTCAAGTTTCACAATTTATTACTGATTTCATTTCGAGAAATTGGTAGAATTTCAATTTTCATTCAAGCGCGAACTTCCCTTGAAATACTGAGCTAAAAATTTTCGTTAAAATTTTAAAAATCATAACTTTTAGTATTAATTCAAAATATAAACTCGAGTTAGAAATTTATTGCATTCAAATTTATTAGAGAAGTATTTGATTTACCTGTAGCACAAGTTACAGAGATGTATTACTTTCAACATAGTTAATTAGCTTTTAACAATCTTATTTTAGTTTAAACATGTTATTTAGGTTAAATACCTACAGATTATAAATGTTTGAGGAGAATAACTCGAGTTTTGAACAAAAATATGCAACTGTAGCAACAGAATAACATTAGCAGAGAAGAACAGTTTTTATGTACCCAGATTCACATCCATATAAAACACATACCACCCATATATCCCATCAATCATCATATTGTTTTTAATTAAACTTGAACTTGCAAATTTTAATGTTTACTCACCTGCCAAATTTTGTAAAACAGAGAACATTTTCTTGTTTCCCACTTGAAGCCTGTAGTTAATACTATCCTTTAATCCGTCCTGCATTTTTGAATTTAATTTTGGTTTTACTTCTTTCTCTTGCTTTGTTTTTCTCAGGTTTTGTTATATTTCTGCTGAACGAACTAGAATGGCCAGTGTATTCATATATATATATATATATATATATATATATATATATATACATATATATATATATATATAAGAAATGGACTGGAAGCTCAAGGCAGGTATTAACTAGTTAGGCTGTTTCCCATTTTTATTTTGATATGAGCAAACCTTTAAAAATATTTTGAGCTGACAAAATGTTAGGCTTGAGCAGAAATACTCAGTACTTTGGTTTCTAACTTAGTTTACATAATTATCATTAGTTTTGCTGTGTGAAGATATTATAAGAAGACATGTACTTATGCAGTTAGATATTTATCTTGCATGTGAAGATTGTATATAAATGTTTGTCTTATTATTTGTTTGCTTGAATAACTTATGTGGTTATGTTTGTCTAGTTTACATTTTATATTTGACTAATTTTATTTTATACTTTTGCTTATTTTATTCTTTGTTTACAAGCTTATCCATTCACCTTTATTTTCATTTTTTTATTTTGTATTCTAGCCATCAACATATAAGTTATATTTCATAAATTTACTTACTTATATTTATTCGTATTTGTACTTTAGCTATTAATATTTAAATTGGGTTCATATACTTTATTTACATTTATATTTATATTTCATATTTATCTCCATTTGTATGTTAACTATAAATTATTAAGTTATTTTCATGTGCTTGACTTACATTTATACTTATTTCTATATTTATATTTTACATTAACAAGCTTTGATTTTATTTTGAACATTATTTTCTATATGTTGCATTTATATATTTATAACAAGAAAAGTATTTTCCTTTAATTATACAAGATAGATTTTACTTTAAATATTCTTAGGAGATTTTATTTTAAATTTCCAAATCAACCTCCTTTCTAAAATACAATTTATATAAATAAATAGCAATAATTCCAAAATCATATTCATTCTAATATGATCAAACGACTTTTCATTTAATTAAATTAAATATATACTAAAATAAACGGGGCCAGAAATCCAGGGTCGTTACATCGTTCCTTCCTACTTTGCTTGCACCAGGTCTAGGTTTAACTTGGGCTTGCTTTAGCCATTCAAACATCTAACATTAATTCAATACGTCTAAATTTAAGTTCAGGCGTCTCAATCATGTCGGAACTGGACCATTTCCTTTTTCTTTTGATTTTTTTAAAATCCAGATGTTGGGACTTTGAAACAAGACCTCTAGCCGATGTCTTTTTGTTCATTTTCCATTCTAATTTATTTACCACTATTCTTGGCTTATATATAATTGAATAGATCATCTTTACAAAAGTATTAATGTATAGTTTAAACTTTATTCCCCTCAAACTTCTAACATCTTTTATCTAAAATACTATATATAGCTATTCAATGATTTGTGCACATACATTCCATTTTGTTAGAAATTGATAGGACCAAATCCATATGAATTTATAGGGTGTATGCAAACCTTTATTCTTGGTCTTCTATGTTGATTCAAATTTGTTTCGATAAACTAGATCTATATAAATCTTGTGGTGCATTCCTATCCAACAAACTATCCCCCACCTGTGATATTCGGATTTTCGGGCATTAGATAATTGGATAATTATCTGATATAACTTTTGAAAATACTGATTTACGAATTAAACAAATTCAAATGTGATAATCTCCACTTTAAATTATTTAAAGTTTGGCAAGATTGTTAATTTCAAATCAATAATAATAATATGTTGTGTATATATATAGAATTATTATATACAAATTGAATTTGGGTTTGTTTAAATATATATGATATATCATATATATGTATATATCAAGTTGATTTTTAAATTGGATTTGGAGTTTAATTTGAGTTTGAATATTTAAATTTAAAATTCAAAAGATAGATGTTTAAAAATATTTGGATTTAAATATTATGTATAAGCTTTTATTTGTATATATAGTTTGTTTATTTTATTTTTAATTTTTTTTTAAAATTATTATATACATTTAGATAAGGATTTATAAATTAGGAATAAAAGCCTATATTTACATTTAAAATAAATAAAAATAAATTATTTAAGAGACATGTGTTAATACATGAATTCACCTTAATAACAAGTGTTAATAAATAAGTAAATGTAAATGACACATGGTGAGTTTTTTTACAACTGTCATTTATTATTTTGATTTCTCTTTTATTTTAATTAAATCACATTTTAGCCTATTTAAAACCTATACCTTCCTTCCCCTCATTTTCTTTTTCTTCTCAAAACCTAGAGGAAAAAAAACAACACCCTGTAAAACTCTTTCTCTAATATGAATCTTAAACCAAAAGAAAACCAACTTGAACAATTAGATCCAAGAAACAAAGCAGCTGAAAAAAAATCAATCAAAATAGAATCAAGCATCTACAACTCAGAATTTTACACAAGGTCAGTTTTCAAATTTACAAACAACTCTATACAAGTCATCAAGCAGGATTCCAACTCCAAAACTAAAAACAAGATCATCTCAGATTTTAAGTAGGAGAAACTCAACTAAGATTCCCGGTTCAATGATCAAGCAGATCAAAAATCAAATTAGCAGCAGTTCTATTTTGAGGCAAGTAATGCTCTGTCTAAGAAGAAAAGGTGAGTAAATCTTTAAAAAAAATCTGATACATCTTGAACAAGCAATTATTGATCTATTTTATGCATGTTGTTAAAAATGATTTTCAATATATATGTGTCTTATTGGCTGTGTTCATAACTGGTACAGGCAGGCATATCTCTGTTTAAATTATTTCAGGTTTAGACTTGTTTTTTTAAAATTCAAATCTTCCACTTGAATATTTTCTTTTGGGTCTTGATCTCTAAGTAAAAGGTTTTGTAGGTGTGCAACCTCAATTGTAAGATTTGATGCAAGTAAAATGTTTAGTGAGTATCACAGGAAACAAAATATTACAGTAACGAACAAGTCATTGTCAAAAATTTAATTTTCGAATTTACAAGTTTGATTGTACAATCGAATTCTTCTATGAAATTGATGAATTTTAATAGTGATGTGGTCATTTTTAAGTTAGTAGATGTCAAGAAATTTCGTGTTGAATGCCTCTGCTGTTTCAACAAAATTCCGGCGATAAGGGTAATGAGGGTGGATGTGCTCGTGGCTAAAGTAGGGTTGAGTGGCAGGGATCATGGGAAAAATAGTCAGGTATTTTTTTGTTCGACGGAGCGATTGGTCGGCGACATTTTAGGGTTCAGTGGGCCAGCGTGGTGGTCGAAGTTTAAATAAGGATTATGCCGTCGATATAGAATCGGACTTGATCGATCCAAGAGGGTTCAATGCATGATTCGTGGGGTAGCTATGGCAGGAGTTGCGGGGTCTCTTGCGTCTTGTGGGTGGTGATTCGTGGTGGTTTTCGATGAGCTATATGGCTCTGAAGAAACACGAATGACTAGATTTCAGAATCGAGGTTGTTACAGGGTTCTGGATGGCCTGAGGGTTTGTGGTTGTCATCGGTGATCTGACGAAGCTCTCGGCGATGGTCGGAGAGCACTGGTCCATCGGTGCATGTGCACGATGTTTTGGGTGTCAAAACTTTTGGTTTGGATTGCTGTGTTTTGGGAAGAAGCAATGCCTCGGGTTTCGTCTCGAGAAATTCATGATTTGGTTCGGGTTTAACTTCGTGTTTGTATGCGAGGTGTTGGCATGTAAAGGGGTAAAGTTTTTAACAGATTTAAAATTTAAACCAAGTAAAAAAGAAGAAGAGGAAGCTCGGGGAAAAATTTGAGAAACTTGGGAACTCGATCGAGCAACCCAGAATTTTCTCAGGTAAATGTTTTATATCCATATTTTTTAAGTTAACTAAGTTAAATTCAAAAATAATCATCTTTAAACTATTTTAAATAATGATTCATTAATTAATGTTGTTAATTTAGGTTGAGGAAATTATTAATTAAATTAATCCGCATTTGTTTTTAAACTTAATTAATCATGGAATCAAATAGTTAATTAAGATAAGTATTATGTTTATCAATTTTAATTAAACTTAAGTTAATCAATAGTTAATGATATATTTGATTCCAAGGTTATTAAGTGAGATTTTAAATGAAAATCACGGAGATAATTAAGATAAACGATTAAATATCTAATTAATAATTAGGGAACGATTAGTTGATAATTAAGGGACATAAGTAATTAATAAGTGATTAATTAATTTGCAATTAAAGATTATTATTTAAATAATCAGAGGTTATTAATTAATGGTTAGAGATTAATTACTTTACGATTTCTTAATTAAAGGATTAATTTGTTTATTAATTTAATTAATAATCAAAGGTTAGTTAATTAAAGATAATTAACCAAGGGGATAATTACTTGATGAAGTAATAAGAAGGGTACTACTTAATGGAATTAATTAAGGATTAACTACTTTGTGTAATTAATTAAAGGATTGATTAATTAAGGAAATTAATTAAGGGTTAGTAAATTAATGAGTGTGATTATTTAAAGGAAAATTTATCAATGTAAGTGGCTACAAGATAATTAATTTGAGTAATTAATTAAGGATAATTACTGTAAATGGTTAGGGATAATTAATTTGTGGCTAATTACTTAAGGTAATTCAGGTAGAATTAATCAAGGGTGATTAATATAGATGGATAATTATTGGGTGATTAAATAATTGGTTTGTAATTAGTGTATCATTAATTAATTGGCTTGTCATTAATTAATGATAAATATGCAGGATTTAGAAGTAATTGAAGTAGTTAATTTAGTTCATTAGTGGTTAACTAAATTAATTACAGATGGTGTAATTGATAAATCTTGTTCGTGAATGATTGAATGATATATTATGCTTAGATTAGTTGATATTTCTGTTATGTGATGTGTGATGTTATGTGATATAATATGTTTGGGCTAAACAGTGACATCTTGTGTTTAAAATTAAATGGTAGTTCACTTGAATAACTTGGGTTAAAATGGTATTGAATTCGAAGAGACCGGGGTAGGGTACTAGTAAATACCCGAAACCACTTCGATTCTTTATAAATTGATATATGTAATCAATAAGTTGGAATGGAATGATTTAAATGAATTGAACCATTTAATCTATGTTTTGGTACTCAGAATTTTGTGAGTGAAATAAGTAATGTCCGTAACAATTTGTGGATTTTGTATTTGATACAAGTTACCCGGGTTATATATATAAGTTGTATGCTTTGGCCATTCATGTTAGATGGGTTTACTCACGCTGGTTTCCAGGCTGACCCGGGTGTTACTTTGATGTAATGCTCGGGTCAGACCGAGTATTACAGGATTTCAGGTAAGGACGTCTGGAGTTCAGGAGGCGAGCTAGATGATAGAAACGTATGGAGCATTTTCCGCTGTGTGTATTACTACTGATTATTTGGGACATGTTGTTTTAAACTATCCAATGTTGTATAAATGTTGTAACTCTGATGTATAAAAAAATATAAGAGTACTGATACAGTTCTTCTTTGTAAAACTGTTATTTATGTGATATTATATTTTGATTCGCTGCGAATGTGAGGTTTCTGCGTCTTTTTCTGTATTCTTCTTCTTTCTCTTTTCTTCTTTTCCTAACTACCTGGAATTTTCTGGATGAAAATTTCCGGGTCGTTACATTTGGTATCAGAGCCAGGTTAAGCGAGAACCTTGGCACTGGTGGGTTTACTCATTAAGGATAGGGTCGACGGTACCCTATAATGAGTTGAGTATATATATTAGAGAGCGTACTTGTTACTTTCTTATATAAAGATTTTAAATGATTTTATATAAGAGTATATTTTGATATATAAAGCAATATTTCTTTCTAATAAATATTATGGTAATTGGTTATTATATTATTGGGATTAAATTAAGTTGAGACGACCCGACTTTTTCTCCACAAAAAGTCGTATCATCCTTAAGAAAGAAAGGGATAGAAAAGAGAAAAGAAAGAAGAGAAAGAAGAAAAAACACAAGAATCTCAATAGCGGAACGAATGAATTATATTAATAACATAAGTATTACATAGTATACAACAATTATCAGAGTTACACAAACAATACGTCACATACTAGACAGTTATAAACACCTGTCTAGTTATTACAACTCAATACATATCAGATGACTCTAAGAGATACCAACACAGCGGAAAACTATATAACTATACGCAGAAGCCTCCTGCTCCATTGCTCCTCCACAATTTGTCAAAGCTAACCTGAATCCTAACCTGAATTCCCTTGACTACTCATAAAAATTTGAGTACCCAAGAGTCAAAGAAAAACAGAAATAACTCCGGGTCAGACATGGGTGTGGTGTGAGTAACAGGTTAAAGTTGATTAACTTTGAAAAACCTTTGAAAAGAAAAGGTATCACGTAAGACTTCCCACATATAAACATGGAAAAGTTTTTACCTTACGCTAACCAAAACATTTGACAGGAAATCTGATGATATTATGATAGTGTCTAGGGTTTTCAAGTAAATAAGAAATAGCCGAAATTGTTACATTCATTAAATTCCAACTACTAGCCACAAAAGTGGGTAATACAATCAAAACTGTTGGCACTTATTAGATTTTGGATTCCATACAATGGCTGGGATACTGGGGTACCGCCCATCATAGTACGTGGCCTAGATCACCGTACCGAGGATTACTCCCAATCCCCTGCAACACAAAGCCAGACCCGTTCCTTACTGAACAGTTCCATACAAAACAACCCCGCAGTTGTGATCAGCAACCGCACCACTAAGCCGAAATAAAGGGACCTCTAGACAGGGATAAATCTTGCTCTCAAGTGGGGGCTACCCACGAAGCTTTGCTACACCTCCGCTGTTTTAGCCATTCCCGGTTGATGAGGCTTGAGGCTAGGATTACCTTTATAGGACATATCACTTAGAATGCTCATCGTCCACCTGACGATGTTTTGAAAGCATTCAATCCATACAAGTTCGTTTCGGGTTCGAACGAAACCGAAGGCATTATCTCATTACACCCATTTTGGAATCACCCTTAGAGTTAACGACAATAACCCTTGCACTCTTAATCACCATCTCGAATCTATAAGTACTATTCCGTCAAACTCATTACGGAATCACCCACAGAGTTATACTGACGTATAGCCCTTACACCTCGAGTCTTCAATCGCTCCACTTGGATTAACGACCTAACGTTACTTGGAATCGATGTGGTTTTCGGATATCCAAATATGGAAACCCGATCCCGGTCTCATCGAAATCCAAAGCATGTCTTTTAAGGTCCAAGTTTTTTTTAATTTTAAAACAATTCAATTCATTATCTATATATACATAGATAGAAAATTCACAACATAACAATGGATAATTAACCCCATCATTACCAACAGATAATTCATATCATAATCAGATAATCCATATTATCATCCAAAAGCAACCAATGCATCCATATCAATAATCATTACTCATCTCATACTGAGATTACAACCCATATATGGCAATTAATACCAATCATCAAACATAAGCAATGATCTAATGATCACACCTTCTATAATTAATTCAAAATGAATTAAATTAAGTACTTAATCTCCAATTAATTTAAATAAATTAAATTAATTACTTCATCATTAAAATTCTACTTAACTTAACCATTAATTGATTACAAATCAATTTATAAATCATCATCTCAATATTTATTTCACTTAATCATTACTGATTAACCATCTCTAATTACAATAAGTAATTAGCATTTAATATTACTTACACAAGTTAATTATATTAAACCCTTTGCAAATAATTAACTTGTAATTTCTTAATTAATTAATTAAAATTACATTAATCACTTATTCATTATTAATTATACCTTAATTAATCAATTCCAATATACATCATTAATTAAATAATTAATAATTTCTGATTACATTACTCTCTTTATACAAATTAATTACATAAGTAATTAATCTTCACCTAAACCACACACACACACACAGATATATATATATATATATATATATATATATATATATATATATATATATATTAATCACCCATGATTAATAACCATTCAGTAATTAACTACTTTAATTACCCATCCCATAATTAATTATTCTTAATTAATTATCTAAATTAATCACTTGATTAATTTTCAAAGTAATTTAAATCCAAATTACTTCTATAATAAATATCTTTAATTACATTCAGTAATTATTTATTTAATTATTCCCTTAAGTAACTACAAATCCATAAATTACATAAAGTAATTATCAACAATTCACAAATGTTTAAATTAATTATACTTAATTAATCTAAACTAATCACCTTAATCAAATTAATTACACTAAGTAATTAATTTATTTATTACTTCCCTTAAGTAATTAAACTTAAACAATTACATAAATGATTGTTATAAATTAATTAATCTAATTAATTATCTAGATTAATCACATTAATTAATTGTTAAATAATCTTAAGTTAACGACCTTCATTAACATTTCTTAAGTACTAAATTAAGAATTAACTTATATAAATCATTATTAATTATCAATTTATTAATCTTTAATTACAATTTAATTAATCTCTAATTATTAATTAATTAAGTGTTAATTAAAATCTAAATTATCTTTAATCACTTGATTAAATAAATATTAATCATTAATTAAAATTTAATTAACCATCCTTAATTATAGATTAATTAACCTTAATTAATTAACTTAAAAATTATTAATAACTTAATTAAACATCCTCATTATTAATTAATTAAATAATTAATTACCCATTTAAATTAAATTAATAATTTAAATGAAATTAATTTCTTAAGTTCTAAATTAAGAAACATTCTTCTTATACAAAGTATTTTTAAACAATTTGTTTCAAATAAATTTCAAATTTAAAAATTTCTTTTTAAATTTGAAACTGAAACACAATTTAAATTTTCATTTCAGATTAAATCTTAAAACTTTAAAACATTACTTACTCTTTCATCTCAATTTTTAAATTTAAGTTATTTAACCTTTTCTAAAAATGGTTAAAACAAATTTAAATTTAAAAACTTATTAAATTTTAAAAAACTGTCATAAAAATCAAATTCCAGGTATAAAAAACTGAATTTAACCTTATTTTAAACCTTTTTTCATAAATCTAAAACTTATAGTTTTTAATTCAAATCAATGTTCTTTTATACTTTAAAAAGTCTAAAATCTAAATTTAAATTCCAGATTTACATTTAAACTCAGGTTCCATATTTCTGTTTACCAGATTTTAAACTTGTTTTAAATTATCAGTTGCATTTTAAAATTTTACTTTTAAATTAAAACAGAAAAAATGGTTTTCTGTTTAGTCTAACATCTTACATTTTAAATTCAAAAATGTTTCAAAATCTCAGATTTAAATTATTGAATTCAAAATTAAGTTTCAGGTTTAAAAATTTCAAATTGAATTTTATCCTTCAAATTTTTAAATTTTACTTTTAAATTTTTAAAACAGAAAGACAGTTTCTGTTTTTGTCTAAAACCAACTTGAATTTAAAAGCATTTCAATTTTAATTCAAAGATCTAAAATTTAAAACTTAATTGAATTCAAATTCAATTCTAGATTCAAACTTATCTTCAGATTTTGTTTGCAATTTTCTTTTACTTTAATTTCAATTAACCTGGAAAACAGGTTTCTGCTTTTGCTTAAGACAAAATAAAATTTTCAAAATTTAAATTATTTCAAACCTAAAATTAAACTAATTGAATTTATATTTAAATTCAGTTTAAACTTTATACTTAGTTCAGGTTTTAAGTTTTCATTTTAAAAACTTACTCTTAAAATTTTAAAACCTGGAAACAAAACTCTGCAAATTCTAAAACCTGAAACAATATTACACTCGAGCCTCCCTATTTAACTTCGAGTCAACACCTCCCAAACTTCGAGCTAAAGCTCAAAACTCCCGAGACCATCACGAGCTTCAAACCACTGTAACCAAAACAAACACCACCAGAAAATCAACATCCCTTCTCTGTGCACATGCACCCACGACGCAACCCTCACTGACCAACTCTGATGATCTCAACACATCACCAATCAACCACGGTCCCATTCACGATCATCACAACGCCACCCAAAACTCAAACTCAAAATCTATTTTCTCACCTAAATCTGGAACAGGCCGACAACAACAAGATCCCAACCTGTCAACATCAATTTCCCCTATCACCATCCACCATCACCTTCCATACTCCGGCGAGGACTTTACCAAACTACCATCTATCATCATGCAAATCGCGGTTGAACTCGATCAACCGAGGAGGCCCCATTCAAACAAATCAGTAACCCAAATAAAACTAGGGTTCATAAATAAAAATCCCAAATCTCACCACCAAAATTTAATTGTAATCCAATTTAGAATTTTTCCTATAATCATTGATAGCTACTCTATCTCCAGAAGACAATTCAATCAAATCAAATGCAAGTATCAAGTGTACTTAACCAAAATGTAAAATACAGTAAATTCATCACTGCACTTTGTTCACAACACTACAAATTATAATATTTGATTTAAAATTCATGAATTCACTTGTTGTTTCTATTAATAAACCTGAAACAATAAATCATAAAGTTTGAATTTTCACTCTAGGCAAATTTACTCTGTGTAACTTGATTATCCAGGTTACAGAAAATTTTGTTTAATTTATATAAAATTTTAAACTTACTCTATTCTAAAATAAGCAGATTTTATTCAAATGTTCAAGTTATACAGCAAACAAATCAAGAAAAGAATTCAGTGATCAATCATGAGTTTGAAATTTTGAAGATCAGGCATGCAACAGTCATTATCATATATACAGTCATAGGTATAATATTCACAACTATTTCATATAAATTCATTTCAAAATTTAAAAAGTATGAACAACTTAACCTATTTAATAAATTTATAAATGAGTTACTCACCTTAAATAGAAATGCAGAGAGAACCCAAACTTTTAAATATGCAGAACACAGTTTGAAATCCTTGCAGAAAGCTTGAATGCTTTTAAAAAACTTGAATGTTGCTTTAAAAAATGCTATTGCTCCTTAACCTTACATGCATGCTGATGCTTTACATTTGCATTTGTCCCCTGGTTCTACATGCAAGTAGCCTAATTCCCAGACTTTAGAAAAATGCAGGATCTTCCATGTTTCAGATTTTTGAAAAAAAATGATTGCATGCTTTAGTTTGTAGCTTGCAGGTTTGTTAAGTTTGAAAAGGAGGAGTTTGATTATAGGTTTTTGAAGGAGGTAATGGTTTTTGCAGATTTCTTTGTTCAGAAATGAAAAATGAGAAAGAGTAAAGGAATGAGTAAATGCAATATCTTATAAACTAAATTTATGATTTATTAAAAACAAAGAAAAATAAAAGATAAAATTTGACACTTGTAAAAAGAAAGGGACACTTATTAATTTACTCACTTACATATTTAACACATGTTCATTTAGGTTTTTAAGATGCTTACACATGTCATCATAAATTAATTAGTATTTATAAATAGAGTTAATAAAATATTAAGCTTAGTTAATTAGTTTATAATACTTAGTTATATATAGATAAATAATTTTAAAAGAATAAAACAAAATATTATTATAAATGAAAATAATATACAAATAAATCATTTATCAAAGATACCTTTAAATAATAAAAATAAATTTATAAAAGAGGCTATAACTTACTTGAATACATGTTTCATATATAAATTGTATTTTAAATTTCATATTAAATTAACAAATCACATTTTATAAAACAATATTTTCAAAAGAATAACACAACATTTATGTAACTTATTTTAAATATTCAAACTTAAGTAAAAATGAATTTTAAACTAATAAAATATTTATCTTACATATTTAAAATCATTTAGTTAATTATTAAATATTTTTGAAAAGCTTAAATCAAAAATAAATCACAATTCCCAATTTTAAGTTATTAAAATTATGTTATACTAATTTAATTTAAAAACAACTTATCTATTAAAATATACATAAATACATATACATTATTAAATAGATAATAGATTTATCAATTTATTAAAAATAAATTCACAATTTAAATATTTAAATAAAGAAGATTATTAAATCAAACCAAATTTATTAACAAAAATTATCAATTCAATATAAATTTAAACACAGATTATTAAATTTATATTGTCCAAAATTCCAGGATATTACAATCCTTCCCCCTTAGAAGAATTTCGTCCCCGAAATTTAAAACAAAGGTAATTTAATAATCTATTTACATATTTTATTTTAAAATACAGCATATGTTAATCATATGCCAACAACCAAAGCAACCAATTCACACAATCAGAACAAATCTAATTATCCAAAAGAATTTTGGATAAAACTTTCACGAGTTTCCCCGGTGTGTGTGTGTGTGTGTGTGTATATATATATATATATTGGGATACTCGCTCTATAGAATCCAATCAATCAATACTACTAAGCTATAGAGCTCCTAACAACAATTCTATACAGAATACCAGACTACAAACGAGTCTGACTCAACAACCAATCCATCCTAAACTGCTGGTCCTACAACCAGAAATATCAAACACGTACTCCCTCAGAGATACGTGAAACATACTGAATTCCAGTTATCCAAACTGGCAATTCAAATCTAGAAAACCAAACACTGATCTTACCCAAAACACGGAAGAAACCAAAACACTTCAGAGCTAGCTTCCCCAAACTTATAGCTCCTTGGATCAGAGAAAAACTTATCCCAAATCAAATCTCCGATTCCAGAATCCAAATTTCTCCGTCTCTTATCTATAAAAACTCTTCGGACGATCCTGGGCTACCAACATCCATCCTGACCAGCTTAACTCTTGCTGATACTTCTAGAAACTGACTAGATAAAAACAATCCAATGATCTCCTCAAGATCACTCAAAAACCAAGAACACAAACCCTGCTTCTTAACAACAGAAGACAGAACAACTTCTTCTTATCTGGAAAAGGAAACAGAAACACTCCAAACTGCTTCCGCTGCACAACTCTGATCCGAAACCGAAGAAAATGCTGAAGAACATGAGCACAGACTAGACAACCCAGCACAGAAATATGGTTCCACATATTCATAAAGAAAACTCAGATGTTCCTCCCAAACCTGAGTTGCTTCACCAACTTCTATCTCAAGGAACCATCTATCTACTAACTGAACCACCAGCTCCAATCCTGGAAAGAAAACTCGATCTCCAGATGCGGACAACTCTGACTTCTTGGAAGAAATTCATACAATCTCCAACAATCCAAAAGAACATACTATCGCAAGTCACTTCTACGATCAACTCAGCCTAAATCCAAAGAAAACTGCTCTCTCTCTACCAAACAGAAAAGCTTATGTTGGCCTAGACAACTTACCAGAGAAATGAGTCCCCTCTGCTGCTTCTGAACTCCACTTCAGAAAAACTACTCAGCCAGAAGACTCCCTACCAACTCAGAACACTCTGCTAAACTCAGGCACATCACCGAGCAGACTCACTTCTTATTCTTGTTCCAAAGAAACATCTTCGGAAATATTCATAGTCACTACATCTCATCACGCAGCTACTACTTCCTGAGATATCAAGATATCATCAGTAATCTTACTTCTGCCCAACCGACAGATCAAAACTCAGTTCTGCACTTCAAAGATGAACTCCTAACCTTTACAGGTTACCTTCAGAGATCGATGAAGTCCTTACACCAAGCAAAGCTTACTCCAGACGGTATTAGGTCTACAGTCTCGACAAATACACTTCCAACCCCATCCATCAAACTCCAACCAATGGTAGTCGTGTTACACACACTTCTACCTTATCTACCTTTATAACTTATATTGGAAAAACCTGAACGGGTATCCCAACAAATAGGTAGAAACAATTATATATATATATATATATATATATTCAAAATACAAATATGCTCTCTCAAGATAGACACCACTACAGAGCCTAGGTATTCACTCAACCTAATGCTCTGATACCAGCTGAGACGACCCGAATTTTTCTCCACAAAAAGTAGTATCATCCTTAAGAAAGAAAGGGATAGAAAAGAGAAAAGAAAGAAGAGAAAGAAGAAACAACACAAGAATCTCAACAGCGGAACGAATAAATTATATTAATAGCATAAGTATTACATAGTATACAACAATTATCAGAGTTACACAGACAATACATCACATACTAGACAGTTATAAACACCTGTCTAGTTATTACAACTCAATACATATCAGATGACTCTCAGAGATACCAACACAGCGGAAAACTATATAACTATACGCAGAAGCCTCCTGCTCCATTGCTCCTCCACAATTTGTCAAAGCTAACCTGAATCCTAACCTGAATTCCCTTGACTACTCATAAAAATTTGAGTACCCAAGAGTCAAAGAAAAACAGAAATAACTCCGGGTCAGACATGGTTCTGGTGTGAGTAACAGGTTAAAGTTGCTTAACTTTGAAAAACCTTTGAAAAGAAAAGGTATCACGTAAGACTTCCCACACATAAACATGGAAAAGTTTTTACCTTACGCTAACCAAAACATTTGATAGGAAATCCGATGATATTATGATAGTGTCTAGGGTTTTCAAGTAAATAAGAAATAGCCAAAATTGTTACATTCATTAAATTCCACCTACTAGCCACAAAAGTGGGTAATACAATCAAAACCGTTGGCACTTATTGGATTTTGGATTCCATACAATGGCTAGGCTACTGGGGTACCGCCCATCACAGTACGTGGCCTAGATCACCGTACCGAGGATTACTCCCAATCCCCTGTAACACAAAGTCGGACCCGTTCCTTGCCGAACAGTTCCAAACAAGACAACCCCGCAGTTGTGATCAGCAACCGCACCACTAAGCCGAAATAAAGGGACCCCTAGACAGGGATAAATCTTGCTCTCAAGTGGGGGCTACCCACGAAGCTTTGTTGCACCTCCCCTGTTTTATCCATTCCCGGTTGATGAGGCTTGAGGCTACGATTACCTTTATAGGACATATCACTTAGAATGCTCATCGTCCACCTGACGATGTTTTGAAAGCATTCAATCCATACAAGTTCGTTCCGGGTTCGAACGAAACCGAAGGCATTATCTCGTTACACTCATTTTGGAATCACCCTTAGAGTTAACGACAATAACCCTTGCACTCTGAATCACCATCTCGAATCTATAAGTACTATTCCGTCAAACTCATTACGGAATCACCCACAGAGTTATACTGACGTATAGCCCTTACACCTTGAGTCTTCACTCGCTCCACTTGGATTAACGACCTAACATTATTTGGAATCGATGTGGTTTTTGGATATCCAAATATGGAAACCCGATCCCGGTCTCATCGAAATCCAAAGCGTGTCTTTTAAGGTCCAAGTTTTTTTTAATTTTAAAACAATTCAATTCATTATCTATATATACACAGATAGAAAATTCACAACATAACAATGGATAATTAACCCTATCATTACCAACAGATAATTCATATCATAATCAGATAATCCATATTATCATCCAAAAGCAACCAATGCATCCATATCAATAATCATTACTCATCTCATACAGAGATTACAACCGATACATGGCAATTAATACCAATCATCAAACATAAGCAATGATCTAATGATCACACCTTCTATAATTAATTCAAAATGAATTAAATTAAGTACTTAATCCCTAATTAATTTAAATAAATTAAATTAATTACTTCATCATTAAAATTCTGCTTAACTTAACCATTAATTGATTACAAATCAATTTATAAATCATCATCTCAATATTTATTTCACTTAATCATTACTGATTAACCATCTCTAATTACAATAAGTAATTAGCATTTAATATTACTTACACAAGTTAATTATATTAAACCCTTTGTAAATAATTAACTTGTAATTTCTTAATTAATTAATTAAAATTACATTAATCACTTATTCATTATTAATTATACCTTAATTAATCAATTCCAATATACATCATTAATTAACTAATTAATGATTTCTGATTACATTAATCTCTTTATATAAATTAATTACATAAGTAATTAATCTTCACCTAAACCCCCCCCCCCCCCCCCCCACACACACACACACACACACACATATATATATATATTAATCACCCATGATTAATAACCATTCAGTAATTAACTGCTTTAATTACCCATCCCATAATTAATTATTCTTAATTAATTATCTAAATTAATCACTTGATTAATTTTCAAAGTAATTTAAATCCAAATTACTTCTACAATAAATATCTTTAATTACATTCAGTAATTATTTATTTAATTATTCCCTTAAGTAATTACAAATCCATAAATTACATAAAGTAATTATCAACAATTCACAAATGTTTAAATTAATTATACATAATTAATCTAAACTAATCACCTTAATCAAATTAATTACACTAAGTAATTAATTTATTTATTACTTCCCTTAAGTAATTAAACTTAAACAATTACATAAATGATTGTTATAAATTAATTAATCTAATTAATTATCTAAATTAATCACATTAATTAATTGTTAAATAATCTTAAGTTAATGACCTTCATTAACATTTCTTAATTACTAAATTAAGAAATAACTTATATAAATCATTATTAAATATCAATTAATTAATCTTTAATTACAATTTAATTAATCTCTAATTATTAATTAATTAAGTGTTAATTAAAATCTAAATTATCTTTAATCACTTGATTAAATAAATCTTAATCATTAATTAAAATTTAATTAACCATCCTAAATTATAGATTAATTAACCTTAATTAATTAATCTCAAATCTAATTAATTAACTTAAAAATTATTAATAACTTAATTAAACATCCTCATTATTAATTAATTAAATATTTAATTACCCATTTAAATTGAATTAATAATTTAAATGAAACTAATTTCTTAAGTTCTAAATTAAGAAACAATCTTCTTATACAAAGTATTTTTAAACAATTTGTTTCAAATAAATTTCAAATTTAAAATTTTCGTTTTAAATTTCAAACTGAAACACAATTTAAATTTTCATTTCAGATTAAATCTTAAAAATTTAAAACATTACTTACTCTTTCATCTTAATTTTTAAATTCAAGTTATTTAACCTTTTCTAAAAATGGTTAAAACTTATTAAATTTTAAAAACTGTCATAAAAATCAAATTCCAGGTATAAAACTGAATTTAACCTTATTTTAAACCTTATTTCATAAATTTAAAACTTATAGTTATAAATTCAAATCAATGTTCTTTTATACTTTAAAAAGTCTAAAATCTAAATTTAAATTCCATATTTAAATTCAAACTCAGGTTCCATATTTCTGTTTTCCAGATTTTAAACTTGTTTTAAATTATCAGTTGCATTTTAAAATTTTACTTTTAAATTAAAACAGAAAAACTATTTTCTGTTTAGTCTAACATCTTACATTTTGAATTCAAAAATGTTTCAAAATCTCAGATTTAAATTATTGAATTCAAAATTAAGTTTCAGGTTTAAAAATTTCAAATTGAATTTCATCCTTCAAATTTTTTAATTTTACTTTTAAAATTTTAAAACAGAAAGAAAGTTTCTGTTTTTGTCTAAAACCAACTTGAATTTAAAAGCATTTCAAATTTAATTCAAAGATCTAAAATTTAAAACTTAATTGAATTCAAATTCAATTCTAGATTCAAACCTATCTTTAGATTTTGTTTGCAATTTTCTTTTACTTTAATTTCAATAAACCTGGAAAACAGGTTTCTGCTTTTGCTTAAGACCAAATAAAATTTTCAAAATTTAAATTATTTCAAACCTAAAATTAAACTAATTGAATTTATATTTAAATTCAGTTTAAACTTTATACCTAGTTCAGGTTTTAAGTTTTCATTTTAAAAACTTACTCTTAAAATTTTAAAACCTGGAAATAAAACTCTGCAAATTCTAAAACCTGAAACAATATTACACTCGAGCCTCCCTATTTAACTTCAAGTCAACACCTCCCAAACTTCGAGTTAAAGCTCGAAACTCCCGAGACCATCATGAGCTTCAAACCCCTGTAACCAAAACAAACACCACTAGAAAATCCACATCCCTGCTCTGTGCACATGCACCCCGACGCAACCCTCATTGACCAACTCTGATGATCTCCACACATCACCAATCAACCACGGCCCCATTCACGATCATCACAATGCCACCCAAAACTCAAACTCGAAATCTAGTTTCTCGCCCAAATCTGGAACAGGCCGACAGCAACAACATCCCAACCTGTCAACATCAATTTCCCCTATCACCGTCCACCATCACCTTCCATACTCCAGCGAGGACTTTACCAAACCACCATCTATCATCATGCAAATCGCGGTTGAACTCGATCAACCGAGGAGGCCCCATTCAAACAAATCAGTAACCAAAATAAAACTAGGGTTCATAAATAAAAATCCCAAATCTCGCCACCAAAATTTAATTGTAATCCAATTTAGAATTTTTCCCATAATCATTGATAACTACTCTATCTCCAGAAGCCAATTCAATCAAATCAAATGCAAGTATCAGGTGTACTTAACCAAAATGTAAAATACAGTAAATTCATCACTGCACTTTGTTCACAACACTATAAATTATAATATTTGATTTAAAATTCATGAATTCACTTGTTGTTTCTATTAATAAACCTGAAACAATAAATCATAAAGTTTGAATTTTCACTCTAGGCAAATTTACTCTGTGTAACTTGATTATCCAGGTTACAGAAAATTTTGTTTAATTTATATAAAATTTTAAACTTACTCTATTCTAAAATAAGCATATTTTATTCAAATGTTCAAGTTATACAGCAAACAAATCAAGAAAAGAATTCAGTGATCAATCGTGAGTTTGAAATTTTGAAGATCAGGCATGCAACAGTCATTATCATATATACAGTCATAGGTATAATATTCACAACTATTTCATATAAATTCATTTCAAATTTTGAAAAGTATGAACAACTTAACCTATTTAATAAATTTATAAATGAGTTACTCACCTTAAATAGAAATGCAGAGAGTACCCAGACTTTTAAATATGCAGAACACAGTTTGAAATCCTTGCAGAAAGCTTGAATGCTTTTAAAAAACTGGAATGTTGCTTTAAAAAATGCTATTGCTCCTTAACCTTACATGCATGATGATGCTTTACATTTGCATTTGTCCCCAGGTTCTACATGCAAGTAGCCTAATTCCCAGACTTTAGAAAAATGCAGGATCTTGCATGTTTCAGATTTTTGAAAAAAAATGAATGCATGCTTTAGTTTGTAGCTTGCAGGTTTGTTAAGTTTGAAAAGGAGGAGTTTGATTATAGGTTTTTGAAGGAGGTAATGGTTTTTGCAGATTTCTTTGTTCAGAAATGAAAAATGAGAAAGAGTAAAGGAATGAGTAAATGCAATGTCTTATAAACTAAATTTATGATTTATTAAAAACAAAGAAAAATAAAAGATAAAATTTGACACTTGTAAAAAGAAAGGGACACTTGTTAATTTACTCACTTAAATATTTAACACATGTTCATTTAGGTTTTTAAGATGCTTACACATGTCATCATAAATTAATTAGTATTTATAATTAGAGTTAATAAAATATTAAGCTTAGTTAATTAGTTTATAAATACTTAGTTATATATAGATAAATAATTTCAAAAGAATAAAACAAAGTATTATTATAAATAAAAATAATATACAAATAAATCATTTATCAAAGATACCTTTAAATAGTAAAAATAAATTTATAAAAGAGGCTATAACTTACTTGAATACATGTTTCATATATAAATTGTATTTTAAATTTCATATTAAATTAACAAATCACATTTTATAAAACAATATTTCAAAAGAATAACACAACATTTATGTAACTTATTTTAAATATTCAAACTTAAGTAAAAATGAAATTTAAACCAATAAAATATTTATCTTACATATTTAAAATCATTTAGTTATTTATTAAATATTTTTGAAAAGCTTAAATCAAAAATAAATCACAATTCCCAATTTCAAATTATTAAAATTATGTATACTAATTTAATTTAAAAACAACTTATCTATTAAAATATACATAAATACATATACATTATTAAATAGAAAATAGATTTATCGGTTTATTAAAAATAAATTCACAATTTAAATATTTAAATAAAGAAGATTATTAATCAAACCAAATTTATTAACAAAAATTATCAATTCAATATAAATTTAAACACAGATTATTAAATTTATATTGTCCAAAATTCCGGGATATTACATAAGTGGTAATAGAAATACAACCAAATTGAAATTAAATTAAAGATAAGTTTGAAATGGACCCAAACTGAAATTAAAATCTTGAATTTGGGAAAGGGTTTCAGAATAAGATAATAATAAATTGGTTTTCAGATATGATATCTGGGTTATTATCATAAATAATTGTTGTGTTTAATAATAAAATATGTATTAATGAGTAAGCAAAATGAAATGTTTTAAGGAAGTAAAACATTTGGGCAAGTATGACTTATAAATTGGAATTGAAGATGATCTAAATTGTGAAGTTTTAAATCTAGTTCCAAAAATTTGAAAATTTGTTTCAAAGTAATAAAGAAATAATAAATAATATTATTTAATGAAAGGATCCAATTTCAAACAAGAGTTGTTTGAAGATTTAAAGGGATTTGTTTTGGATTAAAAACCAAGTGTGGTTTAAATTTTAAAATTTGGCTTGGTGCGCCAAGAAGTAAATATGTATATATGTGTGAATATATATAATATCAAAGATGGTTTGAAATAAACTCTAAATGTTGAGTTTTTAAATTTGGAATGAGATGTGATACCCAAAAGCGATAAGCTTTGAATCTTATAAGTGGGAGAGAATTTTGAAATTTGAGGTGGAGAATTCAAATTTGGAGTGAGATTAATGGGATTAAATTGAATTTAACTTGGAGAAAGTTAAATAAGTTTGAATGAACAACCTAAGTCGAAAATTTCCATATGAAATTGAAATTTAACTTGGGCAGTTAAATGGTTGATCTAAATTGTGAGTTTGTGTGATCTCAAAATGGGTTTGAGATCTGGAAATTGGAAATGGATGAATGTTTTAAAATGATTTGAATGATACTATCCTATTGTTATTAGTAATCTTTAAGCCGAAATTGGATTTGTTCAAATGAATGAAGAAATGGGGTGTGGTAATATATCCATTATTAAGATAAAATGGAATCATTTTGGACTTAAATTTTGAATGTTTAAGATAAAATGTCAAGGGTTTGGTTTCAAAATTGAAACTTGATGGTAAATTGAATTTCAAAGATTTAGTTGTTCAAAAAGAATTTGAATTATTATTTGAACTTTGAAATAGGATAAAAATGGAATTTGGATTCAAAATTAAATTGTTTAAAAATATAAGTTGATTTGATTAAAAGGATTAAATCAACATTTAAAAATTTAACTCGAATTTATATAATTCAGGATGGTTTAAATTTGAAATTTGAATTGAATTAGTTCAAATTAAATTTGATTTGAAATAATGAGAATTGTGATTGAGGATGGATAAGTTTAAAAATTCAAATGAAAATTTGAATTGGATTAATTTGAAATAAAGTTTAAGTTGAATGAGATCAAATTCAAATGGGAATTGGGATTTATTCAAATAGGAATTGAGATGATTTGAAATTGAAATGGGTTCAATTTGAAGTTAGTCCAAATTGATTTGAATAATTTGGTATTTTAATTAATGCTGAATAGGTTAAAATCAAATGGAATTTGATTTGAATTTGGAAAGAAATTGGGAATTAATTCAACTTGAATTTGGGGTTAAATCAATTCCAATGGAAATTGAAGTTATTTAAATTGGAATTGAGTCAATTTAAATGGAAGTGGAAATTTAAATTGAATTGATTGGAAATGGAGGTTGGGAATTGAACAGTTGGACTCTGGACTATTTTCAAAATGAATTATTTTAGTACAAATCTATTTTTCCAAGCTATTTATATATACAATCCTTCTTTTTAAACCCCAAACTATCTTATACTTATTTTATAAATATTTTTATAACCATTTAACTATTTTACAGCTGTTTTATAAACTAATTACTATTTTTAAACTACTTTATAACTGCTTACTATTTTAAAACTATTTTGCAATTATCTAATTATTTTATAACCATTTCATTATATTTTAACTATTTTGCAACTACTTAACTATTTTATAACTATTTTACAAACTAATAATTATTTTTCAACTACTTATCTATTTTAAACTTTTTAAGCTATTTTCTAAATCTAAGCTAAACAGAGTTCAAACTGCTTATGATTAAATACCCAATTGTGATCAGAATTGAATGATAATCCAAATGTGATTGAATCAACTATGAATAAGTGGATAGAAATTAAAAAATATATGAATAGAAAGAGAAATTGATTTGGCTAATAATCAATGAAGTTAATACGTAGGATGTACGTATATTATTCTATTCGCACACTGATTTGATCCAGATTCGATCACAGAATTTCGAGATAGTATGTCGATCCGAGTTAGAATTTTTCACTCGATTTTCGACGGCGAATCTGGATATGTATTGTTGATTGGTTCTGGATATTCTCTATCATAGTCATGACTATGCAAGGAGAATGACAGTTTCTGATCAAGAAACCAGATCTGAGTCCGTACTAGGAAATCGGGTGGACGATACTAGTTCGGAAGTGAAATTGTGTGATCGAGTGAGCGATCAGAGTGGTATAGCATACGGATGATATGTGTGCATCGTACGAATTGGAATGAAATTAATAGTGAAAGTTTGTGGACAAGAACTAAAAAATGGTTTTTGAAGTGGGATATATATTTTGTGAAATATATGATGAAATAAAATAGAAATTGGATATTTCTATGGTAAAAATTTACTTTATGGGAGTGAGTAAATTGGGTAAGTGACTTTATAAAAGAGTGATCAAATTTGAATATTTGATTTAGAACAAACAAAGTTATCTTTGTTATATAAGATAAATCCCCCCTTGTTGAATCTATTGCCCGAAGGAGAGGATTTTAAAAGTGTCTGAAGTACAAAAAGGGTTTTATACAAGTTTGAAGTGATCCTAAGATTTTTTCAAGATTATATATATCTATATATATAAAGGATCTTGTGAGAATGATTTGAAAAAGGTTTTGGGAACCTATGAATTTGGAAAAGGCTTTTTGATTTTTGGGTAAAATTAATATTGAAATTTGGAAAGCCTAGTTTGAGAATTATCGATTTTGGGATAATCGATTTTGTGTAAAGGAGCTTTGTATGAGATCATACTGGGTGTATGATTTGAAAGATACTATATACATATAGTATCTTTCAAATCATACTAGTATAAAGTGTTTTGATGATGGCTCTGGGGAAAAAGACGCTCCCTTGAAATGAACTTCTCAGGAGTGCCACTGGGTGGTGCTGCCTTGAGCCCCAGAGGGGGTTCTAAAGTTGATCTTGTGAGGAGTCCGGACAAAACTAGTTCCTGAGGATTATGAATAGTGTATACCATAGTGAAAATCGTGTATGCCGCTGAGAGCCAACAGTCTGCGTTTGATTTTATATCGGTAGACTGCGACCTATGGTTACATAGCGAAAGTCGTGTGTGTCGTTGAGAGCCAACAGTCTGCTTTTGATTTTATATCGATAGACTGCGACCTATGTAGGAGTGGAGAAGTTTCATTTTGACAGCGAAAGTCGTGTGTGCTGCTGAGAGCCAACAGTTACATGGACTTTTGCTATGATGGCAACGTAACCCTAGAATGTAACTGCATCTATTATGGGTTCCATGGTGTAATCGAGGGTCGCAGAGTGCCTACAGTTACATGGACTTTTGGTGCGATGGCAGCGTAACACAGGATGTAATTGCGACCATGGATGGGGGTGATGATTTCCAGAGCATTCTCACCAAAGATTATCCTCTATTTTCAAAAATGTTTTCTATATTTTTCAGTAAAATTATTTTTCAAGAATTTTCATCGGGTGTTGAAAACAGGTTTACTAAGTACTTATAGATCTTCAGTCTTACACCCGATCAACGTATGACCGAATTTCCGTGAGAACAAAGATGGACTTGTGGAAACATCGAGTTATAAAAAGTATTTTTATGATATTTTAAAGTGTTTTAATAAAGATCAAAGATTAAATTTTTTTTATGTTATTAAACATTTTATAAATTCTGGCTACGTCCATTTTCGACGACGAAAAGATTCTAAGGGGGGAGGAATGTGATATTTCGGATTTTCAGGCATTAGATAATTGGATAATTATCTGATTTAACTTTTGAAAATACTGATTTATGAATTAAAAAAATTCAAATGTGATAATGTCCATTTTAAATTATTTAAAATTTGGCAAGAATGTTAATTTCATATCAATAATAATATGTTGTGTATATATATAGAATTATTATGTACAAATTGAATTTGTGTTTGTTTAAATATATATGATATATCACATATATGTATATATCAAGTTGATTTTTAAATTTGATTTGGAGTTTAAGTTGAATTTGAATATTTAAAATTAAAATTCAAAAGATAGATGTTTAAAAATATTTGGATTTAAATATTATGTATAAGCTTTTATTTGTATATATAGTTTGTTTATTTTATCTTTTGTTTTTTTTAAAATAAATTAAAATATACATTTAGATAAGGATTCATAAATTAGGAATAAAAGAATATATTTACATTTAAAATAAATAAAAATAAATTACTTAAGAGACATGTGTTAACACATGAATTCACCTTAATAACAAGTGTTAATAAATAAGTAAATGTAAATGACACATGGTGAGTTTTTTTTTACAAGTGTCATTTATTATTTTGATTTCTCTTTTATTTTAATTAAATCACATTTTAGCCCATTTAAAACCCATACCTTCCTTCCCCTCATTTTCTTTTTCTTCTCAAAACCTAAAGAAAAAAACAATACCCTGTAAAACTCTTTCTCTAATCTGAAGCTTAAACCAAAAGAAAACCAACTTGAATAATTAGATCCAAGAAACAAAGCAGTTGAAAAATAAATCAAAATAGAATCAAGCATCTACAACTCAGAATTTTACACAAGGTCTGTTTTCAAATTTGAAAACAACTCTATACAAGTCATCAAGCAAGATTCCAACTCTAAAACTAAAAACAAGATCATCTCAGATTTTAAGTAGGAGAAACTCGACTAAGATTCCCAGTTCAATGATCAAGCAGATCAAAAATCAAATTAGCAGCAGTTCTATTTTGAGGCAAGTAATGCTCTGTCCAAGAAGAAAAGGTGAGCAAATCTTTAAAAAAAAATATGATACATCTTGAACTAGCATGTATTGATCTATGTTATGCATGTTGTTAAAAATGATTTTCTAAGTATATATGTGTCTTATTGGCTGTGTTCATAACTGGTACAGGCAGGCATATCTCTGTTTAAATTATTTCAGGTTTAGACCTATTTTTAAATGCAAATCTTCCACTTAAATATTTTCTTTTAGGTCTTGATCTCTGAGTAAAAGGTTTTGTAGGTGAGCAACCTCAATTGTAAGATTTGATTCAAGTAAAATTTTTAGTGAGTATAACAGGAAACAAAATATTACAGTAATGAACAAGTCATTGTCAAAAATTTAATTTTCGAATTTACAAGTTTGATTGTATAATCAAATTCTTCTATGAAATTGATGAAATTTAATAGTGATATGGTGATTTTTAAGTTAGTAGATGTCGAGAAATTTCGTGTTGAACGCCTCTGGTATTTCAACCAAATTCCGGCAATAGGGGTAATGGGGTGGATGTGCTCGTGGCTGAAGTAGGGTAGAGTGGCAAGGATCATGGGAAAAATAGTCAGGTATTTTTTTGTTCGACAGAGCGATTGGTCGACGACATTTTTTGGTTCAGTGGGCCAGCGTGGTGGTCGAAGTTTAAATAAGGATTATGCCGTCGATATAGAATCGGACTTGACCGGTCTAAGAGGGTTTGATGCATGATTCGTGGGGTAGCTATGGCAGGAGTTGCGGGGTCTCTGACGTCTTGTGGGTGGCGATTCGTGGTTGTTTTCAATGAGCTATATGGCTCTGAAGAAACTCGAATGACTCGATTTCAGATTGGAGGTTGTTATAGGGTTTTGGATGGCCTGAGGGTTTGTGGTTTCATTGGTGATCTAACGAAGCTCTCGGCGATGGTCAGAAAGCGCTGGTCCGTCGGTGCATGTGCACGATGTTTTGGGTGTCAGAAGTTTTAGTTTGGATAGCTGTGTTTTTTGAAGAAACAGTGCCTCGGGTTTCGTCTCGAGAAATTAATGATTTGGTTCGGGTTTAACTTCGTGTTAGTATGTGAGGTGTTGGCATGTAAAGGGGTAAAGTTTTTAACAGATTTAAAATTTAAACCAAGTAAAAAAAAGGAAGCTCGGGGAAAAATTTGAGAAACTTGGGAACTCGATCGAGTAACCTAGAATTTTCTTGGGTAAATGTTTTATACCTATAGTTTTTTAATTTAACTAAGTTAAATTCAAAAATAATTATCTTTAAACTATTTTAAATAAGGATTGATTGATTAATGTTGTTAATTTAAGTTAAGGAAAATTATTAATTAAATTAATCTGCATTTGTTTTTAAACTTAATTAATCATGGAATCAAATAGTTAATTAAGATAAGTATTATGTTTATCAATTTTAATTAAACTTAAGTTAATCAATAGTTAATGATATATTTGATTCCAAGGTTATTATGTGAGATTTTAAATGAAAATCAAGAAGATAATTAAGATAAATGATTAAATATCTAATTAATAATTAAGGAACGATTAGTTGATAATTAAGGGACATAAGTAATTAATTGGAGATTAATTAATTTGCAATTAAAGATTATTATTTAAATAATCAGAGGTTATTAATTAATGGTTAGAAATTAATTACTAACTTATGATTTCTTAATTAAAGGATTAATTTGTTTATTAATTTAATTAATAATCAAAGGTTAGTTAATTAAAGATAATTAACCATAGGGATAATTACTTAATGAAGTAATAAGAAGGGTACTACTTGATGGAATTGATTAAGGATTAATTATTTTGTGTAATTAATTAAAGGATTGATTAATTAAGGAAATTAACTAAGGGTTGGTAAATTAATGAGTGTGATTAATTAAAAGAAAATTTATCAATGTAAGTGGCTATAATATAATTAATTTGAGTAATTAATTAAGGGTAATTACTGTAAATGGTTAGGGATAATTAATTTGTGGCTAATTACTTAAGGTAATTCGGGTATAATTAATCAAGGGTGATTAATATAGATGGATAATTATAGGGTGATTAAATAATTGGTTTGTAATTAGTGGATCATTAATTAATTGGCTTGTCATTAATTAATGATAAATAAGCAGGATTTAGAAGTAATTGAAGTAGTTAATTTAGTTGATTAGTGGTTAACTAAATTAATTACAGATGGTGTAATTGATAAATCTTGTTCGTGAATGATTGAATGATATATTATGCTTAGATTAGTTGATATTTCTGTTATATGATGTGTGATGCTATGTGATATAATATGTTTTGGCTAAACAGTGGCATCCTGTGTTTAAGATTAAATTGTAGTTCACTTGAATAACTTGGGTTAAAATGGTATTGAATTCGAAGAGACCGGGGTCGTGTACTAGTAAATACCCGAAACCACTTCGATTCTTTATACATTGATATATGTAATCAGTAAGTTGGAATGGAATGATTTAAATGAATTGAACCATTTAATCTAAGTTTTGGTACTTAGAATTTTGTGAGTGAAATAAGTAATGTCCGTAACAATTTGTGTATTTTGTATTTGATACAAGTTACCCGGGTTATATATATAAGTTGTATGCTTTGGCCATTCATGTTAGATGGGTTTACTCACGCTGGTTTCCAGCCTGACCCGGGAGTTACTTTGATGGAATGCTCGGGTCAGACTGAGTATTATAGGATTTCAGGTAAGGACGTCTGGAGTTTAGGAGGTGAGCTGGATGGCAGGAACGTAGGGATCGTTTTCCGCTGTGTGTATTATTTCTGATTATTTGGGACATGTTGTTTTAAACCGTCCAATGTTGTATAAATGTTGTAACTCTGATGTATAAAAAAATATAAGAGTACTGATATAGTTCTTCTTTGTAAAACTGTTATTTATGTGATATTATATTTTGATCTGCTACGAATGTGAGGTTTCTGTGTCTTGTTATGTTTTCTTCTTCTTTCTCTTTTCTTATTTTCCTAACTATTTGGAATTCTCTGGATGAAAATTTCCAGGTCGTTACACCCCAAGTTCCTACAAATATGGTGTTCAAACCGTTACTTAAGGTTTTGCAATTTTTTTTAACTCATGTAGATCTTCATTTTGAATCATTAATTCAAATGAAAATCATATTATTAATTATAACTTATGTATACATTAATTTTAAATACCTAGTTACATCGTAATGGCATCGTAGATAAATCTACTCATCTAACGTTAGATATGAAAATATATCCATTTGAAATTATTAAGGTTTCTTCCTTTAATTTGATATGTAAATTCGTGTTATTTCTCTTATCTTCTTTGCTAAGCTTTTAGGTTGAACATCTCTTCTCTTTTATTTAATCGAGGGTTTTTGTAAAGAATTTGAATTAAGAAATGTGGAAGAGGACGCAAAAGAAAAGAACGAAGTTGACGAAGTGAAGGCCAAGGTTTAGAAAGAGAGAGGTGAGAGTTAAGCATGTATTTACATGTAGGAAATTAGATGCAATCTAGGTTAGGAAAATTATTTCTTTACTCATATTCTTTACACTTGCATACATGCAAAAACTCTTTTCCTTTTTACTTGTTAAAATAATATTTATTTTACTGCACTTGATATTAATAACTATTTTTCAAATCAATCTCATTAATTAATACTAGTGCAAACCTGTGCTACACACATGTGACGCTGACATATTTTCACTCTAACTATTTTCGTATCTAAAAGGTAAATTGTAACAACCCGTATTTTTTTAGACCATTCGCATTCACACATGTCGGACTTGAATTGCTCAAAATACCGCATTGTAATAAAATTTGGAGCAAATAAAATCAATCATACAGAATCACAGACACAGAAATATCAGAATAACTCACAGCGGAAATAAAATATACCATAGTAGTTCATGAAGCTACTATAATAAAGTCTCAAAAATAAAATACATAATACCAGTCTGAAAACAAATATAATAGAAATTTCAAATACATTGAAGTCTACTAATACAAAAGCTGAAATAGATGAACTGAAACAGAAATAAATGGATAACTAGATAAGCAGAATCTCCAGCGATTCCTAGCTCCAGAAGAGATGCCCAAAGCTGTGAATACTTAGACTGACCCGAGTGTAAAGTAAAACACAAAAAACTCGAGTCAGGACATACATACTTATACAATGCAAACCAACTCAAGTGAACTGTAGTAATAATGCACAAGAACTTAGAGGATGCTTGGGATCGCCCATCCTCCAAAGATCCGTTAAACCATAAATTAAACAGTAGTAAACGCTATCATAGAAATGACAATATTAAAATAAACTATGCAAATAATAGTGCTAATGCGGCTAGGGTAGTGTAGAGCTGTAGCAATAGCTCACCTCTAGTCACACTCTCAAATTGAAGGTGTACATCCAAAAATCACAAGGCATGCAGAGAAGTGTACCCGTGGTAAAATTTCCAAAAGGATTTATAATTACGAATTAAAATCATTCATCAAACCATTAGCAGCGGAATCATATACCTTCAAAACAAATATTAAATTCCCAAAATTTTAGCCTTTTTCAGAGTCCATATATGCACTTAAATATATTAAAACAGTGAAATTTCAGCTTTCCATGGCACTTAGAAAATGCTGCGGTAAGTTACATTTGAAAACAATTCAATTCAACAAAGACAGCAATTAAAGCTATTGTAATAGTTCAATATATTCAAAAATCCCATTTCAGCCAATTGCGGCACTATAAAAGTGCTACTGTAGCTCTTTTATTAATTTCAGGTTTTAATTTTTATTCTACAACTACAACACTTACCAAGTACTATAGTAGCTTTTAGTTGATTTTAGCCTTTTTGTTCACTTGCATCAACCACAGCACTTACAAAGTGCTGTCATATCCTTTCCAATAGAATTTAAGTTAACTTCAGAAACAATAGCCTTTCTGAAGTGCTATAAATTAAACTTCCAGATTTTCAACACAATTTCAGCAATAATAAAATTCCAATTTAAACCATTTTTAACTTATAACATTTCATAATTTCCCACTTTTAAAAGGTCATTTAAAATACCCTTTAATTTATGATTTTTATAAAGTAAAATTTGTACATCAAATTTTAAATAATTCACTTATTAAATTCAAGCATACAAATTTTCCATTCTTTGCATCTTAAAAATTAACTAAATAATTAAGTTTAATTACCTTTCAAAATATAAACTTAATTTCCATTTTATTTTCTTAACTTAACTTTTAATTTAAACCAAATTCATATTTCCAAGTCAAGTTATTTTTCAAATTACATTTTTAAGTATTCATTTATTTAACCATTTTAATTCATAGAAAAATCAATAACACTTTATTAAGTCATTTTAAATTCAAATTTAAATCAAATTATTATATTTTATTCACTTAACTTAAACTCCATTATAAACAAAATTACAAATTTCAAAATTTAGTTATATTTCAAATTTCCACTTAACCATTCATTTGTTTCACGTTTTAACTTGTAGAAAAATCATTAATACTCCATAAAAATTATTTTTAATTCATCTTCAATTAAAATATCATAAATTTACAATTTTTAAAATACTTTAAAATTTTCCAAAAATATATATATATATAAAATAACCACGGGTGTGCATAATATTTTCTAACCTAGGTCAAGTGATACGGATAATATATCATTTCAATCCGTAATTTACAAAGAAAAATTCGGGTTCTATCATTTCAAACCCGCAATACCATTTAAAATAAAATAAATAAAATGGCTCCGGCCTATCATTTCATCCCATAACGATTTTTCCCTATTCTAAAGTCCGTTCGGGTATGTATCATTTCAACCCATATTGATTCTATTCTACAGGGAACTTGCAGTGTGAGAAACAGATATAAACAAACAGTATAGCAACATATAGCAGTAACAGATGATATGACAGGTTTATAAACAGGCTTAACATCATATAATTCATATCACAGGCAGGTATAACATGATATAACAGTTCTACGCATTCACTTGCTATCAATTCACAGTTATATGTATGAATGTCAAGTGTGAATTACTCACCTTTTTAAGATGGTGATATCCAATCAAAACACACAGAACAAATCCAGAAAGCACGATATGGCATGACACAGCATGACTACGATTCAAGCGGGAAGAGAGAGCCAAGATATGAGATTGTATTAACAACCAAAACAAAACAAACAAGACAATATATATAAATATACAACACAAAGCAATCTAGAATCAATTGGAAATTGAAATTAACAAAGGAAAAAATGATTTGACCTTTCTTTAACCATTCAAGAGCTCGACCAAGGGAACCATATACTCAGCCATGATCATGCTTTTGCTCAGGTTTGGCATCACAAATGCATGGCCATGCAAGTGTTTGAAGAGGTAGTAGTGGTAACATAAAGCAATCAAAGGGATAAGGCTACATGGTGAAGGGTTTAGTCACATTTATGCTCGGCTATTACATCATATGGCTCAGCCCTGGCTAGTACAGATCTTGTCATGTCAGGTGATGGCTGGAGCTGCGACTAGAGGAGGTGAACTTGTTGGTGGCTAAGAGGGTGGCCTAGGTGATAGATGAAGGGTAGGTGAAGCATATGTGGTCTAGGCATTGTTTTCAAGTGGATCTTTGCAAAATTGTGGAGCTAGCATCATAGGGGGGCACGACATGGTTATAGTCAAAGGAGGGGCTGATGGTGGTGCTGTAGATGGTGGAGGTGATGATGATGTGGTGGTGAAGAGGAGCTAGGCCAAGGAAGCAAGAAGAGGCAAAGGCAAAATCATAGAAAATAAAGAGGAGAAGAGAAAAACAAAAGAAGCCACTTCCCTTTTTTTCTTTTAAGGATAGCCATGAGTTTTAGAAATGAAGGGAGGTATTTTTCATGTGAAAAGATGAGAAAGTCATGGCTGAAGAAAAAGAAAAAGGACGGCTACTCAAAATGAAAAGGTGATTGGAAATTGGAAAGACAAGTAAATGGAAAGTCACATGGAAATGAAAGTTCTTTGTCCATTTGAATTTTTATTTTCTTTTAAACAAAATAAACTAAATAAGTTTCAGTAAATAAAAATAAAATGAAAACAAAATAATGTTGAAAAAGAATATATAATTATTTTAAGGAAAAATAGAAAATAATTAAGAAAATAGCTTAATAATTGAAACTAGAATTTAAAATTATAAACGAAATAAAATAAACATTTGAAAATTATAACTACGCTTATAAAATGCTTTGAAAATAAAATAAATACATAACATGTCATATTACACATATAAGAACATGATTTGACAAACAAAAATATTATTTTTATAAATTAAATAAACAATTTTGTTAAATAAAACAATTTACGCACAATATTGTAAAAAGCATAACTTTCACAATATAAATCAGATTTCAATGAAATGAAAAGAGGTATACTTGAAATTTAATTTATTTTCATAATTTAAGATAAAATTCAAAAATTCAAAAATTTAAATTTTAAATTTAAAAGTCAAAGTTTGTCCATATTGACCAAAATTCACATTTTTGGAAAATATTCTATTCATTCATGTTTAGACATATAACTTACATGAAAATCAAAAATTAGATTTAAAATAACAAAAATTTATTCATTTTAAAAATAAAATAAAGTTTTTAAATCAGGAATTTCAATTAAAATAATTAAAATATACAATTAAAATAATCACAAAATACAGGGTTGTTACACTCTCCACCACTCAAATCTTTTTGTCCTCGAAAACAACAAACAAGGAAAATAAGGAAAAGCAAGATAGATAAGCAAATAGTACCTGAAAAAACAATTCCGGATTCGAAGCACGAATGCAATGTGGTCTAGGCATTGTTTTCAATTGGATCTTTGCAAAATTGTGGAGCTAGCATCATAGGGAGGCACGACTTGGTTATAGACAAAGGAAGGGCTGATGATGCTGCTATAGATGGTGGAGGTGATGGTGATGTGGTGGTGGAGGGGAGCTAGGCCAAGCAAGCAAGAAGTGGCAAAGGAAAAATAATAGAAAATGAAGAGGAGAAGAGATAAACAAAAGAAGCCATTTCCCATTTTTTTTCTTTTGAGTATAGCCGTGAGTTTTAGAAATGAAGGGAGGAATTTTTTATGTGAAAAGATGAGAAATTCAAGGCTGAAGCAAAAGAAAAAGGACGGCTACTCAAAATGAAAAGGTAATTGGAAATTGGAAAGACAAGTAAATGGAAAGTCACATGGAAATGAAAGGTCTTTTGTCCATTTGAATTTCTATTTTCTTTTAAGCAAAATAAACTAAATAAGTTTCAGTAAATAAAAATAAAATGAAAACAAGATAAAGTTGAAAAAGAATATAAATAATTATTTTAAGGAAAAATAGAAAATAATTAAGAAAATATTTTAATAATTTAAACTAGAATTAAAAATTATAAACGAAATAAGATAAACATTTGAAAATTATAACTACACTTATAAAATGTTTTAAAAATAAAATAAATACATAACATGTCCTATTACACATATAAGAACATGATTTGACATACAAACATATTATTTAAATAAATTAAAATGAACAATTTTGTTAAATAAAACAATTTACACACAATATTGTTAAAAGGATAACTTTCACAATATAAATAAGATTTCAATAAAACGAAAAGCAGTATACTTGTAATTTAATTTATTTCATAATAAAAGATAAAATTCAAAAATTAAAATATTTAAATTTTAAATTTAAAAGTCAATGTTTGTCCATATTGACCAAAATTCACATTTTTGAAAAATATTCTATTTATTCATGTTTGGACATATAATTTACATAAAATTCAAATTCAGACTTAAAATAACAAAATTTATTCATTTTGAAAATAAAATAAAGTTTTTAAATAAGGAATTTCAATTAAAATAATTAAAATATACAATTAAAATAATCATAAAATACAGGGTTGTTACATAAATAGACTATTTTGTATATTATCTAGCATACATTATGTATATAATCAACGTTACTTTTTGTATCATAGGAATGAATGTGTAATTTAATTGTATTTAATAATAAACATTCTTGTAGCCCCTATGGTTTAACAATATAAATAATGGACACTTAATCAAGATGTATGAAATGATTAAGCCCTAAAATATTCAAGTCCAAAAGTATTTCCTTTTATAAGTAGTAACAGGAAAAACTTAGTTTGTACTACTTTTATTTGGGTTGCTTCTAATTCATTGTGCCTTAATTTTTTTGGGCTTTAACAAATGGAGTTACAAAACTAAGGATTATAAACACAACTCGATCTTCCATTCCGGTTTATGATGTGGACTTCAAACACAAAATGTATATACTAAATCTAATAAAGATAATGAATAATCCCTTATGCATGGCTTAAAATGGACTTGAATAATAGTAAATTCTCAAAAAAAAAACCAATGGGAAATACATGAATGGTTATAATATAACTCCCTGAAATGCATACGGTACAATAACTGATAGCTGCTGTGATTGGTTTTGCGTATGAATTTACTATATGTATATATATATATAGATCCTTATTCATTATTGTTTTTAACTTTGGATTTTTTTTGTCCATAAATATAATTGTAATCACAATTAGTTTGAATAATATATTCAATTAATTTTTTTCCAAAATTCTTATAGTTATTATTTTATCTTCTTTTTCATAGTTTTTAACTGATTTTTTTTCCATAAATATAATTCCGAGGACAATTAGTTTGAACATTCTATTGAATTAATTTCTAGCGAACACTTTATGGTTTCAAGTAAATATAATTATGAGGAAAGTTAGTTTAAAAATTCTATTGAATTAAGTTCTTTCCAAGAACTTTATGATTTGAAGTAAATAAAATTTTGATAACAACTAATTTGAGCATGTCCAATCCATTTCTTGACAAATGCTTCCAATGATTTCAAGCAATAATCATTCATCCTCAAAATATAATGTGAAATTGTTAGTTTAACTCATTTCTTTCCAAAAGCTTCCAATGATTTCATGCAAGAATCATTCATCCTCAAAATACAACGTGAACATGTTAAATTGCAAGTCAAACCTCCAATATTAGTTTCGTACAGGTGAATTTAGTAACAGAAGTACACTTGATTAAAGAATGGAGTAAATGTAAATGCACCACCTAGACATTCAAAATTATTACAATCACTGTAATAATAAAGGACCATAAATGGCATATTTGATACAGCTTTATACGTAATTAAATAATGAAGACAATATTATTCAGCAACCAAGTACTTAATCTTTATTTATTATCATTATTCTGTTCTACAAAAAATTTCCCTGAGAAAGTACATGAAAATTGAAAATTGAACATACTAAATTCTGGGCAAAGCTCGGTGATGATACTTACGTCAATTAGAATCAAACCTTATTCGATTTTTCAATCACTGTACACACTAGCAAAGCTCGTAACCTTGCAACTGTAAAACACAAAATGCCCATCTCATGCATATCAACACATGTAACACAATAATTGAGTGTCCAACTCTGCTCTTATTCAATATAATTGACTATATTAATGAAAATTTCCAATTATATTTCACCAAATGCAGTAACATTGCTACCCTCCTTACATAAATCAACACATTTATGAGCAAAACTACACTTAAAAGGAAAATTTTCTTCTAGCCCAAAGATTGAAAATTTGAAACTACTATCCTAAGTATACCTATTAGCACTCCGTATATTTCTTCCTGCAAACATAATATATATTTTTACATAATTCGATGAGTATATATGCACAAGTATATGTTTGTATCAGAAAATGTGTATATAAATGAATGTAATAAATGATTTCAGTCAATAGAAGAAGACTCTAAAATCATGCCGTTTCCTATAAATGATGATCTTATTACAGATCATGTTAGTTATATCATCATATAGGAGACAAACGAAGTAGATGGGGAAATAAGCTACAGTAATTTTTTTCGATATAATTAGCATTAGCAATACTAATTCGTACAACTATTTCAATGATATTTTTAAGTGTAAATTATTTTCTTCGAAACTCACTAATTGTGAACGTGTGGGGGCCTCGGCGTGTTTGCGCACGCACACATAAATAGAAAATTCGGTATGTTAACCAGAGGTTTCTTGAATCATGCATCTCTCTATAATCTTATGTTACAGCATACACTTCATTGATCTTTTTGTTAGATTTTCTAAAGTCATTTAAAAATAGAAGGAGAACAAAATAAATAACACTTGCACTCTTAGGTTCCCTTATCCTTAATACTGGTTTATAGTATCGATCAATTCCTATGTTCTTTGAAGCTGTTAAGAGCTAATATATATTAAAAGGTGGATCTAGATCTAGCTAATTATAGTTAGTTTATTAAAGAAGATTAAACTGTATAAATCAAAAAAGGAGCAAGTAATTAGAGATGGCCAAAGGGAAAGTGTAAATCAAGTAATTCGAGTTTAGATTATAGAAGAAATCTTATGGAACATAAACATTGAACGTTAGATTCAATAATTCTAATATGGCTAAACGTCAAAATAATTATGTTTAAATTCATACAATTACATATCAACAATTCACCAAAAGAAACATCCTTTCTAATTAGTGGTATCAAATCCATATTTAAGAAATTTGAGTTATAAAGTTAAAGCTTGTCCGTTCTGGTGGTTATCCATATTTTCTCAGTTGAATCTTAAACTCAAAGAAATATGTTGCCACTGTTATTAAGTAATGTTTATTGTCGCGTTACTTAAATTTGTTACAACGAGTTGATATCCAATCATAATCGATCTTTTACAAAAATAAATGTGCATTTGCTTCATGAGAATTGACAAAACATTTAACTCAAATATGTATTAGTTCAAGAGCTATTTTTGGAAATGGTGAATGAACTAAATTTCTGAAAATACTGAACTCAAATTTGTGACAAATAGGTTCTTCAACCATTAAAAAAAGATTGTTCGAGTTAGTTAAAAATAACTGAATTTGAATTATTTTTCTAAATGATATTAGTTTGTTTCATTATTAAAACTATTATAAGTTGCATGCTAAAAACCTAAGTGCATTATTTTGATATAATTCTGTTAAATTATATTAGGCAAATGCATCACTTGAATATATCTCGACTGCCAAAGAGCCTAAATGCACGGTGCACGTGGGGAAACAAATTCATGTAAGATTATTTAAGTAACTTTAAGGCTATTATGAAAGGGTGATTAAAAACGGTCGCATAATAACTGTTAACCAAATTTGTGGTCAACCCCTCAAAGGATTCAAGTAGACGAACTTAATGGAAAATGGTAGTATATAGAATCTTTAAGGAAATTAGTAAATGTTTTATCAATACCCCAAATTTGCTCTGAATGATGGGGTTGAGCTGATCTATATAGAGAGATTAATATTCTTTGGAATTATCTTTGTATCCCTACTTATAGATAACTTTCGAATTTAACCTTTTGATGTGGTCAAAAGGCTTAGATACAGGATCAAGGAAAACTTTTGGCTTCGCTGGATTGCTATACAATAACCTCTATCTTAGTTGGTCCTTTATAGGACCTCCTGCTAAAGTTATCCTCTTGAGTAAAATGGAATTCCCTTAGTTTGTTCTGTAAAACGGGTAATCTTGACCCTGTCAAAAGGTTGAAACAAATATTCATCTAGGGCTTAGATAGGGTATGATAGATTTTGTAGATATGAGTGGATGTCTATCTCGTCGAAGGGTTAGGCCAACTAATTTCTTAGATCCAAAGGGTTTCTAGGGTTGTTGGAGTATGAGAGATTGCGAACCATATCCAACGGTTTAATCCATAGCTCCAATGATTTCGGAAGGTGTGACGACCCGGAATTTTCTAGCAATATCAATTTAATAATCTGCATTAAATATTAAATTGATGTGATATATTTTTGTTAATTAAATCTGAATTGATACTTTTCTTTAATAAATATTTAATTGGTAAATGATATCTGTTAAAAATAAATATTTAGTGAATTAGAAATTATGTTTTATTTAATATAAACTTTTCAAAGGCTAAATAAATAAATATAGAGTTTTAAATATATAAGTAAATGTTTAAATAGTTCAAGACTCATTTTAACTTAAGTTTAAATTTAGATTTATTAACAAAAAGAATTGTTTACCTTTCTTCTAGTATAACTTGATTAAAACATGGATTTAGACAATATATATGAGTCTTTAATATAATTTTGTCAATAAGTACATTTACATACACTAATAAATATGTAGTTTATAATAGAAAGGTGATTTATTTATTTATCATTTCAAGTTGATCATATGTTTTGTAATATAAATAAGTAAGAATGTATATATATATATAGGGGTACAAGATTTAGTTAAAATAAGAAATAATCATATCGGATAAATTTATATAACATTCACAAATATTACAATTTACAATAACAAGACAACAAATAAACTAGAAAACAAATAAGTTTTTAAGTGTGTAAACTATTAACACAGGAACTGCAGTATATATATGTATATGTTTAAAGCATCAAGATAAAATATCTTTGTTTTGTTTTACAAACATCATAATACTATAACCTGTAGGTGCAAGTATGTATATTAACTTATCTTCATGTCAGTTGAGTGTATCTGGAAAGCAAGATAAACCAAAATAAAACATATGCAGGAATCAAATGTGTGCATGTCAAACTAGATTTGCTATGTTTTATTGTACAAATTTGGTCTTAGTTGAAACATAATAATATCTAGTAATAAATGACTGTAATAAGAACATACATGTCATACAAACAAAATGAAAATATAAAAATCTATGTGTGCAGGCCAAATTGAATGAACACATGACAGTAACAAAAAAAATACACAACTGTATGTATGAAGCTCGCTTAGGAAGATAGTATTAAATATCTTTAAGCTAACAAACAAAAACTAATTAATGTAAAAATCTTTTTAGTACATAATTATATTTATATCAGCCACCATTAAAGAAAATATCTCTTGTGCGAATCTGTACAAACAAAGATTTTTATGCTTTATGGTACAAGTATTGTCATAGTAGTATGAAACATAGTAATGAACACTGTCTATATAAGCCTGTCTACATATGCCCTGAAAATTTGTTATAAATCAGTTTCACATTCTTCAGTTCGAACTAAGTAAAAACTAACATAAACTTCATTAAAAACCCAAACAAACATTCAACAACAACTTAAAATCAATTAATACAACAAAGAATCAAAGAGGAGTTCAACTGGTAAATTGCAAGCCTGTTGCAAAGAAAAAGAGTACCTCTGTTCTTCCATATATCTGTGAGTAACACTTTTTAGATTTACTTAAGTTTAAATTCTGATGCATGCCTAGATTTGAATGCTTAAATAAATTTTGTGAACATTATATATTCATTCTTTTTCTCTGGATATTTGTGAGTTATAATTTTGCATATCTCAAGCCTGCAAAAAAAATCAGAATGCTTCCTTTTAAACTTGCTGTGATTTCTATTTGCAGTGAGTAACTTCTTAAAGATCAAAACTAAATAAATAGTTTTCTATTGTTTGTAAAGCTTTGTGATGATTTCTTGTATACATATATACAGTGATAAATCAGTGTTAAGAATTTCTGTAAACATGTATGTTTGCATTGCATAATTTCTGTAAACATGTATGTTTTCACCTGGGTATGGATTCAAAGTAACTTTATATTTAATGACTTAAATTTAAATCTAGTTGAGGATTAAAATCTGAGACTTGACATTGGTAAAATAGATACTTATATTGGAGATTATGCTTGTGCATGTTTGCAGAATCAACAGGGTATAAGTGAAACTGAAAAAAAAAATGTATATGCTTACTCTCTGATACTCTGGAAAACAAAAACTTTATTTTTAAAAAGAATTCACCCCTCTGCTGATTAATGAATGAAATTAAGGTTTGAATAAGTGATGTTTGTAACATCATAAAATAAGTTTAAACTTTATTTAAAACAACATAAATATTTTTACCTGGAACCCAATTTCTGTGCAAATTCCTGCGCATTAACCTGGTTGTAGTGGTCGAAATGTTTGGTTCAGTTTGACACCATCAGGGGATCGAGTGCCGTGGAACTTTGTGAGGGGGTAGCTCAGTCTTTGACGCGTTCATGGCCGGAGTTTCTTGTCGCCACGTGGTCAGGGTTGGGGAAGAGCGGCGCTGACAGGTTTGAGGGTGGAGAGGTTGTGTTGTTTCCAGGTTCTGTCTTTCTTTTTCATTCGCGCGCGCCTGGAAATAAACTCGAAGCAGCTTGTGAATTTTCTCGGGTAAGTCTCGCGTGTTACTCGAAGCAAACATGGGGGGAGGGGAGGGGGGCTCTGGGTGGAAGTGTTCTGTGTGTTTTTTTCAACCTGTAACAGTTTCAACTGTTTTTTTTTTGAAACCTTTGTTTTAAAATTTAAAAAACAAAGTCAAACCCAGTTGTAAACAAGTTTAAATAGTGAATTTAAGATAGTTTTGAAATATAGTTGTAAGTAATTAAGTTTCATAATCTAAATTATTTTATTAATTTAAAAAGTGCTAAATATTTGAATGAATTGAAATCAATAATGAAATATATATTGTTAAGGAAGATTTAAACAAAGATAATAACCAAATTGAAATCAGAACTTAAATTTCTAGATAAGAAATAAAAGTAAAGTTTTATGATTTAAATTGATAAGTTTTAGATATTAAATATGCTTTTAAACATGTGAGTTTAAGAAGGGTTTGAAATTTAGTTTTAAAACTTTATTAAGGATAAAATTAGAATTTGTTTAAGAAGTAATTTGAAACCAATGTCTCATACATATTGAAAGTGAAATTAATCAATAATAAGATAATCTACTTTAAGTAATGAAGACTTAGAGTTTATATGCCAGAATTTACAACTTAGGTTAAAGTTGATTAAGTAAGAATAATCAATGTTTGAAATTAATTAAACTAGTAATTATAGTGTAAAAGTAGTAATTAAAGTTAATTAATAAATTAATTAACTAATGTGTGATTTAGAACTATAGATTGGATTTTTAAATTAATAATGGTTAATTAACTTATAATTATTAATATTAGTTGATTATGTTAGAAGGAAATAATTAAATAATTATTAATGAAGTTCATTAACCAGATTATGTCATAATTAATTAATATGATTGATTTTGTAATAAATTAATTAGATTAATTAATTCAATAGTTTAAATGAAATTATTTATTGAGAAGTAATTAAGAAATTAGTTACTTATTAATTGTGTAAATTAATTTGAGTTAATTAATTTACTTTAATTAACTGATATTTAGGAATTAAATTACTTAGAGAAGTAATTGAAGGATAATTACGGGATGTAATAAAATTGGGTGATGTTGTTAGTGGGAGTAATTGAAATATAATTACTTAAAATTAATTAAGGGATTAATTAAGCTTGTTATTGAGAAGTAATTAATTATGAACGATTAATTACTGTATATATTAATCAAGAGGATTAATATTTGTGATTTGAGGATTTGTATTGAAATTGGTTTATTTAGGAATAATAAATCAACAAGATAATTTAATGGTAATAAATGTAATTAATTAATGGATTTATTCAAGTTTAATTTCTGAAAATTAATAAAGGAAATTTCAGGAATGCAGTGAAGGATATTTAAATCAAATATGATTAATTTGAATATACAAGTAATTGATGATTTGGTATGTGTAATTACTTAGTGAAATTAATGGAGTATAATTACTCAGAATAGTAATTGGATGATCATTACTTGATTAAGTTAATACAAGATGATTTGTAAGTAAAGTAATGTGAGTAATTTCTTTTAAAATTAATCAAAGGATTGATTTATGGAAATAATTAATCATGGAATGATTAATTTGTTAAGAGTAGATAATTACTGGTTTATTATTAGTCAAGGGGTGATTAATAATTGTGTTTAAGTAAAGATTAATCACTTAATTAATTTGAATAAGTAATTTAATATAAATAGAAGATCATTAATTAATATAATTAATGGTGTAATTAAGAATTGTAAATTATGGAATAATTAATGGGTAAGTAATTAAATGTAATCTGTTATGAATGATTTAGAATAATTCATTTGAGAAATAAAATAAGGACTAAATTACTTCTTGTAATTAGAGAATGGTTAATTAATTTGATTTATAATTAATTAATGATTGTGAGAGTAGGATTTATGGAATGAGTAGTTAATTTAATTTATTTTAAATTAATTAAAATGGAAGTAGTTAATTTAATTCATTTTAAATTAATTATAGCTTGTGATTCATAAATCATTGCTTATGGATGATATGGATATTTCATTGATTGATGGTGATCTCAGGAATGAGATGAATAATGTCTATGTGATATGGATGTATAGTTTAAGTATGATAATGTTTAATTATCTGTTTGGATGACGATTTTAATTATCTGTTTATGATGATGATGTGATTATCTATTATGAGATTTGAATTATCTATCTGTGCATATTGACGATATTGAATTGACTAAATAGACAACTTGGCCTTAAAAGACACGCTTTGGATTTCGATGAGACCGGGATCGGTTTTCCGCATTAGGAATATCCGAAAACCACATCGTTTCCAAATTAACGATAGGTCGTGAATCTGAAGTGAAGATGAAGGTTCAGAATGCAAGGGTTATCGTCGTTAACTCTGAGGGTGATTCCAAAATGAGTGTAACGAGATAATGCCTTCGGTTTCGTTCGAACCCGGAACGAACTTGTATGGATTGAATGCTTTCAACACATCGTCAAGCGGACGATGAGCATTCTAAGAAATATGTTCTATAAAGGTAATCGTAACCTCAAGCCTCATCAACCGGGAATGGCTAAAACAGGGGAGGTGCAGCAAGGTTAGGTGGGTCATGCCCAAGCAGGACAAGGATATTCCCCTGTCTAGGTGTCCCTTTTTATTCGGCTTAGTGGGCAGTTGGTCTACAGTCAACTGTGGGGTTTATCTTGTTCGGGACTGTTCAGTTAGGAATGGTTCCGGCCTTGTGTTGCAGGGGATGAAGGGAGTAATCCTCGGTACGTTGATCTAGGTCACGTACTGTGACGGGCGGTACCCCAGTAGCCCTGCCATTGTATGGAATCCAAAATCCAATAAGTGCCTACGGTTTTGATTGTATTACCCACTTTTGTGGCTAGTAGCTGGAATTTAATCATGTAACAATTTCGGCTATTTTCTATTTACTTGGAAACCTTAGACCTATTATAATATCACTGGATTTCCTATCAAATGTTTTGGTTAGCGTAAGGTAAAAACTTTTCCATGTTTATGTGTGGGAAGTCTTACGTGATACCTTTTATTTGCAAAGGATTTTTCAAAATTAGGCAACTTTAACCTATTACTCATACCAGACCCATGTCTGACCCGGAGTTTATTTTTGTTTTTCATAAACTCTCGGGTACCCAAATTTTTACGGGTAGCCAAGGGATTCAGGTTTAGCTTTGACGAATTTTGGAGGAACAATGGCGCAGGAGGCTTCAGCGTTATAGATATATATATTTAGTTCCGCTGTGTGGTATCTCTGTGTTGTATTGTGTATTGTGTTGTATTAACTAGACAGGTGTTATAACTGTCTAGTATGTGATGTACTATATGTATCACTCTGATTGATGTTATATACTATGTAAATACTTATGTGATTAATATATTTTATTCATTCCGTTGTGAGATTCTGATGTTGTTGTTCTTTCTTCTCTATCTTTTCAATTTTCTCACCTCTTTCTTTCTTATTAACGATGCTACTTCCTGGGCGTAGGAAGTGGGTTCGTTACAGTGGTATCAGAGCGCTAGGTTGAGCGAATACCTAGGCTCTTAAGTGATTTCTTTCCTGAGAGAGCGTATTTGTAATTTTAATAAATATATATATATTTATTTTTATCTATTTGTTGGATTACCTGTTCGGGTTTTCTAACATAAGCATAAGGATAGATTGAGTAGTGGTGTGTGTAACACGACTACCTGTGGTTAGAAGTATATTTGACGAGACTGTAGACCTAATACCGTCTCGAGTAAATTTGTAGTGTAAGGATTTCACCTAATCTCTAGAGGGAAACCTGATAAGATTGAAGTCCATTTTTTTGTACAGATTGGATGAGTAGGATTTGGATTGTGTGAGTTGAGCAGAAGCTAGAATATTATCTTGGTAACTCAAGAAGTAAATAGTGTGTGTTGAGATGCAGTAGCGATGGATTGTTTCCGAAGAAGTTCTCAAAGATTTTTGAATAAGGAAGTATGACTGCATCAGTTTTGAGATTGAGTTCAGTTGAATGTTGTGTTTGGCATTTAGGCCTGAGTTTCCCGAGGAATTTTGGATTAGGAATTTTTGGGCATCAGCAGCAGTGTTGCAGCTCAGATTGTTCTGCCGGCACGCGAGGAGGTCATCGAAGTCCAGAAGCAATTTGTGAATCCATTTCTTCAATGGATTGGCTGGATAAGTTTAAGCTGTTCAGATTGATAAGGAGAGTACAGCTTTCTTTGGATATTAGCCTGGGTTGATCGCAAAAGAGACTTGCGATAGTTAAGTATTCTCTGGGATGGCAGAAATTCTTTTGGATATCTTTGAAGAGGTTGGTGGTTTGTCTTAGCATCTGAGGAGTTGAGTTTGATATCGACTGGATTTCAGAAAAAGTGTCGATGGTTCAGCTTAATAATAGAATGGTTTCTAGAGTGAGGAATTGGTAAAGCGACTCAAGTTTTGGAGGAATTTCTGAGTTCTATTTTGGATCTGCTGAATCATATTTTTGTCATGTGTTGTCCAGTTATGCTTATGTGCATCATTAGCATTTTCATCCATCCAGATCAGAATTGTGCAGCGGAAGCAGTTGGAAGTGCATCTGTTTTTCCTTTTCTGAAAAAGAGAAGTTGTTTTCTACTCAGGATAGAAAAGGCTGTGTTTTTGGTTTTGGTTGATTTTGATGAAATTATTCTACCGGATTGTTTTTGGATTCAGATTGTTTTAGGAGTTATCAGCGAAGGTTGAGCTGATCAGTAAGTCGAAGGCAGCTCTGGATTGTCAGAAATATTTGGTAGATAAGAGACGAAGGAATTTGGATTTGGGAGTCGGAGATTTCGTTTTGGATGAATTTTCTCTGATTCGAAGGAGTTCTATAGATTAGTAGTATAGACTGATTGAATTCTATAGATCGAGTATTCCGGTATTCTACTGGGAAACTCTAGGGAGCTCTATCCAGAATTTTGTCTGGATAGTTAGCTTTGTTAATTGAGTAGATTGGTTGTGATGATTGTTAGCATGTGATTGATATATGCTTATGGTTTAAAATTAATTTAAAATCTTAAATATATTATTAAATTACCTTTGCTTTTAAATTTCGTTGACGAAATTCTTTTAAGGGGGGAGGAATGTGACAACCCGGAATTTTCTAGCAATATCAATTTAATAATTTGCATTAAATATTTAATTGATGTGATATATTTTTGTTAATTAAATCTGAATTGATACTTTTCTTTAATAAATATTTAATTGGTAAATGATATCTGTTAAAAATAAATTGTTTGTTTTCTATTTATATATGTATATATTTGTATACATTGTAAATAGATGAATTTGTTTTAAAATTTAACTAATAAATTATGTTTTAAATACTAATATATATTTTAGTGAATTAGAAATTATGTTTTATTTAATATAAACTTTTCAAAGGCTAAATAAATAAATATAGAGTTTTAAATATATAAGTAAATGTTTAAATAGTTCAAGACTCATTTTAACTTAAGTTTAAATTTAAATTTATTAACAAAAAGCATTGTTTACCTTTCTTCTAGTATAACTTGATTAAAACATGGATTTAGACAATATATATAAGTCTTTAATATAATTTTGTCAATAAATACATTTACATACACTAATAAATATGTAGTTTATAATAGAAAGGTGATTTATTTATTTATCATTTCAAGTTGATCATATGTTTTATAATATAAATAAGTAAGAATGTATATATATATATATATATAGGGGTACAAGATTTAGTTAAAATAAGAAATAATCATATTGGATAAATTTATATAACATTCACAAATATTACAATTTACAATAACAAGACAACAAATAAACTAGAAAACAAATAAGTTTTTAAGTTTGCAAACTATTAACACAGGAACTGCAGTATATATATGTATATGCTTAAAGCATCAAGATAAAATATCTTTGTTTTGTTTTACAAACATCATAATACTATAACCTGTAGGTGCAAGTATGTATATTAACTTATCTTCATGTCAGTTGAGTGTATCTAGAAAGCATGATAAACCAAAATAAAATATATGCAGGAATCAAATGTGTGCAGGTCAAACTAGATTTGCTATGTTTTATTGTACAAATTTGGTCTTAGTTGAAACATAATAATATCTAGCAATAAATGACTGTAATAAGAACATACATGTCATACAAACAAAATGAAGATATAAAAATCTATGTGTGCAGGCCAAATTGAATGAACACATGACAGTAACAAAAAAAAAATACACAACTGTATGTATGAAGCTTGCTTAGGAAGATAGTATTAAATATCTTTAAGCTAACAAACAAAAACTAATTAATGTAAAAATCTTTTTAGTACATAATTATATTTATATCAGCCACCATTAAAGAAAATATCTATGGTGTGAATCTGTACAAACAAAGATTTTTATGCTTTATGGTACAAGTATTGTCATAGTAGTATGAAACATAATAATGAACACTGTCTATATAAGCCTGTTTGCATATGCCCTGAAAATTTGTTATAAATCAGTTTCACATTCTTCAGTTCGAACTAAGTAAAAACTAACATAAACTTCATTAAAAACCCAAACAAACATTCAACAACAACTTAAAATCAATTAATACAATAAAGAATCAAAGAGGAGTTCAACTGGTAAATTGCAAGCCTGTTGCAAAGAAAAAGAGTACCTCTGTTCTTCCATATATCTGTGAGTAACACTTTTTAGATTTACTTAAGTTTAAATTCTGATGCATGCCTAGATTTGAATGCTTAAATAAATTTTGTGAACATTATATATTCATTCTTTTTCTCTGGATATTTGTGAGTTATAATTTTGCATATCTCAAACCTGCAAAAAAAAATCAGAATGCTTCCTTTTAAACTTGCTGTGTTTTCTATTTGCAGTGAGTAACTTCTTAAAGATCAAAACTGAATAAATCGTTTTCTATTGTTTGTAAAGCTTTGTGATGATTTCTTGTATACATATATACAGTGATAAATCAGTGTTAAGAATTTCTGTAAACATGTATGTTTGCATTGCATAATTTCTGTAAACATGTATGTTTTCACCTAGGTATGGATTCAAAGTAACTTTATATTTAATGACTTAAATTTAAATCTAGTTGAGGATTAAAATTTGAGACTTGACATTGGTAAAATAGATACTTATATTGGAGATTATGCTTGTGCATGTTTGCAGAATCAACAGGGTATAAGTGAAACTGAAAAAAAAATGTATATGCTTACTCTCTTATACTCTGGAAAACAAAAACTTGATTTTTAAAAAGCATTCACCCCTCTGCTGATTAATGAATGAAATTAAGGTTTGAATAAGTGATGTTTGTAACATCATAAAATAAGTTTAAACTTTATTTAAGATAAAAACAATTTAAATATTTTTATCTGGAACCCAATTTCTGTGCAAATTCCTGCGCATTAACCTGGTTGTAGTGGTCGAAATGTTTGGTTCAGTTTGACACCATCAGGGGATCGAGTGCCGTGGAACTTTGTGAGGGGGTAGCTCAGTCTTTGACGCGTTCATGGCCGGAGTTTCTTGTCGCCACGTGGTCAGGGTTGGAGAAGAGCGGCGCTGACAGGTTTGAGGGTTGAGAGGTTGTGTTGTTTCCAGGTTCTGTCTTTCTTTTTCATTCGCGCGCGCCTGGAAATAAACTCGAAGCTGCTTGTGAATTTTCTCGGGTAAGTCTCGCGTGTTACTCGAAGCAAACACGGGGGGGGGGGGGGGGGGGGAGGGGCTCGGGTGGAAGTGTTCTGTGTGTTTTTTTTAACCTGTAACAGTTTCAACTGTTTTTTTTGAAACCTTTGTTTTAAAATTTAAAAAACAAAGTCAAACCCAGTTTTAAACAAATTTAAATAGTGAATTTAAGATAGTTTTGAAATATAGTTGTAAGTAATTAAGTTTCATAATCTAAATTATTTTATTAATTTAAAAAGTGCTAAATATTTGAATGAATTGAAATCAATAATGAAATATATATTGTTAAGGAAGATTTAAACAAAGATAATAACCAAATTGAAATCAGAACTTAAATTTCTAGATAAGAAATAAAAGTAAAGTTTTATGATTTAAATTGATAAGTTTTAGATATTAAATATGCTTTTAAACATATGAGTTTAAGAAGGGTTTGAAATTTAGTTTTAAAACTTTATTAAGGATAAAATTAGAATTTGTTTAAGAAGTAATTTGAAACCAATGTCTCATACATATTGAAAGTGAAATTAATCAATAATAAGATAATCTACTTTAAGTAATGAAGACTTAGAGTTTATATGCCAGAATTTACAACTTAGGTTAAAGTTGATTAAGTAAGAATAATCAATGTTTGAAATTAATTAAACTAGTAATTATAGTGTAAAAGTAGTAATTAAAGTTAATTAATAAATTAATTAACTAATGTGTGATTTAGAACTATAGATTAGATGTTTAAATTAATAAAGGTTAATTAACTTATAATTATTAATAATTAATATTTGTTGATTATGTTAGAAGGAAATAATTAAATAATTATTAATGAAGTTCATTAACCAGATTATGTTATAATTAATTAATATGATTGATTTTGTAATAAATTAATTAGATTAATTAATTCAATAGTTTAAATGAAATTATTTGTTGAGAATTAATTAAGAAATTAATTACTTATTAATTGTGTAAATTAATTTGAGTTAATTAATTTAGTTTAATTAACTGATATTTAGGAATTAAATTACTTAGATTAGTAATTGAAGGATAATTACGGGATGTAATAAAATTGGGTGATGTTGTTAATGGAAGTAATTGAAATATAATTACTTAAAATTAATCAAAGGATTAATTAAGCTTGTTATTGAGAAGTAATTAATTATGAATGATTAATTACTGTATATATTAATCAAGAGGATTAATATTTGTGATTTGAGGATTTGTATTCTTAATATAATTAACAAATGAAAATGTAATTAAGAAATTGGTTTATTTAGGAATAATAAATCAACAAGATAATTTAATGGTAATAAATGTAATTAATTAATGGATTTATTCAAGTTTAATTTCTAAAAATTAATAAAGGAAATTTCTGGAATGCAGTGAAGGATATTTAAATCAAAGATGATTAATTTGAATATACAAGTAATTGATGATTTTGGTATATGTAATTACTTAGTGAAATTAATGGAGTATAATTACTCAGAATAGTAATTGGATGATCATTACTTGATGAAGTTAATACAAGATGATTTGTAAGTAAAGTAATGTGAGTAATTGCTTTTAAAATTAATCAAAGGATTGGTTTATGGAAATAATTAATCACGGAATGATTAATTTGTTAAGAGTAGATAATTACTGGTTTATTATTAATGAAGGGATGATTAATAATTGTGTTTAAGTAAGATTAATCACTTAATTAATTTGAATAAGAAATTTAATATAAATAGAAGATCATTAATTAATATAATTAATGGTGTAATTAAGAATTGTAAATTATGGAATAATTAATGTGTAAGTAATTAAATGTAATCTTTTATGAATGATTTAGAATAATTCATTTGAGAAATAAAATAAGGACTAAATTACTTCTTGTAATTAGAGAATGGTTAATTAATTTGATTTATAATTAATTAATGATTGTGAGAGCAGGATTTATGGAATGAGTAATTAATTTAATTTATTTTAAATTAATTAAAATGGAAGTAGTTAATTTAATTCATTTTAAATTAATTATAGCTTGTGATTCATAAATCATTGCTTAAGGATGATATGGATATTTCATTGATTGATGGTGATCTCAGGAATGAGATGAATAATGTCTATGTGATATGGATGTATAGTTTAAGTATGATAATGTTTAATTATCTGTTTGGATGATGATTTTAATTATCTGTTTATGATGATGATGTGATTATCTATTATGAGATGTGAATTATCTATCTGTGCATATTGATGATATTGAATTCACTGTTAAGACTAAATAGACAACTTGGCCTTAAAAGACACGCTTTGGATTTCGATGAGACCGGGATCGGTTTTCCGCATTAGGAATATCCGAAAACCACATCGTTTCCAAATTAACGATAGGTCGTGAATCTGAAGTGAAGATGAAGGTTCAGAATGCAAGGGTTATCGTCGTTAACTCTAAGGGTGATTCCAAAATGAGTGTAACGAGATAATGCCTTCGGTTTCGTTCGAACCCGGAACGAACTTGTATGGATTGAATGCTTTCAACACATCGTCAGGCGGACGATGAGCATTCTAAGAAATATGTTCTATAAAGGTAATCGTAACCTCAAGCCTCATCAACCGGGAATGGCTAAAACAGGGGAGGTGCAGCAATGTTAGGTGGGTCATGCCCAAGCAGGACAAGGATATTCCCCTGTCTAGATGTCCCTTTTTATTCGGCTTAGTGGGCAGTTGGTCTGCAGCCAACTGCGGGGTTTATCTTGTTCGGGACTGTTCGGTAAGGAATGGTTCCGGCCTTGTGTTGCAGGGGATGAAGGGAGTAATCCTCGGTACGTTGATCTAGGCCACGTACTGTGACGGGCGGTACCCCAGTAGCCCTTCCATTGTATGGAATCCAAAATCCAATAAGTGCCTACGGTTTTGATTGTATTACCCACTTTTGTGGCTAGTAGCTGGAATTTAATCATGTAACAATTTCGGCTATTTTCTATTTACTTGGAAACCTTAGACCTATTATAATATCACTGGATTTCCTATCAAATGTTTTGGTTAGCGTAAGGTAAAAACTTTTCCATGTTTATGTGTGGGAAGTCTTACGTGATACCTTTTATTTGCAAAGGATTTTTCAAAATTAAGCAACTTTAACCTGTTACTCATACCAGACCCATGTCTGATCCGGAGTTTATTTTTGTTTTTCATAAACTCTCGGGTACCCAAATTTTTACGGGTAGCCAAGGGATTCAGGTTTAGCTTTGACGAATTTTGGAGGAACAATGGCGCAGGAGGCTTCAGCGTTATAGATATATATATTTAGTTCCGCTGTGTGGTATCTCTGTGTTGTATTGTGTATTGTGTTGTATTAACTAGACAGGTGTTATAACTGTCTAGTATGTGATGTACTATATGTATCACTCTGATTGATGTTATATACTATGTAAATACTTATGTGATTAATATATTTTATTCGTTCCATTGTGAGATTCTGATGTTGTTGTTCTTTCTTCTCTATCTTTTCTATTTTCTCACCTCTTTCTTTCTTATTAACGATGCTACTTCCTGGGCGTAGGAAGTGGGGTCGTTACAGAAGGTCGCTATGAATATTGATTCAAATAAATTGACCTTGCGGTTGAAGGGCTTAGATTGTAGTATTGAGGCCTCCGAGGGGATGTAAGGATTATTTATAAAAGGTATATTATTGTCATTGTCAACAAGAACTTCCAGAAAGACTGAACCTGAAAATGCGAGTCAATCTAGCTAGGGGTTAAGCAAATAATAAAGTAATTAACAGAGATAAGGACCTCCTTGTGTATTTGAGTAAAATCTTCCTTTTTTATTAAATTTTCCAAATTACACTCAATTTAGGGTTACAACACTCTGAATAAGAAGTTACAAGACTAGAATGAAGAAAAATCCACCCCCTAAATAGGACTCCTTGGGTCTTACTTATAGATGCCTGTGGTTATGCTCCCGACTTCATGCCTTCGATTGGATCGAAGGGTCTCCTCTTTATATGAAGTTGCAAACCATTCGAATTCGTCGAAAGGTTTTCCTTTCGCATGCCATCCTAGATCTTTGATCAGTGTCAAAGGGTCAACTCCTCCATATGCTTTCAGGGACCTTTCGTCTTTGCCAAGGGGTCTGTTTTCCATATGATGTTGTAAACCCTTTGACCTTGTCGGAAGGTTTCTCTCTTACTTGACTGTTATTAAACCTTCGACCTTTTCGAAAGGTGGCTCCTCACTTGATTAATGTCGAGAGCCGTGCTTTTCTTGAATGTTGTTAGAAGGTTGTCTTTCATTCTTTGCGGATTTATGAATGGTTCCTTCATTGCATACCTTTCAACACTATCGAAAGTTATTTAGTATGTGTTCCAACTGGTCCAAAAGGCTTATCATCCTTTCGAAAAGGTCATTATAGTGTTGTATGCCCTTGCCTTGACTTCCTCGCCCTCTTTGGAAGGAAAGAACTCCTTGAATACCGTGGAATGAAGCCTTCCAACTCCTCCAAAAGGTCTTGAATTGCTTCACACTTTCGACTGCATTCCTTTGACTTCTTCGGAATGTTTGATCCAAACTCTTTTCCTTTTGTCTCTTTCCGAAAGACCCTCCAACTTAGGCGAAAGTGGATTTTTTAGTAACATTTGCCCCTTCCTCCATGCAAAGGGATGCTCTTCACTTTCGAAGTCAACTTCTCCAAAAGCTATAAAATTTCCAGCCTCATTTTCCTATAAGCATAATTACTGAATACAAGTAAAAGAATTCTCTCAAATAGCTTTCCCTTTTTAAAACAAAGAGGCCACTTCCTAAATTTAGTTTACAACTTTAGATTAGCCTCTCCTCTCACTCATTTTTCAGGGAGGATTTAAAAACTGTAATTAGAGTTGGGTTAGGATTTAGTTAGATTGAATAAGGCAACATGGAACTCATCTAGGTATAATTTTGGTGACTTAAAATTATTATTTTTTACCCCTCTAAAGTAGATTAAGACGATAATGTTGGGTTTGCCCTCCTTGAACTTTTCGACAAAGGTGGAAGGTATTATAACTCAAACTTTTCCTTACTGTCAGGAGAACTAATAATTTAATGGTTAGACCTTTCGACAACAAGCTCTCATTGAGATTGAAGAGTTCCAAACCTTAAGCTCAACAAGTTTTCGACAAGGTTGGAGAGTCCAAAATTTCGATTTCTTACTACATAACAAAACATCATATAGCAAAATCTCAATCAATTAAACACATTTTCAGTTATGTAACAACACTCCAAAAATTTAACTAAACAAACATACCAAAATATTCACTTATGTATTGTTATATTTTCAAAAATAATTAGTCATCATATACATTTTCAAAATAGTGTTGACATTTCAAGACCAAATGTCAGAGACAATTAAAAAAAGGAATGATGACATCCTTGTTAGCGCCAAAATTGGTCACTAACACCCAGATCCAAGTGAAAGTACCAAACAACAATCACAGTTCACGGGTAGGATGTATGTAGAGGATATTTAATATGAAGAATAACAGAAATTAAAATGAAAGCGGTAAAGACATGGAATTTATAGTGGTTCGGCTAACTCTGGCCTACGTCCACTCCAATAATTTCTTTTTTATTGCTGTAACAATCGATTACAGTTACAAAATGATAGGCTAGCCTTAGCCTTAGGGGATAGAAAGTTAGAGAGCAGGAGAGAGAATCAGGATCCATTTTCTGAACCCCCACATGCTGTATTTATAGGCAAATCCTGAGTTGTTGGGCCTTTGCGCGATTCAGGCCCACCGAGTTTGTGGCCGGTCCACATATGCCGAGCCATGTAATGCCGAGCCATCAATGCCGACCCGTTCCATGCCGAACGAAGCGTATCGAGGAAGAATGCCGAACGAAGTCTAATAGAATAATGTCGGTCGAGGCATTTGAGTGATGTATGCCGATCGATGCTGGGGTGAGGTGTGCCGAGCGCACTTTAATGCTGAGTTCAAATGCCGAGTGGAAGATGTCGAGTGAAAGAATGCCAGACGTACTTCAATGCCGAGTACAAATGCCGAGTGGAGGATGCCGAGTGAAGGAATGCCGGACGTACTTCAATGCCGAGTACAAATGCCGAGTGGAGGATGCCGAGTGAAGGAATGTCGGACGTACTTCAATGCCGAGTACAAATGCCGAGTGGAGGATGCCGAGTGAAGGAATGCCCGACGTACTTCAATGCCGAATGATTGCCAATGCCGAACCATATTTCCTAGACCCAGACCATAGTTGATTCATCTTTATCCAATCATATTTCCATCTCCTAAGCACGTTGCGTCATCCATCCATCCAGTCGACTTGAATCCATCGTACACCAGCCTTGGCGAACGTTCAACCGATTATGTTAATCCCGCATGTCCATGGCCTGGTAAAAAGGCGGGTTAACACTTGCCCCCCAAAACATGCCTTGCTATTGGAAGGTGTGTTTTGAATAGCCTCAAATCTGATATCCAAAGTCCACATCCTTTTTGTAACCATATCATCAAATCCACGACCTCTCCGGGTTTAATCTTGATTTTGTAGACCTCGCCGGGTCGTGTTATCCTGTTCCAGCCTTGACTTTTCCATCACGGGCTTGTATTTCTCCGGCCTCGACTCTCCGGTCAAAGACATTGATATTCACCGGCCTCAGCAATCCGGTTAAGGATTTTGATATTCTCCGGCCTCGACTCTCCGGTCAAGGACTTTTTATATTCTCCGGCCTCGACTCTCCGGTCAAGGACTTTTTATATTCTCCGGCCTTGACTCTCCGGTCAAGGATTTTTATATTCTCCGGCCTCGACTCTCCGGTCAAGGACTTTTTATATTCTTCGGCCTCGATTCTCCGGTCAAGGACTTTTTATATTCTCCGGCCTCGACTCTCCGGTCAAGGACTTTTTATATTCTCCGGCCTCGACTCTCCGGTCAAGGACTTTTTATATTCTCCGGCCTCGACTCTCCGGTCAAGGACTTTTTATATTCTCTGGCCTCGACTCTCCGGTCAAGGACTTTTTACATTCTGCCCGAGTCCATTTCTTCGCTCTCCGGCGAAGGGACTCGTAACTTGTGACCATTGCCCCGTCTATCCGGTCGGGGCAGTAATTATAAAACCTGAACTGTTTATTACATTGATCCAAAACCAAATATAAAACCAGAAATCCGTATCAAAAAATCAAACATCCAAACCAGAATGGGAAACCCAGAAAAAACCAACCAAATCGGGAGTTCAATCCAAACTCCAAAACCATACCAAAGAAAAGTAAATGTCCGAAATACGAAAGAGAGAACCAAAGTTTGCAGAAAACTAGAAAGAAAGCAGAATTTCATAGACTCAAGTAGTACGGTTTTCAGTCATCTCAAAGCACGCCTAGGGACCGTCCTCAATCCCGTACGTGTGTAAGTGACCTAGCTGTATTACTTTGAGTTCTATTACTTATTCAAAACCATGAACCTGTTTAGTTGATAGTAAACCGGCGTTGACCGGACCTAATGCCGCCATTGCTAGAGGTAGGTGGTGGCTGCTCTTGCTCCCCTGCCGTAGTTCGATTCCTGACATATTGCTGTAGGTGACCATTCCTTACATGCTCCTCAATGATATCCCTCAAATGCCTACAGTCGTTTGTGTTGTGCCCATCCAGCTCATGGAATAGGCAATGCTTTCCCGATGTGCGTTCGTATTTTGAAGGCTCTCTCTTTGCTGGCCTTCGGTATTGGAGCCGCCCTCGAGTGTCCAAGTAAATCCTTTCTAGAGTCTCGGTTAAATCTGTGTAAGAAGAAAACTTTAACCCCCTCCGAGGTTTCTTCGAAGTGCCACCATTTCCATTCGTTTTCCTTTTTCCTTTATCATCTTTACTTAGATCCTCCCTGGATGGACCTCCTCCCCTCACTGCATAAGCTTCAGCCTCTCTCCCTACTCTTTCAGCCTGTGCATCCTCCTGTCTCAAGAACCTTTCCGCCTCATGATAGAACTCCCCGAGATCCTTCGATGGGTCCCGTTCCAATGATATTTTGAAATCCGAGTTATCCGCGATTCCCAAGACGGCTGCAATCAAAACCATTGACGGATCGGGTCGATCCACTGAGGCTACCGCTACGTTGAATCTGGTTAAGAAATCCCTGAGCGATTCCACTTTCCATTGTTTCATAGATGTCAGAGTCATCACGTTCTTGGGTCTAACTATGTGGACCCGAAACTGTCTCATAAACCTCTCAATTAGCTCCGTCCATGCGCCGATAGAACCATTCTCCAGCTGTCTAAACCACATAGCTGCGATATCTGTCAAATACAATTGGAAGCATCGAGCCATGACCTCATCCGATGCCCCCAATACCTCCATATGCCTTATGTATTTCGTTAGATGAACCATTGGATCCGCCTTCCCATTATACATTTCCAAATTTGGTAGCTTAAATTCGGGTGGGTTCCTAGCTTGCCTAATAGTAGGAGTAAAAGGACTCCTATTTACATCCTCCAAGTCTCTATTTACCAATCCACCTCTCATAGCCCGTCTAACCATCTCCGCTAATCTGTCATTGCCCCCAAGATGTAATCCTTGTCCATCGCCTCTGGTCTGCCACCCGAGTTTATAAGGGAATTCTGGCACATACTCCTCATCTCTCACTCCTGCACTCCTGTTGGTGTCGGGTTGCACAACATCATCTGGTATCCCTCCATGGGTTGGTCCAACATTTCCTGGTGGTATGCCCCCAAGTCTAGATCCATCTGGATTGATAGCTGTTTGCTGATTGGGGTTTCCCCCTGCCGAGCTATTCCCTCTGCTTGCTGGTTGAGTGCTTCTGATCCAGCTCCACGGATCTGAGCTCCTGCATTTTCTGTTTGTGCAAATTGTCTGAGAAGAGTCTGCATCATCTCCTCTTGTCTTTTCATCATCGCCTCCATTTCCTCTCTAGTGATGTAAATGGATGCTCCACCTGCTCCATCTCCAGAGGAAGCCTCTTGACTACCCTCCTGATTGCTCCTTTCCATTACTTGCTTCCTTGCTGATGGTCTAGCCATTGCTCTTTTAAATCCAAGTTTCTAACTCCAAAATTCCTGAGTTCAATTCTCAGTGAAAGCACCAAAATGTTAGCGCCAAAATTGGTCACTAACACCCAGATCCAAGTGAAAGTACCAAACAACAATCACAGTTCACGGGTAGGATGTATGTAGAGGATATTTAATATGAAGAATAACAGAAATTAAAATGAAAGCGGTAAAGATACGGAATATATAGTGGTTCGGCTAACTCTGGCCTACGTCCACTCCAATAATTTCTTTTTTATTGCTATAACAATCGATTACAGTTACAAAATGATAGGCTAGCCTTAGCCTTAGGGGATAGAAAGTTAGAAAGCAGGAGAGAGAATCAGGATCCATTTTCTGAACCCCCACATGCTGTATTTATAGGCAAATCCTGAGTTGTTGGGCCTTTGCGCGATTCAGGCCCACCGAGTTTGTGGCCGGTCCACATATGCCGAGCCATGTAATGCCGAGCCATCAATGCCGACCCGTTCCATGCCGAACGAAGCGTCTAGAGGAAGAATGCCGAACGAAGTCTGATAGAATAATGTCGGTCGAGGCATTTGAGTGATGCATGCCGATCGATGCTGGGGTGAGGTGTGCCGAGCGCACTTTAATGCTGAGTTCAAATGCCGAGTGGAAGATGCCGAGTGAAAGAATGTCGGACGTACTTTAATGCCGAGTACAAATGCCGAGTGGAGGATGCCGAGTGAAGGAATGCCGGACGTACTTCAATGCCGAGTACAAATGCCGAGTGGAGGATGCCGAGTGAAGGAATGTCGGATGTACTTCAATGCCGAGTACAAATGCCGAGTGGAGGATGCCGAGTGAAGGAATGCCGGACGTACTTCAATGCCGAATGATTGCCAATGCTGAACCATATTTCCTAGACCCAGACCATAGTTGATTCATCTTTATCCAATCATATTTCCATCTCCTAAGCACGTTGCGTCATCCATCCATCCAGTCGACTTGAATCCATCGTACACCAGCCTTGGCGAACGTGCAACCGATTATGTTAATCCCGCATGTCCATGGCCTGGTAAAAAGGCGGATTAACAATCCTAATCATAGCTCATTTGGATAGGGTGGTATGTTTGGAGCCAAATTGATTGGGTTGATGATGATGGGTCCAACCCAGATTGGCTGATGAGGTGAATACATCATCAGCGCCAGGTCTTCACCGAAAGTGTCCTAGATGGCCAAATCCATCCAAAACGTAGCTGTGGCTAAATCGTATAGCATGGAGTATGTAGTTATTATGTGATGATTAAAGGCATTAGGCTGTTGTTGAATTGTGTTGCTGGATTGAGCATTGTTAACTTCTTCCGCCTCTTACAACTGATTTAATAATCGTAATGCATAACAGCAACATAGGGCAGCACTTCAGTGCTAACAAATCAAGGAGAATTTGCTGGAGGTTACGGGCTACCGTTGACATCCTTTTTGTTGTGGAGATAAATGCTTTATAATAATAATTAAAATAGTGGTGAGAAAACTGAGGCACTCTCTCTCGCATTTCTAGAGAATGTAATTAAATGATTTTTCTATTTTGCATGATTATAGCTTTTGTTTTGATTTGAAGGTAAATGATGAATAGGAATTATCTGGCGAGGCCTTTCATAAAACAAGTTTTTTTTTTAGCGGATAACCATAAAATCCATAGTTTTTCAATAATTTTTGTGCTAGTATCTTCTAAATATCAGCAGGATGCCTTTTTGCTAGAGAAAGCACATCTTCGGTAGAACGCCTCTCGAAGGAGAATAGTGAGTTTCCAAACCTATGCTAGATGTTGGTGGTATAGAGAGATATTTTGATTAATTCCATATAAAGTATATTATCGACACTTAATCATAGATTTCTCATATTTAGGTGAATTCAGTGGGAGTCTACTCAGGTGTTTCCATATTCAGATAAACTAGGATATGGCCCAAATCCTAGGGCATGCTGTAATTGGCTTTAAGTCAGATTGTTTTCTCAAAATCTTTCCCTTAAATGTTTTAAGAACCACAAGAATAAACTAATTTTGAGTTCCTTTCTAAGTCTATTTTGTATGAACCGGAGGAGTGGTCATAAATAGGTAATAAGCAATCATATTGTGGATATATGTTTTTATTATAGCTTTTACACTTAGCTTTTCTTTACTATGCAATTTCAGACTATATGTTCCTTAGATCGTGTCATCCTAAGAGATCAACTAAGCAGATATGTATTTTAGAGGAGGTTTTACTTCAAAAATGAATCGATGTTAAAGACTTTGGGATTAACGATTTTTTATACTGTGAATACCCACGTCTCCCTTTTGGCTTCCTCGAAGAGTAGAAGGGAACACTCTTTTAAAAGAAATTACAATATCTCATTAAACATTGATTCGTGGCCATTTCATGATAACCTATTAGCCGGGAAATGAGATTATACTAAGTGTACCCCAGTTATCACTCTAGAGGGAGTTATTGTATCATCAAACTCAATAGTTGTGCTTTCAAGTAATGCCTTAGGCAAAGTGAGGAATAATGTCTTTCAATGCTAGACGTACTGAAAGCGGTTATTGTATCTCTTGACTTTGCCTCTACTTTGAGTTGTATTCCATTTTTATAGCAACAATTTATTATATTATTATTATTATTAAAATAGGAGCTAGAGCTTGCTATGATACACCGGCCCCATATCTTTATTTTCTTGCGTTAACATTATCAAGCATATATTATTGAGCCGAAGTGGTGGGGAGGCAGTTCGTGATGGAGTTCTTCTCAAGCGTTTCGGTTGTAACACTGTAGCCGTGAAGTGCCAAAAAAGATATATTATCCAAAAGATAATAGCCAGCAATCACAACAATTACATTGACTATCTGAAGATTGAGATTTATAGAACAGATGAAGTAACCATCAAACTACAATAGTAATTAAAGCCAAATCCCATGATAGACTTTGATGAAAAGATATTTGAACTCTTTTATTCAAACAAACGGTTTAGAATCACAATTGAGAGATAGTCATGCTCCACGCGCCTCTTCCCGCTCACTCTCTTGGCAAGATTAGGGAAGTTCTCATAGAATAGGCTTTTAACCTAAAAGCTTAAGAGGGATTGCACCTTATGAACGATAGCAAGTGATGATGAGAAACACACTTTAACATGTATTCTTATTTTTGAAATAAAGAAATTTGATTTCTCGTTCTGTTTGTTTATATATATGACTTAAGCTGGACTAGTTTTACTTTTCAAAGACCTTACTTCGAGAATTGTAAGAATCAAGGATAGGTTAATAGTGGAGCTCAAACAAAGTCAATTTTAGAAAGATTATTTTATTTTTAAGCTTTCTGATAACCTTGTTGCAAAGAGGTAGAATAAAAAGTGTCTTATTCAATGCCATATTATTGAAGAATTCTCCAAAGAAATTGAGAATTTAAATTTAAAACATTAAGGAAAGGGACTAAGATATTAAAGTTTTATAGCATTCCATTTGTGGAGATTCTTATATCGATCTCGACTTCGGAATGACCAATTTTTATAAGGAAATTGATGACTTAGAAGTAAAATTAAAAGTTGGTCAAGCATTATGTAAAACTTTGGAATCCATACATGAGAACTCAGTTTTGGGTGTTGATCCTATTATATTTATGATTTTTGCAGGAGCAGTTCATCAAATCGCACAATCTCAACATATATACGATATACTTTCCACACCTTAGTAATGCTATGTAGTATAATGCATGAATTATTTATAATATGGTAAATACTACCTGGTTTGTTGTCATTATTTTCACCTTATTTTCTTTTCATTTTGAAGGTGTCCTCTAAAGACTGATGCACTTCTTGACTTTCCATCTTATTTCATGACCCCTCTCTAGATTAAGTAAATCCAGATTTTCTGTCATTGTGATTTCTTTGAGAAACTTGTGGCAAACAACATTCTTAATTGTTATCTCAAAATTGACATATTAATCTACGTATATCATTTGTCTGGTTTAGCAAATCATTTCGCCAATTGTACAGAAAGTAATTTATTTAAAATGTTGAGATCTCATAATTATCCATGATGAGAGATGATCATGGATTGAGCTCTTTCCACTTCTCTGGAATGACTAAATTTAAATAGTAATAAGATGCATATTGCTATCAAAATCTAACATTTACTCAATAAAGAACCTGATGGGAAATCAATGTCTTAAATTTTGATGTGGTAATTCTCTGACCCATTCCTCGTTTTCAATGGAATCTTTAAAAGTTTAAAGTTTAAAGTTCCCATTTGGAGACTTTTAATGGCGACCTTCTTCTTATAATATTTTTTGACTCGGGTCAAATCACTTGAGATGAATAGAAGTCCAAAGATTTTGTACCCAGATTAGGGTTTTAAATAAGCATCGGCCTTGACATCCAAATTTAGGTGTTAATGATGGATTTTTATATGGTGCCATTCGACATAGATTTGGGTATTGGAAAATATAAAATAATTTGAAAGTCACCTTTTGGTATCCTATGTTTGATGAAGGTTAGAGTGCTAGTTTTAGCAAAAAGGAACGTCCAAATATCGGAATGCCTTTCCTTTGTAATAAGTAATAGAAGACCAGAGTATCATCTCTGATGATAGACTACATAAGACCATAAATTCATATCTGCTAACAAGATGCTAGGATCTTTAGTTTGGAATAAATAGCTAAAGTCTTGAAAGCCATATGTGGAATTAATTATTAGAGGTCCAAAATACTCAATCCTGCATTGATAAATAATAGAAAAACAGAAATCCAACCTGTCATTAAGTATCAGAAGACTAGAATACGAATCTACAAATAAGTAATAGAAGACTGGAATACCATTTCTGATAATAAGTAATAGAAGACTAGAATACCAATCTATAAATAGGTAATAGAAGAAAAGAATATCATTTTTGATAATAAGTAATAGAAGTCTAGAAAATCAATATGGTAGATGTTCATGGGAAGAAGTCAGTGGCTTCTTCCTGATTCTCTTGTTGAACGCGCCATCTTTAGGCTTTGATGATATTTTGCATGCTTTATCTTTCTCAGGCCTAAGTTTCTTTATCTTTTTTGGACTATTTCAAGAAGGGACAATTTTTTCCAATTCTTTTGCTTATTTAAGTAGTTACCATTTTAGGCGTTGCTAGTTTCTTGTAGTGTCCATTTCAGGCAGGGACTTTTCTTAGTCCGTCAGATATTTCATTCGGGTTTTCAAAGCGCTCGGCTAGCTTATTCTTAAGAAGGGCCCGTGGACTTACCCGACCAACCTCCGAGAGGTGCCTTAACTTGGCTATAGCATGAAACGGCTAAGGTCTTGTTCGGTACCTTGGTCGGGCCATAGCATGCCGGGACTAAGGCATTACCCATTCTCCCTCCAAGAGGCGCCTTATCCTGGCGAGCGTGAATTGGATAAGGGTTATTTGCTTTAACCTGGACAATTCTAACTTTCAGGCGGGTAAAGGCTTACGCCCTTCCCCTAAGAGGTTCCCTGACCTGGCCATCTTGATGAGACCGAGGGCTTTCAACCATTATTGGTAGCCTACCATTTTAGGTAATTCAAGTTTAAGGAGAATTTTACTCCAAACCATGTAGATTTCTCTTATTTTGAGAATAGAAATTTTTATTCCATAGATTGTTCAATCCTTTACAAACTGTTTAAGTTTTCCTTATCTTAGGAAGTGTCGGACCACCTTTTCAAGCAACTTGCATTGATTAGTATCATGTCCATTTATTAGATGAAAGCTGCAATATAACCCTTTAAGTCTCCTTTCATATCCTGATTTATTTTTCTAGGAAAGTCAATAACTCAGTTACTCTTTAGTTTGGATATAGATGTCTTCAATTTAGGTAGTAATATTATATTCTTTAAGAAGTCTTGAATTTTGAGTCGTTTTGACTGGCTTTTAATTCTTTCGTGGCTTGGTTCAAGTACATATTCCTGTGGAGTAAGTTTCCTTTTCATCATCTGTTGATCCTCCGTCAAGGGCCTATCTTTCAGTCTTGGAGTTTCGGTCGAAATTTCTTAGTGATCTTTATGCTTCCACTTGGTGACTCCATTATTATCCTTAGTTCTTCCGTTGTAGATTTTTCTATGCGTCTATGGTTTTCCCTTGAATGGTAAGCCTTATTTACAATCTTACTCCGTTTATGTGTAAAATTGTCATAATCCTTTATTATTTGCTTTTCAAAGATAGTCCCATGGGAATATGATTGACGGTCCTTCTCAGAAGATGTGATTATTTCCATGCTCTCCCTCAAAGCGTAAAGATTAGGATAGGGCCAATATAAAAGGGGTTTAGACTCCCTTTGCCAGGATCATAAGATTCTTCTTCCTTTTCATTTATAATCCTTAACGCTTTGAGCCTCAGTCTTTGCTATTCATCTTGATTGATTCCCTTTGTATTTGCTTGGGAAATTTTTTATAAGTGTGGCTCAGAGGACCCTTGTTCAAATCTTTTAAATCTTTTAGCCATGATTAAACCAAAGTGAAATAACTTGGCATGGGGTTAATCCAAAGGGTGGTTAAAGAATGGTAGGAAATTCAATAAGATCAGAGGTTCGAGCCCTCCTTCTAGTGCCAAAATGTTAGCCAAATTTATGGTCAACACCCCAAAGAATTCAAGAAGATGAACTTAATGGAAAATGGTAGTATACAGAATCTTTAAGGAAATCAATAAATGTTTTGTCAATACCCCAAAGTTGCTCAAAAGATGGGTTTGAGATGATCTATACAGAGAGATTGATAATCTTTGGAATTATCTTTGTATCCCTACTTATAGATAACTTTCGAATCTGACCTTTCAATGTGTTCAAAAGGCTTAGATACAGGATTAAGGAAACCTTTCGACTTTACTAGGTACAATTCCCTCTATCTTAGTTGATCTTTTGTAGGACCACCTTGTAACAACCCGCATATTTTACGATTGTATATTTAAATATTTTATTAAAGTATAGCATCGTTGGTCGGATTAAAGTTCGAAAAGCTACTTTTTGCGAACAACCGAATAATAGCCAACAATCACAAGAATTACATTGACTTTTTGAAGATCGAGATTTATAGAAAAGATGAAGTAATCATCATACTGCAATAGTAATTAAAGACAAATCCCACGATAGACTTTGATGAAAAGATGTTTGAACTCATTTATTCAAACAAATGGTTTAGAATCACAATTGAGAGATAGTCATGCTCCATGCGCCTCTTCTCGCTCGCTCTCTTGGCAAGATTAGGGAAGTTGTCATAGAATGGGATTTTAACCTAAAAGCTTAAGAGGGATTGTACCTTATTAACGGTAGCAAGTGATGATGAGAAACACACTTTAACATGTATTCTTATTTTTGAAATAAAGAAATTTGATTACTCATTCTGTTTGTTTATATATATGACTTAAGCTGGACTAATTTTACTTTTCGAAGACCTTACTTCGAGAATTGTAAGAATCAAGAATAGGTTAATGGTGGAGCTCAAATAAAGTCAATTTTACAAAGAATAATTTATTTTTAAGCTTTCAGATAACCTTATTGTGAAGGGGTAGAATAAAAAGTATCTTACTTAGTGCCATATTATTCAAGAATTCTCCAAAGAAATTGAGAATTTAAAGTTAAAACATTAAGGAAAGGGACTGAGATATTAAAGTTTTATAGCATTCCATTTGTGGAAATTCTTATATCGATTTCGACTTTGGAATGACCAATTTTTATAAGGGAATTGTTGACTTGGAAGTAAAATTAAAAATTGGTCAGGCATTATGTAAAACTTTGGAATCCATACATGAGAAATCAGTTTCGAGTGCTGATCCTATAATATTTATGATTTTTACAAGAGCGGTTGATCGAATCACAATAATCTCAACATATATACAATATACTTTCCATACCTTAGTAATGCTATGTAATATAATGCAATGAATTATTTATAATATGGTAAATACTACCTGGTTTGTTGTCATTGTTTGCATCTTATTTTCTTTTCATTTTGAAGATGCCTTCTAAAGACTGATGCACTTCTTGACTTTCCATCTTAGTTCATGGCCCTCTCTAGATTAAGTAAACCCAGATTTTCTGTCATTGTGATTTCTCTGAGAAATATGTGGCAAACAACATTCTTAATTGTTATCTCAGAATTGACATATTAATCTACGTATATCATTTGTCTTGTTAGAAAACCATTTCGCCAATTGTATGGGAAGTAATTCATTTAAAATGTTGAGATCTCATAATTATCCATGATGAGAGATGATCATGGATTGAGCTCTTTCCAATTCCTTGAAATGCCTAAAATTAGTTAGTAATAAGATGCATATAGCTATCAAAATCTAACATTTACTCAATAAAGAACCTAATGGGACATCAATGTCTAAAATTTTGATGTGGTAATTCTCAGACCCATTCCTCTTTTTCAATGGAATCTTTAAAAGTTAAAAAGTCTAAGTTCCCATTTGGAGAATTTTTATGGCGACCTTCTTCTTATAATATTCTTTGACTTGGGTCAAATTACTTGAGATGAATAGAAGTCTAAAGATTTTTTACCTAGATTAGGGTTTTAAATAAACATCAACCTTGACATCCAAATTTAGGTGTTAATGATGGAGTTTTATATGGTTCCATTCGGCTTAGATTTGGGTATTGGAAAATATAAAATAATTTGAAAGCCACTTTTTGGTATCCTATGTTTGATGGAGGGTTAGAGTGCCAGTTTTAGCAAAAAGGAACATCAAAATATCGGAATGCCTTTCCTTTGTAATAAGTAATAGAAGACCAGAGTATCATCTGTAATGATAGACTACATAAGACGAGAAATTCATATCTGCTAAAAATATGCTAGGATCTTTAGTTTGGAATTAATAGCAAAAATCTTGAAAGCCATATGTGGTAATTAATTAATAGAGGTCCAAAATACTCAATCCAACATTGATATTTAGTAGAAAACCAGAAATCCAACCTGGCATTAAGTATCAGAAGACTAGAGTACGAATCTAGAAATAAGTAATAGAAGACCGGAATACCATTTTGGATAATAAGTAATGGAAGACTAGAATACCAATCTGGAAATAAGTAATAGAAGACCAGAATATCATTTCTGAAAATAAGTAATAAAAGACCAAAAAATCAATATGGTAGATGTTCATGGGAAGAAGTCAGTGAGTTCTTCCTGATTCTCTTGTTGAATGCGCCATCTTCAGGCTTTGATGATATTTTCCATGCTTTATCTTTCTCAGGCCCGAGTTTCTTTATCTTTTTTAGCCTATTTCAGGAAGGGACACTTTTTTCCAATTCTTGTGCTTATTTAAGTAGTTACCATTTTAGGCATTGCTAGTTTCTTATAGTGTCCATTTCAGGCAGGGACTTTTCTTAGTCCGTCAGATATTTCATTCGGGTTTTCAGAGCGCTCGACCAGCTTATTCTCAAGTAGGGCCCGAGGACTTACCCAACCACCCTCCAGGAGGCGCCTTAACTTGGCTATAGCATGAAACGGCTAAGGGCTTGTTCGGTAACTTGGTCGGGCCATAGCATACCGGGACTAAGGCATTACCCGTTCTCCCTCTAGGAGGCGCCTTATCCTGGCCATCGTGAATTGGATAAGGGTTATGTTGCTTTAACCTGGACATTTTTGACTTTCAGGCGGGTAAAGGCTTACGCCATCCCCCCAAGAGGTTCCCTGACCTGGTCATCTTGATGCGACCGAGGGCTTTCTAACATTGTTGGTAGCCTACCATTTTAAGTAGTTCAAGTTTAAGGATAATTTTACTCCAAACCAGACTTCTCTTATTTTGAGAATAGAAATTTTTATTCCATAGATTTTCCAATCCTTTACAAACCGTTTAAGTGTTCCTTATCTTAGGAAGTGTAGGACTACCTTTTCAAGCACCTTGCATTGATTAACATCGTGTCCATTTATTAGATGAAAGTTTCAATATAACCCTTTAAGTCTCCTTTCATATCCTTATTTATTTTTCTGGGAAGGCCAATAACTCAGTTACTCATTAGTTTGGATATAGATGTCTTCAATTTAGGTAGTATGATTATATTCTTTAATAAGTCTTGACTTTTGAGTCGTTTTGACTGGCTTTTAATTCTCTTGTGGCTGGGTTCAAGTACATATTCTTGTGGAGTAAGTTTCCTTTTCATCATCTGTTGATCCTCTGTCAAGGGCCTTTCTTTCAGTCTTGGAGTTTCGGTCGAAAATTTCTTAGTGATCTTTATGCTTCCACTTTGTGACTCCATTATTATACTTAGTCCTTCCGTTGTAGATTTTTCTGTGCGTCTATGGTTTTCCCTTGAATGGTGAGCCTTATTTACAATCTTACTCCACTTATGTGTAAAACTGTCATAATCCTTTATTATTTGCTTTTCAAAGATAGCCCCATGGGAATATGATTAATGGTCCTTCTCAGAAGATGTGGTTATTTCCATGCTCTCCATCAAAGCGTAAAGATTGGGATAGAGCCAATATAAAAGGGGTTTAGACTCCCTTTATTAGGATTATAAGATTCTTCTTCCTTTTCATTTATAATCCTTAAGGCTTTGAGCCTCAGTCTTTGCTCTTCATCTTAATTGGTGCCCTTGATATTTTCTTGGGAAATTTTTTATAAGTGTGGCTCAGAGGACCCTTGTTCAGATCTTTTAAATCTTTTAGACATGATTAAACCAAAGCGAAATAACTTGGCATGGGGTTAATCCAAAGGGTGGTTAAAGAATGGTAGGCAATTCAATAAGGTCGGAGGTTCGAGCCTTCCTTCTAGTGCCAAAATATTAGCCAAATTTATGGTCAACACCCCAAAGAATTCAAGTAGATGAACTTAATGGATAATGGCTGTATACAGAATCTTTAAGGAAATCAATAAATGTGATAACCCGGATTTATGGATATTTGTAATTGATAATATAATTGGTTTAATTAATAGAAATACTGAATTATAGATTGAACGAATGAATCTGATCAAATAAATATTTATGTTTGTAATTGACTGTGTGTATATATATAGATTTAAAAAAAAAAAATTGATTACAAATTTAATTTGTGTTGCTTAATACATACATATATTTAAGTTGATTTCAAAATTGGACTTTATATTGAAATGAATTTGAATTTGGATTTAAATTTAAAATCTAAAAGATAATATCTCAAAATAAATTGGATTTAAGATAATGTTTCAAATTTATACATATATATATATATATATATATATATATATAAAAATAAATTGAGAATAGGAAGCTTTGTTTGAATTTAATCTAATGATTTTCAAAACGGGTATTTAAAATAAAATGGAGCAAAGTGAGATTTAATAGGGGATTCATGCTTTATTTAAATATATATTGGTTGTGTATATATATATATATATATATATATATATATATATATATATATAAAGGTGTTAAGCATAAAAGAAACATAAGTATAATAGAAATTTTATATATAAGTGTAAAAGTAATAAAAATAAAGGTTTTCTTTTACATTTGTAAGGTAATAAAAACATGTATTGACATGTGTAAGTTAAAATAGCATGCAAGAAACAAATGGCAACATTTGTTTTCTTAAAATTAAATTAGGTAAGTTAGTGTTTTTAAAAAAATGAATTAAAATGAATGGAAACAAAGAAAAGAAAAAAGCAAAGATGAAAATCATGTTAAATTTATCTCAGCAAACCTGAAGCAAAAAAAATTCAAGGTACAAATCAAAATTCTGCCCAATTCATTATACAATCGAATCCAGATCAAACAAGATCAGCTCAATAACCTAAAATCAAACTAAGAATCAGATACGAGTTGAAAGAAAATCAGATCACCTAAATGATCAAGCAAGTCAGAGCAAAATTCAAAGTTCGGTTCTAATTCAAAGGCTTAAATCATTTTCCAGGCTTACTCTCTGTTCGACTTCAAGAGGTGAGTAGACTTTTAAATTAAAAGCTTAACTAAACTATAGCTCGTTGCATGTGAAAATTTGATGCAGCACAGGATGTGGGTTCGGTTGCCTTAAGTCACGAAGTGCATGATGACTTACGACCTAACGTGCTAAATGATGCAGCGCAATATGAAAGGCCGTGTGCGTTAGGTTGCTTGCGACCTAACGATGATGCAGTGAAACAGGAGGCAGCTCTTGAGTTATGCCATAGGTCGCTAACGTGCTACGGCCTAACAAAGCCACAACCTAACCAGATAAGTAATGTAACACATTGTGAAGCCGAGTTAGGTCGCTCAGATCTTAGGTCGCTGCCGCATTCTGCTCTAAGCCGTTGCTTTCTTAAGTCGCATTAAGCAGGTGCCCTTATGTCACTCAAGTGCTAGGTCGCGTGAAGATTTCCAGAAGCTATTTTCTTAAGTCGCTGCTGTCTTGGGTCATTAGTTTGTTGAGTCGTTTGTTCATAGGTCGTGTGTTGTATATTTCTTGTGTTGTATCTGCTGTAGTTTGTACATATAGGTCGCATGTGTTGTAGCTCGTGCAGTGCTAAGTCGTGCAGTTTTAGGTCGTTAACGACCTATGTTAGGTCGGTCACTTGTAGGTCGTGAAAGGTTGTGTAGTAATCTTTATAAATAGAGAGGTGATGGTCATTTGTAAGGAGGTTGATTTTGAATAAACTTTGTTTTGAGTGCTTTGTGCCTCTTTTGAAATTGCAAGTTGATCGTTGTCTCCTTTCTCCATTTTTGGTTATTCGAGTGCGCTCGAATCAACGGATTTGAAGCCGACTCACGGAATCTCATGCGCGAGATCAACGTAGAAGAGTCGTAGATCTTTTAACACGGTATCGTGCGCGATCAACGTGTGGGAGATAGCTAGAATTCGGTATCTCTCGAGATCAACGAATTTGGGCCTTCGGTATTTTCAATCCATCGATTCATACTTTTCATCGTTGCATCCATTTCTTGAATATCTGTTGTGTCAGTTTTGGTATCAGAGCTTGACTTAGCCAATCATAGCTAAGCCGAGTCCTTGGAGCCAAGGAGAAGAGTTTGAAGAGTCAAGGCCGAGCTAAATCAAGCAAAGCCGAGATAAGTGAAGTGTTGTCCAGTTTCAAGCCGAGCCGAGAGTAGGTTCAATAAAGCAGCCGAGTTATTGAAGATTGTTTGATCCAACAATGCCGCCGAGAAGAGCTAATCGTCATCAAAATGTTGAAGTGTTGTATAGAAGAGAAGAAGCTGAGAAAATGGAACAACACATCAACGAAAAATTTGACGAAGATATTGGGAAGTTAGAGAAGTTGATGATTGCTATGAATCAAAGTCAAAGGAGAAGGTCGCCAGTCTCGAACCATGGAGGAAACAGAGTTTCGCCATCGGTTACGGAAGCGAGGAGGGTGTTGCCACAATCTTATCGAGAAAGAAGTGAATCATCATTTTCATTGAGACGAGATCATCATGAGTATAGACATGAAGAGAGAAGAACTCCATGAGAGTTTGGAGGTGAGCCATGTCATGATGTTGAAAGACATAGTAGAAGAGATATGCGTGATCATAGAGATGTTGATGGACGAGATCGGTATCGAAGTACATTTGATTATGATGAAGATGGTGATAGATATAGTGTTCATTATTGAGATCGAGACCAAGTACGAAATCACTATCGGGAGGTAGAAGATGATCATAAATGGGAGTCGAGGATGAAGATTGAAATTCCAGAATTCGAAAGGGGAATGATTGCGGAAGAATTTCTGGATTGGTTATCTAATGTTGAAGAAATTTTTGACTTCAAAGAAGTTCCTGAGCATCGTAGAGTTAAGTTGGTTGCTACAAGATTGAGGGGGAGAGCTATGGCATGGTGGCAGCAAACTAAACTTACACGGGAGAGAATGGGAAAGTCAAAGATTGAATCATGGGAGAAGATGAAGAAATTGATGAAGGCTACTTTCTTGCCTTATAATTATCAATCTCTTATGTATCAGCGATCGCAGAACTTGAGACAGGGAACAAAGTCTGTGAATGATTATGCGGATGAATTTTATCAACTGATTGCGAGGAATGATATCATGGAGACAGAGGAACAGCTGACTGCTAGATTTGTTGGAGGGTTGAGAATGCAGATTCAAGATATGGTGAATATGTTTGATCCGAGATCTGTTGCAGAAGCACACCAGAAAGCACTTGTTTGGGAGAAACAAGGGAGACGAGGAGGTGGTGTGTTTACGAATTCCAACAACCAGAATAAGGGTTCTAATAGCAGTGCTAATGTTTCCAAGATAGTCAATAAACCAGTTGTTAGTGAAGTCGCTAAAGCTAAGCCTAACAACAATTTCAAGTGCTATAACTGTTAGGAGTTTGGTCACAAAAGCAATGAATGTCCAAAGCCTAAGAAGCGAGTGATGGTTGCTGAGGCTGAGGATGAGGATGTTGGTGAAGGTTATTCTAGTCCAGTTGAGGGAAATCAACAGGATATCGCGTCGGGAGATGAAGGATGTAATCTAGTTTTGCGGATATCGTGTTTGACACCGAAGCAGGAAGATGAGGCTAGTTGATTGAGGAGTAATATCTTTAAGTCGACATGCACTATACTGGGGAAGGTTCGTAAATTTGTGATTGACGCGGGAAGTTGTGACAACATCATTTCTAACGAAGCTGTGAGAAAGTTGAAGTTGAAGGCAGAGAAGCATCCAAATCCTTACAAGTTAGTGTGGTTAAGGAAAGGAGGAGAGGTGAAGGTGGACAGGCGAGTTCATGTTCCATTTTCAATTGGGAAGAAGTATAAAGACGAGATCTGGTGTGATGTGGTGGAGATGGATGTTTGTCACTTGCTTTTGAGAAGACCATGGCAGTATGACTGAGCAGTGCAGCATGATGGACGAACCAATAGCTACAGCTTTATGTTTGAGGGTACTAAGATCATTTTAGTTCCGAAAGAGACAGCAAGAAGAGAGCAAGTCAGAAGAGATTGAGGAACTGAAGACTTTGTTGACTTTGAAGGAGTTTGTTGGAGAAGTAGAGGAGAGTCCAGAGGTGTTCTTGTTGATTGGACATGAAACTACTGAATCTGTTGAAGTTCCAGAGGGAGTCAAGCCAGTATTGGAAGAATTCAGAGACGTGTTTCCTGAAGAGTTGCCAAAGGTGTTACCACCGTTGAGAGATATTCGGCATCAGATTGATCTTGTGCCAAGGGCAGTATTACCTCACAGGCCACATTACAGGATGAGTCCTAAGGAGCATGAGGAACTGAGAAGGCAGGTGGAGGAGTTGTTAGAACAAGGGCGTGTTCAGGAGAGCTTGAGTCCTTGTGCAATGCCAGCCTTATTAGTACCGAAGAAGGATGGTTCGTGGAGGATGTGTGCGGACAGTCGGGCTCTAAACAAGATCACTGTGAGATACAGGTTTCCTATGCCGAGATTCGATGATTTGATTGATCAATTGACCGGGGCTGTTGTGTTCTCAAAGATTGACCTGAAGAGTGGATACCATCAGATTCGTATTAGACCGGGTGATGAGTGGAAGACTGCTTTTAAAACTAGGGAAGGTCTATACGAATGGCTGGTTATGCCGTTTGGCTTGTAAAATACTCCTAGTACTGTTATGAGAGTGATGAACCAGATTTTTAGACCTTTTATTGGGAAGTTCGTAGTAGTTTACTTTGACGATATTTTGATCTATAGTGGGATTATGGAAGAGCATATCCAGCATTTGCGAGAAGTGCTGTTTATTCTACGACAGGAGCAATTCTATGCAGCAGCGAAGGAGTGCGTGTTCATGACGCATAGTGTTTTGTTTCTGGGATATGTTCTGTCAAAGGAGGGTATTCAAGTGGATGAAAGCAAAGTGGAAGCTGTCAGGAGTTGGCCACAACCCAAGACAATTACTAAAGTGAGGAGCTTTCATGGGTTCGTATCTTTTTATCGAAGATTTATTCCACATTTCAGTAGCGTGATGGCACCGGTTACTGATTGTATGAAGGGGAAGCAATCTTCATAGTCAGAGGAAGCAGGATTTGCTTTTGAGCAAATCAAGAAACTTTTGACGACAGCACCAATTCTAGTTTTGCCGGATTTTCAGTTGTTGTTTGAGTTACATACTGATGCATCGAAGGTTGGGATTGGACGGGTGTTGAGTCAGAAGGGGCGTCCTATTGCTTATTTCAGTGAGAAACTTTCTGGAGCAAAGATGAGATATAATACTTATGATGTGGAGTTTTACATGATTGTTCAAGTTGTGAAGCACTGGAGGCATTATCTCTTTCGGAAGGAATTTGTTCTTTATACTGATCATGAGGCGTTAAAGCACTTGCAAGGGCAGGACAAGAAAACAGCAAGGCAGGCATCGTGGATTGCATACTTGCAGCAATTTACATTTGTAGTGAAACATAATTCGAGAATTACGAATCACGTGGCAGATGCATTGAGCAGGAGAAATCATTTATTGACTACAATGAAAGTTGAAGTGAACGGGTTTGATGTGTTGCCAGAATTGCTTGTGGATGATCCTTACTTTGCGAAGATGGTAGATGAAGTCAATAAAGGGAAGATGGATGAGTATATTTTGGTGAATGGTTTTCTGTTCAAGGGAAATCAATTATGTATACCTGAGAGAAGTTTGCGAATGAAGATTGTAAAGGAGTTACATGAAGAAGGCCATGTAGGTAGAGATCGTACATTGCAATTGATTTCTCAATCTTATTTTTGGCCTTCCATGAGAAAAGAAGTTGAAAGATTTGTGGAGAGATGTCACATATGTCAAGTTTCCAAGGGAACAACTAAGAATGCGGGATTATATATGCCATTACCTATGCCTACCAGACCGTCGCTTGATATCAGCATGGATTTTGTTTTGGGTTTGCCAAGAACTCAGCGAGGAAAGATTCCATATATGTGGTGGTAGATAGATTTTCGAAAATGGCACATTTCATAGCATGTAAGAAGACCGCTGATGTAGTCCGGGTTGCTCAGTTATTCTTTAAGGAAATTTATCGATTGCATGGGTTGCCTGAGACCATTGTTTCCGACAGGGACACTCGATTCTTAAGTCATTTTTGGATGAATTTGTGGAAGATGGTTGGAACGAAGCTGAATTTTAGTAGCGCCTATCATCCGCAAACAGATGGGCAAACAGAAGTGGTGAATAGATCACAGGGAAATTTGCTGAGATGTCTTGTGAAAGATAATTTAAAGAGCTGGGATATGAAGTTCTGTTAAGAAGAGTTCGCACATAATCACGTTGTTAATCGGAGTACTGGTTTTAGTCCATTTCAAGTTGTTTATTCAGCAATTCCAAAGGGTCCGTTGGATTTGACGACAGTGCCAATTCAGAAAGGAGTTATTAAACGAGCTAGTGATTTTGTGAATAAGTTGCAACAATGCCACAAAGCTGTACAGCAACGATTGCTTAAGGCAAATGAGAAATATAAGTAATCAGCAGATGTTAAACGACAAAGTGTTGAATTCAAAGAAGGAGATTTTGTGTATGCAGTGTTGACTAAGGATTGATTTCCTGTTGGTACTTACAACAAACTAGCTGCTAGAAAAATTGGTCCTTTGGAAATCTTAAAGAAAATCAATGATAATGCATATCAGTTAAAGTTGCCAGATCATGTTCATACTGCAGACGTTTTTAACGTCAAACATTTAATTCTGTTTCATGGGAATGAGCCTATCGAGGAGGAGGAAGGTGCAAATTCGAGGTCGAATTCTTGTCAACCGGGGGAGGATGATGCAGCATAGGATGTGGGTTCGTTTGCCTTAAGTCGCGAAGTGCATAACGACTTACGACCTAACGTGCTAAATGATGCAGTGCAATGTGAAAGGTCGTGTGTCTTAGGTCGCTTGCGACCTAACGATGATGCAGTGAAACAGGAGGCAGCTCTTGAGTTATGTCATAGGTCGCTAACGTGTTACGACCTAACGAAGCCATGACCTAACGAGATAAGTAATGTAACACATTGTGAAGCCGAGTTAGGTTGCTTAGATCTTAGGTCGCTGCCGCATTCTACTCTACGCCGTTGGTTTCTTAAGTCGCATGAAGGAGGGGCCCTTATATCGCTCAAGTGCTAGGTCGCGTGAAGATTTCCAGAAGCTATTTTCTTAAGTCCTTGGTGTCTTGGGTCGTTAGTTTGTTGAGTCGTTTGTTCATAGGTTGTGTGTTGTATATTTCTTGTTTTGTATCTGCTGTAGTTTGTGCATATAGGTCGCATGTGTTGTAGCTTGTGCAGTGCTAAGTCGTGCAGTTTTAGGTCGTTAACGACCTATGTTAGGTCGGTCACCTGTAGGTCGTGAAAGGTTGTGTTGTAATCTATATAAATAGAGAGGTGATGGTCATTTGTAAGGAGGTTGATTTTGAATATACTTTGTTTTGAGTGCTTTGTGCCTCTTTTGAAATTGGAAGTTGAGCGTTGTTTCCTTTCTCCATTTTTGGTTATTCGAGTGCGCTCGAATCAACGGATTTGAAGTCGATTCACGAAATCTCGTGCGCGAGATCAACGTAGAAGAGTCGTAGATCTTTTAACGCGGTATCATGCGCGATCAACGTGTTGGAGATAGCTAGAATTCGGTATCTCTCGAGATCAACGAATTTGGGCATTCGGTATTTTCAATCCATCGATTCATAATTTTCATCGTTGTATCCATTTGTTGAATATCAGCCGCGTCAAAATTTCTATGATAACTGATGCTAGCTTGAGGATATTTATGTGACTTTCTGTATGAAAGTTGAAATATGTGATTAAGATATGTGTGCATGTTCTGTGCTACCCTGTTCCTGATACAGGATTTAAAATTTTGAAACAAAATTTTAATTCCTTTATCTGATCTTTGTCAAGCTTGGATTTCAAGCAATTTAGTTAAGTTTTTAGCTTGATCTAAGATTTAAAAATATGTACCAATGTTTTAAAATTTAAAAAATATGCTAAAGTCTGGGAATACAGTGATAAATCATAGTATCTTGATAAAACCAAATGATTAATTTTATGGAATCAAGTTTACATCTTGAATCATCACTGGAAACCATGATTTTTAAAACAAAAATCAAGATTTTTAGTAATTAGGTGAAAGAGGATTTCAGTGTTGACTGGAAAGAGAGTTTTTGGGATTCTCTGGTGATCGGCCGTCGTTGGAGGTTCGAGATTTTGTCTCGAGGAGGAAGGATGTATGACGTGGCTAAGAAAAATGTTTGGAGGCGGAAATGATGGACGTGATGTCGGCGGTGAGGTGATCTAGTCCATAACCCTAGAATTGGTCGAATTGGAAGATTTGATCATCTCTCTCTCTCTCTCTCTGGTGCATCGAGTGTAATGGGACCTTGAGGATGGGTTCGTGGCAGATAGGTGAAGAGGTGGCTGGAGTTACAATACCTATGGTGGTTGGAGGAAGGTGATCGAGGCTTTTCTTTTGAAGTTATGGGTTTCAGTTTTCAACTTTCTAGCTCGATTTTGATTCGAGACATGTGAATGATTTTGGGTGATCGGACATTGGTGCTACGGTAAGGTTTGATGCGTTGAAGTTATCTGTGGTGATCACCGACGTCGAAGTTCACTGTGCAGGTGCACAAGGTGGTGGAACATCTGATGTTGGTGTAGGGTTTTACTCGTAACACTGCTCGAGTATTTGGGAAGAAAACTCAAGAGTAAACTCGAGTGAAATTTGGTGTTAAAGAGCTATAGGTTTTTAAACTTAAATTTAGACTAAGTTTTTAAAATGGGTAGAAAAGTGGATTGACTTGGGAATGGGTCCGAGTGGGCTTGGGTAAAACCAGAAGCAGCTTTTTGAACAGTTTTAAAATAATTTAAATCAAATTGTTTTTGAAAATTAAAGTTAAGTTTAGATTAAACTTTTGTATAAACTTACCTTATATATACTAATCATTTCTTAAACAATTTGTCATTAAGTTTTAAAGGTTGTTTAAATTAAATTTTGTTAAATGAAATTTAAAGTGATTTTGAACATTAATTTAAAATGTAAGTTTAAGATTTTGTAAAAGTAAATTTTAAAATACAAATTGTAATTAGTTTTGAAACCTCTACATGATAATGTTTTAAGTTATTTAAGGAAGTTTGGTTTTGTTAAGTTTAAAATTATCAAGTTAAATGGTTATTTTATTTCAAGTCTTAATTAAAGGATTTAATTAAGTAAAGATTAATTAAAATGTTAAAATGTTTAAAAATGTTAATGTAAAATGTTTTTAACTTAAGATGATGGAGGGTTAATGTCTTGAAATTAACTAAGTTAATTGTGGAAATTAGGTAAAATTTAACTAGTTTGATTAATTAACTATAAAAGATTTATTAAGTGATAAATTAAGAGGTAATTAGCTAATTAATGATAAATTAATTATAGGAAGAATTATGGATTAATTAATTTGTATTAAGAAATATTAATTAATAATTAAGGTTATTAATCAATAGATAATGGATAATTAATCGGTTAATTAAAGGTTAATTAATTGATTATAAAAGTAATTAAGGATTGGTTACTTTGAAATAAAGTAGATTAATTAATTGATTGATAAGATAATCAAGGAGTGATTAATTAAGTAAATGTTGAAATTAATCAATATTTTTTTTAACAGGTTTAGGTGATAAATTCATAGGTAATTAATTTAATTTAAGGTAATTAAATTAATTATAACATGGATTTATAATTCCTGTTTACGGATGTTCGTTTGTGTAGAATGTTTGAATGATATCTATGGGATGATATCTATTGGATTGTATCTATTAGATGATATGTGGTAATATTCTATTGTTATGATTTTTGATATATCAATAATAAATGTGTGATATTTATCTACATTAAATGCTGTGTGAATTCAGTAAATGTATTGAATTGAATTGAATTAAATTGTTTAAACCTTTAAAACAACTTGGCCTTTAAGATACGGTTTGATTTCGAAGGGACCAGAGTCGGGTATCAGCGAATATCCGAAACCACTTCGATTATTTAAAGATTGATATGTGAAATCAATAGGCTGGGATGGAATGATTTAAGTGAATTGGACTATTTATCTAAGTTTGGTACTTTGAAATTGATGTGTGAAATATGTTGTCTTTAGCAAAATTGTGAATTTGTAAAATTAACATTAGTTACCCCGGTTTTATATAAGTTGTATGCTTTTGTATTCCATGTTAGTTGGGTTTACTCACGCTGGTTTCCAGCCTGACCCGAGTGTTACTTTGATGCAATGCTCGGGTCAGACCGAATATTACAACTTTTCATGTAAGGACGTTCTGGAGTTCAGGAGGCGAGCTGGATGGCAGGAACGTATGGAGCGTTTTCCGTTGTGCGTATTATTGCTGATTATATGGGACATGTTTTTTTAAACTGTCCAATGTTGTGTAAATGTTGTAACTTTGATGTATAAAAATATTCGTGTACTGATACAGTTCTTCTTTGTAAAACTGTTATTTGTGTGATATTATATTTTGATCCGCTGCGAATGTGAGGTTTCTATGTTTTGGTGTTTTTGTTTCTTCTTTTTCTACCATCTCTTCTTCTTTTTCATAACATTCTGGAATTTTCTGGATACAAGAATTCCGGGTCGTTATAATAAATGTTTTGTCAATACCCCAAAGTTGCTCAAATGATGGGTTTGAGCTGATCTGCACAGAGAGATTGATAATCTTTGGAATTATCTTTGTTTCCCTACTTATAGATTACTTTCAAATCTGACCTTTCGATTTGGTCAAAAGGCTTAGATACAGGATTAAGGAAACCTTTCGAATTTGCTAGATTGGCATACAATTGCCTCTATCTTAGTTGATCTTTTGTAGGACCTCCTTGTAACAACATGCATATTTTACGGTTGTATTTTTAAATATTTTATTTAAGCAAAGCATCGTTAGACGAATTAAATTACAAAAGATACTTTTTTCAAACAGCTGAATTAGGACTCGAGACCATTCCCATTGAGTTCAAAATGGCGTTTCCGACCTTTTTAAGTATAAACATTGATATGTTTGGAGTTGGCGTGAATTTTGACATATTCACTTAGGGCTTTGGGTTTGGTTTCAGCCCAATAACCTAACTTAAGACTCTAGCTCCACCCCTACTCCTCTTCATCCATTTCATTTCTATTTCCTAACACTTCAAGCTTAGGAACAATGGGGGAAGAGATTGGAAATTAAAATTCCCAAGCCCTAGCTTCTTTGCAAATACAAGTTTTAGATCCAAAAATCAAAGAGAAGTTTAGGTAAACATCTCCTTCTTCTTCTCCATCTCAATCTCTCTCCAATTCCAGAAATTCCCCATAACCTAATTTGGGAAACTTTGGCTTATGATCTTGGATTGGAGCTTTTAGAGTTGGGATTGAAGAGTGGTTGATCCTCCTTTGTTTTCAAGCTTCTCCTTCCTTGTTTTTGTGTAAAAGGTGAGATATTTATCTCACATCCATGTCTATAACTATCATTATTGTTAGGTATGAATTCCTAACATCTATTCATGTTCATTTTTAAATTGATTTGGCGAACATTTCAATTTTTGGTGTTTTGAAGACAAAAACTTTAAAAATCGTAGCTTTGATATATGAACATGCTTTTGGTGATGTATCGAAGAGCTTATAGGGCTGGGTTGTTGATTGGCATAAACCCCTAGCGCCCATTGCTCGTTCGTTCGCAAATTGTTGAGAGTTTGCTCTTCATTGTGATAGGCTGGAAATACTGGGAAACAAGGTCCAGTCAATTGGCTCTCTGAGTCCAGTCGACAGACTTGGAACCCGAGAGTTTTCCAGGCATTGGGCCAGCCGACTGAACTCAATGTCCAGTCGACTGACCTGCTTGCTTCAGCCCAGCTTGCCTATTTTGCTTGAGATTCCAATTTTTATCGATTCGAATTAATCCTATTTGTTGTTATCATTTATCATCGACTGCGATGACTTCTTTTTTGGGATTTTTGAGAATATCCATTTTGATGGATTCGAAATCGAATTCTATGGATTTGATTCACGTATTCATATGTGAATTTTTGGCGATTGATTGTTTCTACAATTGTTTCCGTGACTTGTCACTTTTAAATACAAAGGTTTCTATACTAGTAGTAAATATTTAAACTCTTTCTCAAAGATGATTTCAACTTTATTTTTAATACAAAGCTTGTTTACAAAACCGTTTTCCAATCTATTAGTGTACACAAACCATTACCTCATTCGTTTGAGAAAACTAATTGAACAGCTAGGTAAAACTAGTGGTATGAAACGCTTGCGTTTACTTCGTCGGTTAATTTTTGGACTTGTACGATTGATACTCTTGTGACAGCTTTCGAGTGGAGACCATAATTTGTTTGTAAAATTTAAGTTAAGCCAGTGGTTATGGGACATGAAGCTAAACTAATTTATTTACTAGCTTAGTGTAAATGACACTTCTTGATGATCGATGATGATCATTTTTGTGGTTTAGACTAGCGATATGCAATTTGTCTTTGTCCGCCTGGGGGGCCGTACACCGTTTTGGAGTTTCGGCTCAAATTGGTGGGGTAGCGACCCATGGTCTTCGGGCCGTTTGTGGAGCTTCGGCTCAAAGGTCTTTGGGCCGTTTGTGGAGCTTCGGCTCAGCGACCATGGAATAGCGTTCTGTTTGTGATGCACGTGTTGGTTAGTTTTCATGCTCCCATTTGTGATAGGCCTGCCCCTTTTGTGATTTCTAGATTTCTAAATTGATGATTTCTAAAATTTGTGTTTCACCAACTTTAGTGATTTACATTAATAAGCTTTATTAATATTTGTGGTTTGCTGGATATGGTAAAGAATATGACATTCTTTCTGCTGTTATGAAATTTTTGAGATTTGGTATGATTTTTGTTGTTGTTAAATGTATACTTTTCATAGTATGGCATTATTGTTATCATACGTTTTTGTGATATCTCCTATTCTATCTCATTTTATCTGATATTTATAGTTAGACTGATCCGTTTATTATTTTCCTATTAGATAATACTCGGGTCAGACCGAGATGTTACAGGTGCTTCTGCTTGAATCCTCTTTTGGGAACATTATTTGACTTTTGACTAACTACTCTAGTCTAGTAGTTTTTGTTGTTATACGTTCGAGATAGAGACTCCTTGATGTATACTTATTCTTTTATCATGCACTTATACCTATTCTTTTGCGATATTGTGGATCCTATTTGACCACTACTATGATGTACACTTCTATGTGTTATATTCATATCTGTTTCCGCCTTTGTGATATGGATATCTGTGACTGATTTGTGTTATACTTATTTCTATATTTGTTTCCAAAGATCATATAGCCACTGTGTAGTAGATTTGAGTTTGTAGCACTATGTTGGATCTTCTCTTGAAATATGCATGTTATACTATCTAACATATCGGTGCTCGCACAAAGCAATTACACGGATGGTCGCTCCTCAATAGCCTTATTCATTGTGCTAGTTGATGGCATTACTCCGTAGTGTCCTTGGCTAGCATGAGTATAAAGGTGGGGCGCCACAGCTTGATATTAGAGCCAAACTTTGGAACAATGTAGAATAATCTAGCAAGGATCATTGTCCTAAGTCGTTCTTAGGAATCGTGCTTTAGGATTTATCCGAGTCATAGGACCCGTTCTATCCTTATTTTCTTTTATGATGCCCTGTTTTATCAATCATGATTGTTTGACATTCACTTTATGAATAAACTTTTTCCTCTTCTTTCTTTCTTTCTTTCTTAAAGAAGAGAAATAGTTAGACCAGGCCGTTCGAATGCCGGTCAATCTAGTGCCACTCCTCAGGATGGAGTATTTATGTATGCCCAACAGCTTCTAAATCTTGTAAAGAATGCTCAAGATGTCAGACCCATTCCAGAGCCTACTCACCCAAAATTCGGATTTGCATGCCTGTGCAGTGATTATACGAATTTGGGTGGAAAGCCGTTTCAGGGGTTCCGAAAGCGTTATTGAAGTCCAAGCTTGGCTTAGAACATGCGATCGTATCTTTGCTCGCATGAATCTTACTAGCCTTCATCAAGTCCAAGCGGCTTCTAGTATGCTCCAAGAAAGAGCATTAGATTGGTATGAGCTTCTGACTTATAAAATTATTGAAGCAGATCTTACTTGGGAGCAATTCTACAAACGATTCAAATTAAAATTTGTGCCGAAAACTGAAAAAGTAACTTTGGCCCGGCGTTTCATAGACCTTGTTCAAGGTGAATCTTCTGTGACGGACTACGCGGCATCTTTCGAATCTCATTCTAAATACGGGGTTGAATATATAAATACTCCATTGAAGAAAAATCAGAGGTTTGTCTATAGCTTGAATAAGAATCTCCAAAAGCCATTACTTCTGAAATTAGAAGTTGATTTTGAACAGCTTATTGATATCGCTCTTCGACTTGAAGAGGCAGATAAGAAGAGTGATGTTGAAGTTGTGGGTACCAAACTGAGCTTCATTAACAACAAGAAGAGGCCTAGTAAGTTCAAGGGTCCTTATCCCAATATGAAAGCGAAATAGGTAGCAAAGACTCCAACTTCTAGCCATGGAGAATGTTACAATTGTGGTTCTAAGGACCTTTATGCAAATAAGTGTTCAAAGCCCCTTACTTGTCGCTATTGCAAAAGTTCGGGCCATTATATATCTTCCTGTCCCAAGCTTCAAAGCAAGAACGAGGGAAAGCTAAATGTGGTGAAGCCCCTAGTAACTCTTCTCGTGATCAAGGTATTTCTCATTCTATCCTTGATGGTATTATTATGTTCCGTGATTAACCTATTCAAGTTCTTTTTGATACGGGTGCATCCCTTTTGTTTATATTAAAAGAGCTTGTTGATACTTTTCTTTAAGTGTTATGGCTTTAATGACTTCTTTGAGAATTGCGAATCCGGTTGGTAGATCTGCAACACTCAGTTTACTTTGCAAAGATGTTGAGTTTATTTTATATGATTATGCTTTCCAAGCCGATTTGCATGTAATGCATTACTTAGGCTTCAGAATGATTTTGGGAATGGATTGGCTTAACCATTATGAAGCCCATATCCTATGTCCTTAGCGGACTATTCATCTTCGACATCTTCTATCTGTTAAGCAGATTTCTATTGTCCTTAAAGATTCGGATTCCAATTTTGCCACATCTTTATACTCTTTAGATCCTCATGATGATGATAATGATGATGAGGAAGATGTCATTTCTCTCATTCACGTTGTTCGGGAATTTCCCGATATATTTGAGCCCGTTTTAGGATTACCCCCTAAGCAAGCCATTGAGTCCAGAATTAATCTAATTCCTGAAGCATTACCTATTACTCATACTCCTTATCGTATGTCCAATAAAGAAAATGAGGAGATGCGTAAACAATCATCCTAATTGGAAGAGAAGTAATTTATTCATTCTAGTTCCTCTCCTTGGGGAACTTCGGCTATTTTTGTGAAGAAATCCGATGATACACTTAGGTTTTGTGTTGACTATCGCAAGCTCAATGATCTTACCAATAAGAATAAATATCCTTTACCTCGGATTGATGATCTGTTCAATCAACTTAGTGGTGCTAGAGTCTTTTCACTGTTAGACTTAGCAACCGGTTTTCATTAGCTTCATATTGCAGAGGATAACATTCCTTTGATGTCGTTCCATACTCGTTATGGATCTTATGAATGGCTTGTTATGCCATTTGATTTAACGAATGTTCCAGCTAATTTCGTTGACCTTATGAATTGAGTTTTCAAAGACTTCCTCGATCAATTTATTCTCATCTTTATATATGATATTTTGGTTTATTCTAAAACCGAGAAAGAGCATGAAAAACATCTTCGAATTGTGTTGGAAACTCTTAGGAGCAATCAATTGAAATCAAAATTTTCTAAGTGACACTTTTGGAAATCTCGTGTGAAGTTTCTCGGTCATATTATTTCCGAATCTGGAATTTCCGTGGATCCTTCAAAGATTGAAGCGATCGAAGATTGGAAGAGCTCGGAGAGTGTGATGGAAATTCGTAGCTTTCTTGGATTGGCGGGTTATTATCGTCGGTTCATAAAGGACTTTTCTAAAATTGTCGTGCGTCTTACTAACTTGACAAAGAAAGGAGTTAGATACATTTGATCGGACAAATGTGAAGCTTCTTTTCGAAAATTAGAAGAACTCCTTTCCGATGCTCCTATTCTTGTGATTCCTAAAGGGAACCAAGATTTTATTTTTTATACTGATGCTAGTCGTGTTGGTTTGGGAGTCGTTCTTTTGCAAAGGGATCGTGTTATTGCTTATGCATCTAGGCAATTAAAGCCAGCCAAGATTAAATATGCCACTCATGATTTAGAGCCCGCGGCTATTGTTTTCGCCCTTAGAATTTGGCACCATTATTTTTTGGGAGAAAAATTTGTTCTCTACACCGATCATAAATCTTTGAAGTGTTTATTTTCCCAAAGAAACTTAATTTGCGTCAACAACGTTGGCTCAACTTTCTTGCATCTTATGCTCTTGTTATTCTTTATACTCCCGAAAAGGGAAATCGTGTTGCCCGATGCCTTTAGTCGTAAGCAACAAGTGGTTGTTTCCATGATGATATCCGAATGGAATGATATCGAGACTTTATCCACTTGTGACATTCGGGATCGTGAATCCAATTTATGTGCATCTCTTGTTTTATGTAGCCTTGAGGCTCATCCTTCTCTTTTAGACCGTATTCTTGAAGCTCAAAAGCTAGATCCCGAATTGACTTTTCTTAGCCAAAGTTGTAGGGATAAAATTGATATCGAAGGTTTGAAAGATTTTTATATTGATGCTTGTGGCGGTATTCGAAAATTTGGTAGACTTATTGTGCCAAATAATGATAATCTTCGTAGAGATATTTTAGAGGATTCTCACCGTTCTAAATTTACCATTCATCCCGGTAGTTGTAAAATGTACACGGATATGAAGCGACTTTATTATTGGGATGGAATGAAACCCGATATTGCTAACATTGTTAAGCGTTGCATGACTTGCCAACTCGTTAAGGCCGAGCATCAAAGGCCCGGTGGGTTATTGCAACCTTTGGATATTCGAATTTGGAAATGGGATCAAATTTCCATGGATTTTTTTGATGGCCTTCCCCATTCTCGTTCAGGTCATGATAGCATATGGGTGATAGTTGACAGACTAACAAAATATGTCCATTTTATTCCCATTCGGTCCAATCGGACCGTAGCTCTTTTGGCCAAACTAGATGTTAAAGAAATTGTTAAATTACATGGAGTTCCTACTTCTATTATTAGCGATCGTGATCCATTGTTTACTAGTGGATTTTGAAAGAGTCTTCAAAAAGCTTTGGGAATGAAGCTTAATTTTAGCATCGCTTATCACCCTCGGTCCGATGGACAAATCGTGCATGTGAATCAAACTCTTGAAAATCTTCTTCGTGCATGTGTTCTAGATTTTGATGGAGGGAAGATCATATTTCTCTTGTTGAGTTTTCCTATAATAATAGCTTCCAATCTAGTATTGTTATGGCACCCTTCGAGGCACTCTATGGAAGGCCATGCCGATCTCCTTCTTGTTGGCTTGAGGCCGGTGAGAAGCTGGTTTTAGGTCTTGATTTTATTCATGATTCCGCAGAAAAGATTGACCTTATTCGCCATAGGACGAAAGAAGCTCAAAGCAGGCAAAAATCCTATGCAGATAACCGAAGAAGGAAATTAGAATTTTCTGTGAGAGATTTGGTGTTTATTTGTGTTTCACCTATGATGGGTGTTGTGCGTTTCAGTCGATCGGGAAAATTAGCACTCTGATATATTGGTCCATTTCCCATCACCGAACGCATTGGTTCTGTGGCTTATCTCCTTTTATTACCGGCTCAGTTTTCCTATATTCATGATGAATTTCACCTCTCTCAACTACGGAAATGCCTTCGAGATTCCGATTCTATTCTTGAGTCCGGTGTTGTTAAAGACATTGAAGTTTCATCTAATTTGACTTATGAGCAGCATCATATTCGTATCATTGCATCGAAGGTTAAACGCCTTCGAAATAAAGATGTCCCTCTTGAGAAAGTTCAATGGTCCTCAAATCCTAAGGATTGTTCTTGGGAATCTAGAGAATTCATCGAGCGAACACATCCAGACTTACTCTCTCGTGCTCCTTAGAGGTGAACTTCTTATTTCAAATTTTCTTTTGTGTTGATATGTTTTTATGGTTATTACACTTTATTTTCTTCTTAAGTATTGCGAGGACGCAATTTCTTTAAGGAGGGAAGTCTATAATAATCCGCATATTTTACGATTGTATATTTAAATATTTTATTTAAGTATAGCATCCTTAGTCGGATTAAAGTCCGAAAAGCTACTTTTTGCAAACAGCCGAATTAGGACTCGAGACCACTCCCATTGAGTTCAAAATGACGTTTTCGACCTTTTTGAGTATAAACATTGATATGTTTGGAGTTGGCTTGAATTTTGACATTTTCACTTAGGGCTTTGGGTTTGGTTTCAGCCCAATAACCTAACTTAAGACTCTAGCTCCACCCCTACTCCTCTTCATCCATTTCATTTTTATTTCCTAACACTACAAACTAAGGAACAATGGGGGAAGAGATTGGAAATTAAAATTCCCAAGCCCCAGCTTCTTTGCAAATTCAAGTGTTAGCTCCAAAAATCAAAGAGAAGCTTAGGTAAGCATCTCCTTCTTCTTCTCCATCTCAATCTCTCTCCAATTTCAGTAATTCCCTATAACCTAGTTTGGGAAACTTTGCCTTATGATCTTAGATTGGAGCTTTTATAGGTGGGATGTCACACTCCTACTAAAGTTATCCTCTTGATTAGGATGGGATTCCCTTTGTTAGTTCTGTAAAAGGGGTAATTTTGACCTTGTCGGAAGGTTGGAAAGAATATTCTTCTGGGGCATAGATAATGTACGATAAATTTTGTAGATGTGAAGTGGATGTCGATCTAGACAAAGGATTAGGGAACTAATTTTTTAGACTTAGATGGTTTCTAGGGTTATTATGTATGAAAGATTGTGAACCTAATCGAAAGGTTCTATCCACAGCTCCAATGATTTTGGAAAGTCTTCATGAATATTGATTCTAATAAATTGCCCCCGTGGTTGAAGGGTTTAGATTGCAGGATTGAGATCTCCAAGGGGATGTAAGGATTATCTATAAAAGGAATATAATTATCTTTGTCAACATGAACCTTCTAGAGACTGATCCTGAAAATCCGAGTCAATCTAGCTAAGGGTTAAGCAAATTATAAAGTAATTAACAGAGCTAAGGACTCCCTTGTGCATTCGAGGAAAATCATCCTTTTCTTATTAAATTTCCTAAATTACACTCAATTTCGGGTTACGACGCTCTATTTAAGAAGTTACAAGGCTACAATGAAGAAAAATCCACCCCTAAATAGGACCACTTGGGTCTTATTTATAGATGCTGGCGGTTATGCTCTCAACTTCATGCCTTCGATTGGGTCGAAGGGTCTCCTCTTTATATGCAGTTGTAAACCATTTGACTTCGTTGAAAGTTTTTCCTTTCGCATGCCATCCTAGATCTTTGATCAGTATCAAAGGGTCTACTCCCCTATATGCTTTCATGGTCCTTTCATCTTTGTCGGAGGGTCTACCTTCCATGTGATATTGTGAACCCTTCGACCTTGTCAAAAGGTTTCTCTCTTACTTGACTATTGCGAACCGTTTGGCTTTGTCAAAAGGTTGCTCCTCACTTGATTTATATCGGGTGCTGTGCTTTTCTTGAATGTTGTTAGAAGGTTTTCTTTCATTCTTTGCTGATTTATGAATGTGCCTTCATTACAAACCTTTTGACATTGTTGAAAGTTAGTTAATATGTGTTCCAACTGGTCCGAAAGGTTATTATGCTTTCGAAAAGGTCATTAAGAGTTGTATGCCCTTGCCTTGACTTCCTTATCCACTTTGGATGGTAAGAACTTCTTGAAGGGTATGGAATGAAGCCTTACATCCCCTTCGAAAGCTCTTGAATGTCTTACACTGTCGACTTCATCCCTTAGACTTCTTTGGAAGGTTTGATCCAAACTCTTTTCCTTTTGTCTTTTACCGAAAGACCCTCCGACTTATATGGAAGATGGTTTTTTGGAGTAGCAATAAAGATAGGTTTATCTACATGAAAGAATAAAACAATATATAAGGATAAAGAAATAGGATCAATATCTTATATTACTTGCTTCTTCCAATATAGATTATTGCATGACATATGAAAGAAAAGATTTCTCATACTAGTCTGGTGGTAGTTTCCTTATTGTGCATTTGCTAGCTTCAATTGGTTGAAAATAATAGATGACGTAAAATAGTTGTCACAAAATAGAAATGAACTTGGAACTCTAAACATCATTTGATACTAATAGTACCGATACCTTATTTCCTTTTGTTGTTATAATTATTTATGCTTTTTTAGTTGTTGCATCGCCCTAAAATAATAAACTTCAACTTGAGGTAGAAAATCTAATAATTGGTTGGAAAAACCTCATATATAAACACTATATTTACTCCATAATAAACATGATCAGTGGTTCTCAAAAGACTAAACAATATATTATTTATAGGCATAATAACAATGATTTGATTAAGTGACTTAGGTAGGAAAAAAGTTTTAACTAAAAGTAGGTTGTGGGCACAAATGTGGCCATAGAACTATAGCATGAAAACCGTGAGAGCTAAAACGAACAAAATTGTGATGACGCCAAATGATAACGATGTAAAAGTTAGATCACATAACAAAGTAAAATTCATTATCTCTTGTATTCCTTTGATAACCATCTGGTTTGATCCTTGCACGCAAAAATTCCTACACTCCGATATCTCTACAGTGCAGGCTTATTAACAACGTAAGCCCTAATAATTGGAACATGATGATAAGGAAAATGCAAATAGTTATATTTTTAAAAAATACTATTAAAGATTATAAATGAAATGCTAACCATGGTTCGGCTACCTAAAATTAGACAAATATAGTAAAATAACATCTTAAAACAATAAAGCATGAATCTCCTTATCATTTCGAGTCTTGAACTACTAAAAATCACAAAGGAAATATAAATATATAACTTTCTGTGGTTCGACTATCTAAAACTAGACAAATATAGTAAAATAACATCTTGATACAATAAAGCATGAATCTCTTTATCATTTTGAGTCTTAAACTACCAAAAAAACATAAATGAAATATAAATGTATACCTTTCTATTATTTTAAAAAAATTCCAATATTTTATCATCATTTTCTATATTGAAAACGATAAAACAATGGGTAAAGTATTATTCAAGTGGCTCCATTTGATGCCTTTAGTTTGCTTTAGCAAACATTAAATCAACATGTCATAGGCATAAAGAAAATAATACTTATTAACATTACGTCACCAATATTTCTCGAAAGAAATGTGTAAGAAGGGGAGAGAATAATTTCATTTTAAAAAAATGCACTATTACCATATGCATAATGGACACATCATCAAAAAGATAGAATTCATACTTGAACCTGTGCTTTGAAGATATGGAATTTGCATTTACCGCAATCGTACAATCAGGTACAATTGTTAGCATTTATGGTTTAAGGGGCCCGAGATGGAATAATGTTAAAATACAATAAGGTGGAAAGATTATAATGGGTACAACTATTATGAATTATAATAAAGTAAAAATGTTTATGAACGGTCGAAAACAACAACAATAACGATGATGGGTATAATAATATTTCAAATGAATTTGGATTCATGGAGAAAAGATAAAGTGAGAAGACGAGTGTTTATTTTTATTTTTTCTCTTTGTTTCAAAACATGAAGCAATTTTAAACCAATAAAGTGAATGAAATACTTTTAACATTATAATAAATTATTTGGACTTTGGGAATAAATCTCAAATCAAGTTCCCTATATACAAAAGTAGATGAAGAAATATACAAAGAAGCTACATTATTACAATTTCTGAGCAAAGAACACTACATCCTCCTTTCTAACAAACGAAAGTTTGAATTTGAAGACAGCTACTCTTTCTATAGTTTATCATTTGGACATTGCATATTTTCTTTGTGCAAGAAAAATGGATATTAGAGTTGAAAATCGAATGCAGCGAAACTGTCAATATTTTTTATAATGAAAATCTTTCCTCAAATCCTTGAAAAAATTGCAGGAAAGAGAAACTGTCAAGTTTAGAGTTGAAAATCGAAGTTTTACTTGATTGAAGAGTATGTGATAGTGATTAATCTCTAGGAGTAAGAAGATATTTCATAGTCGAAAATTCATTCACATTACCAATTATACAACAAAATTGTTTTATATGAGATGCAAAACCAATCAAATTAATAAATTTGTTAAATAACACCAAAGTATTTAAATCTTAGGAACTAACTTTTTTTCATTTGTTCAATTAATTTTTCAACGGGAAAATAGCAGTTTACAACTCTTCACAAAAATTTCCCTAAATACAATGTTCTCAATTATTCCTTGCACTTCGGAGCCTTGCTGTTTAAAAAGAACATTACCACTTTGGTTCCATTGCTTTTAAACAACTAAAGAATAGTATTTCCTATAAATATCAACATAAAGAAAAGAAAGCATATAAATAAAAATAAAGAGAAGGATCAAGTTTTCATTTATGGACTAACAGAAAATTAACATAGAAATTAGTATCATGAAATATTCATCGAATACCTGGTAGCTTAATGATTAATGAGCTTAAAAATAAAATATCGGTAAAGCAACAAAAGCACAATAATGTAACAAAAATTAAAAATCATATGAAAGAAACCTATGTTGAAGTTTAGCTCAAACATGTAAAGTTCACTCTATCCTTTATAGAAAATTTTCAAATCACTCATTTAAAATGAACATTTATGGGAAAAAATGGACTAAGTAAAAATATTGTTGTCTAAAATACATAAGGATCATAACTGACATAATATTGTCTAAATTATTATTGGACAATATTTTTAGTCGGCCTTTAGATTTTTTATTTCGTAAAGTAGATGTTTTGGGCTTTTTGAATGAAAATTGAGCAAAACTAATATAAGGTAAATTTTAAAAAAAAATTCCACATGTTATAATTACATAAAAAAATAATTTTCAACCTGAAATTTTATATCCTAAAATCATATCACTTATTGTATGTTAAAGTAATTTTTATGTAGAAAAATAATGGTACTTAGTATATTGTTACTGAGTATATTTGTATGAGAAATGAATTGAATGTTAATTTCTTAGTCATACAAATATCTTAAAATCACACTTAGATATACTCAGTTATTTTGCTGATTTTAAGATATTTGTATGTAAATATACTCAGTACCAATACTATATGTATATTTGTCTGAAAATAGACATCACAAATATCTTAAAATCGCACTCATACAGCTGTATGAAAATATACATCATAATTAGTACAAATATACTCGGTATCATTACTATATGTATATTTGTATAGATGTACAACCTACTTACTCGTGCAATGTATATTTTCATACAGATATCTTAAAATCACAGCACCTACTTGCTTTATGTTAAATTAATTTGAAATCAAATTGAATGCAGCAAAATAATGGTACTGAGTATATTTGTATGAAAAAAGAGACCAAAATCATAGCTTTTATGCTTGAAATTAAATTAAAGAACGATCACATAAATTATTCACAGTGAAAAAAAATACTGAATAAAACCATATAAATCGAAAATGCAAAATTAGATACCAATGTGCTTTGCAAATGTAGATGCTGAAATTAAAAAATTTAGGCCCTAGCTGCATGAATAAATCATGTATTAACTTCGATAACTAAAAGTTTAAACTTCAAGAAAAGTAGTAAATTAACCCTAAAAAAATAAAATCTTAAAACTAATTAAGAATTAAAATTGTGAAACTAAATATAAAAATTAACTAATGCACACCTAAAATTTAAAAGCCTTTGAAATTCAAATTATAAATACAATTGTGGTATACTTTAATGCACAAAGCATGCAAAAATATGTCATTGGTAGAAATCAGCAAATTAGAATATCAAACTGGTTATGGAAAATTAAAGCTAAAAATGAATCAGACAAACATAAGATAACATTGTTTTTTAAAATGCAATATTGGATGTTAAAAATTGATGTTAAAATTAAGCCAAATATACAATGATGAAACTTAAGCGAAACACAAAATTAGCAAACCATTAGAAAAAACCAATTTCATGTAAAAAATCAACATGAAAATTGCAATTTTCAAATTCGACAACTGAATTAATACTTAGGTGGATTATTCTATAAAAGAAATTGTATTAATTGAATACCTTAGACATACTTTTTTTAACTGCAATGTAAATGCGGGGACAAAGTCAAAAAATTCATTATAGAAACCTAAGATGGCATGGAAGTGCAAGGTTAAGATTGAATGAGATAACTTCTAAGATTGAAAATAGCATGACATGAACGGATTAAACTAAGATGAGAACTAAATACCTTATTGGGCAATAACGCAACCAGAATCGGGACAAACAAAAATAGAACAAAAAACTTATAGGGGCAGGGGATTTAACAGAACAGGGTGTACCAAAAAAGCATACAAAATGCAGTCAAAGCCAAAAATTGAAGCGACACGTAAAACATCTTAGAAATTATTAAAGATGGAAAAATTAAATAAAAAAGCCAATAAAGGTAGTCATTATTCTTATGAAAATATATCATTTAATTAAAATCACCTTCCATTTCCAATACATCCTTTCTTTAATTTATTTTCTTTCCCTAAAATTATATGAAGTTCCACTGTTGTCAAAATATTGTAAACCACTAATTCAGTATTCATACATTTATTCACAAATAGTAGTAAATAGCCCGTGATACACACACAGATTACAATCATATTTTTTGTTGTGAATATTAGTTAATTTTTGACGAACGTTGGTTAGTAAGAAGCATTTGATGAGGTATATTGATCAAATAATCATATGCATCAACAAGAAACATTGTCCCGGTGATTAAGTGATTTGGCTTTGGTTGAGAGGTCGCAAATTCTAAACTTACGTAGCGTGTTTCGAATGTTTATTGACATGTCATACATTGTCCTAGTGACATGTTCTATATAAAATACCATTTCAAAAAAAATCATTTTCATCATGTATGGTAAGCTAGCAATTATTCCAATTATATTTCTTCATGACAAATGCAGCAGAAACTCAGCACAAAGATTGTATGCAATAATGATGAATGATCTATGGGGCGGTTTATCACAGGAGCAAATAAATTAAGGTATAATTCTTAAAACACAATGCAAGTTACAATACAATTTTTATTTCTCAATTCAACATATTAATTGGGTTGAAACTACAATAAATTATTAAATTTAAAAAAATAGTACAGTTATACTGTCATTACAACATAATTTTTAGTCTACTGCCTTGACATTTCTTTTATATCACTTCGTTTATACGCACATGGGTTGATTGATCAATTTTTTTTTAAAAATAGACACTTATTTGTGTTGAATTAACAAATATAAAATTAAGCATGTATATCAAACAATCAATAAACAGTGAAATTTTGAATATTTTCAATACAAAATCGTGTGCTGTTGAAATCATAAGATAAACCAAATAGTGACTATATATGCATAAAAGTTTATTACGTATAGATACAATATCATTTCTTTAAATAAACAAATGTATGGCTCTAATTGTATGCATGCCCCCAATACACGTACGAAGTAATGATCGCAGTATAAACAAAAAAAAAGCAAATTATGTAACTCCCAACCAGCACCCACCATTAGTTATCTTTTGAATGAATATAACATTAAAAGATAATAGAATTGGAAAATTACCTGTGTTCAGGATTGGTGTACCTAATCAATATAGAGGATGTTAACAAAAAATAGTAATAAGAAGGGTGCTTAAGATCTAACTGAAATAATACAATGAGTAGCTAATAATATATATTTTTACGTATTTGGCATTGGATACCCAGTATATTTTTTATTATCTTTTCAGTACTTTAACAATGCAAATAGCCATAAATCACATGTAAGCGCAACAGATAAAAGTAAGAAAATTTTCATTACTTCATTAACCATTCATTAATCCATGCCCTAGCAAGTGTAATAAAAGCTAAAATTCAAAAATCAGGCTTATCAAAGCTGAAAATAGCTTTTACTAACCAAATGCTTTATGACCATAAAAAATAACCACTTTATCAATAAAATAATGACCAACAAAATATAGTTTTTACTTTGCGACTTTTGAAATTATTGCTACTTAAGCTATATATATAAACAATCTAGCAAATCCTCCAAAAATTCATCAAAATAATTGAACATCATTTTAACATGGACATTGAAGGTTGTAATAATTGATTAGTTTGTGATCATGAAGTTTAGAAGCATTATCCTATTTTTACCAACTAACTGTGCATAGTATGAATTATAATAATAAATAGAAATTTACAAATTTAGACCACTATTAAAAATTTAAAACCAACAAAGTGGATAAAATATCATTAGTGCTATAATAATAAATCTCAAATCTGCTTGGATATAAACTAAAGTAGATGAAGAAATGTATGAAGAGGCTAAATTATTACAATACCCGAGCAAAGATTAATGCATCATTCTTTCTAATAAAGTAAAGCTTACATCTGAGAACATTTGCTCTTTCAAATATTTAGCACTTGGATATCACATGTTTTTTGTGTAAGAAAAAATGGATATTAGGGACGATAATCGAATACAGTGAAACAGTCAAAAATTCTTGCAATGCATACTTCTACTCAAATCCTTAGGACAAAATGCATGAAATCAAAACTATCAATATTAGAGATGAAAATCAAAGCTTGTATTTGATTGAAGAGTAAGCAATCGTGATTCATTCTTAGGAGACAAAAGATATTTCGCAGTGGAAAGTTCATTCAAATTTGTAATAATTTAACTAATATGTTTTATCTGAGATATAAAACAAACAATATTAGCTCACAGATAAGATTTTTCCACCTTTCGGTAAAACACACAATCTAAGTTAGGAAAAAGCAAATTGTAAGTTGCAACTATCATATTCTTAGCAACCTAAATAATTTCTTCCCACAAAAAGATAATTAAGCCAACAAATGCATTAATGGGTTATAGGCTAAACATCAGCATGTAATGACAAATGTTTGCTATAAATAACAATATATCAAGTACTGTGATAAAATAAATTTAGAATAACTAAACAGTCAACTATAATTCACTCAATCTAATCAGACCAACACAAAGATAAAAAGATCTTTGAAACTCAAATGTGTTCTCAAATTTGTTGGTCTGATTAGATTGAGTGAATTATAGTTGACTGTTTAGTTATTTTAAATTTATTTTATCATATTACTTGATATATTATTATTTATAGCAAACATTTGTCATTACATGTTGATGTTTAGCCTATAACCCATTAATGCATTTGTTGGCTTAATTATCTTTTTGTGGGAAGAAATTATTTAGGTTGCTAAGAATATGATAATTGCAATTTACAATTTGCTTTTTCCTAACTTAGATTGTGTGTGTTTTACCAAAAGGTGGAAAAATCTTATCTGTGAGCTAATATTGTATGTTTTACATCTCAGATAAAACATATTAGTTAAATTATTACAAATTTGAATGAACTTTCCACTGCAAAATATCTTCTGTCTCCTAAGGATGAATCATGATTGCTTACTCTTCAATCAAATACAAGCTTTGATTTCCGTCTCTAATATTGATAGTTTTGATTTCATGCATTTTGTCCTAAGGATTTGAGTAGAAGTATGCATTGCAAGAATTTTTAACAGTTTCACAGTCTTCGATTATCATCCCTAATATCCATTTTTTCTTACACAAAAAACATGTGATATCCAAGTGATAAATATTTGAAAGAGCAAATGTTCTCAGATGCAAGCTTTACTTTATTAGAAAGGAAGATGCATTAATCTTTGCTCGGGTATTGTCATAATTTAGCCTCTTCATACATTTCTTCGTCTACTTTAGTTTATGTCGAAGCAGATTTGAGATTTATTATTATAGCACTAATGTTATTTCATCCACTTTGTTGGTTTTAAATTTTTAATAGTGGCCTAAATTTATAAATTTCTCGGATTTACACTTATTCTTTACAAATAAAGAGATAACGTTCCTTTTTCGAAGAAATTAGTTCCTTTCATGAATATATTGTTATCTTCTTTCTTTTTTAGATATGTATCACTTTGTATTAATTATAGCAGTAAATTTCATTATCATGGTAAATAATATTTCCCCCCCGAAATTGTTTAAAGTTTGTGCATGTGAATATCTTTCCTCATTTCCTTTTAATGCATATTAAAATAGAAGTAATCTTTTTTAAGTAATTCAAACATAATCAAAAAATACTTATTAAAAAAAAATTTGATTTATTCTTGTAGTTAATTATTAAACTTAAATTTCAAAATAGGCGCAATATCCAAAATGCGCTACAGAACATTCCGTATCTTTTTCATATAACATTAGTTTTTAATAATTTATATATGAATTTAGCCTAGAAAAATCTACTTGGCATGATGAAAAGGCCAGATTTTGTAATACCCTGTAATTTTAATGATAATTTATTATAATAAATTAAGTAATAATTAGTAATGCCGAAAATAGTATTTTTTACAAATATTAGAACTTAGCTATGAAACTTAACCATTAGGTTCTTGGCAATTTTCTAATCAATTTTCATATATAAAGTTTTCCAATCGGAGTTTAAATGAAAAGGTAATAACGTTTGAAGTTTTAGAATTGAAAATAATTATATATGTAATTATAGAAATTGAAGTGGTTAATTAACATTAAATGCAATGTTAATAATAGCTTAGACCTTAAGTATAATTAACATTAATAATATAATAGAGTATATATTAAAAGTAGAGGCAAATGATCTCAAATCGAAAGAAAATGAAAAATCGAACAAGTCACCTATAGTAAATTATCTACGACAAAACAAAGCCATAGGTCGACCCAATATGTACCTAGGTCGACTATTGGTAGTTGACCCTTGGTTACAAACGGTTAACTTTGGCCAGCATTGAAACATAAGTAAATATTGGCCAGAACGGCTCGGATTTATAATGGTTTAATCAAATGGCTTGCATTCAATTGAATCACTATAAATATAGACCTAGCCTCCCTTTTCAAACCCAAATTTTCTAGCGAACGCGAAAGCTCTTCCATTTTCTCTTCTCAACAAATATCTAAATTCTTAAACTAGTTCTAGTTATACATATATACACAATTAGAGAATTGCAGAGGATGATCAAGAAAAGGAATAGGGCCAAATCAAATCGTCAAAGCCGAGGTAAACTATAAATCCTGATCTTAAATACAAATCGAATCAAAATCTCTTATCTAATGCAGATTTCAAATAAGATGTGCACATAGTTATGGTATATATTCAAATAGGGAGAACATGGAGTCAAACTAGAATAACAAGGATTAGATCCAGAGACTTGAAATGTTAAAAAGGTGATTGGGAAACTACATATTTTTTTATATTTATTGGATTTATATTATTTTAGATCAATTTCATTTAAGCCCAGATATAAATCACAATTTTGATATTTTATTTAATGAGCGCATAAGGAATTGATATAAACACGATTTGGATAATTAATATTATACACATAAGGAATTAATATAAACCAAAATTTGGATATTTAACTGTATACATGTAATGATTATGGAAAATATGCCTATTTGGTATGAAAAATCCTAAACTTGATGGATATTGTGTATATTTTGGATTTTCAAAGTTAGGCGTTTAATTAGCACTAAGATTTGCAAAATAACTTGTTAATAAAATCATATCGTGATTCCCGAATTGGTTAGTTTATATTGATTGTTGAATATAAGCTAGAATTGATAATAAATTAAATTAGATGATATTTTAATACATTGGAATGAATTGTGCAACAATATGAAGTTCTATAAATCTAATATCCAAATCGTAAACAAAATTGTACAACAATTGTGCAACAATGTGAATTGCGCAACAATTGGGTGAAATGATAAGGAATGTAAACAAAACAGAAGAGATGTAAAAAAAAGCACTATATATTGTACTATCTATTCTAATAGAAAATAAAAGATAATTCCTCGTTTAATGCATGACATAAATCCTATTTTAAGTAATTCATTATTTACAGAGAATTATAGTGTTTACAATTTCCTTTTGGGAAAGAAGTAATTTCAGTATATTAAGGAAAAAAATTCTTAATTATAACAAAAGTAATGTAAGTAAGAATAACAACAATGACTTAAATGGAAAATCTAAAGTATGCAACTAAGATGATGTAGGAAACGAACGTTAAACAACGAAGATACTATTAAATGGATATGGAAGTAATAAGACTAGATAGGCAATTAAAGGAAGATGTTAGTTAAAAAGGAAATAGAGGATTCAACCAATAGTGTTAAAAGAGAAGGAAAGTAAATGAGGAAAGATGTTTAAAAGAAAGAACGCAAATGACTTAAAATTAAATAAGAAAGTAAATGCATAAAAAGTACAGAAACGTTGTCAATAATGAACAGTTGAGGCACGGTAAGTAAGCAAGAATGAATGAAGATGTAGGTATAAACACACACACACACACACACACACTCATAGCCTCTAGTATGCATTTATGATGAGTGTGTATTACATAAGTATGTAAACAATTTAGGTGGATAAGAATAGCAGTCATTAGAATGGATTGGAATGCAAGATCGGTAGTGTTACACAATTGAAGTTTACCTACCTCAAATGGCTTCTAGTGGTTGTATATACATTATACCGATGTAGGACATATCCAAATGTAGGACCTATGTAGTATGTACACTTGCGTATAAGTAAAGGAATACCCTCAGTAGAGTCAGCGTCAATGAATAATAGGAGGGTATTGCCTTGATTGCATTAGGCTATCTAAATTGGATGGTGAGCTTAGGTTAGCAAGTTTTAAAAAATCAAAAATGTTGAGTGGACAATATTTATTTTTTTTATGTAAATATGAATAATATACGCCAAATCCTAAGGATTTGGACTATAGGGTAATTGCAACTATACATGAAAAGTATGAAATAGTTAATTATGAGTCGGAATAGTGGATGGAGTAGAAGACATAAACCTACCCATCCTTACCTCAGGAGGAATAGGTTGTGTAAAAAAGTGTTGACTTAAAGCGAGCATGAGTGTAACATATGAAACATTTCAGAAGATGGACGAACATGACCCCCCCACCCCCCCCCCCCCAATTGGGCTCCCGATAGCCCAGTGATTGTAGATCCCCGTATGATGCCAGTTGATGATGTACAGAAGGTCCAGTTAAGAGGAAAGTAAGAATCCATGTATTATAGATATTCGAAAGTAATTGTGTTCCCAAAGGAAGATGTGAAGTAATCACTCCATGATAATAGTCGGATTTTATAGAAAGAAGAAGATAAGTCAATAAGTAAGTTAAAGAAAGAGAAGTTCAAAATAAATGACAAATATAAATCCACTTTGGGTCTAACCTAATAGAAAATATTTTAAAGAGATGAAATGATTTTAATATAAAAGTTTGAGAAAAATATCATATATTTAAAATGATTTTCAAAGGAATTATTTAAAGGTAGAAAATCTTATTTTTGAAATGTAAGTAAATATTAAATTTTCAAAAAAAAATATAGATAACCGTGTTATGTTAAATAAAAAGTTTTAATATAAAATTTATACTTTGTTTGACCGAAAATAAAAGTAAATGAGTTTTAAAAAAAGCTTAATTCTTCTGGAAAAAATAGTAGAGCGTACGTAGCTCATTGATTTATCTAAGATGAAAAAATTATATGGTGACAAATTCTTTTTAAGGTGGACAATTGGAAATGATACAAGATTGAAATGGGGTTAAGAGAACATGAAATAAGATTAGAAGTTGAAAATAAAGAAACGGGAAAATGCACTACAATGGTTCAACTAAAATGAAGGTAAGTGATTGGAAGAATGGAAATTTATGTAGTGGAAGATTGAATAATAATAGCATTACAAAATTAAGGGGTGTTACTTTCTCCTCACTTAAATAATTACGTCTCTGAAATTCCTCAAGGATCGAATATGAAATATAACGTTTAACCATTCTAAACTATTAAATCAATTAGTGTGCAACCAATTTTGCAACCACTCGTCTATAAGTGCATGTGTATCATAGTAAATATGATATGCATACCAAGGAATTCTAAATCAATGCCTCATGTATCCTTTTGAAACAGTTTTGAAAATATGATGTAAATATCCTAAATACACTGGCAGTTCAATATGTATGCAACTTTTGAAAAACAAAGAATTGTTCTTTACATCCAATTTTTCCCATACTTCTAGAAATAGAAGCATGGTTTAACAATTTTGCATACAATTCCTATCATCCAAAATTCTAGCACACCGTAGCTAAGATCTAAAATTACAAAAAATCCAAATTTCTAAACCTATATTCTTTGTCCAAAAAGGGTCTAGATGGAAAATTCCATATTTCCATCCTTCACTTATGTACCCTTTTCCACTATAGCATGGGGCCTTTTCTTTTGCCCCTAATTCTCTTCCACTTTTTCATGTACTGTCTACATAAGTGAATTTTATTTTTAAATCTTTAAAATGTTTAAATAGAGTTATTTTAAAACCAGGTTAGTTCACCTACCAACAAGGTGTAGAGAAAATGACTCCACAACTATTTTTCGCTTGTTTCTAACCGTATTAAACTTTATTGTCACTTTTGTTGCACAGTAAAATCTATTTTAGTAAACCTGCCAAATAATCCCTTATGTTAAATATGTGGTATTTCATGAATTTGAAAATCCTTCTTTTTCTGCTCAAAATATTTTTACATTACTCTTTGAAATATTTGTACAAAATTTTAGACTTTAGAACTTTTCAAAAACTTTTCACAGAGGTGTTTATTTTCCAAAACCAAAAATTTAAACAAAAACTTCAACATACATACATACATAGATACATACATACATACATACATACATACATACATACATACATACACATATATATATTTATAAAAATTATGTCAGGGTATATGAAGTGGGGTCTAATCAATAATTCAACCTCTATAGTTTACTCTATCTACATACGGGGTAAATTTCAACTTTTCAAAAACCTTTCTTTCATTTATAATAACAAACATCATGTATTTTTATTTATAAATTTCATCTTTTAAGATATAGGGACATTTGGCCGTGGCTTCGCAACAACTTCTCCACTGTCATTCACTTGCCAAAATTTACGTCCTAAAAATTTTCTATGTTTTAGGACATAAATCTAATTTCTTTTACTTTAGTGGCTAGGTAAACAAATTCCTTTAATTTATTTTGTACTTCTAGTTACTATTTTATTTTCTTTTGCGTTAGTTAAATGTTTTTATAAAATTTCCTTGTCTTGTTTTTTTTCCAGTAATATCACGATCCACATAAAAAACACATAAAAAGAACATCTCCATAAATATCATATGCAATTTTACACAACAAAAACAACTAATGCTTACAGCCCAAACCTCAAAGAAACTATTGCTGGAAGCCTCCCTTCGACATTAACTGACTAACAATGTTGTGCCCTGTCACTTCTTATTGGCAATTAAATGGACATTCCTAATGTGCCATCATTCTCCAATCTACATGTTTTAACTTTCCTTTTTTTCCTTCTGATGAATAGGTCCATCCAATACTTCATTACCACATCTGATTATGAAATAAAATTTAAAAACATGTACAATAGTGGGTGAAAAATGCGAAATATACACATTTGGACAACACATTAGCAACTAGCTTGGTGGAACAATTTTTCACACTCTCTACTTTATTTTCCTTAACTTAGACTCGACCAACATCATCTATGTGTGTTTTCCATCTTATTACACTCTGTTACTATCTTCTTTTAATCCCAATCTCTTTACGTATTCTTAAATCTTGATATTTACTGTCTTTGTTCTTTATCTTTCATACAAGCATACCATAGAACTCGTAGAAGTGTATTTTAATACAATTTATCGTTCCTGTACGGTTTCGTCTTATGGTTTGCACATATGCCTAACCAAATTCTCCGTGGTTCTCACCAACAGTCCATACATTATACATTTATTCTGTATTGTTACTTTATGAGCATTTTTCACTATTTTCTTGATGGCCTTACATTTTACCTTGTCTTACCTTTGTAGTCATTTCTATCTACTCCATATTAATATATAGTTCGATTTTTGCTAATTTTTCTTTAAAATTTTTGAGTTTTTTTTTTAAAAATAATAGCGAAGACCAAACCAAAACTTTAATATGGAGCAGATAAAAAAGACTACCTATGTAAGACGGGGTAAAAGGTAAACCTATAAAGAAAATAACAAAAACTTGTCATAAAGTAGCAATAAGGAAAACCCGTCGAGTGTAAGGACTATTGGTAAGAACCTAGGAGTATTTGATTAGGCATGTGTGCAAGCGATAAGAAGAATCCGTAAAGGAATGATAAATGGTATTAAAGTACACTTCTACAAGTTGTAGGGTATGCTCGTATGAATTATCAAGAATAAAGGAAATAGTGCTAAGGTTTGAGAATACTATCAAGAGATTGGAACTAAGAGAAGATATTTACAGAGGATAATATGATGGCAAAAAAACACAGAGAACATAGGTAGGCTCAAAGTTTAGGAAAACATGATAGGGGTGGGAAAATTTATTCCACAAAGCTATTTGCTAATGAGTTATTCAAATGTGTATAGTTTTTATTTTCCACTCACTATAGTATAACGATGAAAAGTCTATTTCATAATTTGGTTAGGCAGTGGAAGTAATAGATGGGTCATGTTAATCAAAATCCATAAAGAAATGTTAAGATATGTGGAATGAAAATTAATGGCACGTTAGGAAGGTCCATTTATTTGTCAATAAGAAATGATAGGCCCACAACATCGTTAGTCATTTGATGCTGCAGGGTGGCTTCTGGTAATAGTTCTTTGAAAATTGGGTAGTGAGCATTAGTTTATTGTAAAAGCACATATGATTTTTTCGAAAATATTCCATTTTTATTTCTGTGTAGACCGTGATATTATTAGGAAAACCACGAGAGAAGAAAATTTTAGAAAAGACACTTAACTAACGTATAAGAAAATAAAATAGTAAAAGACATGAAGTATAAAATAAATTAAGGAAATTTATTCAATTAGTTACTAAAGTAAAAGAAATAATATTTAAGTCCCAAAATGTAGAAAACTTTATGAAGTAAATTTTGGAAAGCAAAGGATAGGGAAATGTTATTACGAAGCCATATGTCAATATCCATGTACCTTAAAGGCTAAAATTTAGAAATGAACATATGTGTTGGTTCTTATTATAAATGAAAGATAAGTTTTTAAAAAGTTGAAATTTGCTGCAGAGGTAGATAGAGTCCATTATGGACGTTAAGCTATTAACGGGACCCTAATCTCATTTAGTGCAAGATAATTTGTTTTGAAAAAATATATATGTGTGTGTACTTTTTAAAATTTGGTTTAAAATTATTGGTTTTGGAAAATAAAATACCTTTGTTAAAAGTTTTTGAAAAATTTCATAATGAAATTTTAAGGTGTAAAAACTTTTACAAATATTTCAAAAAGTAATATAAAAAAAATTAGTAAAAAGAAGTAAATTTTAAAATTTTGAAATGCTACATACTTGACATGGGGGAATAGTTGATATAGTTTAGCTAGTATAGATTTTACTATGCAACAGAAGTGACAGTAAAATAAAAAAATGGTTAGAGACAAAGGAAAAAACTGTTTTAGTTATGGAGTTATTTCCTCCATATCTTGTCGGTAAGTGAACTATACTAGTTTTAAAATAATTCTATTTTAGAATTTAGAAGCTTAAAAATAAAATTCACATATGTGGGTTGTATTTGGAAAAGTGGAAGAGAATTTGGGGAAATAGAGAAGGCTTAAAGCTATAGTGGAAAATGGGTACATAAGAGAATGATGGAAATATAAAATTTTCTCTAGACCCTTTTCAACATAAGAATATAGGTTTAGAAAGCTGGATTTTTCTAAATTTGGATGTTAGCAATGGTGTGCTATGATTTGGGATGGTAGGAATTGGATGTAAAATTGGTTGAACTATACTTCTATTTGTAGAATTATGTGAATATTTGGACGTAAAGAACAAGTGTTTGATTTTCAAATTTTGCACACATATAGATCTGCTAGTATATTTAGGTTATCCGCATAATATTTTCAAAATTGTTTTAAAAAGATGCAATCATATATGATGTGCCGATTTAGAATTACTCAATATGCATATCATATATGTTGCGATATACCTTGCACTTGTACATGATTTGTTTCATAGTTGGTTGCCCACTAATTATTTAGTTAGTTTAGAGTAGTTTTATGTTATATTAAATTGTTAAGTTCCTGAGGAATTTTGACGACAAAATCCTTCTAACAAGGGGGAGAATGTGACATCCTATAATTTTAATGATAATTAATTAAAAGAAACCAGCTAATTAGTTAATAAGTAGTAAAGTCGAAAAATAAAATTTTTACAAACGTCAGAATTTGATGATAAAATTTACAAAGTCGGTTCGTGAAGACTCTCTGATCAATTTTCATTTATAAAGCTTTCGGATCAGAGTTCAAATGAAAAGTTATTAACTTCTGACGTATTTAATTGGAAATAGTTATATATGTAATTATGGAAATTGAAGTAATTAACTAATGTTAATTGCTATGTTAATGATAGCCTAGACGTTAAGTATAATTTATGTTAACAATATCTTAGAGTACGGATAACAGCTAAAACAAATGATCTCAGATCATAAGAAAACGAAAACAAATCAGACAAATCAACTAACCTTAGTTATGTGTCGCTACAAAAAGTTATAGGTAGACTCAATATGTACCCAGGTCTACTGATTTCCATCGACCCTTGGTTATGAACGGTTGATTGTGCTAGTGTTAAAATGGCAGCAAATACTAGCTAGAATAGCACAAATTTAAAATAGTTTAATCGATGGGCTTACATTCGTTTGAACCCTTATAAATACAGATCTTGACCCCCACTTCCAAACTCATATTTCCTAAAGGATGCGAAAGCTCTACCATTTTTTTTTCTTCACAAATTTCTATATTCATTAATTAGTTCTAATTATATATACACACACACGCGCACACATAAATAATTGGAGAATTTTAGAAGATTATAGAGAAGAGCAATAGGGCCAAATCAAATCATCAAAGCTGAGGTAAACTATAAATCCATATCTTAAATACAAATCAAATCCAAATTCTTTTCTATTCTAGATTTCTAATAAGATCTATATAGGCATGTGGTACATGTTCAAACAGGGAGAAAGGGAGTCAAAATAGAATAACAGGGATTAGATCCAGAGATTTGGGAAGCTAAAAATCTAATTATGACATTATATATTTTGTAATAATATTGGATTTATATCTTTGTAGATCTATTTTATATATGCCTAAATATACATCATGATTTGGATATTTATTTATAAGCCTAGGGAAACCATATAAATCATGTTTTTATTTATACATGTAAGGAGTTGATACAATCATGATTTGAAAATTTAATTGTACATGTGCAGTGATTATGGAAAGTATGCCTCTATGTTACGAAAAACCCTAAACTTGATAGATATTGCATATTTATAAATATGGGATTTGGAATGTTAGCGGTATAAATTGTCCCTAATTTTACAAATAACTTGTTAATAAAATCATATTGGAATTCCATATTTGGTTAGTTTATATTGATTGTTGAATATAAGTTAGAATTGATTAGAAACTAAATTTGGATTAGAAGATATTTAACACATTGGAATGGATTGTGTAACAATATGAATTTTTATAAATTGTATAAAAATACATTAAAAGTGTATTAGGTGAAACAACAAGGAATGTAAACAAAAAGGAAGATGTACCAAATAAGAAAATCATGGTATTTTGTACTCTATTCCAATAAGAAAATAATAGATAATTCCTTATTATTTCATGCATAACACAAGCCCTCTTTTATGTAATTTATAAAGATTATAGTGTTAACGATTTCCTTTAGGGAAATAAGTAGTTCCATTGATCAAGGTATAAAAATTCTTAAGTATAAAAGTAATGATCTGCATTTTAACAGTTTTAAATTATAGGATTTGACATAATTATTAGATGAATACGGGTTAAAATACGATGATTGGTTATATTAATTTGTTGGATAATTTATTTTGTTTTAATTTAATATAGGAGATTATTTGAATAATTGAATTGGATTTAATATGAATAAAAAAGGTATCAGAAATTGATTCAAATTTCATATAAATATGAATGAAGACTGTTAACATTTAAAATTGGATTTAAATATGAATAATTTAAAATTTAAAATTTTATATTTTAATTAACATGTTAAAATAGTCATTTTGGCCATTATCTCATATTTCGACGAAACTAGTTTCATCGGATCCATAATAGTGAGCTATTGTATGTTTCCGCCTACGATCGAATTTAATTAAAATAATCGACTCTAAAAAGCTATCTTCCACCTACGATCGAATTAGACCTTGAGACTAGTTCGACTATGTTCATGATGGGGGTAAAACATTATGAACGCCAAGCGGCATGCTTCGTTTGGAATTCAAGAATTCGGATGTACGAAGCTAGATATTTTCTAAATTTTAATAATATATATTTTCCCTTAGCCAAATTTTCACATGTGTCCTATACCCCTTCTTTCTCCTTTACTTCAACCAAACAAACAAAGAATATAAAAAAATCGATCTCGTTGTAAATAAAAAAACACGGCAAATCGAAAATCAAAATGGAAAAATAAAAGAAAAAACTTAATCCCTATGGGCGAACGTGTGTAAGAGCAGAGGTAAGATGATGGTCACGGCGGGGTTAGAGTTTGAACGGAGGGTGGCGGCGGCAATTATAAAGTCTGGAGATCTTTCATTGGTTGCGCGACCGTTAAAGAGAGGGCGGCAGCACGTGATGGTCGACGGCGAGGCTTTGGTGCTGTGAGGCAATGGTCAAAGAAAAGGAAACCACATGCCTGGAAATGTCGTGTAGAGGGAAGATTAGCGCACTGTATACCGTAGTTAAGGTGACGTTAATTAGCCGCTAATCAAGTCATTGTTTAAGTGTAAATTAAATTTATATAAATCGATATATTGATATATTCATATCTAACTCATACGAGATCGATTTCGGACGAAACGATTTGCATTGGAATTATATCGAGCGATCTGCATTTTGCAGCTAGATTTTGTCTATTCAAATTTAGAAAATTTTATGATTCAATAAAAGGTGAGTGTTTTTATACGCTCACGTTTGACTAATATATTTTTATGTTAGTAAATTTGTTATTGTGATGTGATTTAAATGTATTGATTTATAAATTAAGTAGGGAATTTGATTGACATCTGAATTAATTGATATAGTTTAAACTGACAATTAAATTTAGTTAGAATTAAACTGCTAGTAAAATCCCCGATTATTGACAATTGTTATGATTTTGACTATTTGAACGATTGATTGAGATGGATGCGATTGATTTATATTTTCGATGTTTATTTATATTTAATATACCATGTTATCATCCTATATATTATTACAATATAAAAAATGTAAATTGAATTATTCCTAATAAATTAAGAAATATATTGAAATGATGTATATCTATGACATTTATTTTAGATTGAAATGATACATATCCATTCATGAATTAAATTGAAATAATTAATTCACTTAGCCATAGGAAAGAAAATTATATACGAACACCGGGTGGGTTAAATTTTATGATTTTAAAATTTTGATTTGAAATTATTTATATTGATTTTGATTTTTAAGAAATAAATTCAAATTTATGGAAATTGAACTATTTTCGAATTGGAGCTCAAAATGTTGAAATTTAAATTTGAAATGAAATTGTCTAAATAATCAAAGTTGAGATTTTGAAGTTATAATCGAAATATGATTTAAATTTCGAAATTGATTCGTTTTAATGATTGGACTTTTTATTCGAACTTTGAATATTACTAAGAAAAGGGTGATATAAATCAATATTTTGATATTTAGCTCGGATTTGAATTATACATAAAGATTTAGCTTTTAAATTGGATATTGAAGAAAAATTTGATTTAAGTGTTTTTAATCGATATTTAGAAATGGACTCAGGATTGATATAAATCGAAATGGTTTAAAAACTAGAGTTGAAGTTGAAATTAATCTAAAATAGGCTTTTAAATTAACTAGAAATTGGAATTTAAATTAATTTGAAATTGGAAGTGAAATTAAACTGGAATTCGAATTTAAATTAATTTGAAATTAAAATTAAAATTCGACTTGAAATCAGAATTAAATCAAGTAAATAGAAATGGAAATGGAAATTGATTTGGATGGAAATTTTGGAATTGAATTAATTTGGCTTAGAAACTATTTTTAAATAAACTATTTTATTATAAACTATTTCAAATATTTTTTTTACTTCAAACTATTTTAATTTTCCTAACCATTTTATTATATAACCCATTTTATTACAAACTATTTTCTATTAAACTATTTTAAGTACTTAACTATTTAACTATTTTAAAACTATTTTCTAAAATCCAAACTAGTCAAAGGGTGGAATGTGTATATTTATATCTTGAATTTAAACAAGAATTGGGTTAAAGTGAAGATGTATCTTAAATTGTAATCCGAACAAAATTTCGAAGTGAAATCGATATACTGAATTTAATTGATATTTTGTAGTATATTTTGATTTTTGAAGTTAGTGTGGTAAATTTCGAAATGGATTTGATTTTAAAGCGAATATGACATTTTGACATCAAATACGAATTGTTTTCGAAATATTAAAGTACCAAACGGTGTATAAAACGATGTTTCGTTGTTAAAGAGACCAGGGCCTCTTATTGGCATACTCTCTATCAATGTTGGAACCACTTGGACAACTGTACACGCGGTGGATGATATCCAGAATGTAGTGGTTGAATTGGCAACGTTTACTGGGATGATGTAAGAGAACGATGATGGATAGCCTTGACACTCGTGTCATAATTAAAATGAGTAGAACATGAGCCTATTGCGACTCCCCACCTCTATACCCACTCTAGCCAAGGACACTACGGGGTAATGCCGTCAACTAGCACGGAGAATAAGGCTGTTGAGGAGCGACCATCCGCGTAATTGCTTTGTGCGAGCATCGATATGTCAGATACTACAACATGCATTTGGTTTTCAGGAGGAAATCCGACATACCGATACAAACTCAAAGCTACTACACAGTGGCTATATATATTCTTCGGAAACAAGTATAGAAATAAACATAACACAAATCGGTCACAGACATCCATACCACAAAGGCGAAAATAAATATGAATATATAACACATGAAAGTGTACATCAGAGTAGTGGTCAAACAAGATCCACAATGTCACAAATGAATAGCCACAAATGCTAGACAAAAGCATATGGATACATCAATGAGTCTATATCTCAAATGTATACAACAAAAACTACTAATCTAAGTAGTTAGCCAAAAGTCAGGGTGTTAATCCTAGATGTGAAGTTAAGCAGAAGCACCTTTAACATCTCGATCGGTCTCGAGTATTATTTAATAAGAAAATAATAAACGGATCGGTCTAGCTAAAAATATCAGATAAAATGATATAGTATAAGAGATATGACATAAACATATGATAATCATAAAGCCATACTATGATAAGTATGCAATCGAAAATCAACTAGGGATTGATCAATCACAAGAATCTTCTCAAAGATCAAAAGAAATGTCATACTCTTTATTTATATTCACCAAACCATAAATATGGACAATAATATCATTGCCAATCACAAAAGTTGATGACACACAAATTCACCAACACACAAATATTGATAAGACATATCAATGTAAATCACAAAAATTGGTGAAAAAAAATTCTAGAAACATCAATGGAAATCCAGATATTACAAAAAGAGGGAGGCTTATCACAAAACGGGAGCATGAAAACTCACCAACACGTGTATCACAAAATGGAACGCTATTCCATAGTTGCTAACCATTAATTTTGAGCCGAGGCTTCACAAAACGGCCAGAAGACCATGGGTCGCTACACCACCAAATTGAGCCGAAACTCCACAGAAACGGGGTTTAGTCTCCCTCATTGATGCAGCATGGGAAGCGAATTCGACGATGCAAATCGAATCGTCCAGGATCTCACACGATTAGTGGACATAATCGGTGAATCGATGATAAATCGGTGAATTTGAAGAATACCCAAATGCCCAAATCCGTTGATCTCAAGAGATACCGGATTCTAGCTATCTCTGCTACGTTGATCGCACACGATACCATGAAAAGAGATCTACGATTCTTTGACATTGATCTTGCGCACAAGATACCGTGAATCGGCTTCAACGATCGATTATCCGAGCGCACTCGAATAAGTAAAGTGGAGATAGGAGATTACACTCAACTACCAATTTAGATGAAAGCACAAAGCTAACAAACAAGAAATTTTATTCCAAAAAATCCAACCCTTACAAATGACACGACTTGCCTTTTTATAGGCCTACAACATTACACAAAGTACACACATTACAAAGTCGTCACAACCTAGTACAACTCACGCAACCTAAAAAAAAAATTAACAATCAGCGACTTATTGGAGCTTCAGCGACTTAAGAAGTATGGCAGAGACTTAACAAATTTGTTCGCGACCTACAGAAGCTCGTTCGCGACTTAATAAACTCGGCAGCGACTTATGGAAGGCGGCACGTGACATAAGAGAAAAAGCTTTTCATGCGATCTACTGAAACTCGTTCACGCGATTTAGGGGAAGCTCGGCAGCGATTTATTGGACTTCAACATTGTTTTTTTTGGAGATTGCGACTTAAGGGTTGTTCGCGATTTATCAAAACTCGGCAGCGACTTATGGTTGGGGAGCGACTTACTGTGGAGGTGGGGAGTAGGTCGTTCGCGACATATATAGGAGGGAGCAAACTCGCGAATTAGGGAAGCTGGGTCAGCGACCTCTGCAACTATGTCGCTGCGCGCGACCTAGGGTTAGTTCGCGGTGAATGTTAGGTCGCGTAGGGAGGTTAGGTTGCGGCATATGGTGATGGAATAGGTCGCGGCATACGGGAATGGGATAAGTCGCGGTAAACGGTGATGGGATAGGAGTTAGGTCGTTGAGCATTGGTGATGGCCGATCGTGAATTAAGGTATGTGTCGATTCCTCTCCTCTCATGCCATCTCGTGCTGCATCATCCTCCCCTTGTTGGAAAGAATTCGACCTCGAATTCATGCTCTCCTCTTCTTCAACGAGTTTCTCCCCATAATACGGTATTAAGTGTTCGACATTGAAAACATCAGAAGTATGAACCTCTTCCGGCAACCTTAACCGGTACGCATTATCATTTATCTTCTTTAAGATTTCCACTGGACCAATCTTCCGAGCTTTCAACTTGTTGTAAGTGCCAACCGGAAAACGATCTTTCGTCAAAACTGCGTAAACAAAATTACCCTCTTTGAAGACAACACTTCTTCGTTTCTTATCCGCCATTTGTTTATACTTCTCATTTGTCTTCTCCAATCGTTCCTGAATGATTCTATGGCATGCTGTCAACCCATCAACAAAGTCAGCAGCCCGCTTAACTGTCCCTTTCGGTTGTGGCACTATTGTCAGATCCAACGGTCCCTTTGGTAAGCTTGAATATACAATCTGAAATGGACTGAAACCTGTACTTTGGTTAAGTGCATGATTGTGAGCAAATTCAGCTTGACACAACTTCAAATCCCAACTCTTCAAATTGTCTTTTACAAGACATCGTAACAAATTTCCCAACGATCTATTCACCACCTCTGTTTGCCCATCTATCTGCAGATGATAAGCACTACTAAAATTCAGCTTCGTTCCAACCATCTTCCACAAACTCAACCAAAAATGGCTTAAAAATCTGGTATCTCGATCAGAAATAATAGATTCTGGTAAACCATGCAATCGATACACCTCTTTAAAAAATAATTAAGCAACTCTAACTGCATCCGCTGTCTTCTTACAGGCTATAAAATGTGCTATCTTCGAAAACCAGTCCACTACAGCATATATAGAATCATTTCCCCTCTGAGTTCTCGGCAAACCCAACACAAAATCCATGCTAATATCAACCCATGGTTTAGTAGGAACGGGTAATGGCATGTATAATCCCGCATTCGTCGCTGTTCCCTTCGAAACCTGACAGATATGACACCTCTCCACAAATCTCTCTACCTCTTTCCTCATTGACGGCCAAAAATAAGATTGTGAAACTAACTGTAAGTTGCGATCCCGTCCAACATGTCCTTCTTCATGCAACTCTTTAACAATCTTCATTCTCAAGCTATAGTCTGGTGTGCATAATCGATTCCCCTTGAACAAGAATCCATCAACCAACACAAAGTCATCAGTACTCCCATCCTTAACTTTCTCAACAAACTTTGCAAAGTAAGGATCCCCCTCAAACAACTCTGGCAATAATACGAATCCTGTCACTTCAACCTTCAACGTTTCCAACAAGTGACTTCTCCTGCTCAAAGAATCCACTACACGATTTGTTACCCCTGATTTGTGTTTTACCATGAAAGTAAATTGTTGTGGATATGCTATCCACGAAGCATGTCTCGCTGAAATCTTGTCCTGCCCTTGTAGATGTCTTAATGCCTCATGATCAGTGTAAAGAACAAACTCCTTCTGAAACAAGTAATGTCGCCAGTGCTTCACGGCATGAACAATCGCGTAAAACTCTACATCATAAGTGCTATATCTCAACTTGGCTCCAGACAACTTCTCACTGAAATAAGCAAGTGGTCTTCCATTCTGGCTCAATACTCCACCAATTCCCACTTTCGAAGCATCAATATGCAATTCAAACAACAACTAAAAATTCGGCAGTACCAGAATTGGTGCTGTCGTCAAGAGTGTCTTGATCTTCTCAAAGGCAACCCCTGCTTCCTCTGACCATGCAAATTTCTTTCCTTTCATGCAATCAGTTACAGGTGCCATCACACTGCTAAAGTGTGGAATGAATCTTCGATAAAAAGACACCAATCCATGAAAACTCCTCACTTCAGTAATTGTCTTTGGCTGTGGCCAACTCTTGACAGCTTCCACTTTATTTTCATCCACTCGAATACCTTCCTTTGACAGAACATACCCCAGAAATAAAACACTGTCCGTCATAAATACGCACTTCTTTGTTGCTACATAAAACTGCTCTTGTCGTAGAATCAACAATACTTCTCGCAAATGCTGGATGTGCTCTTCCGTACTCACACTATAAATCAAAATATCATCAAAGTAAACAACTACGAACTTTCCAACAAATGGTCTGAAAATATGGTTCATCACTCTCATGAAAGTACTAGGAGCATTTGACAACCCAAATGGCATAACCAACCATTCATACAAACCCTCCCTTGTTTTATAAGCAGTCTTCCACTCATAACTCGGTCTAATACGAATTTGATGGTATCCACTCTTCAGGTCAATCTTGGAAAACACAACAGCCCCACTCAACTGATTAATCAAATCATCAAACCTCGGCATAGGAAATCTGTTTCTCACAGTGATCTTGTTTAGTGCCCGACTGTTCGTATACATCCTCCACGTTCCATCCTTCTTCGGTACTAATATGGCTGGCACGGCACATGGACTCAAACTCTCTTGGACACGCCCTTGTTCTAGCAACTTCTCCACCTGCCTTCTCAGTTCTTCATGCTCCTTCGGACTCATCCGGTAATGTGGCCTGTGAGGTAACACTGACCCTGGCACAAGATCAATTTGATGTTGAATATCCCTCAACGGCGGTAATTCCTTTGGCAACTCCTCCGGAAACACATTACTGAATTCTTCCAATACCGGCTTCACTTCTTCTGGAACTTCAACTGATTCAGTAGCTTCATGTCCAATCAACAAAAACACTTCAGGACTCTCCTCTTCTTCTTCAACAAATTCCTTTAACGTCAATAAAGTTTTCAGCTCCTCAATCTCCTCAGATTTACTCTCTTCCTATTGTCTCTTCTTTGGAACTAAAATAATCTTAACACCTTCAAACATAAAACTGTAGCTATTGGTTCGACCGTCATGCTGCACTGCTCGATCATACTGCGACGGTCTTCCCAAAGGCAAATGACAAACATCCATCTCAACTACATCACACCAGATATCGTCTTTATATTTCTTCCCAATAGAAAATGGAACTCGAACTCGCCTATCCACCCTCACCTCTCCTCCTTTTCTCACCCACGCTAACTTGTAAGGATTATGGTGTTTCTCCGTCCTCAACTTCAGCTTCCTCACAGCTTCAGTAGAAATAATATTGTTACAACTTCCTGCATCAATCACAAACTTACAAACTTTTCCAAGAATAGTGCATGTAGATTGAAAAATGTTGCTCCTCAACCAACTAGCCTCATCCTCTTGCTTCAGTGTTAAACAAGATCTCCTCATCATTAGATTACATCCTTCATCTCCTGACACAATATCCTGCTCATCTTCCTCCACTGGACTAGAATCACCTTCACCAACATCCTCGCCTTCAACTTCAGCAATCATCGTTCTCTTCTTTGGTTTTGGACATTCGTTACTTTTATGACCCACTTCTTGGAAATTATAACATTTGAAACTGTTGTTGACCCTTGGCCTCATTCACAACTGGTTTACTAACAACTTTAGAAACATTTCAACTCCCACTGGCACCCTTCACTTGATTGTTGGTATTTGTAAACACACCACCTCCTCGTCTTCCCTGCTTCCCCCAAGCCAACGCCTTCTGGTGCGCTTCAGCCACAGATCTCGGGTCAAACATATTAACCATATCCTGGATCTGCATTCGCAAACCTCCAACAAACCTAGCAGTCAATTGTTCCTCTGTCTCCATAATGTCATTTCGAGCAATCAGTTGATAAAACTCGTCAACATAATCATTAACAGTCTTTGTCCCTTGCCCCAAGTTCTGCAATCTCTGATACATGAGTGATTGAAAATTGTAAGGTAAAAATGTAGCTTTCATCAATTTCTTCATTTTCTCCCAGTCAACAATCTTCGACTTCCCCATCCGTTCTCGTGTAAATTTGGTTTGCTGCCACCACATCATAGCTCTCCCCCTTAACCTAGTAGCAACCAACTTCACTCGACGATCTTTCGGTACCTCCTTGAAATCAAAGATCTCTCCAACATTAGACAGCCAATCCAAAAATTCTTCTGCAACCATTCCACCCTTGAACTCTGGAATTTCCATCTTCATTCCTGATTCCCATCTACGGTCATCTTCAAAATCTCTGTCTCGTTTTCGTACTTGACCTCGATCTCGATAATGCACACTACCTCTATCACCATCAAACTCCTCATCAAAATCTTAAGTATATCGATGTCGATCACGACCACCAACCTCTCTTCTACCACCACTTCTTCGATCTTCATTCCTATCACGATTGTCAACACTTCTACGATCATGATCTTCTCTTCTCTCCAGATCTTAGTGTGGTGAAACTCTACTTCTCCCATGGCTCGATTCAGGTGAAACTCTTCTTCGATTTTGATTCATTTCAAGCATCATTCTCTCTAATCGACCAATTCCTTCATTCAACTTTTCAGTGAAACTCTCATTGATTCGTTGTTCCATTTCATCGGCCTCTTCTCTTCCATACAAAGCATTAATATTGCCATGACGTTGAGCTCGTCTCGGAGGCATGATTGAACTTCAAACAAACTCAAGAATAAATTTCAAACACTTCCCGAAATTTGATCCGAAGTGAGATGGATCGAAACTCCCAACTTGTTGCAACTTCACAATGAACACGATGAACACCAAACTTCTCAACAATTTGCAAATCCGATCTCCAAACTTCAAATTCTTGAAACCCAAGTCTCCAAATAATGCAAACCTCTTGCGATCTAGCTCTGATACCAAACTGATGCAGCGTGGGAAGCGAATTCGACGATGCAAATCGAATCCTTCCAGGATCTCACACGATTAGTGGAAATAATCGGTGAATCGATGATAAATCGGTGAATTTGAAGAATACCCAAATGACCAAATCCGTTGATCTCAAGAGATACCGGATTCTAGCTATCTCTGCCACGTTGATCGCACACGATAACGTGAAAAAAGATCTACGATTCTTTGACGTTGATCTTGCACACAAGATACCGTGAATCGGCTTCAACGATCGATTATCCGAGCGCACTCGAATAAGGAATGTGGAGATAGGAGATTACACTCAACTACCAATTTAGATGAAAGCACAAAGCTAACAAACAAGAAATTTTCTTCCAAAAAATCCAACCCTTACAAATGACTCGACTTGCCTTTTTATAGGCCTACAACACCACAACATTACACAAAGTACACACATTACAAAGTCGTCACAACCTAGTACAACTCACGTGACCTAAAAAAAATTTAACAATCAGTGACTTATTGGAGCTTCAACACTTAGAAGTATGGCAGTGACTTAACAAATTTGTTCGCGACCTACAGAAGCTCGTTCGCGACTTAATAAACTCGGCAGCGACTTATGGAAGGCGGCACGCGACATAAGAGAAAAATCTTTTCACGCGATCTACTGAAACTCGTTCACGCGATTTAGGGGAAGCTCGGCAGCGATTTATTGGACTTCAACATTGCTTTTTTGTGGAGATCACGACTTAAGGGTTGTTCGTGATTTATCAAAACTCGGCAACAACTTATAGTTGGGGAGAGACTTACTGTGGAGGTGGGGAGTAGGTTGTTCGCGACATATATAGGAGTGAGAAAACTCGCGAATTAGGGAAGCTCGGTCAGCGACCTCTACAACTATGTCGCGCGCGCGACCTAGGGTTAGTTCGCAGTGAATGTTAGGTCGCGTAGGGAGGTTAGGTCGCGGCATATGGTGATGGAATAGGTCGCGACATACGGGAATGGGATAAGTCGCGGTAGACGGTGATGGGATAGGAGTTAGGTCGTGGAGCATTGGTGATGGCCGATCGTGAATTAAGGTATGTGTCGATTCCTCCCCTCTCATGCCATCTCGTGCTGCATCACTCATAGACAAAGAGACATCGCAGATTTGCTTGTCTAAATCACAAAAATGATCATCAACGATCATCAAGAATTGTCAATTATAGTAAGCTAGTAAACATATAGGCTTAGCCTCATGTACCATAACCACTAGCTTAACCTAAATATTTATGAACAAATTGTAGATCTCCACTCGAAAACTGTCACAAGAGATTCAATCGAACAAGTTCAAGAATTAACCGGCGAAGTAAATGCAAACATTTCATACCATTTGTTTTACTAAGCCGTTTAATTAGATTTCTCGTACGTGTGAGATAAAGTGACAAATCACAAAAATGATTGTAGGAACAATAAATCACAAAAATTCACATTCGAAGTCATGAATAAAATCCAAAGAATTCAATTTCAAATCCATCAAAGTGGAAATACCCTTGCGACTTAACAGCCGCGGCTTACGACTTATCGTAAGTCAACACAAGAAATCAGCAACTCAACGCATGCGACTCCACGGCATACGACCCAAGAGATCAATGACTTAAGAAGTAGCATGCGGCCTAACAGAGCAACTTAACATGGCGCGACCTATAGCATGGCGCGACCTAAGTTGGTGCGACCTAAAGCATAAGAGAAGGCCGTGCGACTTAAGTGGACAAATGGATCGACCTAAGATAGCAAGCGACCTAACATGGTTGCGAGATAGCAGGTGCGACTTAACATGGTTGAGCTATGGGGTGGAACGACCTAATGGCCGAGCGCACTAAGGTATAGCGCGACCTAAGGAATAGGGGCAAGCCGAGCAACTTAAGATGGAACGACCTAACCTGTCGCGACCTAAGGCGTATGAGAAGGCCCAGCGACCTAAGGTGTAGCGCGACCTAAGGCATAGGGGCAAGCCGAGCGACTTAAGATGGAACGACCTAACCTGTCGCGACCTAAGGCGTTTGAGAAGGCCGAGCGACCTAAAGAGACCAATAGCGCGACCTAAGTGACGCGACCTAGCCGAGCAACCTAAGAAATACGGTTTAACATAAGGCCGAGCGACCTAGGGACGAAACGATCTAAGGGGAAAAGAAGGCCGAACGACTTAGGGACGAAACGATCTAAGGGGTAAAGAAGGCCGAGCGACTTAAGAAGGTCAGCGACCTAAGGCAGGCCGACCTAAGTTGGTTGCGAGATAGCAGGTGCGACCTAACATGGCCGAGCTACCTATGTGGCCAGCGACCTATAGGGGTGCGACCTAACTACAGGCCGAGAGTAACGTGTGCAGGCCGAACGACCTAAGCAACAGAAATGCAGTAACTCTCTCAATTTGCAACCGATCGAGCACGGACACTAGGGGATTACGTCCATCGGCTACCTGGTCCTATTGGCTCCTCGATGCATCACCAAAAACGTGTTCAAACATCAAAGTTAAGATTTTTAAAGATTTGAACCCAAACACTAAAAATTGGGATTTTCACCAATTCAATCCAAACAAGAGAAAATGCATATGAAAAAGTGTTAGGAATTCATACCCAACAATTAAAGATACTTATAGATAAAGATGTGAGATAAAAATCTCACCTTTACACAAAATCAATGAAGAAGAAGCTTGAAATCAAAGGAAGAATCAATGGCTTCTCTTTGAATTTGGAGTTAGATGTTGGATTTGCAAATGAATTAGGGCTTGGAATTTTAATTTCCCATACCTCCCTCCATTTTTGATGAAGCTTGAGTGTTAGCAAATGAAAGTAAAGTTATGAAGGGAAGGGGGTTGAGCTAGAGTTAGTAGTTTAGGCTAATGGGCTAAACCAAACCCAAAGCCCAAAGTGAAAAGTAACAAAATTCCACTAACTTCAAACATATCAAAGTTTATACTCAAAAAGATCACAAACTGCGTTTTGGACCCAATGGAAGTGGTTTCGAGTCCTAATTCGACCGTATGCAAAAAGTAACTTTTCGGACTAAAATCTAACTAACGATAAAATATTAAAATAAAATATTTAAATATTCAATCGTAAAATACGCGGGTTATTACACCTATGTCTGGCAATTGAGGTTAGCTACCTCTAGCGTTGTTGATCCCTCGTATTGCTATTGTGAATTCATATTCGATGGGTTCACCTTTTGTCGGTTGGATTGATTGTCACGGTCGGCCACGGATGGGTTAAGACCAGCCAAAAAGGGCAAATTGGTAGAATCCTACTTTGGGCATTATCTCACATGCCTTGTCATATTTAGCCCTATATAAGCCCATTACGACTTTGGCTTAAAACTGTAAAATTTGTTAAGGTGGATCAATGTAAAGCCTTAACGCTATTTTGATATTTATTTTATTGATAGGCGTATTAAATTATAACGTATACTATTATATATAAATAGTTTAACGGATCCTTAGAAGATGGAAAATCCCGTAATATCTCTTAAGTTATTGCACTCATATTTTGTGATATTGATTTGACTTACATAAGAGTATTTTAGTCCTGACTCGAATGTTTTGTCTTTTCATTATGCTTGGGTCAGTCCTGAGTTTTTTTCCAACGTATTGAACCTTACTCAATGGAAGACAAAGAAGAAGATTTTGGTATATTACTATTATTATTATTCCCTTACGCTATTCTACTATATTAATTATTTATCCTTGGTGCATATATATAACTCTGATAAATGTGTATAGATTATAATCAATTGTATAGTAAACAACTTCATGAATTGTTTATTTGATTATTATATTTTATCATTTCCGCTGTGTGATTCTGTGTTTGTTTTCTTCTTCTCTTCTTATTTTTTTATTTAAACGCATTGATTATCTACATTCCGGATTTTTTAAGTCGAACATGTGTGGATTATTGTCGATTTGAACCTTCCAAAATGTGGGTCGTCATAGTTGGTATCAAAGCGAAGGTTTAGCGGTAACATTGGCTTTGTAGAGTTTGACTCATTAGAGATAGGGTAGTAATACCTTAGAATGAGTCTATTGATTGTATTTATATGAGAGAGCATACTTGTTAGTGTTATAAATTATTTTATATTGTGTTTACTTAACCGTTGAGTTGTTTATAAATTCTAGTCGATGTACGGGACGCCATGTTATCGATAGGGGTATCTAAACACTTAAACGAGGCAAGTGGACATAATATTGTTTTAAAATAGGGTAAATGAAATTATTTTTCCAAATTTATATTTTGTATCTATATAATGATAATATTTAATGATATTTTTGTTAGGAGACGATAACATTTAATTATCATCAATTATTAGGTGAATTAAAATAAAATGAATACTTAATTATTTTTATGTTATAAAGCGGTTGATAATTAAAATTAAATTAAAATCTAATAAAAATAAAAAAATTCAAAACAATAAATTGTAAATTAACGAAATATTTTCAAAAATGTAAGATGATAAAATTTGTATAAGTAGATTTAAATATAACTTATTAATAGAAGGATTTAAAATTGAGAATTTTAGAATTTAAAATCCTTTATCTTTTCAAAATTATTTTCGAAACCTTAAAAATTAATATAAATAATATTTGAAAGAGTTTTGACGCGAAAAATATATTTATGAAGATTTTTGAAGAAAATAAAAGCATAAACTCGCTTAGTCGTTGGAAAATATTTCTAGGGATGACGACAGCACCGCCAATGTTCATTTTCAAGTTTCTGAGGGTAAATTGCTACCAAAAGAAATTCATTTTCGATTAAAACAAGTTTTGATTGAAAAAATACATTCTAAGTGTGATCTACTAATTATATGGAAATAGTTTTGAACTTAAAATATAAAATAGTATGAATGAGAAATAAGTTTGGAAATTATATATTGGAATAGGAAAATAAAACCAAATTTAAATTGGTTATACATTTTAATTAAGCAAATAAAAGAAATTTAATTCTAAGAAATGAAATAAATTGAATAACATAAGAAATGTTAAATTAATCGAGTTTGATAAATGAAGTAAATAAAATATATTTAACTCATGAAAGCTTAAATTAAAAAAATATTAATTGCATTCGAAATGAAATAGATAAATAACGAAATGAAATTTTGAGAAGTTAATTTTTATAATTTATAGATTTGAGAATTAAGCTTAAAACTAATTTAAATTTGTTGAATGTGAAAGATAAGAAAATTTAAATTGAAAAAGATTAAATAAAACCAGTACTGAAATAAAATGAAATGAGGTTAACTTAATATTAAATAAATTGAATTGGATATTAAGTGAAACTAGATAAATTAGTAAAGTGAATCAATTCTATTTGAACTATAGAATGAATTAATAAAATGAATATGAAAAATGTAATTTAAGTGTGTAATAAGTTGAATAAATTAAATGAATGTAAGTAATAAATTAGTTTGGTTAATAAAATTTAATATGAACTGGACATAAATAAATAAAATGAAAGAGGAATGAGTATGAAATTTAATATTAACTAATATAATATGGAATAAGTTACTGGAATAAATTATAAATTGAAATTAAATTAAAAGAGGTTAAATGAATTGATGGTGGAAGGAAATTATATATTTATTTATATGAATTGAGATATAAAATAAAATTTACTTTAGTAAATTAATAATATGAATTTAAATAAATGAAGTAAATCGATGAGTTAATAGTAACTTAAAATATGGAGCAATAATAATAAACGTGATTGTGTTGCATAAATTATTTATAATGGATTGAGATAATTTATAATTGATGTTCGTATAAAATGAAAAAGGAGGATACACTAGGTGGAAATATAATAGATTTAAATTAAGCTTGGTTAAGTGGAATTATTTTTATAAATGATTCATACCTGAATTTATATGAAATAGGTTGAAAAAGGTGAAACAATTGAAATTTCACAAATTGAATTGAATAAATTGAATGTACATGAAATAAATTTGAATAAATTGAAAGAAAACCAAATTATGAATATGGTTAAGCATTTGGATAAGCAAAAAGCAATCAATGGAATCTAAATTAAATTTAAATGTGGATGAAACAAATGTAAATAATTGGAACAAATTAATTGAATGTAAGTATATTGAATTGAAATAAATCAAACGTGAATGCAGTAAATATTGATTGAAAGAAAAGAATGGACTGGAACCAAATTAGTTGAATGTAAATCAATTAAAAGCAAATGAATTGTTTATAAATCCATTGTATGATTAACGAAATGAATATTAATAAGTGAACGTGAATTAATTTTAAATATATGGAATGTGGTATGGATTAAATTTCTTCTTTAAGTGTAATTAACTATATGAATGATTGAAATGAAATAAGTGGATGTGAGCTTAATAGCATTTAAATAAATGAAAAAGAATTTGGAAACAAATGAGATTGAATATAAGTCGACTCCATGTAATAAATAAATGGAAAATGAGCAAGTAAAATGTAAATAAAAATTTATTGCTAATAAGAATGAGAGCATAAATTAAATATTGACATTGAAATTGTTGGTAAATTGTGATAGTTATGAATTGAATTGAATGAATATTGATTTGCCGAATCATTTTTTTTGTTGTAAATTCTTGTTTAATTGTTTTGGGTGCATATGGTGGTTGTATAGTATACTTCGAGCGAAGCATGTTTTATACTTATTGGAATTTATACATGTTCTATGCCTTATTATAATGACTAGCATTCCAAATTGAGATGAAAATACGAAGACCGTTGGATGTATATGTTGGTCTTACTTGCTTTTCCTTACTTAATACGAGCGAACTCGCTCGTATTATTAATAATAAAGTATGTATCTCGTATTACATACCAGGATCTTATTTTTTTCCCCTTCGGATGCCTCATCATTGAGATGAGATGTATAATTGATATATATTGGTTATATTTGTGATATATATTGATATTATAAATTTTTTTGATTAAGCCGTGCAAAGGAGACTCTGCCGAAATTTACCGTAAATCTGGGTGTTAGAAAATTTTGAATTTTAATTTTTTTTTACGATTTTGTTTTATATATAAGTTACATTTCCGTAAACCGATAGCGACTGGTTTAGTAAAAGCGTAGTAAATATTTCTAACAAGAATTTTAAAGTTATAAGTGATTGTTCGAATAAAATCTATTATGTGTTAAATTCTTTCCTAAATGCCTTTTCTAGGACGAAAAGTTTTGAGTGGGGGAGTATGTAATGACCAATATGTTAACAGCTTTAAATTATAGGATTTGATATAATTATTAGATGAATATGGGTAAAAATATGATGATTGGTTAATTAATTTATTGGATAATTTAATTTGTTTAAATTTAATATAGGAGATTATTTGAATAATTGAATTATGGATTTAATATGATTAAAAACGATATCAGCAGTTGATTCAAATTTTATGTAAATATGAATGAAGACTGTTAATATTTAAAAGTGGTTTTGAATATGAATAATTTTTAAATTTGAAATTTTATATATTAATTAACGAGTTAAAATAGTCATTTTGACCACTATCTAGGATTTCGACGAAACCAGTTTCATCGGATCCATAATAATGAATTATTGAACGGTTTCAATTTTCACTGCGATCGGACTTGTCGCTTGGCCGTACGAGCTTGAAACACATAGAAATTTAATTTTGAATTTAATTAAAATAATCTACTTTGAAAAGCTATCTTCAGCATACGGTCGAATTAGACCTCGGGACTTGTTCTAATGTGTTTGAAATGGGGATAAAACATTATGAACATTAGGCGGCACGCTTCGTTTGCAATTCAAGAATTCGGATGTACGAAGCTAGATATTTTCTAAATTTTAATAATATATATTTTTTCCCTCAACCAACTTGTCACACGTGTCCTATACACTTTCCTTCTCCTTTTCTTTAGCCAAACTAATGAAGAATATAGAAAGATGAGATCTCGTTCTAAATATAAAAAAACATGGCATACTGAAAACAAAAATGGAAAAAAAACTTAATCCCTATGGATGAATGTGTGTAAGAGCGGAGGCGCGACGGTGGTCGCAGCCAGGAGGTGTAGCCTAAGGTATAGTCACCGCACGGTTTGAGTTCGAACAGAGGGTGGTGGAGGTGACTCAAAAGTCTGGATATTTTTCATTTGGTGCGCAACCGTTGGAGAGTGGGTGACAGCGTGTGATGGTCAACTGCGAGGCTTGGGTGGCGTGCGGTAATGGTCAAAGCAGAGGAAACTGCTTGTCTGAAATGTCGTGTAGAGGGTAGATTAGCACACTATATATCGTGGTTAAGGTGAGGTTAATTAGCTGCTAACTGAGTCATTGTTTAAGTATTAAATTAATTCTATATAAATCGATATATTGATATAATGCATATCTAATTCATATGAGATCGATTTCGAACGAAACAATTTGCATTACAATCATATCGACGCAATCAACATTCTAGAGCTTGATTCATGCCTATTCGAATCTAGAAAATTTTATGATTCAATGAAAGGTGAGTGTTTTATATGCTCAAGTTTGACTAATATATTTTTATGTTAGTAAATTTTTTATTGTGATGTGATTAAATGTGTCGATTGATAAATTAAGTCGGCAATTAGATTGACATCTGAATTAATTGATATAATTTGAAATGAGAGTTAAATTTAATTAGAATTTAACCGCTAGTAAAATCCCCGATTAATGGTAATTGGTTGACTTTTGTGATTTTGACTGTTTGGATGATTGATTGAGATGTATGCTATTGATTTATATTTTGGATGTTTATTTATGTTTAATGCCATATTATCATCCTGTATATTATTTATAGTATAAAAAAATGTAAATTGAATTATTTCAAATAAATTAAGAAATAGGTTGAAATGATATATAACTATGACATTTATTTGGATTGAAATGATACATATCCACTGCTGAATTAAATTGAAATAATTAATTCACTTAGCCATAGAATAGAAAATTATATACGGACAACGGATGTGTTAAATTAGATGATTTCAAAATTTTGATTTGAAATTATTTAAATTTATTTTGATTTTTAAGAAATAAGATCGAATTTATGGAAATTGAATAATTTTCTAACTGGAGCTCGAAATGTTGAAATTTAAATTTGAAATGAAATTGTTTAAATAATCGAAGTTGAGATTTTGAAGTTATAATCGAAATATGATTTAAATTTTGAAAATTGATTCGTTTTAAAGATTGGACATTATATCGATCTTTGAATATTTCTGAGAAAAGGATGATATAAAACGATATTTTGAAATTTAGCTCGAATCTGAATTATACATAAAGATTTGGATTTTAAATTAAATATTAAGAAAAATTTGATTTAAGTGTTTTGAATCAATATTTGAAAATAGACTCGGGATTGATATAAACTTAAAATTTAGGATCGGAGTTGAAATAAATATGAAATTGGAATTTAAATTTAACTGAAATTGGAATTTAAATTAATTTGAGATTGGAAGTAAAATTAATTTGGAACTGAAATTTAAATTAATTTGGAACTGAAATTAAAATTTGACTTGAAATCGGAATTGAATCGAGTAAATCGAAATGGAGATGGAAATTGATTTGATCGGAAATTTTGGAATTGAATAAGCACGGCTTAGAAACAATTTTTAAATAAACTATTTTAGTATAAACTAATTCAAGTCTATTTTTTTTAAATATTCAAACTATTTCAATTTTCCCAACTATTTTATTATATAGACCATTTTATTACTCAAACTATTTTCTATTAAACTATTTTAATTATTTTACTATTTTAAAAATATTTTCTAAAATCCAGACTGGTCAAAAGGAAGAATGTGTATATTTAAATCTTGAATTTAAATACGAATGGGTTAAAGTGAATTTATAACCTAAATTGTAATCCGAACAAAATTTCGAAGTGAAATCGATATATCGAATTTAATTGATATTTTGTAGCATATTTTGATTTTTGAATTGAACATGGTAAATTTCAAAATGGATTTAGTTTTGAAGTGAATGTGATATTTTGATATCAAATACGAATTGTTTTCAAAGTATTAAAGTACGAACCAGTGTGTAAAACGATGTGTTGTTAGAGAGACCGGGGCCTCTTATTGGCATACTCTCTGTCAATATTGGAACCACTTTGACAACTTTTTACACGGTGGATGATATCCAGAATGTAGTGGTTGAATTGGCGATATTTACTGGAATGAACTAAGAGGATGATGATGGATAGCCTTGACACTCATGTCATAATTAAAATGACTAAAACCTGAGCCTATGTCTGGCCATAGAGGTTAGCTACCTCTAGCGACGTTGATCCCTCGTTTTACTGTTGTGATATCATATTCGATGGGTGTACTTTTCTTCGGTTGGATTGATTATCACGGTCAGCCATGGATGGGTTACGACCAGCCAGAAATGGTAAACTAGTAGAATTCTACCGTAGGCATTGCCCCACGTATCTTGTCATATTTATCCCTATACGGGCCCATTACGACTTTGGTTTAAAACTGTAAAATGTGTTAAGGTGGATCAGTGTAAAGCCTTAACACTCTTTTGATATTTATTTCACTTATAGGCATTATATATTATAGCGTACACTATTATATATAGTTTAATGGATCCTTAGGAGATGGAAAATCCCACAACATCTCTTAAGTTATTGCACTCATATTATGTGATATTGATTTGACTTACATAAGAGTATTTTAGTCCTGACTTGAGTGTTTTGTCTTTTCATTACGCTCGGATATGTCCTGAGTTATTTTCCAGCGCATTGAAGATTATTCTCTAAAGGATGAAGACGAAGATTTCGGTATATTACTATTGTTATTATTCCCTTATGCTATTCTACTGTATGGGATATTTATCCCTGAAGCATATATATGACTCTGATAAATGTGCATAGATTATAATCAAATGTATAGTAAACAACTCCATGAATTATTTATTTGGTTATTATATTTTATCGTTTCTGTGGTTAGATTCTGTATTTGTTTGCTTCTTCTCTTCTTATTTTTCTTATTTAACCCTATTTATTGTCTATGTTTCGGATTGTTTAATTCGGACGTGTATGGATTATTATCGATTTAAACCTTTCGAAATATGGGTCGTCACAATAACTAAAGTAGTGTAAGTAAGAATAATAACAACGATTTAATTGGAAAACCAAAAACATATAATTTAAGACCGTATTGGTGATAAACAGTAAATAAAGAAGATATTATTGAACGGAAATGGATGTAATATGTCAAAATAGGCAATAAAAGAGAGATATTAGTTAGAAAGGAAATGGAGGATTTATCCAATAATGTTAAGCGAGAGGGAAAGTAAATGAAAAAGATATTTAGAAGAAAACAATAAATGACCTTAAATTAAATAAGAAGTAACCGCCTAAATAAGCAAAGAAATATTACCAACCGTGAACAGTAGGGGCATGGTAAATAAGTAAGAATGAATGAAGACGTCGGCGTACACACACATATACATACTTACATACATATATGGGCGTGTGTGTGTATATATATGTGTGTGTGTGTGTGTATGTATATATGTAATACACGTATAGATAGTCAAATAGCCTCAAGTATGCGATTATGATGAGTGTGAATTACATAAGTATGTAAACAACTTAGATGGATAAGAATTATATAGTCATTAGAATGGGGTGGAATGCAAAGTTAGTAGTGTTACATAATAGAAGCCTGCCCACCCTAAGGGGCTACCATCAGTTGTGTATACACATGTGGGACGTATCAAACTGTAGGACATATGGAGTATATATGCTTGCATATTGGTGAAGGAATTCCCTCCGTAGTTTCGGCTTCAATGAATAAGTGGAGGGTATTGCCTTGATTGCGTTAGGTAGTCTAAATAGGATGGTGCGTGGCTCGATGCTTCGTTAGCAGGTGTGGCACCAAATCAGTAAATAGAACTACATAGGTTGAGTGCATCATCAATCCAGAGCAGTCAAAATGGAAAGGACAAGATTGCACCAAACTGGCTATGTCTCCTACTAGTGCAGGCCATGGTAGGTAATGCACCGCAACATTTGTCCGCTAGTTTGTTTGTTAGGACAAGATTAGCTAAGCCAAAAAAGAATTCTTTCAAAAACGAACGGGGTTGCCCAAGGAGCTGTGTCCTCTATAGTCCATTGAGCTGAGTCATAACAGGAAGTGAAAAAGTAGTTAATCCCTAATGAAAAGCGAGATAAAATAGGCTAAATTATAATAATGTTGTTATTAGGAACTAATTGGCGGTTTTACTTTGTACGTGGACAATTTGGCCCCGACATTGATGATGATGCCCAACGGTGCAGAATTATGGATACTAATGGGGATAATATCTTTGTCGAAAGGTGGATCATGGTACTTATGTGTGTGTATATATACACATACATACTTAAGCAATTATAATCTACTTTAGGTAGATAGGGTGCATTGTATGCAAACATGGATTCGAGAAGACTAAGTAAAAATTAAAAGACATAGCATGTAATGAAAGGCAATTAGCATAAGTTAGTGTTACGTAAAAAGCGTATAATTTACCAGTCACCAGAACATTGTTCTAACCCCCTCCTCATTACAACCTTTGGGATAAACTTTTGAGGGCTATTTACAGGTAGAAGGAAATAAAAGTGGAAGGACATGTTTTCTAATGCATGCTCAGCACTGACAAGAACAAGATATTAAAAGTGTCAACTTCATCAGTAACTATATGTTTATTATGCCTTACTATTCCACAGTGAGTCTGTATCGATAGTGATGTGATATGCAGTTGTTTGTTTATTTACAGGATATCAAACCAACTATCAATATTTTATTTGACATTAGATGCAACGAACTAGATCTCGAACCCTTAAAAATCAACAAAATACGTTCGTTGTATCACATGTCGAACATTTAAAGGACGAAAATATCGATTTGTTAGGGGGAAAAGAAGGTATAATGTACAAGAAATTTAAAAAATATAGAATTTCACAATGCAGATAATATATAATACAACAATGATCTTTATAGAAAGAAAACATCTTTATCCATGTACAACATTAGAGTACATTAGACTTATCCAAAATTTGGATAGTTATAGAAATCTTCCCTTACATTGGCAAACATATGGACTTTATAATACAGTGGAAGAAAAATATATGTGAATAAGTCTTGACATCCTGTTCCTCTCCAATTCCAAAGTTTCCAACTAAACAATTTAAAAACAAGGAGAGAAAATGAAGAAAGAGTTTAAAAACAATTTTAAAACATGGGTAAAGTAAAGTGGAGAAAAATGAAGAAGAAAGAGTTTAAAAATAAGTTTGCATCTTTAAAACAATTTAAATCTTTTAGTTTTAAAAAAAAACTTAAATTAACAGAGTAGGTCATGTAACTTGAAGAAAGATTTAGAGAAATGAAAACGGAGAAGTAAACGAGATATGAGGAAATGGATGTGCATTTATAGAAACAAGAAAGTATGAAAACAACCAAACTAACCTTAGATTGAAATATCCTAGTGTGTCACAATTTTGACAATTCACAACATCACGCTCCTCCCCCTCATATGACACATTCCTCCCTCTAGTCACATCCTCTAGGTCATGATGAGTAATGGTGATAACACTAAGATATGACAAGAGATAATGCTATATACTTATATATATAAGTTATTATTCTTAAAACCATGACTTATCACGTCACTTGCTAAACGTAATTAACGTAAGGTAATATACTATTAGTGTATTATTATTATTTAGATAACTAAGTCTTAAATATGCGTATATATAGTGCACAAAGACGAACAGCGTTCTGGAAAACTTTTCTGGTGTCGAAAAATTGAAATTCCTGAAAATGTTCTTTAGTTATATTTTCTATTTTTCTACGAACTATCTATTTTGGTAAGCAAATTTAAAAAATATTTTACCATCATTATTAAATGATTAAAATAGGTTTATTTGTTAATTAAAACCCAATTATTTATATTTAAACATAACTTGAATTTTCGACGAAATATATAAAACGATGATATCAACTATCGACGTAGTAAATATATTTTATTTTCCAAAAATAAAATATTTTATTTTATTTCATAATCTTGTTTGAATACATATATTAGTGCATGTGCGACCACCCTTCTTTCTGACTACTGGGAACGACACTTAATATATCCACAGTATTCGGGTATTGTGCCCAAGCATCCGAAAGATGAATTGTCGTGGGGTAAAATAAAGACATAGCAGAAAATATCACAATGAAACTGTTAAATAGGACATAACTGCGATGACCGGCAAATCCGTACCCTTTGAATCGACAATAAACCACACATGTCCAACCCAAAAAGCACAGACTGAAGGAAAGTCAAGAGAAAGAAAAGAAGAGAGAAGAAGAGAAGAGAAGAAAGAGAGAAGATAAGAACAAACAGAAAAATACAGAATCTCACATCGTAGAGGAAAGCATATAATATCATATCAATGATCTTTACAAAACAGAAACTGCAAATACATACATTAATCAGAGTTCCACAGTCAATCACAACTTATCAGTCTGGACAGTTATAATAACCTGTCCTCACGATTGCCAATAATATAAAACTACTAAGCAGTGGATAATCAGTAATCGAAATAGATACGTGTGTATGAAAATGAAGACTTCCATCTCGCCTGCTGAAGCTCCAAAAGCACCAAATCTGAACTTGTAAATTTACCCGGCCTGACCTGAGCATTGAAAGGGAAGAACGCTCGGATCAGTCTGGTAAAGCAGCGTGAGAAACACACTCAACTGGATTTATTAAATTACCAAACTTTTCCTTTATCAAAACATAAGTAACTCGTAAGACAAGTCCATACATAAACACGGACATGTTTTTATCTTACGATAACTAAAACATTTCATATAAAATCCTCTTATTTTATACTAGTGTCTAGTATACAAATAATAATCAAAATAGTGGAAATTGTCACCATTATTAAATTCCCGCATACTAGGCTCTACAAATAAAGTGGCAGGTACGTAGTGGAGTTTGGATTTCATACAAATGACTAAGTGAAGGGACTACCTTCCGAAAGGGTACACCTCTAGATGGATGTCCCAAGGCACATAACATCTGCCCTCTACCAACACAAGACCGGCCCACCTCTATAACTAGATGATACCGAATATGTCCTTTTCCGAGGGTCCTCTAGAATACAAACCACAATAATCAGATACACGACGTCATAGCATGTAAAGATATATCTAAAAGATGATGATCGTGCCCTACTTGGAAGCGACCCACTTAGCCATGCCGCATCAAACCCTTTTTGGTCATTTTTGGTTGATGAGGCCTGAGGTAACGATTACCTTTCACAATCACATATCACATCACTTTAAATGCCACACGGCCTTTTCCTTTGACTAGTAATTGCCTTCCACAGAAATACAACCGTTGAGCTTATACATCTCAAGGAGGGTGTTAAGCTAAGAGAATTTGCCTTCTCCACCACCATTGATGTGCATTTGTAAAAACAAATGTACATAATCTTTAGAAATGCAATGTCAGACAAACATCCATACAAGTTGTCTAGGAACAAGTCAAACCAAAGGTACTTTTCTATCACATCTTATCAAGAAATCCCTAGGATTAGTAGCGAATAGTCCTTGCATTGGATATTTCATAATAGGGAGACCACTGCTACTATATGTATATAGGGATTTTAACCTCAAATGATCAACAAGCAGTCCCCCGCTATGAAAATCCTGAATATCAATATCTTCACTAGCAACCTGCACAATCGTCGCATATGCGTTGGTTCGAAGTGGTTTTTGGATAAACCAATCCCGTCTCTTCGCACCAACAATGCAAAAGCATTTCTCAACCTCACACGGAAACTAAGTCTTATAGAATTATCACGTCTCTAACTTTCAACTTTCTATCCTTCGGCCAAGAAGGAAGTTCGATGGATTGGAGTAATACTCCACACTATGCAAATCAGCATTCTCAACACAAACGATAATCAAGCCTACACATAAGGCTACGTACTAAGTGTACGGCTAAATAGTTCCCACAAGTCGAGGAACTAAAATGGCCAAATTTGATAGTTGGTTATTTAACTATCAAAGAAAACAAACAAATATTCTGTACCATAACAACCACTGGGCCCTTTTAATGAATATTTCAGTAATTAAATCACTTGCCAAATATTCACTTCAAATTGTCTTTAAAAAGATATAATTCCAAACCATTTCAACATTGGAAAACATTTCCATACACTTATTTCATAATAAGTAATTCACAAATCAATTTATTTCCAACACTTGTAAAATATTTCCATACAAGAAGTACCTTACCCCTCACTGCTGACAACACCCTCCAAAGAACTGCACTGAGTCATGCGAGTGCCTCGACAACAAAATCGCCTCTCCTTCTCTCACGACGCTCGCACTCACATGATGAACTTCCATTGCGACTCTGACGACCGAGCTGCTCAGCCCCTTCGAATTCGGACGCCGCTTCCAACCCTGACCCATCATCAGTCGCATGCCCACACTACCCTACTACCACGCCTCCATGCAGCATGAGAAACTCCTTGCTAGAAATCGCAAGCACCCCTCCGTCGATCGCATGCATACTCGAATAGGATTAGTGATTGGGTCGAATTCGATTTAGGTTTTCTTTTTTTTAGGAGAATTCGGATTTGAATTGAATAAGAGGGACGAAGATTCGATTGAATTCATTTTAAAGTGGCCATAAATTTCTATTTCGAACGAAAAATGGTTTTCGTTCGAATGAAATGAATTTGATTCGGATGCCTCCATTTTTATAAGCGAATAGAGTGAAGAGAAAAGGGATGGAGATAATCTTGTTTAACGAAGACAGATTGATAAATAAATTAAAAAAATAGAGAGAAGGAGGTATATGAGACAGATGGCGTTGGAGTCTTAACTTGTTAATTTGAACAGAAGGGCCAAAAAAGTGTTGATGCTATAAATTTTAAACTAGTCGCCATTACAACTATAAAATTTAAATTTAACTGTTTCAAAATCGAGCTAAAAATCCCGACCTCCTACCGAGTCATACCGCTAGGCTTTTATAATGTAAACCCCTATTCCCAACATAATGGAAAATGTTTCGAGCCCTAATTCGATCGTATGGAGAAGTTAGATTTTTGGACCAGTTATTATATTAAATTTTCGATATAGATTTCAGCGCGTTTATCTCTCGTACTATCACTTGACAACTCCCAACTCTACGAAAATTGAAATTCGATAATAATACACTATTACGGATCCAATGGAACTGGTTTCGTCGAATTCCGAGAGTGTGCCTCGGAAGGCTATTTTTAAATATCAATTTAAATGATATAATTTAAAACTGTACAGAACACACCCAAATTCAATTTTAACACTTCTGCTATCTTCAGTATTATTAATACAAATTTTACAAGCCTTCAAATTATTTTTAACAAGCATAAAACTGAAGATTCAATATTTTACCCAACTCCAACAATTAAATTCCATATGTAAATTATCCAATAAATAGCGATATTTGAAATTCAAGTTGGAAACTAACTTTTAAATTTAAAATTAATAAAATATTCTGATTTCAGATATCCATAAATTTTGGGTTGTCATAATTACATATACTTAAATCACGACTTAGTATATATTTTATTCTTTCAAGAAAACATTCTCTGTAAACACATTTATTTGGGTCAAAACGAATACTGCGTAAAATATCGTTACGACAACCCAAAATCACTGCTATATAGATTCAAAAATAAGATAGATATATATATCCCATATCCTATACAAAATATTTTCTTTCAGAATCATTTACTATAACAATAGTATTATAGTCCATCATTTCCTTTTTTCTCAAAACCGTCTATTTCAACAATGAACGTTGAAACCTATGTGTTCGATACTTAACACATTTTAAAACATCTTTAAATCATTTAAATTTCATTTTAAATACCACTTCGCAAAACATTTATCTACTTAAAAGAGTTATTCACTATCCAAAATCATGAATATACTCCATTTACCAAATCCAATATTTCTACATATTTATTAAAGGATAATCCGCTGTCCAAAATCGTGGATATATCTCCTTTGCCAAATTCATCACTTCTACATATTTATTAAAGGGTTATCCACTGTCCAAAATCGTGGATGAAATTCCTTGAATACAAATCCATATATAATTTATCAATTTAAATTGATTTCACATTTATAAAACAAGGTTTATATATCATATTTATATTTTATAAAAACTTTAATTTATTAATATCATTTATTAATCAATTCCATTTATCGCATTTATATGCCAAAAATCCAAATTACAAGTTAATTACTTATAATTATCTTTATTTCCAAAATTCGTTCTTTTTATAACTTCATCAATCTGTAAATCTTATTGACTTATAAAATCCATTAATAATTTCATTTAACACTAATAAAAACTCCTTTATAATTCCATTATTTCGATTTATAAAACATCAATTTATAAATCTTATATATAAACCATTTACAATAAGTCAAAAATCTCAATTTAAACTATTTTACAAAATAGTTAACTTCATATTTCAAAAATCACATTCTGATTATATTTCACAAAAATCATAATTTTTATAACAAAAAAATTATGATATTTATTTATATAAAATAATCCACTTACTTAACAAGAAATCACCACTTTATATTTTTAAATTACCAAAAATAGGCCCAATGCTGCAACAGTAGTAAATACATCGATCACGGCATCCAAAACGTCATATATCATATGATAAGAGCATATATCACAATATATGTAAATATAACCAATACTGGTGAGGAATCCCGTTGGATTCTTCCAATCTGTCACCTGCAACAAATATACATATTAGAAAAATATATACAATGTCCGCTTCAAAGCAGACACACGTACTAAGGGTCATCCGCTCATACACGGGAATATAGGGTCTCATCTGTTCAGGTAGGAATATATCCAAATACCAATCAACGTATAGATAATATACCATATATTGTATAAATAATCATTAATCATCATAAATACTATTTATTCTCACTTATACAAAAATATCAGTGAGTCAGAAAGAGTGAGTTGCACTCAATTTGATTCCAAATGCAGTTGTAATGTTTTATTCTGAATAAATTAAACAAGCATTTAATTTTACCCAAAATTTACACTAGCTCCAACCAACTCCAAACTAGCTCTAAAATGTAGTGCTCCTCAATACAGACCCCACACAACTTGTTTCGTCAAAAACAGACCTCGTATAACAAAGTTACACATTTTTAAAGTTTGTACGAATTATAATATATATTAATTTACACTTTTATTTTTAATTTTAAACCTTTGCAAAACTCAGCAATTTGATTTTGAAACCTAGATCGTGGCCATCTCTTTGTTTCTTCTCCCCTTCCAGTTGCGTGCGCAAATCAACTCATCATCATGCGACAAAAAATTGATGGTCGCACCAACTATGTTCGTCAAGACGACGATCGGCTGCCTCCACCACGTGCGCCATCCTCCGCCACACTCACATGCCAAGTGTGCCCCTCTCCGATCAACCACATGCCAAGATAAACAACCCAGAACGCCGCGCCTTTGAACGCCTATTGCCGTCAATCTACTTCTCCAAAGACGATCATCACTGTTGCATGTGAAGATCACGACGTACTCTACAATATTGCAGAAGGAAGTTTTTGATGAAAGTCGATGGATTGGAAGAGATCGAGGAGAGAAAGATGGGAGTTTTTGGCCATCGAAATTAATGGTGGCGGCTAGGGCTTCTAAACCTTGGTTTTGTGAAAATTGAAGAAAATGATGGGCTTTTATACAAAATTTCGCAACACTATTCACCCGAAAGTTTTTTGAATTCAAAACAAAGCATGCCGCTTGGCGTTTATAATGTTTTAACCCTATTTCGAACGCAATGGAATATATATCGGAAGACAATTCGATCATATTTTGAAGATAGCTAGGTTTTCGAATCGACTATTTTAAATTTAAAATTCACTTAAAGGAATTTCTGTGCGTTTTAGCTTACCATGGACAAACCGTAAATCCGATTGACACGAAATTTGAAATCTTATAATAATATAACATGGTGGATCCAATGAAACTAGTTTCTTCGAAATCCAAGACTGTTTTAAAATTGTCTGTTTTTACACGTCAAGTAAATATTAAAATATTCAATTTTGTACAAATTAACTTTTAATTTAATTTTAAAAGCTCTCTAACATCATTCTAATTCAAATAAGATTTATTTTAACTTTATAAATTATTTTCATCATATTTAATTCAAATTCTAATTATTTCTGTAATTTCAAATATTAATTTATCAATTCAATTATCCAATTAAATCCTTATATTTCAAATACTATTTATTTAACACATAAAATTAACATCTGAATATTCAAAATCAATTAAATATACAAATTTCAAATGATTGAAATTATGAGTCGTGACATTCTCCCCTTCTTAAAAGAATTTCACGCTCGAAATTACCGAGTAATAAAATGTCATAAAAATCCATTAACTTTTTCAAAAACAATTTGTTTAAGTTAGATATCAAATCCTTTTAAACATTTTAACCGTTCCCAATATCATCTAGTTAAACTTCTTATAAAAACTTTTCTAAGTTTTCAAATCCATACTTAGTTATTCACTAATACCGTCCCATAAATCAATTAATTTCATTTCAAATTATAACTCAAAATCCAAAATTTTAGTTATAAAAAATTTTCCAAAATTCTCAAAAAAATTCTAATGCCTTTAATTTTCAAAAAAAAATCGCCAACGTCTCCTTTCCGCGGTTCGATCGTAGTAGGATCACAACATATATATATATATATATGTATCACAAATATACATCTCATCTTCGAGGAGGAGGCATCCCGTAAGGAAAAAAGAGTAATGCAACGATATGTAATCCAAGATATGTACCTTATATATTATTAGCAAGCATATACGGCTAATATAGCACGAAAGCGAGCTCCAAATGCGAAGCAAGCGCCATCTGTACCTACTAAACACTTACTAAATAATGAGAAACATGTATATTTGAAAATAGTATCAATATACAACATATACTAATACAGCAACTATATATGCCAATACAGAAAATGCAACCAAAGCAACAAATCCAACCATCAAACAACTCTCATCCCACAAATCAATATTTATCCAATAAAATCCATAACCAAAACAACATACATCCAATTCTTATTAGTATTCATTGAATTGATTTTCAATTTAATCACATTCGATTCATTTACACTGGATTTTTTTACTAACATTCATCTATTCAAATTCAATTAGTTTAGATTCACTAATTCACATTCAAGTTAGTTCACTTTCAATTCAAATCCAATTCTATTTACATTTACTTCACTTCCGACTTGAATTTAATTATTTAGCTTTCAATTTCATTAATTCAATTTCATATGAATTTATGTTCAATCGACTAACATCCATCTAACAACCAATGTATATCCAACATCACCAAATTAATTTAATTCGCTTACATTCAATTTAGTTCAACACTTTTAATTTCAATTGATTTAACATCTAATTGACTTTCACTCAGTTATTTGATTCCCAATTTTGTTATCTTTAAATGAAGTAACACCTACATCCATTGGTTCCATATCAATTAATTTTCATTCGATGGATTAATATTCAATCCATATTTCATTTACTAATTCATTTCATTATTTTGATTCATTCATTAACTCAATTGCTAATTCATTTTACATTTCAAGTTGAATTTCATTTTATAACTCAAGTCTGTATTCAAATCATCACTTCGCTTTATTAATTCATTTTGATATCAAATTCAACTTCATTCAACATTATTTAAGTTATATTTCATTTAATCTTCATTTACATTTACTTCCACTATACAATTTAAGTTCACTTCTAATTTAATTTAAATTCTTTTTTATTTAACTTTTACTCAAGTTAAATTCATATCACTTATTCAAATTCAAATTTTGCATACTTAACAAAATTGTTTAACCATTTTAACAATTGGTTTTACTTACATTTTCTCACTTTATAAGTTATACAACTTATTTATTTAAACTTCCAAATTCATATTATATAATCACTTACTCTTAAGTTTAACTTCCATTTCAATAAATTATCTAATCCAGTTCAATTCCGATTCAATTTATTTAACCTTCCTTTGGTCAAATTTCAAATCATACATTTTATTATGCTAACTCAAATTCATGTTAACTTTACTAAATTAAAATTCATTATCTCATACTATAAGCCTAAAACTCATTTCGCTTATATTTATCAATTTCAACTTGGATTTTAATTTCAAATTCGTTTATGACAAAAAAAATTCCATTTCAATTTACTATTGGTAGCAAATCAATCACACAGAAACTCGAAAATGATACTGATGATGCTACAGTCTTCATCCTTATTATTTCCCAGCAGCAATAGTGAATTCAATGCTTTACATTCTTTTAAAAATCCTTTTATTATTTATAAATCACATTTACAAACTTATACTTATATAATTTCACGACTTTACTTCACTTATATAAGATTCATTCCAAATTTACTTATTGATTTAGATTTATAATAATATAATTGCTTTAACTTTGAAAAATAGCTTTCAAAATAAACGGGATTTTAAATATCCAAATTCTTAGTTTAAATACATTTTTTATTTTCAACTCACATTTATAAATATATTCATACAATTTCGTTTCTTATATATAAGATTATTTCACAATTGTATATTATTTTAATTATAATTCCATACTTTATTATTCATTGCTTACATAATTTATTCTTTTACAATTGTTACTTTTATTTAAATTACTCAAACTACTTTTATTAACTTATATATATTTACATTTTCAAACTACGAAAAAAATCAATTTATATACACTTTAATACTTTTTGAAAATTTTGTTTCCTTTATAAATAAAATATAATAGAGGCAAAATTATTTCATTTACCCAATTTAAAATAATACGTTGTCGACTTGCCTCGTTTAATTGTTTGGAAATCCCTATCGATAACACGGCATCCCACATACCAACCAGAATTGACGAAAAACTCAACGAATAAGTAAACACAATAAAACATTTTATATCACTAACAAATACATGCTCATATATATAATACACTCAACTCAATCTAGGGTGCTGCTGTCCCTATCTATACTGAGAACACATTAAAGCTTAGAAATATACAAAATCTAAGCTCCGATACCAAATGCGATGACCTACAAATCCGTACCCTTTGAATCGATAATAAACCACATATGTCCGACACAAAATGCACAGACTGATGGAAAGTCAAGAGAAAGAAAATAAGAGAAGAGAAGAAAAGAGAAGAAAGAGAGAAAATAGAACCAAACAGAACAATACAGAATCTCACATCGCATCGGAAAATATATAATATCATATCAGTGATCTTTACAAAATAAAAACTGTATATACGTACGTCAATCAGAGCTCAACAATCAATCACAACTTATCAGCCTGGACGGTTACAATAACTTCCTAACCATTGCCGATAATATAAAACAACTAAGAAGCGGATAGTCAATAATCAAAACAGATACGCGCATACGAAAATGAAGACTTCCATCTCGTCGTTGATGCTCCAAAAGCACCATATTCGAACCTATAAATATACTCGGTCTGACCTAAGCATTGAAAGGGAAGAACTCCCAGATTAGTCCGGTAAACCAGCGTGAGAAACACACTCAACTGAATTTATTAAATTACCAAACTTTTCCTTTATCAAAATAGAAGTATCTCGTAATACAAGTCCGTACATAAACACGGATATATTTTTATCTTACGATAACTAAAATGTTTCATATCAAATCCTCTTATATTATGCTAGTATCTAGCATATAAATAATAATCAAAATAGCCGAAATTGTTACCATTATTAAATTCCAGCGTACTAGACCCTACGATTAAAATGGAAGGTACGTAGTGGAGTTTGGATTTCCATACAAATGACCAGGTGAAGGGACTACCTTTCGAATGGGTACACCTCTAGTGGATGTCCCGAGGCACAGATCATCTGCCCTCTTCCAACACAAGACCGCTCACCTCTATAACTAGATGATACCGAACATGTCATCCTCCGGTCATTATCGACTTTTTCCAAGGGCCCTCTATCATACAAACCACAATGATCAGATACACAACGTCATAGCATGTAAAGATATATCTAGGTAAGGATGATCACACCCTACTTTGGAGTGATCCACTTAGCCCTGCTGCATCTAACCCTGTTGTGGTCATTATTGATGAGGGCTGAGGTAACGATTACCTTTCATAATCACATATCACATCATTTTGAATGCCACACGGTCATTTCCTTTGACTACTAATTGCATTCCACAAAAATACAACCCTTGAGCTCATATGTCTCAAGGAGGGTGTTAAGCTAAGAGAAGTTGCCTTCTCCGCCACCATTGACGTATGTTTGTAAAAACCAATGTACGTAATCTTTAAAAACACAATGTCAGACAAACATCCATACAAGTTACCCGGGAATAAGACAAACCGAAGGTACTTTCCAACCACATCCGGTCGAGAAATCCTTAGGATTAGTAGCGAATAGTCCTTTCATTGGATATTTCATTAATGAAGATACCACTGCTACTATATGTATATTGGGATTTTTACTCCAAACAGTCAACAAGAAGTCCCCCATTATGAAATCCTGAATATCAATATCATCATAAGCAACCTGCACAATCGTCGCATATACGTTGGTCCGAAGTGGTTTTTCGATAAACGGATCCTGATCTCTTCGCACCAACAATGCAAATCGTTTCTTAACCTTACACAGAAACTAGGTCTCATAGACTTACCACATCTCCAACTTTCAACTTGCTATACTTTGGCCAAGAAGAAGCTCAATAGACTGAAGTAATACTCCGCACTATGCGAATCAACATTCTCAACACAAATGATAATCAAGCCTACACAGAAGGCTATCTATTAAGTTTATGACTAAATAGTTCCCACATCAATTCGAGGAACTAAAATAGCCAAATTTGATAGTCGATTACTTAACTATCAAAGCAAACAAACAAATATTCATTACCGTAATGATCACTGGGCCCTTTTAATTAATCTATTATTAATTAAATCACTTGCCAAATATTCACTACAAATTATATTTAAAAATATATAATTCCAATCCATTTCAACATTGGAAAACATTTCCATATACTTACTTCATAATAAGTAATTCGCAAATCAACTTATTTTCAACACTTGAAAAATATTACATATACTTAAATCACGATTAAGTATATATTTTATTCTCTTAGGAAAACATTCTTTTTAATCACATTTATTTGGGTCAAAACGAATGTTGCGCAAAGCATCGTTACGACAACTCAAAATCACTAGTATACGGATTCGAAAATAAGATAGATATATCAATCCCATGTACTATGAAAAATGTTTTCTTTTGAAAAATCATTTACTACAACAATAGTATTATAGTCCGTCATTTCCTTATTTCTCAAAACTGTCTATTTCAATAACGGACGTTGAAATCTATGTATTCGATACTTAACACATTTTAAAATATCTTTAAATCATTTACATTTCATTTTAAATATCACTTCACAAAACATTTATTTAACTTAAAAGATTTATTCATTGTCCAAAATCGAGAATACACTCCATTTGCCAAATCCAATATTTCTACACATCTCTACTACTAATAAAGAAAATTCGTTGATCTAATTTACTCGGTGTCTTTTTGAAATTCCAAAAATGCCCCTGCTTTCCATTTATATGTCAACGCTCATACGGTTACTACCATTTTTTTTTTAATTTGTATAACTAATGGCTCAAAAAAAATATCAACGTATACAATAATACAAATAGCCCATGTATGAAGCATGGGCCCATACTTGTTTATTAAAGGATAATCCACGATATAAAACTGTGCATATATCTCCTTTGCCAAAATTTGTCACTTCTACATATCTATTAAAGGATTATCCATTGCCCAAAATCGTGGATGAAATTCCTTTAACAAAGATCCATATCTAGTTTATCTATTTAGATTGGTTTCACATTTATAAAACAATGTTTACAAATCACATTTATATTTTATAAAAACTTCAATTTATAGATTTCCTTTATTAACCAATTCCGTTTATCTCATTTATATGCCAAAAGTCAAAATTATAAGTTAATTACTAAAACTTCTCTTTATTTCCAAAATTCGTTCTTTAACAACTCCATCAATTCATAAATCTTATTGACTTATAAAATCCATTTATAACTTCATTTTAAAACATACAAAAACTCCATTATAATTCCATTATTTCAATTTATAAAACATAAGTTTATAAATCTTATATATAAACCATTTATAGTAAGTCAAAAATCTCAATTTAAACTATTTTACAAAATAGTTAACTTCATATTTCGAAAATCACATTCTGATTATATTTCACAAAAATCATAATTTTTATACCATAAAAATTATAATATTTATTTATTTAAAATAATTCATTTGCTTAATGATTCAAAATTATATTTTTTCAAAATCCCTTGAAAATCCTTTTTAATTTGAAATCGTCGCTTTAGTATTTTAAATTACCAAAAATAGGCCCAATGCTACAACAACACTAAGCACATCAATCACGGCATCCAAAACATCATATATCATATGATAACAGCATATATCAAAATATCTGTAAGTAAAACCAATACTGGTGAGGAATCCAGTTGGATCCTCCCAACCTGTCACTTGCAACATATATACATATTAGAAAATATATACAATGTCCACTTTGAGGCAGACAGACGTACAAAGATCATCCGCTCATACACGGGAACGTATAGGGTCTCACCTGCTCTATTAGGCAGCAATATATCCAAATACCAATCAATATATAGATATATATCATATATCATCCAAACATTCATCAAACATCATAAATAATATTTATTCTCACTTATATAAAAATATCACTGAGCCAGAAAGAGTGAGGAGTACTCACTTTGATTCCAATAGCGGTTGTAGTGTTTTATTCCGAATAAAATTAAACAAGCGTTTAATTTTACCCAAAATTTACGCTAACTCCAATCAACTCCAAATCAGCTCTATAATGTAGTGCTCGTCAATAGGACTATACGCAAGTTGTTTCGTCAAAAACGGACCACGTATGACAAAGTTACACATTTTTATACTTTGTACGAATTATAATATGTTAAATTATAGTTTTCTTTTTAGTTTTAAACCTTTTCATATCTCATCTGTTTGGTCGTGCCTTTATTTCTTATTCCCTTCTAGCTGCGTACGCAACTCAACCCATCATCATGCAATAAAAAATTGTCGCACTACCTATGTTCGTCGAGACAAACGATCGACCGCCTCCACCACACGCGTCATCCTCCGCCATTCTCACATGCCAAGTGTGGCTCCCTTTGATTGTAACAACCCGCATATTTATCGATTTTACATTTAAATATTTTGTTTAAATATTTTGTCGTTAATTGGATATTGGTCCGAAAAGCTACTTTTTGCAAACGGTCAAATTCGGACTCGAGACCACTTCCATTGAGTTTGAAATGCCGTTTACAAGTTTTTTAAGTATAAACATCGATAGGTTTGGAGTTAGCGAAATTTCACTAACTTTTCCCGCTTTGGACTTTGGGTTAGTTTAGCCTATTAAGCCCAAGTTCCAACCCCCTTCTCCTCACTCTTCATAAAATTCCTAACTAACTCAAGCTTGGGCATTAATGGTGAAAAGAATGGGAAATTAAAACTCCAAGCACAAATTCAATTGCAAATCCAACATTCAACTCCAAATTCAAGTAGAAGATATTGGATTCAAGCTTTGGATTGCTTCTCCTTGCTTTCAAGCTTCATCTTCATAAACTTTAGTGCAAAGGTGAGATTTTTATCTCACAAATCTAGTCTATAACTATATTGGACTGTTGGGAATGATTCCCTATCACTTTTTCATGCACATTTGCATTTGGTTTGGATTGGATTGGCGAAAAACTCCAATTTTTAGCGTTTTGGTGAATTTTCTGCACTTAGGTCGTTCTGGCCATTTTCGTGTGTTCGGAGTTAGGTCGCTCGCGACCTAACCCTTAGGTCGTTCGCGTGTTAGCACGCTAGGTCGCACTGCCTTGAATTTTCACTTCGGAGTTAGGTCGTTTCACGTTAGGTCGTATGGGGTTTAGATCGTAGGTCGTTTCTGGCCTTAAATCCCCTCTACAGCGTTAGGTCACTCAGCCTTTCCTTGTTAGGTCGTCACCACTTAGGTCGCGACAAATTTTAGTACGTTAGGGCCTTAGGTCGTAGGCCCTAGCTCGCATTTGAGCTTAGGTCGTAGGTCGCTAGCTCATAGCTCGTATTTGAGCTTAGGTCGTATGGCGCTTAGGTCGTAGGTCGCATCACCCTTAAGTCGTTCGACCTGATGCCTCTCTTAGGTCGCGCATCCCTTTAGGTCGCTAGGTCTTAGGTCGCGCATCGCCTTAAGTCGCTCGACCTGCTCTCACCTTAGGTCGCGCCATCTTTTAGGTCGCGTACCATACTTTATCCCGTTGTCCCTTAGGTCGCTTGCACCTTAGGTCGGCCTCGTTAGCTCGCAGATCCTCTAGGTCGCGTGGCCTTTAGACCGTAGGTCATTAGGTCGTAAGACCTTAGGTCGCCTTACCACTTAGGTCGGTTGACCTATTCAAATGTTAGGTCGCGAGTTCCTTAAGTCGCTCGTCTCTCTTAGGTCGCTCTCTTCGGCTAACTCGCGAACACCACTAGGTCGTTTGACCCTTTAGACCCTTAGGTCATGAGCAGTTAGGTCGTTAAACCTAGGTTGCTTTTTTCCCTTAGGTCGTTGGACCGATAGGTCGCTTCACCTGTGCTCACGTTAGGTCGTTCGACCCATTCATCTTTAGGTCGTTCCACTTGCCTATCTCGTAGGTCGCATTCCACCTAGGTCGCGTGAACCTATAGGTCGTTGGACCCTTAAATTTTAGGTCGTTAGACCTCATTTTGTCTTCACTAGGTCGTACCGTTTTGGACGGGGCGCTGGCCCCTGGACCCCCGAGACCTGACCGGGTAGGTCGAACCCCGTAAGCGGTGGCGTTGCCCCCGCACCCCCACCTTGGGGGGTTGCCACCCCCCCTGGACCCCCCCTCCGTAGGGGATCTTATCTGAAAAACATTGAGCTGATTTCCTTGGATTTTATTCACATCTCCGTATGCGATTTTTGTGACTGATTGTTTCTACAATTGCTTCTGTGTTTTGTCACTTTATAATATAAAGGTTTCAATACTAGTAGTAAATATCAAAACTCTTTTAACAAACAATTTCAACTCTATTTTTAATAACAAATCTCTTTTCTTAAACCGTTTTCCTATCTATTAGTATACACAAGCCTTTACCTCACTCGGATGAGAAATCTAATTAAACGACTTAGTAAAACAAGTGGTATGAAATGCTTGCGTTCACTTCGTCGGTTAATTCTTGGACTTGTTCGATTGAACCTCTTGTGACATTTTTATTAGTGAAGATTTACAGTTTGTTCGTAAATATTTAAGTTAAGCAAGTGGTTATGGGACATGAAGCTAAACTTCTATATTTACTAGCTTAGTGTAATTGACACTTCTCGTTGATCTTGATGATCGCTTTATGAATTAGACTAGCAATTGCGCGATGTCTCTTTCATTGCAAGGTTAGACTAGACACCACTTGTGTGATTCCATTCACACATACCTTTCTTCTTTTTGGTTAGTCTTGACCTCAATCTGTGTGATTCCATTCACACATGCGGGGTAGCTCCCCTTGGTCTTCGGACCGTCATGTGATAGGCCTCTTTCCCTTTTTATGATTTCTGGATTTCTCGTGTTGATTTATGGAATTTATGTCATTGACTTGTTATGAGTACAAGTTTAGGGTATGATGCCCTCTTTGGATCATTGAGAAGATTCTTGTGATATTGATTTATCTCGTATCGGTTGATCTCCTGTTGATCATTATTTGCATACTTATAGTAGTATGTCAGTATGGATATTTTATGTTTATGCCATATCTTTTATTTTATATCATGTCATCTGATATTTATAGCTAGACTGATCCGTTTATTATTTTCTAATAAATAATACTCGGGTCAGACCGAGATGTTACAGGTGCTACTGCTTGACTCCTCCCCCAGTGATTCACTACTCAGACTTTTGGCTACTTGTTTAGATTAGCAGCTTTTGTTGTTTACACTTGAGATATAGACTCATAGTTGTATTCTTTTGTATAGCACGCGTTGCTATTCTTTTGTATTATCGTGGATCTTTTTAGACCACTACTCTGATGTACACTTTTATGTGATATATATTCATATCTCTTTCCGCCTTTGTGATATGGATATCTGTGATTGATTCGCATGTTATGCTTACTTCTATATTTGTTTCCGAAGATTATTTTATAGCCACCGTGTGATAAGAAATTACATGGATGGTCGCTCCTCAACAGCCTTATTCTCCGTGCTAGTTGACAGCACTACACCGTAGTGTTCTTGGCTAGCGTGGGTATAGAGGTGGGGCGTCACATTGATCAATCATATGCCGAGATAAACAATAGAGAATGTCACGCCTTTGAATGCCTATCGCCGTCAATCTACTTCGCCAAAGACGGTCATCATTGTTTGATGTGAAGATCACGACATACTCTACAATATAGCAGAAGGAAGTTTTTGATGAAAGTCGACGGATTGAAAGAGATCGAGGAGAGAAAGATGGGAGTTTCTGGCCATCAAAATTAATAGTGGAGGCCAGGGCTTCCAACCCTAGATTTTGTGAAAACTGAAGAAAATGATGGGCATTTATAGAAAATTTCACGACACTATTTACCCAAAAAAAAATTGAACTCGAAACAAAGCATGCCGCATGGCGTTTATAATGTTTTACCCCTATTCTGAATGCAATGGAATATATATCGGAAGCCAATTTGATCATATTTTGAAGATACGTTTTCGATTTGACTATTTTAAATTCACTTAAACAAATTTCTACGCGTTTTAGCTTGCCATGGACAAACCATAAATACGATTGACACAAAATCTGAAATCTTACAATATATAACATTATGAAGCCAATGAAACCGGTTTCATCAAAACCCGAGCTCTTTGAAAAATGTCTATTTTTACACGACAATTAAATATTAAAATATTCAATTTATATAAATTAACTTTTAATTTAATTTTAAAAGTTCTCTAACATCATTCTTATTCAAATAAGATTTATTTCAACTTTATAAATTATTTTCATTCGTATTTAATTCAAATTCTAATTATTTCTGTAATTTCAAATATTAAATTATCAATTTTATTATCCAATTAAATCCTTATATTTCAAATATTATTTATTCAGCTTATAAAATTTACTTCTGAATATTCAAAATCAGTCAAATATACGAATTTAAAATGACTGAAATTCTGATAACAGTAATACGATACATAAGCCTACTCCCTAACTTAGAGTTATCAAAGTTACAAAAAAGTACTACAATCAGCTAAGGCAGTTGTAACAAGCCGTCGTTACATATGCTGGAACAAAATACACTTACAAGAACTAAACAAATAGCGGAAAGATATGACTAAATATATAGGGCCTCCTGCTTGAATACCATCTTCAAAAGAGCCCGCAAAAGACCTGCTACTCTCAGACAACTCAAATATAATTGAGTACCCACGAGTTTTGTAACAACCCGCATATTTATCGAGTTTACATTTAAATATTTTTATTTAAATATTAAATCGTTAATCGGATTTTGGTCCGAAAACTACTTTTTGCAAACGGTCAAATTAGGACTCGAGACCACTTCCATTGAGTTCGAAATGTCGTTTACAACTTTTTAAGTATAAACATCGATAGGTTTGGAGTTAGTGAAATTTCACTAACTTTTCCCGCTTTGGACTTTGGGTTAGTTTAGCCTATTAAGCCCAAGTTCCAACCCTCTTCTCCTCACTCTTCATAAATTTCCTAACTAACTCAAGCTTTAGCATTAATGGTGAAGAGAATGGGAAATTAAAACTCCAAGCTCAAATTCAACTGCAACTCCATCATTCAACTCCAAATTCAAGTAGAAGATATTGGATTCAAGCTTTGGATTGCTTCTCCTTGCTTTCAAGCTTCATCTTCATAAATTTTAGTGCAAAGGTGAGATTTTTATCTCACAATTCTAGCCTATAACTATATTGGACTGTTGGGAATGATTCCCCATCACTTTAGCATGTGCATTTGCATTTGGTTTGGATTGGATTGGCGAAAAACTCCAATTTTTAGCGTTTTTGACAAAAAACTGCAGTTAGGTCGCACTGCCTCGGAGTTAAGTCGTTTCTGGCCATCGCTAAGTCGTCCACGAGTTAAGCCTAAGTCGTAAGTCGCGCGCGTTGAAAAGTCACCGCCTTTGTATTTCTGTTCGCCTGTGTTGAGTCGTTCACGAGTTAGAGTGCTAAGTCGGCTGCGAGTTAAGAGTTAAGTCGTTCGTGTGTTATCTCGTAAGTCGTCTCCGACCTAAGCTCCAGTAAGTCGTTCGTGTGTTATCTCGTAAGCCGTCTCCGACCTAAGCTCCAGTAAGTCGTTCGCGTGTTATCTCGTAAGCCGTCTCCGACCTAAGCTCCAGTAAGTCGTTCGCGTGTTATCTCGTAAGTCGTCTCCGACCTATGCTCCACTAGGTCGTAGGTCGTATCCGACCTAGGCCTCTCTAAGTCGCGAATTGTTAAGTCGGCTGTCCTTAAGTCGTTCGACCCCACTAAGTCGTAGGTCGCCTCCGACCTTACCCTTAGGTCGTATGACCTGTTTGTTAAGTCGGCTGTCCTTAAGTCGCTCGACCCCACTAAGTCGTAGGTCGCCTCCGACCTTACCCTTAGGTCGTATGACCTGTCATCCACTAGGTCGCGCCACTTAGGTCGTATCCCTTAGGCCGCGAACTCTTTAGGTCGTTAGACCTCATTTTGCTTTAGGTCGTAAGCCGCTTGTCTTCACTTAGGTCGTACCGTGACGGGGCGCTGCCCCGCACCCCGCCGGGGGCGCTGCCCCCTGGACCCCCGCGACCTGACCGGGCAGGTCGAACCCCGTATAACTCTGCGTAGGCGATCTTATCTGAAAAATATTCAACAGAACTTGCTGAGCTGATTTCCTTGGATTTTATTCGCATCCCCGTATGCGATCTTTGTAACTGATTGTTTCTACACTTGCTTATGTGTTTTGTCACTTTATAATATAAAGGTTTCAATACTAGTAGTAAATATCAAAACTCTTTTAACAAACAATTTCAACTCTATTTTTAATAACAAAGCTCTTTTCTTAAACCGTTTTCCAATCTATTAGTATATACAAGCATTTACCTCACTCGGATGAGAAATCTAATTAAACGACTTAGTAAAACAAGTGGTATGAAACGTTTGCGTTCACTTCGTCGGTTAATTATTGGACTTGCTCGATTGAACCCCTTGTGACAATTTTATTAGTGAAGATTTACAGTTTGTTCGTAAATATTTAAGTTAAGCAAGTGGTTATGGGACATGAAGCTAAACTTCTATATTTACTAGCTTAGTGTAATTGACACTTCTCGTTGATCTTGATGATCGCTTTATGAATTAGACTAGCAATTGCGCGATGTCTCTTTCATTGCAAGGTTAGACTAGACACCACTTGTGTGATTCCATTCACACATACCTTTCTGCTTTTTGGTTAGTCTTGACCTCATTCTGTGTGATTCCACTCACACATGTGGGGTAGCTCCCCATGGTCTTCGGACCGTCATGTGATAGGCCTCTTTCCCTTTTTATGATTTCTGGATTTCTCGTGTTGATTTCTGGAATTTGTGTCATTGACTTGTTATGAGTACAAGTTTAGGGTATGATGCCCCCTTCGAATCTTTGAGAAGATTCTTGTGATATTGATTATCTCTTATTGATTGATCTTCTGTTGATCATTATTTACATACTTATAGCGGTATGTCGTTATGGATGTTTATGTTTATGCCATATCTTTTATGTTATATCATGTCATCTGATATTTATAGCTAGACTGATCCGTTTATTATTTTCTTAAATAATACTCGGATCAGACCGAGATGTTACAGGTGCTTCTGCTTGACTTCTTCCCAGGGATTCATCACTCTGACTTTTGGCTAACTGTTTAGATTAGCAGTTTTTGCTGTATACACTTGAGATATAGACTCATAGTTGTATTCTTTTGTATAGCACGTGTTGCTATTCTTTTGTATTATCGTGGATCTTATTGACCACTGCTCTGATGTACACTTTCATGTGTTAGTTATATATTCATATCTTCTTCCGCCTTTGTGATATGGATATCTGTGACTGATTTGTGATATGATTATTTCTATGTTTGTTTCCGAAGATTATTTATAGCCACCGTGTGATAAGCTATTACATGGATGGTCGCTCCTCAACAGCCTTATTCTCCGTGCTAGTTGACAGCACTTCTCCGGAGTGTTCTTGGCTAGCGTGGGTATAGAGGTGGGGCGTCACAAGTTTAGTGAGAACTAACAACTCAGGTTAGACAATATGTCTAGTCTGAGTAAAACTCTAAATAATAAGTGTAATTAAACAACAACAACGTGCGAAATCAAGCCGCCAAACGCAGAATGGGTTTTCTACTCACAAGAACAACATCCAAATGTAAAGAATGGATACAAATAATGAACATCGCGGAGAGTGCTATACTTTTCCTGATGCAATTAAGTAAAAGAAAAATTGAAGGTTCAAATCAACAAGGGAAGGAAATTTACCAACAATGATTAGGTCGATGCGCCTCCTTACCAAAAGTATACCTCTAGACTATGTACTTGAAAACTCTAATGGCTCTCGGAAACCTCCAAGCTGGAACCTACCAACTATTACCAAGTATCCAAGTATTTCACATATCAATGTGCATAACCGAATCCAATCTAGAGTGGATGTAAAAATACCCTAATGGAAGCAACCCCACATAGCTTGGCCCCACCTTACTCTTTGGGTTTCGTCATTTTTGGCCAAGGATAACAAAGCTCAAGTGAGTAACACATCATCTTAGAACGACGAAATAAAAGAAGGCTGAGGTAATCGATAGTCGACAAACTCGCTATTGAATATAATAAAATGATTGTATATGGACGATAAATCTCATATTCCTACTACCACTCATTGATTTCAAACTCGTTGTGACAACCCGGAATTTTCTAGCAATATCAATTTAATAATCTGCATTAAATTTTAAATTGATTTGATATTTTTTTGTTAATTAAATCTGAATTGATACTTTTCTTTTAATAAATATCTAATTGGTAAATTTTATCTGTTAAAATAAAACCATTGTTTTCTATTTATAAATATATATATATATATTTGTATACATTGTAAATAGATGAGATTTGTTTTAAAGTTTAACTAATAAATTATGTTTCAAATGCTAATATACATTTTAGTGAATTAGAAATTATGACTTATTTAATATAGACTTTTCAAAGCTAAATAAATAAATAAATATAGGGTTTTAAATATAAGATAAAGCTTAAATAGTTTGAATCTTATTTTAACTTAAGTTTAAATTTAAATTTATAAACAAAAAGATTTGTTTTCTTTTCTTTTTAGTATAGCTTGATTAAAATATGGATTTCAAAGTATATATGAGTTTTAATATAATTTTGTCAAACGATACTTTAATATATATTATAAAATAAGCAATTTATAATAAAAAGATAACTTAATTTATTTACCATTTCAAATGTATAAATGAGTTACTTTTAAATAATATTAACGAATAAAAATACAAGACTACAAGATAAATTGGAGAAAAAAAATATAGAGTAAGTACATTTGTCAGGACCCGATTCTTCGTCTTCCGAAAATTCAACATCGATACTCACTTTATCGACTGCCGAGCAATCGAACGACGGAAAACCGAACACTGAGGGTTTAAGAAGAAGAAAAGAAAGAAGAAGAAGAAGAGAGAAGAAATAGAAAATAGAGAGAAAAGAAAATAGAAAGAAAATAGAACATAGAACGGAACAGAAAACAACAGAACAACAATATCAGAATCTCACAATTCGCAGCGGAACAACATATAATAATAAATGAATAATCTTTAAACAAAGAACTATATCAGTTATTACATTACATCACATTTCATTCCATCATATCATCAGAGTGTACAACAACAACAACAAACAGTGCAGCGGAAAAGAAATACTATATACAAGTAATACGCCATGCCATCCAGCTTGCCTCCAGCAACTCCAGAATATCCGGATAAACCTTAACTCTTGACTGCCCGTGTGGAAATTGGTGGGCACCCAGAGTTTAGGAAGGAAAACAATAAACTCCGAGTCAGTCATGTGACTGGTGTGAGAACTCAAAACATTTTATTTATCTTTGAAAACAAAATAGAGGAATATTTTTAAAGTCAATTCGCAATGCTTTTAAAAATGAGACTACCATAAGGCCTCCCGCACACACATACAATGCAAACGCAGAATCGGAGGAGATTTCTCCTTATGATTGTCAAAGATGCTTGATACGCATTTAAAATAACATTTGATATTATTACTAGTGCATAGTGCAGGAAAAATTATTTCGAAAGTAGAATATAAATCTTAGCCAGCATAGACATTCCGAACTATGCCTACTATAGCTACCATCCAAACAGTAGGACGCCACCATAAGTGAATGATAGGTTCTACAACTAATACCGTACAAGATCGTAGTGTTTCTTTGGATTTCCAACGAATGATCAGGCCAAGGAACTTCCCATTGCCACATGAGAATGCCTCTGGATGGACATCCCCGAGAACCAAACCGGATCTCTACCAACACAAGGCCGGGTTACCCCTAACTGAGTAACAACTGACCGAATATGCCATCCCCCGGTCCTTAGGGACCTTTCACCGAGCGCTTGCAATCAATTCACACAATCATAAAGTGTTTTCAACATGAGTAAGTATCTGGGCTCCATACCATGGTACCACCCTTTTCCAGAAGGAAATGCACATATCCTAAAGGGCGCTACCCCTCATAACCTTGCCGCATCTTTCCTGTTTTGACCATTCACGGGGTGTGAGGCTCGACGAAGTCACGTCCACAAAAACATACTTTATACAAAAGCCATGCTTTGGGTCAACAAATGATCATAGAAATGATCACCAAGATAGACAATCAAATAAACGATCCTATCACAAATAATCAACACAATGATCATTTCACAACAACACTCAGCATGTCACATTACCAAATTGGGAATATATCGCTGATAACCTTCAACTACATAACCTCTGAGCTCGTACGTCTCAGAGAAGGGTGTTAAGCTAAAAGAATAAATTCTCCGCCACCAACAGAAATATATTTGGAAGAAATCTGCTTTATATCTCAATTTGTAATGTCAGACATACAATCCATACAAGTATGTTCCGGGCTTGAACAAAACCGAAGGCACTTCTCACGAAGCCCTTGCAATCCGGGTATTCACAATCCCGATCGAATTTCCCATCACTTAGGGAATCTCTATACCAGGAGCTACCCAGTGCAGAGACAATCGATAGGTCATCCTATCGCTTTCGCAAATACTCGGTCTTCAACACCGATCTTCAAATGCAATTCACAACGACATATCACATATTCGGAATGGGTTATACGACCCCATGGTCCTTTCCCCGTTAACCCGAATAGTGAGCGCTTATTCAAAAATAAGTGTGGCATTCAAATTCAAACAAATCACATCAATTACCCATTCAAAGGGAAATATTGATAGTCGGTTATTGAACTATCAATGAATATGCACACATCACCAGATTCCAAATAATTTTCCAAATTATTTATTTTCAAAAATATCTTTACAAGATATATTATTTCACACTTCAAAAATAAATCAATATTTATTTTTAGACAAATTCCCCTTTCCTTTATAAATTCCTTAGTGGATTTATAATCCAAAATATCTATGAATATTCGATTTCAATTATTCATTTCAATATTCCTTTTCAATTTATCTTCAAAAAGATAAATTCTCAAAATATTCACTTTATATTGGAAAATATTTCCATACTTATTTATTCATAAGTAATTCACAAATTTTATTTATTTCCAACACTTGGAAAATATTCAATATACTTCAATCGAAATTAAGTATATATTTCATTCTTTAAGGAAATCATTCTCTTAAACATATTTATTTGGGCCAAAACGAATGTTGCGTAAAACATCGTTAGGTCATTTTAATTCTATTTAAAATATCACATTCTAAACATTTTCTTTAACATATTATTCACTATTCAAAACGTGAATATACTTTGTTAACAAATTTCATCATTTCCATTCATTTTATTTCAAAGGATTATTCACAGTCAAACGTGAATATAACTCCATTAATAGGTTTCAACAATTTACTTATCAAAATAAGTCGTTTACGAATTTATAAAACAACGTTTATAAATTCCTTTATTAACCTATTCAATTCATAACTCAATTATAACCTAAGAGTTCACATTATAAGTTAAATGCTTATACAACGATTGTTTTACAAAATCGTTCTTTTAAACTTCATAATTATAAATCTTATAACTTATAAGATTCAATTATTCATCCAAATATATTCTTTAATAATTTCACAAAATTTATAAATCTTACTATTTATAAATTTCATTTATAACTTCACCATTTATAATTTCATAATTTCCATTCATTTCTGCAATCCATTTTCACTTCATTCAAACACTTATAAAAACTCGTTTTATAATTCAAATGTTTTAATTTATAAATATCGATTTATAAATCCTTTATAAAATCAATTTATACTATTATTTTAAAACATCTTTAATCTCCTTTATAATTTCATCCTTTTGATTTATAAAATAATTAATTTTTATAAATCCTATAGTTAAACTTTTCACAATAAATTCAAAAATCCAATTTAAACTATTTTATAAAATCATTAGCATCATATTCTCAAAAATCAGTTTTTAACTATATTTCTCAAAAACCATAATTTTTATAACATAAAAATTATAACGTTTATTTATTTAAAATGAATCAATTCCAAAAATATTTTATATTTTCAAAAGTCACTTTAAAAATCATTTTAAAATCCCAAAATTTGGTTCAATGATGCTACACACCAAATAGTCAATCACGACAACAACGATATCATATATCGATATGATAATCCATAAAATATCAAAATATCTTAAATCAAATAAATACTGTTGAGGAATCCAGTTGGATCCCTCCAACCTGTTTTCCTACATCCACAAACATTAGCACAATACCAATTTCGCTCCAGTACGAAATTATCGCGGTATATGGGATTTAAAATATTATCCGCTTAATAGACGGCGCAATAGGGTCTCATCCGCTAAACAAATGCGGGAAATCAATAACTGCAATATATACATATGCCAATATATATATATATTGCTATTATATATAATACCAATTTCACTGTTTATGAAATATTCGCGGTATATGTTTTTAGTAAATAACATCCGCTTACTAACGGCGCATAATGTCTATTTTAACAATCAATAGATAACAATCATCATTCAAACATGCATTCAAATATTTTAAATCTAACTATTTAAAATAAAATCGAAACTGATTCGATTGAGTGAGAAGTTCTCACCTTGATTTTATTTCGTTTTAGCGATTTATTTTGAATAAAATTAAACGCGCGTTTAATTTTACCCAAAATTCTCACTAACTCCAAACGACTCCAATCCAATTTCATCGCGTAGTGCTCGTCCATACGATTCCAACGCAACTTGTTTCGCGCGTTCGACCTCGTATGAAAAAGATATGATTTTATGAAGTTTTACACAAATTTTTATAAACAATTTACAATAATTTTAAACCTACAGCAAATACTGGCCACTGGATCACATCCCCCCTCCTCATCATAGCCGTGCGTTCACCATCTCCTTCATACGCGACTCCCTCCAGAAGCAAGGCCGAGCAATCAAACCCATTCACGTATATTAGGGTTAAGGAAATCGAACACCACGATGGCTTCTAGCATGATCAGGTACCATCACCTTGTAGCCCTCACCCAACTCCATCAACGCCTCCATTATCATCAAGCTCGGTCGAGCCTTATGCTCAAGAAACGAGCACGAACGGCCGACAGTCGCGCCCTCCTAGCGGCCTCCATGTTGCTCGAATACTCATCATCCCCATATGGATTCGAAGAGCTCGGCTAGCTCTACCAATCTCTAGTTGGAAGTTGTTGCTAATTATTTGTAGATTGGAAGATTATAAGGGATGAATGTGGAACAATTTCGGCCATTGATTAACAAGCGGCGGCTGGCCATTAGAATTTAGGGTTTTAGTTTTTTTTTTTTTTTTTTTTAGAATTATGGGGGTATTTATAGAGAATTTTTCAATCACTATTCATCCGGGAATTCTGAACTCCGATTCACGCGCCAAAACTGACGTTCCTAGGGTTTATCCCACGTTCCGGACACAATGGAACAGGTTTCGGAAGCTAATTCGGATATCTGTGCAAGTTATGGCTATAAACGTTCGATTTAAATTAAACCGATTTAAGCGATTTTCTAGGCGTTTTAATTCGTACCGGACAAACGGTAAATCCATTTGACTTGAAATTTGAAACCTTACAATAATATCACATTATGGATCCGATGAAACTAGTTCCGTCGAAATCCGAGACTTTTTGAAAAATGGCTATTTTAACTTGCCAAATTAATATTAAAAACAATTCGATGCGTTTCGAGCTGCCACGATCAAACGATAACTCCAATTGCTACGAAAATTGAAATCCGGTAATAACTAACTATTACGGATCCAATGGAACTAGTTTCGTTCAATTCTGAGACTGTTCAAAAATTGGCTAATTTTAGTCGATAATTAAATATTAAAATATTCAATTTTCACAAATTAACTTTTAATTCGATTTTAGAAGTTCTATAATATCATTCTAACTCCAACATGATTAAATAAAATTTTACAAATCATTTTCAATCATATTTAACCCAATTTTCAATTATTTCCATAATTTCACATATTAAATTATCGATTTAATTATTCAATTAAATCCAATAATTCAAATTAATATTTATTCGACTTAAAAATTTCACTCATTAATATTTAAAATTAATTAAATATTCAAATTTTAATTATTAAAATTCCTGGGTCGTTACAATCTTCCCCCCCTTAAAAGAATTTCGTCCTCGAAATTATTTTATGAGAAAAGTTACAGAATCTATTAATTTTCCCAAATTCATAGTTTAACTTCTTATAATAACTTTACTAAGTTTCAAATCATACTTAGTTATCTTTTCAAAAACAATTACTATTGCTTAATTTTCAATTCCAAAATCAAAGTTAAAGTTTTGAAAACTTTCCAATTTTCTCAAATTTTTTCTAACGCCTTAAATTTCCGGAAAAATTCGCCATAGTCTCCTTTGCGCGGCTCGATCCAAAAAAAATGACAGTATATATATCACAAATATACATCTCATCAAGTAATGAGGCATCCCAAAGGGAAAAAGTATAAAAGTACGATATTTAATCCGAGATATGTACCTTATATTTTATTAGCAAGCATATACGGCTAATATAGCGCGAAAGCGAGCTCCAGATGCGAAGCAAACGCGATCCGCACCTACTAAATACTCAACAAACAACATGAGAACATGTATATAGACAATAGTATCAATGTACATCATATAGCAACATAATAACTATTTATGTCAACATAGCAAATGTAGTAAAAGCAATATATTCAATCATCAACCAACTAACATCCATAACCAAATCAATATTCATTTATATTCTCATTAATATTTAATGAAATATGTTTTCAATTTAATCACATTTGATTTATTAACAGTGGATGTTTACTAACATTCATTTTCAATTAGTTAATATTCACTAATTCATATTCAAGTTGGTTTACTTCCAAATCAAATTCAATTCTATTTAAGATTCACTTAACTTTCAATTGAATTCCAATTACTTTAGCTTTCAATTTCATTAATACTTAATGAGTTATATACAATCAACTAACAATCATATAACAACCAATGTATATTTATTACAACCAAATTCCTTTGCTTATATTCACTCAATTTGGTTTAATTAAATTGATTTTCATTCAAGCTTTCAACTTTCAATAACATTAGATTTTAATGAATTAACACTTATATTCATTATTTCATATCAATTATTCACATTTAATTGATTAACATTCAATCCATTAATTCAATTCAATTTCCAATTCATTTATATAACTCAAGTTCACATTTATCACTAAACTTTATTATTTTACTTTGATACCGAAATCAACGTCATTCAATATCTCTTAATTTATATTCCATTTTACAAACATCACTTGTTTTTACATAACTTAAATTCCCACTTATAAATCAATTCAGCTTCCAATTTTAAAGTAAATTTCCATTTGACCTTAAATTCATTTTTATTTATAACTCATATTCATAAATATATTCATATAGTTTCACTTCTTATATATATAAGTTTATTTCACAATTGTAAATCACTTTAATTATAATTCAATTCTTATAATTCATTTTACTTATACAATTATTCTTCAATTTAGATTATTCAAACAACTAAACAATCAATTTATATACACTTTAATAATTTTGAAAAATTATTCCTTTATATTTAAAAATATACTCAAGGTAAAATTATTTCATTTACCCAATTTTAAAACAATATCGTGTCGGTTTATCTTGTTTAAGAGTTTAGAAACCCCTTTCTACGATAGTTAGCTAGACTACATCGACCGAAATCTATAAACAATCAACCGATAAGTCAACACAATGCAAAACAATTTATGTTCACTAACAAATACGCTCTCATAGCTATTATTACACTCAAACTCATTCTAGAGCACTACTGACTCTATCTCTAATGAGTAATACCCAACAGAACCATGGTTGTCGCTTAACCATATGCTCCGATACCACATTGTCAGGACCCGATTCTTCGTCTTCCGAAAATTCAACATCGATACTCACTTTATCGACTGCCGAGCAATCGAACGACGGAAAACCGAACACTGAGGGTTTAAGAAGAAGAAAAGAAAGAAGAAGAAAAGAGAAGAAATAGAAAATAGAGAGAAAAGAAAATAGAAAGAAAATAGAACATAGAACGGAACAGAAAACAACAGAACAACAATATCAGAATCTCACAATTCGCAGCGGAACAACATATAATAATAAATGAATAATCTTTAAACAAAGAACTATATCAGTTATTACATTACATCACATTTCATTCCATCATATCATCAGAGTGTACAACAACAACAAACAGTGCAGCGGAAAAGAAATACTATATACAAGTAATACGCCATGCCATCCAGCTTGCCTCCAACAACTCCAGAATATCCAGAATATCCTGATAAACCTTAACTCTTGACTGCCCGTGTGGAAATTGGTGGGCACCCAGAGTTTAGGAAGGAAAACAATAAACTCCGAGTCAGTCATGTGACTGGTGTGAGAACTCAAAACATTTTATTTATCTTTGAAAACAAAATAGAGGAATATTTTTAAAGTCAATTCGCAATGCTTTTAAAAATGAGACTACCATAAGGCCTCCCGCACACACACACAATGCAAACGCAGAATCGGAGGAGATTTCTCCTTATGATAGTCAAAGATGCTTGATACGCATTTAAAATAACATTTGATATTATTACTAGTGCATAGTGTAGGAAAAATTATTTCGAAAGTAGAATATAAATCTTAGCCAGCATAGACATTCCGAACTATGCCTACTATAGCTACCATCCAAACAGTAGGGCGCCACCATAAGTGAATGATAGGTTCTACAACTAATACCGTACAAGATCGTAGTGTTTCTTTGGATTTCCAACGAATGATCAGGCCAAGGAACTTCTCATTGCCACATGAGAATGCCTCTGGATGGACATCCCCGAGAACCAAACCGGATCTCTACCAACACAAGGCCGGGTTACCCCTAACTGAGTAACAACTGACCGAATATGCCATCCCCTGGTCCTTTGGGACCTTTCACCGAGCGCTCGCAATCAATTCACACAATCATAAAGTGTTTTCAACATGAGTAAGTATCTGGGCTCCATACCATGATACCACCCTTTTCCAGAAGGAAATGCACATATCCTAAAGGGCGCTACCCCTCATAACCTTGCCGCATCTTTCCTGTTTTGACCATTCACGGGGTGTGAGGCTCGACGAAGTCACGTCCACAAAAACATACTTTATACAAAAGCCATGCTTTGGGTCAACAAATGATCATAGAAATGATCACCAAGATAGACGATCAAATAAACGATCCTATCACAAATAATCAACACAATGATCATTTCACAGCAACACTCAGCATGTCACATTACCAAATTGGGAATATATCGCTGATAACCTTCAACTACATAACCTCTGAGCTCGTACGTCTCAGAGAAGGGTGTTAAGCTAAAAGAATAAATTCTCCGCCACCAACAGAAATATATTTGGAAGAAATCTGCTTTATATCTCAATTTGTAATGTCAGACATACAATCCATACAAGTCTGTTCCGGGCTCGAACAAAACCGAAGGCACTTCTCACGAAGCCCTTGCAATCCGGGTATTCACAATCCCGATCGAATTTCCCATCACTTAGGGAATCTCTATACCAGGAGCTACCCAGTGCAGAGACAATCGATAGGTCATCCTATCGCTTTCGCAAATACTCGGTCTTCAACACCGATCTTCGAATGCAATTCACAACGACGTATCACATATTCGGAATGGGTTATACGACCCCATGGTCCTTTCCCGGTTAACCCGAATAGTGAGCGCTTATTCAAAAATAAGTGTAGCATTCAAATTCAAACAAATCACATCAATTACCCATTCAAAGGGAAATATTGATAGTCGGTTATTGAACTATCAATGAATATGCACACATCACCAGATTCCAAATAATTTTCCAAATTATTTATTTTCAAAAATATCTTTACAAGATATATTATTTCACACTTCAAAAATAAATCAATATTTATTTTTAGACAAATTCCCCTTTCCTTTATAAATTCCTTAGTGAATTTATAATCCAAAATATCTATGAATATTCGATTTCAATTATTCATTTCAATATTCCTTTTCAATTTATCTTCAAAAAGATAAATTCTCAAAATATTCACTTTATATTGGAAAACATTTCCATACTTATTTATTCATAAGTAATTCACAAATTTTATTTATTTCCGACACTTGGAAAATATTCAATATACTTCAATCGAATTTAAGTATATATTTCATTCTTTAAGGAAATCATTCTCTTAAACATATTTATTTGGGCCAAAACGAATGTTGCGTAAAACATCGTTAGGTCGTTTTAATTCTATTTAAAATATCACATTCTAAACATTTTCTTTAACATATTATTCACTATTCAAAACGTGAATATACTTTGTTAACAAATTTCATCATTTCCATTCGTTTTATTTCAAAGGATTATTCACAGTCAAACGTGAATATAACTCCATTAATAGGTTTCAACAATTTACTTATCAAAATAAGTCGTTTACGAATTTATAAAACAACGTTTATAAATTCCTTTATTAACCTATTCAATTCATAACGCAATTATAACCTAAGAGTTCACATTATAAGTTAAATGCTTATACAACGATTGTTTTACAAAATCGTTCTTTTAAACTTCATAATTATAAATCTTATAACTTATAAGATTCAATTATTCATCCAAATATATTCTTTAATAATTTCACAAAATTTATAAATCTTACTATTTATAAATTTCATTTATAACTTCACCATTTATAATTTCATAATTTCCATTCATTTCTGCAATCCATTTTCACTTCATTCAAACACTTATAAAAACTCGTTTTATAATTCAAATGTTTTAATTTATAAATATCGATTTATAAATCCTTTATAAAATCAATTTATACTATTATTTTAAAACATCTTTAATCTCCTTTATAATTTCATCCTTTTGATTTATAAAATAATTAATTTTTATAAATCCTATAGTTAAACTTTTCACAATAAATTCAAAAATCCAATTTAAACTATTTTATAAAATCATTAGCATCATATTCTCAAAAATCAGTTTTTAACTATATTTCTCAAAAACCATAATTTTTATAACATAAAAATTATAACGTTTATTTATTTAAAATGAATCAATTCCAAAAATATTTCATATTTTCAAAAATCACTTTAAAAATCATTTTAAAATCCCAAAATTTGGTTCAATGATGCTACATACCAAATAGTCAATCACGACAACAACGATATCATATATCGATATGATAATCCATCAAATATCAAAATATCTTAAATCAAATAAATACTGCTGAGGAATCCAGTTGGATCCCTCCAACCTGTTTTCCTACATCCACAAACATTAGCACAATACCAATTTCGCTCCAGTACGAAATTATCGCGGTATATGGGATTTAAAATATTATCCGCTTAATAGACGGCGCAATAGGGTCCCATCCGCTAAACAAATGCGGGAAATCAATAACTGCAATATATACATATGCCAATATATATATATTGCTATTATATATAATACCAATTTCACTGTTTATGAAATATTCGCGGTATATGTTTTTAGTAAATAACATCCGCTTACTAAGGGCGCATAATGTCTATTTTAACAATCAATAGATAACAATCATCATTCAAACATGCATTCAAATATTTTAAATCTAACTATTTAAAATAAAATCGAAACTGATTCGATTGAGTGAGAAGTTCTCACCTTGATTTTATTTCGTTTTAGCGATTTATTTTGAATAAAATTAAACGCGCGTTTAATTTTACCCAAAATTCTCACTAACTCCAAATGACTCCAATCCAGTTTCATCGCGTAGTGCTCGTCCATACGATTCCAACGCAACTTGTTTCACGCCTTTTCGACCTCGTATGAAAAAGATATGATTTTATGAAGTTTTACACAAATTTTTATAAACAATTTACAATAATTTTAAACCTACAGCAAATACTGGCCACTGGATCACATCCCCCCCTCATCATAGCCGTGCGTTCACCATCTCCTTCATATGCGACTCCCTCCAGAAGCAAGGCCGAGCAATCAAACCCATTCACGTATATTAGGGTTAAGGAAATCGAACACCACGATGGCTTCTAGCATGATCAGGTACCATCACCTTGTAGCCCTCACCCAACTCCATCAACGCCCCCATTATCATCAAGCTCGGTCGAGCCTTATGCTCAAGAAACGAGCACGAACGGCCGACAGTCGCGCCCTCCTAGCAGCCTCCACGTTGCTCGAATACTCATCATCCCCATATGGATTCGAAGAGCTCGGCTAGCTCTACCAATCTCTAGTTGGAAGTTGTTGCTAATTATTTGTAGATTGGAAGATTATAAGGGATGAATATGGAACAATTTCGGCCATTGATTAACAAGCGGCGGCTGGCCATTAGAATTTAGGGTTTTAGTTTTTTTTTTTTTTTTTTTTTTTTAGAATTATGGGGGTATTTATAGAGAATTTTTCAATCACTATTCATCCGGGAATTCTGAACTCCGATTCACGCGTCGAAACTGACGTTCCTAGGGTTTATCCCGCGTTCCGGACACAATAGAACAGGTTTCGGAAGCTAATTCGGATATCTGTGCGAGTTATGGCTATAAACGTTCGATTTAAATTAAACCGATTTAAGCGATTTTCTAGGCGTTTTAATTCGTACCGGACAAACGGTAAATCCAATTGACTTGAAATTTGAAAACTTACAATAATATCACATTACGGATCCGATGAAACTGGTTTCGTCGAAATCCGAGACTTTTTGAAAAATGGCTATTTTAACTCGCCAAATTAATATTAAAAACAATTCGATGCGTTTCGAGCTGCCACGATCAAACGATAACACCAATTGCTACGAAAATTGAAATCCGGTAATAACTAACTATTACGGATCCAATGGAACTAGTTTCGTTCAATTCTGAGACTGTTCAAAAATTGGCTAATTTTAGTCGATAATTAAATATTAAAATATTCAATTTTCACAAATTAACTTTTAATTCGATTTTAAAAGTTCTATAATATCATACTAACTCCAACATGATTAAATAAAATTTTACAAATCATTTTCAATCATATTTAACCCAATTTTCAATTATTTCCATAATTTCACATATTAAATTATCGATTTAATTATTCAATTAAATCCAATAATTCAAATTAATATTTATTCGACTTATAAATTTCACTCATTAATATTTAAAATTAATTAAATATTTAAATTTTAATTATTAAAATTCCTGGGTCGTTACAACATTGGTTAAATTATAATAACATATCAACTATAAAGTTTATTTAGTTTTCAAACAACAAAACAAAAATGATAACATTCACATACATCTCAAAAATACAATAACTAGTCAACAATGAAACTAGAAACATATGATTTTCATGTTTGTAAACTAACATAAAAATGAACTGCAGTATACATATATATACAAGTGTAAAGCATCAAGACCAATATATGATTGTACAAACAAAATCTAGGAACAAATCTAAAGTGTGCAGGCTGAAATAAAACAAAATAAAGATATAAAAATATATGTGTGTGAAGGCTTGTTAAGAAAGACATTGTTATGTATTCTTAAACAAACAAACAAAAGTAATTAATGTGAGCCTTTCTAGCACACAATTGTATTTCATATCAGCCTCCAACCTAATAAAATATCTCTGTTCTAAAAATCTGTACAAACAAGATTTGTATGCTATATTGTCACAAGTGTATGAAACATAATAATATATCCCTGTCTCTTTTCTTTTCTATAAATCTTCATTTCAGTTCGAGCTGAGTAAAGACTAAAATAACTTCATTAAAAACCTATTTCAAACTCAACAAAGCTTCTACTTGATCATCAACCAAGATTCTGTACCACTGAGAATCAAAGAAGAGTGTTAGCCTGTAAATTTCAAGCCTGTTGCTGAATAGAGGAGCCTCTGTTCTTCTCTGCAAATTGGTGAGTAACATCATCAGTTTTAAAAATGATAGAAATCTTAAGTATGAATATCTGGTTGCATATAGATTTTTGAAAGTAAAGTATGTACTGTGTGTATGTATATGATTGGATTTGTTGTATAGGTGAATGCTTGCTGTAGTATTTGTTCTTGCCTGTTTTTGTTTTTACATTAATATTTTGATAAAATTCATTATCTCTTGAACCAAGCACTATTAGGACTTAGGACTCAAACGAATTTTGTTTGTTTAATCATGAACTTAAGTTTAAAATTTTATTTAAGTAAATTAAAATTGAAATGCTCTGGAAAATCAAGTAGAACAGAGCAAGCTTAAGTTTGTTCAAAATGCAACATCTTAATTTAATTGTTTTATGCATGTAATCTGAAACTCTATCCAAAAACATAAATTTTCGGAGTGAAATCATAATTTTTAGTGTTTGATTATAGGAGCAGTTCGAGTGTGTTCAGTTTTTGCATATGGGGTGGTTTCTGGTGATCAATGCAGTGGTCGGCGTCGAGCTTCTGACTTGGGGTGGAGGAGGCTACCATGGATCAAGGAAAAATAGGTGGAGGCAGCCACGATGTCGGAGGTAGCGGCGGTGATGGTTTTTTTCTGGTAAACCTAGCTTTACTGGAGCTTCTTGTTTTGACCACCGCGACTTCGACGTAGCGTCGAGCGAGGCGTGGTCTTGGGAAAAGGAGGCACGGTGGGTGACGATGCCATGCCCGAAAGCGCAAGTCTTCAAGTGGTCGGAGCTGTGCGAACATGACGTTGACAGGCATGGGGGGGAAATGAGGTTGTGTTTTCCAGGTTTTGTATTCCTCTTATTCATTTTTGCGCGCATGAGGGGAGACTCGAAGCAATGCTGTTGTTTCTCGGGAATTTCGTGGGTTTACTCGAAGTAAACCAGAGAGGGGGTCGGGTTATTGATATTTCAGGTTTTAAAAACCTGTAACAGTTTTCAACTGTTTTGAGACTTTTTTTAAATTTAAAATCAAAGTTAAAACTAGTACTAAATTAAAGTTTAACAGTGAATTTAAGTTAGTTTTGAAAGAGAGTTGGAAATAATAAAGTTTCAAAATTTAAATTATTTTAATAACTTAAAAGTGGTTAATAATTAAAGTATTTTCAAACAAGAGCCGAGTTCAAATGAAAATTTAAAGTGTTTAAAAAAAGATTTAAACAAGGTAACTCAATAATTGAGATCAGGACTTAGATATGAAATTCTAGATTTGGAACTAAATAGAATTTTATAATTTAAATCGATTCAAATAAGTTTTAATGCCATTAAATATGTAAGTTTAAAGGGATTTTGAAAAGAAAAATAGTTTTAAAACTTTATTAAGGATAAATTGGTTTTTATTTAGAAAGTAAATTGAAATAGATGTTTTAAACATATTGGAATTGAAAACATAATCAAGAATAAGAATGGTTTACTTTAAGTCATGAAGTTTTAGAATTTATATTCATTAACCTTTAAGTAAATTAAGTATAAATAATTAATGATTGATATTATTTAAATTAGTAATTATGAATTTAAATGTATTAATCAAAGTTGAATGATGAATTAAGTAACTAATATGTGATTAAGAACCATAGATTAGATTTTTTTTAATTAACTTATAATTAATAATGATTAATATAAGTTGATTATGTTAGAAGAAAATAATTAAATAAGTGTTAATGAAGATCATTAACTGGATTATTTTATGATTAATTAATGAAATTGATTTTTAATAAATTAATTGGATTAATTAATTCAATAATAATCATTGTAATAGTTTAAATGTAATTATTTATTTGGAAAGTAATTAATAAATTAATTACTTATTAATTATGTAAATTGATTTGAGTTAATTAATTTAGTAAATTACTTAGAGAGGTAATTGAAGGATAATTACGGGATGTAATTAATTGGTTGATGTTGTTAATAGGAGTAACTGGAGTATAATTACATGAAATTAATCAAGGGATTAATTAAGCTTGTTATTGAGAAGTAATTAATTAAAAACGATTAATTACTGTATGTTATTAAACAAGAGGGTTAATATTTGTGTTTTGAAGATTTGTCTTCTTAATATAATTAATAAATGAAAATGTAATTAGAAATCATTAATTAATATAATTAATGATGGGATTAAAAATTGATTTATTTGGGAATAATAAATCAACAAGATAATTAAATGGTAATAAATCGATATAAATGTAATTAATTAATGGATTTATTCAAGATTAATTTCTGTAAATAAATTAAGGAAATTACTGGAATGTAGCAAGCGATATTTAAATCAAAGATGATTAATTTGTATATATATAAGTAATTGATAATAAGATTTAAATTAAGTTAATTAATTTTAATTAATTTAAGAAATCATTTGATGATTTGGTATGTGTAATTACATAGTGTAATTAATGGAGTATAATTACTTAGAATGGTAATTAGATGATAATTACTTGATGAAATTCATACAAGATGATTTGTAAGTGGAGTAATTTGGGTATTTCTTTTGTAATTAATCAAAGGATTAATTTATGGAAATAATTAATCATGAGATGATTAATAAGTAATTAAGGGTAGTTAATTACTGTTTTGTTATTAATCAAAGGTGATAATAATTGTGTTTAAATAAAGATTAACCACATAATATAATTAATTTAAATAAAGCAATTTGATATAAATTGGAGATCATTAATTAATATAATTAATGATGTAATTAAAAATTGTTAATTTAGGAATAACTAATAGGAAGTAATCAAATGCTAATCTGCTATGAATGATTTAGAATAATTCATTTAAGAAATTAATTTAGACTAAATTACTTATCGGAAGTAGAGAATGATTAATTAATTTGATTTATAATTAATTAATGATTGTGAGAGCAGGATTTATGGAAAGAGTAATTAATTTAATTTATTTTAAATTAATTAAAGATAGAAGTAGTTAATTTAATTCATTTTAAATTAATTATAGATTGTGATTCATAAATCATTGCTTATGGATGATATTGATATTTCATTGATTGATTCTGATCTCAGAAATGAGATGGATAATATCTATGTGATATGGATGTATGGTTTAAGTATGATAATATTTAATTATCTGTTTAGATGATGATATTAATTATCTGTTTATGGTTGATAATGTGATTATCTATTATGAGATGTGAATTATCTATCTATGCATATTGATGATATTGAATTAATTGTTAAGACTAAATAGACAACTTGGCCTTAAAAGACACGTTTTGGATTTCGATGAGACCGGGATCGGGTTTCCTTGTTTGGAACATCCGAAAACCACATCGTTTCCAAATTTATTATAGGTCGTGAATCTGAAGTGAAGATGAAGATTCAGAATGCAAGGATTATCGTCGTTAACTCTGAGGGTGATTCCAAAACGAGTGTAATGAGATGATGCCTTCGGTTTCGTTCGAACCCGAAATGAACTTGTATGGATTGAATGCTTTCAACACATCGTCAGGCGGACAATGAGCATTCTAAGAGATATGTTCTATAAAGGTAATCGTAACCTCAAGCCTCATCAACCGGGAATGGCTAAAACAGGGGATGTGCAGCAAGGTTAGGTGGGTCATGCCCAAGCAGGACAAGGATATTCCCCTGTCTAGATGTCCCTTTTTATTCGGCTGTGTGGGCAGTTGGTCTGCAGCCAACTACGGGGTTTATCTTGTTCGGGGCTGTTCAGTAAGGAATGGTTCCGGCCTTGTATTGCAGGGGGTCGGGAGTGATCCTCAGTACGTTGATCTAGGCCACGTACTGTGACGGGCGGTACCCCAGTAGCCCTGCCATTGTATGGAATCCAAAATCCAATAAGTGCCAACAGTTTTGATTGTATTACCCACTTTTGTGGCTAGTAGCTGGAAAATTTAATGAATGTAACAATTTCGGCTATTTTCTATTTACTTGAAAACCCTAGACCTATTATAATATCACAGGATTTCCTATCAAATGTTTTGGTTAACGTAAGGTAAAAACTTTTCCATGTTTATGTGTGGGAAGTCTTACGTGATACCTTTTGTTTTCAAAGGATTTTTCAAAATTAAGTAACTTTAACCTGTTACTCATACCAGACCCATGTCTGACCCGGAGTTTATTTTCTGTTTTTCATAAACTCTCGGGTACCCAAATTTTTACGGGTAGCCAAGGGATTCAGGTTTAGCTTTGACGAATTCTGGAGGAGCAATGGAGCAGGAGGCTTCAGCGTTGTAGATATATATATAGTTCCGCTGTGTTGGTATCTCTGAGTCTTATTGTTTGAGTTGTATTGTGTTGTGTTGTATTAACCAGACAGGTGTTTATAACTGTCTAGTATGTGATGTACTATATGTATCACTCTGATTTATGTTATATATTATGTAAATACTTATGTGATTAATATAATTTATTCGTTCCGCTGTGAGATTCTGATGTTGTTGTTCTTTCTTCTCTATCTTTTCTATTTTCTCACCCTTTTCTTTCTTAAAAACGATACGTCTTCCTGGGCGTAGGAAGTCGGGTCGTCACACTCATACTATTTCTTGGTTAATAAATGAAGTCGGACAAGTTAAGGTAGTGTTATCTCCAGGCATTTCCTTGACGACAATTTTAACTTTCGAGATAGTGACAAGTTTTCATACCAAGACGTTTAGTGCCAAGAGTATGACTAAATTCATTCCATATAAGCGATATCATTTACGGAAATTTCTTTTCTATAACTGAATCAAACTTTTACTTTTTTTTAAAAAACTCATGATTGGGCTTCTCATTACAACTTTTTAACTTTCAACAACTTTATAAAAATGGTTCATTAACTTTAGAACACCATTATCAAAATATTTAATCACCCAAAACATCCTTATTAAATAGGTTAATTATCTTTAGTTAACATTAATAAGAATGATTAATCATCTTTAAACTTCACTAATTCATTTGATTAATTAACTTTAAATTCCCATAACTAAAAAGAATTAATCATTTTCAAACATCATTAATTAAATTAATTAATTAATCTAAAACCTCGTTAGTTAAGTTGATTTATTAATTTTAAAACATCATTACTAAAAGGGATTAACTAATTTAAAATATCATTAATGGAAAAGATGAATTAAATTTAAACTAATTAATTAAATTTAAAAGCAATTAATTGTAAATGATTAACTAATTTTTAAACACCATTGATTAAAATAATTAATTAACACGAATCAATCATTATTTAAGAGATTAACTAAACTTAATCACCATTAGATAAAATGGTTAATTAGTTTTAAAAATCATTGACAAAGTAATTAATTAATTTTAAACATATCATTATTAAGATAACTAATTATCCTTAATCCTCATTAATTAAAATAATTAATTAAATTTAAAATCATTATTAGATTAGTAAATTAATGTTAAATCCATCCTTAGTCAAAAACTTAATTAATTCTGTAAAGTAAAACCCAAGCTCGAAAGTAAAACAAATGATTTCAAAGAGATAGTGTTTTCCGAAAGTGCCGATATAGCGATAGTCGCTACACGGATATTTGTAAACTACTTTCATGCAATAATGATTTTCATCCAAGCCTCGCAACACATAACATAAACATGGCATATAAGCAAAATAAATAATATATATGAACATAAAGTAGGCATCACTTATACAAATTTACTTCGAACTACAAAACTATTTTTGACTACTTACTAACTAATCAAGGTGTCGACTTTTTAACAAACAACCAAGTCACACAACAAACATGCATAATCAAATGACTTAAATAATTACGATAATGTGAATGAAATAAACTTCAAAACTTTAGCTGAAAAGGCAAGCTTTACTCAGCTAATAGCTAACACAACAACCTAGAATTTAGTCATCTTCTCATGAATTTTTGGCTATGTTACTCTCAGAATTTGGAAAAGTCATCGAAAGGAAAGTTATTTGAAATTGTTTTTTTATGATTTAAAAAAAAGAATTACTCAGTTTGGGTTTTATTTGTGGATGATATAGTAAGAAGAAGAAGAGGTATTTCCAGACTAAAAAATATATGCCTGAAAATACTCTAGAGAGAAATAATTTTTGTCCTAATAGCTCTTGGAAACTGTAACGACCCAGAATTTTTAGAAATTAAAATTTGAATATTTAATTAATTTTAAATATTTAGAAGTGAATTTGTAAGTCAAATAAATTTTTATTTGAATTATTGATTTTTATTGGATTTTTAAATCGATAATTTAATATGTGAAATTATGGAAATAATTAAAATTGAGTTAAATATGATTGAAAATAATTTGTAAAATTTTATTTTATCATGTTGAAGTTAGAATGATATTTTAGAACTTTTAAAATCGAATTAAAAGTTAATTTGTGAAAATTGAATATTTTAATATTAAATCGACTAGTGAAAATAGTCAATTTTTGAACAGTCTCAAAATTGAACGAAACCAGTACCATTGGATCCGTAATAGTTAGTTACTACCGGATTTCAATTTTCGTGTCAATCGGAGTTATCGTTTGATCGTGCCAGCTCGAAACGCATCGAATTATTTTTAATTTTAATTTAGCGAGTTAAAATAGTCATTTTTCAAAAAGTCTCGGATTTCAACGAAACCAGTTTCATCGGATCCGTAATGTGATATTATTGTAAGGTTTCAAATTTCGTATCAATTGGATTTACCATTTGTCCGGTACAAGCTAAAACGCCTAGAAAATCGTTTAAATCGGTTTAATTCAAATTTAACGTTTATAGCCATAACTCGCACAGATGTCCAAATTAGCTTTCGAAACCTGTTCCATTGTGTCCGGAACGTGGGGTAAACCCTAGAAACGCTGGTTACAGCGCGTAAATCGGAGTTCGGAATTTCCGGATGAATAGTGTTCGATTTTTCTCTATAAATAGCCCTCACTCAAATTTAAAAAAAAAAAAAAAAACAAAACCCTAGCAATAACGCAGCCGCCACCCTAGAAACAACGGCCGAAAATCAATGACCTTCCTCCCCAAATATCTTTCAATCCACTAACAATTACAACAAACTTTCAACTAGAGAAATGAAGAGGGCATCAAGATCTACAAGTTCAACGGTGGAGATCGCGAATGGATTAACGGATTGACGGCAATTCCCAATTGAACGTCGCGAGTTCGGCCTCGAACTGCGTGTGAGGGGGGGGCGAGTGTGCCAAGGTTATGGCCGAACGTAGAGCAAGCAGGGGGCTTCAACATGGCAGTGGTATGATGAAATATCGTCGAGTGTGGTGATCGAAAATTTAAACCCTAGTATTTGATAATGGGTTCGGCTTCCTGTAGTGGTGCGCGTGAAGAAGAAAGGGAGGGGGGGTTTGCACGCACGGTCCAGATGAAATGTGTTGAGATCCAATGGCTTAGGTTTAAAGATTTATAATTAATTGTTGAAAATAGTTTATACAAAATTCATGAAAACTTGTAAAATCAATATCTTTTTCATACGAGGTCGAAAACGCGCGAAACCAGTTGCGTTGGAATCGTATGGACGAGCACTACGCGATGAAACTGGGTTGGAGTCGTTTGGATTTAGTGAGAATTTTGGGTAAAATTAAAAGTCCGTTTAATTTTATTCGAAATAAATCGCTAAAACGGAATTTAAAACCAAGGTGAGAATTTCTCACTCAATCGAATCAGTTTCGATTTTATTTTAAATAGTTAGATTTAAAATATTTGAATGCATGTTTGAATGTTGATTGATATCTATTGATTGTTAAAATAGACATTATACGCCGTTAGTAAGCGGATGTTATTTATTAAAAACATATACCGCGAATATTTCATAAACAGTGAAATTGGTATTATATATAATAGCAATATATATATATATATATATATATATATATATATATTGGCATATGTATATATTGGAGTTATTGATTTCCCGCATTTTTTGTTTAGCGGATGAGACCCTATTGCGCCGTCTATTAAGCGGATAATATTTTAAATCCCATATACCACGATAATTTCGTACTGGAGCGAAATTGGTATTGTGCTAATGTTTGTGAATGCAGGAAAACAGGTTGGAGGGATCCAACTGGATTCCTCAACAGTATTTATTTGATTTCAGATATTTTGATATTTGATGGTTTATCATATCGATATATGTTATCGTCGTTGTCGTGATTGGCTATTTGGTGTGTAGCATCACTAGACCAAATTTTGGAATTTTAAAATGATTTTTGAAAATATACTATATTTTTGGAATTGATCCATGTTAAATAAATAAACGTTATAATTTTCAAAGTTATAAAATTATGGTTTTTGTGAAATATAGTTAAAAGTTGATTTTTGAGAAATATGGGTTAATGATTTTATAAAATAGTTTAAATTGGATTTTTTGAATTTATTATGAAAAGTTTAAGAATGGGATTTATAAATTTTAATTATTTTATAAATCAAAATGGTGAAATTATAAAGGAAATTAAAGATGTTTTAAAGAATAATATAAATTGATTTATATTAAGAGATTTATAAATGGATATTTATAAATTGAAATATTGACATTATAAAACGAGTTTTTATAAGTGTTAGAATAAATTGTAAATGAATTCCATAAATGAATGAAATTTATAGAATTATAAACGGTGAAGTTATAAATAGAATTTTATAAACAGTAGGTTTATAAAATTTGTAAAGTTATTAAAATAATGGTTTTGGATAAATAATTGAATCTTATAAGTTATAAGATTTATAATTATGAAGTTCAAAGGAACGATTTTGTAAAATAATCGTTTTATAAGCATTTAACTTATAATATGGACTTTTGGTTCATAATTGAGATATAAAGTGAATAGGTTGATAAAGGAAATTTATAAAGAAAGAAGTTATAAAACAAATAGAAATGGAGTTTATAAACGTTGTTTTATAAATTCGAAAACGACTTATTTTAGGAAGTAAATTGTTGAAACCTATTAATGGAGTTATATTCACATTTTTGACTGTGAATAATCCTTTAAAATAAAATGAATAGAAAGGATGAAATTTGTTAACAAGTATATTCACGTTTTTGAATAGTGAATAATATGTTAAAGAAATTGTTTTGAATGTGATATTTTAAATTGAATTAAAACGATCTAACGATGTTTTAAAATGTGTTGAGATTCGAAACCATAGATTTCAACATTTATTGTTGAAATAGACGTTTTCGAGAAATAAAAGGAAATAGTGGACTATAACATTGTTGTTATAGTAAATGATTTCCGAAAGGAAATGTTTTGTTTAGTATTGGGATTTATATATCTATCTTAAAATTCGAATCCCTATACTAGTGATTTTGGGTTGTTGTAACGATGTTTTACGCAACATTCGTTTTGGCCCAAATAAATATGTTAAGAGAGTGATTTCTTTAAAGAATGAAATATATACTTAATCTCGATTTAAGTATATTGAATATTTTCTAAGTGTTGAAAATAAATAAAATTTGTGAATTACTTATTAAATAAGTATGGAAATGTTTTCCAATATAAAGCGAATATTTTGAGAATTTATCTTTTTGAAGATAAATTGAAAAGGAATATTGAAATGAATAATTGGAATCGATATTCATAGATATTTTGGATTATAAATTCACTAAGGAATTTATAAAGGAAAGGGAAATTTGTCTAAAAATAAATATTGATTTATTTTTGAAGTGTGAAATTATATATCTTGCAAAGATATTTTGTAAAATAAATAATTGGGAAAATTATTTGGAAACTGGTGATGTGTGCATATCCATTGATAGTTCAATAACCGACTATCAATATTTCCCTTTGAATGGGTATTTGATGTGATTTGTTTGAATTTGAATGCCACACTTATTTTTGAATAAGCGCTCACTATTCGGGTTAACCGGGAAAGGACCATGGGGTCGTATAACCCATTCCGAATATGTGATACGTCGTTATGAATTGCATTTGAAGATCGGTGTTGAAGACCCGGTATTTGCGAGAGCGATAGGATGACCTATTGATTGACTCTGCACCGAGTAGCTACGGTATAGAGTTCTCCATATGTGATGGTGAATTTGATCGGGATTGTGAATACCCGGATTGCAAGGACTTCTTTGTAAGTACCTTCGGTTTTGTTCGAGCCCGGAACAGACTTGTATGGATTGTATGTCTGACATTACAAGTTGAGATATAAAGCCGATTTCATTCAAATATATTTCTGTTGGTGGCGGAGAATTTATTCTTTTGGCTTAACACCCTTCTCTGAGACGTACGAGCTCAGAGGTTATGTAGTTGAATGTTATCAGCGATATATTCCCAATTTGGTAATGTAACATGTTGAGTGTTGCTGTAAATGATCATTGTGTTGATTATTTGAGAAAGGATCATTTATTTGATCGTCTATCCTGGTGATCATTTCTATGATCATTTGTTGACCCAAAGCATGGCTTTTGTATAAAGTATGTTTTTGTGGACGTGACTTCGTCGAGCCTCACACCCCGTGAATGGTCAAAACAGGAAAGATGTGGCAAGGTTATGAGGGGTAGCGCCCTTTAGGATGTGTGCATTTCCTTCTGGAAAAGGGTGGTATCATGGTATGGAGCCCAGATACTTACTCATGTTGAAAACACTTTATGATTATGTGAATTGATTGCGAGCGCTCGGTGAAAGGTCCCAAAGGACCGGGGGATGGCATATTCGGTCAGTTGTTACTCAGTTAGGGGTAACCCGGCCTTGTGTTGGTAGAGATCTGGTTTGGTTCTCGGGGATGTCCATCCAGAGGCATTCTCATGTGGCAATGGGAAGTTCCTTGGCCTGATCATTCGTTGGAAATCCAATTCCCAATACGAAACTTGTACGGTTTTAGTTGTAGAACCTGCCATTTACTTATGGTGGTCACCACTGTTTAGATGGTAGCTATAGTAGGCATAGTTCGAAATGTCTATGCTGGCTAAGATTTATATTCTACTTTCGAAATGAATTTTTTTCTCTACACTATGCACTAATAATAATATCAAATGTTCTTTTTAATGCGTATCAAGCATCTTTGACTATCATAAGGTGAAATCTCATCCGATTCTGCGTTTGCATTGTGTGTGTGTGCGGGAGGCCTTATGGTAGTCTCACTTTTAAAAAGCATTGCGAATTAAATTTAAAAATATTCCTCTATTTTGATGTTAAAGATAAATAAACTGTTTTGAGTTCTCACACCAGTCTTATGACTGACTCAGAGTTTATTGTTTTCCTTCCTAAACTCTGGGTGCCCACCAATTTCTACATGGGCAGTCAAGAGTTAGGTTTATCAGGATATTCTGGATATTTTGGAGTTGCTGGAGGCAAGCTGGATGACATGGCGTATTACTAGTTATATAGTATTTCTTTTTCCGCTGCACTGTCTGATGTTGTTTGTTGCTATTGTACACTTTGATGTAATGACGATATGATGTAATGAAATGTATAAAATGTAATAACTGATATAGTTCTTTGTTTAAAGATTATTCATTTATCTATTATATGTTGTTCCGCTGCGAATTGTGAGATTCTGATGTTGTTTCTGTTGTTTTCTGTTCCGTTCTATTCTATTTTCTCTATTTTCTCTATGTTCTATTCTCTATCCTCTCTATTTTCTATCTTTTCTGTCTTCTTTTCTCTTCTTTCTGTCTTTTTCTTCTTCTTAAATTCTTTCTTAAACCCTCAGTGTTCGGTTTTCCATCGTTCGATTACTCGACAGTCGATAAAGTGAGTATCGATGTTGAATTTTCGGAAGACGAAGAATCGGGTCCTGACAATGTGGTATCGGAGCATATGGTTAAGCGACAACCATGGTTCTGTTGGGTATTACTCATTAGAGATAGAGTCAGTAGTACTCTAGATTGAGTTTGAGTGTAATAATAGCTATGAGAGCGTATTTGTTAGTGAATATGAAATTGTTTTATATTGTGATGATTGGTTTATTGAGTGGCATATGAACTTTCGTCAGCGTGGTCCGCAAGACTATGCCGAAGGGGTTTCTAAACACTTGAATAGAACAATTCGGCACAATATTGATTTTAAATTGGGTAAATAAAATAATTTTTGCCTTGAGTATATTTTATATATAAAGAAATAATTTTTCAGAATTATTAAAGTATATATAAGTTGATTGTTTAGATGTTTGAATAATCTAAATTGAAGAATAATTGTATAAGCAAAAGAATTATAAGAATTGAATTATAATTAAAGTGAATTACAATTGTGAAATAAACTTATATATATATATAAGAAGTGAAACTATATGAATATATTTATGAATATGAGTTGCAAATAGAAAATGAAATTTAAAGTTAAATGGAAATTTACTTTAGAATTGAAATTTGAATTGATTTATAAGTTGAATAATTGAATGAAAATCAATTTAATTAAACCAATTGAAAGTGAAGGTATTAAGCCAAATTGAATGAATATAGCAAAGGAATTTGGTTGTGTTGAATAAACATTGGTTGTTATATGATTGTTAGTTGATTGTATAAAATTCATTAAGAATTAATGAAATTGAAAGCTAAAGTAATTGAAATTCAATTGGAAGTTAAGTGAATCTTAAATAGAATTGAATTTGATTTGGAAGTGAACCAACTTGAATATGAATTAGTGAATAAAACTAATTGAAAATGAATGTTAGTAAACATCCACTGTTAATGAATCAAATGTGATTTAAATTGAAAACCTATTTCATTAAATATTAATGAGGATATGAATGAATATTTATTGGTTATGGATGTTAGTTGGTTGAATATGTTTGCATTTGCTTTTGTTGCATTTGCTATGTTGACATATATAGTTATTATGTTGCTATACGTTGTATATCGATATTATTTTCATATATGCATGTTTCTCATGTTGTTTGTTGAGTGATTAGTAGGTGCGGATCGCGTTTGCTTTGCATTTGGAGCTCGCTTTCGCGCTATATTAGCCGTATATGCTTGCTAATAAAATATAAGGTACATATCTCGGATTAAATACCGTACTTTTATACTTTTTTCCCTGCGGGATGCCTCATTACTTGATGAGATGTATATTTGTGATATATATACTGTCATTTTTTTCGGATCGAGCCGCGTAAAGGAGACTATGGCGAATTTTTCCAGAAATTTAAGGCGTTAGAAAAATTTGAGAAAATTGGAAAAAATTTTGAAAACTATAAACTTTGATTTTGGAATTAAAAGTTAAACAATAGTAGTTGTTTTTGAAAAGATAACTAAGTATGATTTGAAACTTAGTAAAGTATTGTAAGAAGTTTAACTATGAGTTTTGAAAAGTTAATAAATTCTGTAACCTTTCTTACTTGTTAATTTCGAGGACGAAATTCTTTTAAGGGGGGAAGATTGTAACGACCCAGAATTTTTAGAAATTAAAATTTGAATATTTAATTAATTTTAAATATTAAGACGTGAATTTGTAAGTCAAATAAATTTTTATTTGAATTATTGATTTTTATTGGATTTTTAAATCGATAATTTAATATGTGAAATTATGGAAATAATTAAAATTGAGTTAAATATGATTGAAAATGATTTGTAAAATTTTATTTTATCATGTTGAAGTTAGAATGATATTTTAGAACTTTTAAAATCGAATTAAAAGTTAATTTGTGAAAATTGAATATTTTAATATTAAATCGACTAGTGAAAATAGTCAATTTTTGAACAGTCTCAGAATTGAACGAAACCAGTTCCATTGGATCCGTAATAGTTAGCTATTATCGGATTTCAATTTTCGTGTCAATCGGAGTTATCGTTTGATCGTGGCAGCTCGAAACGCATCAAATTATTTTTAATTTTAATTTAGCGAGTTAAAATAGTCATTTTTCAAAAAGTCTTGGATTTCGACGAAACCAGTTTCATCGGATCCGTAATGTGATATTATTGTAAGGTTTCAAATTTCGTATCAATTGGATTTACCGTTTGTCCGGTACAAGCTAAAACGCCTAGAAAATCGTTTAAATCGGTTTAATTTAAATTTAACGTTTATAGCCATAACTCGCACAGATGTCCGAATTAGCTTTCGAAACCTGTTCCATTGTGTCTGGAACGCGGGGTAAACCCTAGAAACGCTGGTTACAGCGCGTAAATCGGAGTTCGGAATTTCTGGATGAATAGTGTTCGATTTTTCTCTATAAATAGCCCTCACTCAAAATTAAAAAAAAAAACAAAAAAACAAAACCCTAGCAATAACGCAGCCGCCACACTAGAAACAACGGCCGAAGATCAATGACCTTCCTCCCCAAATATCTTTCAATCCACTAACAATTACAACAAACTTTCAACTAGAGAAATGAAGAGGGCATCAAGATCTACAAGTTCAACGGTGGAGATCGCGAATGGATTAACGGATTGACGACAATTCCCAATTGAACGTCGCGAGTTCGGCCTCGAACTGTGTGCGAGGGGGGGCCGAGTGTGCCAAGGTTATGGCCGAACGTAGAGCAAGCAGGGGGCTTCAACATGGCAGTGGTATGATGAAATATCGTCGAGTGTGGTGATCGAAAATTTAAACCCTAGTATTTGATAATGGGTTCGGCTTCCTGTAGTGGTGCGCATGAAGAAGAAAGGGAGGGGGGTTTGCACGCACGGTCCAGATGAAATGTGTTGAGATCCAATGGCTTAGGTTTAAAGATTTATAATTAATTGTTGAAAATAGTTTATATAAAATTCATGAAAACTTGTAAAATCAATATCTGTTTCATACGAGGTCGAAAACGCGCGAAACCAGTTGCGTTGGAATCGTATGGACGAGCACTACGCGATGAAATTGGATTGGAGTCGTTTGGAGTTAGTGAGAATTTTGGGTAAAATTAAACGTCCGTTTAATTTTATTCGAAATAAATCGCTAAAACGGAATTTAAAACCAAGGTGAGAATTTCTCACTCAATCGAATCAGTTTCGATTTTATTTTAAATAGTTAGATTTAAAATATTTGAATGCATGTTTGAATGTTGATTGATATCTATTGATTGTTAAAATAGACATTATACGCCGTTAGTAAGCGGATGTTATTTATTAAAAACATATACCGCGAATATTTCATAAATAGTGAAATTGGTATTATATATAATAGCAATATATATATATTGGCATATGTATATATTGGAGTTATTGATTCCCGCATTTTTTGTTTAGCGGATGAGACCCTATTGCGCCGTCTATTAAGCGGATAATATTTTAAATCTCATATACCGCGATAATTTCGTACTGGAGCGAAATTGGTATTGTGCTAATGTTTGTGGATGCAGAAAAACAGGTTGGAGGGATCCAACTGGATTCCTCAACAGTATTTATTTGATTTCAGATATTTTGATATTTGATGGTTTATCATATCGATATATGATATCATCGTTGTCGTGATTGGCTATTTGGTGTGTAGCATCACTAGACCAAATTTTGGAATTTTAAAATGATTTTAAAAGTGATTTTTGAAAATATACTATATTTTTGGAATTGATCCATGTTAAATAAATAAACGTTATAATTTTCAAAGTTATAAAATTATGGTTTTTGTGAAATATAGTTAAAAGTTGATTTTTGAGAAATATGGGTTAATGATTTTATAAAATAGTTTAAATTGGATTTTTTGAATTTATTATGAAAAGTTTAAGAATGGGATTTATAAATTTTAATTATTTTACAAATCAAAATGGTGAAATTATAAAGGAAATTAAAGATGTTTTAAAGAATAATATAAATTGATTTATATTAAGAGATTTATAAATGGATATTTATAAATTGAAATATTGACATTATAAAACGAGTTTTTATAAGTGTTAGAATAAATTGTAAATGAATTCCATAAATGAATGAAATTTATAGAATTATAAACGGTGAAGTTATAAATAGAATTTTATAAACAGTAGGTTTATAAAATTTGTAAAGTTATTAAAATAATGGTTTTGGATAAATAATTGAATCTTATAAGTTATAAGATTTATAATTATGAAGTTCATAGTAACGATTTTGTAAAATAATCGTTTTATAAGCATTTAACTTATAATATGGACTTTTGGTTCATAATTGAGATATAAAGTGAATAGGTTGATAAAGGAAATTTATAAAGAAAGAAGTTATAAAACAAATAGAAATGGAGTTTATAAACGTTGTTTTATAAATTCGAAAACGACTTATTTTAAGAAGTAAATTGTTGAAACATATTAATGGAGTTATATTCACATTTTTGACTGTGAATAATCCTTTAAAATAAAATGAATAGAAAGGATGAAATTTGTTAACAAGTATATTCTTGTTTTTGAATAGTGAATAATATGTTAAAGAAATTGTTTTGAATGTGATATTTTAAATTGAATTAAAACGATCTAACGATGTTTTAAAATGTGTTGAGATTCGAAACCATAGATTTCAACATTTATTGTTGAAATAGACGTTTTCGAGAAATAAAAGGAAATAGTGGACTATAACATTGTTGTTATAGTAAATGATTTCCGAAAGGAAATGTTTTGTTTAGTATTGGGATTTATATATCTATCTTAAAATTCGAATCCCTATACTAGTGATTTTGGGTTGTTGTAACGATGTTTTACGCAACATTCGTTTTGGCCCAAATAAATATGTTAAGAGAGTGATTTCTTTAAAGAATGAAATATATACTTAAGCTCGATTTAAGTATATTGAATATTTTCTAAGTGTTGAAAATAAATAAAATTTGTGAATTACTTATTAAATAAGTATGGAAATGTTTTCCAATATAAAGCGAATATTTTGAGAATTTATCTTTTTGAAGATAAATTGAAAAGGAATATTGAAATGAATAATTGGAATCGAATATTCATAGATATTTTGGATTATAAATTCACTAAGGAATTTATAAAGGAAAGGGAAATTTGTCTAAAAATAAATATTGATTTATTTTTGAAGTGTGAAATTATATATCTTGCAAAGATATTTTGGAAAATAAATAATTGGGAAAATTATTTGGAAACTGGTGATGTGTGCATATCCATTGATAGTTCAATAACCGACTATCAATATTTCCCTTTGAATGGGTATTTGATGTGATTTGTTTGAATTTGAATGCCACACTTAATTTTGAATAAGCACTCACTATTCGGGTTAACCGGGAAAGGACCATGGGGTCGTATAACCCATTCCGAATATGTGATACGTCGTTATGAATTGCATTTGAAGATCGGTGTTGAAGACCCGGTATTTGCGAGAGCGAAAGGATGACCTGTCGATTGACTCTGCACCGAGTAGCTACGGTATAGAGTTCTCCATATGTGATGGTGAATTTGATCGGGATTGTGAATACCCGGATTGCAAGGACTTCTTTGTAAGTACCTTCGGTTTTGTTCGAGCCCGGAACAGACTTGTATGGATTGTATGTCTGACATTACAAGTTGAGATATAAAGCCGATTTCATTCAAATATATTTCTGTTGGTGGCGGAGAATTTATTCTTTTAGCTTAACACCCTTCTCTGAGACGTACGAGCTCAGAGGTTATGTAGTTGAATGTTATCAGCGATATATTCCCAATTTGGTAATGTAACATGCTGAGTGTTGCTGTAAATGATCATTGTGTTGATTATTTGAGATAGGATCATTTATTTGATCGTCTATCCTGGTGATCATTTCTATGATCATTTGTTGACCCAAAGCATGGCTTTTGTATAAAGTATGTTTTTGTGGACGTGACTTCGTCGAGCCTCACACCCCGTGAATGGTCAAAACAGGAAAGATGCGGCAAGGCTATAAGGGGTAGCGCCCTTTAGGATGTGTGCATTTCCTTCTGGAAAAGGGTGGTATCATGGTATGGAGCCCAGATACTTACTCATGTTGAAACACTTTATGATTGTGTGAATTGATTGTGAGCGCTCGGTGAAAGGTCCCAAAGGACCGGGGGATGGCATATTCGGTCAGTTGTTACTCAGTTAGGGGTAACCGGCCTTGTGTTGGTAGAGATCCGGTTTGGTTCTCGGGGATGTCCATCCAGAGGCATTCTCATGTGTCAATGGGAAGTTCCTTGGCCTGATCATTCGTTGGAAATCCAATTCCCAATACGAAACTTGTACGGTTTTAGTTGTAGAACCTGCCATTTACTTATGGTGGTCACCACTGTTTAGATGGTAGCTATAGTAGGCATAGTTCGAAATGTCTATGCTGGCTAAGATTTATATTCTACTTTCGAAATGAATTTTTTTCTCTACACTATGCACTAATAATAATATCAAATGTTCTTTTTAATGCGTATCAAGCATCTTTGACTATCATAAGGAGAAATCTCCTCCGATTCTGCGTTTGCATTGTGTGTGTGTGCGGGAGGCCTTATGGTAGTCTCACTTTTAAAAAGCATTGCGAATTAAATTTAAAAATATTCCTCTATTTTGATTTTAAAGATAAATAAACTGTTTTGAGTTCTCACACCAGTCTTATGACTGACTCGGAGTTTATCGTTTTCCTTCCTAAACTCTGGGTGCCCACCAATTTCTACACCGGCAGTCAAGAGTTAGGTTTATCAGGATATTCTGGATATTTTGGAGTTGCTGGAGGCAAGCTGGATGACATGGCGTATTACTAGTTATATAATATTTCTTTTTCCGCTGCACTGTCTGATGTTGTTTGTTGCTGTTGTACACTCTGATGTAATGACGATATGATGTAATGAAATGTATAAAATGTAATAACTGATATAGTTCTTTGTTTAAAGATTATTCATTTATCTATTATATGTTGTTCCGCTGCGAATTGTGAGATTCTGATGTTGTTTCTATCGTTTTCTGTTCCGTTCTATTCTATTTTCTTTATTTTCTCTATGTTCTATTCTCTATCCTCTCTATTTTCTATCTTTTCTGTCTTCTTTTCTCTTCTTTTCTGTCTTTTTCTTCTTCTTAAATTCTTTCTTAAACCCTCAGTGTTCGGTTTTCCGTCGTTCGATTACTCGACAGTCGATAAAGTGAGTATCGATGTTGAATTTTCGGAAGACGAAGAATCGGGTCCTGACAGAAACTGAAGAAATCATATAAATGAAAGTTGTAGCCAACTCGATTCTATTGAATTTGTAAAAACGAATTTCTTTGTTTGGTGTAATTTTGAGGGAGTTATGGCCATGAGAGTAGAGGGTAAAATTTTGGGAAGAAAATTAAAATGAGAGCATAGAGTTGCTATTTATAATCACATGCGAAGTGGCTAATTCTACTTATACCCTTCTATCCATGGTTGCCACATGACAATGCTTGTCTTCCCCTTACCAACATGCATTTAAAACTCAGGTTGCCAAAATATCATATCATGTTTAAACATGTGTCGTTTGATGTGACATTTGCTTTTTGTTTTAATTTTAAACTTAGGAAATTGTCACATCGCCCTTTTTTCTTAAATTATAAATACATATTTATTATAATTTCTAAGTCCTATTTTTTTATAAATCTTTTTTTGATGAATACTAAAATGTTCACAATGCTTCGAATGACTTTTAGAGGAAAGGAAGTCAAAAATTCGAAAAACGATTTCCGGTCATATTTTTTTATTTTTCTTTGAACTAAATATTTTCTTAAACAAATTTTGAAAACCCTTGAATCGTCGCTAACCATTATTTTAAAGTGTTTTATTTCAGTCATAATTAAATTAATTAATTATTTAAAAATATATTAAACATCCATATTTTAAAGAGGTTAAATTATGGGTCGTTACACTCTCTCCCCTTGAAAGAATTTCGTCCCCGAAGTCAACACATAAGGAGATAACTCAAAAAGGGCGTATGTATATATATCCTGAAACCCATACAACATATACACATTAAATAATCATACCTCAAACAGTACATACATAATCCATACCAACAAACAACACTATCCTAACATCAACTCAGGGTATGCTTCCCTCATACTATTTGCAATCTCCAAAGTGCAATATCTAGGATCTACACTACACTATGTTTTGAACAAGTCCACAACCTTTAGTCCTTAATTGTTTCTTATCTTGATCAACAATTCAAAGAGGCCGTCTTATGATGGTCAAGTCAGGCTCAGCTTCCACATCCACCTGTTGAGATGGTGGAATAATCAAAGAAGGATTATGTACATACTTACGTAGATACGGTATGTGAAAGACATCATGTACGCCTAATCATCTAATCGGTAACTCCACTTTATATGCAAAAGTACCTATCCACTTGAGTATCTTAATAGGTCCAATAAAACAAGGAGCTATCTTTCCTCCTTTCCCAAACCGAATCGTGCCACCTATTAGAGAAGCTTTGATGAATACAAAATCCCCAACTACGAACTCCGAATCTCGATGTATCACATCTGCATAGTTCTAATGCCGACTCTGAGATGTATTTAAGTGCTTCCTAATCTAATCTACCTTATTTTTGGCATCACGAATTATATCAGGTCCAAGTACTAAGCAGCCTCCTAGCTCTACCCAACAAGATGGAGACCTACAAGGCCTTGCATGCAATGCCACAAACGGAGCCATCCCAATACTTGCCTAAAAACTATTGTTATAAGCGAACTCAACCAATGGTAAGTGGTCCTCCCTTGAACCTCCAAAGTCTAGCAAAAAAGCTCGAAGTTAATCTTCGAGAACACAATTCGCCCTTTCGGCCAACCGATCTGTTCGAGGGTGATAAGCTGTGCTAAAACTTAGCTCTAGGCATATGTATCATGCAGGCCTTTCCAGAATCGACTTGTGAAGATCAGGTCTCGAACATTCACAATGCCTCATGGAATGCCATGAAGCCTAACAATCTCTTAAAATATCACTGAGCCAAACAAGCATCCGTCCTTATTGCCTTGACTGGTAGAAAGTGAGCGCTCTTGGTTAACCTATCAATAATAACCCAAATTCCTTCACTACCTTTCCTTTATCTAGGTAATCCATCGATGAAATCCATAGAAATATGCTCCCTCTTCCATTTTGGTATCTCAAGTGGCTGAAGCAGTCCAGCTATCTTCTGGTGAGTTTCCTTTAACTGCTAGTAGTTAGCACATCTACTTACAAATATAGCAACGTCTCTTTTGATACCTTCCAACCAAAAGTACGCTACATGCCCTGATACATCTTAGTGACCCCTGGATGTATCGTTAGTTTAGGATGGTGATACTCTGTCAAAACTACCTGTCTAATTCCATCCAATTCCGGGACACACAACCAACCATTCATCCTTAGAATGTCATGGTCATCTACCATGAATCTCGGCCACATCCTCGGAGAAACGTTTTCACTAACAGCACTAGCTTTATGAGAAAGACGAACTTTCCTATACTTATTATTTTCAATGCGTAGGATAAGAGTCGGAGGAACTCCATATTAGCCAAAACTGCGTAATTCTTGCTCAACGCATCAGCTACAACATTAGCTTTTCCTGGTGTATACAGAATCTCAAGGTCATAAACCGCTAGATTCTCTAGCCAATGTTGTTGCCTTAAGTTCAAGTCCTTCTAAGTAAAGAGATACTTTAAATATTTGTGATCCATATATAACTCAGACTTTTAACCAAAAGATAATGCCTCCACATCTTTAATGCGAAGACAACTGCCAGGAGCTTCAAATTGTGCGTAGCATAATTGTAACAACCCGCATATTTAACGATTATATATTTAAATGTTTTATTTAAATATAGCGTCGTTAGTCGGATTTTTGGGTTCGAAAAGCTACTTTTTGCAAACGGCCGAATTAGGGCTCGATACCACTTCCATTGAGTCCAAAATGGCATTTGCGATCTTTTTGAGTATAAGCTTTCATATGTTTGGAGTAAGTTGAGTTTTGCTACATTTTCTAGTTGAGTTTTGGATTTGGGTTCAACCCACTAGCCAACTAAATACCCTAACTCAGTCCATCTCCTTCCATTCACTCATTTTCCATTCTAAACTCAAGCTAAAACTGAAAATGGGGGAAAGGAAGAAGAATTAGAAATTCCAAGCCCTAGTTTTCTTGTAAACTTGAATTCTTGCTCCAAAATCAAAGTGAAGCTATTGGTAGCCCTCTCTTCATCTTCTCCAACTCTTTTCCTCTTCAGTTTCAGAAAGTTTCCTAAACCTAACTTAGGAAATACTTATTTTGATCTTAGATTGAAGCTTGTTGGGTTGAAGTAGAGATTGGTTGGTCTTCTCCTTCCAATTGAGCTCTTCTTCTTTGTTTGTGAGTTAAAAGGTAGGATTTTTATCTCACATCTATGCTTATATCTATCTTTGATTGTTGGGTATGAATTCCTGACACTTGTTCATGTGCACTTGCTTTTGGTTTGGATTGAATTGGTGAATATCCAAATTTTTAGTGTTTGGGTTCAATTCTTTAAAGATCCTACTTTGATATTTGAACATGTTTTTGGTGGCGAATCGAAGAGCCAATGGAGCTGGGGTATCGATTGGCAAAAGCTCCTTAGGTCCATTGCTCGACCGGTTGCGTTTTGGGAGTGTTGCACTTCGATGAAATAGCGCAGAATAATGCAAGGCATCAGGTTCGGCCGACCGAACCCCTGGGCCGGTCGACCGAAGCTGTAGCCGAAACTTTCTGTTTCTGCTTCGGTCAACCGACTCAGGAAGTCCGGTCAACCGACCTGCTCCTGTTTTCCTGTTTTGCCTTCGTTTCCTATTTGTTTGTGATTCCAACTTTTATCGATCTAAGTTGATTCCAATTAGTTGTTTATGCATATTTGACCTTGATGATTCCTTTTTGACTTCATCCACGGGTTTTTATAAAATAATCTTTTAAATTGTATTAAGAGCTTGCTTCTCTAATTTATAAATTCTATTTAAAACGCACACACACAATTTCGCACTTCGAGCGGAGTGGAAGGGAGATTAAATGGTTAAGTAAAACACGGACCATGAATCCACGCGTTCATCTTTCCGATTAATCCCCGACCTATTCAATTTATTGTTTTGACCTTTTGGTTTGGTTTACCAATGAGATGAGGTAAACTTTGTACTGCTTTGAGTATGAAATTAACTAACGGATAGTAAACCGTTTAGTGCGAACGGGTGGTTTGGGACTCACGTTACCACTTTCCGGATTCCTTTTTGAGAGTTATGACACATTCTGCCAGTTAGTGGTGTCCCGTACTGGGCCTTCGGACCTTTACCACTACGGTTTGTTGCCTTCGAGTATGTTGACTTCGGGTTTGTACCTTCAGGTTTGTTGCCTCAGGTATGTTGCCTTCGGGTATGTTGCCTTCGGGTTTGTGCCTTCGGGTTTGTGCCTTCGGGTTTGTGCCTTCGGGTTTGTTGCCCTATTGTATCTCTTTCGGAGTTGGTCTTTATGAGCCGCTCGAGTGATATTTGGGTTTGGAGCCTTCGGGCTTATGGATCCTTGTTTATACAGTACTGAGCACGTGCAAATTTTCTGATGTTTCATTCATATATATATTCCCCAGGTATTGCCTTCGGTGTTGGTCTTTTTGAGCTGCACGATATATAGCGATTACCTTGTGAAACTTGTGTTACCTTCATTGGTATTTGTTATTGCCTTTTGGCTTGTTTGGGATATTCATATCCTTTGTTTATTTGTGTTGCCGATGATATGAGGCTTGTCTTATTTTGATCATCTTTTGTTAGATGATTGTTGTATCTCTTTTAGAGATATTTGTTATACTATGTGACCTTGCAGGTTATTGTTATTCAGTTTATCTAACTGATTTGTTTAGCTAGACTGACCCGTGTATTTTATACTCAGGTCAGACCGAGATGTTTCAAGTTAGGTGCTTTTGGACTTAGCCTATTTTGCTTCCGCGTGGACTATTCAGCTTCCTTCTTTTTGTTATAGCTTTTGTGTAGTCCTTTTTGTTGTAACTTTGATATATGTATTCTTTTGGATTCGTCTGTATATTGTGGTTTGCTATACCACTCGACGTGTATCAGTTTGTATACTCTGTTATGTATCAGTATATGTGTATATGATGATCTACTGTTCTGTGATGTATATTACATTTGAGTTGTTATATTCTGTTCTGATAGATCCTCCAACCACTTATGGTTTTGTTTTAAGTATTCATTGGATATGTCGATCTGGTGCGTATGATTATTTTCGATGTATTCAATAGATAGTTAAAGCAAGGCTATAGATGGTCGCTCCTAACCAGCCTTATTCTCCGTGTTAGTTAACGGCATTACCCTGTAGTGTCCTTGGCTAACGTGGGTATAGAGGTGGGGCGTCACAGCTTGGTATCAGAGCAAGGTACCATAAAAAATATGATAAACATAGAATAGATACAAATATTACGATACATCAAAGTGTATAGTGATATAAATCTTTGAAGTATCACATCTCTCTATTCCTTCTACCATCAAAGGTTAGATAGAATGTGGGAATACGTCTAGGAATGCATTTTGTTCCGTAGTATTCCACATTTGAATTGGTGACATCTACCTTGTGAATAATCTTGTTCTTATCTTACTCTCAGCGTATGGCTGGAAGAGGCAGGGGACGACGTTCGGATGCTGTGCAATCCAGTGGCTCACATCCGGATGGCGTTTATATGTCTGCCGATTAGTTTTTGGAATTGTTTAGGAGCACTCAGCCTCCAGTTCCTCCTCGAGTATCTCCACCTCGCAAATCTGCTTTTGCACGTATGTGCAGTGATTTTTCTCATTTTGGGGGAAAGCCGTTTAAGGGCTCCGAGTCTGTTCTTGAAGTCCAAGCTTGGCTTCACACATGCGAGCGTATCTTCTCTCGTATGGATCTTTCTGACCATGATAGGGTTCTTGTAACTTCTAGCTTATTGCAAGAGCGTTCTCTTGATTGGTATGAGCTTCTTATAGCCGAAATTGATGAGTCTACTCTTTCTTGGACTCAGTTTCGGGGACGATTCGAACTCAAGTTCGTTCCTAAGTCTGAAAAAGTTTTATTGACCCGTCGCTTCCTTGAGTTGAAGCAAGGAAAATCTTCTATTTCTGAGTATGTTGCATCATTCGAGGCCTTATCTAAGTATGGTCTTGAATTTATTATCACTTCTTATAAGAAGAATTTGAAGTTTGTTTCTGGTCTTAAGAAATGTCTTAAGAAGTCTTTGTTGCTCCAGCTTAAGCTTTCTTTTGAGCAGTTGGTAGATTCGGCGCTTCATCTCGAGACCGTCGAGATGGAGTGTGATAGTGGTGATGATGTTGAAGTTTCTAAGAACCCCAACAAGAGGCAGTTTCCATTTCAGAAGTCCAGGTCTTTTCCTTCTAAGAAGAAGAAGACTGGTAATTCTAGGTCTCAGCCTCAGTCTTCTGGAACACCTTTCATTCAGAAGTATTTCAATTGTGGTTCTCCTGATCATATGATTCGAGCTTGTCCTAAGCCTCTCTTCTGCCACTATTGCAAGAAGGAAGGTCATCAAGTTTCCACTTGCCCTACTTTTCCAGCTGGTGCCAAGTCTAGAAGGCTTTATGCCGCTAAGGCTTCTGAGGGTCCTTCTCAGCCCAAAGGTATATCTCTATCTATTTTGGAAGGTTCTATTTTATTTCATGACCATAGTATTCGAGTTCTTTTCGATACGGGTGCATCACATTCTTTCGTATCGAAAAAGCTCGTTGACGATTTATCTTTGGATGTTTCTTGTATGGTTACTTCTTTAAGGATTGCGAATCCTATTGGGGGATCCACGACCCTTAGTATGCTTTGTGATGATGTTAAGATTGTTTTATGTGGCTTTTCTTTTCGTGCGAACTGCACATTATTTCTTGTCTGGGATTTGATATGATTTTGGGAATGGACTGGCTAGTGAAATATGATGCCAGGATTATTTGTTCAGAGAGGATTATATATCTTCAACATCCGGATTCACCTACTCAGCTATCACTTGATCTTCAGAATGTGGATAATTCCAAAATGGCTTTATATTCTCTTGACTCACGAGATGATGATGATATATCTTGTATTCCTATTGCTTGTGACTTTTCTGATGTTTTTGAACCTGTTTCGGGTTTGCCACCCAAGCGGGCAATTGAGTTCCGTATTGATCTCATTCCAGGCGTGCAGCCAGTTAGTCGTCCTCCCACGAGGATGTCTACAAGGGAAAATGAGGAACTCAAGAAGCAGCTTTTAGAGCTTGAGTCTAAGCAGTTGATTCAGTCCAATTTTTCTCCGTGGGGATCCACAGTTGTTTCCGTGAAGAAGTCTGATGGAAATCTTAGGTTTTGCATAGACTACCACAAGCTTAACGAGTTAACCATCAGGAATAGGTATCCATTGCCTAGGATCGACGATATGTTCGATCTATTGAGTGGTGATAAGGTCTTTTCTCAGCTCGACCTTGCCACGGGTTTTCATCAGTTACGAGTCATGGAGGATAGCATACCTCTTACCGCTTTCCGCACTCGTTATGGTTCTTTTGAGTGGCTCGTTATTCCGTTCGGTTTGACGAACGCTCCTACTTTCTTTGTCGATCTCATGAATCGAGTATTCCTGGAATATCTTGATAAGTTCGTCCTTGTGTTCATTGTTGATATCCTTATTTATTCTAAGTCTGAAGCCGAGCATGCTAATCACTTGAGAATTGTCTTGAGTACCCTCCGTCATCATCAGCTTAGAGCCAAATTCTCCAAATGCCACTTTTGGGAGAATAAGGTTAAGTTCTTAGGCCATGTATCTTCCGATGGCATTTCTGTCGATCCCTCAAAGATCGAAGCCATCCAGAATTGGAAGAGGCCTGAGAATGTGCATGAGATTCGTAGTTTCCTTAAATTGGCGGGTTATTACCGTCGGTTCATTAAGGATTTTTCCCGTGTTGTGCTTCCTCTCATCAGCCTTACTCGAAAAGGCATTCATTTTATTTGGTCCGACGAGTGTGAAGCTTCCTTTCAGACATTAAAGGAACTTCTCACTAATGCTCATATTCTTGTGGTTCCCGAGGGGAATCATGATCTTGTTGTCTACATCGATGCTTGTGGTACTGGTCTCGGTGCCGTTCTTATGCAGAAGGATCGGGTAGTTGCTTATGCTTCTAGGCAACTACGTCCGAATGAAGTTCGCTATGCCACTCATGATCTTGAGTTAGCCGCCATTGTCTTTGCCTTGAAGATTTGGCGACACTATTTATTGGGCGAGCGCTTCATTCTCTATACCGATCATAAATCCTTGAAGTATTTGTTCACTCGGAAGGAACTCAATATGAGAAAACAACGTTGGCTCGAGTTTCTTGCTTCCTATGACTTTGATATCCAGTATACCCTGGTAAGGGTAATCGTGTTGCTGATGCGCTTAGTCGCAAACATTCGGCTGTTGTTTCTATGATGCTTGCCGAATGGGATATTCTTGAGACTCTATCTTTTTGTGAAATTCTTGATAGAGTTTCATCTTCTGATTCTCCTATTCTATTATTTAGTTTGAGAGCTCGACCCATTTTGTTGGATCGTATTGCCGAGGCTCAGCAGCGTGATCCTGAATTGTTGCATCTTATTCATCTTTGTGAGTCTGGATCCTGTGATGAGGCATTGCGGGATTTTAGCATTGATTCTCATGGGTGTCTTCGCAAGAAGAACCGTCTTTTTGTGCCTTCTGATTTTGCACATAGGTATGACATTATGGATGACTATCACCGTTCTAAGTATACCATTCATCCTGGTAGTAGTAAGATGTATGTCGATATGCATCGTCTTTATTATTGGGAAGGTATGAAGCGCGATGTGGCGAGTTATGTGAGTAACTGCATAACTTGTCAGCGTATTAAGGCCTAACATCAGCGTCCTTCGGGTCTTCTTCAGCCTCTAGAGATTCCATTGTGGAAATGGAATCAGATTTCTATGGATTTCATTGATGGCCTACCTCGTTTGAGATTGGGCCATTCTAGCATCTGGGTTATTGTTGATCGCCTCACCAAATCTGCTCATTTTGTTCCTATTAAGTCTAACAGGACTGCTTCACATTTGGCTAAGTTGTATGTCAAGGAAATTGTGAGACTTCTCGGTGTTCCTTGTTCTATTGTGAGTGACCGTGATCCTTTATTCATGAGTCATTTTTGGAAGAGTCTTCAGCAAGCTTTGCGAACAAAGCTTAATTTTAGCACAGCTTATCATCCGCAAACTAACGGACAGACTGAACGGGTGAATCGTATCTTGAAAGATCTTCTCCGTATTTGTATTTTTGATTTCTGTGGTAGTTGGGAGGATCACCTACCTCTTGTAGAGTTCTCCTACAACAATAGTTTTCAGTCTAGTATCAGTATGGCTCCTTTCGAAGCTTTATATGAAAGGCCATGTCGATCACCTTCTTGTTGGTTGGAATCTAGGGAGAAGCTTATTCTTGGCCCAGATTTTTTTCGTGATTCTTCCGAGAAGATTGATCTTATTCGTTTGAGAATGAAAGAGGCACAAAGCCGCCAGAAGTCCTATGCTGACAATCGTAGGAAGCCTCTTGAATTCTCGGTTGGTGATCTCGTTTTTATTCGTGTTTCTTCTCTGAAAGGGGTGATGCGCTTCAGTGCGACTGGGAAATTGGCTCCTCGTTTTATAGGACCATTTTCTATTACTGAACGTATTGGCCCTATGGCTTATAGAGTTTCACTTCCTGCTCATTTATCTGGCATTCATGACGTGTTTCACGTCTCTCAACTTCGAAAGTGTCTTCGGGAGTCGGATTCTGTTATCGCTTCTCCTGATTTGCATGAGCTTGAGGTCTCACCGGACTTATCTATTGTACAGCAACCTATTCGCATACTTGACACGGAGGTGCGACACCTTCGAAACAAGGACGTGCCGCTTGTTAAAGTTCAATGGTCCGCTAGACCCAATGACTGTACTTGGGAAACCAAAGAGTTTATCGAGCGATCTTATCCGGGTTTTCTATCTTTGCTTGGTAATGGTGAGAATATCTTTTTATGTCAAGCTTATTTCCTTTTCTTTTGAATGTTGTATGTATGTAGTTGTTACAAATATCGTCTCTAGGAATTGCGGGGACGCAATTTTGTAAGGAGGGGAGATCTGTAACAACCCGCATATCTAACTATTATATATTTAAATGTTTTATTTAAATATAGCGTCGTTAGTCGGATTTTTGGGTCCGAAAAGCTACTTTTTGCAAATGGCCGAATTAGGGCTCGATACCACTTCCATTGAGTCCAAAATGACATTTGCGATTTTTTGATTATAAGCTTTGATATGTTTGGAGTAAGTCGAGTTTTGCTACTTTTTCTAGTTGAGTTTTGGGTTTGGGTTCAGCCACTAGCCAACTAAATACCCTAACTCAGTCCCTCTCTATCCACACTCATTTTCCATTCTAAACTCAAGCCAAAACTAAAAATGGGGGAAAGGAAGAAGAATTAGAAATTCCAAGCCCTAGTTTTCTTGTAAACTTGAATTCTTGCTCCAAAATCAAAGTGAAGCTATTGGTAGCCCTCTCTTCATCTTCTCCAACTCTTTTCCTCTTCAATTTCAGAAAGTTTCCTAAACCTAACTTAGGAAATACTTATTTTGATCTTAGATTGAAGCTTGTTGGTTGAAGTAGATATTGGTTGGTCTTCTCCTTGCAATTGAGCTTCTTCTTCTTTGTTTGTGAGTTAAAAGGTGGGATTTTTATCTCACATCTATACTTATATCTATCTTTGATTGTTGGGTATGAATTCCTAACACTTGTTCATGTGCACTTGCTTTTGGTTTGGATTGAATTGGTGAATATCCAAATTTTTAGTGCTTGGGTTCAATTCTTTAAAGATCCTAACTTTGATATTTGAACATGTTTTTGGTGGCGAATCGGAGAGCCAATGGAGCTGGGGTATCGATTGGCAAAAGCTCCTTAGGTCCATTGCTCGACCGATTGCGTTTTGGGAGTGTTTGCACTTTGATGAAATAGGGCAGAATAATGCAAGGCATAAGGTTCGGTCGACCAAACCCCTGGGCCGGTCGACCGAAGCTGTAGCCGAAACTTTGTGTTTCTGGTTCGGTCAACCGACTCAGGAAGTCGGTCAACCGACCTGCTCCTGTTTCCCTGTTTTGCCTTGGTTGCCTATTTGTTTGTGATTCCAAATTTTATCGATCTAAGTTGATTCCAATTAGTTGTTTATGCATATTTGACCTTGATAATTCCTTTTTGACTTCATCCACGGGTTTTTATAAAATAATCTTTTAAATTGTATTAAGAGCTTGCTTCTCTAATTTATAAATTCTACTTAAAACGCACACATACAATTTCGCACTTCGAGCGGAGTGGAAGGGAGATTAAATGGTTAAGTAAAACACGGACCATGAATCCGCACGTTCATCTTTTCGATTAATCCCCGACCTATTCGATTGATTGTTTTGACCTTTTGGTCTGGTTTACTAATAAGATGAGGTAAACTTTGTACTGCTTTGAGTGTGAAATTAACTAAAGGATAGTAAACAGTTTAGCGCGAACGGGTGGTTATGGGACTCATGTTACACTTTTCGGATTCCTTTTTGAGAGTTATGACACATTCTGCCAGTTAGTGGCGTCCAGTACTAGGCCTCCGGACCTTCACCACTACGGTTTGTTGCCTTCAGGTATGTTGCCTTCGGGTTTGTACCTTAAGGTTTGTTTCCTTCGGGTATGTTGCCTTCGGGTTTGTACCTTCGGGTTTGTGCCTTCGGGTTTGTTTCCCTATTGTATCACTTTCGGAGTTGGTCTTTATGAGCCGCTCGAGTGATATTTGGGTTTGGAGCCTTCGGACTTATGGATCCTTGTTTATACAGTACTGAGCACGTGCAAATTTTCTGATGTTTCATTCATATATATATTCCCTAGGTATTGCCCTTCGGTGTTGGTCTTTTTGAGCCGCACGATATATAGCGATTACCTTGTGAAACTTGTGTTACCTTCATTGGTATTTGTTATTGCCTTTTGGCTTGTTTGGGATATTCATATCCTTTGTTTATTTGTGTTGCCGATGATATGAGGCTTGTCTTATTTTGATTCATCTTTTGTTAGATGGTTTTTGTATCTCTTTTAGAGATATTTGTTATACTGTGTGACCTTGCAGGTTATTATTGTTCAGTTTATCTAACTGATTTGTTTAGCTAGACTGACCCGTGTATTTTATACTCGAGTCAGACCGAGATGTTTCAGGTTAGGTGCTTTTGGACTTAGCCTATTTTGCTTCCGCATGGACTATTCAGCTTGCTTCTTTTTGTTATAGCTTTTGTGTAGTCCTTTTTGTTGTGACTCTGATATATGTATTCTTTTGGATTCGTCTGTATATTGTGGTTTGCTATACCACTTGACGTGTATCAGTTTGTATACTCTTTTATGTATCAGTATATGTGTATATGATGATCTACTATTCTGTGATGTATATTACATTTGAGTTGTTATATTCTGTTTTGATAGATCCTCCAACCACCTATGGTTTTGTTTTAAGTATTCATTGGATATGTCGATATAGTGTGTATGATTATTGTCGATGTATTCAATAGATAGTTAAAGCAAGGCTATAGATGGTCGCTCCTAACCAGCCTTATTCTCCGTGTTAGTTGACGGCATTACCCTGTACTATCCTTGGCTAACGTGGGTATAGAGGTGGGGCGTCACAATAATTCTTCTCATACGGTTTCAGCTGTCGACTTGCATACGCAATAACTTTTCTATTCTGCATCAACACTACTCCTAATCCGGTTCCACATGCATCGGTCTATACAGTTAATCCTTCACTCCCATATTTAATAGTCAAAACGGGAGCACTTGTCAATTTCTCCTTCAGTTCATCGAATGCTTGTTCACACTAAGGTGTCCACAAAAATATAACATCTTTCTTCGTCAGCTTCGTTAGATTAGAAGCAATCTCAGAGAAATCTTTGATGAACCTTCTATAAAAGCTAGCCAATCCCAAGACACTTCTGACATGTGTCCCATTTTTGGGCTTCTTCCAATCTTGAACAACAATTACTTTAGTTGTGTCACTGATATACCTTCTTTCGAAATTACATGCCCCAAAAACTTAACTTCAAATTTCCAGAATGGACCTAGAAAACATCGCTTTCAATGTATGATTTCTTAAAGTATTCAGAATGACTCTCCAGTGATACTTGTGCCCCTCATCCAGTTAGAATAGACAAGAATATCATCAATAAAGACGAGAACAAACTTATTAAGAAAATACCCAAACACTCAATTCATTAAGTCCAAAAAATAAGACGGTGTGTTACTCAATCCAAACGGCATGACTAACCTCTCGTAAAAACTATCTAGGGTATGAAAAGCTGTTAAGGGTACACTCTCCTCTGGTGCCCTTAATAAGTGAAAACCAGTGGCAGGATACAGTTGAGAAAATACCCAAGCACCGTGCAGTTGATCAAACATGTCGTCGATCCTATGTAAAGGATACTTATTCTTGATAGTTCACTTATTTAACTCTCGGTAGTCTACACATAACCTAAGAGACCTATCTGCCTTTGTAACAAAAAATACTGCAATCCATAACTCGATATGCTGCCCTAGATCAAACCTTTCTGCAATATGTCAAATGTCTACTTCTCTCTTTTAGGGCTAACCTTTGAGGAGGTTGTACAGTCGGTGTCGTTCCTAAAATCAAGTTAATACGGAACTCCACTTTATGGTGAGGAGGTAAACCTTGTACTTTATAGAAAATATCCTTAATGTCTAGAAAAATCGGTATATCTTTGATCTCCTCTTAGCCACTTCAAGAGAATAAAGAAAAATACTCATTAACTCATTTGGCTTCCCACAATTTATATCTACACCAACGTCTCCAACATTACTTATTCTGATCACAATCTACAATCTCTCTAAATTTAGACAAACCCATGAACCCAAGAACAAACAAGTCAAAATGAACGAAATGGGTTTGACGGGAAATAGGAACACTTAGATGCATAGTGCCAAGATTTGTGGACCCCTAATAGGGTTCGGTATAAAAAGAGGATTATTTTGAATAACATACTTAAGGTTTAACTAGTTCATTAGGTCATACGAAATAAAACTATGGGAAGCACTAGTATGGAACAACACTCTTATAAGAATATTGGAAATGGATAAAGCACCTTGCAACACCTACTTTCCCTGCTGATCTATAGAATAGATGATATTTCCTTGATAGCAAATGCTTGTCCATGCACCCTCTTCTTTGGGAAACGACACTCATTCTTCATGTGTCCTAGATAAACGTAGCTGTAACAGGAGACACTTGGACACTGATTTGCAAAGTGGCACAACTTGTTGCACTTGAAACAAAGAACATTAGCCAAGTTGGGCTGCTTCTTCTGAGTTGGAGTTCCACCTTAGGGTTTCTTTCCTGACCACTGCTTCTTTCCTTTGCATTTAAAATTCATCTTGTTTGCAATAGGGATAATTGATAAAGGTTTGGCACTAACTACTGGAACTATACCTTTTTGAACTCCTTGCTTAATATCCAACGCTACAAACCTCAAGGCCATGCTGATCAAATTGGTAAAGGTACCATTAACATGGTTGGTCATCCCATGATGAAATTCTAGCCTCGGTCCTTCTATGAACATTCATTCTTTTTAAGTGGTGTGTCTATCAATCTTGGTCCAAAACAAGACAATGCATTGAATCGATGCTCATACTATGCCACTCTCGTATCACCCTACTTCAAATCCATGAAACTCCTGAACAACTAAGTCCTCGCTGCCTACAGAATAAACTGGGCTTCAAAGTCTTTGTTAAATTGAGCCCGCGTAAAATTTTCCTTCGGCGTATTAACTTTCACCGAATCACACCAATCCATTCCTAACTTCTGAAGCTGTCGGCATGCTGACAATCGCTTCCTTGCATCCTCCAAATTAATATCCCCGAATATCCGGTATGCTGACAATCGCTTCCTTGCATCCTCCAAATTAATATCCCCGAATATCCTTTCACAAGATCGAAGCCATGCCTAAACTCCTAAAATATCTTCGGTTCAAAAGAATTGTTTACCAACCAAAGTAGTACAATTTTTGCATAAAGTAGCAAATTTCTAAGGCGGTTGAACTTGCACTACTACCTCCTCACTAGCTCTACAACGAGCTTATTTCTAGGAGCTCTGACATATGTAGTCATGCTGGTTCCAGATCCTCTCCCTCTTCTTCCTCTTATACTCATTTTCAATTACTTGAAGAATGACAAGTATTATTAGAAAACAAAGATAGGATCAATTTTTTAAGGGAAATAACACTAAAGGATCAAAAACCAATCATAAGGATGGGTGATAAGAAAAGGCACTCTCAAGCTTAACTCATTTTAAGGCTCTTCTCACCCTATCCTTAATGAGTTGTACCACAATCACGCTGAGGTATTCGCTCAACCGAAGCTCTGATACCAACTACGATGACCTACCTTTTTGACCATTTGGAACAACACTTAATACATCCACGGTATTTGTGTAACTTTGCCCAAGCATCCGAAAGATTGATTGACGTGGGGTAATATAAAGAACAAAACAGAAAACCTCACAACGAAATTGTTAAATAGAACATAACGGTAATATAGTATACAAGGCTACTCCCTCACTTAAAGTTACCAAAGTTACACGAAAGTACTACAATCAGCTTAGGCGGCTATAACAATCTGCATTTACAAATTCTGAAACAAAATACACTTACAAGAACTAGACAAACAGCAGAAACATATGACTAAATAGATAAAGTCCTCTTGCTTAAATATCGTCTTCAAAAGAGCCCATAAAAGACCAATACTCTCAAACTACTCAAATTTAATTGAGTATGCAAGAGTTTGGTGAGAACAAACTAGTCGGGTCAGACAATATGTCTGGTATGAGCAAAACTCTAAATAATAAGTGTAATTAAACAATAACGACATGTGAGACCAAACCGCCAAAAGCGAGACCGGTTTCCTCTCAAAAGAACAACATCCAAATTTAAAGAATGGATACAGATAATTAACAACATGAAGAGTGCTATATTCTTCCCGATGCAATTAAGTAAAACAAATTCGATGGTTCAAATCAACAAGGGAAGGGAAATTTACCAATAATGAATAGGAGGGTGCACCCTTTTATCGAAAGTATACCTCTAGAGTATATACTTAAGAACTCTAATGGCTCTCGGAAACATCCAAGCTGGACCTCACCAACTGTTGCCGAGTATTTGTCATTTCGCATCTCAATATGCACAACCAAATCCAATCTAGACTGGATGTGAAAATACCCCAATGGGAGCAACCCCACATAGCTCTTCCCCACTTGCTCTTTCGGTTTAGTCATTTTCGGCAAAGGATAACAAAGCTCAAGTGAGCAACTCATCGTCTTAGAATGACGAAATGCAAAGAAGGCTGAGGTAATCGACAGTTGACAAACCGACTATCGAAGGTAACAAAATGATCGTATATGGACAGTAAATCTCATATTCCTACAATCACTCATCGATTTCAAACTTGTATTATTTCTTGGTTAAAAATTGAAGTCAGGCAAGTGAACGTAGTGTTACCATTAGGCATTGACTTAATGACAATTTTAACTTTCAAGATAGTGACAAGTTTCTGTACCTTGAAGTTAGTGCCAAGGTATGACTAAATTCTTTCCATATAAGCGATATCGTTCATGGAAATTTCTTATTCATAACCAAATCAGACTTTGACTTTTTAAAACCAAACTCATGCTTGGGTTCTCATTATAAGTTTTTAACTTTAGATAACTTTATAGAAATGGTTCATTAACTTTAAAACACCATTATCAAAAGATTTAATTACTTAAAACATACTTATTAAATAGGTTAAAAATATTTAGTTAACATTAATAGGAATTGTTAATTATCTTTAAACTTCATCAATTAATTTGATTAATTAACTTCAAATACCCTAAAAGGGTTGATTATCTTCATTTGGAGTACTTTTGAGGAAGTTATGGTCGTGAGAACAAAAGGTAAAATTTTGGTAAGAAAATGAAAATGAGAGCATGGAGTTGCTATATATAACCACATGCAAAGTGGCTAATTCCACTTATACCCTCATATTCATGGTTGCCACATGAAAATGCTTGTCTCCCGCTTACCAATATGCATTTAAAACTCAAGTTGCCAAAATATCAAATCATGTTTAAACATGTTTCATTTGATGTGACATTTGCTTTTTGTTTTAATTTTAAACTTAGGAAATTGTCACATCACCCTTTTTTAAATTATACATACATATTTATTATAATTTCTAAATCCTAATTTTTTTATAAATGTTTTTTATGTATACTAAAATGTTCACAACATTTTAGATAACTTTTGGAAGATGTGATGTCGAAAATTCAGAAAATGATTTCTGGTCATATTTTTTATTTTTCTTCGATCTAAATATTTTCGTAAACAAATTTTGAACACCCTTTAACCATCATTAACCATTATTTTAAAGTTAAAGAGGTAAAATTACGGGTCGTTATAGTATGAATCCAAAGCAATGCACGATCCTTATTATATAAATGTAGTTTTCTTAATAAAAAGATTTTTGATGGTTTTTTACTATATTTTACCTCGGACGATATTTACAAATTATTAATATTTTACCTCGGTACTTTATCTACAAATATTTTTCCCAGAAAAAATAGCTAATGTTATTTACCACTTAAAACATGATTATTTCTTACTTAAACCCATATCTAAATATTTTAAAAAGAAATATAATTTATCCAAGTGATAAATTTGCGGGTTGTTACATTCATCCCCTTAAAAGAATATCATCCTTGAAATTATACCATAGCCCTATTCCTAGAAATACTTAATACTAGTCATAAATCAGTATGATGTACATAGATTATTTCTATATAAAATCTGATTTTGTCACTCGCTCGAATACATAACTTCATTTTCGAAAGTTCGCCCACTCGACTTCCTAGTGAGGACTTTGATCGAGCTCCTTAATTAGAAATCTCTATTCTCCTTGCATATCCATAAACTGTGACAGACAACCTTTGGTTCCATATAAGAACTCTCATCAACGCTCATCGTTAATGATCTAAATCCCTATTCGAAATGGTGTGAAACACCTCGAATCATGTACTCGAATCTTGGATCAAGAACTATGTGAAAAGGTGAAATGATCTACGTACAACCTACGACTAATCCCAATGGTTCCAACTTCTTAAGATTATAATTACCCTTTTTAAAGAATCACCATTTTACTCAAGAACATTACTTAGTTTATTAACATTTTATAACTCAAATTCCTTTTAGCATGACACTCTTCTATATCCAAAATTTTATATATGATTTCAAACCTTAAATTGGTTTCACGTAACCTAGGATGTTCAACAAATTGAAAACTCTATTTATTAATATTCTCTTAATCAAGAAATCCTTTTGTTTGGAAAAATCTATTTTTTAAGTGATTCGAGAATACAATATCTGTGTTTTATTTCAAAAACCTATCAAAACGATACGTTATATTTAACCCTTTTGAAAACATAATATATGGCCCGAGTAACTCTAAGATGATATCAAGGAACCAGGCGCTACCAAATAATATTATATGTCCTCTTTAATAAGTAGGGAAATACTCGAGAGAAGTGTTTACCATTCGAACACATCTCTTATCCATTTTTAGTCATTTCCAAGACACTCAAACTAATTAATCATAAAATATTTATTTCTTCACAAATTCCCATTTGAAACAATACTATTTTTAGATAAATAATTCTTTAATAAAATCATCGACTAGCTTTGGATTCATTCGGATTCGAAGCCATTTTGATTGTACAATGAAGTAGAGGATAATTTACTAAGTGCATTATCATATTTACGTAAGCAAACATTCAATTGTCGCTTAGAAGATTAACTGTCCAAAGAAAACTTTACTTTCAAATCAACTTTAAAATATTTATATCCTAAAAATCTTCATGTACAATTGCTACAATTTTTCCAAAATCCTTTAAATGTTTACCAAAGCCACCGAGATTTAATAATCAAACAATCCTTTTCATTATAATATGGCCATCTAAAGATTTTCTTTTAACTAACACATTCTATTCTAAATTCAATTTTAACCTTACATCTCATCGATAACTATAGAGACTTTTGAAAATCATTCTCTTATATATATATATATAATTTATCCTAATTAAAATTATTTCTGTTACCAATTTTAAAACAATATTATGTCAATTGAACTTTTTCAAGTGTTTAGGAAATTCTTATCGATAATGTTGGTCAAATGCATCAACCAAATTACTTCAGCCACTTAATAGATCAAAAAACACAATATAAACATTTTTACTCACTAACAATTACGCACTCGTATGTAACACAGTCATGCTCATTCTAGGTCTCCCTTACTCTGTCTCAAATGAGTGTACCCCACCAGGGCCAAGATTCTCCCTTAACGTTCAACTCTAATACCAATTGTAACGAACTAAATTTTCAACTGTAAGAAATTGACACTAATACGTCTATTGTATCACATGCCGAGCATTCAAGTACTGGAAATACCTATTTGTTAAGGTGAAAGAAGATGGTGGAAGATAGAAGAAAACTAAACAACATAGAATCTAACAAAGCAGCAAATAATATATAATACAATAGTGATCTTTACAGAAAGGAAACATCTTTGTCCATATATACAACATCCGAGTACGTTAGACTTGTCCTAAATTTGGTTTGTTATAGAAACCTTCCCTTACATAATAAACATTTAGACTCTATAATACAACAGAAAAAAATACACGCGAATACGTTTTGACCATCCTCTCCACTCCAACGCCAAAGTATCCAGCTAAACCTAGGAAAACATGCTCAGTCTGATCTAAGCATTACGTGGAATAACATCGGGTAAGTCTGGCAAACCAGCGTAAGTAAAACATGATAACAAGTAACAACCAAACAGATTTCTATATTTGAAAACCTTTCAAACAAAGGGTATCTGGTAAGATCGCACCGCATATAAAAATGGATTTATTTTTACCTTACGATAACTAAAATATTTTATATCAGAATCCATAGTATTATCATAATGTCTAGGATCCAAGTAAATAGATAAAATAGCCGAAATGCTTGCATCTCAAGTTCCAACATATTAGGCTCTATAATCGAAAACATAAGGCAAGTATTAGAGAATGGATCCTACTAATGACTGGGATACTAGGGTATCGGCCACCATAGTACATCTCTAGAAAAATACAACATCTTTTTTCCTAAGGACACCTGCTAATACAGGACTAGCCTTTTAATGACTCATAATTTTATCTATTTTAAATTATTAAAATTAATATAATTAATGAATAAAAATAGTTGGAAATAGAAATTTATGTTTTATTCATGTAATTTATTTAATATGAACTTGAACAAATTTTGAAATAAAAATTTCGATAAGATTTAAGGAAACATTGTATTGGAATGAAATTCATTATATTTAAGGTGTTGTAGTCAGTAACTGGAATTGAATAATAAATGTTGAATTATTTAGAGGAAAATAAAATAACTATTTGATAACTAAAAGTCATTAGAAATTCTAATATTGGAAATTATTTAAATAATTGAATTTTGAATTGAATATGAATAAAAACAATGTCGAAAGTTGATTTAAATTTTATTTAAACAAGAATGAAGATTGTTAACTTCTAAAATTGAATTTAAAGTTATTAAATTGATATTGGAAATTTCTTGTTTAATTAACGGGTAAAAATAGCCTTTATGGGCACTATCTCGGCTTTCGGCAAAACCTGTTTCATTGGATTCGCAATAGTGAATTATCATAGGATTTCAAGTTTCATAGCGATCGGTCTTATCGTTTGGTCATGCGTGCTTGAAACGCGTGGAAATTGATTAAAGGTATTTAATTAAAATAATTTGATTTTGGAAAGCTATTTTCTGAGTATGATGAAATTGGTTGCTGACATATGTTACATTGAGTTTAGAATAGGGATATAACATGTAGAACGTCAGGTGGCATGCTTCGTTTGGAGCTCTGAATTTTCGGGGATGAATTAGGTCGGAAATTTATATAATGGGTCATGTATATTTTCATTTCGTTAACCCTAACTCATTCCCTTCAGTGCTGTTTTCTCTTATATTTACTTAATGTCCAAAATTCGTTGATTTCCTTCCTTGATTTCTCGAAATCCGTTAATGAAATCGATTACCATCGAAAGCAAAGTTGAAGATCTCGAGGAGATCTATAACCTATACGGTTGTTTGAGATGGAAGTTTGTGTGTTTGCCAAAAATCGCTCGCGTTCGTCGTCAGGTTTTGGGGTTTTTTTGCACTTCGATTGTGCGCGCGAGGTTGTGGAGGAGGTGGTGTGCTGGAGCAATGGCGCATATTTTTCAAGAGGTCGATGGTGGAGATTCGATCGATTGAAAAATAAGAAACGTGTCATGAGTTAGCCTGGTGAGAAGGCATGCGTGATGGATCCTACGTATGAGAGGAAGGTTTAGTTTTTATTATGTTATTAATTATTATGTTAATTGTAATTTAATTAAAATTGTTATGCTAATTATCTCTTAACTTTTTTATGTGAGGTCTGTTTGGAACGAAACAAGTCGCATTGGAATCGAATCGACGTCATATACGACATGGAGTTGGATTGGAATTTATTTAAAGCTAAGAAATATTCAGTTTCAAATAACGATGAGTGTTTTAAACTGCTCACGAAGACTAAAATATTTTTATATTAATTAAATTGAAATCATGATGTGGTTTAATTTTATTGATTATTGTTGATAGTTTAATTGACATTTGAATTAACATCTGAATTAACTATTAGGAATTAAAACTAAAATTTAAAGTGTAATTGGAATTAAATTGCTAGATAAACTCCCGATAATTGATAACCAGTTAACTGTTGTGTTATATTGACTGTTTGGATGTTTATTGTGATGGATGCCTATTGGTTGATATTTTGGATGATTGGATGTTTATTTGTTCTATATACATCTCTTTATCACCCTGTATATTATTGACAATATATAAACAATAAAAGGAATTATTTCGAGTAAATTAAGAAATAGGTTGAAATGAACATATACCTATGACATTGTGATTTGGATTAAAATGACATATGTCCATCCCTTCAATTCAAATTGAAATAAATGATCACTTGGCCATAGGAGAGAAAATTATATACGGACACCGGATTGATAGATTAAATGATTTTAAATTATTAGATTGAACTTATTCAAATGATTTTGTCTTATAAAAATAAAATTGAATCGAAATATGGGAATTCGATTATTTTTGAACTTGAACTTGAAATGTTGAAATTAAAATTGTTAACAGAAGTGTTTAAAAAATGTAATTTGGCATTTGAAGTTATCGTCGAAATATGATTTGAATTGTGGAAATCAAAGTTATTTTAAAGATTGAACTTTATTCGAACTTCAAGTTTTGTCGTAGAAAAGGGATTCAAAGTGATATTTCAAAATTGAATTATTTTAAAAGATATGAACCTTAAATTGAATTTTGAATTTTAATTTGATTTAAGTGATTTAAATTGGTAATATGAAATTGAACTCAAAATCGATATAAATTGAAATGGTTTAAAAATAAGAATTTAATTGAAATTTAAACCTTTGAATTGAATCGTTGAATCGAATTTGAAGTTAAAAGGAACGTTTTGAAATATAAGTTATTTCGAATATAAATCAAAATAAAAATTAATTTGAATTGAAACTAAAATTAATTTGAAATAAAAATTGAGTCGATTTGAATTAATTTGAGATTTAAGATGATCTTAATTTGAAGATTTGAATTAAATCAGTTTGATTTAAATTTGGACCTAAACTTGATTTACTGGAAATGGGAAGAAACGGTATTGAATTTGAAATTATTTTCACTATAAACTATTTCCCTATAAACCGTTTTTGAATTCTTCTTTCTAAATTTCCAAATTATTTAAATTTTCAAATCATTTAATATATATTCTGCTTTAATATCTAAACTATTTTAACCATTTTAACTTTTAAAACTATATAAACTATTCAAACTATTTTATTAAACTCAAACTGGTCAATGTGGGAACTGATTATATGTAAATGATGGATTTATTTTAGAATTGGGTTAAAATGAAGTTATAACCTAAGTTGAAATTCGAAATGATTTTGAAAGAGAAATCGGATATTGGAATGAAATGATTTTCAAGTGAAGTTATAAATTTTAAGTAAATATGATATCCTGAAATGAAGGATATTTTTGAAGCAAATATGATATTTTGATATCAAGTATGAATCATTTTCGAAATGTAAAAGTAACAGCAGATGTGTAATATGACGTTTGGTTGTTAAGGAGACGAGGCTACTTATTGGCATACTCTTTGTCAATATTGAAACCACTTTAACAACATTGTACGTAAAGGAGACTTCGGAATGAAGTGGTTGAATTTGGTGCACATTTGTTGGATTTGAAGAAAGAGAATGATGATGGATAGATCCTGACACTTGTGCCAATTCGAAATGACTAAAACAGGACGGCTTGGCAGGGCGAACGAGGGTAATTACCTCTAGCGAACATCCATGCTTCGATTTTCTTTTTGGAATTGGTCCATACTATTTCTTTAGTGGTTGTTTTGATTGGTGCACCTTGATTTGGGATAACCTCCTTTTGACCCGATATGGGATGGAGGGACCCAGTAGGCGGTCATGGCTACGATGCGTTACCACCAGCCCTACGACCCGAACTGGTAGTATCCGACCTTGGGCATTGCCTCATATACCTTTTCATACTTTTATCCTTATACTAGACCACTGCAATTTTAGCTTAGGTTTATCGTATCACACCGCATCCCTGTCCCCCGGCATGCTACTGGGGCGTTATATGCAAACTGTACGATAATGCTTAAAAATGCGTTAAGGGGGATTAATGTAAAGTCTTAACGCTAAGAAAAATATTTATTTTATGGACTAGACATTACATATATAGCGTATTCTACTATATCTAAATATTTTGATGGATCCTTAAGAGATGGAAAATCTCGTAACATCTTTTGAGTTATTGCATGCACGTTATACACTGTATAGAAGATGTAAACCTCGTAAAAATCTCTAGTGCTAATACACTCCTGTTATAAGAGTTATTGGTTTGACTCACATAAGAATATTCTAGTTCTGACTCAATTTTAATGTTTTACTTTATACTCGGGTTAGCCTTGAAGTTTTCAGCATATTGAAGATCATATTTTCTGGAGGACGAAGGCAAAGATTTAGTACATTATATTACTATATTATCCCCTACATCATGTTGTTCTGCTGCATTATTTTATTATTCTGTTGTATATATAACCCTGATAGATGTTGTAAAATTTCGATCAAATGTATAGTATAAACAACTTCACGAACTATTTATTTGATTATTATATTTTGTCATTCCACTGTGAGATTCTATATTTGTTTTCTTCTTTTCCTATTCTTACCCCAGTGATTATCTATGTTTCGGATTGTTTGGGTTGGACATGTGTGGATTATTCTCAACTTAAACATCTCGAAATGTGGGTTGTCACAGTTGGTATCAGAGCTTTGGTTTAGTGATAACCACGGCTTTGTGAGGTTTGACCTATTAGAGATAGGGTAGTAATACCCTAGAATGAGTCTGTTTGAGAGTGTGTGTGTGTGTGTATGTATATATATACATGTATGTGTGTGTGTGTATGAGAACACATACTTGTTAGTGTTATAAAATGTTTTATATTATGTTTGCTTATGTGTTGAGTTGTTTATAAATTCTGGTCGGTGCATTGGACGCCATGTCACTGATAAGGGTTTCTAAGTACTTAAACGAGGTAAGTCGACATAATATTGTTTTAAAATTGGGTAAATAAAATAAATTTACCTAAATTATATTTTATGCATAAAAGTAAATATTCTTCCATAAAAAATCATATAGGTTATGTAAATACGAATTTATTTACGGATGTTGTGTGACAACTCAGGATTTTGGGTAATACTAGTTAAATAATCTTCTAATCTAATAATTTAAATTTAAAAAACATATCATTTTAAACAAATAAATATGCTTTCGAATTACTATTGTTTATATATATATATATATATATTGCAAATAGAACTATGATTTGGATTCAAAGTAAATTTCTCAAAAAAAATTTAAATTTTTAGATTAGAAGATTATTTAATTAATATTGCCAAAAATCCCGGGTTGACACACTAAGCGAGTTATGGCGTCATGGCAACTACAGGAGGGAGCAGCTGCATGGTAGGATGCGGTCACAATGAATGTTCTCGAGGACAAATTCTCTTGGAGCAAGTTAAAGGAAGTGTTGAAGAGCAGTTTATGCCTACAGCAGGAAAGACATGACTGTATAGAAGTTTTATGGACCTTAAGTAAGGATATTTGTCGGCATCGGAATATGAAACCAAGTTCAATGAGTGGTCTCGCTATGGACCTAGCCTTATTGACACATCACTTAAGAAGAACGAAATTTGTGTGCTTGGCATGAGGCCTGAATTTCATGAGAAGATGAACGCACATCTCAAGGGATCATTTGGGGAACTAGTAGACATGGCTTTAAGATACCAAGAGCTTTTGGAAAAAGAAACCCTTGGCAATAGTAGTAGCACCAAGTGGAAATGCTACCAATTAGAACAAAAGGAAATTCAACCTGAACTGGAAGAAGTAGGGTAAAGGAAAGCCATAAGGGAACAATGCAGCCAGGAAATGTTATTTGTGCCAGCAGGAAGGTCATATGGCTAGACATTGTCCTAGAAGTGGAGCTCCGAAGCAGCAGCGGAGTGGACCTATTTCCCCGATGGTTCAAAAGACCTTATGCTTCAATTATCAGTAGCACGGGCATATGGTGAAGGTTACCCACTTTTATAGAGAGCTCAACCAAACAAGTGTTTGCTACTCAGGGTGGACTGTCAGCTTCTACTGACGGGAAAGGCAAAGGCATACCCGAAGGTACTTTGCTTTTAAACTGCATTTACGTTAGATATTGTTTGATTCTAGTGCTTCCCTTAGTTTTATTTCTTTGGAAACGGTGGAGAAATTTCACCTTACCCCTAGTGTCGTGGACCACCCTATTTTTGTATCTAATCCCATAGGGGGAGTGACCAAGCTAAACATGATTTGTAAAGGTATAAAAATTTCTTATTTATCCCATAGTTTCTCATGCGGACCATATGTATTGGATTTTAAAGGATTTGATCTTATTTTGGGAATGGATTGTTTAGACAAGCATAAAGCCGTTCTTATTTGTGAAGAGAGAACAATGTCATTAGAAACCGAACTTGGAAGGACTGCAAGGGTGACTTGTGATAGTTCAGGGATTCACCTGGGTAGTCCCTTTCATGGGCTCGAGGCATCTCAAGAAGAACTAGGAACCATCAAAGCTGTCAAAGAATTTCCAGACATCTTTGAAGAAGTCAAAGGTTTGCCCTCGCATCAGGAGATTGAGTTTCGTATTGACTTAGTTCTAGGGGCGATGACGGTGGTTCAACCAAGTTAAAGGATGGATCCTAGAGAGAAAGAGGAATTGGTGAAGCAGACTCAGGATTTCTTGAAAAGAGGATTGATCAGACCTAGTCGTTCTAGCTGGGGTACTGCCGTAGTATTTGTAACCAAATCGGACAGGTCATTAAGATTTTGTGTAGACTATAGAGAATTGAATAAGATGACCATTAGGAATAAATACCCCTTGCCTCGTATTAACGATCTTTTCGATCAACTTCAAGGGGCAACTGTGTTCTCCCAAATGGATCTAGCTTCAGGTTTTCACTTACTGAGGGTTGCTGAAGACGGTATACCCTTGACTGCATTCATAGGATCCAACTGTTTTTATGAGTGGCTAGTTATGCCTTTTGGGCTAACCAATGCTCCAACTTATTTTATGGATCTGGTCAAGGTGACAACTATTCAAGAGTGGAAGCAACCGTGGACTCCTAAGGAAGTTCACAGTTTTCTTGGCTTGGCATGTTACTACAGGAAATTCATGATGGATTACTTTAAGATTTCCTCTCACTTGACCAAACTAACTAGGAAGGGAGCGAAATTGAAATGGACTCCAGAGTGTGAAGAAGCGTTTCTAGATCTAAAGACGAGTTGAGTAGTGCACCTGTTTTGGATATTCTAGATTAGAGCAGTAAATTCGAGGTATACACTGATGCTTATGGAGTAGGGCTTGGTGCTGCTCCGATGCAGAATGGAAGAGTGATTGCGTACGCAAGTAGGAAGTTGAAGCTGCATGAAAAGAACAACGCTACGCATGATACGGAATTGCTGGCTATAGTCTTTGCACTGTAGATATGGAAGCATTATCTGTTGGGTGAGAAGTTTGAGCTCTTCACCGATCATAAACCCTTAAAGTATCCTTTTACCCAAAAAGGCCTGAACCTAAGGCAGTAGAGATGGGTAGAATTCTTGGCATCCTATGATCTGGACATCCCCTATAATCCTGGGAAAGAAAATGTGGTGGTGGACGCTTTGAGTAGAAATGCAATTTTGGTGGTCATTGAAGTTACCCCATCTCTACAAGAAAGGATTGTAAGAAATCAAAAGGAGTGTGGGTAATTGTAGACAAGCTGACTTAGAGCATCCACTTTATCCCAGTTAAGGCAACTAGAATTGCAGTTTTATTAGCAGAGATTTTCATGAAAGAGATCGTCAGATTACATGGAGTTCCCATCAGTATTGTGAGTGATCGTGACCCAATTTTTACCAGCAAATTTTGGGAAGCTTTGCAAATGGCTCTTGGAACGAGATTGAGTTTAAGTACCGCTTATAATTCTCAAACTGACGGTCAGACGAAGAAGCTGAATCACATTCTTGAAGATATGTTGAGAGCTTGTATCTTGGATTTCGATGGATCTTGGGAGGACCATCTATACTTGGTAAAATTCTCGTATAACAAAAGTTATCAGGCAAGCATTAGGATGGCACCATATGAAGCTTTGTATGAAAAACCCTGTAGATCACCATCTTGTTGGGTAGATTCAGGAGATTGTCTTATACTGGAGGCATCTGCGAAGGTTGTACTGATTAAGAAAAGGATGAAAGCAGCCCAGGATCGTCAGAAAAGCTACGCAGATAAGAGATGGAGGAATCTGGAATTCGAAGTTGGAGACTTGGTATTCGTCAAGTTTCCTCGATCAAAGGAGCAATCAGGTTTGTTTAGACTGGAAAGCTAGCTCTGAGATATATTAGAACTTTCCGTGTTCTCGAAAGGATCGGTGCTTTGGCATGTAGGATTGAATTAGCAGACCAGATGGCTGGGATTTACAACGTATTTCATGTATCTCATCTGAGGAAGTACATGTATGACCCATCACTGGTGGTAGAACTAGCAGTTCAGGAAGATTTGGAGGTCGAACCAGACTTAAACTATGGTCAGGCATCCAGTTTGGATTGTAGATCGATGAGAAGGAGCTCAGGAACAAAGTGGTGAAGCTAATTAAGATTCAATGGAGCGAGGATCCCAGATATTGTACTTGAAAAACTCTAGATAGTATTAGGAAGGCCTATCCAAAAAAAAAATTAGGATAGTTAGGATTGTTTGTTTGATTTGTTGTTGCTATGTTGTTAGTATATGGATGATGTGTATGCTAAGGTGTTTGAATATAAAAAAAAATTGATGGATACTTAAATTATCTCTTGCTTTGAAAATTTTGGGGACGAAATTCTTTTAAGGGGGAAGGAATGTGGCAAACCAGGATTTTTTTTCAATATTAATTGAATAATCTTCTAATCTACTTGTTTAATTTTACAAAACTTATCATTTTAAACAAATAAAATATGATTTCTATAATGATCGGAGTTTTCGACGTCCGAAAATCGACATCAATACGTCACTGTATCGAATGCCGAAAACCCAAACCATCAGGGGCTAAAGAAGAAGAAGGTAGAAGAAGAAATAGAAAACAACATCAGAATCTCACAATCACAGCGGAATAAATATAATATATAATAACAGCTTTAAAACACAAAGAGATCTGTACTGATTTATACATTACGTCATCAGAGTACAACTCAAATCAATAACACAATCAATAGCAAAATACTGGACAGTTATAATAACTTGTCCCCATAAAGCTGATTGTACAACTTATACTGAATAACGGAAAATCCATCAAGTACGTGTAATACGTCTCACCATCCAGCTCATCTCCTGAACTCCCCAGCATCCTTTCCTATAGTCTATAATACTCAATCTGACCCAAGCAATATAGTTAAATAACACCCGAGCCAATCTGGAAAACCGGCATGAGAAAACACACACCATTGGATTATTAAAGTTTTCAAAATCCTTTGAAATCAAAGTTATCTCATAAGACCACGCCACAAATAAGCATGTCGGGTTTTCACCTTACGATAACCACAATATTTCTTATTAAATCCTCTGATATTATAGTAGTGTCAATAAACAAATACTTATTAAAATTTCGAAATTGTTACATTCTTAAATTCCAGCAATACTAGCCATAAAGTGGGTTCTACAAACAAAACCGTAAAGGCATGTAGGGAGAATGGATTTCCATCAATGGCATGGCTACTGGGGTACCGCCCGTCATAGTATGTGGTCTAGATCAATGTACCGAGGATCTTCCCTAATCCCCTGCATCACAAGTCTGGAGCTACCCCTTACTGGATAGTTCGAACAAGTTAACCCTGCGGTTGGGATCAGCAACCGCCCATATAGCCAAAATAAAGGGACATCTAGACAGTGGTGACCTTACCCTAATTGGTTGCTAGCCACTTAGCCTTGTGTGCACCTCCCATGTTTTAGCCATTCCAGGTTGATGAGGCTCGAGGCTATGCGTTACCTTTTTAGCACACTTTTACTTAGAATGCTCATCCTCCGCCTGACGATGTTCTGATTGCATTCATTTATACAAGTCCGTTCCGGGTTCGAACGGAACCGAATGCACTACTCCTACTAATTCATTTTGGAATCATCCTCAGGATTAGTAGCGACTAGCCCTTGCATTTCACTGCTCCATCTTCGACTCCAAGCTCTTATCTTTCTCACGAAAATGTTCAAACCGGATCGAAGTGGTTTTCGGGATATAAATCCTGATCCCGGTCTCTTCGAAACGATCAGCGCATTGGCCAATATTGATAGTCGATTATTTAACTATCAAATAACGTCCACAAACAACCATCAACCTTTAAATAATTTTTCAAATTATTTATTTCAAAATATCCTCGCAAGATATATTTCCACTCTTCAACTCTTTGAAAAATAGATTTCAAATCACTTTTCTCTCTTGGAATAAAATTCCCACCCAATTGTTTTAGTTCCACTGAAAATTGCCAAGCCTTAATATTTTAGACTTCTATAATAATTTAAATCACTTTATCCAAAAATATATACATTCTTAAAACATTTAAAATAAAACTACTTAAAACACTTAAAATAAAAACTATTTAAAAAACTTATAATAAAAAAACTACTTAAAACACTTATTTAAAAAATATACTTTAAAACACTTGAAATAAAACTATTTAAAACACTTTATTAAAAGTATATACTTATCTCTCATGTAAAACTAAGGCCTAAATAAAATTATTTTATAAGGTATAAATATTATATAATTATCTTTTAAATCATAATACTAGCTAAACCCTTAAAATAATTACTACTATAATTAATTAAAATAAATATTTCTAAAACAATAAAATTTCTCTAAAACAGCCTTTTTAAAACCACTTTAAAATCTCTATCTTATATTCGGAAATCTTTCTTTGAAAATATACTTGGCCTTCCCAGGGTAATATACTTTCCTTTCCATATCTTAAAAAGTAAATCACCATTTATTTTTAAAACAAATTACCCATTCCTTTACAAATTCCCATTCTGAATTTACATTTCCAAATTATCCTCTGATAAATATTTCACTTTATAAACCCAGTTTATAAATTCCAAAGTCTCATTTTCCTTTAAAAGACCGTTTCAAACACGTAATACATTCCCGATCGATTTTCAAAATTTATTTTATTTAAAAATTAATTCTTACTTACTTAATTTTTATTTCAAAGCTCATTAATTTCATATTTACTTCTATATTTATGATTTACAAATCTTATTTTATACTAAAAATATCAATTTTATACTTTTTCCAAAATTCTTCTTTATCTTTTCCAAACTATTTTAAACCTTGAATTTTAAAACATGGCCTTTATTCCTTTAAATAATATCTCTTAAGTTTAAAAATTCATTTATTCCCATTTATTCAAAAATCTTCTTTTTTCCATATTCGGAATTCATTTACTAGAATTTAAAAATCAACTTTTATCCTTTCCCAAATTCATTCTTTAATTTATCCATCTTCACTATATTTATTTTACTTAAAATTTACCTTTTTATTTCCTTTAGAAATTCCAACTTATATATTTTTTATTTCGCTCAAATACTATATATATTCAACCAAAATATAACATTCAATATTTTCCATTTCTATTATAATCAATATAATCATCATAGATTGTGATAATCACATCGCTGAAAATATAAAATAAAATCATCGTTTTGAGGAACCCAATTGGATCCCTCCAACCTGTTTCCCTACATCCACAGATGTTAACACAATATAAAATATCAATTCCACTTCGAGGTGGAATATCGTGGCATATGGGGTCATCCGCTATTATGCGGAGGTATAGGATCTCATCCGCTATATAATGTGAAAATTCAATTACTCCAATATATATATACTACTATATATTATATCACATCAATTTAAGCAATCAACCAATAATTTAAAATTTAACTATTTAAATTAACCGGCATCCAGATGTGAGTGAGATTAACTCAACTTTGATTTTCGTTTTCCATTCCGATCCAAAACGGCAGTTTCCATCACAAATTTTGGACCTTGAATAACATTAGAGGCTTTTATTAATATTCGAACAAAACGAAAAATAAATTTTTGTTTAATAGCTTTAATTTTAACTAATTATTTAATTTAAACAAATAATTAAATCCTAAACTAATTTCCCTTTAAAGATCTTTTAGTAACCGAGATAATTAAATAGGTTAACTAATAATTAAATCACCATAATCCATTTTTAAAGTGAACTAGTAAATAAAAATATTTATTCCTCTTTCACACTACCCTATATATATACATACTTTAAAAAAAATCTATATAGGTTTAAAATCTAATTTTCGTATAAACTTTTTAACATTTTAAAATTCCAATATTTTCCAAAACTATATATATATTACTGATCACTCATATATGTATATTTTTAAACTGTAAAAGTTTAAGCTATTTTATATACACGACTGTTAATTTTTTTCTTTCTTTTTAGCATATATATATATACACACAGAGGATTGAAACCAAAACAGACTTATACCTTACTGCCACTATTTTATTCATTTTTTATTAAATTAAATGAAATTAAATTAACCAAGACTGGAATTACCTCAGATCGGATCTCAAGCGACACAGCTTGGTCAAGCCCATGACCCTCGCCCCCCTCCCCTTCGACCATTAGGGCTAAAGCTAAATCATCCAATTACCTTACTGACTCCAAAATCGAAGTCGACCTCGCCATCCAAGGTTGTTGCCCTCGCCTCGCGTCCATTCCTTTGTTTGCAAGCGCTCACGCGAACAACCAAAGCTCATATCCTCACGACATTGACGCCGTACGAATCCTCTCGGCTCAATATCGAGATCACATCCTCCCCAAATCTCATCATCGAACTCCTTAGTGACAGCGAGTCGAATTCAATGCATTCAAATTTAGATTGAAGCCCTCGAATGCCTCTCCTCTTTTTTTCGACCTCGCTTTTGTTTTTGAGGAGCCAGAGGAATTTGAAATACTTTTTAAAACCACTTTAAAATCTCTATCTTATACTTGGAAATCTTTCGTTAAAAATATACTTGGCCTTGCCCGAGAAATATACTTTCCTTTCCACACCTTTCAAAATAAATCACTATTTATTTTTAAAACAATTACTCATTCCCTTATAAATTACCATTCTAAATTTACATTTCCAAATTATCCTCTGATAAATATTTCACTTTATAAACCCAGTTTATAAATCCCAAAGTCTCATTTTCCATTTAAAAACACCGTTTCAAACACTTAATACATTCCCGATCGATTTACAAAATTTATTATATTTAAAAAAATTCTTTACTTACTCAATTTTTATTTCAAAACTCATTAATTTCAGATTTACTTCTATATTTATGATTTACAAATCTTATTTTATATTGGAAATAGCAATTTTATACTTTTTCCAAAATTCTTCTTTATCTTTTCCAAACTATTTTAAACCTTGAATTTTAAAACAAGCCCTTTATTCCTTTAAATAATATATATTAAGTTTAAAAATTCATTTATTCCTATTTATTCAAAAATCTTCTTTTTTCCATATTCGGAATTCATTTATTAGAATTTAAAAATCAACTTTTATCCTTTTCCAAATTCATTCTTTAATTTATCTAATTTCGCTATATTTATTTTACTTAAAATTTCCCTTTTTATTTCTTTTAAACAATCCAACTTATATATTTTTTAATTCGCTCAAATACTATATGTATTCAACAAAACCATAAGATTCAATAATTTCCATCTCTAACATAATCAATATAATCATCACAGGTTATCACATAAATCACATCGCTGAAATATAAAATAATATCAACGTTTTGAGGAATCCAGTTGGATCCCTCCAACCTGTTTCCTTGCATCCATAGATGTCAGCATAACATAAAATACCAATTCCACTTCGAGGTGGAATATCGCGGTATATGTGGTCATCCCCTATTATGCGGAGCGCATAGGCTCTCATCTGCTATATAGTGCGGGAAATCAATCACTCCAATATATATACTACTATATATAATATCACATCAATTCAAGCAATCAACTAATAATTTAAAATTTAACTATTTAAATTAAACGTTGCACATATGTGAGTGAGATTAACTCACCTTTGATTTTTGATTTGCATTCTGATCTGAAACGTCAGTTTCCATCACAAATTTTGGACCTTGAATAACATTAGAGGATTTAATTAAAATTCGAACAAAATGGAAAATCAATTTTCATTTAATAGCTTTAATTTTAACTAATGATTTAATTTAAACAAATAATTAAATCCTAAACTAATTTACCTTTAGAGATCTTTTAGTAACTGAGATAATTAAATAGGTTAACTAACAATTAAATCACCATAATCTATTTTAAAAGTGAACTAGTAAATAAAAATATTTACTCCACTTTCAAACTACCTTATATACATATATATATTTTTTTAAAAACTGTATAGGTTTAAAAATTTATTTTTCATATAAAATTTTCAACATTTTTAAAATTCCTATATTTTCCAAACTATATATATATATATATATATATATATATATATATATTACTGATCACCCATATATGTATATTTTTAAACTGTACAAATTTTAAGCTTTTTTATATACCCGACTGTTAATTTTTTTCTTTATTTTTAGCATATATATATGTATGTATGTATGTATGTATGTATGTATGTATGTATGTATGTATGTATGTATGTATGTATAGGGTTAAAACCAAAACAGACTTGTACCTTACTGCCACTATTTTATTCATTTTTTATTAAATTAAATGAAATTAAATTAACCAAGACTGGAATTACCACAGATCGGATCTTACGTGACACGGCTCGATCGAGCCCACGATCCTCGTCCCCCCTTCGACCATTAGGGTTAAAGCTAAATCATCCAATTACCTTATTGACTCCAAAATCGAAGTCAACCTTGCCATCCAAGGTTGTTGCCCTCGCCTCGCGTCCACCCCTATGCCTACGCCCGCTTACGCGAACAACCAGAGCTCCCTATCCTCTCGATATCGACGTTGTATGAATGCTCGCGGCTCAATATCGAGATCACATCCTCCCAAATCTCATCATCGAATTCCTTAGTGATAGCGAGTCGAATTCAATGCATTCAAATTTAAATTGAAGCCTACGATTGCCTCTCCTCTTTTTTTCGACCTCGATTTCATCTTTGAGGAGCCGGAGGAATTTGAAATACGAAATTATAAAAGAAAGGGGAGTGGCTTCGAATTTTGTTGCTCTTTTTTTAAAAAAAAACTGATATCGGTTTGAACAGGGAAATAGAAAGGAGGCAAACGAGAATTTTTGTTTTATATCTATAGAAATGACGCGTGCTCAAAATTTTCTATGCGTAAGACAAATGGTGTAACCCAGAAGACAAGTGGCCAGATATAGTAAAAGAAATAAATAAAGTTTTGATCAGTCAAAACATATATTGTATTTGAATTTGAATTTAAATCGACTTGAATTTGCGGCTAAAAATCTCAAACTCCTATTCAGGCATGACGCCGTGCGTTTATAATGTTAAACCCTATTCCGAACACAATGGAAAATGTTTCGAGTACTAACTCGATCGTATGGAGAAGATAGCCTTTTGGGCCCAGTTATAATATTAAATTCCGATATAGAATTAACGCGTCTTCCTACCGTATGATCACCCAACAATTCCAAATACAACCAAATTTGACATGTGATAATAGTTCACTATTACGGATCTAATGGAGCTAGTTTCGTCGAAATCCGAGACTGTGCCTTGGAAGGCTATTTTTAAAAATCAATTTAAACGATATATTTTCAAAACTGGACAAAATACTCCCAAATTCAATTCTAAAGCTTTCGTTATCTTTAGTACTATTAATATAAATTTTATAAGCCCTTGAAATATTTTTAACAGGCATAAAATTGAAGATTAAATATTTTACCCAATAATTAAATTTAATAATTTAATTGATAAATTCATAGTGATATTTGAAATTCAAGTTAAACTAACTTTCAAATATTTAAAATCAATTAAATATTCCAATTTCAAATATCCATAAATTCCGAGTCGTCACACTTTCTAATTACTATTATTTATATACATACATAAATACATACATATATATATATATATATTGTAAAAAGAACTATGATTTGCATTGAAAGTAAATTTCTTGGAAAATAAATTTAAATTTAAATTTTAAACTCTACATTCTAAACACTAATATATATGGTTATTAATTAAAGTATTAATAACGTAAGCCTAAAATGAAAATAAGAATAACTAAAAGGTTATACTATTAAGTAAACCATTGTTATAGAAATAAAAAAAAATATAAATATATGTATATATATAAATAAATAGATGTATAGGGCATTTGTTAGCTAGAAAGAAGGCCTATGTATAGAAGTGGAAAAAAATTCTTTTTAAATGGATTTACAAATTTTCAAAAAAAAAATTATTTAAAGAGCAAAACTAGGACTGTATCTAGGCAGTAGTTTACCTCTTTTAATACCTATATCTCTTCTTCTTCATTCATTTCTAAAAACAAACAAAACTAGAAAAGGAAATTAAATAACCTTATCACCTACATCTGAAACAACGCAAAGGAAAATTCATGTTTAAGCTCAACCAAATCAACGTATATCAAATCAAGTTCCAGATTTCAGCACTCTTTTTCTCCATTCAAAGTTTTACAGTGAGTAAACCTCAACGTTTAAAGATAAATCTTCTTTCTTAACTTATACATGTAATGATTAATGGTAGTATTACCTTGAAATGTCATGCATGGAAGAAATGGATGTTTTGCCCGGGTATATAAGTATGAAACTACTCTGTGTATATATGCATGTCTGTGCATATATGTTCTGGTCTTTGTTCTTGTTTAACTGACCCAGAAATCGCTCAAAATTCAAATTCTCTTCATTAAAGCAATTATAGGTTATGATGTCTAAAGAAAATGTGTTTGCATTGATGAAATTCTATTTATAAAAATGGTTTCAAGTGAATTTATTCAGTATTTATTTGGGAAAAAAAAGAATTTACAGTGAGAATTGGATCATATCAGGAAAATCAACCATCATAATATCAAGTTTCTCTTATATAATTAGATTCGTTTCTGAAAGCTATGATTTTTGATGGTAATATCATAATTTTTAAGTTGGTAATTGGAGAGAAATTGCAAGTTGAACGGAATCGGGGTTTTGGCCGAATCGCGGCGATCGGAGGATGGAAGAGTGCCGGATTCATAGCTAGAGGAAGATTGTGAGTCAAGGATCATAGGAAAACAGTCGATGAACTTTTAGATCACCGTTGTGGTGCGGCGATGACGAAGTAGGGTTTAGGGATGTTTCGAGCCGAGGTTGGGTTTTTTGGCTAGTGTGGCGGCGGGGCGATATCGGTGTGGGCCGGAGTATTGGGAATAGGAAGAGGGAGGTTAGGCAATGCTGGTGGCGATATGGCGTGCGTTTCGGTAGCCGGTGGCGGTGGTACGAGGCGGATGCAGGACGGGTATTCGTTTCTGGCAGTGGCGAAATAGTTCGAATTTAAATTCGAGCAATTTCAAGTGGTTCTTGGTTGCATTGATGGTCAGGCTTGTCGTCGGTGATTGGGTGACGATGGCGACGTTGGTCGGAGATGCTCCGAAGCGGTGTGCACATGCACTGATACGTCTGGGTTCTGTTGTTTGTAGTTAAGGCAAGGATCAGGCAAGAGAAGAGAGGGGAGGAAGCTTTTAGTGGATTAGGTTTTGGGATTTGGACCTGCTACTAAATAAAATAAAATAATAATAACAAAAGAATAAAAATAAAAACGTAATAATAAAAATAAACAAGTTTTCCAAAACAAATTTCTAACCAAATTTTAAAAAAGATTGTATTGTTTTAACTTAAGCTTCCTAATATGGATAAAGAAATTTAAAACCTAATTTACTTAAATATTATTTAATTAAAGGTCATATAAATAAATTATTTTTTTAACTTTAATTAATTAAGCTTATAATAATTATATTATATGTCTTTTATTTAAATTATTTGTATGTTTATTAAAATAAAAGTAAATAGTGTAATTAAGTAGAAGGTTAAGGAAAATGTTTTTAAAAACTTTTAATTAATCAAAGGTCTTAAGTGATTTTACATGTTAATAATAAATTAATTCCAAATAATTAAGTCAAATAAATGTGATTACTTGGCTTGTAATTAGTTAATGACAATTAAGCAGGATTTATAAGTAATTAATTTATTTTGTGTTAAACTAATTTAATTAGAAATCGTGTGACCAGTTAATCTTGCCTATGGATGATTAAATTGGATTGAATACTTCAGATTGCTTAATATCCCTAGTATGTTAATTCATGTTATTCTGTGATATGAAATGCATGGATTGAACAGCTGATAAATGTGAGTAAATTATTTAAATAGATATCTATGATGAAATTTCTATGTGAATAATTTAAATTGAATTGTTTTACTTAAAACAACCTGGCCTTAAAAGATGGCGTTTGGATTTCGATGAAACCGGGATCGGATATCAAATTGTTATCCGAAAACCACATCGATCCAAATAAAGGATAGGTCGTGAAATCTCAAGTGAAAATCAGGAATGAAGATTCAAAATGCAAGGGCCATTTGTCGTTGACTCTGAGGGTGATTCCAAAACAAGTGCGGCGGAGATAGTGCCTTCGGTTCCGTTCGGACCCAGAACGGACTTGTATGGACGAATGCTATCAGACCATCGTCATTGAAGGACGATGAGCATTCCAAGAAATGTGTGCTATAAAGGTAATCGTAGCCTCAAGCCTCATCAACTGGGAATGGATAAAACAACGGAGGTGCAACAAGGCTAAGTGGGTAGTACCAAATTAGGATAAGATTTTCCCCTGTCTACATGTCCCTTTTTTCGACTGTATGGGTGGTTGTTGGCCCAAACCACGGAGTTATTTGGATTATCCAGTAAGGGGTAGCACCGATCTTGTGTTGCAGGGGATTGGGAGGGATCCTTGGTACGCAGATCTAGACCAGGTATTATGACGGACGGTATGCCAGTAGCCCTGCCATTGTATGGAACCCAATCTTCAATAAGTGCCCGTACGGTTTAGATTGTGCCCAACTATGTTGGAACGTGAGATGTAAGCATTCCAGCTATTTCCTATTTTATATTGAAAACCCTAGACACTATTATACTATAACAGGATTTCCTATAAAATGTTTTGGTTATCATAAGGGAAAAACTTGACCGTGTTTATGTGCGGTGAGTCTTACGAGATACCCTTGATTTCAAATGATTTTCAAGTTAGATAAACTTAAACCGTTTACTCACACCAGACCCATGTCTGACCTAGTGTTTATTTTCTATTTTCTTAATCTGTTGGGTACTCAAATTTCATAAATAATCAAGTGATTCGGGTTGGCTTTGACGTATTTTGGAGGAAGACTTGGAGCAGGAGGCTTCTACATATGTACATATATCTGTTTCCACTGTATTAGTATCTTTGGTTGCTTTTTGGTTTGTAATGAATAGGCAGGTCATAACAACTATCTAGTATGATGTATGTAACACTGAATGACTCTGATGTATGGTATTAGTGACTATTCTGTAATATGTATGTGATGTAATATTTATCTCGTTCTGCTGTGAGATTCTGTGATTGTTTAGTTCTTTCTTTCTATCAATTTCTTTTCTTCCTATTTCTTTCTTATCTTACGTCACATCTTTCTATGGAATGAAAGGCGGGTCGTTATAGTTGCTATTATGGAGAAGATAGCTTTTTGGATCCATTTATTATATAGAACTTTCGATATAAATTTTTAGCGCGTTTTCCTCCTTTGGCATAGTCTCCTTTGTACGGAGGAGCTTTTGCAATTTGACAAGAGATATAAATATATATACATCGACCCGCACGGTCGGAAATCAAAAACAAACAACAATATTCATATTTAAGTCCAAAAAAACTCATATTCATCCCAATTGATTTCAAAATTGATTGATTTCACTTCTGTCAACTCGTTTACTTTCGTTTAAGACAATGACCAATTTTCTATGCAAATTTGATGTTATTTATGTAATTGTATGCAAATAACAATTACTTAAGCTTATAACTATTTTAAATTGATTCTAACTCAATTTATATTAATATATAAACAATAGTAATTAGAAAGCATATTTTATTTGTTTAAAATAATAAGTTTTGTTAATTTAAATAATTAGATTAGAAGATTATTTAATTAATATTGCAAAAAATCCTGAGTTGCCACATGTTTTTTTGTTAGAAGATGATAATATTTAGTTATCATCGATTATTGGTTGAATTAAACTAAAAATGAATACTTTGCAAACTCTATTTCATGAAGTGTTCGATAATCAAATTGAATCGAAATCTAATTACGATAAGAATTGTTTGCAGAAGCGAAGATATAAATTAACGAAATGTTTACAAAATAAGGTAATGGAATTGTATACGCATACTTGTGATGTGCACGTAAATGTGCATATATTTACGTTTTATCTATTTTTATTTAAATAAATGTCATATTTGGGCATTTTAATATGTTTAAAACTAAAATTCAATTATTTTCAAATCATCATATATTAGTCTACATACAGACGCAAAATAGTCATTTTTGTGAATGTGTTAGTTTAGAACTTTTTACTTGGACATTTTTCATAACTTTTATAGGAATTTGGATGCATATGAAAGAGGGTTTTATGAAGATACATGCATGCACAAATGAATGCAAAGGAAGGATGATGGAAATAATTCAAGCTCACGATCATGGAGGACCCCACCCAGTTATCCAAATCAACAATTAGAAGCTAATGGACAACTAAGTGGAGGTTAAAACTTCATGTACAATTAATGTTGGATTAAGGCTAACGTTATTTGGAGGCCACACTTCCTTATGAGAATTTTGGGAAGCATTCTAAAAGTTGAATTAGGATTTTATGCATGTATATATAGCCCTCTTATGTACATGTAAATATATTCTTACCTTTCATTTTACATAGAAAATTAAGCAAGCAGGCTGTAAGCTCAATGTTACATGAAATAAAAATGACTTCAAAGTCTCTTTCTCTTTTCTTTTCTACATGTTTTTATTCACTTTGATGCTCATTTTTTATACTCTCTTTCATTTCATGTTCATAGCTTAGATTTACATTTATGCATTTAGTTTAGTTCATTTCCTTCTAGTAGATAATCTTCTTTTTCTTTGTTTATTTTCTACTTTATTTTCAACGTTGAAATCTATATGTGTTGAAATGATAATACAAATGAGAGGTTAAATCTCTATAATTTAGGGGTAATGAAGCTTTCTTTTATCATGTAGATTCAACATAATTTACTATGCATGATCTCTTTTGAGCTTCATGAGAAAATGGATGTTTATGTTTGTTTGTATTTTATGTTGAATTTGATAGCCTACTTTGTTCATAACAAGGAGGCTATGATTATCTCATTAATCACAAATTGCCTCTTCATCTAAATATGATCATGGTAATGAAGTGAAGTCTTAATCAAAATTTGATGATCTATGTTAATAATTAGTTGTAAATAGATCATCCTTAAACTAGATTTCGGTTTCATTTTCTCTGCCATGTTTCATGAGATTTGAAAAAGGACTAGATTTGTATTTATAGTTTGATGGTTTGGTTTGTGTTTATTAATAACTCAAATGGGCCATATTTATGATAAATACATCACTAATACTACTTTGATTAAAAAGAGACCATCGTTTGATTTTATGTTGATTTATATGAAAAATATAAGAAAGTGGATTTTCCTCTAAATTGAGTTTAATCACATAGTTTTTAATCTCAACATTTGCATAGTTTTTTAGTTTTCTAAACAATATCCACTTTTGTTTTAATTTGTCTGATTAGAAAATTTTAAAATCTTAAAAATTTTCTGTAGATTAACCCTACTCGCCACATACTAAAATTGTATGTCGTGCGCTTGCGGTAATTTTAATTCAAAATTTATCGACGATTTTCTAAACCGATAGAAAATTCGTCGTTAAACAAGTTTTTGATACCGTTGTCGGAGAATTGCTTCAATTCTAATTTTCTATTCTTCGAATTATTTTTCATTTGATTTGTACTGTATTTATTTTGTCTGTTTATTTGCATTTCTAAAAAAGAAAAGATTTTGTGTTATGTGTTCGTCGTTTTAATTTTGCTGTGCGCTTATTGTTTTTGTTGCATTTGCATTCCTATATATAAAAAAAGTACACAAAAATTTCATTTTTTTTTTCATTTTCAAGCTACAATTTTCATTTGTTTTACAATTTTTCTTGCTTCTGCAGTACATTTACATCTCTATGCAAACTTTCTTTATGCATTGTGCATATTTCAATCACCACTTCTATTCATTTCTGCATTAACTCCTCCTCTGTCACAACTCAAACCAGACTTCACCCTCACTTCCTCTGCATTTACCCATTTCTGCCAACTTCTACAAATTGACCATAGTTTAACTCCATTGCATACGCTACCCACCCAGTTTTGCATTCACGTCACCTACCAATCAGTCATGCAAACCACAAACAATAGCAATTAACATACAACACCCCTTCTACGCTGCTCACCCCACAAACTTCTCCATCACATTCAATCCAACACCGAACAGCCACTGCATCATCAACAACACACCAGCCTCCCATCACTACCTCCTCTGCATGCTCTCCACAAAACTGCACATAACACTTCCAACACCCCCTCTGCCTGTCAACACCACTCCTCTGCTACATTCCGCAACCACATACCCATCACTTCAAATATACATTACTACCAAACCTCTGCAACATCACAGTGCAACTACAATTGCTTAAGCATAGCCATTATCCTGAAAACTACAGCAGCATTGCCATCATAAACCATTCAAATACACTTCAACAGTTCAAACTCCTCCTCATACCCCCTTCTGTCAATTGCTGCCATTCCTCCTACAGTCTCCATATCAACCCACTACCTTCAATGCATCAACCAAATCAACCGACTGCACCAAATCACCAAATCAAATACTCAACATATCAACCTCACCAACAACCATAACCTCGCCCTTCAATACATTTCACTGCCTAGCCACCGCTCTGTACATCAAACACCACTAGCTGAACAGTCTACTCATCATCTCCATTGCCACTCAAAGCTGCAGTAACAAAAAAATGGGGCTGTCAACCTACCAAAGCTGTTGCTGAAACACATACACCTCCTTGCTACATAAATCGCCACTGCCGTATTATTTCCACTTCCAAACAACTTCCCACAATACAACCAAAGTCTCTTCATAGTTGCTGCCCGTAGCTTGCACTTAACCAAACATCTTCCACCATCTTGCTCCTACCATTCTACCACCATAATCAAATACTTGCAATACAAACTGCAGCCACTCTGTCATTCACTGTCAAACCCTCATCTATAATACAATACTTCAATACAACACAACCTCCTCCCTGTCCTCCCCCTGCTTCATACCCCATCGACAACTCCACTTCAATTCCATATTATACGATACAATAGTTCATCAACATGTCTCTGTTCCACTACAACACTACTGCCTACAACACTTCAAAACTGCTGCAGCGAACACACATCAACACAAACCAACTTCACCCTCTCCTCTTCTCTGCCAGATTTCTACTTGACTACCAGTGCACCACTGTCAACTTCACCAGAACCACCCCTGATCAACTGCCTGAAGCAACGACCAACTTCACAACATCCAGTAGCATCACAGTGCCACACCCTTACCACATTACTTCCTCTAATCACTCATCCCACTGTTCCCCATAACTGAACAGTGCCTCGACATGCCTCCTGCTACCCAAGCTACTAACATGCCATCAGGAACTGATACAAACAAATTTGCCTGCAATTGAATTTCACCGCACCTCCATCGTGCAGCTCGACTTCACCTGCAGCAGCCAAGTCGCCGTGATTCCGAATCGACATCTCCACACTGCCTCGCGGCCACCCACTCATATTCCAATTCAAACCACGAATCGCCAAAAACCCAAACACACACTGTCAATTTCCTCCAGCAAAGCAAATCGCCTCCGCGACCAACGCGAGCGTCGAACATCACGAACCCAAAAATTCGATGCCCATTCAATCAAATTTACCAACCATCTAATCATTGAACACTAGTGCGTTTGAACGATTGAACGTGATTATGATTTTTGTTTTGAGGAATTTATGGTTAAGAGATTTTGCTAATTGATCATGTATTTTCGAGTTATCTGAATTTTTATTTGGTGTGTGGGTCGGGTGTCTTGTTGGGCCGAAGAGGATATAGAGTCCCTTTTTTTTACTATATTTTTATTTTTATTCTTTGTATTTTTTTTATCCTTTTTGGGTTTTGTTATTGTTTTTCCATTTTCTCTCTATTTAAAAAAAAAAATGTTCAAGTAACTTTTGATTTCATTTGTTTGAGTTTATTTGTTTACAAAAAAAAAAATTCGTGATCAACATTTTGTTTTAAGTTTTAAATTTATTTCCTGTTGTGTGGAAATTCAATTGATTCGCACAAACTCCAAAAACGCAGTGTAATGCTAATGCGCGGAAACAATCAAAAGAATGATCTAGCTTGTCGATTAATTACCAACCACAAATTCAACGAAGAAAAACCACCAAACAAAAAAATAGAAGAAAGGAGAACACAGAGATTTAACGTGGTTCGGCTAGATTGTCTACGTCCACGGACCCAACAACTATTCTTTATTTCACTGAAGAAAGAGAGTACAATAGAGAGAGATTACAAAATTATAGGTAGCAAAGTGGAGAGACTAACCTATAATTACAAATTGAATAATCAATTTATCCAAAACTTGTTTGCGCTCAAAACCCCTAATTGATTGACTGCAGAAATTAGGGTATACTGAAGAAGAGGATAATGGTGGATGCTTTCTCACACGCGCACACACATATGAAGAAGAACTTCCTTCATTTAAATAGGCATGAAAATGAAGGATGCTTGGAGATGAAGAAAATTAACTTGCAGATTATGTGTCAACCTTTCCAGATTACTTGATTTGATTTCAATGCACATAAATGACAAAAAATCTATGTTTCCATAAATTTCTATTGCTTAAATTAATCTCCATGTATAAACTTCTCTATCTTCATATAATAAATCTGACTAATTGATTGATTAACAATTAATTAGTTTACATTCTCTAAAAGATACCACGCATATCTTTCCTCTTTATCATTTCATATACAGCCTAATTAATTGATTGACTGAATCAATTAATTATTTTCTTATCTTCTTTGGAAATATTTGAATCACATAAATTCAACACTCCACCTTGATTCAAATATAACTATCTCTCTCCATCACCACATCTCGACAAATTGTTGGGTCTACGTCAATAAGTTCAATGTGAACTAGTATGGGCAATATTGCCCAAACAGAGCTTCCAAATCTTTCCCAAGCACAAGAAAGATAGTATGCACATCATCAAATATAATGCATATGAGAAAACCAAAATTCTTCAACAAATCCGATGTTGGAGACGAACATGTAAATACTAATCTTCGAGAGACCAATGGAGATTTAACAGCGCGCTTCACCTTCTCCATTCCAAATTGAGTGAGGACATACTCAATATTACCTACTCCAATCTCCTCCACAAGAATTTTGCTAGACTTTTCTAAGTCAACATCAACAGACTTACCAACAAGCTCCACGACATTCAAAGCATAAGATGAAGAATCATCGCTACAAATATGCTTACAAATAGGGCCAACTGAACCAAAAGGCCGTTCCAGCAAGTGAGCTCCACCTAGTAATGAAGCGCTTACCTTGAAATCGCGACTCATCACCATGCCGCGGCTCACGATTCACAATCCCCGACTCAACACTGCAGCCGCCTCATCCCACCGACTCACGACTCATCACCATCTCCACGACCCATGACTCAACCCACCAACGACTCACGAGACATCACCACTTCACCGACCCACGACTCATCATCCCATCAACAACTCCACCACGACTCACGATTTAAACACCATCGCGACTCACGAGTCACCCAGAATTCCCTCAACCATAAATCGCGACCGACTCATCCATGACTCGCCTCCCTCCAAAACCCTAAATCGCGACACCACCATGAGACGCGAACGACTTATTTTCCCCCTTCTCCATATACCGCGCGCGAGTTATGCCAATTTCCAGTGAGTTGAGAAGATTAAGTCGCGAGCGATATATGTTGAGTCGCGTGATAGATTCATTTAGGTCGCGGCCATTTCCTGAGTCGCTGAATTGACCTATGTCGCAATTTCTTGAGTCGTTACCGGGTTTCATAAGTCGTAGCCAGTTACTTTAAGTCGTTTGATTGTGAACCACTTGTGTTGTAATTTTTTTTTAAGTTGTGTGTTGAGTTGTAAGCCTATAAATAGGCAAGTTGTGTCACTTGTAAAGAAGTTGAATATGGAATAAAATTTCTTGTTGATTGCTTTGTGCTTTCTTCTCTAATTGGTAGTCGAGTGAAATCTCCTATCTCCACCTACGTCATTCGAGTGCGCACGAATCTTCGTTTGTGAAGCCGATTCACGGAATCAAGTGCGCTTGATCAACGTCGGAGAATCGTAGATCTTTGTTTCTCGGTATCGTGCGCGATCAACGAGACGAAGATAGCTAGAATCCGGCATCTTTGGATCAACGGATTTAGGCATTGCAGTATTTTCAAATCACCGATTGCTACATTTCATCAATTGAAGTTTGTTTTGATTAATCCGCTGCATCAGTTTGGTATCAGAGCGAGATTGCAAGGAGTTTGCATCATTTGGAGAATTGGGTTTCGAAAAGTTGAAGTTTAGGGATCGGATTTGCAAATTGTCGAGAAGTTTGGAGTTTGAAGTTTGTGTTCGTCGTGTTCATATTGAAGTTGCAACAAGTTTGGGGTTTGTGATCCATAGTCTCTTGGATCAAAGTGTGGGAAAGGTGTTTGAAGTTCGAAGCAAGCTTGAAGCCGTACTAGTTGATTTGAATTGTAGTTTTGGAGTTGTTTTGTTTGAAGATTTTTGAAGTCAAATTTGTTGAAGTTTGATTTGTTGGAATTTGGAGAAGTTCAATCATGCCTCCGAGACGAGCTCAACGTCATCGCAACATTAATGCCTTATATGGAAGAGAAGAGGCCGATGAAATGGAGCAACGAATCCACGAGAGCCTTACTGAAAAGTTGAATGAAGGGATTGGTCGATTAGAGAGAATGATGCTTGAAATGAATCAAAGTAGAAGAAGAATTTCACCTGAATCGAGCCATGGGAGAAGTAGAACTTCGATACATTCGGATCGGGAGAGAACAGAAGATCATAGAAGTGTTGATAATCGTGATAGGAATGTTGATCGAAGGAGTGGTGGTAGAGATGTTGGAGGTCGTGATCGACAGCGATATACTTCAGATTTTGATGAGGAATTTGTTGGTGATAGAGGGAGTATGCATCGAGATAGAGAACAAACACGACGTCAGAATCGAGATGTAGATGATGATCGTCGATGGGAATCGGGAATGAAGATGGAGATTCCGGAGTTTAAAGGTGGGATGGTAGCTGAGGAAATTTTAGATTGGTTGTCTAACGTAGAGGAGATATTTGATTTCAAGGAGGTTCCGGAGAATCGAAGGGTGAAGTTAGTTGCTACAAGGCTGAGGGGGAGAGCTTTGGCGTGGTGGCAGCAAACTAAACTTACCAGGGAGAGAATGGGGAAGTCAAAGATAGAATCGTGGGATAAGATGAAGAAGTTGATGAGATCTACTTTCTTACCTTACAACTATCAATCACTGATGTACCAGAGGTTGCAGAATCTGAGGCAAGGGACAAAGTCTGTTAGTGATTATGCTGATAAATTTTACCAACTTATTGCCAGGAACGATATTATGGAGACTGAAGAACAGTTAACTGCTAGATTCATTAGGGGATTGAGAATGCAGATCCAGGATATGGTTAATATGTTTGATCCAAGATCTGTGGCGGAAGCACACCAAAAGGCGTTGGCTTGGGAGAAGCAGGGAAGGCGTGGAGGTGGTGTGTTTACTAATTCCAATAATCCGGTGAAGGGGGCCAGTGGTAGTTCTAATGTTCCTAAACCTGTCAGTAAGCCAATTGTGAAGGAGACTGAGAAGGCGAAGGTTAACAATGGGTTCAAATGTTATAATTGCCAGGAAATGGGTCATAAAAGCAATGAGTGTCCGAAGCCGAAGAAGAGAACTATGATAGTTGAAGCTGAGGATGAGGATGAAGAGGCTGAGTGTTCTAATTCATTACCGGTTGAGGAGGAAGACTTGTTGTCAGGAGACGAAGGGTATTCACTAATGATGAGAAGGAGTTGTTTGACACCAAAGCAAGAGGAGGAAGACAGTTGGTTGAGGAATAATATATTTCAGTCTACTTGCACTATTCTTGGAAGAGTTTGTAAATTCGTTATTGATGCTGGGAGTTGCGATAACATTATCTCTACAGAGGCAGTAAAGAAGTTGGAATTGAAAACCGAGAAGCATCCTAAACCGTACAAGTTAGCTTGGTTGAGGAAAGGAGGAGAGGTGAAAGTTGGAAGGAGAGCTTGTGTTAAATTTTCAATTGGGAAGAAATACAAGGATGAAATTTGGTGCGATGTTGTAGACATGGACGTATGTCATCTGTTGTTGGGCCGACCATGGCAGTATGATAGAGCAGTGCAACATGACGGACGTGCTAATAGCTACAGTTTCATGTTTGAGGGTACTAAAATCACGTTAATTGCCAAGAAGCAGCATCAGAAAGAAAGCAAGCTGGAGGAAATTGAAGAATTGAAAACTCTGTTGACTTTGAAGGAGTTTGTTAAAGAAGTTGAGAAAGAACCTGAGGTGTTTTTGTTGATTGGGAGAGAGAGTAGTGAAGAAGTTAAGATTCCAGAAGAAGCAAAGCCAGTTTTGAGAGAATTTGAAGACGTATTTCCAGAGGAGTTGCCTAAGGAGTTACCGCCACTTAGAGACATTCAACATCAAATTGATCTTGTTCCGGGAGCAGTGTTACCACATCGACCACATTACCGAATGAGGCCGAAGGAACACGAGGAGTTACGAAGGCAAGTGGAAGAGTTGTTGGAACAGGGACGTGTTCAGGAAAGTTTGAGTCCGTGTGCTGTGCCGGCTTTGTTAGTACCGAAGAAGGACGGGACGTGGAGGATGTGCACTGACAGTCGAGCCTTGAATAAGATTACTGTGAGATATAGATTTCCAATGCCGAGGTTGGATGACTTGCTAGATCAGTTGAGTGGGGCTATTATCTTTTCAAAGATTGATTTGAAAAGCGGATATCATCAAATTCGGATTAGACCTGGAGACGAATGGAAGACAGCCTTCAAAACGAGAGAGGGGTTATACGAATGGTTGGTTATGCCATTTGGTTTGTCAAATGCACCTAGTACATTCATGCGGATGATGAATCAAATCTTTAGACCATTCATTGGGAAGTTCGTCGTGGTTTATTTCGATGATATTCTGATTTACAGCAGGAGTACGGAGGAGCATGTTCAACATTTGAGGGAAGTATTGATTATTCTTCGAGAAGAACAATTTTATGCTGCTACGAAGAAATGTGTGTTTATGACGCACAGTGTTTTATTTCTGGGTTATGTTGTTTCAGGAGAAGGTATTCAAGTTGATCAGAGTAAAGTTGAGACAGTCAGGAATTGGCCACAGCCAAAGACAATTACGGAAGTGAGAAGTTTTCATGGGCTAGCGTCATTCTACCGAAGATTCATTCCACACTTCAGTAGCGTGATGGCTCCAGTTACTGATTGCATGAAGGGGAAACATTTTGTATGGTCAGAAGAAGCGGGGATTGCTTTTGAACGAATCAAAGAACTATTGACGACAGCGCCAATTCTTGTTTTACCTAATTTTCAGTTGTTGTTTGAACTACACACTGATGCATCAAAGGTTGGGATTGGAGGAGTGTTGAGTCAGCAGGGGAGACCTATTGCATATTTCAGTGAAAAGTTATCAGGGGCAAAAATGAGATACAGTACATATGACGTTGAATTCCATGCTGTTGTGCAAGCTGTTAAGCATTGGAGACACTACCTATTTCATAAGGAATTCGTTCTTTACACTGATCACGAAGCTTTGAAACATTTACAGGGGCAGGATAAAGTTTCAGCGAGACATGCATCATGGATTGCATATTTACAGCAGTTTACTTTTGTCGTTAAACACAAATCAGGGGTGACGAACCATGTAGCTGATGCTTTGAGCAGGAGGAGTCATTTATTAACAACATTGAAGGTCGAAGTGACGGGATTTGAATTATTGCCAGAGATGATTGAAGAAGATCCTTACTTTGTGAAGTATGTTGAGAAAGTCAAGGAAGGGAGTACCGATGAATTTATGTTGGTTGATGGATTCTTGTTTAAAGGAAATCAGTTATGTATTCCAGATGGCAGTTTGAGAATGAAAATTATCAAGGAGTTGCATGAAGAAGGCCATGTGGGTAGAGATCGTACATTGCAGTTGATTTCTCAAACATACTTTTGGCCGACGATGAGAAAAGAGGTTGAATGATTTGTGGAGAGATGCCATATTTGCCAGGTTTCGAAGGGAACAGCAACGAATGCAGGGTTGTATATGCCGCTACCTGTACCGCCTAAGCCATGGGTTGATATCAGCATGGATTTCGTTTTGGGTTTGCCTAGAAATCAGAGGGGAAATGATTCTATATTTGTTGTGGTGGACAGGTTTTCGAAGATGGCACATTTTATAGCCTGTAAGAAGACAGCGGATGCAGTTCGAGTGGCACAATTATTCTTTAAAGAAATCTATCGATTACATGGGTTGCCGGAGTCTATTGTTTCAGACAGGGATACCAGATTTTTAATTCATTTTTGGATTAGTTTGTGGAAGATGGTAGGAACAAAGCTGAATTTTAGCAGCGCTTACCATCCACAAACTGATGGACAAACAGAAGTTGTTAACAGGTCATTGGGAAATTTATTACGATGTCTTGTGAAAGACAATTTGAAGAGTTGGGATTTGAAGTTGTGTCAAGCTGAATTTGCTCACAATCATGCAAATAACCGAAGTACAGGTTTCAGTCCATTTCAGATTGTATATTCAAGCTTACCAAAGGGGCCGCTGGATTTGACAGTAGTACCACAGCCGAAGAGGACAGTTAAACGAGCTGCTGATTTCGTTGATGGGTTGATGGAATGCCATAGAATCGTTCAGGAACGATTGGAAAAGGCAAATGAGAAGTATAAACAAATGGCGGATAAGAAACGAAGAAGTGTAGTCTTCAAAGACGGTGATTTTGTTTACGCGGTATTGACAAAAGATCGTTTTCCAGTTGGAACTTACAATAAGTTGAAAGCACGAAAGATTGGTCCAGTGGAAATTTTGAAGAGGATCAATGATAATGCGTATCGGTTAAAATTACCAGAAAGTGTTCATACTTCTGATGTTTTCAATGTCAAACACTTAATTCCGTATTATGAAGAGGAACTTGACGAAAATGTGAATTCGAGGGCGAATTCTTTCCAACAAGGGGAGGATAATGAAGCGTTTACCTTGAAATCGCGACTCATCACCATGCCGCGACTCACGATTCACAATCCCCGACTCAACACTGCAGCCGCCTCATCCCACCGACTCACGACTCATCACCATCTCCACGACCCACGACTCAACCCACCAACGACTCACGAGACATCACCACTTCACCGACCCACGACTCATCATCCCATCAACAACTCCACCACGACTCACGATTTAAACCCCATCGCGACTCATGAGTCACCCAGAATTCCCTCAACCATAAATCGCGAACGACTCATCCATGACTCGCCTCCCTCCAAAACCCTAAATCGCGACACCACCATGAGACGCGAACGACTTATTTTCCCCCTTCTCCATATACCGCGCGCGAGTTATGCCAATTTCCAGTGAGTTGAGAAGATTAAGTCGCGAGCGATATATGTTGAGTCGCGTGATAGATTCATTTAGGTCGCGGCAATTTCCTGAGTCGCTGAATTGACCTATGTCGCAATTTCTTGAGTCGTTACCGGGTTTCATAAGTCGTAGCCAGTTACTTTAAGTCGTTTGATTGTGAACCACTTGTGTTGTAATTTTTTTTAAGTTGTGTGTTGAATTGTAAGCCTATAAATAGGCAAGTTGTGTCACTTGTAAAGAAGTTGAATATGGAATAAAATTTCTTGTTGATTGCTTTGTGCTTTCTTCTCTAATTGGTAGTCGAGTGAAATCTCCTATCTCCACCTACGTCATTCGAGTGCGCTCGAATCTTCGTTTGTGAAGCCGATTCACGGAATCAAGTGCGCTTGATCAACGTCGGAGAATCGTAGATCTTTGTTTCTCGGTATCGTGCGCGATCAACGAGACGAAGATAGCTAGAATCCGGCATCTTTGGATCAACGGATTTGGGCATTGCAGTATTTTCAAATCACCGATTGCTACATTTCATCAATTGAAGTTTGTTTTGATTAATCCGCTGCATCACCTAGAGTCTGAACCTCTGTAATCTTCTCATCAACCATGGTATCATCAGAAATACCAATATCTTTCTGAATATGGAAACAATCTGATGACCCCAAATGTGTTTGGTAATTTTCTATCCTCTCAATGTCATCACTTGATAGAGGCTCCATCTTCAACAAAGACCTCTCATCAAATATCGCATGCCTGCTAGTCACAATTCTCCTAGTTGTTTTACACCACAATCTATACCTCTTCACTCCTTCTCTATAGCCTAACAAAATGTGCTTGCTTTCCCTAGGCTTTAACTTATCATGTCTCTCATCTTTTAAATAAGCTGAACAACCAAACACTTTAAGGAATGAATAATCAACAGGCTCTTTTTTCCATATCTCTTCTGAGATCTTCATATCTATGGCAATAGAAGGTGTGCGGTTGATGAGAAATACTGCCATAGACATCGCTTCTGCCCAAAATCCCACTTCTAGACTAGCAGTCATTCTTAAGCTCATAGCTCTCTCCCACAATATCCGACACATGCTCTCCGCCACTCCATAACAACAATGTGACTCAACAGAAATAGAAAAATCTCTAATTGCGTGCTCGGACCCACAATAACTAGTGAATTCTTGTGACATAAATTCACTACTATTTTCAACTTTGAGAACCTTCAAACGCTTCCTCGACTGCTTCTCTACCAAGGTCTTCCACTTACAAAACATGAAATATTTCGTCTTTGGCCTTTAAGAAATAGACCCAAACCTTACGTGTAAAATCATCCAGAAATAAGACGAAGTAACTGGCTCCACCAAAAGATGCAACTGGGGTGGGTCCCCGCACATAAGAATAAACATACTCTAGAAACTCTGTAGCTCTAGGTCTTCCAACATCAAATGTGACATGCTTCTTCTTTTCAAAAGAACAATCTCCACAAGAGCTAGACTTCGACTGACAAACACCATCAATCAACCCACGCTTCTTCAATACTTCAAGATTCTCCTCATCAACGTGACCTAAACGAAGATGCCATAACTGAGTAGAATCTGAAATACTAGAATCAGTAGAAACTACCGACTCTTCTAAGACTGTCTCTCCATGAAGCACATAAATATCATTAACTCGCACCCCTTTCATCACTACCAAGGAACCCTTCGCCACTCTCAAATTCTCTCCATCTATTATTATCCTCATACCAAGTCTACTCAAAGCTCCAACTGATAACAAACTTCTACGCAGCGTCGGAACATGTCTAACATCCGTGATAGTCCTAACAACACCATCATGCGTCCTAAACCTCACACTTCCAACGCCCACAATATGACAAAATGTGTCATTCCCCATATGAACTGTTCCGCCATCAATTTTCTTGTAACTGACAAAACAGCTCCTATCTGGCGTCATATGATAAGATGCTCTAGAATAAATCACCCAACTTGTATGCTCTAAAGGTGAAATACTGGTTGAAAGTAATGATGTATTACTATCACTTCTATCCGCATCTGATCTAACTGCTGGCAAAACTGAAGCGTTCTCCTTCTTCTCTCTCTTCTTTTTAAGAGCTGGACAATCCCGTATGAAATGTCCATTCTTCTTACAATAATAGCAAGCACCTCTTCTAGGACCCATGAAATGAGGCATACGCATATCTCTACCTCCAAGGTGCTTCTGCTTTTTATCTCTTCCTTTATATGAACGAAGTTGTTGCTGAAGAACACCGTCATTAGTCTTCACCTTCCATGTCCCAACAACTCCTTTTCTAACAAATTTGGTGATGCCAAAATTTTTCATACCACTACTGAAAGAATTTGCCATTGATAACTAATATAGAACAAGACAGCTAGCTCTGATACCAAACTGTTGTGCGGAAATTCAATTGATTCGCACAAACTCCAAAAACGCAGCAGAATGCTAATGCATGGAAACAATCAAAAGAAGGATCTAGCTTGTCGATTAATTACCAACCACAAATTTAATGAAAAATAATCACCAAACAAAAAAAAATAGAAGAAAGGAGAATACAGAGATTTAACGTGGTTCGGCTAGATTGCATACGTCCACGGACCCAACAACTATTATTTATTTCACTAAAGAAAGAGAGTACAAAAGAGAGAGATTACAAAATTATAGGTAGCAAAGTGGAGAGACTAACCTATAATTACAAATTGAATAATCAATTTATCTAAAGACTTGTTTGCGCTCAAAACCCCTAATTGATTGACTGCAGAAATTAGGGTATACTGAAGAAGAGGATAATGGTGGATGCTTTCTCACACGCTCACACACATATGAAGAAGAACTTCCTTCATTTAAATAGGCATGAAAATGAAGGATGCTTGGAGATGAAGAAAATTAACTTGCAGATTATGTGTCAACCTTTCCAGATTACTTGATTTGATTTCAATGCACATAATGACAAAAAATCTATGTTTCCATAAATTTCTATTGCTTAAATTAATCTCCATGTATAAACTTCTCTATCTTCATATAATAAATCTAACTAATTGATTGATTAGTAATTAATTAGTTTCCATTCTCTAAAAGATACCACACACTCTTTATCATTCCATATGCAGCCTAATTAATTGATTGACTGGATCAATTAATTATTTTCTTATCTTCTTTGGAAATATTTGAATCACATAAATTCAACATTTCCATCTTAAAAAATAAATTTGTTATAGGATTTATTAGTGTAGTGAATTTGGTTTTGGCAAATTATTTTGGTTTCAAATTTTTCTTAGTTTCTTTCTAAAAAAAAGTATATATCAAATAAAAAATTGTATATATCTTGTTTGATATTTCAGGTTGCAGGAAATAAACAAAAGTGCTTGCTAAAAAAACAAATTGCTTGCTTGCTTATAAAAAAATTACTGCTTTAAAATAATTGCTACTAATTCTGCACGTCTGGTATTATGCCTTTTTCCCTTATTTTTATTTGAATTGCATTGTTGGTTGCTTGCATTTGCATTTATATAAAAAAAAAATATTTCAAAATCCAAAAACAAAACAAACTTCAATTTAGTTGCATTGTAAATTCATGTTTAATTTCTGATTTCCATTCATCTCATCTTATTTTCTTTTCTAAGGGCAATACCCCAATTCACATATGGCGAGGGATTTCATCACCACTTCCTTAGCCCACAACCGCATTTCATCGTAGAATTAACTAATAATAAAGGTTATACATTCGATTTAAGAGTGTCACGAGCTCATCTAAGGCTTAATTGTATCTTCATAATTGCTTTCTTTGAACAATTTTATTTCTTGATGATAGGATATAGCAAAGTAATAACCATTTATAAATTTTACGGTGATTCGTAAATATTCTAGTGGTTGTTCCTCTTAAGGTATTTAAACCTTCGGTTGCATTGCTAGGTGATTTGTGGTGCACCGATAAAACCTGCCCGTTACCTGGCTGAGAAATATTTTTGTTGATTTAAGACAAAATGTGGTTGTAACAACCCGGGATTTAGGAGATTACCGAAATATTAAATTATAATTTAATATGCGAATTATGAATTTATAGATGGAAAAAAATTGATGATAATATTGTTTATTTAAAATAAACAATGTTTGTTGATTAAGAGTTGGGTTTTTAGTATACACAATTGGGAAATAAAGTTTAAAACACTTTATTGGTGGTATGGAATGAGAATAAATGATGAAAATAAATTATTGGGTTAAAATTAATAATATTGGAGTTTTATTCCAATATTAGCCTTTTATTCCCCAAAAAATAAACACGAAAAAATATAAATTTTTGTGGTATAATTAAGTTTGAAATAATGTTTTAAAGCTATAAAAATGTTAAAAGCTTTTTTATACACTTTAATGAACTTAGAAATAAATTTTTATTAGTGGAAAATGATGAAAATAGTGATTTTTCACTATTAATGTGAACATTGGTAAATAATTGGTATTAAATTATGCAAATAATATTTTCAGTTTGAAAATTAAGTTTATAGCATTTTTAACATGTTCTTTTATCCAAAACATGAACATTGCAATTTGTTTCATGTCATTTGGAGTTTTTATAAAAAAGTTATGAATGAATTAGTGTTAATAACGTATATAAACACAACAAAAATTATTCTAAGTGTTCTTATTGGGTTTGGGTCTAAAGATTAGCCTACCCTTTATTCATAAGACGCTTCTAGTAACCAGCGTTCTAGTCTTTCTTCTTTCTCATTCCAAAATAAAAAATATATATATACAGAGCTCTTAAAACTAAATAGGAAAAAAAATCAATAATGGCCTCCTTTAAAAATCCAAAATCCACCTAAATTTTTTAGAATCTAGAGTTAAATTGGATTCTAAGCTATACTACAGGTAATCTCCAACCTTTTAGGTTCTCTAATCCATCCAAAGTTTGTATTTTTATTTGTTGTAATCTTATTTTGATTGATTTTCTTTCTGCATGTTCCTATTTTGCAATCTACAAGCTCTTGAAGGCCATTTCCTTGCAAAATCCATCATTTTTCTGCTGAACCATTGCCAAGTCAAGTTGTAAGCAAGGTAAGAGTTTTATTACAGTAAGATAAAGCAAAATATTAAATTTTGCTATCAATTTGTTGCTTGCAATGCTCAGTATATTGAATGGGCTTTCACTGTTTGTTGGCTGAAAAAGTGTCATTTTCAAAAAATAATAACTTCTTCAATTTACGGCTAATTACTCTCAATTTCTGATATGTTGTAGTACTCATACTGTATTATATTTTTGTAAATTTTCATTGAGTTTGGTATTGTTTGGTTATAATAAACCAATGGTTGAAATCAGCCAAAAATCCTTCTCTATTTGTTGGCTGAAAAAGTGTCATCTTCAAAACATCATAACTTTTTCATTATACAGCGAATTACTCTCAATTTTTTGTATGTTGTATTATTCATGCCTTACTATTTTTTTTCCAATTTTCATTGAATTTTGCATTGCTTTGATATAACAAATCTTTGGTTGAAATCAGCCAAAAACCTTTCTCTGTTTGTTGGGTGTAAAAGTGTCACTTTTAAAAAATCATAACTTCTTTAATTTGCAGCGAATTACTCTCAATTTTTGATGCGTTGTATTATTCATGCCTTGTTTTATTTTCACAAATTTTCATTGAATTTTGGATTGTTTTGATAAAACAAATTATTGGTTGAAATCAGCCAAAAATATTTCTCTGTTTGTTGGTTGAAAAAGTGTCATTTTCAAAAAATCATAACTTCTTCAATTTGCAGCGAATTACCAATTTTTGGTAATTGTAGTATTCGTGCTATTTTATATTTCTGCAAATTTTCCTTGAATTTTGAATTGTTTTGGTATAGCAAATCGTTGGTTAAAATCAGCCAAAAATCTTGCTCTATTTTGCTTGCTGCAAAGTGCTATGTTCGAAAAATCATAACTCTTTCAATTTGCACCGAATTGCTCCCAATTTTGGATACGTTATATTCTCTTGTCGTAGTATATCGCTGCAAAATTTTGTTGAAATCTGGGTTGTTTTGTTACCCCGAATTATTGTCCAAAGTCAGCCAATACTCAATTGCTTGGTAAATTGTTCTTTTGCTCCTATTTGCAGCTTTCGCTAACTGTTTCACTGCATATTTTGATGATTTTGAATATTGTATGAACAAGTTTGATGATGAATGTTTACCCTTTATTATTCGACAACGGATTGGCTTGATTTTGGAAATTTTTAGGATTTAGATTTTGTTTCAATCTAAATAACGATAAATGTTGATATTTGAAGAATTCGATGGTTTAAATTGATTTTGGTTTCAAATAAGTTTCTGAAAATTCTTTATAAATTAGTTGATTGAATAAAAATTTTAAGACATTTTAAAGGGTTTTTAAGCAATTTTTTTTTTAAAGTATTTTATAAACAGATAATCTGTTCGATAAATGGATTTTTCCTTATATAACTTATTTAAAAATCTCTAAAACTTGTTTAAAAATCTTGTTTTCTCTATAAATTATTCTAAATATATTTTAGCCTATTTAGATGATTTTCGGCACATAAGTATGAGAATTAAACGATTTCGCAAAAATATGGTATGAGACATGTGTTTTCGTCTAATCGCTTAATATCGGACTTGTATTGTCGAATATCCTTTGAAGTACTATTTTATGATAATTTTACTTGCCAAGGACATGAAGCGGGATTGTTATGATGCATTGATGATGGTTTTTATGTTTAAGATTGACTTTTTACTTGTTTACGAAATGAGACAAGTCTCGATGCCACTTTAAACTCATCAAAGTATGAGACACAATAAGTTGGATGCTTTACACTCGCCAACAAGACGAGGCGGTGTATGTTTGATTTGGATTTTTATGAATGTTTTCTAATGTGGCATCAACTGACGATTAGTAAACCAACAGGTGCGAAGTATGGTATGGGACGTACATTAACGCTGAGAGGTTGAGACACATTCAAGATGTTACTAGTACTATAGACCGAGTACACGATTGGAGTCACCACGATGTTTATAATGTTATTACTAGACTCTAATCATCGCGATGTTATTACTCGGTTTTTATGACTGGGTGTCATCACGATATTCCCAACTATAATCAATCAAGATGATCGCGATGTTATGATGTTATGTGACCCCAAGTCATCACGATGAATGGTACCAAATAATTGTTGTACTAGTCAATATGAAAAACATATGCAATTTTCCATGAAGTTTTCTATGTTTGATTTCACCTTTTTGTGTGGTTGTTGTTTGAATATGGCCATGAGTATGATATAGGCTACATTTATATTATGCTATATGGTGATTTCGATTATGATTGCCTTTAACTCTTATTGAGTTCTTATGATAGATTATGATGATTTGATATTTCTTTATGAAGTTATTATATGGTTCTCATCCCTTATCCACTTTACTTATAAATGTCCTTAAGAGAAACCATATGCATATTACTTATTGAATTACCTTTAAATAGATAGATAAATCACAAATTTCCCCTTTCTTATGAATGATATGATGAATAATATGTCGTTCCATTGGCAACAACGGAGTGATTCTCACCCTTCTACTTATTACCGAGATCCTTACTACTGATAAGTTTAGCTTGCCTGACCCGTGTGCTTTTGACTCGGGTCAGACGGTATTGCAAACTAGTTTGGACTGCTTCACTTCTTGGATCAGCCTGATATCTTTTATTGGACTTATCATTTTGGCTTGGAAGTTGTTTTAGAGTCATCTGCTTTTGTGTCATCTTATTGTTTATTATTTTGTGGGATGGGTGTATATGTGATTCAGTAGTCCTTGCTACTTATGTATGATGTATTATTATGGAGATGTATGGCGATGTACGTATTTATATATATACTCTGATCTGGATTTGCTATTCTGTGACTGATGTTTTCTATCTGCATGTATATTACATTATTTTTGAAATGGCCTGAAACCACCATAGTGTGCATTATTTAGGGACTAAGCGTATCTACCACTTATGAGTAAAATAGAAAAAAGACATAATTGACATGCTTAGCTCCTAACTAACGTACTATTATGATGGACTCCCTTAACCAGACCTATTCTCTGCATTAGTAGACAGGATTACTCAGTAATTCTCTTTACTAAGTGTTATTCCACCTTTTTTCTAAATGGTGACTTAACCATCCTGATAACTCCGAGCAGCATGGCCATTCACAGACCTAAGACCTAAGACCTAACGACCTCAGACCTAAGACCTAAGACCTAACGACCTAAGACCTAAGACCTAAGACCTAACGACCTAAGACCTAACGACCTAAGACCTAAGACATAAGACCTAAGACCTAACGACCTAAGACCTAAGACCTAAGACCTAAGACCTAAGGACCTAAGACCTAAGACCTAAGGACCTAAGACCTAAGACCTAATGACCTAAAACCTAACGACCTAAGATCTAAGACCTAACGATCTAATGACCTAACGTTCTCCTATAAATACCCCAACTATTCCACATTGAAAGGGGGACTTTCCTGGACTTTGAAGCTCGGAGACTATGCTGCTCTCACGACTTCAACAACACTTCAACTACCAACAACACTTCAAAGAGCCGAGAGAAGCGATCAAATACATTCAACATGAATCCAGAAAGTAATTCATCATCAAAGTTCTACTGTTTGTTGTATTGGTGTTGAATATGAAGGATGATTGTAAAACTTGTAATGAAATAGGTGATAGAAAAGAATAAGTGGACGTAGGCTTGACTTTGAGCCGAACCACTATAAAAACGTTGTCTCTTTATTATTTCCTGCTATTTTCTTCTTATTTTCATTTCCCGTACTAACGTGTGGTGCTTTCACTTGATTACTACTTACACCGGGGTGTTAGCGTACACTTTTCAACGTTAACATTTTTGGTGCTTTCACTGAGAACTGAACTCAGGGATTCTACTGCTTGGAAGTTGAGTTTGAAGGATTAACAGTTCAGATCTGGAAAGCTATGACAAGGCAATCAAATAGGCGGCAAAGACCAGAAAGAAGTCAACACGAGGGAAGTCAAGAGGCTTCCTTAGGAGCAAACCGAACCTCAGTCTTCATCACCAGGGATGAGATGGAGACAATGATGAGAAGACAAGAAGAAATGATCCATAGTTTGTTTCAACAGATAGAGCAACTTGGAACACAGAATCATAAACCAGATAGAGAGGGACCGTTAGGGGCAGCCCCTGAGCTAGAGGGCATCCCCCAAGAGCATCCAACTGACACTAGGTCACCAAGAGCTAACAAAGAAACAGAAACCCAGCCAGGAGAACATATTCTAGAATTCTGTAACAACCCGGTATTTCGTACCGATTAATTGTCGTCTTTGGACGATTATTTTTCCTAGCTATTGCCAATTGAAGTTTTTAAATTTAGTTGAATTTTTTTTATAAATGGTTAAAAGGATTTCTGGGCTTTGAATTCTCGGCCCACGTTTTCATTTGTTTGGCCGTGATAATTCTCTAAGTAAAAACCCGTTCCCCTTTCTTTTTGCGTTCATTCGAAACCTAATCAAAACATACGACCGATAATGGCGGCTCGTCTCTCCTTCGTTCATCTCCAAAAATTAGGGCTTCGAGCATGGGATCGCCGCCTCGCCAAATTGAACGCGATGATGCTTCAATTCCTCTCAGAGATCGCGGCTACTTTTGTACGCGTCGAATAAAGGTGAGTAATCTTTATTACTCATATCTATTTCAAATGTTGCGATGATTTCTGACTTACTCATATTCATGAATTTCGTCGCTAGTTCATCATGGCTTTGATTGATTTTGAACTTGTTCGTTTTTGATAAAGCTGCTGCTTGATTTTATTCCGTTCGATCTTGCTATTACCGTTTTATTCTCTGATGCTTTGTTGATTTTATGAAAATAATTGGGTCTGGCATTGATTTTTGTTTCCTGGTCACCTTAATTCGAACTGCAGGCGACTTCGGTATTACTGTGAACTGCAGATGTTTGAATTCAAATATTTTGGTTTGAAAAAGCAATATTTTTTAATTATAGCACGTGCTCGATCCATTCCAATGTTGCTGGCCTTTGTTGTTGCTTCGGCAATGTGCTCTGTTATTGATTGTGATGCTTGCATTATCCAGTTTCATGTATTTGTTACTGGTGCCTCCTTTGGTTCAAAATGCATTCATTGCCTACACATTCATCACATAGTTTCCTGTATTGAGTTTCGAACATGGTAGTTGATATTGTATACCCTTGTGTACATTTCTCTGTGCACATTGAATTTGCTGTATTTATGAGTATATACTGCATTATGTAGTAGATCATCCCTAGTACACTGTAATTCTTCTGGCCTGTTTTCATTTTTTTCTGTACTCTGGCCCTTGTGTATTTATGTATTTCCTTGAAGATTCATTTTGACTTCACCATGAACCTTATGTGTAGTTACTGTCTTGGTCATAACTCCATTTAAGGCCCAGTTAAAACCATTTGATAGTTGCCTGTTTGCGTAGTTGGAATTATATCGCCTTTGTTAGTGCTCGAGTTTGATACATTGCATGGATGCCTTGTATTCATTTGCATTTGGTCAATTGTATTTAATTGTTTGTGTGCTGTGGTGCCATAATTTTGGTGCCCTCACCTTCATTCTACTGCCTTCATGCAGTTTGTATCACCTGCCCTTGTGCACCGTGTGGATTGGATCTGGTTCCTTCATGTTGTTAGTATACATCACTTGTTTGCCTACCTTTTTTTGCCTGAACTTCGAGTCATGTAGTTCATGTGCAGTTTGTAGTTTCTGTCTTGTATCACTTGTGTCACTTGATGTTGCACTTGATAGACCCAGGTTCAATCTTTCTTGAGCCTGTTGGGCTGTGCATTGAGCATTCCTTTGTCTAGTCTTCATTACATTTGTTCACCATTGCATTCATGTGTTGGTGTGCTGTGGTGCCATGCCCCTGGTGCCCTTACCCTCCTGCTAGAAATGTACCTGTACCACTGCTTTGTGCTTTGGTGCTGCAGTTGTGTTGATTCAGAGACTTGACCTTCTTGCATTTCGGGGTAGTTTCCTTCCTTCTCGAATTTTCAGTGTTACTACATTTACTTGGTGGCAATCAATTTGCATACCATTTACACTGTGTAGCCTTACCCCCTGCTGCATTCGTTTGATTGTTGTATTTGGATTTTCTGCTACAGTTTGTTGTCGTCTTTTCTTGACCACTTTGACATTTCTCTGCCTTGTTCGAACTTGTTTGGTTGCTGTTTCTTGGGACAGCCAACCACTTCAATTCACTTGGTTGAAGCTTTTCACGACTGTCACTTGCTTTTTGTATTTGTTTGCACTATGAATTCTTGTGTATTGGCCTTTGTGCCTTGTTACTATTTCTGTTTATGCTGTTGTGGTGAGGCAGTGTACGCGTGCGTGCACTGCAGCCACACAGTATCGACAATTTGAATTGATATTTGAATCCTCATTGATTTTGGTTCGTTGAGTTTTTGTGTACATCATCACTGTAGCAGCAAGGCAGTGCACGCAAGCGTGAACTGCAGCCACACGATATTGCTTTTATTAATATTTTATTTGCCTTTTGATTTATTAATCTTTTGCGTATTCCCGAGGCTGTAGTGGCGAGGCAGTACACGCGTGCATGTACTGCAGCCTTACCCGAGTTGGCATTTTAAATGGATATCTCAATTACTTGAATTGTTTTGATTAATTCAATACTTTAGGAATTTGCTGATTTGTTGATTAACGCTGTTGTGCATTAATAACTGAGTTTGAATTAGACCGACCCGGGTATTATTTTCTTTTGAATGTAGTACTCGGGTCAGATCGAGTTATTACAGGTTGTAGATATTCTGCTTTGGGTTGCTGCTAGAGCTATGAAGTCCTTTCATATCTTTTGGAGTAGTCGCAATCATTTATAGTAGTCAGTATAATTGTATAGGAAGATATGTATTCATGTACATTATATACGTTAATGTACTTGTATATGTAACTTCCTGAGTCGACTGTTGTAGTTGTATCATATGTACCGTGTCAAATGTATTGTAACTGACATCAGTTATTGTATATATGAGACTTTCTGTTTTATCTGTGTTCCGCATTTATATTATCTGTGTTCTGCATTTATATTATCTGTGTTATTATTATATATTCTGTTCTAAACTATTATGAACCGTCGTAGTTCGTTTTATACTGGAATTGGGGTATGTCGATGGGAGTAAATAAATCAGAGATGAAAAAATGAAAGAATATATATATATACCACTCCTATCGAGATAACCAATACTAGTGTAAGGCCTAACTACTAATGGCCGCTCCTCAACAACCTTATTCTCCGCGCTAGTTGACAGCATTACACCGTAGTGTTCTTGGCTAGTGTGGATATAGAGGTGGGACGTCACAAATTCCCTCGTGAGCACGAGAGGCAGGTCAAAGGACATAGACGAGAACTACGTCTTGGAGACAATGACAAGTTAGCAGAGATGGCCAGACGGGCTATGAGAGGCGGATTGGTCAACAGAGACTTGGAGGATGTGAATAAGAGTCCATTTACCACAACAATCAGACGAGCAAGGAACCCACCAGATTTCAAGTTACCATCATTGGATATGTATAATGAAAGGATAGACCCTACAGTTCATCTGACAAAATATATGAGACATATGGAGGTGCTGGGGGCATCAGAGGAAGTTATGGCCCGGTGCTTTCCATTGTACTTGGTAGATATCGCGGCATTGTGGTTCAGACAACTGAAAAGTGGATCTATCGGGACATGGAATGATTTGACTGAAAGGTTTATGAGACAATTCAGGGTCCACATTTCGAGGCCCAAGAATGTGATGAGTTTGGCTGCACTAAAGCAAAGGACTGGAGAATCTTTGAGAAGCTTTTTGACGCGATTCAACGCAGCTGCAGCATCGGTGGATCGACCAGATCCATCTATGGTTTTAATGGCATCCGTATCGGGCATAGCTGATGGTGCATAATTCAAGAATTCACTGACAAGAGATCCCCCTATGGATATAGGGGAATTTTACCATGAGGCTGAAGGATTTCTTCGGTTAGAGGATGCAAATGCCGAAAGAGAAGAAGGAGAAGGAATAAAAGTTTATGCCCTCAAAGACGAAAGACCTCTTGAAAAGAATTTTGAAAAAAAATTTGGCAAAGACAAACAAAAGAGGAAAGCGGAAGATAATGATGATAGGTCGAAGCGGGCACGAAGGGAACCAAGATTCACCTCATACACAGAGTTGAATGAAACTTTATAGCGGATCTACCAAGACACCAAGGGACAAGTTCCTTAACGAAAGCCGATAAAGAGAGACCCAACTAACAACGAGAGAAAGTCGGACAAGTATTGCTCATTCCATGAATTGAATGGTCATAACACAAATGACTGCAGACACTTGAGAGACGAAGTTGAGGGGCACATCCGGGATGGTTTGCTATTACAGTATGTGAGTAGGAGTACTACGACAGTGGAACAAGAACGACCACCACCTACACCTGCTAGGGATGGTTCAGGATCAAGATGTCAACTTATCATCAATTGATTAGGGTAGTGACGAATAAGTAGCAATCTCCACACCAACGCGATTAAGTCTTTTTACACATGTATAAAATCGCGAACGATCCTCAGGCATGCTCTGATAAGACTATAAATCGCATCAGTGTAGGTGTTTGCACTTTGACGTCACTATTTTACTTTTGGTTTTCCATTTCTCATATTCAGACTTGATTCTATTTGACATTTCTGCTAAAAACTTATTTTAAATAAAAATATGCTACTTATAATTCCATAGCGGCTAAATCACTTACACATGTATGGGATCACGAACGATCCCTAGGGATGCTCTGAGATGGTGATAAATCGCCCCCATAACGGCTAAGCCAGTTACACATGTAAGGGATTGCGAACGGTCCCGAGGCATGCTCTAAGATGGTGATAAACCGTCACAACAGACAATCCAGAAACTCACCCGAACGTGAATCTGGTTTGGATGGTATTAAGTCCCTCCCGGGCACACATAAACTTGCCTCGAACGGCACAACTCGCCTCGAACGGCACAAATCGCCTCGAACGGCACAACTCGTCTCGAACGGCACAACTCACCGCGAATGATCACACTTCACCTCAAATGGCTGTATCCCTAATGGTAGTCATTTGAGGTCAGACACTTGATCGCGAACGGTCGCATTTCACCTCAAATGGCTCGATCCCGAACGGTCGTCATTTGAGGTCATATAAAACTATCAATCTCTTTGCAGGTCATCAACAGGATATGAACATCCGGCCTATACCATTACAAAACACACCGTCCTATCGCAAGGCTTGTTTTGGAGGGCAAGTTTTATTCCACCTTTTTTCTGAATGGTGACTCAACCATCCTGATAACTCCGAGCAGCATAGCCATTCACAGACCTAAGACCTAACGACCTAAGACCTAACAACCTAAGACCTAAGACCTAAGACCTAAGACCTAACGGCCTAAGACCTAACGACCTAAGACCTAAGACCTAAGACCTAAGGCTAAGACCTAACGACCTAAGAACTAAGACCTAACGACCTAAAACCTAACGACCTAAGATCTACGTCCTAAGACCTAACGACCTAAGACCTAAGACCTAACGACCTAAGACCTAAGACCTAATGACCTAAGACCTAACGACCTATAACCTAACGACCTAAGACCTAAGACCTAACGACCTAACGATCTAACGACCTAACGCTCTTATAAATACCCCAGCTATTCCACAATGAAAGGGGGACTTTCCTGGACTTTGAAGCTCGGAGACTCTGCTGCTCTCACGACTTCAACAACACTTCAACTGCCAACAACACTTCAAAGAGCCGAGAGAAGCGATCAAATACATTAAACATGAATCCAGAAAGCAATTCATCATCAAAGTTTTAACTGTTTGTTGTATTGGTGTTGAATATGAAGGATGATTGTAAAACTTGTAACGAAATTGGTGATAGAAAAGAATAAGTGGACGTAGGCTTGACTTTGAGCCGAACCACTATAAAAACCGTTGCCTCTTTATTATTTCCTGCTATTTTCTTCTTATTTTCAGTTACCGTACTAACGGGTGATGCTTTCACTTGATTACTACTTACACCGGGGTGTTAGCGTACACTTTTCAACGTTAACACTAATGTAGACCTCAGGATGGGGCGTCACGGTGGTTATACAATTTTGGGTTAGGAGCTACTAAGGAACAAAAACTGTAATTAAGTCATTTACATTCATTTAGTTGCATTAGTTCATGCATATTTAAAAAAATCCAAAATCCAAAAACTTTTGTAAATTTTACTTAACTTAGTTTTTAATCCCCAAAAAAATCCATTTTCCTTTCCTTTGAAAATCTTCAATCAAAAACAAAAATTCAAAAAAAAAACTTTTCAAAAAGAAAAAAAATTAAATTCAAAAAAAATAATAATCAAATTCCCATTCTGTAAAAACAAAAACAAAATTTATTTTTTCCTTTTGGTGAATATTTGAAAATCTGAAAACCTAAAAGAATACAAAAACAAAAACATATATAAAAAATTTGAAAACCCAAAAACAAAACAAAAATCAAACTTCTCTTTTCAAAATAAATTTCACTTGGTAAACAGTTTTCCTCCTTGTAAAATAAACAAAAACAATTTTTCACTTCATTTTCCAAATCTTGTTTCATTCTCTAAACTCGTTTCTAACTTCTTTCTTTTCTCGACTTTCACTTATGCATGAGTATTTGGACTCTTGACATAACAACAAATCATTGGACTCACGACTCACCAATTAATCATTTAATTCGAACAAACGATCCTTCTGAAATGGCGAACGAGAACGCCCCTCCAACTCTTATGGATATAATCTTTTCCAATAGAGGTTTTATTCCATCTTGCATCACGTTACCCACCCCTACGGGTAACCATTTTAAAATTCACTCGAACCATATTCCATGCTTCCAAAATATGGCAATTTCGAGCACGAAGACCCATACATTTTCTTGAATAAATTTGAACAAGTTTGCACAATCATTAAACTCCAACAACTTTCCGATGATGGAATCAAACTATGATTAATCCCATTCGCTCTTACATATTACGCTGAAAAATGGTTGTACAGCTTACTATCGAATTTGATAAAAACTTGGGAAAAATTCATAAAAGCTTTCTTAGAAAAGTTCTACCCCTTGGAAAAAAAAGAGTAAAATCCGAAACGAAATTGTAAATTTTCATCAATTCAAGGGAGAACCATTCGAAAAATATTTTGAAAGATTCAAAGAGCTTTTAATAAAATGTCCAAACAATAACTTCGAAAAATGGATGATTTGCCAAATCTTATACGATGGACTCGAAAATAACTCACGAACCATGCTCGAGTCAATGTGCCAAGGCAATTTTCTTGCCCAACATCATGACGATGCTTGGCGATTTCTTGAAAACCTCACCGAAAAATCATCCCCATGGGAACGTTCGAATGAAAAATCAATTTACTCACGATCGAATGCACACTCGATAGGATCTTCTTTTGCTTTGGAAGCTAAGATTGATGAAATTTGAAATGAAAATGTGTCAATTATCCACGTTTATAAGTGAACGTGAACGTGGAACATTCCCAAGCCAGCCCATTCCAAATACAGGAAATCAAAACACAAATTCAAATCAAGCCCATGTTGTCCGGATAGCAATGTTGTAACGACCCAATTTTTCGACTTTCGAAAATCGACATTAGTACGTCCAGTGTATAAAATGCCGCACAGTCGAATGTCCAAAAACCGAACCATTAGGGTTTAAAGAAGAAGACGTAGAAGAAGAATTAGAATCAATAACAGAATCCCACATTCGCAACGGCCAACATATAATAGATAAATAGATATCTTTAAACAGAATCACTATATCAGTTATTACATTATATCACATTACATTACATTATCAGAGTTTACAACAACAAACAGCGGAAAAGAAATACTATATGCTAGTTGATACGCCACGCTATCCCACTTGCCTCCAGATCTCCACAGCAACCCCTGAATTCCAGAATGACCTGATAACCCGACTCTAGACTGCCCGTGTGAAAATTTGGTGGGCACCCCGAGTTTAGAAAGGGAACAATAAACTCCAGGTCAGTCATGGGACTGATGTGAGATCTTAAAACAGTTATTCTTTTACAAAAGAAAACAAAGGAATTTAAAAAAAATACGCTATGCTTTTCGAAAATGAAACTACCATAAGGCCTCCCACCATATACACAATGCAAACGCAGAATTGGAGGAGATTTCTCCTTATGACAGTCAAACATGCTTAATACGCAAAATCATTTCAATATTATTATTAGTGCATAGTGCAGAAAACATTTCGAAGGTATATTATAAATCTTAGCCAGCATACGACCATTATCGTATGCCTACTATAGCTACCATCTAAACAGTGGGGCGCCACCATAAGTAAATGGTAGGTTCTACAACTAAAACCGTACAAGGCGCGTATTGTTTCTTTGGATTTCCAACAAATGGTCAGGATAAGGAACTTCCTATTGCCACATGGGTACGCCTCGGGCGGGACGTCCCGAGAACCTAACTGGATCTCTACCAACACAAGGCCGGGTTACCTCTGCAAAAATAGGTAACTACTGAAACGAGTATGTCATCCCCCGGTTGTAAACAACCTTTATCCGAGGATCCTCAATACCAACAAACACAAAGTAATAAATTTGCAGCAACAACATAGGTTAAGTATCTGGGCTCCACACCATGATACCACCTCTATCTAGAAGGAAATGAACATACCCTAAGGGGCGCTACCCCCTATAACCTTGTTGCATTCTTCCTGTTTCGACCATTCCGGGGTGTGAGGTCCGACGAAGTCTCGTCCACAAAGCTATGTTTTTCACAAAAGCCATGCTTTGATCAAAAAATGTTCAGCAACACTTCGTATGCGACATTACCAATTTGGGAATGTATCACTAGTAACCATCAACTACATAACCTCTGAGCTCGTACGTCTCAGAGAAGGGTGTTAAGCTAATAGAATAAATTCTCTGCCACCAACAGAAATGTATTTGAGAGAAACCAGCTTTACATCTCAAAGTGTAACCTTAGACACACATCCATACAAGTCCGTTCCGGGATGGAACGGAACCGAAGGCACTTCAAAAGAAGCCCTTGCAATCCGGATATTCACTAATCACATCCGGAATCCCCATCACAAAGGGTGATAAAATCTCTATACCTGAGCAACCGGTGCAGAGACATTCCACAGGTAATCCTTTCGCTTTCGAAAATACTCGATCTTCAACACCATCTTCAAATGCAATCCCATTTCGTCGTATCTTTATTCGGAATGGATTTTACGACACAAGGTCCTCTCCCGGCTAATCCGAATAACGAGCGCTTATTTTAAAAATAAGTGTTACATTCAGATTCAACCAAATCACAACAATTTCACTTTGATCTTTTAAACAAAAGATCCACCACAATCACAAAAGTTTGATGTGGGTTTCGAATATCCAGTTGGAATTCGACTCCCAGTCGCATCGAAATTCAATTGCCGATTAAGGCCAATATTGATAGTCGGCTATCTAACTATCAATCATCGTTCACAATTGTCACTGGATTTCAAATAAATTTTCCCCAATTATCATTATTTTCAATATCACTTTGAAAGATAAAATTTCACACTTCAATCATTTGAAAATAAATTTCAAATCAATTTCCACATTTCAATCCGGTTTTGGAAACAAATTCAAAACACTCTTCTCAAGCGGAATACATTTCCAAACATTTATTCATTTCCACTGAAAATCTGCCGATTTCAAAGATTTTAAAATAATATAAAAATACTTATTCAAAATATACTTGGAAACTTTTAAAATAAACTATTTTAGAACATTTGCTTAAATATTAGTTATGAAAAATATTACACTAATATTTCATATAAAAATTCAGGTCCAAAACTAATTTCAAAATAAAAATTTGTAGATAGAGTATAAATATATAAATAACTATTTTCTAAATCAAATATCCATTTAATCTTTAAAATGATCCCTTGTATATTTAATTTAATAAATTTTTTCTTTAAAGATTTAGAAACAATTTTCAAAACTAATTTCTCCAATAGTATTATTTTAAAGCCAAATCTAAATTTTTTAAATTTTATTCAAAAGCTATTTTAAAAAATATACTCGGCTTTCCAGGGAAGAATTCTTTTCCATTACAAAATAGTCCATTCAAATAAATTAATAAATCTTCTCGATTTATTTTTAATTTACATTTCAAATCTATAAATTCCTTTTCACACTTTAAAAATAAACCAATATTTATTTTTCAAACAATTTCCCTTTTCTTTACAAATTCCCGCTGTAAATTTACATTTCCAAATATCAACTGATATACGAATTTTGGATCGATTCCCAAATATGACTTTCAAACCAAATCAAATCCCAAATTTATTTCCAATTTATTTCAAACACAAAATCGAATTCCAATTTGATTTCCCAAATTAATTTTCAAATATCAAATCAATTTCAAATTGATTTTCCAAGTTATTTCCAAAACATCTAACCAAATTTCCAAATCGATTCCTAAGATTTATTCCAAATCCAAGTTAATTCCTAAATCGATTTCTAGAATTAATTTCAACTCCAAATTTAATTCCAAATTTAATTCCTAAATTTATTTCCTTTTGAAATAAATTTTTTATCTCTTTCAAATATTTAAAATCTGTATCTTAAATAAATTCTTCAATTATTAAACAATATTCTTGAAATTCCTTTATTAAAAATATTTCCCATATAACAGTCTAAGCTTTTCTACTTTAATTTCCAAAAAAATCCAATTTCATATTTCTGTTATCCTACGATACCAAAAATATATTCGGCAAAATTTTAGCCTTCAACGGTTTCAATCACAAATAGTCACATACACAGATTATACATAATCAACGTTCAATATTGAACAAATCAAAATGTTTTGAGGAATCCAGTAGCCCAACAATTAAGTATCCACAGACATTAGCCCAACAATTAAGTATCCATTCCACTTCGAGGTGGAATATCGCGGTATATGGGATTTATAAAATATTATCCGCTATTATGCGGCGCAATAGGGTCTCATCTGCTCCAATAGGCTGGTATATATCCAAATACCAATCAATATATCATATATCATCCAAACAATCATCAATCATCATATATTAAATTATTTCTCACTTATATAAAAATACCAGTGAGTCAGAAAGAGTGGGTTGTTCTTACATTGCGTCAAATAGCAGTTGCAATTTCAGTGTTTTATTCTGGACAAAATTAAACGACCGTTTAATTTTACCCAAAATTCACACTAGCTCCAATCAAGTCCAATCCAGCTCCATCACGTAGTATTCGCGAATACGAACCCAACGCAATTCGTTTCGTGCGAAACGGACCTCGTAACAAAAAGTTATGATAGTTTAAAGTTTAAACGAATTAATATATACATAATTTCCATTTCTATTTTTATTTTTATAACCTTTAATCCTGGCCGCTCATCTATCAATTCAAAATCCAGGCCGTGTATCAACTTCTTCTTCATCAGGTAAATACGCGCGCGCACGATGAACCCAAAGCCGCCTCTTTGCCATGAATATTCGCAACCACCACCTTCACTTACACCACGATCAGCTAGCACCCAACGAACGTGCTTCACAAGCTCTACCTTCAGTTCGACTATGGGAAAACTCGGTTGCTTCGTGGCTATAGAAATCGAGCTTGACCGTGCTTGCTTTATGCGAGATTTTTCATTGATTTACTTGACTATAAATTATCATAGCCGCATGGATTTCAAGCACTAGCGATCCTCTACAAATTTCTAGTTGGAAGATTTTCAAAATAATTGAGGGATTGAGAGAGATTGAGGGAAGAAATTTTGAATTTTCAGGCCATTAATTGAAATGGTGGCGGCTAAACCTAGTTCCATTAGAGTTTCTGAAAAAAAGAAATAACGGAGGGCTTTTATAGAAATTTTGATGACACTATTCATCTGGATTTTTTTCGAACTCGAAACGATGTGTGCCGCCTGGCGTTTATAATGTTTTACCCCTATTCCGAATGCAATGGATTATATATCGGGAGCCAATTCGATCGTATTTGAAAGATAGGTTTTCAAATCGACTAATTTAAATTTAAAATTCACTTAAACAATTTTCTACGCATTTTACCTTGCCCCGGACAAACCGTAAATCCGATTGACACAAAATTTGAAATCTTACAATAATATAACATTATGGATCCAATGAAATCGTTTTCGGCGAAATCCGAGACTGTTTGAAAAATGGCTATTTTTACTCGTTAATAAATATTAAAATATTCAAATTTCTACAAATTAACTTTTAATTCGATTTTAAAAGTTCTCCAACGTCATTCTAATTCAAATATGATTTAATCCAACTTTATAAATCATTTTCATTAACATTAAATCCAAATTCTAATTATTTTCACAATTTCAAATATTAAATCAACAGTTTAATTATCCAATTAAATCTAGATATTCCAAATAAAATCTATTCAGCTTCTATCATCTTCAGTATTATCAATATAAATTTTCTAAGTCATGAAATCATTTTTAACAGGCTCAAAATTGAAGATTTACAATTTCACCCAAATTTTTATAATGAAATTGAATAATTAAATTCCCAAATTCATCCTGATGTTTGAAATTCAGTTAAACTATCATTCAAACATCTAAAATTAATTAAATATTTCAATTTCAAATGTTAAATTTTTTGGGTCGTCACATCCTTCCCCCCTTAAAAGAATTTCGTCCCAAAATTACTAGTTAAGAAGAATGGACCTTAACCCGTTATCTAGGTACCCAAAATAAACAGTTTTAATAACTTGTCAAAGCCAATCTTTTATTAACAACCCATTATTTATTCAACTAACTTTCCAACCTCAACCATAAACTCCAAACAATATTGTTTTCTTAGCAATTCAAATTTAAATTTAAATTCAAATTTTAACTTTCAAAGTTTTCTCAAAAATTTTCTAACTCCCTAAATTTTCGAAAAATTTCGCCAGTGTCTCCTTTGCGCGGCTAGCTCGATACGACTACAAAAATGGCACCACGGCCCCTAGATCTCAAAAAGAAAAGAAAAAGCCAAGCGGCTAGACAAGAAAATCACCAAATTTCATATAGAAATTGAAATACATACCTTTTGTCGAGCAATTAAATTATCTTTGAAATCAAAATCCCAATTCCATTTCCCTGTACACACCTGTACATTCTGATATTCATAATATCCAATTAAAACATTCAAATATCATTTTATACATTTCATGACAAAAATTTCAATACTCACTTCTTATACCATTTTTACTTCATTGTTGAATTTATATATCCATTTTCATTCAATCTTACATTTTCAATCTTATTTGAATTCAATTTACCATTTCAATTCTATTTGGATTCAATTTACCTTCTGAATATTGAATTTTATCAATTATCTTTCATTCACAACTGATTCTTCTTGCTATTTTAAATTAGTTTCTTTTACTAATTAATTACAAGTTCTAATTAATTTTATCTCAAACCATTTCTTTTTCACCTTTATCATCTTTAGTTCACTACGAACTAATTTTATAACTTCATTTTATTTCACACAATTCAAATTGGTTCTCAATATTCAGTTCCAATCCTAATTTTAATCTTTTGTTCATTCCCAAACACAATTCAATTCTCTATTTTGGTTTATAACCACTTATATTTAAACTGGATTTCAAATCCCTTATGAATTCAATTTACCTTCTATTTATAATTATTGAATTCAATTCGTTTCAATCCATATCTAAATTTATCATACCTTCTATTTGTTTCAGCTACTAATTTTATTTCAATACTCTGCTTTACAAATCAAATTCAATTCCAATTCAATTCTATTTGCTTACAAATTCGAAATGAATTTCAACATTCAATTCACTTTTATTTACTTGTAATTGCAAATTTATTTATTCATTCACAATTTATTTTCCATCTTAATAAATTTTATTCCAAACATTTAGTCTATAAGACTTCTCAAATTCACATTTATTCAAATTAACTCAAATTTTTAATTTCAACTTCATTTTGAATCCACATCATCATTTTATTCGACTAAAATTTTCAATCTCAATTCTTTTATTAAATTTTCATTTTTAATTGCACTTGAATTAAATTTTTCTTTCCAGCTTATTTTGTTTCCATAGTTACCTTTTTCTAACTTCTCTTTAGGTTGGATTTTATTTTAACAACTTCAAACTTTACAAGTTATCAAACTTAATGATATTCCATAACTATTTTATATAACATTCCAGAGTCTTTTCAACCTTTCAAAATTCATTTTTGAAATCAATTCGAATTATTCTTTGAATTCCAAAAATCCAAACCGGTTTTGCAACAACTTTCATTTAAAACAATTTGACCGCAATTCGTCTTTTGAAACCCGAAAATGAACACCGATGATGTCGCGATCATCATCGGAATTATTTTCCAGTGACCGAAAAGAGTTTAGAGCTTTTTATCCCTTAAAACAATTCCAAAAACTTCTTTGGAATTCTATTTCTAATTATAAATCACATTTATAATTTACATTCTTAAATTTCATTTGTATATGGATTTTATTTCTCCGCTTTAAGTTATGTTTTCAATTTCTTATTCAACTTCAATGATAATAATTTAATATTATCACTTCCTAACAACCAAGCAACCATATTCTATAATAATTTACAAAAATTATTTCTTTTATATTCAAAATAGTTTTGGATAAAGTTATTTCATTTACCCTACTTTTAAAACAATATCGTGTCGAATTTGTTCTGTACAAGTGTTTAGAGATCCCTATCGATAGAGTTGTACGGACTATACCGACCAGAATCCATATACCACTCAGCAAACCAATCATCGCAGTATAAAACAATTTTATATTCACTAACAAATACGCACTCCTATCTATTATTACACTCAAACTCATTCTAGAGTACTACTGACTCTATCTCTAATGAGTAACACCGAACAGAGCCAAGGTTGTCTCTTAACCAAATTCTCTGATACCAAATTTGTAACGACCCGATTTTTTGACTTTCGAAAATCGACATTAATACGTCCACTGTATCAAATGCCGCACAGTCGAATGCCCGAAAACCGAACCGTTAGGGTTTAAAGAAGAAGAGGTAGAAGAAGAAACAAAATCAATAACAGAATCTCACATTTTGCAGTGGCCAACATATAATAGATAAGTAGTTATCTTTTAAAAGAATCACTATATCAGTTATTACATTACATCACATTACATTACATTATCAGAGTTTACAACAACAAACAGCGGAAAAGAAATACTATATACTAGTTGATACGCCACGCCATCCCGCTTGCCTCCAGATCTCTACAGCAACCCCTGAATTCCAAAATGACCTGATAACCTGACTCTAGACTGCCCGTGTGGAAATTTGGTGGGCACCTAGAGTTTAGAAAGGGAATAATAAACTCCAGGTTAGTCATGAGACTTGTGTGAGATCTTAAAACAGTTATTCTTTTACAAAAGAAAACAAAGGAATTTAAAAGAAATACGTTATGCTTTTTGAAAATGAAACTACCATAAGGCCTCCCGCCACACACACAATGCAAACGCAGAATTGGAGGAGATTTCTCCTTATGATAGTCAAACATGCTTAATATGCAAAATCCTTCCAGTATTATTACTAGTGCATATTGCTGAAAACATTTCGAAGGTATAATATAAATCTTAGCCAGCATAGGACAATTATCGTATGCCTACTATAGCTACCATCTAAACAAGGGGGCGCCACCATAAGTAAATGGTAGGTTCTACAACTAAAACCGTACAAGGCACGTATTATTTCTTTGGATTTCCATCAAATGGTCAGGCTAAGGAACTTCCTACTGCCACATGGGTACGCCTCTGGCGGGACGTCCCGAGAACCTAACCAGATCTCTGCCAATACAAGGCCGGGTTACCTTTGCAAAAATAGGTAAGTACTGACACGAGTATGTCATCCCCCGGTTGTAAACAACCTTTATCCGAGGATCCTCAATACCAACAACCACAAAGTAATAAATTTGCAAAAACAACATAGGTTAAGTATCTGGGCTCCATACCATGATACCACCTCTATCTAGAAGGAAATGAACATACCCTAAGGGGCGCTACCCCCTATAACCTTGCTGCATTATTCCTGTTTCGACCATTCCGAGGTGTGAGGTCCGACGAAGTCTCGTCCACAAAGCTATGCTTTTCATAAAAGCCATGCTTCGATCAAAAAATGATCAACAGCACCTCGTATGCGACATTACCAATTTGGGAATGTATCACTAGTAACCATCAACTACATAACCTCTGAGCTCGTACGTCTCAGAGAAGAGTGTTAAGCTAAGAGAATAAATTCTCCACCACCAACAGAAATGTATTTGATAGAAACCAGCTTTACATCTCAAAGTGTAACGTCAGACACACATCCATACAAGTCCGTTCCTGGATGGAATGGAACCGAAGGCACTTCAAAAGAAGCCCTTGCAATCCGGATATTCACTAATCACATCCGGAATCCCCATCACAAAGGATGATAAAATCTCTATACCGGAGCAATCCGGTGTAGAGACATTCGACAGGTAATCCTTTCGCTTTCGAAAATACCCAGTCTTCAACACCATCTTCAAATGCAATCCCATTTCATCGTATCATTATTCGGAATGGGTTTTATGACACAAGGTACTCTCCCGGCTAATCCGAATAATGAATGCTTATTTTAAAAATAAGTGTTACATTCAGATTCAACCAAATCACAACAATTTCACTTTGATCTTTTAAACAAAAAATCCATCACAATCACAAAGTTTCGGTGTGGGTTTCGAATATCCAGTTGGAATTCTACTCCCGATCGCATCGAAATTCAATTGCCGATTAAGGCCAACATTTATAGTCGGTTATCTAACTATCAAGCATCATTCACAATAGTCACTGGATTTCAAATAAATTTTCCCCCAATTATCATTATTTTCACTATATCTTTGCAAGATAAAATTTCACACTTCAATCCTTTGAAAATAAATTTCAAATCAATTTCCACATTTCAATCCTTTTTTGAAAACAAATTCAAAACACTCTTCTCATGCGGAATACATTTCCAAACATTTATTCATTTGCACTGAAAATATGCCGATTTCAAATATTTTAAAATAATATAAAAATACTTATTCAAAATATACTTGGAAACATTTAAAATAAACTATTTTAGAATATTTGCTTAAGTATTAGTTATGAAAAATATTATACTAATATTTCACATTAAAATTCAGGTCCAAAACTAATTTCAAAATAAAAATTTGTAGATAGAGTATAAATATTTAAATAACTATTTTCTAAATCAAATATCCATTTAATCTTTAAAATTATCCCTTATGTAGTTAATTTAATAAATTTTTTCTTTAAAGATTTAAAAACAATTTTCAAAACTAATTTCCCCAACAGTGTTATTTTAAAGCCAAATCTAATTTTATTCAAAAGCTATTTTAAAAAATATACTCGGCTTTCCAGGGAAGAATTCTTTTCCATTACAAAATGGTCCATTCAAATAAATTAATAAATCTTCTCGATTTATTTTTAGTTCACATTTCAAATCTGTAAATTCCTTTTCACACATAAAAATAAACCAATATTTATTTTTCAAACAATTTCCCTTTTCTTTACAAATTCCCGTTGTGAATTTACATTTCCAAATATCAACTGATATACGAATTTTAAATCGATTCCCAAATATCACCTTCAAACCAAATCAAATCCCAAATTTATTTCCAATTTATTTCAAACACAAAATCAAATTCCAATTTGATTTTCCAAATTAATTTTAAAATATCAAATTGATTTTCCAAGTTAGTTCCAAAACATCTAACCAAATTTCCAAATCGATTCCTAAGATTTATTCTAACTCCAAATTAGTTCCAAAATCGATTTCTAGAATTAATTTCAACTCCAAATTAAATTCCAAATTTAATTTCTAAATTTATTTCCTTTTGAAATAAATTTCTTTATCTCTTTCAAATATTTAAACTCCGTATCTTAAATAAATTCTTCAACTATTAAACAACATTCTCGAAATTCCTTTATTAAAAATATTTCCCATATAACGGTCTAAGATTTTCTACTTTAATTTCCAAAAAAAATCCAATTTCATATTTTTGGTATCCTACGATACCAAAAATATATTCGGCTAAATTTTAGCCTTCAATGGTTTCAATCACAAATAGTCACATACACAGATTATAAATAATCAACATTCAATATTGAACAAATCAAAATGTTTTGAGGAATCCATTTGTGTGACGCCCCACATCTATACCCACGCCAGCCAAGAACACTACGAAGTAATGCTGTCAACTAGCACGGAGAATAAGGCTATTGAGGAGCGACCATCCGTGTAATTGCTTTGTGCGAGCATCGATATGTCAGATAGTATAACATGCAATTCTTTTTAAGTGGAAATCTGACATGCCGACACAAACTCAAAGATATCACACGGTGGCTATAATATCTTCGGAAACAAATATAGAAATAAACATAACATAAATCAGTCACAGACAATTCATATCACAAAGGCGGAAATAGATATGAATATTACACTAGGAAGTGTACATCAGAGTAGTGGTCTAAAAAGATCCACAATATCACAAAAGAATAGTTACATGAACTACACAAAAGAATAAGTATACATTATGGAGTCTATATCTCGAATGTATACACCAAAATAAACTACTAATCTAAGTAGTTTGCCAAAAGTCAGAGAAATCAATCCCAAGAGAGAAGTCAAGCAGAAGCACCTGTAACATCTCGGTCTGACCCGAGTATTATTTAACAAGAAACTAATAAACGGATCAGTCTAACTATTGATATCAGATGTAACGATATAGAATAAGAGATATGACTAAACACATAATAATCACAATTCCAAGCTGTGATATATATAAGTAATTGAAAATCAACGAGAGATTAATCAATATCACCAAATCTACACAAGAATCAAAGAAATGCCATACTCCTTATTTCGTTCATCAAACCACAAATATTGACGATTTTATTAATGTCAATCACAAAAGTTAACGACACACAATTCATCAATGCACAAATATTGACAATAATATCAATGTCAATCACACAAGTCAATGACACACAAATTCACCAATGCACAAATATTGACAATAATATCAATGTCAATCACAAAAGTCAACGACACACAAATTCACCAATGCACAAATATTGACAATAATATCAATGTCAATCACAAAAGTCAACGACACACAAATTCCAGAATTCAATACGCGAAAACCAGAAATCACAAAAGTCAATGACGCACAAACTCACCAATGCACAAATATTGATAAAACTTATCAATGGAAATCACGAAAATTGGTGAAACACAAATTCTAGAAATCATCTCAAGAAATCCAGAAATCACAAGGGGAGAGGCCTATCACAAACGGGAGCATAAAGCCCACCAACACGTGTATCACAAACGGAACGCTAATTCCATGGTTGCTAACCATCACAAATTGAGCCGAAGCTCCACAAACGGCCCGAAGACCATGGGTTGCTACCCCACCAAATTGAGTCGAAACTCCACAAAACGGGGTTTAGTCTCCCTCGCAGACAAAGAGACATCGCACATTGCTAGTCTAAATCACAAAGATGATCGTCATGATCAACGGGAAGTGTCGATTACAGCAAGCTAGTAAATATATGAGCTTAGCATCATGTCCCATAACCACTAGCCTAACTTAAATATTTACGAACAAATTGTAGATCTCCACTAGAAAATTGTCACAAGAGTTTCAATCGAACAACTCCAAGAATTAACCAACAAAGTGAACGCAAGCGTATCATACCACTTGTTTTACTAAGTCGTTTAATTAGATTTCTCATATGAGTGAGGTAAAGGTTTATATATACAAATAGATTGGAAAACGGTTTTATAAACGAATTTGGTATTAAAATAGTATTGAAATTGTTTGAGAAAGGAGTTTTGATATTTACTACTAGTATAGAAAACCTTTATATTTTTAAAGTGACAAAACGCAAAGAAGATTGTAGGAACAATCAATCACTAAAATTCACATACGAAGATGTGAATAAAAATCCAACGAAACCGATAAAGAATCCATCAAAATGGATACTCAAAAATCCCTAAAAAGGAGTCATCAAAGTCATAACAAATGATAACAAGACAGAGGAAACAACACGAATCGATTAAAGTTGGAAACCACACAAAATAGGAGAAATAGGCAAAATAACATCAGGTCGGTCGGCCGGCCTCAGGGCTCGGTCGACCGGACCTTGCTTTGAAAAACCTCTCGGGCATCAGGTCGGTCGACCGAGCCAGGGGGTCGGTCGGTCGAACCAGAAATAGAGAAGTGCATAGCACATTTGGAAGCAGGTCGGTCGACCGGCTATAGAGCTCGGTCGGCCGGACCTGTTTCCAGCCTCTTCCCTGCCTATTACAAATGAGGTTCAATCTTGACCAAATTGCATTATCTCGAGCAACGGCGCTAAGGGATTATGCCAATCGACTACCCGGCCCTATAAGCTCTTCGATGCATCTCCAAAAACATGATCAAAGATCAAAGCTATGATTTTTAAGGAATTGAACCCAAAACACTAAAAATTGGAATATTCACCAAATCAATCCAAACCAAAAGAAAATGCACACAAATAAGTGTTAGGAATTCATACCTAACAATCGAAGATAAATATAAGCATAGATGTGAGATAAAAATCTCACCTTTTCACAAAATCAAACAAGAAGAAGCTTGAAAGTAAATGGAGAATCAACCTCTCTTCAACACAACCCAATTGAGCTTGAATCTAAGCTCAAAAACAAGAACATTCCCAAAATTAGGTTTAGGAATTTCTGAAATTGGTAAGAGAATAAGTTGGAGAAGATGAAGAGAATGCTTACCAATGGGTTCTCTTGAATTTGGAGCTAGGAATTTGAAGTTGCAAAAAGGAACTAGGGTTTTGGAGTTTTAATTTCCAATCTCACCCACCATTAATGCCTTAGAACTAAAAAGAGAAGAGAATGAGGGTGAGTGGGGAAGAGTGGCTCAGATTTGATCATAAGTTAACATAGGGCTGAGCCCAAAACCAAACCCAAAGTGAAAAGTAGCAAAAATCAACTTTCTCCAAACATATCGAAGCTTATACTCAAAAAGGTCGCAAACGGCATTTTAAACTCAATGGGAGTGGTCCCGAGTCCTAATTCGACCGTATGCAAAAGTAGCTTTTCGGACTAAAATCCGACTAATGATAGAATATTTAAATAAAGTATTTAAATATAAAATCGATAAATATGCAGGTTGTTACAGACTCCCCTCCTTAAAGAAATTGCGTCCTCGTAATATTTTAAGAAGAAGATATATAGTAACAACCATAAAAGCATATTCAATACAAAAGAAGTTTGAAATAAGAAGTTCACCTCAAAGAGCACAAGAAAGTAAGTCCGGATGTGTTCGCTCGATGTACTCTCTTGATTCCCAAGAACAATCCTTAGGATTTGAAGACCATTGAACTTTAACAAGCGGAACATCTTTATTTCGAAGTCCTTTGACCTCCGAAGCAACAATTCGAATAGGATGCTGCTCATAAGTTAAATTAGGCGAAACTTCAATCTCTTCCACAACATCGGGCTCAAGAATAGAATCGGAATCTCGAAGGCATTTCCGTAATTGAGAAACGTGAAACACGTCATGAATAGCAGAAAATTGAGCCGGTAATAAAAGGCGATAAGCCATGCAACCAATACGTTCAGTGATAGGAAATGGCCCAATATATCGAGGCGCTAGTTTTCCCGATCGACTGAATCGCACAACACCCTTCATAGGCGAAACACGAACAAACACGAGATCTCCCACAGAAAATTATAATTTCCTTCTCCGGTTATCGGCATAGGATTTTTGTCTACTCTGGGCTTCTTTCATCCTATGACGAATAAGGTCAATCTTTTCTGTGGAATCACGAATAAAATCTGGACCTAAAACCAGCTTCTCACCGGTCTCAAGCCAACAAGAAGGAGATCGGCATGGCCTTCCGTAGAGTGCCTCAAAAGGTGCCATACCAATACTAGATTGGAAGCTATTATTATAGGAAAATTCAACAAGTGAAATACGATCTTCCCAACTTCCACCAAAATCAAGCACACAAGAACGAAGAAGATCTTCAAGAGTTTGATTCACACACTCAGTTTGTCCATCGGACTGGGGATGATAAGCGGTGCTAAAATTAAGCTTCGTTCCCAAAGCTTTTTGAAGACTCTTCCAAAATCCACTAGTAAACAATGGATCATGATCGCTAACAATAGAAGCAGGAACCCCATGCAATTTAACAATCTCTTTGATAAAGATCTTGGCCAAAAGAGGAACGGTTCGGTTAGACCGTACGGGAATAAAATGGGCGGATTTAGTAAGTCTATCAACAATCACCCATAAGCTATCATGACCCGAACGAGAACGGGGAAGGCCATCTATAAAATCCATGGAAATATTGTCCCACTTCCAAATTGGAATTTCTAAAGGTTGCAATAACCCACCGGGCCTTTGATGTTCGGCCTTAACGAGTTGGCAAGTCATGCAACGCTTAACGAAGTTAGCGATGTCAAGTTTCATTCCCTCCCAATAATAAAGTCGATTCATATCCGCGTACATTTTACTATTACCGGGATGAATGGTAAATTTAGAATAATGGGAATCTTCCAAAATATCCTTACGAAGATCACCAATATTTGGCACGATAAGTCTACCAAATTTTCGAAGGCCGCCACGAGAATCGATATCAAAGTCCTTCAAACCTTCAATATCAATCTTATCCTTAATATTTTGGCCAAGAAGAGCCAATTCGGGATCTAGCCTTTGAGCTTCAAGAATGCGGTCCAAAAGAGAAGGATGAGCCTCAAGGCTACATAAAACAAATGATGAGCATAAATCGGATACGCGGTCTCGAATCTCACAAGTGGATAAGATCTCGAGATCGTTCCATTCGGATATCATCATAGAAACAACAGCTTGTTGTTTACGGCTAAGAGCATCGGCGACACGATTACCCTTACCGGGTGTATAAAGAATATCGAGATCATAAGGAGCAAGGAACTCGAGCCAACGTTGTTGACGCAAATTAAGTTCCTTTTGAGAAAATAAATATTTCAAAGACTTATGATCCGTGTAAAGAACAAATTTCTCTCCTAAAAGATAATGACGCCAAATCCGAAGAGCGAAAACAAAAGCCGTGAGTTCTAAATCATGAGTGGCATATCTAGTCTCAGCTGGCTTCAATTGCCTAGAAGCGTAAGCAATAACACGTTCTTTTTGCATAATAATGGCACCCAAACCAACGCGATTAGCATCGGTATAAACAACGAAATCTTGATTCCCCTCGGGAATAACAAGAATAGGAGCATCAGAAAGGAGTTCTTTTAATTTCTGAAAAGAAGCTTCACATTTGTCCGACCAAATGTATTTAACACCTTTCTTAGTCAAGCTAGTGAGAGGCACGGCAATCTTAGAAAAGTCTTTGATAAAACGACGGTAATAGCCCGCCAACCCGAGAAAACTACGAATCTCTGTCACACTCTCCGGTCTCTTCCAATCTTGAATCGCTTCAATCTTTGAAGGATCCACGGAAATTCCGGATTTGGAAATAATATGACCGAGAAACTTCACACGAGATTGCCAAAAGTGGCATTTATAAAATTTTGCCCTTGATTGATTACTCCTAAGAGTTTCCAACACAATCCGAAGATGCTTTTCATGCTCCTCCTCGGTTTTAGAATACACAAGAATATCATCAATAAAGATGAGAACAAATCGATCGAGGAAGTCTTTAAAAACTCGATTCATTAAGCCAACGAATTAAGCCGGGGCATTCGTTAACCCAAATGGCATAACAAGCCATTCATAAGATCCATACCGAGTACGGAACGATGTCAAAGGAATGCTATCCTCTGCAATACGAAGCTGATGAAAACCGGTAGCCAAGTCCAATTGTGAAAAGACTCTAGCACCACTAAGTTGGTCAAATAAATCATCAATCCGAGGTAAAGGATATTTATTTTTGATAGTAAGATCATTAAGCTTGCGGTAGTCAACGCAAAGCCTAAGTGTTCCATCGGATTTCTTCACAAAAATAGCTGAAGCTCCCCAAGGCGAGGAACAAGAGCGAATAAATTGCTTCGTCTCCAATTCAGATAATTGTTTACGCATCTCCTCGTTTTCTTTATTGGACATACGATACGGAGGACGAGTGATAGATTGGGCTCCAGGAATAATAATAATTCTGAACTCAATTGCCTGCTTAGGTGGTAATCCTAAAACGGGTTCGAATATGTCGGAAAATTCACGAACGACGTGAATAAGAGAAATAATATCACCTTCATCATCATCATCGTCATCACGAGGATTTAAAGAATATAAAGATGCGACCAAGCTGGAAACTGAATCTTGAAGATTAATAGAATCTGCTTAACAGATTGAGGATGTCAAAGATGAATAGTTCGCTCAGGACATAGGATATGAGCTTCATAACGGTTAAGCCAATCCATTCCCAAAATCATTCCAAAGCCTAAATAACGCATGACATGCAAATCGGCTAGGAAAGGAAAATCACACAAAATAATCTCGACATCTTTACACAATAAACTGATTGTTGCAGATCCACCAACCGGATTCGCAATTCTCAAAGAAGTCATTAAACACAAAACATCCAACGAAAAAGTATCAACAAGTTCTTTTGATATAAAAGAATGGGACGCACCCGTATCAAAAAGAACTCGAATAGGATGGTCACGAAATAAAATAATTCCATCCAGAATAGAATGAGAAATACCTTGGCCACGAGATGTGTGGCCAGGGGCTTGAGCAACATTAAGCTTTCCCTCCTTCTTGCCTTGAAGTTTGGGGCATGAAGATATAACATGACCGGGAACTTTGCAGTAGCGACAAGAGAGAGACTTTGGGCACTTGTTCGCATAATGGTCCTTCGAACCACAATTATAGCATTCCCCATGGCCAAAGGAAGAAGTCTTTGCCACGGAGGTTGCTTACTTCCCTTTCTTATTGGGATAAGGTCCTTTGAATTTATTTCGCCTCTACTTGTTGTTCAAGTTTGGTTTGAAACCCACCACTTCAACATCATTCTCCCTATCCGCCTCTTCAAGATGAAGAGCGATATCAACGAGTTGGTCGAAAGAAACTTCTAATTTTAGAAGTAATGGCTTCTAGAGATTTTTGTTTAAGCCATAGACGAACCTCTGGTTCTTCTTAAAAGGGTTGTTGATGTATTCAACCCTATATTTGGAAAGCGAATCGAAGGAGGCGACGTAATCAGTCGAGGACTCACCTTGAACAAGGTCTATAAATCGTCGAGCCAATGTCACTTTCTCAGCTTCTGGTACAAATTTCAACTCGAAGCGTTCTCGGAATTTCTCCCAGGAGAGATCCGCTTCATTAATCTCAGAAATAAGAAGCTCGTACCAGTCCAATGCTCTTTCCCAGAGCATACTAGAGGCCACCTGAACTCGGTGAATGTCAATAAGATTTGTGCGAGAAAAGATTCGATCGCATGACCTTAGCCAAGCCTGTACTTCAATAACAGTTTCGGAACCTTTGAATGGCTCCCCACCCAAATTAGTGTAATCGCTACACAAGCGTGCAAATCCCGACTTTGGGTGAGTAGGTTCCGGGTTAGCTCCAGCTGCTTGAACATTCGTCACTAAATCAAGAAGCTGTTGAGCAGTCATAAAAACTCCATCTTGGGGTGGAACACTAGATGGTCCAGCTCTGGGATGGCCTGGTCTAGACATTCCTCTTCCTTAGAAAGAAAGAAGAGCAAGAAGAAGATTATTCACCAAATTGAATATCAAGCAATCTTGATAGATAAACAAGGAATCATAAGGAAAATAGGATGAATCGGTACGAAGACTCGAATTAAATCCTAAAGCACGACTCCTAAGATGGACTTAGGACGATGATCCTTGTTATAATATTCCATATTGTTCCGAAGTTTGGCTCTGATACCAAACTGTGACGCCCCACCTCTATACCCACGCTAGCCAAGAACACTACGAAGTAATGCTGTCAACTAGCACGGAGAATAAGGCTGTTGAGGAGCGACCATCCGTGTAATTGCTTTGTGCGAGCATCGATATGTCAGATAGTATAACATGCAATTCTTTTTAAGTGGAAATCTGACATGCCGACACAAACTCAAAGATATCACACGGTGGCTATAAGAAATAAACATAACATAAATCAGTCACAGACAATTCATATCACAAAGGCGGAAATAGATATGAATATTACACTAGGAAGTGTACATCAGAGTAGTGGTCTAAAAAGATCCACAATATCACAAAAGAATAGTTACATGAACTACACAAAAGAATAAGTATACATTATGGAGTCTATATCTCGAATGTATACACCAAAATAAACTACTAATCTAAGTAGTTTGCCAAAAGTCAGAGAAATCAATCCCAAGAGAGAAGTCAAGCAGAAGCACCTGTAACATCTCGGTCTGACCCGAGTATTATTTAACAAGAAACTAATAAACGGATCAGTCTAACTATTGATATCAGATGTAACGATATAAAATAAGAGATATGACTAAACACATAATAATCACAATTCCAAGCTGTGATATATATAAGTAATTGAAAATCAACGAGAGATTAATCAATATCACCAAATCTACACAAGAATCAAAGAAATGTCATACTCCTTATTTTGTTCATCAAACCACAAATATTGACGATTTTATTAATGTCAATCACAAAAGTCAACAACACACAAATTCACCAATGCACAAATATTGACAATAATATCAATGTCAATCACACAAGTCAACGACACACAAATTCACCAATGCACAAATATTGACAATAATATCAATGTGAATCACAAAAGTCAACGACACACAAATTCACCAATGCACAAATATTGACAATAATATCAATGTCAATCACAAAAGTCAATGACACACAAATTCCAGAATTCAATACGCGAAAACCAGAAATCACAAAAGTCAATGACGCACAAATTCACCAATGCACAAATATTGATAAAACTTATCAATGGAAATCATGAAAATTGGTGAAACACAAATTCTAGAAATCATCTCAAGAAATCCAGAAATCACAAAGGGGGGAGGCCTATCACAAACGGGAGCATAAAGCCTACCAACACGTGTATCACAAACGAAACGCTAATTCCATGGTTGCTAACCGTCACAAATTGAGCCGAAGCTCCACAAACGGCCCGAAGACCATGGGTTGCTACCCCACCAAATTGAGTCGAAACTCCACAAAACGGGGTTTAGTCTCCCTCGCAGACAAAGGGACATCGCACATTGCTAGTCTAAATCACAAAGATGATCGTCATGGTCAACGGGAAGTGTCGATTACAGTAAGCTAGTAAATATATGAGCTTAGCATCATGTCCCATAACCACTAGCTTAACTTAAATATTTATGAACAAATTGTAGATCTCCACTAGAAAATTGTCACAAGAGTTTCAATCGAACAAGTCCAAGAATTAACCAACAAAGTGAACGCAAGCGTTTCATACCACTTGTTTTACTAAGTCGTTTAATTCGATTTCTCATAAGAGTGAGGTAAAGGTTTATATATACTAATAGATTGGAAAACGGTTTTATGAACGAATTTGGTATTAAAATAGTATTGAAATCGTTTGAGAAAAGAGTTTTGATATTTACTACTAGTATAGAAAACCTTTATATTTTTAAAGTGACAAAACACAAAGAAGATTGTAGGAACAATCAATCACTAAAATTCACATACGAAGATGTGAATAAAAATCCAACGAAACCGATAAAGAATCCATCAAAATGGATACTCAAAAATCCCTAAAAAGGAGTCATCAAAGTCATAATAAATGATAACAAGACATAGGAAACAACACGAATCGATTATAGTTGGAAACCACAAAAAATAGGCGAAATAGGTAAAATAACATCAGGTCGGTCGGCCGGCCTCAGGGCTCGGTCGACCGGACCTTGCTTTGAAAAACCTCTCGGGCATCAGGTCGGTCGACCGAGCCAGGGGGGTCGGTCGGCCGAACCAGAAACAGAGAAGTGCATAGCACATTTGGAAGCAGGTTGGTCGACCGGCTATAGAGCTCGGTCGGCCGGACCTGTTTCCAGCCTCTTCCCTGCCTATAGAGCAGGTTCAATCTTGACCAAATTGCATTCTCTCGAGCAACGGCGCTAAGGGATTATGCCAATCGACTACCCGGCCCTATAAGCTCTTCGATGCTTCTCCAAAAACATGATCAAAGATCAAAGCTATGATTTTTAAGGAATTGAACCCAAAACACTAAAAATTGGAATATTCACCAAATCAATCCAAACCAAAAGCAAATGCACACGAATAAGTGTTAGGAATTCATACCTAACAATGGAAGATAAATATAAGCATAGATGTGAGATAAAAATCTCACCTTTTCACAAAATCAAACAAGAAGAAGCTTGAAAGTAAATGGAGATTCAACCTCTCTTCAACACAACCCAATTGAGCTTGAATCTAAGCTCAAAAACAAGAACATTCCCAAAATTAGGTTTAGGAATTTCTGAAATTGGTAAGAGAATAAGTTGGAGAAGATGAAGAGAATGCTTACCAGTGGGTTCTCTTGAATTTGGAGCTAGGAATTTAAAGTTGCAAAAAGGAACTAGGGTTTTGGAGTTTTAATTTCTAATCTCACCCACCATTAATGCCTTAGAACTGAAAAGAGAAGAGAATGAGGGTGAGTGGGGAAGAGTGGCTCAGATTTGAGCTTAAGTTAACATAGGGCTGAGCCCAAAACCAAACCCAAAGTGAAAAGTAGCAAAAATCAACTTTCTCCAAACATATCGAAGCTTATACTCAAAAAGGTCGCAAACGGCATTTAAACTCAATGGGAGTTGTCCCGAGTCCTAATTCGACCGTATGCAAAAAGTAGCTTTTCAGACTAAAATCCGACTAACGATAGAATATTTAAATAAAATATTTAAATATAAAATCGATAAATATCCGGGTTGTTACAATTTGGATCCCTCCAACCTGTTTTCCTTGCATCCACAGACATTATCACAACAATTAAATATCCATTCCACTTCGAGGTGGAATATCGCGGTTTATGGGATATATAAAATATTATCCGCTATTATGCGGCGCAAATAGGGTCTCATCTACTCCAATGGGAAGGTATATATCCAAATACCAATCAATATATCATATATCATCCAAACAATCATCAATCATCATATAATAAATTATTTCTCACTTATATAAAAATATCAGTGAGTCAGAAAGAGTGAGTTGTACTCACATTGCGTCCAATAACAGTTTCAGTGTTTTATTCTGGATAAAATTAAAAGACCGTTTAATTTTACCCAAAATTCACACTAGCTCCAATCAAGTCCAATCTAGCTCCATCGCATAGTATTCGCGATTACGAACCCAACGCAATTTGTTTCATGTGAAACGGACCTCATAACAAAAGGTTATGATAAGTTTAAACGAATTAATGTATATATAATTTCCATTTCCATTTTTATTTTTATAACCTTTAATCCTGGCCGCTCATCCATCAATTCAAAATACAGGCTGTGTATCAACTTCTTCTTCATCAGGTCAATACGCGCACGCACGATGAACCCAAAGCCGTCTCTTTGCCACGAATTTATGCAATCGCCACCTTCACTTAAACCACGATCAGCTAGCACCCAACGAACGTGCTTCACGAACTCTACCTTCGGCTGGACTATGGGAAAACTCGGTTGCTTCATGGCTACAGAAATCGAGCACGATCGAGCTTTCTTTATGTGAGGTTTTTCATTGATTTACTTGACTATAAACGATCATAGCCGTATGGATTTCAAGCACTCACGATCCTCTACAAGTTTATAGTTGGAAGATTTCCAAAATGATTGAGGGATTGAGAGAGATTGAGGGAAGAAATTTCGAATTTTCAGGCCATTAACTGAAATGGTGGTGGCTAAACCTAGTTCCATTAGGGTTTCTGAAAAAAAGAAATAATTGAGGGCTTTTACAGAAATTTTGATGACACTTCATCCGGATTTTTTTCGAACTCGAAACGAAGCATGCCGCCTGACATTTATAATGTTTTACCCCTATTTCGAACGCAATGGAACAAATATCGGGAGCCAATTTGATCGTATTTGAAAGATAGGTTTACAAATCGACTAATTTAAATTTAAAATTCACTTAAACGATTTTCTATGTGTTTTAGATTGCCCCAGACAAACCGTAAATCCGATTGACACGAAATTTGAAATCTTACAATAATATAACATTACGGATCCAATGAAACCGATTTCGTCGAAATCTGATACTGTTTTAAAATTGGCTATTTTTACTCGTTGATTAAATATTAAAATATTCAATTTCTACAAATTAACTTTTAATTCGATTTTAAAAGTTCTCTAATATCATTTTAATTCAAATATGATTTAATCCAACTTTATAAATCATTTTCATTCACATTAAATCCAAATTCTAATTATTTTCACAGTTTCAAATATTAAATCAACAGTTTAATTATCTAATTAAATCTAGATATTCGAAATATAATCTATCCAGCTTCTATCATCTTCAATATTATCAATATAAATTTTCTAAGCCATCAAATTATTTTTAACAGGCTCAAAATTGGAGATTTACAATTTCACCCAAATTTCAATAATTAAATTCAATAATTAAATTCCCAAATTCATCCTCATATTTGAAATTCAAGTTAAACTATCATTCAAACATTTAAAATTAATTAAATATTTCAATTTCAAATGTTAAAATTTTTGGGTCGTCACAAATGTCATTCAATTAAATGTTACCATAACTTTACATTCCGGTAAACAAATTGTTAATCAAGTCATTAATCCAAACGATTTATCGAAAACTTCTCTCGACATTTCTAAGGCAACAAACAAATCAAAACAGAACGTGGGGCCAATCGTCGAATCGAATGCCAATCAGAATTCTTCTACTCAAGTGGACGTGCCTACTAAATGTCACATCCTACTTCCACATCGTCTTCGATGCAAGAAACACTCGGACCAAATGGAAAAATGTTGGAAATTTTTAAACAAGTGAAAGTTAACATCCCACTTCTTGACATCGTTAAGCACGTCCCCACTTGCGTGAAATTTCTTAAGGACTTGTGCACCCAAAGCGACACACTTAAGTGCCTAAAAAGATCTTCTTAGCTGCCAGTTTGAGTGAAGTTTTGCCCCAATCCACGCCCATTAAATACAAAGATCCTGGCTTCCCTTCGATTTCATGTATAAATAGAGACAAGACGATTAACAAATGCTTGATAGGCTTTGGTACGATTGTCAATTTGATTCCATATTCCGTGTACGAAGAATTAGGCTTAGGAGAGCTCCCACAAAGTTCACGCTTTAATTCGCCGATCGCTCCGTTAAGAAGCCCGTGAGAGAAATCGAGGCATTTGCGTAGAGCAATTCATATTCCCCATTGATTTTATTATTCTTGAAGTACAACCCGTGACAAATCCTACGAGTCAAATGCCATTGATTTTAGGACGACCATTATTAGCCACCTCAAATGCCTTAATCAATTGTCAGAATGGTTTGATGAAAATCTCTTTTAGTAAAATAACTTTAGATCTAAACATTTTCAATCTTAAAGGCCAGTCAAATGAACCTCGCAACCAAACGTTGGAAATTGGTTCCATTCACGAAAATTTCGAAAACGAAACACTTGACCTTAATGATGAACGTGAAGCTAAGTACGAAAAATTATTTCATGAAATACCCAATGATATTGAATACACTCTTCGTTTTGAATCGCTTCCAGTTGAGTCCGAATCTCAACCTAATTCTTTGATCGAGAAACCCCTGAAGTTGGACCTCAAACCACTTCCCGATCGCCTTAAGTACGCATATGTAGGTGATAAAGAAACGTTTCCCATCATAATTTCCGCAACTCTATCTCTTGATCAAGAAACCTCGTTACTTTCTATTCTTTCAAAAAACAGAGAAGCAATTGGGTGGTCCATTACTGATATTAAGGGAATTAGCCCTGCTATTTTCCAACATTGCATTCACTTAATTGACGATGCCAAACCCACTCCTTATGCACCATGGAGGTTTAAACCAAAAATGAAAGATGCGGTTCGCGAAAAATTCTTAAGCTCCTCGATAATGTATCATATACCCCATTTCTGATAGCCCATGGGTTAGCCCAAATCATGTCCTGCCTAAAAAGCCTGGACTTACTGTTATAACAAACAACGCTGACGAACTCATTCCTACTCGGACTCAAACTGGTTGGCGTGTTTGCATGGATTATCGAAAATTAAATGTTGCAACATGAAAAGATCACTTCCCTCTTCCTTCCATTGACCAAATGCTCGAATGTTTAGCCGGCCATGAATTCTACTGCTTCCTTGATGGTTATTCCGGCTATAACAAAATTTCAATCACTCCCGAAAATCAAGAGAAAACGACTTTCACGTGTCCATTCGATAACTTTGCTTATCGACGTATGCCATTCGGACTTTGTAATGCTCCTGCTACTTTCCAACGATGCATGGCTGGCATCTCTTCTGACATGGTTGAATGCTTTTTTTGAAGTTTTATAGATTATTTATCTATCTTTGGCGATTCATTTTCCCAATGTTTACATCATCTTGAGTTGGTTCTAAATGGATATAAAGAAAAACATTTTACTTTGAGTTGGTAAAAATGCAACTCTATGGTCAAACAATGCATAGTCCTTGGACATAATATCTCAAATAAAGGCATTGAGGTCGATAAAGCGAAAGTTGATGTAATTGCAAACCTACCCATTCTAAAATATGTTAAGGACATTCGATCATTTCTAAGACATGCTGGATTTTATCAACGCTTTGTGAAAGAATTTAGCAAAACCACTTGTCCTTTGATGACTCCTCTCGAAAAAGATGTTCCATTCGATTTCAACTCCGAGTGTATCTCTTCTTTTGAATGTCTTAAAAACGAACTCATTTCAACTCCAATCATTTGCACACCCAATTGAAATCTCTCATTTGAAATAATGTGTGACGCTTCGAACTCTGCAATTGGTGCTATCTTAGGACAACGCATCAGCAAGATCCTTCACATTATTTACTACACTAGCATGACTCTGAACAATGCTCAACTTAACTACACAATCACTGAAAAAGAGCTTCTAACGGTAATTTTTACTCTCGAAAAATTTCGACAATATGTGATCGGGTCACACATTACCTTGTACACTGACCATTCTACGCTTCAATGTCTCTTCACTAAAAAGGAAGCTAAATCTTTCTTAATTCATTTGATCTTTTATTACAGGAGTTTGATCTTACAATCAGAGGCAAAAAAGGATCCAATGATTTCATAGCCGATAACTTATCTCATCTTTCGAACACACCATTTTCTTTGCCAATCAATGAAAACTTCCCCAATGAACAACTTCTTCAAATTTCTATCGATCCATGGTACGCTGATATAGTGAACTACTTAGTCACTAAAGAAACTCCATCATCTTGGTCGAAACAAGACAAATACACATGTCCCAAGTGAAATATTTCTATTGGGACGATCCATACTTATTCAAATATTGCCCTAACCAAATCATCCGATGTTGCATTTCGGATAATGAGATCAAGAGTGTTCATTTGTTTCGCCACAATCAAGCGAGTAGTGGACATTTTGCTCCTCGAAAAACTATGGAAAATGTGCTTCAGTGGGGTTTCTATTGGCCTTCTCTTTTCAAAGACTAATTTGAATTTAGTAAAACCTGCGATCGATGTCAAATGCTTGGATTAATTTCTCGATGAAATATGATGCCTCTAAACCCCATTATTACGATCGAAATTTTTGATGTTTGGGGTATCGACTTTATGGGACCATTTTCCAATTCTTTTAAAAACTTGTATATCCTTCTCGCTGTCGATTACGTCTTAAAATGTGTCGAAGCCGTTTCATGTAAAACCAACGACAATAGAATTATTGTGAAGTTTCTCAAAGAAAACATCTTTTCAAGGTTCAGCACACCTCACACAATAATCAATGATAATGAAATCCATTTTCGCAATCGATCTTTTGAAACATTAATAAAGAAATACTCGATAACCCACAAGTTATCCACTCCATATCATCCTCAAACTTGTGGGTTAGTTGAAGTTTCAAATCATCAAATAAAACAAATCTTAGAGAAAACTGTCAACAAAAGTCAGAAAGATTGGTCTCAGAAATTGACCGACGCGCTATAGGCTTAGCATATTGCTTTGAAAACTAACCTTGGGATGTCCCCATTTCATTTATTTTACGATAAAGCTTTCCATTTACCTGTTGAAATCGAACACAAAGCGTTGTAGGCAATAAAGAACTTAAACTTTGATATAGATAAAGCTGGCGAAAACTACAACTCAATGAACTAGAAGAACTTAGGAACGACGCGTATGGAAAAGAGAAAATTTACAAAGAAAAAACAAAAGTTTTAATGACAAGTCAATCCTAAGGAAAACATTTTCGCCTAACTAGAAAGTTCTTTTATATGACGCAAGACTTCATTCATTCCCTGGGAAACTTAAATCTAGATGGACCAGACCATTTGTGGTACGAACTATTTTCTCACATGGTGCCAAAGAAATAGAAAACCCCAGGGATGGATCGATTTTTAAAGTCAACGGTCATCATCTGAAGCCTTTCATAGAATTGCCCAGTAACCAAGAGGAGGAGCTCATGACTCTTCATGAGCTAAGCTACGTCTAGTAAGGATGTTAACCCTCTTTTGTAAATATATACATATTTTTCTCCGTTGCACTCATTATACCGTGCATTGACTGTGTGGACACAGTTAAATATTAAGTGTGGAGGGAGTCTCGTTTTCATTTTTTAAGTTTCATGGCATTTTCGAATTTTCATTTTCTTTTAACTAAAAATAATCTCAAAATTTGTAAATCTCAAAAACATTTTCTTTTTAACATTTTGATTTATTTATGAAGAAACACTATAGGATAAGCATAAGTTTTGGTTAATAAAATGAAATTTTAAAAAATTTATTTGTCTTAACAGAAATAAAAATAAAGTTTGATTACAAATAACAATGGTTTGACTAGTATATAGGAAGGTGCATATGTGTTAATTATGAAGTATATTGTAAATGAAAATATTTGTTTAAAAAAGTGGTAAATTTAAAGTAAAGGATATAACATTTTTATCTTCGAAGTTAAATGGTGCTATAATGATTTTGCAAAATCTCACTTTTAAAAAAAATGAAAAAAAACACAAGAACATATACAAGTAAAAAATTATATGTATTTATTTTTAACACCTAGAGTCATGTATTCACACTCGTCTGTTCACTCGCCATGCTCTGTACCCTTCTCATGTAAGCCTGAAAGGCAGTGCACGATCGGTATATTTGGCTTCGGTTTATCTGAGTTAGGTGTATGTATTTAAAAATTCTTTTTAATAATGCCTATAGTCGATAAATGTCACACTAGTGTGTTCACTCGCTGCGCTCTGTATTCTCCTCACATCAGTCTGTAAGGCAGTGCATGGGTAATATATCTGGCCTCAGTTTACCTGAGTTAGGCATATGCAAATATTATTAATATCAATAAAATTTTCAAATAAAAGAGAGTAAGCAATTAAAATCCAAGAATCATTTTAACTTGTTTGATTTGACTTGTTATTGGAAAGAAATGAAAATACCACTTTGATAAACTTTGATAATCAACTAAGGATCTATTTCATAGTTACATTATATTATCGATCAAAAAAATGAGTAAAATTATAGCCTATTTATTTCGCTAACTTCATTTTTATTGGAAATTTGGACGAGTAAATGACTTAAATTTTCAAGATAGTGACCCAAAACCTATATTTAACTTATTTGTATCAATTTAAAAGTAAATCCTTCATTGTAAATATTTTCAAAAACTTGCACTCATCTCTTTGTAAATAAATCTTGCATTTTGTTAATATTTTCACTTTGCATCGGGATTTTATAGGTAGTATAAGATGAAAACCCTCACGAGACAACACTAGTCCTATTGGAGACACCCAGAGATTTAACGGCTTGTTGCATACGCTCAATGCAACCATGCTCCTTACGAAAACGGATTTATCTTAGTTTTCCTTTATTGGAGGACAGATAAAAAGATAATGTAGGGGTATTTGATGTGCACGTAAATGTGCATATATTTGCATCCATATTTTATCTATTTTTTTAAATAAATGTCATATTTGGACATTTAAACATGTTTAAAACCAAAATTCAATTGCTTTCAAATCATCATATATTCATCTACATATAGGGCAAAATAGTCATTTGTGTGCACGTTAATTTGGAACTTTTACTTAGACATTTTTCATAAGTTTTATAGGAATTTGGATGCATATGGAAAGAGGGTTTTATGAAGACACATGCATGCACAAATGAATACAAAGGAAGGATAATTCAAATAATTCAAGCTCATGATTATGGAGGACCACCTACTACCTAAATCTACAATTAGAAGCTAATGGACAATTAAGTGGAGGCTAAATCTTCATGCATATTTAATGATAGATTAATTAGAGGCTAATGGTTACTTGAAGGCCATAATTCCTAAAGAGTATTTTGGGAAGCACGCTCAAAATTGAATTAGGGTTTTACGCATGTATAAATAGCCCTCTTATGTACATGTAAATATCTTCTTACCTTTCATTTTACTAAGGAAATTAAGCAAGCAAGTTGTAAGCTCAATGTTACATGAAATAAAAATGGCTTCCTAGCCTTTTTCTATTTTCTTTTCTACATGCTTTTATTTACTTTTATGCTCATTTTTTATGCTCTGTTTCATTTCACGTTCATAGTAGATTTACATTTATGCACTTAGTTTAGTTTATTTCCTTCTAGTAGTTAATCTTCTTATTCTTTGTTTATTTTTTACTTTATTTTATTTTCAATGTTGAAATCTCTATGTGTTTAAATGATACAACAAATGAGTGGCTAAATCCTTATAATTTAGGCATAACGAAGCTTTCTTTTATCATGCAAATTCAACATAATTTTCTATGTACGATCTCTTTTGTGCTTCATGAGAAAATGCATGTTTATGTTTGTTTGTGTTATATGTTGAATTTGATAGCCTACTTTTTCCATAACAAATAGGCCATGCTTATCTCATTAATCACAAATTGCCTATTCATCTAAATACGATCATGGCAATGAATTGAAGTTTTAATCAAAATTTGATGACCTATGTTACTAATTAATAGTACACAGATCATGCTTAAACTAAATTTTAGTTTCATTTTCTATGCCATGTTTCATGAGATTTGAAAAAGTTGGACTAGATTCGTATTTTAGTTCGATCGTTTGATTTGTGTTAAATAATAACTCAAATAGGCCATGCTTATGACAAATACATCACTAATCCTACTTAGATTAAAAAGAGATCATTTTTTATTTTATATTGATTTTTTGTGAAAAAATAAGAAAGTGGATTTGCCTCTAAATTGAATTTTAATCGCATTGTTTTTAATCTCAACATTTTCTTAATTTTCTAGTTTTTAAAACAATCTCCACTGTTAGTTAATTTTGATTGATTAGAAAATTTAAAGTCTTAAAAAGTTCGTATGGATCGACCCATGCCCGCCACGTACTAAAATTATACGCCGTGCGCTTGCGGTTACTTTAATTCAAAATTTATCGACGATTTTTTAAACCGATAAAAAATTCGTCGTTAAACAACTTGTAGTATAGCTTATAAATAGAAAGGATTAAAAAGCTAAGAATTTGAGAAGTTAGATCTCGGTGCTTTTGAATTTTTTTTCTAAAATTGTGATATAATAATAATAATTAGTACTATTTAAAAATATTTATTAATAGAAGTATTTCAAAGGGAATTAAATGGAAATAAATCATGTACTCCCCACTTCTGTCACTGGAAAATATTTTTAGTGATGACGGCTGCATCATCGACATTCATTTTCGAGTCTTAAAGTGGGGGAGGCCACTTAGTAGCTTTGCTATGCATTTCATTTGATAAACAAATTTTTCTTAAAATTTCAAAATATGATTTGATATATATAAAATATATGAGTATATATATTATTTTAAAATAATTTGAAATGAGCCCGGTATTTGAATTTTTAAGTTCTTGTTAATTAATGATTTTCAGTTGGAATAAGTGAATTTTTTTAATAGTTGGAAACTTCTAAAATGAGAAAGAAGAAATTAAAGCTAAGTGTTTAATGGTATATGAGAAGTTAAATTATAACTCTTAAATTTCAAGATAATGGAAATTTGAACATGTGAGAATTATTGAACATTCTTGTTAGCTAAAATGAACAAGTTAAATCTGTAAAACACTCAACTACGTTCTAAAAACATATATAAAACTTACCAGAAAGGTTTAAAATGTTGGCATGTTAAAAACCAAAATATAATAGAATATTATAAAATATGAATTTAAGTAATAAAAATGTTTCAAATTGGAATTGTGTTTAAAGAAATCTTTATAAAAATAAAAATTAAATTATGTTATAAGAAGTGTTATACACTTAGTTAATATTCTAAGACACATTAGATGAATAATTTGAGTAGTAAAAAGAAAATACTATTTAAATATGAGCTTAAGAGAAGGTAAACAAATAATAAATTAAATCATATCTTTGTAAATTGTTTGTAAAATAAAAAAATAATTTTTTTTGCAAAGGATGTTATAAGATTTAGTGTTGTGACTTTCTGATATAATTAATGTTTTAATAATATTATGTAAAAGTAGAGAAATCTATATAAAATGATTGTAAACTTAAGAAATGATTAATGAAATAAGAAAATTAAAATTTGAATTATGAATTATGAAATGAAATTTTACTTCTGTTAAGTTGAACGGAATGAATTAATGAAATAAGTTAATGAATTGAATTATAAGATGAAAGTAAACTTAAGGAAAGTTGAATGAATTTAATTGTGATAAACAATTTTTTTTTATTAATACGAATTTGAATTATAAAAGTAAATTTACATAAGTAAAGTTAATGATATGAATTAATGAAATCAACTAATGAGGTGAATCGATGAATTAATATGAATTTAAATTATGAAGTACTAACAAATATGAGTTGCATTCTATAAAATGTTTATAATAAACTTAACTGGATTTATGAAATGGTTTATAAATGATATTAGTATTAAATAGAATATACTAAGTAGTACTGAAATAAAATTTAACATAATAAAATTATATGAATTTTTTTATAAAATGGTTCGTAAGTGAATTTAGTATGAAGTTTGTTAAACAAAAAGTGAAATAATTGAAATATGAATAAATTAAATGTAAATGAAATATATTCAAATAAATCGGAAGTAAACCAATTAAATGTTAATAAAGAATTAATGTTAATAAGAATGACAGTGTATAAATTAAATTTTGACATTGGAAAATTTAAATTATGATAGTTATGAACTAAATGGATGAATATTAATTGTTGAATGGTTTCTTTTGTTGTAAATCATTGTAGTTACTACTTTTGATTGCATATGATTGTTATTGTTGTGTATTAGTGCTTGTGCTTATGGTTTGGATTCAGTATTCATGTTATATAGTCTATTAAACTCAAATATGTTTCTATATCTTTTATAAGTGACTAATATTTCAAATTTGAGTTGAGAAAGGTACAGCACCAAAATTGACATTTCATAATGGTTATAACCATTGCAGATCAAATTCCCAATAGTTATCACCGCTCGTAATAGGTAAATGATAAATTTTGCAAAACATTTTCCAACATTTATAACCGTTGGGAATTTCCTTATATGCAATCGTTGTAACCATTGAAAATTAGTTAATTCCAATGGTTATAACCATTGGGAATAAGAAAATTCCCAACGGTTATGACGGTTGGAAATAAGGAAATTCGCAACGGTTATAACCATCGGAATTAACTACTTTTCCAAAGGTTATAACCGTAGGAAATTCTTTACATGCATAGGTAAATACCAAATTACCAACACTTATAAGTGTTGTAAATTTAGTATAGCTGAACCATATCCCTTTCAGGATCTATAGTTAATCACATATTAGTTCATTCAATTATACAGATTTAAATTTGTAGCAACAACAAACATGAAACTAAATTTTAAAACTGTCATATCATCAAATTTTTTAAAAACACATCAAGCATACTAATTAGTTCATATCAAATTCTACAAATTTCATTATGACAACTTCAAATTTCACTACTATAAAATATTTTTAAGCTTCCAAACAACAAATGAGACACTCCGGCCAAACTACAAAACCACCGTCAACCAACTCAGATAATGTATAATGACCATATTGTAGCACATCAAAAAGTAGCTTGTCTGGATCGAGAACACACTACAACAAAAAAGGTCTTTTGCAGCATTTAAGAATTGCTATCAATATCATCCGCAGTGTTTCGAATAGCGATGTATTATGTGCCACTGCAGAAGAGCAAGAATATACCGCGGCATTTCTGAAATGTTGCTAAAAATGGATATTGAAGCTTTTATGAAACGCTGTAAAAATTGTTAGTGCAGCATTTTGTTAATGATGCGAATTTATTTAATAGCATTTTGAAGAACGCAGTCAAAAAACACGCTTCAACAGGTCATCAATATAGCATCAGTTATGTAACGCTGCAAATGCAGCGTTTTTTGCTTCGAATTATTGTTTTGCAGCATTTTTCTATTTTAGTTTGCTGCTCTTTAAAAACGCTGAGGAATATCAAAGTTTTGCTTCATTTTTTAGTTTACTGCAGCAGTTTTAAATCATTTATAGCTAATGTATTCAATAACAAACTGCTCAATTTATAACACAATAATGGATATAATGTGATATAATAAACAACTATATAGATTAAATATAATCAAAGTGACGCAGCTTATACTTAGGCTCGAACAGTTTAGATACCAAACTGTCGCAACCTATCCACGATCTTCCTTGCGAAATGATGATTTCGTGTCGATAAACCGATAGAACAATAAATTCTCAATTCCGTTGATCGTGATGATACCGGAATCTAGCTATCTCCAACCCGTTGATCTCGCAAGATACCGTGTTGAAAGATTGATGCAATACGATCTACAATTTCACAAGGGTTAGGTCAGCCACGACCTAAGGGAGGAGTTTTAGGTCATCTACGACCTAATGAGTCACGAGAAAAGAAGCCACGACTTAACCAAGTCTTAATTCGCTCGGTATCTTTAGGTCATCAACGACCTATAGCTACGAGAGATAACAAAGGGGCAGCACGAATTAACAGCCAACGACCTAACGGTCTGCCGCATTGTTGCTATATTGAAGACTTAAGCCGCTCAGAAGGTAGGGACGAGCTACGACCTATGTTGAACGACCTAACTCATAGGTCACCCGAAGAATTCCTGTTGCCTCTTCCTTAGGTCGTTCACACGACCTACCGACCTAGGATAAGTCGCTGAAGAGTTAAGCCGCTTGGAGTTTAGGTCGCGACCTTGTTTAGGTCGTTAAGTCGTATCATTTTAAGTCGTTAAGTCGTGTTATTTTTGAGTCGTGTACATGTTGTGTTTGTTAAGTCACTGTGTTGTGTATATATGTGTTGAATCGTTTGTACAAGGTCGTGTGAGGATGGTTTGAAGGTTGTCTTGTATTGGTTAGGTCATTATCGACCTTGGTTAGGTCGAAGGTCGCGGCTATGTAGGTCGAGCGTATACTAAGTCGTGTGGGTTGTAATCTGATAGGTCGTGTACGACCTATGTTAGGTCGAGGGGTGTGTTTCGTAGTGATGTGTTGAGTTGTAACACCTATAAATAGGCATGTTGGGTCATTTGTATTTTTTGGTTCTTTTGGAATAAAATTCTTGTTTGTTAGCTTTGTGCTTTCCTCTAAATTGGTAGTTGAGTGTAATCTCCTATCTCCACCTACGGTATTCGAGTGTGCTCGAATCAACGTACGTTGAAGCCAATTCGCGGAATCAAGTGCGCTTGATCAACGCTCGAAGAATTGTAGATCTCTCTTCACGGTATCGTGCGCCATCAACGTGTCAGAGATAGCTAGAATTCGGTATTTTCGAATCAACGAATTTGGGCCTTTCGGTATACTTCAATCCATCGATCTCCACTTTCACAGTTACATCTGTTTTTCTATATATCCGCTGCGTTAGTTTGGTATCAGAGCTAGACTTAGCCAATCATACCTAAGCCGAGTCTTGGAGCCATGTATTGTTGAAGTTTGTCGTTCATCGTGTTCATCGCAAAGTTGCAACAAGATTGGAGTGTTTAATCCCTATTCCTTTGGATCAAAGTGTGGAAATTGTTTGAAATTGCGCGGGAAAGTTTTGCGCGCCAAGGTGTTTGAAGTGTTTGAAACCGAGCCGAGCCAAGGAAGTGTAGAGCCAAGCTAAGCCTTAGGTCGTTCCATTCTTGTGCGAACTAAGTGCAAGGCCGAGAGTTGAAGTTTAAGTTGAAGATTGAAGTTTGTATTTGAGTTTTTTGAAGTATTTGTGATTTGTGTTGAAGATTATTTGATTCAATCATGCGGCCGAGAAGAGCTAACCGCCATTAGAATGTTGAAGCGTTGTATAGAAGAGTAGAAGCCGAGCAAATGGAACAACACATTAATGAGAAATTTGATGAAGGTATTGGGAAGTTAGAGAAATTGATGAATGACTTGAATCAAAGTCAAAGGAGAAGGTCGCCAGTCTTGAACCATGGAGGAAACAGAGTTTCGCCATCGGTTACGAAAGCGAGAAGGGTGTCGCCACAATCTTTTAGAGAAAGAAGAGAAACATCAATTTCATCGAGGAGAGATCACCATGACTATGGACATGAAGAGAGAAGAACTCCACGTGAGTTTGAGGATGAACCATATAGAGATGAAGAGAGACATAGTAGAAGGGACATGCGTGATCGAAGGGGTGATGGTGGTCGAGATCGATATAGACATACATTTTATTTTGATAAAGATGGTGATAGAGCTAGCATTCATTATCGAGTTCGAGACCTAGTATGAAATGTATATCGGGATGTTGAGGATGATCGACGTTGGGAGTCGGGTATGAAGATGGAAATTCCAGAATTCAAGGGTGGAATGGTAGCAGAAGAATTTTTGGATTGGTTGTCTAATGTTGAAGAGATCTTTGATTTCAAAGAGGTTCCAGAAAATCGTCGAGTGAAGTTGGTTGCTACTAGGTTGAGGGGGAGAGCTATGGCGTGGTGGCATCAAACCAAACTTACGCGAGAACGGATGGGGAAGTCGAAGATTGAATCATGGGAGAAGATGAAGAAACTAATGAAAGCTAAATTTTTACCTTACAATTATCAATCACTCATTTATCAGAGGTTGCAGAATCTGAGGCAAGGGACAAAGACTGTTAATGATTATGCTGACGAGTTTTATCAACTATTTGCTCGAAATGACATTATGGAGACAGAGGAACTATTGACTGCTAGGTTTGTTCGAGGGTTGAGGTTGCAGATTCAAGATATGGTGAATATGTTTGATCCTAGATCTGTAGCAGAAGCACATCAGAAAGCGTTGGCTTGGGAGAAGCAGGGAAGACGAGGAGGTGATGTGTTTCCAAATTCCAACAATCAAGTGAAGAGTGCTATTGGGAGCTCCAATGTTTCTAAAGCTGTCGGTAAACCAGTTGTGAATGAAGTTGCGAAGGCAAAAGTCAACAACAGTTTCAAATGTTGTAATTGCCAGGAGGTGGGTCACAAGAGTATTGAATGTCCAAAGCCGAAGAAACGAACTATGATTGCTGAAGCTGAAGGTGAGAATGTTGATGAGGTTATTCTAGTCCAGCTGAGGAGGAAGAACAAGATGTTGCATCGGGAGATGAAGGATGTAATCTGATGATGAGGAGGACTTGTTTAACACCGAAGCATGAAGAAGAGGCTAGTTGGTTGAGGAGTAACATCTTTCAGTCAACGTGCACTATTCTGGGGAAGGTTTGTAAATTTGTGATTGACGCAGGAAGTTGTGACAATATTATTTCTACCGAAGCCATGAGAAAGTTGAAGCTGAAAACGGAGAAGCATCCAAATCCTTACAAGTTAGCATGGCCAAGAAAAGGAAGAGAGGTGAAGGTGGACATGCGAGTTCAAGTTCCATTTTCTATTGGGAAGAAGTATAAAGACGAGATCTGGTGTGATGTTGTGGAGATGGATGTTTGTCACTTACTTTTGGGAAGACCATGGCAGTATGATCGAGCAGTGCAACATGACGGTCGGACCAATAGCTACAGCTTTATGTTTGAAGGTGTTAAGATCATTTTGGTTCCAAAGAAGAGACAACAAGGAGAGAGCAAATCAGAGGAAATTGAGGAGCTGAAGACTTTGTTGACTTTGAAGGAATTCATCGAAGAAGTAGAGGAGAGCCCAGAGGTATTTTTGTTGATTGGACGTGAAGCTACTGAATCTATTGAAATTCCTGAGGAAGTAAAGTCTGTAGTGGAAGAATTCAGTGATGTGTTTCCAAAGGATTTGCCAAAGGAGTTACCGCCTTTAAGGGATATTCAACATCAGATTGAACTTGTGCCAGGGTCAGTGTTACCTCACCGGCCACATTACCGGATGAGTCCCAAGGAGCATGAAGAACTAAGGAGGCAAGTAGAGGAGTTGTTAGAACACGGGCGTATTCAGGAGAGCTTGAGTCTATGTGTTGTGCCAGCCTTATTGGTACCGAAGAAGGATGAAACATGGAGAATGTGTACGGACAGTCGGGCTCTAAACAAGATCACTGTGAGATACAGATTTCCTATGCCAAGGTTTGATGATTTGATTGACCAGTTAAGTGGAGCTGTTGTGTTTTCGAAGATTGACTTGAAGAGTGGATACCATCAGATTCGTATTAGACAGGGTGATGAGTGGAAGACTGCTTTTAAAACGAGGTAAGGTTTGTACGAATGGCTGGTTATGCCGTTTGGCTTGTCAAATGCTCCGAGTACTTTTATGAGGGTGATGAACCAGATTTTCAGACCATTCATTGGGAAGTTTGTAGTAGTTTACTTTGATGATATTTTGATCTATAGTGGGAGTATGGAAAAGCATGTCCAGCATTTGCGTGAAGTATTATTGATTCTATGATAGGAGAAATTTTATGCTGCAAAGAAGAAGTGTGTGTTCATGACGCACAGAGTTTTGTTTCTGGGATATGTTCTGTCGAAGGAAGGCATTCAAGTGGATGAAAGTAAAGTAGAAGCTGTCAGGAGTTGGCCACAACCCAAGACAATTACTGAAGTGAGAAGCTTTCATAGGTTGGTTTCATTTTACCGAAGATTCATTCCACACTTTAGCAGTGTAATGGCACCTGTAACCGATTGCATGAAAGAAAAGAAGTTTGCATGGTCAGAGGAAGCAGGGGTTGCTTTTGAGGAGATCAAGTCACTATTGACGTCAGCGCCAATTCTAGTTTTACCAGATTTTCAGTTGTTGTTTGAGTTACATACTGATGCTTCGAAAGTTGGAATTGGTGGAGTTTTGAGTCAGAAAAGAAGACCAGTTGCTTATTTCAGTGAGAAATTGTCTGGAGCAAAGTTGAGATATATCACTTATGATGTGGAATTTTACACAATTGTTCAAGCTGTGAAGCACTGGAGACATTACTTTTTTCAGAAGGAGTTTGTTCTTTACACTGATCATGAGGCGTTGAAACATCTACAAGGACAGGACAAGATTTCAGCGAGACATGCTTCGTGGATAACATATCTACAACAGTTTACTTTTGTTGTGAAACACAAACCAGGGGTGACAAATCGTATAGCGGATGCTTTGAGCAGGAGGAATCACTTGTTGACAACGTTGAAGGTTGAAGTGACAGGATTCAAATTATTGCCCGAGTTCTTTGAGGAGGATCCTTACTTTGCAAAATTTGTTGAAAAGGTTAAGGATGGGAGTACTGACGAATTTGTGTTGGTTGATGGATTTTTGTTCAAGGGGAATAGTTTATGTATACCGGATTGTAGCTTGCGAATGAAGATAGTGAAGGAGCTGCATGAGGAAGGACATGTGGGTAGAGACCGAACATTGCAGTTAATTGCTCAGTCTTACTTTTGGCCGTCAATGAGGAAAGGGTTGAAAGGTTTGTGGAAAGATGTCATATCTGTCAGGTTTCGAAGGGAACAGCGACCAATGCAGGATTATATATGCCGTTACCTGTACCAACTAAACCTTGGGTTGATGTAAGTATGGATTTTGTTTTGGGTTTGCCTAGAACTCAAAAGGGTAACGATTCCATTTATGTGGTGGTTGACCGATTTTCAAAAATGGCACATTTTATTGCTTGTAAGAAGACGGCGGATGCTGTTCATGTTGCTCAGTTATTTTTCAAAGAGATCTATCGACTTCATGGATTACCAGAGTCTATTGTATCGGATAGAGATACTCGTTTTCTGAGTCATTTTTGGCTAAGTTTATGGAAGATGGTCGGAACGAAGCTGAAATTTAGTAGCGCTTATCATCCGCAAACTGATGGACAAACGGAGGTGGTTAACAAATCGTTGGGAAATTTATTGAGATGTCTGGTGAAAGATAATCTGAAAAGCTGGGATATAAAACTATGTCAAGCGGAATTTGCACATAATCACGCTGTGAATCAAAACACTGGATTTAGTCTGTTTCAAGTTGTATATTCTGAAATTCCGAAAGGACCGTTGGATTTAACAACAGTGCCATATCAGAAGGGAGTTGTTAAGCGAGCTAGTGACTTCGTAAATGAGTTACAGGAGTGCCACAGAAATGTTCATGAACGGTTGCTTGCATCTAATGAAAAGTATAAACAGTTGGCGGATAAGAAGCGGAGAAGTGTGAATTTCGAGGAAGGTGATTTGGTTTACGCAGTATTAACAAAAGATCGTTTCCCGGTGGAAACGTACAATAAATTGAAAGCGCGAAAAATTAGTCCAGTTGAAATTTTGAAGAAAATCAATGAAAATGCGTATCAATTGAAGTTACCAGATGATGTTTAAACTTCTGATGTTTTCAACGTCAAATATTTAATTCCGTATCATGGAAATGAACTAGTTGTGGAAGGAAATCGTGAAAATTCGAGGTCGAATTTCTGTCAATCGGGGGAGGATGATGCAGTACGATCTACAATTTCACAAGGGTTAGGTCAGCCACGACCTAAGGGAGGAGATTTAGGTCATTTACGACCTAATGAGTCACGAGAAAAGAAGCCACAACTTAACCAAGTCTTAAGTCGCTCGGTATCTTTAGGTCGTCTACGACCTATAGCTACGGGAGATAACAAAGGGGCGGCACGAGTTAACAGCCAACGACCTAACGGTCTGCCGCATTGTTGCTATATTGAAGACTTAAGTCGCTCAGAAGGTAGGACGAGCTACGACCTATGTTGAACGACCTAACTCATAGGTCACCCGAAGAATTCCTGTTGCCGCTTCTTTAGGTCGTTCACACGACCTACCGACCTAGGATAAGTCGCTGAAGAGTTAAGCCGCTTGGAGTTTAGGTCGCAACCTTGTTTAGGTCGTTAAGTCGTATCATTTTAAGTCGTTAAGTCGTGCATATGTTGTGTTTGTTAAGTCGCTGTGTTGTGTATATATGTGTTGAATCGTTTGTACAAGGTCGTGTGAGGATGGTTTGAAGGTTGTCTTGTATTGGTTAGGTCGTTACCGACCTTGGTTAGGTCGAAGGTCGCGGCTATGTAAGTCGAGCGTATACTACGTCGTGTGGGTTGTAATCTGATAGGTCGTGTATGACCTATGTTAGGTCGGGGGGTGTGTTTTGTTGTGATGTGTTGAGTTGTAACACCTATAAATAGGCATGTTGGGTCATTTGTATTTTTTGGTTCTTTTGGAATAAAATTCTTGTTTTTTTAGCTTTGTGCTTTCCTCTAAATTGGTAGTTGAGTGTAATCTCCTATCTCCACCTACGGTATTCGAGTGTGCTCGAATCAACGTTCGTTGAAGCCAATTCGCGGAATCAAGTGCGCTTGATCAACGCTCGAAGAATTGTAGATCTCTCTTCACGGTATCGTGCGCGATCAACGTGTCAGAGATAGCTAGAATTCTGTATCTTCAGATCAACGAATTTGGGCCTTTCGGTATACTTCAATCCATCGATCGCCACTTTCACAATTACATCTGTTTTTCCATATATCCGCTGCGTCAGTTTGGTATCAGAGCTAGACTTAGCCAATCATAGCTAAACCGAGTCTTGGAGCCGTGTATTGTTGAAGTTTGTCGTTCATCGTGTTCATCGCAAAGTTGCAACAAGATTGGAGTGTTTGATCCATATTCCTTTGGATCAAAGTGTGGAAATTGTTTGAAATTGCGCGGGAAAGTTTTGCGCGCCAAGGTGTTTGAAGTGTTTGAAACCGAGCCGAGCCAAGGAAGTGTAGAGCCGAGATAAGCCTTAGGTCGTTCCATTCTTGTGCGAACTAAGTGCAAGGCTGAGAGTTGAAGTTTAAGTTGAAGATTTAAGTTTGTATTTGAGTTTGTTGAAGTATTTGTGATTTGTGTTGAAGATTATTTTATTCAATCATGCCGCTGAGAAGAGCTAACCGCCATCAGAATGTTGAAGCATTGTATAGAAGAGAAGAAGCCGAGCAAATGGAACAAGCATTAATGAGAAATTTGATGAAGGTATTGGGAAGTTAGAGAAATTGATGAATGACTTGAATCAATGTCAAAGGAGAAGGTCGCCAGTCTCGAACCATGGAGGAAGCATAGTTTCGCCATCGGTTACGAAGCGGGAAGGGTGTCGCCACAATCTTTTAGAGCAAGAAGAGAAACATCAATTTCATCGAGGAGATATCACCATGAATATGGAAATGAAGAGAGAAGAACTCCACGTGAGTTTGAGGATGAACCATATAGAGATGAAGAGAGACATAGTAGAAGGGACATGCGTGATCGAAGGGGTGATGATGGTCGAGATCGATATAGACATACATTTGATTTTGATAAAGATGGTGATAGAGCTAGCATTCATTATAGAGATCGAGACCAAGTACAAAATGTATATCGGGATGTTGAGGATGATCGACGTTGGGAGTCGGGTATGAAGATGGAAATTCCAGAATTCAAGGGTGGAATGGTAGCAGAAGAATTTTTGGATTGGTTGTCTAATGTTGAAGAGATCTTTGATTTCAAAGAGGTTCCGGAAAATCGTCGAGTGACTGTGAAAGTAGCGATTGTATGCCTACTATAGCTACCATCCAAACAGTGGGGCGCCACCATAAGTGAATGATAGGTTATACAACTAAAACCGTACAAGGCTCGTATTGTTTCTTTGGATTTCCAACAAATGGTCAGGCTAAGGAACTTCCCATTGCCACATGAGAACGCCTCTGGAAGGACGTTTCCGAGAACCTAACCGGATCTCTGCCAACACAAGGCCGGGTTACCCTTCAAACTAGGTAACTACTGACACGAGTATGCCATCCCCCGGTCGTAACCAACCTTTATCCAGGGCCCAAACAACAATCACAAAGTAAGATATATATATATATATATATATATATTTGCGATATCCACATAAGTTAAGTGTCTGGGCTCCATACCATGATACCACTTCTATCCAGAAGGAGATGTACATACCCTAAGGGGCGCTACCCCCAATAACCTTGCCGCATCTTTCCTGTTTCGACCATTTCTGGGGTGTGAGGTTCGACGAAGTCTCGTCCACAAAGCTACGCTTTTAACAAAAGCCACGCTTTGATCACAAACGATCAACAGCACTTCGTATGCCACATTACCAAATTGGGAATGTATCACCAGTAACCATCAACTACATAACCTCTAAGAGTGTTAAGCTAAGAGAATAAATTCTCCGCCACCAACGGAAATGCATTTGATAGAAACCAACTTCACATCTCAAATTGTAACGTCAGACACACATCCATACAAGTCTATTCTGGGTTCGAATAGAACCGAAGGCACTTCCAAAGAAGTCCTTGCAATCCGGATATCCACAATCCCGATCAGATTCCCCATCACATATGGAGAACTCTATACCGGAGCAACTCGGTGCAGAGTCATTCGACTAGTCATCCTATCGCTCTCGCAAATACCCGGTCTACATCACCGGTCTTCAATTGCTATCCATAACGTCCTATCACATATTCGGAATGGGTTATACGACAAAAGGTCTTTTCCCGGCTAAACCGAATAGTGAAAGTCAATTTTAAAAACATGTGGATATGTCGTTCACAAAAATTCATAGGTTCGATGTGGGATTCGGATAACAAACTGAAATCCGATTTCTTGTCGCGTCGAAGTTTAAATGCCATTTTACGGGCAACAGGGTTTTCACATCAATATAGGAACAAATCACAATCATAGTACAGTACATGGCTATTTATATCACATAGTATCACAATCAGAACAGAAATATCAATATAGTGCACAACAATAATTAATTATTTTCCACTGTGGTTCAAATAAATTTGCCACAAAATTATTTTAAATCAATGATAAGAATTTTGGATAAATAATTTAAATCTCGATTAACTCGTTTTATTGTTTCAAAATTAGTTACTTTAATTAACCACTAACTTTTGATTTGCCGACTTTAATTTATCTGAATAACAAATTCTTAATTTACAAATTAATTTGAACACTTAATTGTTTATCAGTTAATTTTAATTTCAAATTGTATATCATTATTAATTTCTTTTCAAAACTATTAATTTATAAAAATAACTTATCTTCTTTATCATTTTAAAATCTGCTTAACATTTTAAAAAATAAATTTATTGTTACATTGAAAATTTTAATGTAAATTAACTTCAATTCTTATTTTAGATTTAACTATTTAATAGAAGGGTTAATTTAAATTTTAAAATATTATTAAATGGTTTAAACTTATAGTAAGTTTGAACTTAACATAATTAATCTTTGTTGCATTGCAAATACAAAATTTACTTAGCATTTTAAATTCAGATTTTTTTTATTGGGCCTAACCCAATTCTTAACAAACCCGAGTAAAACCTAGGTGTTACTCGAGTCAACCTCGCGTTCATTCACGTTATTCACCGAGTCATCCTCCTTTCTTCCCCCATGCCCTGTTTCTTCTTCTCCCTGTTCTTTTTTTTCTAAGTTAAAACTTTAGCTAACTAAAATAGCATCGGGGAGAACTCGCTCGAACACGAACACAAACCCGAAGCACTACACGAAATTTTTTCGAGTCTCTCCCGAAGCCAGGCACACGCGAAAACTGCCTGATATCCACACGAACGCTGTGCACGTGCACATCATCGCGGCGCCACTCCGGTGAACTCCACCACCCCTAGCAAGTCAGTTTCGACCCACTCTCGCTATCCAAATACAACGAAACCCAAATGAAGCTCGCAAACAAAATCGAGGAATCTCGATCAAATGAACCCATCAGCTCACCACCGGAAATCGAACTCGCGCCACCTCCTCTGGCCATCAGAGACGCCGGAACCTCTGCCACGTCACGTCAACACCCTAAACTACCTTCCCCCTTCGTTGCGTGCGACTCGATCACCCCACGGTTACGCCATCAAAAATTTATAGAACACAAAAAAAAACTGGAACTAAAACCCTAATGTGACCTCGTATCAAAAATTCTTGCAATAGATAAAAAAAAATTACATTTTTCCTGGGATCCATGAAGATTAAGCAAGCTTCAAACAAAATTTTAACATTTAAAAATTCTTTGGTTACTAGAAATCGATAAAAATGTATTTCAAGTTCATTTATAAATTGCAGATGATACACTCATTGAAAAATCGTGAATTTTGTTTTAAAAATCATGTTTTCGAATAAAAATTCCGAATATATACCGGAATCAATGATTCATCGTATTGGAAATTAGCATATGTTTGAGTATTCCTTGTAAATTTTTTTTTTTAAATACTGTGTGCCACCATATAGCTTGAAAACTATTGTTAAAATATAATTATTACCCAAATACACATCTTTTGTATTGAAACCAAACTTGATAATGATCAAAACATGAGGAATTGAATTTTTGTTCAATCCTTTGCATACTGAACTCAAAGAACAGGGGGGAGAAACCTTTTTTACAAAGCTTCAGAATGTTTAACAGAATGATTTAATCATCTCAACATTTCAAACTAACTTGGCCATAAAAAAATTTATTCTTGAGCAAGAAAGATAGCTTATTTTCTCACAGATACTTTCATCATTTTACAGAGCATCCATATATAGGTAGACACAACCGTAACTATTCACAAGTGTATTCACAACAATTTCATCCTTTAAATTTTAGAAATAACGTTACTCACTTGGATGGAAGATCAAAGAACAATTGTTGCTTTTAAAACTGCAAATGATTTTCTTTAATCCTCTTGAATCTCTGATTCGAATTGATTGTATTTCTTTTCAGTTGAGATTGTTTAAGTTTTCTAGAAAGAAAAGCTTACTCATTTTTTTTTTCTGGTTTTGCTGTTTTTAGACCGAACTAAAATAAGAAGATGATGTATATAAAAGAAATTTACAGGGTTATGCGTTTGTATAAGGTGATATTATAATGCATGTTTGTACAATACAGGTCATGGCTGAAGTGTTTTAGTTATGGGCTAGAGATGTAACATTAAACGCATATGTACCTTGTTCCCATGCTTTCCGGCATATTATTTTATAAGCATACTCCCTTTTGCTTTGCTCTTATTAGTTTATAATATATTTATTTTGTTTTGGAGGCTAATGATATTATTTTCGGCTGCATACTTTTGCTTTGTTTTTATCTTTGTACTTTATTAATTTCCATTGTCTTATTTCATTAGTTTATACTTTGTTTTACTATCTTCTATTTACGACCTAGCTTACTTCCTTTGTTATGTTTCACACATTTTTCTTTGTTTATTTTTATTTTCGAGGGTTCACATTCCATTTGATTTGTCTACATACTTGAATGTATTCCTTCCTTCAATTTCCTATTTCTAGCTTAAGTATTTATTTTATCTTCATACAAATCGTCTTGTATTTCACTATATATTTAGTTCAACAGTTTATATTTTGATGTATTTTATAAGTACATTTTGTTTGTGTTTTATTTTTACTTTCACTTTAACTTAAATATTTATTAAAAAAATTTTGTTATATTTACACAACTTCAAAAACCCATTTCATAAGATTGAATTCAAATATCTTTATATTATTTATAAATCTCAACTCAATTCAACTTAAATACATTTTTTTTCAATAATTCATAATTTAACTGATATTTTATATTAATCACCAATTAATTTCACAAATTTTATACAAAAATTAAATTTAATTATCAATGTAAACTTAATAAAATACGAGATCATTGTAGACTTCCCCCCTTAAAGAAATTTCGTCCCCGAAATTTGCCGGCACGAAAACAACATAGAGATAGATAGATTCGATCTCCTATAATTCCTCAAACACAAGATATGGATTCCAAATCCAAGTCGAAATATCTCAAAATATATCCCAATTTGTCCTTCTTCGGACTTCGATTAACCCGGGAAATTATAATAGAATTTCAAATTCGGTTTTACACAAAATCATTTTATCGCTATAATTCAAATCTATCCTTATATTTCATTAACCAATTTAACGCAATTTTTTATCTTCAAATTTAATCAAAATTTCCAATTTATTCAAATTTCAAATTTATTAAAGTTTAAATTAAAAACTAAAACGAAATCGATGAAGATATGAAATAAAAAATTTCTACAACGATTCGTAGGGCAATCATCACACCGAAACTTCTTTCTAGAGCTGTCAAAAAGAAATCAAAAGAATTTAGAAACGAATCAAAGGAGATTGATATAGAAGATTTTGTTTCCACTGTCATACGGCATTGCCCGTTTACAATGGTACTTCCCTGTCCCTTATCTCGTTCTCGTCTTGCAATCATACTCACTATCAATGGATAGTAAGAGAATTTACTGAGACATTCGAACGGATATCTTAGGGATACTCATTCTAGGGTTTACTTCACCCTATCTCTAATGAGCTACTTAATGTGTTATACTCCTGAGCTAACGTTTAACCCTCAGCTCTGATACCAAATGTAACGAACATGGATTTTTCCCTCTCGAAAATCAACATCCATACTTCATATCGTATTCGAATGCCATAGATTCGACCGTTCAAATCCGATTCGTCGGAGCTTATAACAACATTAAGTAAACAACACAGCGGAATAAAAGAATAATACATTGATATACAGCTTTTATACAATATATGATACAACAGATGGTCCAATAGATATCAATATACATCAGAGATATGATACAATAAAATAGCAGTGGAAAAGAAAATGATAACACCAGCAGCGGAACAATAACTCTAATATAGCCTTCAAGGAAGAACTCCAAAAACTGCAACTCCATTTCCAAGAACCAATCCAGCAATAGCTCGAACTCGCAATAACGATGCACAAAGATAAGCAAATGCAGTCTGATCCAAAGACTGAACTATCTCTAGATAATCCACTACATCTGACTATCTGAAAAACCCAACTCTAGACTGCTCGTGTAGAAAAAAATTTGAGCACCCATAGTTTAGGAAGGAAACAATAAACTCCGGATCAGTCATGGGACTGGTGTGAGCAAAAATAGCAGTTTATCTTTTAAAACAAAAGATTTTAAAATCAATTCGCAACGCTTTTGGAAATGAAACTACCATAAGACCTCCCGCCACACATACAATGCAAACGCAGAATTGGAGGAGATTTCTTCTTATTATAGTCAAACATGCTTGATACGAAATTTCCTTGATATTATAACTATAAGTGCAAAGTGCAGAAATTTTTTTCGAAAGTAGAATATAAATCTTAGCCAGCATACGACCATTATCGTATGCCTACTATAGCTACCATCCAAACAGTGGGGTGCCACCATAAGTGAATGACAGGTTATACAACTAAAACCGTACAAGGCTCGTATTGTTTCTTTGGATTTCCAACAAATGGTCAGGCTAAGGAACTTCCCATTGCCACATGAGAACGCCTCTGGAAGGACATTCCCGAGAACCTAACCGGGTCTCTGCCAACACAAGGCCGGGTTACCCTTCAAACTGGGTAACTACTGACATGAGTATGCCATCCCCCGGTCGTAACCAACCTATATCCGGGGCCCCAACAACAATCACAAAGTAAGATATATATATTTGCGATATCCACATAAGTTAAGTATCTGGGCCCCATACCATGATACCACTTCTATCCAGAAGGATATGTACATACCCTAAGGGGCGCTACCCCCAATAACCTTGTCGCATCTTTCCTGTATCGACCATTTCTAGGGTGTGAGGTTCAACGAAGTCTCGTCCACAAAGCTACGCTTTTAAAAAAAGCCACGCTTTGATCACAAAGATCAACAGCACTTCGTATGCCACATTACCAAATTGGGAATGTATCACCAGTAACCATCAACTACATAACCTCTAAGGGTGTTAAGCTAAGAGAATAAATTCTCAGCCACCAATGGAAATGCATTTGATAGAAACCAGCTTTACATCTCAAATTGTAACGTCAGACACACATCCATACAAGTTTGTTCTGGGTTCGAACAGAACCGAAGGCACTTCCAAAGAAGTCCTTGCAATCCAGATATACACAATCCCGATCAGATTCCCCATCACATATGGAGAACTCTATACCGGAGAAACTCGGTGCAGAGTCATTCGACAGGTCATCCTATCGCTCTCGCAAATACCCGGTATATATCACCGGTCTTCAATTGCTATCCATAACGTCGTATCACATATTCGGAATGGGTTATACGACATAAAGGTCTTTTCCCGGCTAAACCGAATAGTGAAAGTCAATTTTAAAAACATGTGGATATGTCATTCACAAAAATTCACAGGTTCGATGTGGGTTTCAGATAATAAACTGAAATCCGATTTCCTGTCGCGTCGAAGTTTAAATGCCGTTTAACGGGCAACAGGGTTTTCACATCAATATAGGAACAAATCACAATCATAGTACAGTACATGGCAATTTATATCACATAGTATCACAATCAAAACAGAAATATCAATATAGTGCACATCGATAATTAATTATTTTCCACTGTGGTTCAAATTAGTTTACCACAAAATTATTTTAAATCAATGATAAGAATTTTGGATAAATAATTTAAATCTTGATTAACTCGTTTTATTGTTTCAAAATTGGTTACTTTAATTAACCACTAACTTTTGATTTGTCGACTTTAATTTATCTGAATAACAAATTCTTAATTTACAAATGAATTTGAACACTTAATTGTTTATCAATTAATTCTAATTTCAAATTGTATATCATTATTAATTTCTTTTCAAAACTATTAATTTATAAAAATTACTTATCTTCTTTATCATTTTAAAATCTGCTTAACATTTTAAAAAATAAATTTATTGTTACATTGAAAATTTTAATGTAAATTAACTTCAATTCTTATTTTAGATTTAACTATTTAAAATAAGGGTTAATTTAAATTTTAAAACATTATTAAATGGTTTAAAATTATAGTAAGTTTGAATTTAACATAATTAATCTTGGTTGCATTGCAAATACAAAATTTACTTAGCATTTAAATTCAGAATTTTTTTTATTGGGCCTAACCCAATTCTTAACAAACCCGAGTAAAACCCAGGTGTTACTCGAGTCAACCTCGCGTTCATTCACGTTATTCACCGAGTCATCCTCCTATCTTCCACCATGCCCTGTTTCTTCTTCTTGCTATTCTTTTTTTTCTAAGTTAAAACTTTAGCCAACTAAAATAGCATCAGGGAGAACTCGCTCGAACACGAACACAAACCCGAAGCACTACACGAAATTCTTTCGAGTCACTCCCGAAGCCAGGCGCACGCGAAAACTGCCTGATATCCACACGAACGCTGTGCACGTGCACATCATCGCGGCACCACTCCGGTGAACTCCACCACCCCTAGCAAGTCAGTTTCGACCCACTCTAGCTATCTAAATACAACGAAACCCAAACGAAGCTTGCAAACAAAATCGAGGCATCTCGATCAAATGAACCCATCAGCTCACCACCGAAAATCGAACTCGTGCCACCTCCTTTAGCCATCAGAGACGCCGTAACTCTGCCACGTCACGTCAACACCCTAAACTACCTTCCCCCTTCATTGCGTGCGACTCAATCACCCCACGGTTACGCCATCAAAAATTTACAGAACACGAAAAAAACTGGAACTAAAACCCTAATGTGACCTCGTATCCAAAATTCTTGCAATAGATAAAAAAAATTACATTTTTCCTAGGATCCGTGAAGATTAAGCAAGCTTCAAACAAAATTTTAACATCTAAAAATTCTTTGGTTACCAGAAATCGATAAAAATGTATTTCCAGTTCATTTATAAATTGCAGATGATACACTCATTGAAAAATCGTGAATTTTGTTTTAAAAATCATGTTTTCGAACAAAAATTACCAATATATACCGGAATCAATGATTCATCGTATTGGAAATTAACATATGTTTGAGTTTTCCCTGTAAAACAAAATTTTTAAATACCGTGTGCCACCATATAGCTTGAAAACTATTGTTAAAATATAATTATTACCCAAATACACATCTTTTGTATTGAAACCAAACTTGATAATGATCAAAACATGAGGAATTGAATTTTTGTTCAATGCTTTGCATACTGAACTCAAAGAACAGGGGGAGAAACCTGTTTTAAAAGCTTCAAAATGTTTAACATAATGATTTAATCATCTCAACAATTCAAACTAACTTGGCCATAAAAAAATTTATTCTTTAGTATAAAAGATAGCTTATTTTCTCACATATACTATCATCATTTTACAGAGCATCCATATATACGTAGACACAACCGTAACTATTCACAAGTGTATTCACAACAATTTCATCCTTTAAATTTTAAAAATAAAGTTACTCACTTGGATGGAAGATCAAAGAACAATTGTTGCTTTTAAAACTGCAAATGATTTTCTTTAATCCTCTTGAATCTCTGATTCGAATTGATTATATTTCTTTTCAGTTGAGATTGTTTAAGTTTTCTAGAAAGAAAAGCTTACTCATTTTTTTTCTAGTTTTGCTGTTTTTAGAACGAACTAAAATAAGAAGATGATGTATATAAAAGAAATTTACAGGGTTATGTGTTTGTATAAGGTGATATTATAATGCATGTTTGTGCAATACAGGTCATGGCTGAAGTGTTTTAGTTATGGGCTAGAGATGTAACATTAAATGCATATGTACCTTGTTCCCATGCTCTCCTGCATATTATTTTATAAGCATACTCCCTTTTGCTTTGCTCTTATTACTTTATAATATATTTATTTTGTTTTGGAGGCTAATGATATTATTTTCGGCTGCATACTTTTGCTTTATTTTATCTTTGTACTTTATTAATTTCCATTGTCTTATTTCATTAGGTTATACTTTGTTTTACTATCTTTTGTTTACAGCGTAGCTTACTTCCTTTGTTACGTTTCACACATTTTTCTTTGTTTATTATTAATTTCAAGGGTTCACGTTCCATTTGATTTGTCTACATACTTGAATGTATTCCTTCCTTCAATTTCCTATTTCTAGCTTAAGTATTTATTTTATCTTCATACAGATCGTCTTGTATTACACTATATATTTATTTCAATAGTTTGTATTTTGATGTATTTTATAAGTACATTTTATTTGTGTTTTATTTTTACTTTCATTTTAATTTAAATATTTATTTAAAATTTTTTTTTATATTTACACAACTTCAAAAACCCATTTCATAAGATTGAATTCAAATATCTTTATATTATTTATAAATCTCAATTCAATTTAATTTAAATACATTTTTCTCAATAATTCATAATTTAACTGATATTTTATATTAATCACCAATTAATTTCACAAATTTTATACAAAAATTAAATTTAATTATCAATGTAAACTTAATAAAATTCGAGATCGTTACAGAGATCACACTCAACTTCAACAACGGTGGCAAAAGCTCACACATAAATTTTATTCAAAATCAACTCCCTTACAAATGACAACACACCCCTATTTATAGGAATTACAACACACATGCGACTCAACATACAACATACACAAGCGACTTACAACAAACACACGACATACGACTTACATCATTACAACATCATACGACTTACAATACAATACACGACCTAACGACACACGAGATAATATTACACGACTTAACAACATACAACACATATGCGACATAACAACAACGACATAAGATTGAGCACGGCTTCAGGAACGATTTAGCGACATAAGCTTCAGAACGACTTAAGCAATGCGGCATCAGTGAACAGCTTAAGGAAAAGTGGCCTACAACTTACGACTTAAGGAATCAGTGACATAAGAACAATGAGACTTAAGAAATGCGACTTCAGGTGAGCGACTTATAAAAAGCGGCGTAGATGAGCGACTTAAGAGAAACGACTTACGACATAAGCGACTTACGAAATAAATGACTTAAGGCATAACTCGCTATGTCGTTCAAGGCAGACGACTTAAGGAAATGAGCGACTTAAGGTCGTTGAGCGACTTAAGATCGTGGAGCGTCTCTTGAGCCGTTATCTGTAAGGCATGCGACTTATGTTGGTTGCGACTTAATAAAATGCGCGACTTACGGAAATGCGCGACTTACATAAGATGGTTGAGCGAATTATCATGGTGCGCTGCATCATCCTCCCCTGGTTGAAAAGAATTCGACCCCGAATTTACACTTTCCTCTCCTTCGACATACTTATTCTCGTGATATGGAATCAAGTGTTTGACGTTGAAAACGTCGGCAGTATGGATATGATCCGGCAATCTTAACTGATAAGCATTCTCATTAATCTTTTTCACAATTTCCAAAGGACCAATCTTTCTAGCAGCTAGTTTGTTTTAAGTACCAATAGGAAATCGATCCTTAGTCAATACTGCATACACAAAATCTCCTTCTTTGAATTCAACATTTCGTCGTTTAATATCTGTGGATTGCTTATATTTCTCATTCGCCTTAAGCAATCGTTCCCACACAATCTTGTGGCACTCTTGCAATTCATTCACAAAATCACTAGCTCGTTTGATCGCTCCTTTCTGCTGTGGTACTATAGATAAATCCAATGGTCCATTAGGAATTGTTGAGTAAACGACCTGGAATGGACTGAACCCCATGCTACGATTAACTGCTGGTTGTGTGCAAACTCAGCTTGACACAGCTTGGAATCCCAACTCTTCAAATTGTCGTTCACGAGGCATCTTAATAGATTAACTAGGGATCTATTCACAACTTATGTTTGTCCATCCGTCTGTGGATGATAAGCACTACTAAATTTCAGCTTTGTCCCGACCATTCTCCATAGACTCGTCCAAAAATGACTCAGAAAACGAGTGTCTCTATCCGATACAATAGATTCAGGCAACCCATGAATTCTATAGATCTCTCTGAAGTATAACTGTGCAACATTAACTGCATCTGCCGTCTTCTTGCATGCGATAAAATGTGCCATTTATGAAAACCGATCAACCACCGCATAGATAGAATCATTGCCACATTGCATCCTCGGCAAACCCAATACAAAGTCCATACTAACATCCACCCATGGTTTAGTAGGTATAGGCAACGGCATATATAAACCTGCGTTTGTTGCGGTTCCCTTTGAAACTTGACAAATATGACACGTCTGAACGAACTTTTCAACTTCCTTCCTCATTGAAGGCCAAAAATAGGACTTTGAGATCAACTGCATAGTACGGTCGCGGCCCACGTGTCCTTCTTCATGTAATTCTTTAATGATTTTCATTCGTAGACTGCAATCTGGAATACACAACTGATTTCCTTTGAACATAAAACCTTCAACCAGCATATAACCATCCATACTTCCCTGCTTGACTTTGTCTAGGATTTCGAAAAAATATGAATCTGAAGTAAGAAGATCTGGAAGTAAGTCAAAACCCATCACCTCTACTCCCATGGCTGTTAGTAAATTCTCCCTCCGACTCAATGCATCGGCGACGCGATTAGTTACTCCAGACTTGTGCTTTACGACGAATGTAAATTGTTGCAAATAAGCTATCCACGATGCATGCCTAGCTGAAATTTTATTCTGCCGTTGTAATTGTTTCAACGCTTCATGGTCCGTATACAAAACAAATCCTTTGTGGAACAAGTAATGTCTCCAATGCTTCACAACCTGCATAATAGCATAAAACTTCACATCATAGGTATTGTATCTCATCTTTGCTCCAGAATGTTTTTCACTGAAATAGGCAATTGGACGACCCTTCTGACTCAACACTCCTACAATTCCAACTTTGGATGCATCTGTATGTAACTCAAATAGTAACTGAAAATCTGGAAACACTAGAATCGGCGCTTAGGTCAAAAGTTCATTGATTTGCTCAAAAGAAGATCCTGCCTCTTTCGTCCATGAAAACTGCTTTCCTTTCATACAATCGGTAATAGGAGCCATTACACTACTAAAGTGCGGTATAAATCTTCGTTAAAATGAAGCTAACCCATGGAAACTTATGACTTCTGTTATAGTTTTGGGTTGTGGCCAATTTCTGATTGCGGCTACTTTACTCTGGTCCACTTGTATTCCTTCCTTAGACACAACATAACCCAGAAATAAAACACTTTGCGTCATGAACATGCATTTCTTCGTCGCTGCATAGAACTGTTCTTGGCGAAGAATAGTTAACAGCTTTCGCAAGTGTTGAATGTGCTCCTCTGTGCTAGCACTATATATCAAGATATCATCAAAGTAGACTACCACAAACTTCCCGATGTAAGGTCTGAAAATTTGATTCATCACCCTCATAAATGTACTTGGTGCATTAGATAGACCAAATGGCATAACCATCCATTCATATACTCCTTCCCGAGTCCTGAATGCTGTCTTTCATTCATCACCTGGTCTTATGCGAATCTGATGATAACCACTTTTAATATCGATCTTCGAAAAAATTACAGACCCACTAAGTTGATCCAATAGATCATCAAGCCTTGGCACAGGAAATCTGTATCTGACAGTTATTTTTTTCAGTGCCCTACTGTCTGTACACATTCTCCATGAACCATCTTTCTTTGGAACCAACAGAGCTGGTATAGCACAAGGACTGAGACTCTCTTAAACACGCCCTTGCTCAAGCAACTCCTCAACCTGTCTCCTCAACTCTTCATGCTCCTTTGGACTCATACGATAATGTGGCCTATGCAGTAAAACAACACCTGGCACTAGATCAATTTGATGTTGTATATCCCTTAGTGGCGGTAATTCCTTGGGTAATTCCGTAGGAAAGACATCTTTAAATTCGTTTAACATCGGTCTAACCTCCGTAGGAATTTCAAGATCTTCACTTGTTTCATACCCAATCAACAAAAACAATTCAGCACTATCTTCCACTTCTTTAACAAATTCTCTCGTAGATAATAGACTAGTTGATTCCACTTTCTTCTCTGACTTGCTTTCACTCTGTTCACGCTTCTTAGGAACTAAAGTAACTTGGGTTCCTTCGAACATGAAACTGTAGCTGTTGGTGCGACCATTATGTTGTACAACACTATCATATTGCCATGGCCTTTCCAATAGTAGATGACACACATCCGTATCGACAACATCACACCATATATCATCTTTGTACTTCTTCCCAATAGAAAATGTAACAAATGCTCGTCTTCCCACTGTCACTTCTCCACATTTCTTTAGCCATGCCAGTTTATAAGCTCTATGGTGTTTTTCAGTCTTCAACCCTAACTTCGTGATGGCTTCTTCAGAAATAATGTTATCGCAGCTTCCCGTATCAATAACAAATAAACAAACCTTTCCCAAGATAGTACATGTAGATTGAAAGATATTGCTTCTCAGCCAACTAGAATCATTCTCATGCTCTGGCACTAAACAAGACCTCCTCATCATCAAGTTACACCCTTCGTCTCCTGACACAACTTCTTCATCTTCATCAAACTTCGATGGTTGAGAATAATCAATTTCAGCTTCCACATCCTCATACTCACATTCCTCTACAACTAATGCTCTCTTCTTTGGCTTTGTACATTCATTACTTTTATGGCCAAACTCCTGACAATTATAGCACTTGATACTTTTATTGACCTTTGCTTTAGCGGCTTCATTGACAATTGGTTTATTGACTGCCTTGGAAACATTAGCACTACTACTAGCACCCTTCTTCTGATTGTTAGAACCCGCAAACACACCAGTTCCTCGTCTCCCTTGTTTCTCCCAAGCTAGAGCTTTCTGATGTGCTTCAGCAACAGACATTGGATTAAACATATTAACCATGTCTTGAATTTGCATTCGTAACCCTCCAATATATCTAGCCGTTAGCTGTTCCTCGGTTTCCATAATATCATTCATTGCAATCAACTAATAGAATTCATCTGCATAGTCAATCACTGTCTTCGTCCCTTGTCTCAAGTTCTGCAAACGTTGAGACATAAGAGATTGATAATTGTACGACAAGAAAGTCGCTTTCATCATCTTTCTCATCTTCTCCCAAGTGACAACTTTTGATTTTTCCATTCTCTCCCGAGTTAGTTTAGTTTGCTGCCACCGAGCTATAGCTCTTCCCCTTAGTTTTGTAACAACTAATTGGACTTTGCGATTCTCAGGCACCTCCTTGGATTTCAAAATTTCTTCAACAGTTGACAACCAATCAAGAAATTCTTCTGCTTGCGTACCACCTTTGAATTCTGGAATTTCCATCCTCATCCCTGACTCCCATTTACGATCATTTTCTGAATCCAGATATTGATTTCGCACTTGGCCTCGATTTCGATAATGAATATTACCTCCCTCGCCATCCTCCTCAAAATCATATGTATTTCGATATCGATCCTGACCATCTACGTCTCTACGACTATGCATGTCCCTTCTACCTTGTCTTTCAACATCACGATATGGTTCATTTTCAAACCCACGTTGAGTTCTTCCCTCTCCCTTTGGGTACCCATGGTGGTCTCGCATCATTGAAACTGATGATTCTCTCCTATCTCGATAAGACTGGGATGACATCCTCCTTTCTTCCGAAACCGATGGTGAAACCCTGTTTCCACTTTGGTTCGAAACTGGTGACGTTCTCCTTTGATTTTGATTCATGTCTTTCATCAATTTCTCCAATTTTTCAATACCCTCATTGAACTCTTCATGATACGCTGCTCCATCTGCTCAGCTTCTTGTCTTCGATACAAATATTCAACATTATGATAGCGATTAGCACGTCTCGGAGGCATGATCATTAAACAATCTCGTTTCCATCTCGGATCTAGCTCCGATACCAATTGACGCAGCTTATACTTAGGCTCGAACAGTTTAGATACCAAACTGTCGCAACCCATCCAGGATCTTCCTTACGAAATGATGATTTCGTGTCGATAAACCGATAGAACGATAAATGCTCAATTCCGTTGATCATGATGATACCGGAATCTAGCTATCTCCAACCCGTTGATCTCGTAAGATACCGTGTTGAAAGATCTTCAATTCGATCGTTGATCACTCGCAAGTGATACCGAGAATTGGCTTCAACTTCGTTGATTCGCGCATGAATAACCCAAAGATGGAAAGAAGAAGGAGATCACACTCAACTTCAACAATGGTGGAAAAAGCTCACACACAAATTTTATTCAAAATCAACTCCCTTACAAATGACAACACACCCCTATTTATAGGAATTACAACACACATGCGACTCAACATACAACATACCAAAGCGACTTACAACACACACACGACATACGACTTACATCATTACAACATCATACGACTTACAATACAATACATGACCTAACGACATACAAGATAACATTACAAGACTTAACAACATACAACACATACGCGACATAACATCAGTGACATAAGATTGAGCACGGCTTCAGGAACGATTTAGCGACATAAGCTTCAGAATGACTTAAGCAATGTGGCATCAGTGAACGACTTAAGGAAAAGCGGCCTACAACTTACGACTTAAGGAATCAACGACATATGAACAATGCGACTTAAGAAATGCAGCTTCAGGTGAGCGACTTATAGAAAGCGGCATAGGTGAGCGACTTAAGAGAAACAATTACGACATAAGCGACTTACGACATAAACGACTTAAGGAATAACTCGCTATGTCGTTCAAGGCAGGCGACTTAAGAAAATGAGCGACTTAAGGTCGTTGAGCGACTTAAGGTCGTTGAGCGTCTCTTGAGCCGTTATCTGTAAGGCATGCGACTTATGTTGGTTGCGACTTAAGGAAATGCGTGGCTTAAGGGTGGCGAGCGATATAAGATGGTTGAGCGAATTACCATGGTGCACTGCATCACAAAGCCACATTCATTAAATATAAGATTTAGTCATACACAAAATTTTAAAACCTGTGTTTTAACTCAAATGTTAGTGATATAAAATATCATACAAAAATGTTTGTTAAAAGAGCATAATATAAATCAAGGAAAGTCCAAGCTCTTCTCCTTCGAAAGTCCAATATTCCTACAAGAAAAAAACAATTAGAGATAAATGGCAGAAAAAATAAAGTTCAAGTTCAAAAATGAAGCGGACAAGCGAACAAGGGGAAAAACTAGCATTCTTCAGCAAATAGCATATTAACTAGGGAAACACACAACATGTGTTAGTGATGCATTTGACGTCTTATTTTATATATGATTGATTCTTATCTAGTAATGTTAATGTATACATGGCAGAATAATGAAGCGGACAAAGGAAAGAAGTTGTCATTCAAACAAGCAATACATTTGTCTTCAAGTTTTCATTCACAGTTCTGTATAGATTTTGAGTTAGAATTACCTTTTATTACTGCTCGATTGCCAAGTGCATACCATATATTGGGTAATTACCATACATGACAATGTATACAGACTTGGTCCGTCCAATCACCACTACAGTTGTAACGACCTAGAATTTCAGTCATTTGAAATTCGTATATTTAATTGATTTTAAATATGCACAAGTAAAGTTTATAGGCTGAATAAATAATATTCGTATATCTAGATTTAATTGGATAATTAAATTGTTAATTTAATATTTCAAATTGCTGAAATAATTGATATTTGGATTTAATATGAATAAAAATGTTGTATAAAGTTGAATTAAATTCTATTTGAGTTTGAATGATGTTAGTAAACTTTTAAAATCGAATTAAAAGTTAATTTGTAAAAAATTGAATATATTAATATTTAATTGACGAGTAAAAATAGACATTTTTCAAATAGTCTCGGATTTTGAAGAAAGCAGTTTCTTCTAATCCATAATATTAAATTATCGTAAGATTTCAAATTTCATGTCAATCGGATTTATGGTTTGTCCGGGGCAAGCTAAAACGCGTAGAAATCTATTTAAGTGAATTTTAAATTTAAAATAGTCGATTTGAAACCTATCTTCCGAACACTATCAAATTAGCTCTCGATATATATTCCATTGCATTTGGAATAGGGGTAAAAAATTATAAACGCCAGGCGGCATGTTCCGTTTCGAGTTCGGAGAATTTCCGGATGAATAGTGTCGTCAAATTTTCTATAAAAGGCCATCATTTTTCACATTTTTCACAAATCTAGGGTTGCAAACCCTAGCCTCCAGCAAACATTTCAATGGCCGAAAATTATTCTTCTTCCTCCTCTTTTTTTTCAAATCCATCAATCGATTCGAGAAGTGTTCAACTACAGAGTCGTAGAGCACATCCCCCTCTACAAATCCAACGGTGATGATCAAAATCAAGGCAACGAATCAACGGCAATAGGCATTCAAAGTCGCGGTGTTTGTTCACATTTTTCTTGACCTACGTGCAACCGAGTTCATCCTAGTGCTAGGCGATGGTGCGCCTTGTGATGGCCATTAAAATGGAAGTGCTCGATCGACGTGGAAGTGAACATAGAGGCCGTGGCAATTAGAGTTAGGCGCGGCTAGGTTGGGTTCTTTGATCGTGATTTTAGACTGTAGGATCGATTTTACCCTAGAGGGGGGGTGAGAATAGGGTGATATTATCAAAAACTATTGCGGAAGCTTATATAATTATTTCAACACAGATATATCAAAATAATAGCAGCACAGAGAATAACAGAATAAATGCAGAAATAGAATGGCACAGAATTTACCCAGCTTCGGCAAAATCCTGCCTACGTGCTGCTCCCAAGGTTTCTATTAGAAATTAAGCAGTCAGACGCTTACACACGTAAACTCGCGACACCCGCTATCGACTAGCCTTAACTCTTCGCTCGAAAGCTTACCACAACTCAGCCACTGAGTTGCGAATTCTCAAACTACGCCATGTAGTTTGTCCCCTACTCACACGACTATAAATTACAATTGTTCAAAAAAGGAAAATACAAATTTAAAAACAAATTAGACACAAAACCCTAATTAAATATTAAGCCCAAATATAAAGTCGGCCCAAATTTTTACTAAGTGAAATATTATTCCCTTTACTTTTATCGGCCCGCTACCTTGTGAAAAATGGCGGCTTGTTGTTGCTCATTCTCGTTCGTTCCGCTCTGATTAAAAATTAGGGAAAATTAAGGCCTGTGAAAATCTTCGAAGCCGCCACTTGAATGTTGATCGATTGAATGGATATTCGCGTGTTTGCTTTGTCAATCGTTCATCTCCTTGGGTTGCGCTCGGCTGCTTCTCGATGATTGAGTTCGACTTTGATTCCAGTACATAATTTATGCCTTTTGCTCTCTTGTTTGAATGCTTGAACTCTCAGCCGATGATGTTAGTGTTTGTATAGGGTTCGATCCCCTGTATTTTCGTTCGTCTGGAGTTATTTGAATTTGTGAATTGCTCCTGCTTGGCCGGTCGATGTTGCTTGGATGCTTGGGATTGACTCTGACTTGTTCCTATTCGTGTATATTTGATTACTTGATTTTCATGGCTTTGATTTTGAACTGTTCATTTTTCTTGGTCATCACGGTTTCGATTTTGGTTTGACGATGTTGATTTATCTCGTCCAGTGATTTGAATTTGTTTCTTATGACTTGTTCAAAACTGTTACATTGATTTAAACGGCATTGATTTTGAAGTTGTGTTTTCATGATTACCACGGCTTTGAATTCTTTGGTACTTTGACTTCGGTCACTTTGAACTGTAGTTTGAAATCTCCTCTGTCTTTGTTCGAGCTAGCCGTGTCACTTGCTTATGCTGGTAATGTTTCATTTGATATAGATATGTATGTGTATTCATATATATGCATACATGTATTCTTGTATTTGTATTGCTTACTTATCTCGGCTTTGGATTTGTTCGAACTTGATACTGTCTGGAGCTTTAATGTTTGTAATGCTTACAAACTTGGAGTCTTTGTGTACTTATCTCTATTTCAAGTCTGATACCTTTTGAAGTTTGCATCTGTTGGGTTCACTGTTTTATATGTTGGTGACTTCAATTATGCTTTGTCCTGCAATGTGCACTGCTTCCATGTTGTCTGGAGTACATGTACAACTATGTATATATATATATATGTATGGTAGTAGTTAAGCTTGTACTGTCCACTATTGCATTGACTTTGTAGTTTCACTTTATTAATGATGCTTTGACTGTTGAGCGTGGTTTGGATTTGTGGTCTTGCTAACATGTCTGCATTGCACTATCCATTGTTCTATATGTTTGCTCCTTCGAGTCAGTGAAACTTGTGTATAATTGTTTTGTAGTCTGGTCTAGTTTTGATGTGCAATCTTGAGACTTATACATGTATGCACTACCTGTGTATGTCTTATATGCATTCATATTTTCCACTGTGTATGTTGACATATTAACTTGGTTGAACATGTGCACCGAGTTGGTCCTCATGTGTATTGATGCATTGTATTTTTATTTATCTTTGAGCCTGGGCAGTTTGGTTAAGATTTGGTCTTGCATTGCACTGACCACTGAATTCATTTGCATTTTGCTGTTGTTTGTCAATTTTTCTTGGTCGAGACTTGCTCATCCAAGCCTGCACTTGAATGTGCAGTCTGTAGTTGTGCTGTTCTGATTTGGTATTTGCTTCAATTTAGTTTGGTTCATTTTGAACTTCATGTTGATTTTTGAAATCGCACTTGAGTTGAATCCAGCCTATAGCTCGGGTTTAACCTTGTGTTGATGTCGTGACTTTACTTGTATTGCACTTGAGTTGAACCCGGCTTTTCGTTTGGGTTTGACCTGTGCTCAACTGTCCCTGTAACTTTATCAAGTGTATATATCGGTATGCATGGCCTTATGGCATGACCGTGATACACCGTGCATGTCACAAGTTGTTTGTGTATGATGAATTCGGATTAAATGATGATGAACAACCCAAATAACTGAGGCAAATATGAGTTGAAGATACTCATATGCTGGAATCCATCTGGAATGAAGTTGAAGATAAATTATGAGTGAATGAGCGATATGTAGTGAGGACATTTGTAAATGAAAGGTTGTGATGTAATTGAATTTATATTGTAATCAAAATTGTATATGTATAGTGAGAGCTTGAATTTGTACTATTCAAAATTGTAATTAATATTTGTTTGAATAAAATATCTGTTTGAATTTAAACTCTACGTTATTTATTTTATTCAGCAAACATTTACTTAATCATGTGGAAAATAAAATAGTACTTTAACAAATACATTTGAATGAATATATATAAATATATGTTTATTATCATCAAACAAAAATCATATACCCGCATATTCAACATAGACGTGAGGGAGAAGAAGAAGGCGACGACCTAGATTTCATCAGCTCAGATCTGTTTGAGGGTAAAAATAAAAATAGAAATATAAATTATTATATTATAAATTCGTACAACCTTTAAAACACCATAACTTTTTCATACGAGGTCTGTTTTGCACAAAACGAATTGCGTTGGGTTCATTTTGACAAGCACTACAATATGGAGCTGGACTGGAATTTATTTGAGCTAGTGAAAATTTTGTTTGTAATTAAACGCCTTTTAATTTTGATCGAAATAAATCGCTATCGCGATGACTACAAGCAATGTGAGTACAAATCACTCTTTCCGACTCACCGATATTTTTATATAAGTGAGAATAAATATTATTATATGACGATTGATGATTGTTTGGATGATATATGATATATTTATTGGTATTTGGATATACATACCTGGCAAGTGGAGTAGATGACTCTATACGTTCCAGTGTATGAGCGGATGTCCCTTTGTATGCGCGTCTGCCTCAAAGCAGACATTGTACATATATTTCTAATATGCATATTTGTTGCAGGTGACAGGTTGGAGGGATCCAACTGGATTCCTCACCCGTATTTATTTATTTACGGATATTGTTATATATGCTGCTATCATATGATATATGATATTTTGGATGCCGTGATTGTTGTATTTAGTGCTATTGCAGCATTGGGCCTATTTTGATAATTTAAAAATGTTAAAGTGATGATTTTCAAATTTAAAAGGATTATAAAAGTGATTTTAGAAATAAATGTTTTACTGATTTTTAAAATGTAAAGGAATTGAATTTATTTTGAATAAATAAGTATTATAATTTTTAAGTTATTTAAATTATGATATTTGAGAAATATAGCTGAAATGTGATTTTTGGAAATATGAAGTTGAGTATTTTATAAAATAGTTTAAATTGAGATTTTTGATTTATTATAAAAGGTTTATATATAAGATTTATAAAAGTGATATTTTTATAAATCAAAATGAGGAAATTATAAAAGGAGTTTTGGAAGTGTTAAAATGAGGTTATAAATGGATTTTATAAGTGAATAGGATTTATAATTCTAAAGCTATAAAATGAATGATTTTGTAAAATAAACGATTTATAAGTAATTAACTTATAAATTAGATTTGGCATATGAATGAGATGAATGGAATTGGTTAATAAAAGAGATTTATAAATTGAAGTTTTTATAAAATATAAATGTGATTAATAAACATTGTTTTATAAATCCGAAGTTGATGGAATTTGATAAGTTAAATATAAAAGTATATTAAAGGAATTGTATCGACGATTTTGGACAGTGGATAATTCTTTAATAAATAAATGTATAGAAATAATGAGTTTGGTAAACGATTTATATTCACGATTTTGGACAGTAAATAATATATTAAATAAAAATGAATGTTTTGGGAAGTGATATTTTTAATGCAGTAAAACGATTTGAAGATGTTTTAAAATGTGTTAAGGATCGAAACCATAGATTTCAACATTCATTGTTGAAATAGACATTTTCGAGAAGTAAGGAAAAGATGGACTATAGCACTGTTGTTATAGTAGATGATTTCTGAAAGGAAATATTTTGTATAGTATTGGGATTTGTATATCTATCTTATTTTCGAATCCCTATACGAGTGATTTTGGGTTGTCGTAACGATATTTTACGCAACATTCGTTTTGACCCAAATAAATGTGTTTAAGAGAATGTTTTCCTTAAAGAATAAAATATATACTTAATCCTGATTTAAGTATATGAAATATTTTCTAAGTGTTGAAAATATAAATTTGTAGGATCGATTTCACCCTAGAGGGGGGGTGAATAGGGTGATAGTATAAATTATAAGATTAATTACGGAAGCTTATAAAACAATTTCAACACAGATCACAGAACAATAGCAGCACAGATAATAGCAGAATAATTAATGCAGAAATAGAACGACACAGAATTTACCCAGCTTCGGCAAAACCCTGCCTACGTGCTGCCCCCAAGGTTTCTACTAGAAATTAGATAGTCCCTTGCTTACACAAGTAAACTCGCGACACCCGCTATCGACTAAATCTAACTCTACGCTCAAAACCCTGCCACAACTCAGCCACTGAGTTGTGAATTCTCAAGCTACGCCACGTAGCTTGTCCCCTAGTCACACGACTAGAAAATTAAACGGTTTAAAAAGGAAAATACAAATTAAAAACAATTTTAAATAAAATAACCCTAATTTAAATTAACAATCCCTTTTATAAAAAACAGAATAAGGCCGTCCCCTTTTTAATTTATCTCGACCGTCTCCTTTTATTTCTTCGGCCCAATTCTTTTGTGACAATGGCGGCTTCGTTTCTTCTTTCTTAAATTAGGGCTTCGGCTCTTTTATTCCTTGCTTCCAAAATTAGGGCTTTCATGATTTCAAAGAGGCCGGCTTTGGTTTCTAGATCGAATGGAAGATTTATCACTTTGTTTGCTTCGTCGGTTGCTTGCTTCTCTGTTTTTGCTAATGATCTCTTTGAAACTGATCGAGTTTGTGGTATGGCTTCGATAAGTAATTTATTGCTCTTTTACTTTATGATTCAATGTTTGAACTCGATATCTTCATTGTCGATGATGATTGTGGGTTTTATATGCGTTCGTTTGCGTTCGTCTGATTTGTTCAACACTATGCTTTCGGCCGATCGATATTGCTTGGATGTTTGAGATTGATTCTGACTTCTCCTATTTACTTGAATCTTACGGTATTTTAACTTGGTCAATTTTCTTTGCTACCACGGTTTTGAATTTGACTTATTCCACATTGACTTCGGCTTGGTCTTTTGATTTCCATATGGATGTTGATGACGACTTGTTCATATGCGTACATATTTTCATTGCTTGTAAATCACGGTGTTGATCAATTTTGTGATGACCATGGCTTGACTATATTTGACTTTGTTTATGATTTTTGCATTTGAACTGGATTGTGCTTCTGTGCATACTGACATTGATACTACCATTCCATGTACGTATGTTCATACATTGGTTGGGACTTGCAGTTTTTGTGTCGACTTTGACTTTGTTTACCGGTCTAGTTTCAGATTGCATATATTTGTGAATAGGTCATGCTTGGATTTGAACTGCTTCATGTAGGCTTCATGTTCTGTTGGCATGTGCATTTGTCTTTGCACTTGCACACTGCTGCTTGTTGCACTTGTGTACTTGGTCGAGTTCATTTGCATTCTGCAGACCTGAACTTTGATATTATGTAACCTGTCTAACTTCTTTGGTTGCTCTCTTTAGCTGTTCTTGTTTTTGTTGCTTAGTGCATTAGTTTGCACTGTCATGTTATTTGCATCTGGTCTCTAACTTTGTCTTGTTCGACATTGCTTTTGGTCATTATGGTTGCATATATGTGAATAATTCTGTTCTTTGGCATTCCTTCTTGATGTTGCACTGTCTTTGCTGTGTTCCTATGTTTCTGGTATTTCATCTTGGCCATGTTGGTTTCATATGAGTTGTTGCATTTCCACTACTTTGGTTGACATTTGATGGTCTTCATATTCATGTGTCTTGTTGAAGTGGTTGAGACTGGTTTCATTCTTTGGTTGGGTCTGCACATTCACCTGTTGTTGTATTCATATACCCTTGACTTTTCCCATGCTATTTACTGGTTCGTGTATATAAGTTGTTACACTGGTGGCCTGTTGTAGTAGTTGGTGTTGCTGTTATGTTGGTGGCTAGCCTGTGCTAGTTCATTCATGACATGTTGTCCATGTGAGTTCATTTGTGTCTGCATTGTCATGTTGTATCATTCCATGTATTTGTGCTTTGATGCAGTTCTGATTTGTCGAAGCTTTGCATTTGAGTTGAGTTATGACAAAAATGACTTGACCTTTGCATTCAGTTTATTTTTCTAATTTTCATCTGATTTGAATCCGGCTTGGATTTGACCTTGTGTTGAATGACATTGTTTTATTGCACTTGAGTTGAATCCTGTATTTGGGTTTGACCTGTGCTCACTTGTCCCTGTAAATCGATCAAGTGTATATTTCGGTGTGCACGGCCTTGTGGCATATACAGTGATACACTGTGTATGTCACAAGCTATTCGTGTATGATGAATTAAAATTTAAATGATGACGAACAAACCAAATAACTGAGGCAAATATTATTTTCAAAAATTCATATTTTATTTTATATTGCAAAAATATTTCTTTTTCAATTTTACTACGTTAGTGAATATTTTTGCAGATTGCTCAGATGCTGGATACTAACTGGAATGAAGTTGAAGATAAAATACGAATTGAGTGAATGAGTGATGTGTAGTGAGGTTAAATGAAAATATGAAATTGTGATGTATTTGTAATCAAAATTGTATATGTATAGTGAGAGCTTGAATTTGTACTATTCAAAATTGTAATAAATATTTGTATGAATAAAATTTCTGTTTGAATTCAAATTCTGTGTTATTTAATTTTATTCAGCAAATATTTATTTAATCTATGAAAAATAAAATAGTACATTAACAAATACATTTAAACGAATATATATATGTTTATTATCATCAAACAAAAATCATGTAAGCGCATATTCAACAATCTCTCCCTTTTGATGATAACAAACATATATTTTAGATTTTGAATATGTTAAATGTATTTGATCATTCATATGCTCTAATTGCTCCCCCTATTTAAATGCTTCCTCTCTACACAAAGCTCCCCCTACAAATATGCATACAATTAAATAACATGCAAATGAGCCTAGATGCAAATGGAAAATATTTAACCTTTGCTTGATTTTACTTGACAAAATCTTAACTTTTCTCTCCCCCTTTTGTTATCAGCAAAAGAATAATAGTGTTACAGAAAATAGAGATAAGGTGATCGATATTAATTCAACATTAAAACTCAATTGAATATAAATATTAAATTTCAATAAAAAAATCAAACAAAAATCATAAAGATTTTGTTAGGCGCATATTCCACTTTTAGAATGATGCACTACAACAAAAACACCCTTTAATAGCGTTGAAAAAACGCTATTATAGGCTACTATAGCGTGTTTTGGTACGCTGTATATTAACATGTTGTTATAGGTCAGTGACCTATAATAGCAACATAAAAAACGCTATAAGAGACGCTATGGACAAGGACTTTTCGTAGCGGTTTAAAAGTGCTATAAACATGATTTGTAATAGCCTTGAAAAATCGCTATGAAGTAAAACTATAGCGTTTTTATGAATGCTATATAACAATAAGTTGCCATACATACGAAATATACAATAGCGTCCAAAAACGCTATACAAAACAAAATTCAACAGCGTTAACATGATGCTATGAAAATTATTGCTATGAAAATTATTTACTCTTTGCAAATATTTTGTATAGCACTAACATGATGCTATAATATAACAAAGCTAAACAATTTTTCTTTTTATTGCATAGTTATAACTCTATAAAAAAAATCTATTGCACATTTTTTGCTACCATAACATTCAAAGCTTACAATTTTCAATTCTACTAATATATTATAACTCAAAAAAACACATTCATCACATACAATAATAGTATCCAGCTTCCAACACCCTCATCAGAAAAAACAGTAATACTATAACCAATATCACCCCTCACATCATCATTCAAACAACTTATCAAGACACTTCACGCAAAACTCTAACTTTATTATGGCAACAACAGTTCAAGCACAACGCAAGCAGTTCTCTATTCGTAGCCTCACCCTAACGCAAGCAGTTCTCTATTTGTAGCCTCACCCTACTTCCGCTTGCATCAAACTTTAGCTTGCTTACCTTATCTCAAGTGCTTCAGCTTAGAATTGGCGCATTGGTGTAACCTTGCATTTCACTTTTTAGTGCAATTCCCACAATAATGACAGCCCTTACACATTTTCCTTTTCAGATTATCAGTTGTTGCACTTGTATCTCTCACTTTGTCAACCTTATCATACTTCAATCTTCATCTTGCTTTAGTTCATGCAATTTAGTCGGGCCATTCAATTCGTTCTGCCCATCAGTTCTATTACCATGCCTGCAGCTTAAGGCCTCATCTCTTCAGCTTTCAGTGAATCGCTGCCTCTGTTTGCTTCATTATCATTGTTTACTCCATGCTCCAATGCTTCGGTCTTGATGTTACTTCTATTTTAGTGCGCCGTTGCCATTCTTATATTGCTATCACCTACCATACATTTATTGCCTTATGCATCATTGCTTCATTGCTTGTTTCTTAGCTCTGAATAACGCATATCTATTGTTCATCGGTTGTGACTTCAGTCTTGCTTCAGTTCTAGTTAGAATCAGACTAATGCATCAGAGTTGATCAGTTCCATCTATTGACTCAATTTTGGTTGTTTCTATCTATTACCTACAGCTCTCAACTTCTGTATGCCTCAGGCTTTAATGCTGCAGTCTCATTGTTGCATCAGTCTTGTTCCGCTACCATTATCATAATGTTGTCGCCTATTGTTACTTCAGGTTTCGGATCTTAGCACTAGATATTTTTTTAGTATTGCTAAAATGAATTTCAATCAACTTTCCCTATTACATAAAATAGCTTAAGCAATATAAAACCAAAGCATATATGAAATAAATAAATAAATAAATACTAATTTTAATTAGGTAGGCATACAAATTGACTAGAGGTGTCGTTTCTTAATGTTTTTGCATTACCAAAAGCCTCAAATATAGGGTTGGTTTGTAAAATTTCGCATTCTATCCCACTTCCTCCTCTAGGAGCAGCCAAATATTGCATTGCTATTTTTGCTGTTTCAGATTTTTCCTGCTCCTCTTTCACTACTGAAAAGAGATCAAATGGTTATGACAATGAGCAAAAAATGAGATTTATAAATTTTAGGAAATGAAATAGTGACATATGAAAGCCCAAAATCAACAGTTATGGTACACCATTTTGTGTTTGTGATATTTAAACAGAATGATCAAAAGAACAAAGATGCACCAGGGTGGTGTCAGAATTTTTACACTAGAGACTTTACAGAGGTTTATGATCTGGGCTCACCTGTTGCAGCTATTTTTTTTAACTGCCAAAGAGAGAATGGATATGGCGGTAGAAGGTACAAATTCAACCAAAGAAATATATGGACATTATGTGAACATTTGAAGAAGATTTAGTCTCTAATCTAAAAAAAATATTAACCTGAAACAAACATTGCAATAATATTGATGTAGGGCATAAGGCTGCACCTGAAAATTAATTAGCAGCATAACGTACATCAATGATTTAGCTATACGGTCAAATACTAAAATGAAATTTATCAGTAAAATACCTTGCACAAAGCGTAAGGCAGAAGTATGAACTGAACATCAAAAAGCTTCCATGCAGAGAGATGATGCTAACACTGTTAATGAAATAGTTACTTTAATATAACAGTTTACAAAGTAACCATGTTAAGTTACCATAACAATAACTCCCAATCAGAACCATGAAAATGTTTTAAGAATTCATTATCAAGAATGATATGCATATTATAATGCATGTTTTGTATATGAACATCATGCATCATCATTTATACCAAATAATTATTTGGAATATTAGGCACTGGAAACACACATTCATAGGATATGAGTAAAAGAAAAGGAGAAAAAAAGACATGTATTCTGCACTTGCGTAAATACCTGAATGTAGCTCGATACACTTTGGTTTCTGAATCTAGCAGTAACCAATACGCTAAATACACATCTTCACAGATAATATCTTTTGTAAGTTAGACATGAGATGTGATAAATTATAAAAATTAAAGGAACGAAAAAATCAAATGTGTCTCGTTTATTATTTGCGCAAATGCATTTTTTTCAACATAATCATGTCAAAGAGAATAGATAACAAAACTGTATATAAACCAATATGTCATATTAAACTACAAAATACCTTGAGCCTTGAGAATACATAGAATCTTGCTTTCGGTGATGCTCTTAACCTGAGGGATACCAGAAGAATCATGAAGAATACAACAATTTGAGATAGAGTCGGTCCTTGGCAAATTTGAAAATTTTCTCTTAAACCTAAACATTGTATTTAGAATTATATTAAGCCAGGATTCCACGAAAAGAATTATGATAAAATCACGCATAAATTATATTGAATTTCTAAATACTACAATCTTTACCTAAGACGTCCAACACATCTACTGGCCGAGCCACCAGCACTCAAATCTCCTCGGTCAGTTCACCCTGGCACACTCTTCGTGCCCCGCTTTGGCATCAGACCTCTTAGTCCACTTACAATCCCCTCCTAGCCTGAAATACATCATCAACACTTCTTGTCTGCCAATCTTCTTGCTTACTTCTTCATGCTTTCCCCAGACTCCAAGGTCGCTCATCCATGTTGGCCTCACTATTGCATTTAGTGTATGTCGTGGCAACACCAACATCAGGTTGCAGTCCACGCAGCAACACCTGTTCAATCTCCCTCATGTAGCAGATCTTCTCCATGCATTCGTCTACACTCACTTTCAGTACTCTGCTATATTTGATCCCGTGGAAGCCACAACAATTCAGTTCCAAAGCCAGCACAACAATGACAATCTACACTTCTCACTCCGCCTGACTTAGCTTCTATTCCCGACTGAGTCTCATTAGCATTCTAAAGCCTCATTAGCAGCGATTTCCTTCATGTCATAACAACTCATATTATAGCATGCCCCATCGTGCTCTCTGCACCGTGAAGCGGCTTTGTACCATTCGCTCACAATTTTCTTCTTTCAGATTTGCTTATCAAGACACATACGCATAAAAATATTATAATAGCATAAATAAGGTTTAATATTGATGCTTTCTACATCACGTCCTAAGGGTTAATATTGATAAATAAGATTTAACTTCTACATATAAGGTATTACACGAAAATGTGCATGCCTGGCTTGATATCTTCATATATAAGAGAATACTTTTTTATGAAGATGTATGTGGAATACCAAAAGTCTCTTTCCATATGAATATTTTAATTTAACATTATAATTTCATAATGAATATTTTTGTCTTTTCAAATAGATAGCGATAGATGCTTTAGTGGGGAGATGTTAAAGCACAAACATTTCACAGACAAAATTACAGGTGTATGATAACAAGAGGGAAACTGTTTATAGGCCCTGTATGTTATAATGACTTGTTTTAAAGACTATGTTGCCGTAAAACAAACATGCCTAGTAAAATAGTGCCTTATACAGTTTGTTTGTTTATTCAATGAACAATGCTATTTTTGTATCATGGAATTAAACTTCAATCTACTCACGGATATTTTCTAAATGCCCTAATGCCTCTTCAAACTATGTCTGATTTATACATGGTCATATTTATCATATTATATTGTGCCTTGTGCACTACTTTGAAGAATTGCATGCAACTTGTATAAAAAATGAATCGATGCATCCTACATATAATTGATATAATTTCTCCCAGCCTAGACCATAATACAATTAGATATTTATGCGAAGCGGTGTTAACTGATATTACATCGTTGACTAATATATGAACTTCCATCTTTTATGATTCCTATTTATATAAAACTATATTGTTTAGTTCACGCATCCATTAGCTTTGTAATTAATCAATACAAGAAGAAGAAAAAACAGTTGAATGCATCTCAAAAGCTCAAATAGACATGCTTGATTAATAGCCATACTAGGCATTTTATTTGATATCTTATGAGTGAATCAATTAGTAAACAAGGGTGGTACAAGAATTTTGTAAATGCACTAGCATATGGTTTATAAGGGACTTGAAGGAAATTTGGTATTAAAAACAAATTCATGTCATTTATTTATTCGTCAATGTCATATGAGTTATGAAGGGGGACGCCAATTATAACAAATAAATACCCATTTATTTATTCAGCAATGCCGTGCATTTTTATTTATCATAAATTCAATGCTAATATATTATCTATTCAAATATAATAAATATATTCTATATTACTCTAATAATTTTACCTAATAAATTTTACTTTTATAACTTATCACTATGAAACCCCAATTTAAATTACAGTTATTCATTCTTTATGAATATCGAAAGTCTGCATACCGAAGTGTGACATTGGAGTAGATTGCTATGTGTTTTATCTCCAAAATCTGCATACCAAAAACCTCCATAACAAAGTAGCAATAAAAATATATATCATTGACGTTCTCTTTGTTGTTTTGTTTTCTACTGGTGGTGATTTCAGTGTATCCTTCGTTTGAGAAAAAAAATGCTTATAGAAATTTATTACATATTCATCTTTCCAGGTGAAAAAATAAGCAACTTATGCTATTTTTTACCTAGATTTCTAGTAAAATATATGGGTATGGATTAGGCAAATGCGATGTCACTAGGCCTGAAGATAAAACAATGTTACAGATTTGTGTATACTTAGCAAAACTACAACAAATTAAAACAAAAAAATCAGATATATGACCTGAACCCATAAACCCTAGTAACTAGATTAGAACCAAAGTTTACAATGTGCTGTGCTGGTAAGATATTATAATGTAATTCAAGAGCATGAAATAAGGATTTGCCAACATAAAACTAAATAAAGAAGGGAAATAATCAAGCAGGTGGAAAGCGTAAACAAAGCTTAGAATAACTTCCACTTTGGCCAAATTCAATTGTTTACCTGAAAAATGACGAGGCCAATAAGTACAGGCCGAGTATCAAAACCAAAACTCTCAAAAAGATCCTTTGAGTTCCTTATAAGGGTATATCCTCCAAATTGTAGAAATGTAAGTAATTGCTCAACAAGTGTCAAATTAAACTCTATATCACAAATTCTGTGAATATATTGTACTTTAGAATCTTTCAGTGCATTTTTTATCACACATTTATAGCCAAACAATGTTTGTTTAGCGCTTTAAAAAGTGCTTCATCCAAAATAAAATATTAAACAATCGAGTTGTCGGATTTTCTTGTGGCTGGTAATATTGGGTACATGTTAACTCCGTTTAGGCAACGAGTCAAGGTCTGGGCCGACTCAAGACTTAAGGTTCTTAACGGTTCAGAAGGGATCCACTACTCAACAAGCAACCAACTCAACAAGCAACCGACTCAACAAGCAACCGACTCAACAAGCTACCGACTCAACAAGCTAACGAGTTAAAGCTTAAGGCGACTTAGAGGAGTGGAGCGACTCAAGGGATTAACGGTGTATGGGATAGACCGACTCAAGGTCTCTAACGACTCAACGACCTAAGGTGTCAAATGACCTAACTGACTAAAATCCCAAAACAACAAAGGACCGACCTACGACCTATGGTAGGTCGTTCACGACCTAAGCAAAAGAATTCGGCACCGCTTCATTTTACATCGTGGCCCATTGACTCGTACACGACTCGGTAAGCAAGCTAACTAGTTAAGCCACGACTCACGACCTAGCATGAGTCGTCCACGACTTAAAGCTACTAAGTAGAAATCCAATGCCGCCTCATTTTGGACCACGACCTTTTAACTCGCAGACGAGTTAGGACTTGTGCTATATACAGAGGACCGGAGACGCTCTGATAGGAAGTCTGGGCTCAACCAGTTGAGTCGCCCACGACTTACGACTCATCCTGAGTTGGTCACGACTTACGACTCATCTTGAGTCAGTCATGACTCATGACTTAACAATTCCAGCCTAGAAATTTGCCTATAAATACATGGCCACATCCAGCATTCAGGGGACTTTTGGGCTCATTCTATTCAAGCGCTGTTACTCTGCTGCATTCCAAACCAATCCAACACTTAAAGCTCTCAAGACACGAAGAATGCTACAAACAACTTCGAGAAAAGATCACACACATCCAACGTGGATTTGAAGACTCTAATCTCCATTGAAGTTTAGGCTACTTGTTCTAAGTATCTTGTAATTCAAAGTGCATTGTACTTGGAAAGAATTGTATCAGCTTGTAACGAGATCATCAATAAAAGTACTTAAAGTGGACGTAGGCTATACCCTTAAGCCGAACCACTATAAAATTGTTGTTGTTTACTGCTTTTCCGCTATTATCTGCTTGTAATCTGTTCCCGAGTTATCGGGTGGTGCTTTCACAACTATAACTCATTCACCGGGGTGTTAGCGTTCAAATTTTAGCGTTAACATTTTTGGTGCTTTCACTGAGAACTGAACTCAGGCGAGTTATCATCATTGCTTCACAGAGGTTTGTAGAGAGAATTTCCTTGAAAACCAGAAGTCTATCCGAGATTATGGCTCCTGGAAGGAAGAGTAGATCTGTCAGATCTGGGAATATTCAAGAGGGAACCTCCGCTTCCCCTATATCGAATCAAGCCACTCCAACTGTCGGAGTTACAAAGGCAGAGCTGGATGCTGCAATTTTAGGGCTGAACCAACAGATCAATGCCCAAAATGCACAACTCGAGGCTCAAAATGCCCAGAATGCCCTAATTCTAAATAGGTTGAACGATTTGCTTGGGGCAAACCGTCAACCAGCAGGTAATGAGAGGAATTTTGCTGGCAACCTTCATGATGCTGAAGAAAGAAATGCTCCTGAAAGGGCCGCTAGCCCCTTTGAACAAACACTTCCAGAGGTTGGTGGATCTAAAACTCGACATGATGAGGAGTATCTTTCTGGAATGGTCCGACAAATCATGAAAGAGAGTATGCAGAGGGTTGAAGACGAGAAAGAATGGGGTTTCGCCCCAAGTAAGACTCCATTTACTGAGAAAATCTTAAAGGCTGAATTCCCAAGGAAGTTTGTCCCTCCAACCATTCCAGCTTACAAGGGGACAAGTGATCCGAATGAATTCCTATACAAATATGATTGGCACATGACAGGTGCCAGAGCCTCTGATGAAATAAAGTGCCGATATTTCCCTGTGTATCTCGAAGGCGTAGCTCTGCTATGGTTCACCAAGCTGCCAGTCCGATCTATCGATCAGTTTTCTGACTTAACCCGGAAGTTCAAGGAGCAGTTCAGACTAAATGCCTCAAAAGCCAAGGATATCATGTCACTGTCAAGTTTGGAATAGAATCCAGGAGAGACTATCAGATCCTTCTTGAACCGCTTTAATGTAGCGTTAGCTGAGGTGGACAATGCAGAACCGCGAATGATATTGACTTATCTGATGAAGGGTATTGACAAGTCGAGCGAATTTGGGAAATGGATAAACTTGAAGGAACTAAATTCCCTTGAAAAATTCTATAAAAAAGCAGATGAATTCATACGCTTAGAAAGCCGTCCCGTACCGGTAAAGGCAGTGTTGGAAAAAGCTGAAGATAACACTGTTGCTCCACGCAAGAACGAATCTGTAGGGCAAAAAAGGGAAAATAACAATGGGAAGAAGCAGAGTAATCTGAAGAAGCCCCGATCCTTCAAGCCATCAGAGTATACTCCTTTATCAGATACGCCGGAGCGTATCTACCTTGCCATTAAAGATTCTGTTGACTTTCCTAAACCTCCTCCTCTAAGGACCGGGAAAAAAGCTATACAGAGTGGGAAGTTCTGCCGCTTCCATAATCAACCCGGTCACGAAACCGACGAATGCCGTCAGTTGAAAAATCTGATTGAAGAGTTGCTAAGGGAAAACAAACTGCAGCAATTTGTGAAAAAGAATAGCAACAATCCTGCTTCATCTAGTCAGGGGCAACATGCTCCTACTCAACAGCCTAGGACGATTGAGAAGGCTGCAGGGCATGAATCTGGAAGGCCCATTATTAATGTTATTACAGGAGGACCTCACCCAACAGGCAGAAGCTGGGGCGAGATGGAAAGATATACCCGAGCTTTAAAGTATGTACCGACCGAGGAAGATGTATTTGTTTTGGAAGGTGCTACGCCCTTGAAGCAACAAAGAACTTTCGATGATGATATTGTGTTCAGAGCTAGGGATTCCACAGGTATTGAAGCTCCTACTTTGGATCCTCTAGTCATCTCGGCTGGTATCGGACCAGCTATTGTCAGAAGAGTTCTCATTGATTGTGGCGCATCCTGCAATATTCTCTTTAAGAAAACATTCGACCAAATGAAGATCCCTATGGCTTATGTGCAAGCCTCATCGCAGAAAATTGCTGGTTTCACTGGGGAGCCAAAGCAGCCGGTAGGGACCATTGATTTGTTTGTGGAACTTGGAGAAGGAGAGAGAAAAGTGGTCCGCAAGCAAACTTTTGTGATTGTCGACGAATTTTCTGCTTACAATGCTTTCCTTGGTCGTCCAACTCTGGCAGCGTTCAAAGCTGTTCTTGCCCCGTGGTGCCTCACTATTAAATTCCCTACAGACAATGGAGTAGGAGTTATAAAAGGTGATCAAAATGTTGGGCGAGAGTGCTATCTGACAGAGCTACGAGAAACCAGAAAAAGAGAAATGGGAAAGAATGCGGCAGCCCCAGTCCGCATCAAAGAACCAGCCTTGTAGCAATTACAGGGCGGACCCTACACTGGCGAGCACAGCGGAGCAAGGAAAGAGATGGACCCGAGAAAAGTCAGTGCAGGGGAAAATAGAGTGGTACCAGTGGAAACGACAATACCAATACCTGTTGACCCAAACGACCCAAACAAAGTGTTGAATGTGGGTTCACAACTTAATGCGTCAATTCAAAATACCTTAATATCTTTTTTAAAGACAAATCTGGATGTTTTTGCTTGGACTCATGCCGATATGTGCGGAATATCCCCAGAAGTTGCAGTGCATGCTCTAAATATTGATCCAAAATTTACGCGTATGAAGCAGAAAAGGAGAACTCAAGGTCCAGAAAGGTCGGCGGCATTAAAAGAAGAAGTTGATCGGCTCATGGAGAATAATTTTATCAAAGAATCTACTTATCCGAATTGGGTTTCAAATCCAGTGCTGGTTAAGAAAGCCAACGGAAAATGGAGAGTATGCATCGATTTTTCAGATCTAAACAAGGCCTGCCCCAAAGACTGCTTCCCATTACCCAGAATCGACCAACTGGTAGATGGAACAGCGGGACACGAATTGTTATCTTTTATGGATGCTTACTTCGGATATAACCAGATCATGATGCATGAGCCAGATCAGGAGGACACGAGCTTTATCACCGACACTGGTCTTTACTGCTACAGAGTTATGCCCTTCGGGTTGAAGAATGCAGGGGCAACATACCAAAGACTCGTTAATGCTATGTTCAAACCGCAACTGGGCAAGACTATGGAAGTCTACGTCGATGACATGTTAGTAAAGTCTAAGAAAGCAGTGGATCACATAGAACACTTAGCAGACATGTTCGCAGTCCTCCGAAAATACGGAATGAAGCTCAATCCTTTAAAATGTTCATCTGGAGTGGAATCCGGCAAGTTTTTAGGTTTCATCGTGAGCGCTAGGGGCATTGAGGCCAGTCCAGCTCAAATTACTGCATTGAAAGAAGTCAAAGCTCCTAGAACAAAGAAGGAATTACAAAGTCTCAATGGAAAAGTCGCCGCCTTGAGTCGGTTCATTTCCAAAGCCACAGATAAATGCATCCCATTCTTTGACGCCCTAAAGAAAGGAAAGAAAAACTTCGATTGGACTCCCGAATGCCAAAAAGCCTTTGATGAATTGATTCTCCATATGGAGACGCCTCCAATACTTTCTAGGCCTAGCGATGGCGAGGATCTTCTTATATACTTGGCAGTATCATCTCATGCTTTAAGTGCAGCGCTGATACGGGAAGACAAAAGGATTCAACATCCAGTTTACTATATCAGCAAAAGACTCACTGGGGCAGAGATGAATTACTCTAAGTTGGAAAAACTCGCCTATTGCTTACTAATTGCGTCTAGGAAGTTGAGGCAATATTTTCAAGCTCATCCTATCATAGTCCTCACTGATCAACCTTTAAAGCAAGTCCTGTTTCGCCCTGAAACTTCGGGTCGTCTTCTAAAGTGGAATATTGAACTCAGTCAGTATGACATCACTTATCATCGTCGGAAAGCAATCAATGGACAAGCTTTAGAGGATTTCATTGCAGAATTCACAGATAAGGGTAACAGTAAGGAAGAAACGGTCGACAATTCCCCGATCCAGTGGAAGTTATATGTCGATGGTGCGAGAAACGACTGCTGTTCTGGAGCCGGAGTTGTACTTGAGACCCCTGAAGGTCGATCATTATGCTATGCACTAAGATTGGAATTTCCTTCAACAAACAATGAAGCAGAATACGAAGCCCTTATCGCTGGCTTAAGGATTGCTAAAGAATTAAACATCCGAGCGTTACAGATATTCAGTGATTCTCAGCTTATTGTATGCCAAGTCAAAAAGGAATTCCAAGCAAAATGGGGAAATCTGCCCGCCTACTTGTCAAAGGCTTGGGAACTCCTGGGTGATTTCGATCATTACATGATAAGTCACATTCCTCGAGAAGAAAACATGAAAGCAGATTCTCTCGCAAAGTATTCGAGCACAGGCGAAGCTCAATTTCTGGGGCTAACTCCAGTGGAGGTCCTGTCGACTCCTAGCATTGATGAGATGGACATTGATTGGATCATGAGCATGTCTCAAGAGCAAGAATCATGGATGACTCCGATAATAGAATATCTGCTCAATGGATCCTTACCAGGGAACTCAAAAGAACGACAAAAGCTACTGAGAAAAGCCTCTCGATACATAATCCAGGATGGCCAGTTATACAGACAGGGATTCTCAATGCCATTACTTCGATGTGTTCCAGGGAAGAGTCTAAAGCAATCCTAGCAGAGGTACACGGAGGAGAATGTGGTGATCATTCAGGTGGCCAAACATTAGCAAAGAAAATTCTCCGATACGGATATTTTTGGCCAGAAATTAATCGAGATGCAGCAAAGTATTCCCGAAAATGTGACAGATGTCAAAGATTCGCCAAAATTCCCAGAGCTCCTTCCACTGAACTCACACAGAGGGTCAGTCCATGGCCGTTTGCAATATGGGGGATAGACCTTGTAGGACCGTTACCAACTGCCAAATCTGGAATTAAATATGCCATTGTTGCTTTAGATTATTTTACTAAGTGGGCAGAAGCTGAACCACTGGCTACTATCACCTCAAAGAAGATGATAAGTTTTGTGACTAAAAACATCATTTGCAGATACGGTGTGCCTCAAAAAATAATTACAGACAATGGAACTCAGTTTGAAAGTGAAGAATTCCAAGATTTTTGCAAGCGATTCAAAATCCGAAAAAGCTTCTCAGCAGTAGCTCATCCGCAGGCAAACGGGCAAGTGGAAGCCGTGAACAAAATTATTAAGTCAACCATCAAGAAGCAACTTGAAAGAGCAAAAGGTGGTTGGGTCGATAAGCTACCACTGGCACTATGGGCATACAGAACCACTCACAAAACTGCGACTGGGCACACCCCGTTTTCATTGGCATACGGGTCAGAGGCAATGATTCCGGTAGAAATAGAAGTCCCTTCACACAGAAGAATCCATTTCAATCAAGCAGAAAACGAAAAGCTACAACTTGAAGCGCTAGATCTCCTTGATGAAAAAAGAGATGAGGCTAATCTCAGAATTGCAGCTCATCAGCAAAGAATAGCCAGACATTTCAATTCCAAAGTTCGCCAACGCAGTTTTGAGATTGGAGACCTAGTCCTGAAGAGAATTATGACAGCGACAGGTGTGTTTGGGCCAAATTGGGAAGGACCATATGTCATAGGTCAGAAGCTTCTTGATGGCACATTCAAACTCACCACTGTTGAAGGAGATCAAATTCCAAGGTCATGGAACAGCAACCATTTGCGTCCATACTTTACTTGAAATTTTTATTGAAATATTGTAAAAAGAATTATGAATGTATGATTCTTGTAATTGAAGGCAATTGTAAAACTGATGCAAGTAAATAATGAAAGAATATAAAGTGGATGTAGGCCCAATTTCCTGGCCGAACCACTATAAATCTTGTGTTCCTTATTATTATTACATGTTTGCTTTATTTTCGATATAAAAAGTACATAGAATGTATTGCTGAAATGTCAATTTAAATTTTTGCAGACAATGGAAGTGAAACTTGCACATAAAAAGACCAAGTGATTCTCGCCAAATTTCAAGTCATAAAAGCCCCGAATTCAAATCCTAGATAGGAAGTACTTCAATTGAACGGCCTATGATTTCGACAGAAACGGTCTTTGCTAATAGATTGAGATCGTTTGAACGAACAAACATCCAATTAAGAAGCTAATGCTCGTTCTCACGAAATTTCCTGACAATGAAGCACACTTCCTTGGATTAAACAAGTTACTTGTAAAAAAAAAGAAAAAAAAAAAGAAAAGGGGGGCAGAGGATCATTGAAAAGGCATAAGCAAGTGGACAGAGGAACAACCAAAGCCATCATCGGCAGCACAAGTCCTCTTCGGAGGCACAACTCTTCGGAGGATAAAGACCTCTAATGGGTCATACGCCACAAAAAAGAAAGTTCTCTACTCAACAAAAAAGATTGGAGGAGTCATGACCCTCCAACCATGAGAGAGTAACTTCCAGGCGATGAAAACCCTCTCTGAGGCACATTTCACCAGGAGTTGAAGTGTAACGACCGCTCTTCGGAATTTCACTTCACCAGAGTTGAAATGCAAACAAAATAAAGACCTCTTCGGAGGCACATTTCGCCAGGAGTTGAAGTGTAACAACCGCTCTTCGGAATTTCACTTCACCAGAGTTGAAATGCAAACAAAATAAAGACCTCTTCGGAGGCACATTTCGCCAGGAGTTGAAGTGTAACAACCGCTCTTCGGAATTTCACTTCACCAAAGTTGAAATGCAAAACAAAATAAAGACCTTCCTGGAAGCCCACGTTTCACCGAGATTGAAATAAAACTTCCAAGTGTTGAAACGTGAAAATGCTTTCTTCGAAGGCACAACTCTTTGGAGGTACACGTTTCACCGAGATTGAAATAAAAATTCCAAGTATTGAAACGTGAAAAATCCCTCCTTAGAGGTACAACCCCCTCCCGGGGACACAATTAAAAGGAAAGACCTCTTCAGACGCCCACGTTTCACCGAGATTGAAATAAAACTTCCAAGTGTTGAAACGTGAAAAGGCTTTCTTCAAAGGCACAACTCTTTGGAGGAACACGTTTCACCAAGATTGAAATAAAACTTCCAAGTGTTGAAACGTGAAAAAATCCCTCCTCAGAGGCACAAATTTCTATTTTAAAAAAAAAATCCTCATCAAGGGCATACTTTAACTTTCAAAGGAAGAATTAAAGTTAAAGTACCCTTCAGAGGCCCGCTTCACCACATAGAAGAATTCACTTGGCAAAATGTATACATACGCAAAAGGAAAAAGTGATTTCTTCGAAGGACAAAGCGTAAAAACTTATATGAAGGAAGTTGCACTTTACGAAAATTCTCTTCGAGAATGAAGTAATTATTCTTCAGAAAATGAGAGTGCAAGTCCCCTCAAAGTATACGATATTGCAGTAAGCTCATGGTATGGGGGCAACATGGTATAGTTACATACAAAATGGTATAGCTACATCGGTAAAGTACGCTCAAACAACATACCACAAGCTCACCGCAATATCATATAAATAAACTTGTGCAAAAATGAATAATAAATGCATTCTCAAATTCAAATAAAAGTCTGTACAAATAAAGGATCATTTTATTCAATTGCAGATACAGGTTTCAAAATAAAAAAAGCAGGGGCCGGTGCCTGCACAACATCCGACCATTACACAAAAAAGGAATCAAAAAGCCCAACTCTTCATTTCTTCTTGCCACCTTTAGACCCTTTACTCGGCCGAATGGTTAGCTTTTCAGGTCTTTCAGGTCGGTCTGAAGGCAAAAGGGAAGAAGGGGAGGGAGGTGCAACTGGTGCAATTTCCGGTTCCTCTTCAGTAGTGATAATTTTCTTCCCCCTCCTCTTCGATGTCCCGTGCTTCTTTCTTCTCTTCGAAGAAGACTCACTCCCTGGAGTAACAAGAGCGGACAAAACTACGTCGTTAGAAGGAGTCCGCTCCGGAGAGATCTCGCCTCCTTCAAGTCCCTCATCTTTTTGCTCCTGCGAAGCAATAGGGTCATCCAAGCCATGAAGAGCCTCAATTTTCTCCTCTTGCGACTCGGGTTGTGAAGCAGAAGGAGGAGTCACCTGAAGAGATGGAGGAGGAATAACCAGAGGAGGCGAAGTTTGCACAGCACTTGTTGCTTCAACTGCAGAAGAAGAGAAATTGAAAATGTTAGTATCTTCCCAAAAGAAGGGAGATATGGGTTCATCGAGATTCAAGAAGTAATCGAGAAGCTCATCAAATTTTTGAGGAATAAGCAGGCAATCCACCTGAATCGGACCAATGTCGAAATTACCTGAAGATGTTGGCTTCGTTAGTTCAATCTCATAATTTTGAGCCCCAATGTCTTCCAAAGCCTCATCATCAGTAGGGGTAATTACCCCGGTTCTTGTAGGAGGAAGTGAATGAGCACTGGAACCTGCGATGTCAACCTCAGAAGAAACTAGAGGACGTTCAGAGGTAGTAGGCGGTACTTCTTTTTCAGAACGCTCCTCTTCCGCCATCCCAGTCCGTGCTCTGGCAAGTTGCTCTTTTCCCTTGGCAAGAGCGGCGCGGGCTTCATCGTCAAGATAATGCTCTTCAAGGGCTGACTCAGCATATCCAGCACCTTTACCACCGAGCATATCAAGTGCTGCCTCCCAAACTTCAGCCAGTGTGATTTCATACTTGGGGCCTAGAAAGGCAAGGCTGCCACGCCCCAAAATGCTGTGCAGATAAAAATCAAATAATGTGGAGCTAATGTCAGCTTTGGTTGCTTGATGGGCCTCTTCGGCCGCAAGTTTACCAGCAACAGCCTCATCACGCTCCTTTTCGGCCATAGCAAGTCGAGTTTTTAACAACTCTATCTCCAAGCTTTGAGAGTCGGTCTGTTCTCGCAGCTGTACAGTTTCAGCACGATATTCTTCTATGACCTTCTCCTTGTGTGCAAGCTTATCTTCGACTGCCCTTTGACTGGCATGCGCATCTCGTACTTGTTGCTGAAGCATGCTCTCCTTTTGAGAATAGGAAGTTGATGAAGTAACTAATTCTTCCTTAAGCTTTTCCATTTCCGCTTCCAGCTTTTCGTTATAGGAAGCAATACTTCTCATTTCGGCGTCATGTTGTTCGAGAGTCTTCTGCCACTCAGCCTTATCGTTCTCCATTGTGAGCATGGCCTCGAGATTGGCTCGGTTAACCCTTTGAAGCTCATCGACAAGTTTTTGCCAGTTCGACATTCTTTCAATATCGGTCCTGACAGTATCAAGATTTTGCAGCATAGCCGATTTGTCGAGAGGAACCAAGTCGAGATCAAACCGAACCCCTCTCAGGCACCACTGAGGGAATCGACTTTGAAGAGTGGGAGGACCTTGCCCAACTTGGTATGCGGGCCGGTTGATGATTGCTTGAATGTCGGAACGAACAGGGGCAGGAGATTGAGCAGGAACATGTTCAGAAACTGTCGGCATTGTTTGTTCAGTAAGTCTAGCCCGCTTGCTAGAAGAATCGTCCATGTGACCTTTACCTCTCTCATCGTGACCTTTTCTCTTTTGAGTATCATCATCTCTGTGGGGAGGGTCATGTCTTTCTTGTTCCCTTCGGTGACGTTCTTCATATGCTCGTCTCTCGTCAGCTTTCCTGATGGCCCTCTCTTCATCCGATTCTCTGTAAGAGGGGAGGTAACGCCTGTAATCATACTGGCTACGCCTCCCGTAGCGCTGGAAATCATCATAGTACGAGCCGCTACGCCCCATAGGAGAATCTGGAATAAAAATAATAAGCTTTAGAAAACTTTAAAGTATAAGAAGATAAATGCATAGAAGTGATGAAGAATCCTAAGTGTTGTGTAACGTGTAAACTACACGCATCAAGTTACAGACCACTCTGTGGAATAGAGGTAGTGATAACTTGAGTAGGAGGAGTCGACATCTGTTGTAGAGAAGATGTCGCCTCGATTACAGAAGAGATGGTTTTGGAAACATCATCTTTGAAAAGTTCTTGAGAAGTCACAATTAAATCGCTCAACCCCTCAAAAACATCATCGCCATCATGTTTTTTGGGACTTGCTTTCTTAACTCCTTCGCTAGTAGATTTTCCAGAAAATCGTGGAGGTTCTTCCTCTTCGGTGACTGGGGCAAGTACAGACTTGTCAGACGGCCCCACAACATCCTTCGGAATTGAACGCTTTACTAGTGAAGTTTCTATAGAAGTTCCTCCCTGCATGTGCTCTTTAATAGGGACCGGGGCATCAGGAGTTTCCGTCGGAGAATCAGGAATTTCAGTTGGGACTTCACGAGGTTGAGTGAAGCGAGAAGAATGAAGAAGCCCATATTGATGTAAAAATCCATCATTTAACAAGAACTTTATACTCCTCTCTTCTGCCGCCACGGCGTTCAATCTCTCAAAAATTTGTTTATAGCATGGATCTCTAGAGGGAGGAGGAAGTGCTAAAACAGGGAAAAGAAGCAAAGTTAGCATTCAGCAACTCAAATTTTGAAAAGTCCAAGATTGGAGAAATAAAAACAGGAAAATCTTACTTCCTACTCTCCAGATGGCATAAAACCCTGAAGGGCAACGAACAAAGAAATACTGATTTAGAAATCCATGAACGCTTTCAGAAAGATCGGTGATGAGTTTTCGGTTTCGAGCACTCCTTATGATTACGATAGAGGGATGATCTTTAATCTTTGTGAATGAGCAGAGGTAGCAGATTTCCTCAAAGCTCGGTAATCGGTCCAGAACTTTACTAAAAAGCACACATAACCCCATCAGAATGGCATGGCCATTGGGGTGCAATTGGAATGGAGAGATAAATAATCGAAGCAGGAACAGCCGAAGGAAGTCATTAAAAGGTGGTATGGCACCGCTCAAGCACATTTGGCGGTTGACAGCAATAAAGCCAGAAGGGGGCCTATCTGCAGTATCATTTGGCCCCGGCAGTAAGGCATCAGCTTCGGCAATGCCAAACTGGGTGAGCAGTTGAGTAAACACCCGCTGATTCAGAGTGGTGGGAGTTCTCTCCGGAGGATTATCCAACAAGTTGGCTACTGGGAAGACATCTTCAGCCTGGCCCATCGGTTCTTCTTGTTGAGATGTCATTCTACACAAGCAACTGGGTGTTCAAATGCGAAGGTGCACGTTTCCTAAAAGTGTGAAGTGTTGTGCAGAACTAATGAAAATAACAAGTAAATATAACTGGAATTAAACTGGTTGACGATTGATCGACTATGGTAATTTCAGAACTTGTTAATTTAGAATTCAAGCATAATATTAGTGCAGGCTGGTCAGTTTCAATTGATTGTTTCAGTGTTGCTTTAATATTCTACTTGAAATCGATAGCACTTCGTTCACACGATTTGTTTAAGTTAATTATCTGTTATTAACTAATCTGTCATTTGATATGGGCAATCAATGACAGTATATTCGTCCCAGTTTTCTGTGAATGTTGTATTGAACAGGTTGTTAGCCTGCAAGTCAAAATAACATGTGAATGAATGCAATAAAATTCAACAGTTCAAAATTAATGCAATGGTCCAAAGTTCAAACAGAATTCACACAAGTCATAACTCGTCAACGGTTCAAAAGTTCTGAGTCGGCAGTACCCTAAGCCTTGAGTCGTAGAAATAAGGAGATTATCTCCAAGTCTTATCTCGGCCACGACTCAAGGTTTAGGTCGTGAAGTATGTTAAAGAAGCTCTGGTTCAAAATAATAAGAAAATCTCCAAGTCTTATCTCGGCCACGACTCAAGGGTTTTATCTCGGCCACGACTCAAGGCTTAGGTCGTGGAGCATGTTGAGTCGTATCATGGTTAAATCGCAAAGGTCGCTGGATCATACAAAAATAGCCGAGTAAAACCTACGGCAATGTTCGAATCAATCTGACCCATTAACCATCTAACTCCTAACCCATTAACCATCTAATCCATAACCCGATAACCCAATAACCTCGCAATGGGTAACCCCAGTTCCATCACACCACTAGGTCGCCTCAAATCTCGAATCGTTACAAGTAAGATCAAACCGCCCGCCTTTAATCCATCAATGTCCGATGTAATGGTATTCGCAAGGATCAAGGGGGAAAAACAGAGGCGGAGATCGGCAATCATCAGCAATTGAAAAAAAGATGCAAAATCTCTTACACGGTGCGATGCTAAAGATGATCGAAAATAAATCAGGTTGGAATCGCCTTTGAGAGCTCGAAGATGCGTTAATGGCAGACACGGTTCAAAGGATAAGAAATGAGAAGAAGGAAGTAAGGGGAAGGACTCAAGTCTTTTATAGCTTTGAGCAGTGGCAGTTGAATCGGCACACGAGTTAAGATGAGTCGAAGCACACGACCTACGACTTAGGCGTGAACTTCGAGGGGCAAATGTTAACTCCGTTTAGGCAACGAGTCAAGGTCTGGGCCGACTCAAGACTTAAGGTTCTTAACGGTTCAGAAGGGATCCACTACTCAACAAGCAACCAACTCAACAAGCAACCGACTCAACAAGCTACCGACTCAACAAGCTAACGAGTTAAAGCTTAAGGCGACTTAGAGGAGTGGAGCGACTCAAGGGATTAACGGTGTATGGGATAGACCGACTCAAGGTCTCTAACGACTCAACGACCTAAGGTGTCAAATGACCTAACTGACTAAAATCCCAAAACAACAAAGGACCGACCTACGACCTATGGTAGGTCGTTCACGACCTAAGCAAAAGAATTCGGCACCGCTTCATTTTACATCGTGGCCCATTGACTCGTACACGACTCGGTAAGCAAGCTAACCGGTTAGGCCACGACTCACGACCTAGCTTGAGTCGTCCACGACTTAAAGCTACTAAGTAGAAATCCAATGCCGCCTCATTTTGGACCACGACCTTTTAACTCGCAGACGAGTTAGGACTTGTGCTATATACAGAGGACCGGAGACGCTCTGATAGGAAGTCTGGGCTCAACCAGTTGAGTCGCCCACGACTTACGACTCATCTTGAGTCGGTCACGACTCATGACTTAACAATTCCAGCCTATAAATTTGCCTATAAATACATGGCCACATCCAGCATTCAGGGGACTTTTGGGCTCATTCTCTTCAAGCGCTGTTACTCTGCTGCATTCCAAACCAATCCAACACTTAAAGCTCTCAAGACACGAAGAACGCTACAAACAACTTCGAGAAAAGATCACACACATCCAACGTGGATTTGAAGACTCTAATCTCCATTGAAGTTTAGGCTACTTGTTCTAAGTGACTTGTAATTCAAAGTGCATTGTACTTGGAAAGAATTGTATCAGCTTGTAACGAGATCATCAATAAAAGTACTTAAAGTGGACGTAGGCTATACCCTTAAGCCGAACCACTATAAAATTGTTGTTGTTTACTGCTTTTCCGCTATTATCTGCTTGTAATCTGTTCCCGAGTTATCGGGTGGTGCTTTCACAACTATAACTCATTCACCGGGGTGTTAGTGTTCAAATTTTAGCGTTAACAGTACATTTCTACTAGGTATCTTTTGTTTTAATTACTGAGGTAATAGGTGAGACTGAGTAAAGAGGCCAAGTTTACTCACAAATAACATATTCAGTGAGTTGCACATTCTTTTATTTTAACAACTTAATCATGTTTAATTTGTTTTGGATTATCAATCAAGTATGCATCTCAACTTTTGTGGCCATCTTCAAGTACAACAGGTTGCATGATATTAACTTTTGTACTGAACATGTGGTCCGTCTTCTAAAAGTTCATAAAAACCAAGCTTCCATTAAAATCACTTAGTATTGAAAGAACTTAAGATACTTGGAAAGTGTATTTGAATTAAAATTAATACGAATGGAGAAAGAACCATATTAGCTAATAAATATTTTATATGCTAAAATTTATTTTAAAAATGACCAATATCCTAGGAGATTAAACACAACAGCTTCTTCAGATTTAATAATATTATTGACTGAGGCATTTGCCTTAGTTAAGCAAATGCCTGAGTTGAACATGGATTTCATGAGTTATATCGAACAAACTACAAACTAAAATAATACAAACAATAAACTTGGTAAAAGTTTGTGAGTCGGATTTTAAATGCTACTTCTGCATGAAAGGTTATTGCATTTGAAAAAGAAAATGAAGACATTTCGACATTGTAGAAAATATTTCCAAATCCGAGCTTCTATAAACAAAACTTAAACTACAGCGAAGCTGAATCAAAGCTCATATTATCAAAAGGACTAAAAAAAGCTAGCACCGAAGTAAAAACTTAGTCATTATAAACATGAAGCAGAAAATAGCATAAATAGAATAAACAGACAACCAAATGCTCAAAAGGAAACTGATAAACAACTTAAATTTGTCAGCAAACTTAAAAGGCTTATAGCTTAATTATAGCAAATCAAATACTTGGTGTCACATACATAGCCAATATAAAATGACTATGACACCACACAATAACAAAGTTCAACTGAAATCAAAATCATACAAATAAATGGTTGAAAACCACAAACCAGATAGAATTAAAACCTGAAACTTAGTCGACCTGTTGGATCTTAGGACCTGCAAAGCCACCAGAAGGAGCAGGTTTAGGAGTAATGCTTGCAAGAATCAAATCGAATTGATATAAATCAAACGATATTACACAAAAAGAGAATATTATACCTACAAAGCCATCTATGTACGGTAAAAGAACCATACAATGATCGAAAAAAAACCCAGTAAGTTGGAAAATATACCTAAAAGCAGTCGAAGTTGGTCATCGAAGGAGCTGCTTCAGCAAAGTTGAGGAATTGGAGCTTCAGTAGGCTAGTTGAGAGAAGAAAAGTGGAATTGTGGCTTCAACAAAATTTATGGACTTTAAATGAATACGAGTGCTCATAAATTAGGGATTTTGGGAGTGAATGGTGGAAAGAGGGTTACGAGGAAAAAGGAATAAGAGAGAGGGAAGGCGAAAAAGGTGCCGCCAAACTTTTATTTTATTTTCATTAGTAATGGCGTTTATAGAGGCTATGTTTTTAATCTAAATGACTACTAAATAGCTAACTATAGCAAGACACATTTCAATGCTATTGTCGTTTGCCATTGATAGATCATTTTCTTGTAGTGATGGGAATGATGCCATCATATAAAACCATACAGTTGTGTCTATTTGTGGTATATTTATATCAGGAATTTGAATATCTACTAACCATGCATAACCGTTAGGACTTTTAAATGAGATTAGTAGTATTCCAATTTTATTTTAAAAAAAATGAATTCAAGTATCTTCCAACCACACATAACCGTGAGGACTTTTAAATGGGATTAGAATCAACTTTGTTTATTTCAAAAATCAACTTTTGATATGCGTTCCATACATGCATAACCGTGAGGACTTTTAAATGAGCATGGAAGCACATAACAAATTCCAAGTAATTCACCCATGCATAACCATGAGGACTTTTAAATGAGAGTGAATACTTTGATCTTTATTTATTTATTTTTATTTTTATCCTTTTACTATATAAATTTTTTCTATTATTTAAAAAAATGTAAAAATGAAAAACGAACTATTCCTGTTTAAAGTACCACATATCGACAAACTATATAGAATTTTGATGAGTGATGGTCGTTAGAAATATGATAGATATAGAGATGGTCATGGAATTTTTACCAACAAAAAGTTTTATAACTCTTGTTTAAATTTCTAAAGAATTTTTCTAATTATACTTTCTCGAGTTATAATATATGATCAATATCAACACTCATCACTTTTTCAATCACTATTCATTTTTTCGATACTTATTAGGGAGTCAGATTAGTCAAAATAGTCATTTAAAATAAAATTCAAAAATAATTATGAAATCAATTTTTTCAAAATGGCTAATCTGAAAATATGGTCAAAAATGATTTTCTCGAGGGGGTTTTATAAGAAAATTTTCTGCTATTTGAAAAATTATTTGAATTGAAAATATATGCAGATATTTTCTTTGAATGAATGATGCAGTTACTAAATGTCTCAACAAAAATCACGTTCAATTAGTAATTTTTCTATCAACTATATTACCAGTGTAATCAGCATCTGAATTTCTTTTTCCCTCAAAATAATCATTAATTGAATTTGATCGACCAAACCATGAAGTGTGCACCAAAAATTTTAAACTCAATTTTAACAGTAATTTAAATGACATTCTCATGAGTTTGAAATGAAGCCGTGTAAATAATCAGAAAACCGTGAATATAGAGTTAGCCATATTATAACCAAAAGTATTATCCAACAATACACTATTTTTGATCCAAACTAATATATATGAAGTAATTCAAAGAATCTAAGGAATTTTATAGTGTTTTTGGCATAAGAATATAATTTGGCCAACAATTTTGAATAAGTCAGAATCAAAATCATCATTTTTTCATCATCTCATTATTGGCTGATTTAATTCAGAATATGGTGCAGATTATCACATTTAATATATCGTTCAAATAAATATTCCTTTACCTATTTTACCTTTACGATATTTTTCGTGGTTGCCCATTGTGATTCTGTCATCTTTATACTAGGCTAAGGAACTTTGCTTTGTCGCCCGTTGTGTTTCTGGAACAACCAAAAATCCAGAGAACACTGTTGTTGTTCCTTAGCCTGCCACCACACCTACACGTTGAAAGATTTATGTGACCTATTTGTTTTTATATGTCCATGGTTGTTAGTGGCAGAATATTTAGAAAAATAATTTTGTGAAGACCCAAAACTATTTATAATTGTTCCCTTCGACACCCAAATTTGTTTAACTTTGAGAGTTTTTATATTTATGCCTTTTGGAACCCAAATCGGTATAGTTTTCACATGTTTGGGTCTATACCAACAATTATTATGATCGTGTCCAAATTTTCTACAAATTGTGCACATTAAATGTTCTCGATTAATCTCATTTCTAACATTTTTAGATTGATTATATCCAAGTCCTTGTCTAACCATATTAACAGTTTGTTTCCTTAATAGCATATTCAACGATTTTTCACTTTTTGAAAATTTATCTAAAGTCGTTGACAATTGTTGGACTTGTGTTTTGAGAGATTCATTTTCGTTTAACAATTGTGTGAACTTTTTAATAGAATTCTCTCTCCTAGTATTTTCACTCTCTTTTAAAATCAGAATTTCGTTTTCAAGCGATTTTATATTGATTTCTAATTTTCTAATTTCTTCTTCGAACGTTGGACACTTATCACACTTAGGGATCTTACTTTGATAGGTTTTAACTAATTGGTCAAGTTGTTCATTTAATTCTATCAAAGTAACTTTTTGTGATTCAAGTTTAGCGTATTTTTCCCTAAGTCGTTCAAAACAGCCATTTACTTCATGAAAATATATAAAGCAACTCTGAATGAGTAAGTTTTGATACCTCGCTTGGCTCATCATCATCACTGTCAGTTATATCACCTCGAAGGCACAAATATGCTTTTTCGCTCTCACTGCCAGTGCTTTTATCATCCTCATCTATTTCATCCCAAGTGGCTGCAAAACTTTTCTTATTTTGTTTCTTTCCAAAGTCGTGTCGATTTCGAGGACAATTGGGCTTGATGTGTCCGGGTTGGTTGCACTTATGACAGATGATCTCCTTTTCTTCTGAGTAGTCCAGTGCTTTACCTATTCTGCTTTTCAATTCCTAATTTCGAGCTGGATTTCCATATTTGCGATTCCACTTTTGGAATTTCTTTATTAGTAGTGCCAGCTCTGCTGTTCCTTCATCATCATCGTTATCATCATCACTTTCGGTTGTTCCTTTGAGCGCTATTGATTTCTTTCGAGTATCTCCTCCTTCACGCTCTTCCTTGAATTACATTTCTAGCTCATAAGCGGTGAGATTTCCGATGAGTTCTTCGACTTTCATTTGTTTCAAATCTTTTGATTCTTGAATGGCAATCACTTTTGCTTCAAATTTTCGTGGAAGGACTCTAAGGATTTTTCGGACTATCTCCAACTCTGTGTATGATTTTCCAAGAGCTTTGATTTGTAAACGATATTGGAAAGTCGTCCATGCATCTCTTTGACATTTTCTTCCTTCGCCATTGTGAAGTTCTCGTATTTGCTGCTTAGCATGGTAAGGCGAGATTCTTTGACTTGAGATGTTCCTTCATGAGTCACTTCTAGAGTGTGCCATATTTCCTGCGCAGTTAGACAATGTGAGACACGATTAAATTCATATTGATCCAATGAACAGACAATAGAACTCATAGCTTTAGCATTAGTATTTTGTAATTTATTTTCTAGTTCTATCCATTGTTCCTTTGGTTTCTCTATTTCCTGATTATCTACAGTTATAGTTGGTGTTCTATAACCTGTCTCAACAATATTCCAAGCGTCAATGGTTTTCAGAAAGATTTCCATCCTATTTTTCCAATAAGCATATTCACCATTGAACATTGGTGGTCTAACTATGGATTGACCCTCAGCAAAAGCAGTATTAAAAGAAGCCATTTTAAAAATTCAAAATTTTAAAACAAAAACCGATTTTTGAAACACGAATTTTTAAAACAAAAATTGACTTCTATTCCTAGCTCTGATACCACTTGTAGGATCGATTTCACCCTAGAGGGGGGGTGAATAGGGAGATAGTATAAATTATAAGATTAATTGCGGAAGCTTATAAAATATTTCAACACAGATCACAGAACAATAGCAGCACAGATAATAGCAGAATAATAAATGAAGAAATAAAACGACACAGAATTTACCCAGCTTCGGCAAAACCCTGCCTACGTGCTGCCCCCAAGGTTCTACTAGAAATTAGATAGTCCCTCGCTTACACAAGTAAACTCGCGACACCCGCTATCGACTAAATCTAACTCTACGCTCAAAACCCTACCACAACTCAGCCACTGAGTTGCGAATTCTCAAGCTACGCCACGTAGCTTGTCCCCTAGTCACACGACTAGAAAATTAAACGGTTTAAAAAGGAAAATACAAATTAAAAACAATTTTAAATAAAATAACCCTAATTTAAAATTAGCAATCCCTTTTATAAAAAACAGAATAAGGCCGTCCCCTTTTTAATTTATCTCGACCGTCTCCTTTTATTTCTTCGGCCCAATTCTTTTGTGACAATGGCGGCTTCGTTTCTTCTTTCTGAAATTAGGGCTTCGGCTCTTTTATTCCTTGCTTCCAAAATTAGGGCTTTCGTGATTTCAAAGAGGCCGGCTTTGGTAGCTAGATCGAATGGAAGATTTATCACTTTGTTTGCTTCGTCGGTTGCTTGCTTCTCTGTTTTTGCTCACGATCTCTTTGAAACTGATCGAGTTTGTGGTATGGCTTCGGTAAGTAATTTATTGCTCTTTTACTTTCTGATTCAATGTTTGAACTCGATATCTTCATTGCCGATGATGATTGTGGGTTTTATATGCGTTCGTTTGTGTTCGTCTGATTTGTTCAACACTATGCTTTCGGTCGATCGATATTGCTTGGATGTTTGAGATTGATTCTGACTTCTCCTATTTACTTGAATCTTACGGTATTTTAACTTGGTCAATTTTCTTTGCTACCACGGTTTTGAATTTGACTTGTTCAACATTGACTTCAACATTGACTTGTGCATACTGACATTGATACTACCATTCCATGTACGTATGTTCATACATTGGTTGGGACTTGCAGTTTTTGTGTCGACTCTGACTTTGTTTACCGGTCTAGTTTCAGATTGCATATATTTGTGAATAGGTCGTGCTTGGATTTGAACTGCTTCATGTAGGCTTCATGTTCTGTTGACATGTGCATTTGTCTTTGCACTTGCACACTGCTGCTTGTTGCACTTGTGTACTTGGTCGAGTTCATTTGCATTCTGCAGACCTGAACTTTGATATTATGTAACCTGTCTAACTTCTTTGGTTGCTCTCTTTAGCTGTTCTTGTTTTTGTTGCTTAGTGCATTAGTTTGCACTGTCATGTTATTTGCATCTGGTCTCTAACTTTGTCTTGTTCGACATTGCTTTTAGTCATTATGGTTGCATATATGTGAATAATTCTGTTCTTTGGCATTCCTTCTTGATGTTGCACTGTCTTTGCTGTGTTCCTATGTTTCTGGTATTTCATCTTGGCCATGTTGGTTTCATATGAGTTGTTGCATTTCCACTACTTTGGTTGACATTTGATGGTCTTCATATTCATGTGTCTTGTTGAAGTGGTTGAGACTGGTTTCATTCTTTGGTTAGGTCTGCACATTCACCTGTTGTTGTATTCATGTACCCTTGACTTTTCCCATGCTATTTACTGGTTCGTGTATATAAGTTGTTACACTGGTGGCCTGTTGTAGTAGTTGGTGTTGCTGTTATGTTGGTGGCTAGCCTGTGCTAGTTCATTCATGACATGTTGTCCATGTGAGTTCATTTGTGTATGCATTGTCATGTTGTATTATTCCATGTATTTGTGCTTTGATGCAGTTCTGATTTGTCGAAGCTTTGCATTTGAGTTGAGTTATGACAACAATGACTTGACCTTTGCATTCAGTTTATTTTTCTAATTTTCACGTGAGTTGAATCCGGCTTGGATTTGACCTTGTGCTGAATGACATTGTTTTACTGCACTTGAGTTGAATCCTGTATTTGGGTTTGACCTGTGCTCACTTGTCCCTGTAAATTGATCAAGTGTATATTTCGGTGTGCACGGCCTTGTGGCATATAAAGTGATACACTGTGTATGTCACAAGCTGTTCGTGTATGATGAATTAAAATTTAAATGATGACGAACAAACCAAATAACTGAGGCAAATATTATTTTCAAAAATTCATATTTTATTTTATATTGCAAAAATATTTCTTTTTCAATTTTACTGCGTTAGTGAATATTTTTGCAGATTGCTCAGATGCTGGATACTAACTGGAATGAAGTTGAAGATAAAATACGAATTGAGTGAATGAGTGATGTGTAGTGAGGTTAAATGAAAATATGAAATTGTGATGTATTTGTAATCAAAATTGTATATGTATAGTGAGAGCTTGAATTTGTACTATTCAAAATTGTAATAAATATTTGTTTGAATAAAATTTCTATTTGAATTCAAATTCTATGTTATTTAATTTTATTCAATAAATATTTATTTAATCTATGAAAAATAAAGTAGTACATTAACAAATACATTTAAACGAATGTATATATGTTTATTATCATCAAATAAAAATCATGTAAGCGCATATTCAACAAAATTGAATTGTGAATTACTTATTATTAAATAAGTATTTGAAAATGTTTTTCAATGTTGAAATGGTTTTGAAGATATATCTTATTAAAGATAATTTGAAGTGAATATTTGGCAAGTAATTTTATTAATAAAAGATTAATTAAAAGGGCCTAGTGATTGTTATGGTACTGAATATTTGTTTGTTTGTTTTGATAGTTAAATAATCGACTATCAAACTTGGCTAAATTTTGGTTCCTCAACTTGATGTGGGAACTATTTAGTCGTGCACTTAGTACGTTGCCTTCTGTGTAGGCTTGATTATCGTTTGTGTTGAGGATGTTGATTCGTATAGTGCGGAGTATTACTCCGATCTATCAAGCTTCCTTCTTGGCCCGAAAGATAGCAAGTTGAAAGTTGGAGACGTGATAAGTCTATGAGACTTGGTTTCTGTGTGAGGTTGAGAAACGCTTTTGCGTTGTTGGAGCGAAGAGACTAGGATCGGTTTATCCGAAAACCACTTGGGACCAATGTATATGCGATGATTGTGTAGGCTGTTTTGTGATGATATTGATATTCCGGAGTTTCATAGTGGGGGACTACTTGTTGATCGTTTGGGGTTAAAATCCCAATATACATCCAGTAGCAGTGGTCTCTTCATTATGAAATATCCAATGCAAGGACAATTCACTACTATTCGTAGGAATTTTTCCGACAGGATGTGGTAGGAAAGTACCTTCGATTTGTCCTGTTTCTAGACAACTTATATGGATGTTTGTTTGACATTGCATTTCTATAGATTACGTACATTGGTTTTTACAAACGTACAATAGTGGTGGCGGAGAAGGAAACTTCTCTTAGCTTAACACCTTCTTTGAGATGTATGAACTTAAGGGTTTTATTTTTGTGGAAGGCAATTAGTAGTCAACGGAAATGGCCGTGTGGCATTCTAAGTGATGTGATATGTGATTGTAATCGTTTTCTCTAGCCTCATCAATCGAAAATGACCAAAACAGGGTTAGATGCAGCAAGATTAAGTGTGTCATTCCTATTAGGATATGATCATCCTCTTATAGATATATCTCTGCACGCTATGACGTCTTATATCTTATTATTGTGGTTTGTATGCTAGAGGGCCCTCGGTAAAGGTCGGTAACGACTGGAGGATGATATATTCGGTACCATCTAGTTATAAAGGTGGGTCGGTCTTGTGTTGGTAGAGAATCCTTTGTGATGGTCCTCGGTACATTCTTCTAGAGATGTACTATCGGAAGGTAGTCCCTTCACCTGGTCATTTGTATGGAAATCCAAAACCCACTACGAGCTGCGATTTTATTTGTAAAGGCGTAATGAATAGCCTCGAAATGCTATAAGGGTAACCATTTTGACTATGATCAATATTATTTGTATATACTAGACATTAGCATAATATAAGAGGATTTGGTATGGAAGAAATGTTTTAGTTATCGTAAGGAAAAACATGTCCGTGTTTATGTGTGGACTTGTCTTACGAGATACTTTTGTTTTGATAAAGGAAAAGTTTTGGTGATTTAATAAATTCAGTTTAATGTGTTTCTCACGCTGGTTTATCAGACTGATTCGGACGTTCTTTACTTTTAATGCTCGGGTCAGACCGAGTATATTTACAGGTTAAAATTTGGTGCTTTTGGAGCATCAGCAGGAGAGCTGGAGATCTTCATTTTCGTACATCCGTATTTGTTTTGATTATCCGCTGTGCTTTATGTGTTATTGTCGTATATTATCGGCAATTGTGAGAATATGTTATTATAACTGTTCAGGATGATAACTATTGATTGATTGTTGAACTCTGATTAATGAGTATATATATATACAGTTTCTGTTTTGTAAAGATCATTGATATGATATTAGATATTTTCCGCTGCGATGTGAGATTCTGTATTGTTCTGTCTTCTCTCTTTCTTCTCTTCTCTTCTTTTCTCTTCTTTTCTTTCTTTTGACTTTCCGTCAGTTTGTGCTATTTGGGTCGGACATGTATGGATTATTGTCGATTCATAGGGTACGGATTTGCGGGTCGTCACAACAGTATTGATGTTAAATTTGGAAATGAACAACTAAGTGATGTTATCAGCAATTTAGAATTGTAGGAACCTGTGCACTCACTTTCCCAATAAACTATGTTAGGAGTAGTTTTGATGTTAGCTTCTTTTCAATTTGAAAATACTATACCAACGCTTCTAATAATATGGCAGTCCACTTAAGCTTATGGTACCAACATAAAGAAAAGACAGAATGTCTGTTGATGCTAACTCGAAGCTCACTACATGAGAACCATGATTTCAATTGCTGATTGCTAGAGGGTATCCATTTGATGTTATAATAAGTTTGGCACCATGAATGCACTGGTTTAAATTTCCTCGTAGCTTACGTCCACAGTTTACTGCACCGACCAATAATTTGAAAACACTATCGAATCGACCCAAACTATGCACGATAACGCATTAAGTAGGAGATAGATGTGCCCTCTTAAATTAAGTTCGCATAGGTGTCGCAATTTTAAAATAGATATACCACAAAAGTAGTTTTTTGGTTAGGTGTGATCTGTATTCAATAAGCTTTTGACACCACTAAACAAGCTAACGGTTCAAAGGGGACCTGTTAATAAGAGACAGGTGCGATGCCTTATAAATAAAGGAATAACCGTAGTATGAAGAGAGTTCTCACTCAAGTATAATATTGGATTATACGAGTGCTCTATTCTACAACATGCGGACTGCACTATCTCTGGGCCAAGCCCATTTACACTTTTGTTTTATAAATACAAACGTTGGCTGCATACTGTATTATTATCTTGTAAAAACAAATACAAAAGTATAATAAAAGCTGAGATTATTCTTCTTTACTTTTTCAATTTGGTATCAGAGCCAAGTAATCAAAATTGCTTAACAGCAAGTATTGATTGATTCAATTTCTCTCATCAGAATAGAATTTCATCACTTGAGAGTATCTGCACACAATTAGATTGTTGTGCACAGTATTTTACTTGAGTAATCTTCATCTGAATCTTGTGCCATGCCAAGAAGAAGAGTCTCAGAAGATTCTCATCATAGACAACTCATCGGCTGCACGATATCATCAGAATACTCAAGTTTTCTTTTAGACTATTCACCCACTGTGTCATGCCAAGAAGTTGGAGTCAGAACATCATCATCACCCTCCAGTCTTCAGCTACACTTCTTGATTTGTTTCAACATCCCCTTTATTCTGCTATTACTCTCAAGATGGGTGAAGAAAGCAGCAATGTCGCTGTATCACCAAGATCAGAATCAAGAACTGGTCAAGATCAGACAAGTGTCACCCAAGATCTACTCAAATCCATCATCAAACCACAGAGCCAAATAATCACCATCCAGTTAGATGAATCTAACTACCTTCTATGGAAATTTCAGGTTGAGACAGCAATAAGAGGTTATGGCTTGCAAGAATTTGTCTATGGTACGATGATTACACCACCAAGATTCACTGCAGACAATGAAGGAAAGCTAATCAATAACAAGGATGACATTACACATGAAAGACAAGATAGCCTGATCCGTTCTTGGCTATTGTCTTCCATAGGCACAAACTTGTTGCCTCAATTGGTTGGATGTAAAACTGCACATGAAATTTGGCATACAATTGAACAAATATTCAGTTCACAATCTGCAGCAAGAATAGTGCAATACGAAAGACAGTTGCAAAACTTGAGAAAAGATAGTGCAAGTATGAGAGATTATCTGTCAAAAGCCAAAACCATATGTGATCAGCTTGTGCAGGTCATAAGATAACAGATACAGAGCAAATCCTATGTATACTAGGTGGTCTCGATGACGAATCTGAAGCAGTTGTAGCCATTATATCATCAAATGAAAAACTACCATCACTACAGAGTGTACATGCAATGCTTCTCGCTCATGAGGGAAGAATAGAGCAGAAGAAATCAACAAACTTGGAACACAATGTAAATCATGTCTCTGCTAACAGGAACAGAAACCAAGAAAAGAATCAAAGTAACAGAAATCAATCAAACAACTATAGAGGTGGTCAATCCAGCAGAGGCAGAAATAGAGGTGGAAGATGGAATTACAACAACAACAGTAGACCAAGATGTCGGATATGTGAAAGATATGGCCATACTGCAAATAAGTGCTATTTTAGGTTTGATGCAAATTTCACACCAGTGCAACAAAGTAATAACAACACAAGACCACAAAATCCCAGTGCCAATATGATAAACATGCATCAAGAATCAAAATCAGAAAATGCAGACACTAGCACAACAAGGGTTGAAGACATTCATGATGATAACTGGTATCCAGATTCTGGTGCAACTAACCATGTGACAAACAACCTGAATCAGTTGAATCTTGGCAACAGTGAATACAAAGGTAAAAAATTACTTTATATGGGTAATGGAAAATCTGCATACATATCTCATATTGGAAATGCAAGTATTAATGGTACCAGACAACTTTATCTCATGAACTTATTGAGAGTACCATTAATTAGAAAAAATTTGATGAGTGTTTCACTATTTTCTAAAGACAACAGTGTCTATTTTGAATTTCACTCAACATATTGCTTAGTAAAAGATAATCAAACTGATGAAATTCTATTGCAGGGTAGAGAACATAAGGGGTTATACAAATTTGATGCCACAAGTTCAAGAAAATCTGAACATGAAAGCAAATGGTGTCATATTTCTGAAATTAAAAATGTTGAAAAGCATGTTGAAAAATTTGATGCTTGGCACTGTAAACTAGGACATCCTAGTATAAATATTGTAAAACATGTTCTGAACAATATTGATGATATTCTTATTAATAAATTCCCCACTTCTTACATATGCACATATTGTCAGTTAGGCAAAAGTCATAAACTTGCATTTCCAAATTCTGAGACTATGTATAATAACTCACTTGAACTAATTGCAGCAGATCTCTGGGGACCTGCTCCAATTAGTACTGACTATGGTTATAAATACTATATCTCATTCATTGATGCACACTCTAGATTTGTATGGATTTATTTCTTAAAATCAAAATCTGAGACTAACAATGCAGTGATGCAATTTATTGCAAATGCTGAAAGGCAGACAAATAATCAGGTAAAAATCTTTCAGTCAGATGGAGGTAAGGAATTTCTGCCACTAAAAACATTTTTTCAAAGCAAGGGAATCACCCACAGAACTACATGTCCCTACACTTCAGAGCAAAATGGTCTTATAGAGAGAAAACACAGACATATTGTTGAAACATGCTTAACTTTACTAGCACAAGCATTTATGCCACTCAAATTCTGGCCAGATGCATTTTCTACAGCAGTCTACTTAATCAACAGACTGCCTACAAAGGTTCTTGATTACAAGAGTCCTTTGGAAGTGCTAACCAAAGTTAAACCAAATTATCAAAACTTAAAGATATCTGGGTGTCAGTGTTTTCCCTATTTAAGACCATACAATTCACACAAGCTTGATTACAGGTCAAAATCATGCACATTCATAGGCTATCCTATTAGTAAAAAGGGGTACAAATGTCTTGATAGTAATGGTAGAGTATATATATCTAGACATGTTTTATTCAAAGAAGATGAATTTCCTTTTAGCAATGCAGATATCAAAACCTCTCAGAAAATATACAATACCAAGCACTCCATACCTCCAGCATCATTCTCACCTGAAATCATCATACCAGTTCAAAGCGAAGGTGCTGTTGATGAAAGAACTTCTGACTCACAACACACAATGCTCATCAACGAGCCAGGTCATGAGCTAACTGAAGAATCACCAAGGAATGACAATATTCAATCTGACAGTAACTGTCCTGGAGATCCATGCTCAATATTGAATGAACAACAGTCAATCAATACCCAACAAGAGACCACCAATGATGACTGTAACCAATCCACTATTCCTGCAAGCACTGGACATCACATGATGACTAGGGCAAAAAGTGGTATTTTCAAACCAAAAATATACAATACTGAAATTGATACAAGTGAACCAAGCACTTATCAACAGTCAATTGTTGACAACAAGTGGAAAATTGCCATGACAGAGGAATATGATGCCCTAGTCAAAAATAAAACTTGGGATCTTGTTCCACTACTCAAGGACAAAAATGTCATAGGATGCAAATGGACATACAAACTGAAGAAAAATCCAGATGGCTCAATTCTTAGGCACAAAGCAAGATTGGTGGCAAAAGAGTATTCACAACAAAATGGGTTTGACTTCAATGAAACTGTTTCCCCAGTTGTGAAACCCACATCAATCAGGATAATATTAACAATTGCTTTGCATAAGAATTGGGCTATTCAACAATTAGATGTTAATAATGCTTTTCTTAATGGTGATTTACAGGAAGAAGTATATATGGAGCAGCCATATGGGTTTACAGTAAAAGGCAGTGAGCAACTAGTATGCAAATTGAATAAAGCACTTTATGGCCTTAAGCAAGCTCCTAGAGTCTGGTTTGACAAGCTTAAAACCATACTATCCAGTCATGGCTACATTCAAACAAAATCTGATAATTCCTTATTTACTAAATTCTTCAATCATACTATGACTTATATACTAATTTATGTAGATGATTTTATTATTACAGGGAACAGTCAGTTAGAGATTAATCACATAACTCAATGCCCGAAGAAGGAATTTTCCATCAAAGAGTTAGGTGAACCAAACTATTTTCTAGGAATTGAAGTAAAGAGGTTATCAAAGTCAGAGATGCAACTAAGTCAGAAAAAATACATCAATGATATTTTAATAAGAGCCAAGATGGATAAAGCAAATTCTCTTCCTACTCCAATGACAAGCAATCTACATCTTTCAAAGGACAAAGGAGAGCGTATACAAAATGATAAGCAATACATGAGTATAGTGGGAGCACTTCAGTATGTCACAATAACTAGACCAGACATATCTTATAGTGTTAATAAAGTAAGTCAGTACATGCAAAAGCCATTAGACACTCATTGGAAGGCAGTAAAACGAATTTTAAGGTATCTCAAAGGATCAATTAATCAAGGACTTATTTTACAATCATGTACATCACTTCACATCAATGGCTATGCTGACTCAGACTGGGCTACCGACACTGATGACAAGAGATCTACAACTGGGTACTGCGTGTTTTTAGGTAACAATCATGTGTCATGGTGTGCAAAGAAACAGCCAACAGTGTCTAGATCTAGCACTGAGGTCGAATATCGCAACATAGTTAGTGCTACTGCCGAAGTCATGTGGATAAAATCTTTGCTAAGTGAACTACATATTACATTTAACACCAAAGCTACTATATGGTGTGACAATCAAAGCGCTATCGCACTCACAGCCAATCCAATTCTTCACTCTCGTACGAAACATATGGAACTAGACCTATATTTCGTACGAGAGCAAGTCATTAAAGAAGAACTCAAGGTCAATTACGTACCTTCCACTTACCAGAAGGCCGACGTTTTAACCAAAGCCCTCTCAAGACCAAATTTTGTTAGATTCAGACGAGAACTTAATGTTGACGAAGCCGACATCAATCTGAGGTCAGATGCTCAGATCTATATCCCCAAAGCCTCTCAAGCAACTTCTGAGGCATTCAACAGCATCTGAACTTCAGACATCTCAAACTCGCGCTCATGTCAAAGCCGCCTGCCTAGATTCAGAAGATCTTGAACAAATCAGATCTGATTTCTTATCGTCTGCTTCTCAATTTTGATTTCATCGGCTGAATCCTATTATCGTTCGCAAACCCTAACCCTAGTTTGGGTTTGAGGGGGTAAAATAAAGAAATAACTGTAGTATGAAGAGAGTTCTCACTCAAGTATAATATTGGATTATACGGGTGCTCTATTCTACAACATGCGGACTGCACTATCTCTGGGCCAAGCCCATTTACACTTTTGTTTTATAAATACAAACGTTGGCTGCATACTGCATTATTATCTTGTAAAAACAAATACAAAAGTATAATAAAAGCTGTGATTATTCTTCTTTACTTTTTCAATTCTTATATTCTGGCCTTTTCACTGATCATTTTTATGGGGCCTTCATGAGCTGATTTTCTTTGTTGGTTTAGTTCTCATCCACTCAGATAGTGACTGTCATTCAAAGCATATTCAATACCTCACTTTGTTTTTTTATTTGGTCTTTTGGAATTACTCTCCTTTATGTTGACACTGTAATTTATTTTTAATGGAAAATTCTAAGTAGCCAACTTAACATAATTGCTTGTTGGTTTAAAACTAAATGTTTTCATATGAAAATAAAAGTAAGCAAGCATTAACTTTGATTAGTAACTTAATAATGAAAATAGGCAACATGAAATTATTAGCTGAATATATGTGAAAGAATACATTTGTTAAATGAATTAACGGACTTTTGGCATTGAATGAATGCTTTATCTTCAATCAATAAAAAAAATTATAGTGACATCTTATCAGTTTTTTAAAGAAAGGACCATGGCTTATTTGTTGAATCATTCTTTCTGACAATACAAAATCCAATACAAAGCATGGAAAAATTAGCCCAAACAGATAAGCACTTGTGCGTTACAGTATAATTGACTAATGTATAAGCTATCATATTCCTAGTTATAGTTACATGGCCTATGTGCAGTGGGTAAAATAACAACTAAAAAGCTTAGGTAGGCAGATAAAATTTAATGGAAGGTTCAAACAAGTCAAACTTCAAAGGTAGAAGAACTCTTTATGACTATCAGGTTTCTGAACCAGCATTAGGCTCATAACAGTAAGAGGCCTTAAGATAGATAAAAGATTGTAAACTTTTACTGCATATCGGAAAAGTTTTAATGGACTTCTCTAAGTATTGTACTAGTAAAAGATTGTCAGACCTTTTAGATTTTAAAATTAGACCCTGAAATAGTAGCCCAACTATCATAAAAGGTAATACCATTAGCCTATAGATGTAAACTTTTAGTCTGGAAGAAAATGGTTAATGGTATCTGAAGGATTTGGTTACCACTATTATCGACTTGATATAAAGTGGATCTGGAAAAAAATTCTAAAAGCAATCTTGCAACAGCAGAAGTTACATGCATTCACAGTAGTTTTATTGTCGTTCAAGCTAAACATGCATTCATGAACATATTATGGAGTATATGAAACAATATTCAACAAAAATAAGGATAGAAATCATAGCACATGCACTTGACCATTATCCCAAATGGATTTGAAGGAAAACAAATCGTGTAGTTGTCCATATAAAAGAAAGTCTTTATCCAAGTATGCGTCGAAGCTTTAACAATTACCGCGATGAAAAAAAGTACAACAATTAATTAAAAAACAATAAGCACATTTATTTATGATTTTTCTATTAAATGTAAAAAAAAAGAAACGAATACGATCCTCCTAAGTGTAGATATAAGCATAATAAATTATATCTCAGGTTATTTAAACTTAGAGGTAAAAATATATTCTAATTTTTAATTACTAAAGCCTGCCCACGTATAGAATAGCGTCCACCAATAAAGCGGTACCCATTTCATATTCAAACAGTTAGACAAAATATAAAATAACAGCTGTTCTCTTCAACAAGACAATTAAACTAAAAATTTAGAATATAGAAACACAGAGCAAGGCAATGTCAAATACTTGACGCTAGAACAACAGCAAGTAAGGCATCAGTTATAAAGTTGCACATATCCATACATCGCATGTGATAGAAATAGCATAAATCGCTATTAAATACATGGTCATATCAATCTTGCCATAGTGAAAAAAATGAAGTTAGTAAAGTTAAAAACATAGAATGCATTGCAATATTGAATGTAGTAGTCCGTGAACAGAGAATGCATTGCAATATTGAATGTAGTAGTCCGTGTGTGTGTATACACTACTACTCATCACTCATGAACCCATACCAGTGCACACATAAACAATAGTATATACATATACTCTACCCATACACCACATGCACACAGGTCAATCACGCACGCTTCACACACAAACTCACTCAACATCAACTCAGCAGCACACAAAATAGCATAGACATACTCACAAAACACTCTGATGAATAAAACATGCATGCACTTTCTTCCACACACACTCAGACCCATGCAAATATACACACACCTATATATATACACAGCCGCACATGAAAGAAGATAACTGGGAAATGCATGCACTAATTTATACAAATATACACACTCTTATGTAATACACATCCACACACCAATGCACACTTATTCACTTTGCATATGGAATAAACTGAAAATCATATTTAATATACAAACAGAGACATTACAGTTTGAACACTTTGATAAATAAAGGTATATCTATTTTAATTTATTTTATATTTCAAAGTGCATGCAATTCTATGATTTAGTTTAAACATTGAATACTGATCGAGATTAAAACATTTGTGAATGTTAAGAACAAATTCAACAAAACTGAAAGAAACAGCAAAAGCATACTTGAAACGCGGGCAATGAAAAAATTTGAAGCGAGAGAATAAAATGTTAGGATGCTCTTCCTAAATTTGCCAACGTGGAATACTCATATAGGTTTTTGACTTTATATTGCCAAAATCGATTTGAACCTTTGAGCGGAATATATTGCAGATTTGTTATACATTTCCGGTTGATGGTATGTTATTGAGCGATTGAGTAATATGAAGTACCATTTTGTCATTTTATTTTTCATATTAATTTGAGTAAAATAGACTATATATTAAGGGAGCATTTAGCATAAATCGTTTTTAGTTGGTTTTGTTGCAACCAGTGCCAAATGGTATCTAAACCAAATCTTTCAAAATCATTTACTTAAGGTCATCAAAAAGCATAATTCTTAACACTTTTTTATTTGATGTTTGTCATCTACATAAATTCTGTAACCATCCAGATAAATTAAAAAGGCCAGTTACATTTAAACCATTATACATTGCTACGGGATGTAGATGACAACTTGACGCAGCGGATATTACGAAAACAATGAAATCGATGAAATGTAGCAATCGGTGGATTGATGAATACCAAAAGGCCCAAATTCGTTGATCCGAATATACCGAATTCTAGCTATCTCTAACACGTTGATCGCGCACGATACCGTGAAAGAAGATCTTCAATTCTTCAAGCGTTGATCAAGCGCACTTGATTCCGCGAATCGGCTTCAACAATCGTTGATTCGAGCGCACTCGAATAACCGAAAGTGGAGATAAGAGATTACATTCAACTACCAATTTAAGATGAAAGCACACAGCAATCAACAAGAAATTTTATTCAAAAATCAACCACCTTCAAATATACAACACACTCCCTATTTATAGAGTTTTCTCACAACTGCCCTTAAGTCGTACACGGCTTACGACTTACCATAAGTCGGCACCGACTTAACACAAGCGACTCAGCCCCTCTACGACACAGCACAATGCAAACGACTCAAACATGGCCGACTTAATCACGTACGACCTAACACACAACTGACTTAAGAAAGTACAACACAACACCCATTCATAGGTCGGCCACGACTCAACTTACTCGACTCATCACCTTTACATACATGACCGACTCAAGAACTTAACGCCTCAACACATCACTTAGGTCGTATGCGACCTAACGACCTACGACTCAAAGAACATACGACTCAAAACAATTACATCACAATATACGACTCAACCTATGTCGTGAACGACTCACGACTCAACTAAGGACCGACTCAAGACCCACACGACTCAAGCGAGCCGCGTCTTAAGCTTCATGCGCATTCCTCTCTTGCGGCTTGTTAACTCGGATACGACTCAAATCTCCTTCTTTAGCTCGCGTCTCTTCCCCCGTGTCCCCTCTGGCCTCCAGTTGAGTCGTGTATGACTCAATTCCTCCATGTTGAGTCGTGGACGACTCAATTCTTTCATTCGACTTAAAGCTTTGTTCCTTATCTCGTGACCACTTGGGTCGTAGACGACTCATGCCACTTACTTGCAATCCGTTGACCCAGGTCTGAGCTGCATCACCCTCCCCTGATTGAGAAAAATTTGACCTCGAATTTGTAAACTCTTCCGCCTCAGATTGTTCATCCCCATAATATGGTACAAGATGCTTAACGTTGAACACGTCAGAAGTGTATACATCCTCTAGTAGTTTCAACTTATAAGCATTTTCATTGATCCGTTTCACAACTTCTACAGGACCATTTTTTCTGGCTTTCAACTTATTATAAGCGCCCACTGGAAAACGATCCTTCGTTAACACAGCATACACCAAATCACCTTCGTTAAATTCTATATTTCCTCGCTTTAAATCTGCAGCTCGCTTATACTTCTCATTTGCTTTCACCAATCGTTCCTGAACGATTTTATGACATTCAGTCAACTCATCAACAAAATCAGCAGTTCGTTCAACCGTCCCCTTTGGTTGTGGTACTACTGCCAAATCCAACGGTCCCCTGGGTACGTTTGTATATACAATCTGAAATGGAATGAATCCTGTGCTACGATTCACTACATGATTATGTGCAAACTCTGCCTGACATAACTTCATGTCCCAACTTTTCAGACTGTCCTTCACAAGACATCGCAACAAATTTCCCAACGATCTATTAACAACTTCGGTCTGTCCATCCGTTTGCGGATGATAAGCACTGCTAAATTTCAACTTCGTTCCTACTATCTTCCACAAACTCAACCAAAAATGACTCAGAAAACGGGTATCTCTATCCGACACAATAGACTCTGGTAACCCATGAAGTCGATAGATTTCTTTAAAGAACAACTGGGCCACTCGAACTGCATCCGCTGTTCTTTTGTAGGCAATAAAATGTGCCATCTTTGAAAATCTGTCCACCACAACAAGTATAGAATCATTTCCCCTCTGAGTTCTCGGCAATCCCAAAACGAAATCCATGTTGATATCCACCCATGGTTTTGACGGTACAGGTAATGGCATATACAATCCCGCATTGTCGCTGTTCCCTTCGAAACCTGACATATATTACATCTCTCCACAAACTTTTCAACCTCTTTCCTCATTGATGGCCAAAAATAAGATTGAAAAATAACTGCAAAGTACGATCTCTACCCACATGGCCTTCTTCGTGCAACTCTTTGATAATCTTCATTCTCAAGCTGCTCTCTGGAATACATAATCGATTTCCTTTAAACAAGAATCCATCAACCAACATAAATTCATCAGTATCTCCATTCTTAACTTTCTCAACGAACTTTGCAAAGTAAGGATCTTCGTCAATCAACTCTGGCAATAATTCAAACCCTATCACCTCAACTTTCATTGTAGTCAATAAATGGTTCCTTCTACTCAAAGCATCAGCTACACGATTAGTTACTCCTGTCTTATGTTTAACAACAAAAATAAACTGTTGTAAATAAGCAATCCATGATGCATGTCTCGCTGAAATCTTATCCTGCCCCTGCAAATGCTTCAACGCTTCATGATCAGTGTAAAGAACAAATTCTTTCTGAAATAGATAATGCCTCCAATGTTTAATAGCTTGCACAACAGCATAAAACTCAACATCGTATGTACTGTATCTCATCTTTGCCCCTGATAGCTTCTCACTGAAATAAGCAACTGGCCTCCCACTCTGACTCAACACTCCTCCAATCCCAACCTTTGATGCATCAGTGTGTAGCTCAAACAACAACTGAAAATCTGGTAATACAAGAATTGGCGCTGTCGTCAAAAGTTCTTCGATTCGTTCAAAAGCAACTCCTGCTTCCTCCGACCAACAAAATTGTTTCCCCTTTATGCTATCAGTAACTGGTGCCATCACGCTACTGAAGTGTGGAATGAATCTTCGGTAGAATGATGCCAATCCATGAAAACTTCTAACTTTAGTAATAGTCCTCGGCTGTGGCCAATTTCTAATAGCTTCAACTTTACTCTAGTCCACCTGGATTCCCTTCTCAGATAAAACATATCCCAAAAATAATACACTTCGAGTCATGAACACACATTTCTTCGTAGCTGCATAAAATTGTTCCTCACGAAGAATAATTAACACCTCTCTCAAATGCTCTACATGCTCCTCTGTACTCGCATTATAGATTAGAATATCATCAAAGTAAACTACCACGAACTTCCCAATGAATGGTCTAAAGATTTGATTCATCACCCGCATGAATGTACTTGGTGCATTTGATAGACCAAATGGCATAACCAACCATTCATATAAACCTTCCCTCGTCTTGAATGCGGTCTTCCATTCGTCTCCCGGTCTAATTCGAATCTGATGATATCCACTCTTCAAATCAATCTTCGAAAAGATAGTAGCCCCACTCAACTGATCTAGCAAATCATCCAATCTTGGCATAGGAAACCTGTAACGAAAAGTAATCTTGTTCAAAGCTCTACTATCGGTACACATTCTCCATGTTCCATCCTTCTTCGGCACCAACGATGCTGGTACTGCACAAGGACTCATGCTTTCCTGAACACGTCCATGTTCTAACAACTCTTCCACTTGTCTTCGTAACTCCTCATGTTCCTTCGGACTCATTCGATAATGTGGTCGATGTGGTAACACTGCTCCCGGAACTAGATCAATTTGATGTTGAATGTCCCTCAGTGGCGGTAACTCCTTTGGCAACTCTTCTGAAAATACATCTTCAAATTCATTCAAAACTGGCTTTGCTTCTTCTGGAATTTCAACCTCTTCACTACACTCTCGTCCAATCAACAAAAAGACTTCAGGCTCCTCTTCAACTTCTTTAACAAACTCCTTCAAAGATAGCAAAGTTTTCAGTTCTTCGATCTCCTCCAACTTGCTCTCCTTCTGTTGTTGCTTCTTGGGAACTAAAGTGATTTTAGTACCTTCGAACATGAAACTATAGCTATTAGCACGACCATCATGTTGCACTGCTCTATCAAACTGCCATGGTCTTCCCAACAACAGATGACACACATCCATGTCTACAACGTCACACCAAATTTCGTCTTTGTATTTCTTCCCAATAGAAAAATTAACACAAGCCCTTCGACACACCTTCACTTCACCACCCTTCCTTAACCATGCTAGCTTGTACGGCTTAGGATGCTTCTCAGTTTTCAAGTTCAACTTCCTTACTGCTTCTGTAGAAATAATATTATCATAGCTTCCAGCATCAATAACGAACTTGCAAACTTTTCCCAGAATAGTGCATGTCGACTGAAAAATATTGCTCCTCAACCAACTAGAATCCTCCTCTTGCTTTGGTGTAAGACACGACCTCCTCATCATAAGATTACAACCTTCATCCCCAGACAATTCTTCTTCCTCCTCAACATAAGGTGCATTTGAACATTCTGCCTCCTCACCATCATCCTCAATCTCAGCAACCATTGCTCTCTTCTTCGACTTCGGACATTCATTGCTTTTGTGACCCAACTCCTGGCAATTGTAACATTTGAAACCACTGCTAACCTTCGCCTTCTCAGCCTCCTTCACCACTGGTTTTGTAACAGGTTTAGGAACATTAGAACTTCCACTAACACCCTTCGCTTGATTATTGGAATTAGTAAACATACCACCTCCACGCCTTCCTTGCTTCTCCCAAGCCAACGCTTTCTGATGTGCCTCTGCAACAGATCTCGGATCAAACATATTAACCATATCCTGAATCTGCATTCTCAGTCCTCCAACAAATCTAGCAGTCAATTGTTCCTCTGTCTCCATAATATCATTCCTGGCAATGAGTTGGTAAAATTCATCTGCATAATCATTAACTGACTTCGTCCCTTGCCTTAGATTCTGCAATCTCTGGTACATAAGTGATTGATAGTTGTAAGGTAAAAATGTAGCTTTCATCAACTTCTTCATCTTTTCCCATGATTCAATCTTTGACTTCCCCATTCTCTCCCTCGTAAGTTTAGTTTGCTGCCACCACGCCAAAGCTCTCCCCTTCAACCTAGTAGCAACCAACTTCACTCTTCTATGCTCAGGAACCTCTTTGAAATCAAAGATCTCTTCAACATTAGACACCCAATCAAGAAATTCTTCAGCTACCATTCCACCTTTAAATTCTGGAATTTCCATCTTCATCCCCGATTCCCATCGACGATCATCTTCAACATTTCGATAAGAATTTCGAACTTGGTCTCGATCTCGATAATGAATGCTAGCTCTATCACCCTCTTCATCAAAATCAAAAGTATGCCTACATCGATCTCGACCATTATCATCCCTTCGTTCATGCATGCTTCTTCGACTATGTCTCTCTTCATCTCTATATGCCTCATTGTCAAATTCACGTTGACTTCTTCTCTCTTCATGTCCATAGTCATGATGATCTCTCCGTGATGAAATTGATGTTTCTCTTCTATCTCTAAAAGAATGCGGTGATACCCTCCTCGCTTCCGTAACCGATGGCGAAACTCGGTTTCCTCCATGGTTCGAGTTTGGTGATCTCCTCCTTTGAGTTTGATTCAAATCATTCATCAACTTATCTAATTTTCCAATGCCTTCATCAAATTTCTCATTAATACGTTGTTCCATAAGCTCGGCTTCTTCTCTTCTATACAACGCTTCAACATTTTGATGACGGTTAGCTCTCCTTGGCGGCATGATTCAAATCTTCACAATCTTTTCAAAACTAGCAACACAATCAAACAAATCACGGCTCAATTCAACTTGGCTCAACTATCACTTGACTCTGCTCGGCAACAAGCAACGACTCAAGGATAGATCGGTTTCAACTCAACAAAGCACGGCTTAACTGCACTTGGCTCGGCCACCTACTTCAACCCTTCAATTCAAACAACAACAAGGCACGGCTCCAATCACTAGCTCGGCCTCAATACTTCAAACACCTTTTCAACTATAGATCCAAATTGAAATGGATCAAAATCTTCAAACTCGTTGCAACTTCAAGATGAACACGATGAACTCCAACTTCAAACTTCAACTTCAAAAAATTGGCTCCAAGGCTCGGCTTAGCTATGATTGGCTAAGTCTAGCTCTGATACCAAACTGACGCAGCGGATATTACGAAAACAATGAAATCGATGAAATGTAGCAATCGGTGGATTGATGAATACCAAAAGGCCCAAATTCGTTGATCCGAAGATACCGAATTCTAGCTATCTCTAACACGTTGATCGCGCACGATACCGTGAAAGAAGATCTTCAATTCTTCAAGCGTTGATCAAGCGCACTTGATTCCGCGAATCGGCTTCAACAATCGTTGATTCGAGCGCACTCGAATAACCGAAAGTGGAGATAGGAGATTACACTCAACTACCGATTTAAGATGAAAGCACACAGCAATCAACAAGAAATTTTATTCAAAAATCAACCACCTTCAAATGTACAACACACTCCCTATTTATAGAGTTTTCTCACAACTGCCCTTAAGTCCTACACGGCTTACGACTTACCATAAGTCGGCACCGACTTAACACAAGCGACTCAGCCCCTCTACGACACAGCACAATGCAAACGACTCTAACATGGCCGACTTAATCACGTACGACCTAACACACAACTGACTTAAGAAAATACAACACAACACCCATTCATAGGTCGGCCACGACTCAACTTACTCGACTCATCACCTTTACATACATCACCGACTCAAGGACTTAACGCCTCAACACATCACTTAGGTCGTATGCGACCTAACGACCTACGACTCAAAGAACAAACGACTCAAAACAATTACATCACAATATACGACTCAACCTATGTCGTGAACGACTCACGACTCAACTAAGGACCAACTCAAGACCCACACGACTCAAGCGAGCCGCGTCTTAAGCTTCATGCGCATTCCTCTCTTGCGGCTTGTTAACTCGGATACGACTCAAATCTCCTTCTTTAGCTCGCGTCTCTTCGCCCGTGTCCCCTCTGGCCTCCAGTTGAGTCGTGTATGACTCAATTCCTCCATGTTGAGTCGTGGACGACTCAATTCTTCCATTCGACTTAAAGCTTTGTTCCTTATCTCGTGACCACTTGGGTCGTAGACGACTCATGCCACTTACTTGCAATCCGTTGACCCAGGTCTGAGCTGCATCACAACTCCGAACCCCAAACAAGCGGCTCATCAAAAGAAAATACACCTCCAAAAGCAAATCCCTCATCAGACAGAATTCCTTTCAAAAGAATCTCAGTTAATTCTAATAAAATTCTAGCATCTCAAGAAATCTTTTTTGAGAAAAAATAAAATAAGGTTGTGAGGAAACCTGTCGTACGGAAGAAAACTCCAGCTGCTTCAGAAGATGCACTGCTAGAACGGTTTCGTATAGGCGTATAGCGATGGGCTTTTGCGACGGCTGGCGACGGATAAAAAATGCGGCCGTTGCTAGCCGAAATATACAGGCTGCTTCCATGAGAAGAACTTTCATTCCTTTCCCACCAAAATTAAACCCTTCTTCCCCCAATCCGCTGCCTCCGTCACCGCAGCCGCCGCCCCGCCTTCCGCCGCTTCCAAATCATCCACACTCGCCTAGATATGCTTCTAATCTCTATTTTGAATGTAAATTTGATGTTTTTTACGTTTAGTTTAAACCCTAATTAAATTAGGATATGTTGTTAAATTACGATTCGTTGTTAAATTTGGTATTAATAGTGTTGTTAAATTAGGTATTAGTAGTGTTGTAGGTTGATTTGATAGATTAATTAGTTTATTATCATGAAGTTAAATTAGGTATTAGATTAATTAGTTTATCATGAAGTTGAATAAATGGTTGATGTAGATAATTAGTGTTGACGATTAATATGCTTAGTTGTGTTAGGTGAAAAATTAGTGTATATTAATGATTAACTTGGTTATCTATAAATTTACATGAAAGTATTTCATAGTTTATGAAATTGATAAATTACAAATTTAATTTGTTAAGTGAATTTAAATTGACAAATTTTTATTTAATAATTAGATTTTTATTGTTTTCTAATTATCTATTTGATAATTAGATTTTGTTGTTTTATAATTATCTTCATTGATAATTCTTCTATTTATCTTGTTGAGCTATCGATGGCTAGCGACGGCCATTTTAATAATTTTAGCGATGGCTAGCAAAGGCTAGCGACGGCCAACATGCAAAATGTTGTATATATTGTACAAAAATAAATTTTATACAAAAAATTAAAAAATGAATATGAGAACATTAAAAATTCTGCAAATATCTAATTTTCTTAAAAAATATATTAGGAAATGACTTTAAAAACAACTGATACTGTAATAAAATCGATTTTGTAAAGAAATTAAGAAATGAATATAACAACAACAAATATTCTGCTAAAATCTATGTTGTAAAAAAATAAAGAAATGAATATTGAACTAAAATTGTTAATTGAATGTTGAACTAAAATTTAAATACACAAATTTATGAAATAAAATTTAAACAGTTGAAACATTGTCAAAATTTGAAAAGAACAACAATATTTGATAAAATTTAAAAAAAAATTATCCCTTAGATTGGCTTTGGCTTCGTCTGGCAAGTGTTGTATATGATCGTTATATGTATGTTCGTTTTGTAACGGAACGGACATTTATATTCATCTGATACAATATTTATCGGATTTGTCCCTGTATTGGACAAGTTACAAACACAATAAAGTAATTACATATTATAAATCATTTCATTTTAAACGGTTACAAAATTTCGAGAGCACTTCCTTTACGTTCCCTGTGTACACGCATTTATGTATGATACAGGGAACAGTAGGGAAGTGCTGCCGAAATTTTGTTGAACCGTTTAATCTGAAATGATTTATAAAATGTAATTACATTATTGTGTTTGTAATGGGAAGTAGGATGACTGGCCACCGAAGTGAAAGCCAAAATACCAAAAAATAAAAAAATAAAGTGAAGTTTTTATTTTGAATTTTCTGCAACAACGAACTGTTTACAATGGAGAAGCCCTTTAATGCATTCCTACAAATGGAGGCATAACCCTCCCTTAGAATTATGGGCTTCGACCAGTTCGAAAGGCATATATATGCTTTCGAAAAGGTTGTGATAAATATGAAACTTTGACTTTGAAAGGTTTGGCATGTATGCGAGAGGGTACCATCCATTGTCTTCGAAAGGGGGGTCCGAAGTTGTCCTTGCCTGTTTGTCTACGTTGAAAGGTTGGAAGTGCCAGAAGGGTGTAATTGTTTCGATACCTGCTTAATGCCTTCGAAACAACCTTTTATGTCCCTTACGATGCCTAGGACTATTTCCTCAAAGAAAGCTCAGTCCTATTAACCTTCTTTCATACTTCTTCTCTTAAATAGATTTTATGGCTAACATTTTGCTCCCGCCTGTATGAAAAAAGCTTTTGTTCTTTAGGAAAAAATTTCAGAACTTTCTAACTCTATACAACTTTATTTTTCCTACAAAATTCAAAGTTAGGGGCATTTGCTGTTGTTAGCCCAATATCATACTTACATACATGTTTAGTAATAGGTCGGCATATTTATGCCTTCATATTTGGGCAGTTAATCAGTTATAATTTAACTTATCAGATATGTGACGTGTAATCAATTACTACTAATGCAAGTAGATGTAGTTTACGAGCTCCATGTGTAACGACCCGGATTTTTGAACGACTAATTTGCAATATTTAAGTTAGATTTAAATATTTAATTTGAACTTTAATTTGATTTTAATATGAACAGTTTGGTTTTATATGATAGAAAGGATTCAGAATTTAAATATAACGACCTGTTGAATTAATTATTTGTTAAAATATTTATTGAATATCGGATAAAATATTAAATCGGGGATAGTAAGCTTGTTTAAAATATTTTAAGGGTTATAGAATTTATATTGATAATACTGAAAATAATAGATGAGTTAAAATTGGAATTTAACAGTGGTTTGTCCAATTTTAAAATTTCATCGTTTAAATTGACATTTAAAAATAGCCTTCCGAGGCACGGTCTCGGATTACAACGAAACCTGAGCCGTTGGATCCGTAATAATGAATTTTTATCGGATTTCAAATTTTGTAGCGTTCGGAGCTATTTGTGATCATACGAGATAATAACGCTTCGAAAATAATTAATCGTTTTAAGTTAAATATCTTACATCTCTTCCATCAGCCGTATTATTTCTTCTCATCTTCTCCTATACGCAATCCGTCACCTCAAATTAAATCACGTCGTTCTACCCTTCTGGAGCAAGCTTTTGCCTTCGTTCATTTAAAATCAAAACCTGCATCTTTCTTTTCTCAGATCATTCTGAAGCCAGAGAAAAATATATTCATGGCCGAGAAAAAAATTCCTTCTCTCACCTTCGATTCTTTTTCCTTCGCTGAGCCTTTGACCTCCTCTCTTCATTTAAAATTCGTTCGTTTCTAAAATAAAAATAAAAGAAACCTTAAATCGAATCAATGGCGATGAGCAAAATCGGGAGTCGGATGCAACTCGACTTCTTTGGAGGCGCGACAGCATTCTGGCGAATGCGCAAGGATCAACGAGGTCGCGGCGCTCACGCGCGAATGATGGTGAGTCGTATCGGAAATTGAGGGATGCCGTGATTTTGTTGCCAAATCTCGAGTCGATGAGTTCTGCTCGCGTGATGAGATGCGTGTCAATGGTGCAGGAAGAAGGGGATTAGGGTTCGCGATTTGTGGATGAGGCTCGCGCGAAGCTGGGGAGTTCGAGTGAAGTCGCGGTGGCGACGCTTGTGATTGGAGTCGCTCGTTCGTGGGGTCTCGAGATTGTTAGCAGTAAGGTATAATTATCAACCTATTTTTTTTAAAATTTTTAAAACATAGTTAACTGAGAAGGGCATCTGTATACAAACAGAATTTAAATTCATATTTTGTTTATTTTACAAATGTATTTGTATTTAAAATAAAACAAAACAAAGCAGTAAAGTTTTAAAATAGGATTTTTAGCCGTCAGAGAAAATATGTAGATTTCTATATATGCAGAATACAGAAAGAAAAACATATTTCTACAGTAAAGTTAATATCTTTTCTGTTTTAAAATTTAAATTATATGTTAGAAAGATAAATTTATTTTCCTTAGAAAAAAAATATTTAGGCAAGACAAATTTTTTAAATATATAGGAGTTTAAAAAAAACAATATAAAGATTAGATTTTTTTTAAATGAATATAAGTAATTTTGGTATAAGTAATTACAAAGAAGGAAATTAAAATAAATATATATCTCTATAATTTAAATATTTCTAGTTCATTTAAAAATAATTTACTTAGGTGATTAATTTGTTTAATTAGTCACTAAAAGATTTTTATAAAGGAGAGTTCGTTTAAAATTTAATTATTTGTTGAAATAAATCGTTAGTTAAAATTAAATTACTAGAGTTAAAGAATAAATTTATTAAACGACAAATAACTATTCAATTTGTCCACATATTAATAAAATTCATACAACTGTTTATATAAGGTCAAAAAGTCGGAAAACAAGTCAAGATTGGAAGGGATTGCAACTTAAAGCAAAGGTGAGATTTTCTCACTCATTTGGATGCCATAAATAAAAAAATTTAAATGTTAAATTTAAATCATTGGATGTGTTTGAATGATTTATAATAGTTTATCCACTAAATGATATTATAAACTCGTATACCGTGATATCCCACTTTGAAAATGGAATTGATATGTTATTGTGCTAACATTTGTGGACGCAGGGAAAACAGGTTGGAGGGATCCAACAGGATTCCTCAAAGATATTTATTTATTATATATATGTTGTCATATGACAGGATGAATGAATTGATATGGAATTGCATGCGAATTGAATTATATAATGTTAAATAACACGGTAATTGGAATTTACTAATTTTTAAAATGCTATAAATAATTTAATTAAAGGAAGTTAAATGAAATTTAAATTAAAAGAATATTTCTTTAGGATTTGAATTTACTTCTAGTGAAACTAAAGTAAAAATTAAAGGAATATTTATTACTTTGGTTAAACTTAAAATTAGTTAAAGTTGAGTTTGGGAAAAAAATTAAATTATGTACAAAGACTCTAAAAAATATTGTAATTGATAAATGAATTTGAAGGAGAGCAAAACTTTATTAAGAAATAAAGTAAATAGGAACTTTAATAAGAAATAAAATAAAAGGCACCTTGTTAAGAAATGAAATTTTGTTAAAGAACAAACATGGGATTTTATTAAAGAATAAAATTATAAAAATAGGATTTTTGAATAAATTGTTTTTATAAATAAATGGAAAAGAAAACTCAGGGAGTTATAAGTTTATAAATGGAGTTTATAAATGAGATAGGAAGTATTAGCGAATACGTAATGAGATAAGTCATGGTAAGGACTTAATTTGAGTTATGAAAATTTGTTTTGGAAGGAAAAAGTTGAATATTTCTGAAAGTAAGAAATGAGAACATGGTCAAGAGGAATTTATGAGTGAATATTGGATTTTCTAAAAATATAAATTGGTTCTAAAGGAATATTTTCAAAAAAATTACTATACAATATAATTTGTAAAGAACTATTATCTAGATTTAGAATATTTCGAAAAAGTTATTTTAATGCTTAGTATTTATTATAATAAATTATAGTTTTCTAAACCAGCTTTGAAAATTTATTAATAACTGGATATGAATTAATTTTTTACCTTAAACCATTATTCTTACTTTATAAGTCAAGATGTTTTCAAAAATGTTTTGAAGATCCGATTATAAATCCTCTTGAAGTAAAGCAAGTGTAATTAACTTGAATAAGATCTTTAGAGAAGATTTTATAAAGGGTTATGAGAATTTGAATAAATCCCAAGTTTAAGATTAGTGAATTTCGAGGCGAGATAAAATTCTCAAGAATAACAGGAATCAAACCTGAAATATTAATAAGCTAAATGGCTTTGGAAAGTTTACAAAGAAGATTGTAAATGATTTTTGAGGGAAGAAATAAGAGATAAAGAAATATTTTCCAAGTTTTGGGAAACTAATGAAGTGGGAAAATATTATAAATGGTTGGCAAAGACTTAAATGGTTCTACGAGAAATAGAGTGAATTGAATCTAATTTCAAGGCATTGAAATATGAAGATAATATCTTATGTAAATATTTGAGATAAATAATTTGAGGAAATTATTTGATGGTTGCTTGTGAATGATTAATTGATAGTTAAATAACCGACTATCAATATTGGACAATGCGCTGATCGTTTCGAAGAGTCCGGGATCGGATTTAATTATCTGAAAACCACTTCGATCCCGTTTGAACGATTATGAATGAAAGACCGTGAAGAGTTGAAGATGATGATTGGGTTTGTCCAGACCCAGGGCAACTTGTATGGATTGAATGCTTTCAGAACATCGTCAGGTGGACGATAAGCATTCTGAGTGGGACGCGTTCTTGAAGGGTAACGCTTAACCTCAAGCCTCAACAACCGGGAATGGCTAAAACAGGGGAGGTGCAACAAGACTTCGTGGGTAGCCCCCATTGGAGAGTGAGGTTTCCCCTGTCTAGATGTCCCTTTTATTTCGGCTTAGTGGGTGGTTGGTCGCGCCAACCACGAGGTATTCTGCTTGGGACTGTCCAGTAAGGGATGGTTCGGGTCTTGTGTTGCAAGGGAGTTAGGGTGGCTCCTCGGTACTCTGATCTAGACCAGGTACTGTGACGGGCGGTACCCCGGAGCCCTGTCATTGTATGAAATCCAATCTCCAATAAGCACCTGTATGGTTTTGATTGTGCCCAACTATTGCTGAAACGTGAGCTGAAAGCATTTTAACTAGATTCTATTTTACTTTCTTTAGACACTATAATAATATCAGACGAATTTAATAAAAATGTTTTAGCTATCGTAAGGTAAAAACTCGACATGTTTATTTGTGGCATGGTCTTACGAGATACTTTTGTTTTTAAAGGATTTTTGAAAACTTTAATAATCCAATTGAGTGTGATTTTCTCATGTCGGTTTTCCAGACTGACTCGGGTGTTGTTTTATATGATGCTCGGGTCAGACCGAGTTAAACAGGTTCAGGTTATATGCTGAAGCTCAGGAGACGAGCTGGATGACAGAACGTATTTCCGTATTTGTCTATTATTTCCGCTGTGTATGATCATATAGTAGTTGTCTCTGTATGACCGATTGATGTACTCTGATATGGTATGTATGTATATATGGCAGTACAGATTCTTTGTATTTAAATCTGTATTTTATCTATTGTATTTTATTCCGCTGCGATGTGAGACTTTGATGTTGTTTTTATTTCTTCTTCTTCTACCTCTTTCTTCTTTTACCCGAAGACTCGTACTTTTGTGCCACTTTGGACAGAACTGTGGTGGAATTTTGGTTAGTTCAAAGGGGTACGGATTTGCGGGCCTTTACACTTTGTATCAGAGCTGAAAGGTTAAGCGAGAACCTTGGCTCTGGTGGGGAATTACTCATTAGAAATAGAGTCAATAGTACTCTAGAATGAGTTTGAACGTATTAATAGATATGAGTGTGTATTTGTTAGTGAATATAAAATGATTTTATATTGCGTTGATTGATTTATTGAGTGGTATATGAAACTTCGTCGGCACAGCCTCGAAAACTGTATCGAAGGGGTTTCTAAACACTTAAATAGAACAATTCGACACAATATTGATTTTCAAAAATGGGTGAATGAAATAATTTCATCCAAAATATATTCTGATATAAAAGGAATGTTTTCTGGAATTATTATAACATGGATGTTTGGATGATAATATTTTTACAAATGAGATAATTAAATTTAAAATAGTTATCTAATCAAGGAAAACATTAAATGTTGAATTTTGGAATTAAAACTTAAAGTGAAAAGTTAAAGATGGAAATTTAACTTAGATAAAATTTAAAACTTAAAATTTAATTAATGATTTGGGAGGGATAAATTAGTAGATTTTAAATGAAGTTGAAATGAGAAATAAAACTTAAAGTGGATTGAAATTAATTTAAGTTATGTGAATGGAAGTAAATTGAATTAAACTGAAAATAAAATTCAGTTGTATTTGAATTAAGTTGTAATTTGAATTAAAAATGGGATTAGGTGATGAAAACCGAGTTATAGATAGAAATTTCATTGAAATGATAAGTAAAATTAAATATGAAGCACAATTATTATGAATTGGATTGAAGTAAAGATAGTTTGAATTTACAAATAAAATCCAAATCAAGTATGGATGGAATAAATTGGACTTGGATATTATCCTGAGAATTTTAGAATGGCTAACTAAATCACATGGGATTTGATCTAGATGAGTATCAAATAAACTGGAAATGAATTTAAGTAAGAAGTTGCAATAAATAAATTAAAGATGAAAAGGTGATTTCAAAGAAAGTGAAAGTTCATTGAATAAAATAGATTGGTAAAGTACCTTAAACTTTAGATGTGATTGGATGGTAAATAGCCAATTTAATTGGATTGAGAACTTTGATTGAACAGGAATGATCTTAAGCGAAGTTAATGTTTGAATTTGAGTGAAGATGAATTAAATTGAGATGTTGATGATATTGTAATAAAACTCTCACTTGGCTAAGTAAAAATGTATAAACCTGAATTAAAATAAAATGGGAATGTGCTTAACTGTAAATAAATGGAAGTGTGAAGATAAATAAGAAGTGGGACTTATAAAATTAAGGTGGAACAAATAAGTCAAATAGAATTGAACCAAAGAAATTTAAATGAAGAGATTTTTGAAGCTAAATATCAAGTATTGAATTATAAATTGGCAGTAAAATAATTCAGGATAAATTAGTAACTTGAATATGTGAATAAACTTCGAGTTGGTTACATAAAAGTTGAATGATAAATTAATAAAAGTGGAGAGTGAATTAAAGTGAATGGGAGAAAGAGACCCTGAATTATAAATATAAAATTCAACTTGGATTGGTTAGAAAATAAAATGAAATTGGATTAAATATAAATGGTTAGAAGTGCAAACAAAATCCAATTGTGTATAAATCAAGTGAAAATGGTCTTGTAATAAGTTAAGTAAGTTCGAGAATGAATCGAACATGGAAATTGAAATTTTTAAATGAAATAATTAATTGAGCTAAGAAGTAAATGAAAGAGATTTGATTTAAATAAAATCAAATTAAATTGGGAAAAGAATTTATAGGCAAATGAAATAAACTTAAGTTACGAAAGTTAAATAATTTGAAGTAAATTAACTTAAGTCTAAAATTCAATGAAGCATGACTTATATAATTTGGGACATGATTGTTAAATTTTAAGCATTGAAGTTGTCAAGCTTAATAAAAATGGTTTTGAATGCAATGAATGCAAAGATATGGTTTAAAAATAAATTAGAATGGAATGAAATTCCATAAAACTTGAGTTGGAATTAATTTTAAAACAGTTATAAAACTAAAGAAATTGTTTGTTTGAATGAATATTGTCGAATTTGCATAGAAATAATTATTGTTGTCATAAACAAGATTAAATAAAGTTCTATGGAATAATAGAAGTAAATAAACCTGATTTTTGAATAAAATTGCCATGAATACAAAATAGTTCGGATTAAGAATGAATTGAATAAAAAATGATATTGAAAATCATTCTGAATCGGATATGATGTTATAAATTGAGTAAAAGTAATTGGATTTAATTGGAACCTTATCAATTGTTTATACAAACTGCTTGTACACATTGTTTATAAAATATGGTTCTGAATTGATAAGAAGAAGAAATTGATTTTTGAAATCAATTAAACGGAAAATTGGTTTGTTTGGACATAATTATGAATTGGAGTTAAGTAAATATGTTGTAACCCACTTAAAGTTAAATGCAAACGGTATTTGTGTCAGTCATAAACAAATGGAACTAGTTTGGAAACTATATAAATTTATTATGAAGTTATTTATATTGCATTGCTTATGTTATGGATGTGTTGTAGTTGCTTAAATGAATGAAATGTTGTAAATTTCATAAATATGATACTTATATGTTTAAATTGAGTAAGTACAGGTACCAGAAGGCCGTTTAGCGAGATTTTGGTCGCGCAAATGCTTAAATAAATACGCCGCTTGCTTAAAATGCTAAATAAGGTACGCCTACGCAATACAACTAGGAAATATGAACTGTTTTTGGTTTTTCCGACCGTGTGGGTCGATGTATATATATTTATATCTATTGTCAAATTGAAAAAGCTCCTCCGTACAAAGGGGACTCTGCCAAAAAATTTCAGAAATTTTGGGAGTTAGAAATTTTTTGAAGTTTTTGAAAATTTTGTTAACATCAAATGTTTTCAAATTGAAAATTGAAATAAATTAATGAATGAAACTAATTTAAAATAATGACATGAATTTCATATAAATGGAAAATAGAATTTAAATATTCAGAAGTAAAGATAAATTGAATTCATATGGAAATGGAAGAATCAATTTGAATGGATATAAACTAAAGCGGTAAGATGAAAATAAATATAAGAAACACATAAAATGCTTATACTAACTTAAGTAAGGAGTGATGCATTCTCAATTGGGAAATGATATTTCAAATATAATCTAAAATAATATTTAAATGAATAAATATTGACATTTGTAAGAAAGTCGATAAAATGTTTTGAATATTGTAATTGGACATATTGTTGTGTAAGATATGCAGGTAATATAAAAGTAAAGAGAATTGATTTTGATTTCAGAAGATAAATTTGAAATGCTCGACAAAAAGGGTATGTGTTTAAATTTCTATATGGAAATTGATTGGGATTTGATCGAGCCACTTGGCCTTTTGTTTTCTTTTGGTTTTTGAGAGGCCATAGAGCCATTTTGTAGTTGTACCGAGCTAGCCGCGCAAAGGAGACGCTGGCAAACATTTTCAGGAATTTAGGGAGTTGAAAAAAAATTTGAGAAAATTTTGATAATTCAAAATTTGGTTTTAAATTGAAACTTGAATGGTTAAACAAATAGTATAGTTTGAAACTAAGGAAAAGTTTAGAAAGTTAATAAGAAGGGTAATGCGACTTTTATTAAAAAGATAGTTTGGTAGGATGTTGAATTGTTGGTTTTGAAAAAAATAGTAACGGGTATTGGACCATTCTTCCTAACTAGTAATTTCGGGGACGAAATTCTTTTAAGGGGGAAGGAATGTAACGACCCGGATCTTTGAACGGCTAATTTGCAATATTTAAGTTGGATTTAAATATTTAATTTGAATTTTAATTTGATTTTAATATGAACAGTTTGGTTTTATATGATAGAAAGGATTCAGAATTTAAATATAACGACCTGTTGAATTAATTATTTGTTAAATAGTTATTGAATATCGGGTAAAATATTAAATCGGGGATAGTAAGCTTGTTTAAAATATTTTAAGGGCTTATAGAATTTATATTGATAATATTGAAAACAATAGATGAGTCAAAATTGGAATTTAACAGTTGTTTGTCCAATTTTAAAATTTCATCGTTTAAATTGACATTTAAAAATAACCTTCCGAGGCACAGTCTCGGATTTCAACGAAACCTGTGCCGTTGGATCCGTAATATTGAATTATTATCGGATTTCAAATTATGTAGCGTTCGGAGCTATTGTGTGATCGTACGAGATAATAACGCTTCGAAAATAACTAATCCTTTTAAGTTAAATATATTACATCTCTTCCATCAGCCGTATTATTTCTTTTCAGCTTCTCCTATACGCAATCCGTCACCTCAAATTAAATCACGTCGTTCTACACTTCTGGAGCAAGCTTTTGCCTTCGTTCATTTAGAATCAAAACCTGCATCTTTATTTTCTCAAATCATTCTGAAGCCAGAGAAAAATATATTCATGGCCGAGCAAATAATTCCTTCTCTCACCTTCAATTCTTTTTTCTTCGCTGAGCCTTTGACCTCCTCTCTTCATTTAAAATTCGTTCGTTTCTAAAATAAAAAAAAGAAACCCCAAATCGAATCAATGGCGATAAGCAAAATCTGGAGTCGGATGCAACTCGTGGCGCGGCAGCATTCTGCTGAATGCGCAAGGATCAACGAGGTCGCGGCGCTCATGCGCGAATGATGGTGAGTCGTATCGGAAATTGGGGGATGCCGTGATTTTGTTGCCAAATCTCGAGTCGAGGAGTTCTGCTCGCGTGATGAGATGCGTGTCAACGGTGTAGGCAGAAGGGGATTAGGGTTCGCGGTTTGTGGATGAGGCTCGCGCGATGCTGGGGAGTTCGAGTGAGGTCGCGGTGGCGACGCTTGTGATTGGAGTCGCTCTTTCGTGGGGTCTCGAGATTGTTAGCAGTAAGGTATAATTATCAACCTATTTTTTTAAATTTTTTAAAACATAGTTAACTGAGAAGGGCATCTGTATACAAACAGAATTTAAATTCATATTTTGTTTATTTTACAAATGTATTTGTATTTAAAATAAAACAAAACAAAGCAGTAAAGTTTTAAAATAGGATTTTTAGCCGTCAGAGAAAATATGCAGATTTCTATATATGCAGAATACAGAAAGAAAAACATATTTCTACAGTAAAGTTAATATCTTTTCTGTTTTAAAATTTAAATTATATGTTAGAAAGATAAATTTATTTTCCTTAAAGAAAAAATATTTAGGCAAGACAGAAATTTTATATATATAGGACATTAAAAAAAAACAATAGAAAGATTAGATTTTTTTAAAATGAATATAAGTAATTTTGGTATAAGTAATTACAAAGAAGGAAATTAAAATAAATATATATCTCTACAATTTAAATATTGCTAGCTCATTTAAAAATAATTTACTTAGGTGATTAATTTGTTTAATTAGCCACTATAAGATTTTTATAAAGGAGAGTTCGTTTAAAATTTAATTATTTGTTGAAATAGATCGTTAGTTAAAATTAAATTACTAGAGTTAAAGAATAAATTTATTAAACGACAAATAACTATTCAGTTTGTCCACATATTAATAAAATTCATACAACTGTTTATATAAGGTCAAAAAGTCGGAAAACAAGTCAAGATTGGATGGGATTGCAACTTGAAGCAAATGTGAGATTTTCTCACTCATTTGGATGCCATAAATAAAAAAATTTAAATGTTAAATTTATATCATTGGATGTGTTTGAATGATTTATAATAGTTTATCCACTGAATGATATTATAAACTCATATACCGTGATATCCCACTTTGAAAATGGAATTGATATGTTATTGTGCTAACATTTGTGGACACAGGGAAAACAGGTTGGAGGGATCCAACAGGATTCCTCAAAGATATTTATTTATTATATATATGTTGTCATATGACAGGATGAATGAATTGATATGGAATTGCATGCGAATTGAATTATATAATGTTAAATAACACGGTAATTGGAATTTACTAATTTTTAAAATGCTATAAATAATTTAATTAAAGGAAGTTAAATGAAATTTAAATTAAAAGAATATTTCTTTAGGATTTGAATTTACTTCTATTGAAACTAAAGTAAAAATTAAAGGAATATTTATTACTTTGGTTAAACTTAAAATTAGTTAAAGTTGAGTTTGGAAAAAAAATTAAATTATGTACAAAGACTCTAAAAAATATTGTAATTGATAAATGAATTTGAAGGAGAGCAAAACTTTATTAAGAAATAAAGTAAATAGGAACTTTAATAAGAAATAAAATAAAAGGCACCTTGTTAAGAAATGAAATTTTGTTAAAGAACAAACATGGGATTTTATTAAAGAATAAAATTATAAAAATAGGATTTTTGAATAAATTATTTTATAAATAAATGGAAAAGAAAACTCAGGGAGTTATAAATTTATAAACGGAGTTTATAAATGAGATAGGAAGTATTAGCGAATACGTAATGAGATAAGTCATGGTAAGGGCTTAATTTGAGTTATGAAAATTGGTTTTGGAAGGAAAAAGTTGAATATTTCTGAAAGTAAGAAATGAGAACATGGTCAAGAGGAATTTATGAGTGAATATTGGATTTTCTAGAAATATAAATTGGTTCTAAAGGAATATTTTCAAAAAAATTACTATACTATATAATTTGTAAAGAACTATTATCTAGATTTAGAATATTTCGGAAAAGTTATTTTAATGCTTAGTATTTATTATAATAAATTATAGTTTTCTAAACCAACTTTGAAAATTTATTAATAACTGGATATGAATTAAATTTTTACCTTAAACCATTATTCTTACTTTATAAGTCAAGATGTTTTCAAAAATGTTTTGAAGATTCGATTATAAATCCTCTTGAAGTAAAGCAAGTGTAATTAACTTGAATAAGATCTTTAGAGAAGATTTTATAAAGGGTTATGAGAATTTGAATAAATCCCAAGTTTAAGATTAGTGAATTTCGAGGTGAGATAAAATTCTCAAGAATAACAGGAATGAAACCTGAAATATTAATAAGCTAAATGGCTTTGGAAAGTTTACAAATGAGATTGTAAATGATTTTTGAGGGAAGAAATAAGAGATAAAGAAATATTTTCCAAGTTTTGAGAAACTAATGAAGTGGGAAAATATTATAAATGGTTGGCAAAGACTTAAATGGTTCCACGAGAAATAGAGTGAATTGAGTCTAATTTCAAAGCATTGAAATATGAAGATAATATCTAAAGTCGATATTTGAGATAAATAATTTGAGGAAATTATTTGATGGTTGCTTGTGAATGATTAATTGATAGTTAAATAACCGACTATCAATATTGGACAATGCGCTGATCGTTTCGAAGAGTCAGGGATCAGATTTAATTATCCAAAAACCACTTCGATCCTGTTTGAACGATTACGAATGAAGACCGTGAAGAGTTGAAGACGGTGATTCGGTTTGTCCAGACCCAGGGCAAATTGTATGGATTGAATGCTTTCAGAACATCGTCAGGTGGACGATGAGCATTCTAAGTGGGATGCGTTCTTGAAAGGTAACGCTTAACCTCAAGCCTCAACAACCGGGAATGGCTAAAACAGGGGAGGTGCAGCAAGACTTTGTGGGTAGCCCCCACTGGATAGTGAGGTTTTCCCTGTCTAGATGTCCCTTTTATTTCGGCTTAGTGGGTGGTTGGTCGCGCCAACCACGGGGTGATCTTGCTTTGGACTGTCCAGTAAGGGATGGTTCTGGTCTTGTGTTGCAGGGGAGTTAGGGTGGCTCCCGGTACTCTGATCTAGACCAGGTACTATGACGGGCGGTACCCCGGTAGCCCTGCCATTATATGAAATCCAATCTCCAATAAGCGCCTGTACGGTTTTGATTGTGCCCAACTATTGCTGAAACGTGAGATGCAAGCATTTCAGCTAGATTCTATTTTACTTTCTATAGACACTATAATAATATCAGATGAATTTAATAAAAATGTTTTAGCTATCGTAAGGTAAAAGCCCGACATGTTTATTTATGGCGTGGTCTTACGAGATGCTCTTTTTTTTAAAGGATTTTTGAAAACTTTAATAATCCAATTGAGTTTGATTTTATCACGCTGGTTTTCCAGACTGACTCGGGTGTTGTTTTATATGATGCTGGGGTCAGACCGAGTTAAACAGGTTCAGGTTATATGCTGAAGCTCAGGAGACGAGCTGGATTACAGAACGTATTTCCGTATTTGTCTATTATTTCCGCTGTGTATGATCATATAGTAGTTGTCTCTGTATGGCTGATTGATGTACTCTGATATGGTATGTATGTATATATGGCAGTACAGATTCTTTATATTTAAATCTGTAATTTATCTATTGTATTTTATTCCGCTGCGATGTGAGATTCTGATGTTGTTTTTATTTCTTCTTATTTTACCTCTTTCTTCTTTTACCCGAAGACTCGTACTTTTGTGCCACTTTGGACAGAACTATGGTGGAATTTTGGTTAGTTCAAAGGGGTACGGATTTGCGGGCCTTTACACCATATGAGAATAGCCAATAGCAACAAATAAGGGATATGAGTTATTATTCGAAAATTTTCTAATAAATTCTAAAGGATTTTGAATCCTTCATTCGTAAGTTGGTGAGCATCATTTAGAGTAAATGAACATCAACTTTAACTTTGGCATTAAAAAGACCAGCTTGAAACTTTTGGTTGCCTGCTATAATTCCAATTCTTATTGCATCATATACCCCAGTTTTGGATTTGATAGAGATTAAGAAAAAACAAAATTTAACCCAAATTAGGGTATTAATTTGTGGAGTTCATAAGTTGAGACGTGACATCCATAATCCAGATAACAGTATCCAAAAATTGTCCTCCATGTGACATTTCTAAACCCAGATTCCGATTTTCATAGAAAATTAAATGGGAAATAGTAGGCATTATCTTTATATCAAGTACCTAGCCCAGATCGTGGCATATATTAGACAATCATTTTTGCAAAAGAGTCACCAACCCAGATAAGGGCACTTATTATATAAGCAGACTTCCATAGCAGTAATTGTTAAAATAGAAAACCTTTGCCCAAATTGGTTCATGTGTTGGACAACCAGAAGTCTATAGAAATTTTCTTTACAATAGGAGATACTAACCAAAATTATGGATTTAAGGTAAAATATATATTAAGCCCGAAACCTAAGTTCAGGTATAAAAATCGTAATGATCAATAATGTTTTTATACCTAGATTCGGGCATAATAGAGATAGTGTCCTGAAACCCAAATTCAGATATTAGTAAATGAATTCCTAAAATGTACGTCCCAAAACCTGGATTTGGGTAGTAACTGATGAAATTCACATATGAGAGTCTTGAAACCTAGATTCGGGTATTTGTAGATGATGTTAAGTAATGTAAGTCCGAAATCCCAGATTCGAGTTATAATAAATGGAGTCCTGTTTCAATCCATTGCTTTTGTCTTCTTGAACATATATGAACCCTTTAGGTTTTGAATATATAGAAATAAATGGATATGCTACCTCTTGAGTTTGGATGTCTTAGTCCATGATTGAATAAGCTGTTTCACTTGATTAGCCTCCTCTGGGATTTGGACATATTAGTCCATTATTTGATGATCTTCTCTTGAGATTGGAAATCTCAGTCCATTGTTGAACGAGCCTCTCTTTCGGATTAGATATCTTAGTCCATTTTTTAATGGGACTCTCTTTGGGCTTAAACATCTTTGTCAGTTGTTGAATGAGCGTCTCTTCGGGCTTGGACATGTTAGTCAGGCATGGACAGCTTAGTCCATTGTGATTGAGCCTCATCTTGGGATTGGACGTCTTAGTCCATTGTTGTCCTGTGCACTTGGTTAGCTCATCTTAGAGACTGGAACCAAGGACATACCCGATCTCCTCTCAGGAGGCACCCTGTCCTGGCCCTTTTGCGGTGCGGATAGGTGCTTGTTCGATACTTTACACTAGCCATCTTATGGCACGGATAAAGGCTTATTCCATCCTCCCTCCAAGATGTGCCTTGCCCTGGCTCTTTTGCGGCGCGGATAAGGGCTTGTTCGATGCATTAACCTGGCCATCTTATGGCATAGATAAAGGCCTACACCATCATCCCTACAAGAGGTGCCTTGACCTGACCAGAGGCACGGCTAAGGGCTTGTCCGATGCTTTAACCATAGCATGGCTAATGGCTTACCCGCCTTCCCTCTAGGATGTGCTCTGCCCTGGCCATCTCGGCGTAGACAGAGGCTTTTCTACCATCTTAGGTAGTATCCAAATATAAGGAGCATTTCGCTCTCATCCATGTAGACTTTCTCCTTACAAAATTAAGCTCTTTATTAACTCATCTTCAGAAAATATGGCCTTAAATGCTCAGAATTCCATGTTCTAGGTACCACGTAGTCATCTGAGCGGCACAATTTGCAGGCTTTTGCGGGGATTACTTTACACACGATTAACGGTCCCTCCTAGTATGGTCCTAGAGGTCCATCTGAAGGATTCTTAGTACTGACCATTACTATACGAAGTTCCAAATTCCCTTCGTGAAATGATCGAGCTTTTACTCTTGAATTGTAATACTTCGAGATTCTTCTCTGATATTTGATGGTTCTTACTGCTGCTTCATCTCTTAATTCATATATCAAATCCAATGATTCTCTATTTAGAACTTGATTCTTATCAAATGCATAGGAAATCCTTTGGTGTGAGGTTGTCTCAATCGCGATTGGCAGCATCACCTCACACCCGTTGTTGAAGAGTAAGGTATTTGTCAAGTTGTTGTCTTGGCGGACGTTTGGTAAGCCCATGGCACAAATGGTAGCTCTTCTAGAAAAATTCCTTTTTCCCTATTTAATCACCTTTTCAGAATAGACTTTATGGTTTTATTCGCAGCGTTAACTGCTCCATTTGCTTTTGGATGTGCAACAGATGAAAAGCTTTTAATGATCCCATTCTTATGGTAGAATCAGGAGAATTCTTCGGTCTCTAATTGGGTTCCATTGTAAGAAATTATTTTCTAGGGGAATTCCGAACCTAGTTATGATGTTTTTGCTAACAAATCTCATTACTTTCCCAGAAGTGATTTTCGAAAGCGGTTCTACTTCAATCCGTTTGTTAAAGTAGTCCATGGCCACTACGGCATAATTCGCCTCTCTATTTGAAATTGGCAAAGGGCCAATTAAATCTATTCCTCATACATCAAAGGGCATGGACTTGTAATTGGAGTTAATTGATTTGGGGGAAATCTAGGTATCTTTGAACATTTTTGACAATTTTCTCACCTTTTCACATTGTGGCTTGGCTTACCATATGGTGCCAGTAGGACCCTTGCCTTATTATTTTCTTTGCCACCTTTATCCCATTTGAATTGTCTCCAAAAAAGCCTTCGTGTGCTTCATTCATTAATTTTATTCCATCATTCATGCTCACACATCTCAAAAAGGGAAGAGCATATCCCTTTTCATAGAGAATTCTGTTCATTACTACAAAGGTAGGAGCTTGTCTCTTGATTTTTCTTGCTTCTCCTTTGTTAGAGGGGAATATTCCTTTAACAGGGTATTCAACTATAGGTAACATCCAGGTATCATCATAGGTGCTTCTTGACCTTGGTTGGTCCATCCTTTCATCTGCAAGTTCTTTACCATTTTCTTTTTCCTCTCCCCTTTGAGACTTGGCTTGAGACCTTGTCGTAACCCAAAGTACCTTTCCTTGTTCGGATGTTTCTTTTTCAATACTTGGATTTTCTTAATATCCAAATGGGACAATTTGTGTCCCTAAGGCTCCTCTTGAGTTGGCTAATTTTGCTATGGAGTTTGCTTGCACATTTTCTATTCTTGGAACTTGATTTATTGGAAAATCATTAAACAAAGAAAGCATTCATAATATCTTCTTCACATATAAGGAAAGATTATGGTCCTTTGTATGATATATCTATTTTACTTGATTCACCATTTGTTGAGAGTCGCTGAAGATCTGTATTCGTTGGATTTTCAGTTCTAGTGCTAAGATTAATCCTGTTATCTTTGATTCATACTCTGCCACATTATTGGTTGCTGGAAACTCGAGTTTCATGGAATATTGCAAACGAACTCCATCTAGGGTTATGATTATATATCTTACTCCAGCCCCTTGTTCATTTGTTGCTCTGTCCATAAATAATTGGCACATAGGCTTCTAGTCCTTTTCTTTTTCGATTGTTCCTCAATAAAGCTAGTGCACTCATTGACAAAGTCTATCGGTGCCTTCCCTTTGATTGCAGCTCGTGGTTGAAATTCTATGACGTATTGGCTGAGCTCAATACCTAGTTCACTGATCTTCTTAAAGTTTCTGGCTTACTAAAAACTTGCTTAAGAGGAAATTTGGTCAATACGCTGATCGAGTGTGCCTGAAATTATGCTCTGAGCTTTCGAGCTGTGAGGATCAAGCAATAAGATAATTTTTCTACGACTAGGCATCGAACATCAAGGTCCTTTAATCGCCTGCATACGTAGTATACTGGAAGCTGTGCCCCCATTTTCCTCTCTAATGTGTACCGGGCCTAATGCATGTTCTGATATTGCTATGTATAAGTACAATATTTCCCTACTCTTAGGACTTGAAAGTATCAGTGGATTTTGTAAATGGATTTCTAATTCTATGAAAGCTTTCCTGCAATCCTCTCACCATCCGAAATTCTTCTTTATCTTAATCACATCGAAGAAAGGTATACACTTATCAGCATCTTTTGAGATAAATCTACTTAGGACAGCTACCCTTCCATTTAAGCTTATTATTTCCATGCTGGTTTTAGGTTCGACCATGTCTTTATGGCTTGAATTTAGTGAGGACTTGCTTCGATTCCTTGAGCACTTACTAGGTAGCCTAAGAAATTTCCCGAGTGGACTACGAAAGAGCACTAGAGCACTTTTGCGGGTTCAAATTTATTTGGCACTTCCGCAATATTCTAAACATTTCCTCTATATCCTTAAGATGGTTCTCAAGCACACTAGACTTTATCAGCATATCATCAACATAAACTTCCTTGTTTCTACCAAGTTGTTCCTTAAACATTCAATTGACTAATCTCTGGTAAGTTGCCCCTGAATTCTTTAGCCCAAATGGCATTTCCATGTAGAAATAAATTGCCTATTCAGTTATGAAGCTGGTATGACCCTCATCTGCCTTAAACGTCGACATCTAGTTGTATCCTGAATAAGCATCCATGAGGGATAACAATTTATGCATCCACTAACTGATCTATCCGTGGTAGCAGGAACCAATCCTTTGGGCATGCTTTATTTAGATCCGTGTAATCGATGCATGTTCTCCATTTCCCATTTGACTTCATTAGCAAAACTGGGTTGGCTAATCATTTAGGATAATATATCTCCCGGATTAGTCCATTCTTAAGAAGTCTTCCAACTTCTTCTTTTAGAGCATTTGATCATACTTTGTCCAATTTCCTCTTTTTCTACCTTATAGAGGTTGCTCCTGGATTGATATTAAGGGCATGGCACATGATAGTCGGATCAATTCCCACCATATCGGAATATGACCAAGCAAACACATCCTTGTTGTCCTTTAGGAAATGAATCAAGTCTTTCTTGAACTCATTTTCAAGATCCTTTCCTGCCTTAACTATTTTAGAAACATCATCTGAATCTATATGGGCTTCCTTAAGATCTCCTATGGGCTTTATCCTCTCTGTTTCGTATCGGCAGTCAAACTCTTTGACTGCATGACCCTCGTCTATTGACTTAGCATCAATTCTCTTTTTCTTACTTCTGGAAGGGATGTACCTTTGATTCACACATCGTTTAGAATTTTTAATGTTAATTTTTGCTTTGAATGTTGGATGTGAAAATTTGTCATCCGAAGGATGTAAAGCAGTAGAAGAATCAAAGTAAGCAGAATACTCCCTTTTGTATTGGTTAAGCGTAGAAAAGTACATTTATCAGGAGCTAAATTGTTCCCTCCAAAGAGTTCCCTAGCCTCGCTTTGTCAAGAATTTTATCTTGAGGTAATTTAGGAGACAAAAGCTTCGATCTCATCTAGGGTTGGTCTGCTAAAGATAACATTGTAGTAGGAAGGTTGATCAATTATCACAAAAATAGATTCAAATGTTTGGAAAGTTGCGACTCTCCCATCTGTATGAGTAACTTTATCTACCCCATTGGAGTTGACCCTTTGTTGTTGGACCCAAATATGGGCTCTATGCTCGGCTCTAATTTATGCTCAGGGAAGTTCATCTGATCGAAGGAATGTTTGAAGATTACATTGAATGCGCTGCCTGTGTCGTCCAGGATCTTAGAGACAATAGACGACCCTATTCGTGTAGTAATCATGAAGGGGTCATAATAAGGATGATGGACCCATTTGCGTAGCTCTTGCGGGGTGACCACCGGATTAGGTATTTGGATGTTAAGGCGTGGGATCTTCATTAGAGGCTCTTCTTAAATAGAATAGATTGCCTCTCTGACCCCTTTGATATATCTACTTCGGGCCCCCTTACTACTTCCTACTTGATATGGCCCGCTATGGATCACATCAATCCTATTGATTGATAGGCTTAAGCTCAGAGGGTCCTCATCTTCTAGCACACTCACAAGTTGCCTTGGCGCTTCCTTGGAGCATTTTCTGTTTGCTGGGCTTTATGCCGGTCTTGAACAAAATCTTTAAATGGCCTTTCCAGATTAGCTTTTGGATTACTCTAGCCAGAACTCTGCAAACACTAGTTTTATGGCCATTTTCTTTGTGATAAGTGTAGTAATCCTCTCCTTTTTTCTGCTTTGGATTATTCTTGGCTTTGAAGGAGGTTGGAAAGTTGACTCTTTCCTTAACTATAAAATATACAAAAGATAGTGGCTTGTTGAAAGCAACTATGTTAGACCGTTTGTGTCCATGATCCATACCAAACCTTCCCCTTCCTTCTTGGAAATTTTTTCTTCTTGGCGTAGTAAAGCTCATTCATCAGGATGAACTTTTTAACTTGAAAGTGGAAGTCCTGTAGATCTTTGGAGCCATTGACAAAGAGCTGCTTCTAGAAATGGGTATTCTCAATCAAGCCAGAACGAACAACTATGAGCTTGTCCCGATCATTCATATCCTTGGCCTTTAAAGCTGCAGCGTTGAACCTTCTCAAGTAGCCCCCCCCACAAAGATTCTCTCCGCCTTTGCTTATATTTTCGAAGACTATATAATCAATAGTAGGAACCTGGCAAATGCAAAATTGGGCTGAGAACTCGTAAGAAAATTGCATCTAGGAGTAGATGGTCTTTTCTTTGTATTACCTACACCATTTTGCTGCTGCTCCCTAGAGAGTAAAGGGGAACAGTCGACATTTGACTGCCCCAGAAAGCAAATCCAGCTAGTTGTTAAAAGCCATAAGATGATCATCGGGGTCCGTAACCCCATGATATTTCATGACCGGGATTTTGACATATGGAGGTATTACTGTAGCCACAATCTCGTCGGTGAAAGGTAGTACCCTCTCACTGTCATTCACGATTTCATCCATACTTCTTTTTTCCGTGGAATACATAGCATCTTAGATAGCCCTTTTAGCAGCATCTTTCAGAAAAGCTTCGACACTACGACAATTCTTCTAATTTGGGTAGTACTCTTTAGATGATGAACTACCAGACCGTTCTAATGATTCGTCGACAACTCTTACCTAATGATTGGCTCTTGTTTGGAGTATTTACCTCTTTTTCAAGGAGTTCAAGTCCACTTTGTCTTTGCACACTTTGGAATTAGTCTTAAGATTCCCCATAGGAGAGACCACCTCTTCCCCTTGAGTCTGTCTCAGGGTCTTTGAAGATTTTTGAGATAAGGCCATCTTCAACAACTCGTGCGTTTCTTGCAACTGTTGTTCCAAGTGCTAGATTTCTACTACGTTTTCATCTTGTCATTCCGGTGATGAAGTCCGGCCAAGAATGGCCCCATCCAAGTTAAATGGTGGAGCTATGTATTCCTCCAAGGTGGTAGTGTGCATTGCTCCCTCCACAGTTCCACTCAAACGCTTTGACCTCAATTTTCCTTTGCAAGAGAAATGAACCACAATTAGTCTATATACAATGACAAGGGCGGAGGATCGAGACCTTCTTCTAGCACCAAAAATGTTGACAAGAAATCTTGTCAACATCCCCAATGTTATTTATAAGGTGATTTAATTCAAACGAGACTATGTTATTGAGAAGAACTAATCCTTTGGAAACATGCCTTTCGACTAGGTTGACATACTTGAATGGATTAATGTGTATGTTCTACCACTTGACTAAGTTGACTTAATCGAATGGATTGGTAAAGCTGTCTCAAACTTTCAACCAGCTTGGCTTAGTCGAAAGAGTCAATAAAGTTTTTCCAGCCTTTCGACCAGGTTGGCGTAGTCGAAAGGCCTCAAGGAGTTAGCTTTGGGATGTAGTTTTAAGAACTACATTTGATTGAGTCTTATCCTCTAGGTGGGTCAAATGCAGCTAATCATTCATACTCTAAATACCTTTCGATCATGTTGAAAGGTATCATTCAGTGCCTTCCAATTATATCAAAATGGGTGCTAGCTTCATTAGTATGAACTAACTGCTTTTGACTTCATGGTTTCGTTACTCTTGCTATGGATACTCTTCGAAAGGATCACTGGTATGTTTCAGGGTTGATCCCCTTTGAGTGAGATCAATTATGATTGTCAACCAATTATAAACTATGATTCCTTTCGAAAATACCCCTTTCGATCAGGTCGAGAGGGGTTTTTCCATTTCGAAATAGTCCTAGCTTATTATTACCTATAATCCACATAGTTTTCCTTATATAAGATCAATCTAGGCATTTCTAAGTTTCATGAGCTAAACATGGTCGACACCCCCATCATTTTTTAGCCTTTAGCGTTAATTGCTGGTTCCAATGATGATGTGTATCGGTTGGAAATGCCCAAGTCGATCTTATACATAGCATAGATAAAAAGAAATCATGAGAAAAGGTTAGAATCATGTGCAATTAATCATTAGTCTAGCTAATGATCTTCCTCGACACCAATATCCTTAATGATTAAACCATCTCCCCTTTTTATTCATAAACCAAAATGAGTTATAATATATAAAGCTTTTTCCAAATTTGATTTAGGGTTTCTTGAGAATACAATTATCACTAAGAAAGTAGAGTAAAGAAATTATATTCAACATTCCAAAATTTGGTCTCCTAAACTGGACCTCTTGGGTCTTATTTATAAATGTAGGCCAGTCCCCTCCCGTGCCTTTGCTTTCGACTTGGTCGGAAAGACCACTTTTTATATGCTACTTCAAGCCTTTCGACTTAGTCGATAGGCCATGACCCTTTCGATGTTGTCGGAAGGTGTCCTCTTGTGCTTCTTCGTTTAATCTTTCGCCTCCTTTATCTTTTCCCTTACTTTTCCACTGAGTCGAAATAGGCCTTCATCGTCATTTCTCCTTTGTTGACTTTGGAGTACTGTTTTCTTCACGGCGCCCTTCGACATTATCGAAAGGTCTTTTGAATGAATTTTCTCCTATTTTGTTGTTATTTAAATTAGGTTTGAAGCTTTCGACACTATTAATAGGTCGATTATATTGGTTTTCAAAGTGATTCCATTCCAACGGTTTCGATGATATTGAGTAGCCCCTGAATGCATGCTTGCGTACGGAGGCAAAACCCTCCCTCGGAATTATGGGCCTCGACCAATTCGAAAGGCTTATATATGCTTTCGAAAAGATTATGATAGGGATGAAACCTTTGACTTCAAAGGTTTGGCATGTAAGAGCGAGGGCACCTTCCATTTTCTTCGAAAGAGGGTTCTGAAATTGTCCTTGCCAGTTTGTCTGCATCGAAAGGTTGGAAGTGGGGAAGGGCATACCCGTTCCATCTAGGTTGATAACCATTGCACTATATGAGTAGTTGTTACCTTTGACTCCTTCGATACCTGCTCAATGCCTTCGTAACAACCTTTTACGTACCTTCCGAAGCCTAGGTCTATTTTTTCATCGAAACCTCGGTCCAGTTAACCTTCTTTGATACTTCTTCTCTCAAATAGATTTTATGGTTAAAAGAAGTTCGTTCTACACCTTTGAGAAAATTAAAAAATAAGGAAGAAGATAATCTTGAATTTTTCCCCTTTTGGGTGGGGTACATGTCTGTTTTTAGAAAATTTAAGCCATTGGATATTTAACATGTAACACCTTGTTAAAAATAAACGGTCACGATCTGCTGATGTGGCAACTATTTAAAGTGGCATGTGGCTTGTCTTCCTTTCCTGGTTGAGAAGTCGCAACGCTGATAATCTAATCACAACTTTCCATGTAGCTAGTGGAATAGTGTTAATATATACATTAGACAACTTGCAACAACATAGCAAGATCACCATTTGAGAGCCTAATATCAACATGCAATAGCTTTTGTATGTCATCCTTCGATAGCCCTCATATGCATTATTTGATAGCTTTCAAGAGTCGTTTTTCGATGGCTCTCATAGTCGTCGTGCGGCAGCTTGTATAAGTCATCCTTCGATGGCCTTTATATTTATTATTAGATAGCTCTCTAGAGTCATTCTTTGGTGAATCTCAAAGTCATCATGCGACCATTTGTATAAGTCGTCCTACGATAGCCTTCATATTTCTTATAAATAGTTCTCTAGAGTCATTCTTTGATGACTCTCATAGTTATCATTTGATAGCTAATATAAGTTATCCTTCATTTGCCTTCATATTCATCATTCGATATTTCTAAAGAGTCATTCTTCGATGACTCTCATAGTCATCGTGCGACAGATTGTATAAGTCATCCTTTGATATCCTACATATTCATCATTCGATAGCTCTCAAATGTCATTCTTCAATGATTCTCATAGTTATCATGCAGCAGTTTGCATATGTCACCCTTCGATAGCTTTCATGTTCATCATTCAATAGCTCTCAACGGTTATTCTTCAATGACCTCATAGTCATCGTGGGACGATTTGTATAACTATTCCTTCAATAGCCTTCATATTCATCATTCAATAGCTCTCAAGAGTCAATCTTCCATGACTCTCATAGTCATCATGCGACAACTTGTATAAGTCATCCTTTATTAGCCTTTATATTTATCATTTGATAGCTCTCAAGGGTCATTCTTCGACGACTCTTATGTTCATCGTGCAATGGCTTCTATAAGTCATCCTTTGGTAGCTAGCTTGGTTAACACAGCAATAGCTTTTATACCATCACACCTTGATAGCTTGTCTCTCTCAATATGTAATAGTTCTTAAAAATTCAACCTTTGATGGCTCCTTTGAAAGTTATCTTGGTCAACCCATGATAGCTTTTACACCATCACTCTTCGAAAGCTAGTTTGGTCAACTTATGATAGCTGTAAGGCTATCAACCTTCGATAGCTAATTATTATCAATCTATGGTGACTTGCTTTCAACTTGCAATAATCAGTACATTTTGGTATGACAATATCTTTTATATATACAGCAAAATAATTACTGTCAACACCCAAAACATCAAAAAATTAATAATTAACATTTCTTACACTACAAAAAGAAGATGATTTACCAATACTAAAAAGGATGCTGATTCTCTAAAGGGCATCGGTAAAAAATGTGTGAAATTTTTTATTTCGACGCCTAGAAGATGCTTCTTATGGTGTTGTTACAGACACTGACATATGACAACCTTCAATGCCTAACTGACACCATTTTGCCAATACCTTTCCAATGCCTTCTTTATTACTTTTTAAATTGTAAATATTGAACTTTTCTATGCCATGCGGATGCCTTTGCGGAAACATATTTGTAGCATTTATGCTGCATTTCTCATCTCAAATACATATTCAAATATATACAATATATAATCACCCATAGCACAAATTTATATATCATATACCACACACTTCCAAATTCATATCCAAAACCATATTAACCAACATCATAATATAATAAATATACTAAACCATACAAACACAAATGCCAACAACTATACAAATGATCTTACAACCACAAAACACAAACGATCTTGCAAGATAACCTCTTACATTGGAATGAAGAAGGAAGACAACATTGTCCATCATCATGTCCTTTGGAAATGCAAGTTATCTTCAGCGTAGGACCACCGATCAAAATTATATCCCACTCACTCTTTAAGCTTCCATTGCCAAGAAACTGAGACAACTGCACTGGTTGTAGGACATGCGGACGTGGTAATATTAATAGAATAAAGTATCTAAAGACTTGCGTGTTATGCTATTATAACTGATAATAATGGTCGGGGTAGTGCTGGTTGTGATATTGGTATCACTGGTGGTAACAACCACCATCAATGGTAGTCAACGACTCCAATGTTAACATCATTCCCTCTGGGCCTACCTTAACCAACCACCACTAGTTATAACATCACTGCTACATAAGTCGAGGTGCCTTCTCTTTTAGTACTATCGTGTTATCATGTGATGCAACCAAAGCGGTGACTGAAAACATGCACTATAGTGCTGTTATAACTTGTAATGGTGGATGAAAAAGTGTAGCCGACGATACTCCTACCATCGGTGGTGTAACCACCATCATTGATGGTCAGTAACTCTAGTGTTAATAGAGCCCTCCTACCACTTACTCAATCCACCATTACCATTTATAATAGCACTACTACGCATGTCTAGTGTTTTTCACCATCTAATACAATGATAGTTTTCTATGATGAGCATCGCCCCTTTTTGCAGATTATATCAATCTTTCGTTCATATCCATACTATTATTAGTGGATATGATCAAACATCAGTAAAATATACAAAAAAGGAGCAACACCTAACATCGGAAAAAGCTACCAATGTATTATATAGTGAAGAACCATCTAAACCTTCAAGGGCCCGTTTCTATATGTAAACAAAATTTGCATTAGCTTTTCCACGATAAATGATTTGGCTAAATCATGTATAATCTAAGTAAATATCGATTTCTTTTCTTAAATTAAATACTTTTAATATGAAAGAAAAGTGCATGTATCACTAGTACTACAATCGTCTAAAACATATTGTGATAACCCAAATTTTTGGGCATCAGGTAATTGGATAATTATCTGATTTTAACCATTGAAAACACTGATTTATAAGTTGAACAAATAAATCTGATAATAAACATTTATATCAGGATAAATATTTATTTGATAATCTCCTAATATAATTATTTAAAATAGGCAAACTTATTATTTTCAAACAAATAAAATATGTGTTTGTTTCAATATATATATATATATATATATATATATATATATATATAAAAGATTTTGAATTGAATTATTATTTTCAAACAAATTTAAATTTGTGTTGTTTATATATGTATATATATATATGAGTTGATTTTAAATTGAATTTCAATTTGAATTTGAATTTTAAATTCAATTAGATAAATATCTTAAAATAAATTGGATTTAAAAAATATATATTTAATTTTTATTAGTATATAATTAGTTTATGTTATTTTCTTTAAAAAGATTTTTATAAATATAAATTAAGATAATGTATTTACTAAATAGAAAAATTAAATATAAAGATTTATGAAAACATTTAAAAATAATTAACACATGCATAATTACAAGTGTAAATTAATTAAATCATGGAAATTACAAATGTAAGTTAAGTATATATAATTTAAACAATGTAGGACAATTAACTCATCTTAATGACAAGCAAATTAAACAAGTGTCACAATTTATTTTATTTTCTTTTATTTTTAAAAATTATTAAAAACAAGGCTATAAAATATACATATACTCTCTCTTTCAATCTTTTTCTATCTTTATTTCAAAACTAACAAAAATAAAAGCCTATAAACATTTTCAAACTAGATATAGATTCAAACCGCAAATTCATTTCTATTTTAAAAGCAAAATCATTTTAGCAACTCAACTAAGTTTCAGATCATCAAGAAATTCATCTCAGTTTTTAAAGCTTAGACCATCTCAATAACTAAGTATTATCCAGTTTAAAGATCGGGCATTTTTCAGCATTCAAGTTTTCAAATTCAAAACTGCTTCAAACTCTCTGTCCAAACATCATTTTTGGTGAGTAAACAGAACTTGTTCTTGTTTTAATTGTTGCATGTGATGATTTTATGAAATAATGAAGTGGTAAATTGCTTGCATAAGTGAAATTAGACCTAAATGTTATAAATGTGAATTGATATAAGTGTGCATATCTAGATATATATGTGTTCATCTCTGTTTTAAGTTACAGGGTTTAAATTTAGATCAAATTTTCAAATCTCCTCATCTAATCTCTTGTAGGTTTTGGTATTCAAACAGATTATGTTTGTTTAAATTTAAACTAAGACTTAAAATTACTTTTAAGTAAAATAAGTTTGAATATCATCTGGTAAATAGAAAAGACAGTGGGAAACATTAAATATGTTAAAATCAATTATCATGATTTATTGATTCATATATAGTCTGAATCGTCTTTAGAAATCTTGATTTTTAAAAGCTAGATCACGATTTCTAGTTTAGAATCGAGTGAGTAATACATGGTTGATTAGATTTTGGGTTTGGGGTCTTTTTTGGTGATTAGCGAACTCGAAAAGGTCTGGATCGCCACCGGAGAAAGCGAAGGTCTAGTCGAGCTATGGAAAAATGGGAGCGTGATTTATTACTCACTATGGTGGCGGTCTTTGGTTGGAATAGGGTTTAATACCCTGTGTAGGCCGAGGTTGAAGTTTTGGCAACTACGTCGTCTTTGGAGCATCGGGATTCATAGGAGGTTGGGGGATGGAAACATGGGAATTCGACGAAGTCGTGGTCAGATATTCATGATCTGCGGTGGTCAGAGTTGTCATGGCGAGGAGGATTTTGGTCGAGGTTTTGATGTTCCAGTTCAATCTATTGGCTCGATTTTGGTTTCAGGTTTGCGTTGGAGTTTAGGTGGTCAGGATCGTAGTAAGAGATGGTCAGTGACATGCCGGAGATAACGTGGGTAGTCGGAATCGTCTCGATCAATGGTGCACGTGCATGAGGTTGGCAGTGTGTCAGCGATTTGGGAAGAAGAAGTGTAGGCTCGGGGGAAATTCGGGAAAATGAGGGTGATGTCTCGGGTTAGTTTTGTGTAGCTCGTGAGCATTTTACGTATAACAGTTTTAAGTTAACAAATTTTAAAAAAAAGAGGAAAGGAAGGAAGTCTCGGGTGTAACTCGGGTTGGAGACTTGGTTTAACCCGAAGGAAGTTTACCACAGTTTTAAATAAAAAAAGTTTTAAAATTTAAAATAAATCTAGTTTAATCTATTTCTAAAATCAATATTCTTCATATAATAACGTTTTTAAACATTTGGTTTTAAGAAAAGTGGTGTGTTTTGTTTAACTTAAATTTATTAAGTTAAATTCTCAAGTTAGTATAGCTTAATTTTAAATGTAATTAAGTAGTTAATTAAAATGATTTAAATTTATATGTTAATGATAACTAAGTAATCAATAAAGATAAATGGTTTATGTTAAAGTTAATTAAGGTCTTTGGTGATTAAAGATTAATTAAATGAATTAGAGAGAAATTAATTAATTATTGATTAAGGATTAGTTAATTAAAAATTAAGGGTTGTAAATTAATTAATTAGAGATTAATTAATTGATAATTAGAGATTAATTAATTGGTAGTTAGAGATTAATTAATGAAAGTAAATAGAGATTAATTACTTAAATGATAATTTCTTAATGTAAGTAAATTGAAGAATTAATTTGTTAAGGGTTAATTAATTTAATTAGTAATTAAAAGATTAATTTGTTAAGGGTTAATTAATTTAATTAGTAATTAAAGGATAATAATTAAGGTTAATTAATTGAGGATAATTAACCAATGGGATAATTATTTAATGAAAGTAATTATGGATAATTAATTCAGATGGATAACTAAAGGATGATTTATTAATGGTTTGTAACTAATTAATGTTAAGCAAGAAGGATTTAAAAGTAATTAAATTAATTAGAAATGGTACAATTAATTTATCTTACTTATAGATGACTAAGATATATTGAATGACTCAGGTTATTTGATATCTTTGATATGTGATTTGTAATGCTTTGTAATATGAGACATTTTGGTTGAACTGTGATATTATGGGATTCTATCTGAGATGAATTTTTGTATGAATATGATACTCTGAATATAAATTGATTTATTTTCACTTAAACAACTTGGATTTAAAGATGATATTGGATTCGAAGAGACCGAAGTCGGGTATCGGCAAATACTCGAAACCACTTTGATTAGTAACTACAATAACTCTATAAAAATTTTGGTGGTGGAATCAAACAAGCTGGAATGGAATAAATGAAGCAGCATGGCCATTTTAACTGTGTAACTGTTTAAAATGTTGTTCGATAATAAGTGAATGACTATAACAAGTTAAGGACTCGTAGTAAGGTATGATTTACCTCGGGTTTTCAAATAAGTTTTATACCTTAGTATTTCATGTTAGATAAGTTTACTCACGCTGGTTTCCAGCCTGACCCGGGTGTTATTTTGATGTAATGCTTGGGTCAGACCGAGTATTATTGCTTTTCACGTTTAGATGTTCTGGAGCTCAGGAGGCGAGCTGGATGGTAGTGACGTATGAAGTATATTTCCGCTGTGTATTGGATTGTATTGATAGTAGTATGGGACATATTATTATAACTGTCCAAATTGTTTATGAATGATTGTAACTCTGATGAATTGTATGTAATCTGACAATTACTGCTTTTCTGTGTATAAATGCTATTATGTGATATTATATTTTGATCCGCTGCGAAATGTGAGATTTTATGTTTTGTTTTCTTTTTCTTCTTCTACCTTTTTCTTCTTTACCATAGCAATCTGGGATTTCCGGCGTTCGATTTCTCGGCACTTCTACAGTGAATGTACTAGTACCGTATTTTCGTGGTTGAAAATTTCGGGTAGTTACATTTTGGTATCAGAACTGAAGGTTAAGCGAGAAACTTGGCTCTAGTGGGTTTACTCGTTAAGGATAGGGTCAGTAATACCCTAGAATGAGTTGAGTGTATTATGTATGAGAGCATACTTGTTAATTTCTTATATAAAGATTTTAAAATGGTTTTAAAAATGAATGATTCTTATATAAGTTTATATTTTGATATATATGAATCAATAATTTTTCTAATTATTATATATCAAGGAAATTGGTTGTTGGTTATGGAAATTGAATAATATAATAAGAATATAAGTTAGAAATCTACTAAATAAGTCTAATATAGGTTAGGAAGTCCCAGTATGTCCAATCTTAAAGAGAGATGGCTAAGAGTGAAGAATGGAAGGCTAGACGTAGAGAGCGAAGAGCGGCTGCACATAAGGATCGAGAAGAAGCAATTTAGGAGTATGAGAAACAGGTTAAGGAAAGGGCTAGACTAGGGCCTTATGATAATGTCACCTGCTATAGATGTTTCAATAAGGGTCATTACATAGCCAGATGCAGTAAAACAAGGAAGGAATTGAAGGTTACATTCCAACAGTTTCGCTCTGAGATCTTGAGCTTTAAGTGTCATAAGAAAGGATATTTCCTAAACCATTGCCCTGAAGTTAGAAAGATGAAGTGTGAACCTATAGAACCTCTCAACGAGTCAACTATTTGCTATCATTGTAAGGAGGTGGGTCACATTGCTAGGAGTTGTCTCAAGAGATGGAAGAAGAATAAGGTTGTGGAACGTTTTGCAGGAGGCGTGAAGGTTATCCAGATTTATGGGAGGGTAGAAACCTTTTGTGGTAAATGTTATAAGTGGGGACATCCTGTTGAGAAGTGTATGTTCGAGCTTTTCCCTTTGGAAAGAAGTCCATAGAAAGGATTCTTGTGTGAATACTAAGGCTCTATTCTTTTCCAAACCCCAAGGTAATAGGGAAGGCATCTTGATTTATGACTTCTGTAAGACTCTTATTTTTGATAAATGGATGTAATGTTTGAACTACTAGTGTGTAGTCTATCAATGTATGGAATATTTTATGGTTGTACAATCTAATATAAAATTATCTTTATTTATTTGTTAATTTAATTGGAATTAATTCAAAAGTGGAATTGTAATGAATTAATTGAAATTTGAAGTTGAATTAAACTAATTAGGAATAAAATTTGATAATTTGGGTTTTATTTACCTTAGCTTATCCTGATATCATCCTATTGCTATTAATAATCTATGGAACTGTGAATTGGATTACTTAAAAGAATTAATAAGTAAATTAAAATAATATATATCCATTGCTGAAATTAATTAGAAATAAAATTTGAAACTAAGGGAATGGAATCACTTTGAACTTAAGATTTGAATGTTAAAAATTAAACTTGCAAACTGAAATTGTTTAAGAAGTGGTTACAAAGTTGGAAGATAAGGATGGGTGATAATTTGGATTTTTAAAATCAAACTGTCTAAAAAGTTTTGAACTCTTATTTGAACCTTGAGATAAATTAAGTAAATAGTAATTTAAATGAATGTTAAAATTTTGGATTCAAAATTTAGTTGTTTAAAGACTTTAATAAAAGGTTAGAGGTTAACTTAATTTGAAGAATTAAATCAACATTTAAAATTTTAACTTGAACTTATATAATTCGGGATGGTTTAAAGTTGAGATTCGAATTGGATTACTTCAAATTGAATTTTATTTGAATTAATTGGAAATGTGATTGAAGTTGGATAAGTTTAAATTCACATGGAAATTGATTTGAATTTGGGATACGAATTGAAGTAAATTCAACTTGAATTGGAGTTAAAATAAATTTAGTGGAAATTGAAAATTGATTGGAAATGGAGATTTAGGAATTGAACAGTTTGGCTCTGAACTATTTTTTTCAAATAAATTATTTTAATGGAAACTGTTTTAAAATCTATCTTTTCTAGATATTTACTATACCACCTTTCTTTAAAACCCAAACTATCTTATATTTATTTTATAACTATTTTGAATACCAATTACTATTTTACATCTGTTTTACGAACTAACGACTATTTTACAACTGTTTATCTATTTTAAATCTTTTCAAGCTAGTTTCTTAAATTCGAGTTGGTCAGAGTGCAAACTGTTTATAAATGAAGTGATAACCCAAATGGTAAATGAAGCAATTGTGAATAAGTGAATAGAATCAAAATGAAGGTGAATAGAAAGAGATTTGATTTAGCTAATAATCAATGAACATAAATACGCAGAATGTAAGTATATTTTTCTATTCGCAGAATGATTTAATCCAGATTCGAGCTCATAATTTCGAGATAGTATATCAATCCGAGTAGGGATTTTTCACTTCACTTTCGACGGTGAACCATGGATATGGATTTTTGATTGACTCTGTGAATTCTATATCATAGTAATGATTATGCAAGAAGAATGATGGTTTTTGATCAAGAAACCAGATCCGAGTCCGTACTAGGAAGTCGGGTGAACGATACTAGTTCGGAAGTGAAATTGTGTGATCGAGCAAGCGATCAGATTTGATATTGCATACGGATGATATATGTACATTGTACGTGCTTAAATGTAATAGATATTGTAGTTCTGAAATAAATGAGAAATGGTTTTGAAAGCAAAGGTATATGTTGAGAAATTTTGGATAATTAAAGTGGAAGTTGAATATCTCTATTATTGAAATTTACTTTTTGAAAAGTAAGTATTATGGTGAATAAATTTATAAGGGAAATCAAATTTGAATATTTGATTTGGTATAAATAAAATTATATATATTTGTTATATATGATAAACTCCCCTTGTTGAATCTATAGCCAGAAAAATAGATTTTTGAAAAATATTTGAAGTATAAAAAGGGAATTTATATAAGTATGCAATGATCCAAAAAATTTCAAGGACACACACACACACACACACACACACACATATATATATAAATGGTTTTATGAGAATTATTTTGGAAAAAGGTTTTGGAACCTATGGATTTTTGAAAGGCTTTTGATTTTTGGGAAAATCAAAATTTGGGACTTTGGAAAGCCGAGTTTGGAATTATCGTTTGAGATATCGATTTTGTGTAAAGGAGATTTATGCGAATCATATATAATATGATTTGAAAGATACTATAAGTTTTTAGTATAAAATGTTTGAGATGAGCTCTGGGGAAAAAGGCGCTCCCATTGAAATGAACTTCATAGGAGATCCACGGGGTGGTCTTGCTTTGAGCCCTAAGGGGGAGGCTCTAAATTGAATCCTGGGAGGAAGAACAAACTGAAGTTCCAGGGGATTTTGTGTGTGGGTAGAGAAACTCGGGGGCATTGATTCCTATAGAGAAATTTGGGTTATGCTATGACGACAATGTAACTCGATGTCACTGCGATCTACTGTGGACCGTAGCGGAAGTCATGTGGCCGTGAGAGCCAACGGTCTACTTTTAATTTTGTCGTGATGGCAATGTAACATCGATAGACTACGATCTATGAAGACATAGCGAAAGTCGTGAGGCCGTGAGAGCCTAAGGTGACATTGGGACTCGACTGATGTAGTTTACGATCTATGTAGGAGTGGTGACGTTTCATTTGGCAGTGAAAATCGAGGGTGCTGAGGCCTACACTTACATGGATTTTTTCCGTGATGGCAACGTAACCCTGGGTGTAGCTGCTATCTATGGCGGGTTCCATGGCATAATCGAGGGGCACAGAGTGCCTATAGTTATCTATGGTTTTTCCGGGATGGCAACGTAACCATCGGGATAACTGCGACCATAGAGGGAGTGATGATTTCCAGAGCATTCTCACCAAAAATGTTTCCTATATTCTCAAAAATTGTTTTCTATATTTTCACAAAGTTTACGAAAATGTTTTCCTAGTATTTTCACGGGGTCTTGAAAACGGGTTTACCAAGTACTCATAGATTTTCAGTCCTACGCCTAATCAACGTATGACCGAAATTTTGTAAGAACGTGGATGGACTTGTTGAGGCATCGAGTTATAAAAAGTATGTTTATAAGATATTTTGATAGTATTATGTGGATTTTAAAGTATTTTAAATTTTTTTAATAAAAAGGGTTTATAGTTAAAATTGTTCAAATAGCAATTTAAGCTGATAATAAGCATTTTAATAAATTATGGCTTCGTTCCTTTTCAAGGATGAAAAGATTTAAAGAGGGGAGGAATGTGATAATGCGGATTTTTGGGCATCGGGTAATTGGATAATTATCTGATTTTAACTATTGAAAGCACTGATTTATAAGTTGTACAAATAAATATGATAATAAATATTTGTATCTGGATAAATATTTATTTGATAATATCCTAATATAATTATTTAAAATGGGCAATCTTATTATTTTCAAACAAATTAAATATGTGTTTGTTTAAATATATATATAAGATTTTAAATTGAATTATTATTTTCAAACAAATTTAAATATGTGTTGTTTACATATGTATATATGAGTTGAATTAAATTGCATTCGAATTTGAATTTGAAATTCAATTAGATAAATATCTTAAAATAAATTGGATTTAATATATATATATATATATGTAATTTTTATTAGTATACAATTAGTCTATGTTATTTTCTTTTAAAAGATTTTATAAATGTAAATTAAGATAATGTATTTACTAAATAGAAAAATTAAATATAAAGTTTTATAAAAACATTTAAAAATAATTAACAAATGCATAATTACAAGTCTATATTAATTAAATCATGGAAATTGCAAATGTAAGTTAAGTATATATAGTTTAACAAATGTAAGACAATTAGCTCATGTTAATGACAAATGGACGCAAATTAAACAAGTGTAAAAATTTATTTTATTTTCTTTTATTTTTAAAAATTATTAAAACAAGGCTCTAAATATACATATACTTTCTCTTTCAATCTTTTTCTATCTTCATTTCAAAACTAACAAAAACAAAAGCCTGTAAGCATTTTCAAGCCAGAGATAGATTCAAACAGCAAATTCATTTTAGTTTTAAAAGCAAAATCATTTCAGCAACTCAACTAAGTTTCAGATCATCAAGAAATTCATCATAGTTTTTAAAGCTTAGATCATCTCAACAACAAAGTATTTTCCAGTTTCAAAGATCAGGCATTTTCAGCGTTCAAGTTTTCAAATTAAAAACTGCTTCAAAACTCTCTGTCCTAACATCATTTTTGGTGAGTAAACAAAACTTGTTCTGTTTTAATTGTTGTAAGTGATGATTTTATGAATTAATAAAGTGGTAAATTGCTTGCATAAGTGAAATTAGACCTGCATGTCATAAATATGAACTGATATAAGTGTGCATGTCTAGATATATATGTGTTTATCTCTATTTTAAGTTATAGGGTTTAAATTTACATCAAAATTTCAAATCTCCTCGTTTAATCTCTTAAAGGTTTTGGTATTCAAACAGATTATGTTTGTTTAAACTTAAAATAAGAATTAAAATTATTTTTAAGTAAAATAAGTTTGAATATCATCTGGCAAACAGAAAAGACAGTGGGAAACTTAAAATATGTTAAAATCAATTGTCATGATTTGCCGATTCATGTATATAATCTGAATCGTCTTTGGAAATTTTGATTTTTAAAAGTTAAATCACGATGTCTAGTTTAGAGTCGAGTGAGTAATTCAAGGTTGATCAGATTTTGGGTTTGGGGCCTTTTCTGGTGATCGAGGAACTCGAAAAGGTCGGGATCGCCATTGGAGATGGCGAGGGTGTAGTCGAGCTAAGGAAAAATGGGAGTGGGATTTATTACTCACCGTGGCGGTGGTTTTTGGTCAGAATAGGGTATAATGCCTATTTTAGGTCAAGGTTGAAGTTTGGGTGACTGCGTCGTCTCTGGAGCACCAGGGTTCATCGGAGGTTGGGGGATGGAAACATGGGACTTCGGCAAAGTCATGGTCAGAGATTCATGGTCTCTAGTGTGGGAGTTGTCGTGGCGAGGAGGATTTTGGTCGAGGTTTTGATGTTCCAGTTCGATCTGTTGGCTCGATTTTGGTTTCAGGTTTGTGTTGGAGTTTAGGTGGTTGGGATCGTAGTTAGAGGTTAATGACATGTCAGAGATAACATGAGTGGTCAAAGTCATCTCGATCAATGGTGCACATGCATGAGGTTGGCAGTGTGTCGGTGATTTGGGAAGAAGAAGTGTGGGCTCGAGGGAAACTCGAGAAAATTAGGGTGATGTCTCGAGTTAGTCTCGTATAGCTTGTGAGTGTTTTACGTATAACAGTTTTAACTTAATAAGTTTTTTATGAAAAAAAAGAGGAAAGGAAGGATGTCTTGGGTGTGACTCGGGTTGGAGACTGGGTTGAACCCGAAGGAAGTTTACAACAGTTTAAAATAAAAGCAAGTTTTAAAATTTAAAATAAATCTAGTTTAATCTATTTCTTTAATCAATATTCTTTATATAATAAAGTTTTTAAACATTTGGTTTTAGGAAAAGTGGTATGTTTTGTTTAACTTAAATTTAATAAGTTAAATTCATAAGTTATTTTAAACTTAATTTTAAATGTAATTACGTAATTAATTAAAATGATTTAATTTTATATGTTAACGATAACTAAGTAATCAATAAAGACTAATGGTTTATCTTAAAGTTAATTAAGGTCTTTGGTGATTAAAGATTAATTAAATGAATTGAAGAGAAATTAATTAATTATCGATTAAGGGTTAATTAATTAAAAATTAAGGGTTATAAATTAATTAATTAGAGATTAATTAATTGACAATTAGAGATTAATTAATGTAAGTAATTAGAGATTAATCTCTTAAATGATAATTACTTAATGTAATTAAATTGAAGGATTATTTGTTAAGGGTTAATTAAGTTAATCAGCAATTAAAGGATTAATTTGCTAAGGGTTAGTTAATTTAATTAGTAATTAAAGGATAATAATTAAGGTTAATTAATTGAGGATAATTAACCAATGGGACAATTACATAAAGAAAGTAATTATGGATAATTAATTTAGATGGATAATTAAAGGATGATTTACTAATGGTTTGTAATTAATTAATGTTAAGTAAGCAAGATTTTAAAGTAATTAAATTAACTAGAAATGCTACAAATAATTTATCTTACTTATAGATGATTAAGATATATTGAATGACTTAGATTATTTGATATCTCTGATATGTGATTTGTGATGCTTTGTGATATGAGATATTTTGGTTGAACTGTGATATTGTGGGATTCTATCTGAGATGAATTGTTGTGTGAATATGATATTCTGAATATAAATTGGTTTGTTTTCACTTAAACAACTTGGATTTCAAGATGGTATTGGATTCGAAGAGACCGGAGTCGGGATCAGCAAATACCCGAAACCACTTCGATTGGTAACTACAATAATTCTATAAAAAATTTGGTAGTGGAATCAAACAGGCTGGAATGGGCTAAATGAAGCAACATGGCCATTTAAACTATGTAAATGTTTAAAATGTTGTTCGATAATAATTGAATGACTATAACAAGTTAAGGACTCATAGTAAGATATGAGTTACCCTGGGTTTTCAAATAAGTTTTATACCTCAGTATTTCATGTCAGACGATTTTACTCAAGCAGATTTCCTGCCTAACCCGGGTATTACTTTGATGTAATGGTCGGGTTAGACCGAGTACTATAGATATTTAGGTTAGGACTTTCTAGAGCTCAGGAGGCGAGCTGGATGGTAGAGACGTATGGAGTATATTTCCGCTGTGTATTGGATTGTGTGGATAGTAGTCTGTGTAACATCCCAATTTTTTATCAAATTTGAAATTAGTAGTTAATGCAAACTTTAGAATTAAATTTTGGAATTAATTTTAATTTTTCAAAACAAATGAGATAAGCATTGATATATATATACACACACACACACACACACATATATATATATATATGAACAGGTTTAAATTTGAATTTGAATTGAAATTCAAGAATAAATATTTTTAAAATAAAAAGAATTTTAAAATAATATGAATATGATTATTTATTAATATATAGTTTACTTTTTAAGTCATTTCTTTTTATATTATATATATAAAGTAAATGTCTTTATAAAAATAAGGAAATGTAATGTAAAAATTTATTTAAAATATTTAATACATGCATAATACAAGTGTAAGCATAGTAACATAAGAATTAACAAGTGTAATCAATTTAAGCATATGAGTTAATAAGTGTCAAATTTCTTTTTTATTTTCTTTTATTTTTTAAAAATTATAACGATCCTGACTCGACCTTCGAAAATCGGCACCGAATACGACACTCGTATTCAAATGCCGCAGATCCAAACGTCGAATCTGGTTCGCCGGAGCTTATAACACATTAAGTACAACACAGCGGAAGAAAAAGAATAGCATATATCAATATACAACATTTGATACAATAACTGATACAACAGAATGATACAATGGATATAAATATACATCAGAGATACAAGAAATAGCAGCGGAAAGAAAAGATAACACTAGCAGCGGAACAAAATCTCCAATATAGTCTTCAAGAAAGAACTCCATCTTCAAAACACCAATCTAGCAATAGCTCGAACTCCCAATCACAATACACAAAGAAGAGCAAGTCTCGTCCGTAAAGGATTTCCAAATCCTAGGCTGAAAGCTATCGAATCTACACCTACCATTGATTTCTGAAAACCCCAACTCTAGACTGCCCGTGTGGGAAATAGTGGGCACCCAGAGTTTAGGAAAGGAACAATAAACTCCAGGTCAGTCATGGGACTGGTATGAGCAAACAAAAGCATTTGGTCTTTGAAACTAACAAGAGAATTTAAATTTGAAATCCGCAATGCTTTTTAGAAAATGAAACTACCATAAGGCCTCCCGCCACACACACAATGCAAACGCAGAATTGGAGGAGATTTCTCCTTATGATAGTCAAATATGCTTAATACGAGAAAGTTTTCTTTGATATTATTACTATAAGTGCAAAGTGTGGAAAACAATTTCGAAAGTAGAATATAAATCCTAGCGAGCATAGACATTCCGAACTATGCCTGCTATAGCTACCATCCAAACAGTGGTGACCACCATAAGTGAATGGCAGGTAATACAACTAAAACCGTACAAGGCACGTATTGGATGAATGGATTTCCAACAAATGGTCAGGCTAAGGAACTTCCTACTGCCACATGGGATCGCCTCTGGCGGGACGTCCCGAGAAACTAACGTTACGGTTAGATCTCTGCCAACACAAGGCCGGGTTACCTCTGTAACTAGGTAACTACTACACGAGCGTGCCATCCCCCGGTCCTTTGGGACCTTTATCCGAGGTACCTCTAATCCAACAACCACAAAGCAATCACAAAGTAATAGATCTGCAGTATCCACATGAGTAAGTATCTGGGCTCCATACCATGATACCACCCTTTACCAGAAGGGAATGACAAACCCTAAAGGGCGCGACCCTCATAACCTTGCCGCATCTTTCCTGTTTCGACCATTTCCGGGGTGTGAGGTCCTGATGCAGTCTCGTCCACAAAGCTACGCTTTGTGCAACAAAGCCATGCTTTGGGTCAACAGATGACCAAAGCAACGATCACAAAGATAAATGATCAAACAAATGATCATATCACAAATGATCAACCAATGATCATCACACAGCAGCACTCAGCATGCCACATTACCAAATTGGGAATATCACTGATAAATATCAACTACATAACCTCTGAGCTCGTACGTCTCAGAGAAGGGTGTTAAGCTAAGAGAATAAATTCTCCGCCACCAAGCAGAAATGTATTTGATAGAGATCAGATAACATCTCAAAGTGTAATGTCGGACATACAACCATACAAGTCTGTTCTGGGTTCGAACAGAACCGAAGGCACTTCCGAAGAAGCCCTTGCAAATCCGGGTATCCACAATCCCGATCGGACTTCCCATCACTTAGGAGAACTCTATACCGGAGCAACTCAGTGCAGAGTCAATCGATAGGTTATCCTATCGTTCTCACAAATACCCGGTCTTCACCACCGGTCTTCAAATGCTATCCATAACGTCGTATCACTATTCGGAATGGGTTATATGACACAAGGTCCTCTCCCGGCTAAACCGAATAATGAGCGTCATATTTTAAAACACATGGATATGGGATTTTAGTTAAGTCACAACTTATAAAATCCAAAGTTTCTATTTTAAATGGTCAAACAAATTACCATTTTAAATCTTTAAATAAAAAGATTTATTTCACAAAGTTTCACCCAGTTTCACAAAGATCTATCCATAGATTTCAAAACAATTCCCATTTCAATTGGATTAACCCAATTAAATCTTTGAATTAAAGATTTATAGCTTTCAAAACACGTTTCCAAAAATTTATCTAAAACTTGGAATACTATTTTCATTTTTTGACTTGAAGCCCTTTAACACAAATTGAAAGTTCATTTCTTATGTGAAAGCTTCAATCGTTTGAAAACAAATAGTTTTATTTTAGAAAAATCCAATTTATACAAGTTGAAATCTTGGCTTGAATTTAAATTCCAAAACATCACCTTTTAAATGGTTTAAAACCATATAACCCATTTGTAAGTTGAATAACTTTTTAAACCCTAGTTCTCGAATTTTAGGATTCAATTTCAAATATTGAATTCAAATTTATATGAATTCATTTAAATTCCAAGATTCAATCAAGTTATTTAAAATAACTTTTATTTTTGACAATCATTTTCAAAAGCTTCAATTCCAATTCCAAAACTAATTTGGATTAAAAAATCAAATTTTAAAACAATTTCAAATCTGTGACTTAACCCATTTCCACGTGCAATCCATATTTGTGTGTGTATAAGTGTGGTCCAGGGGTTTAGCACAATAGTGCACAACATCATCATCATAGATTCAACCATATCGATAAGCGGTATAACCCATAACGCTTATCTTCATCAACAGATTCATAGATAAAGTAAATTTATCAATCACAAAGATTCACTAACATGTTTCGATGTGGGTTTCGGATAACCAACTGGAATCCGACTCCCTGTCGCATCGAAATTCAAATGTCATTCTATGGGTCAAGGGGTTGCATATACATATAACAATATATACGTCACAAATAAAATAGCCCAGCACAAGCATTACATAGCATCACAAAACATATCAATCCATCATGAAGCATTCAATTGGCAATCAAACATCTACAATTAAGATGAATAAATCTATGTGGTTTTAAATCTATTCCTCACATAATCACTTTCATTAGTAATGAACTACCCTTAATTGCTTCTTTAATTACTTCTAAATTTATTTCATTAATTTATTACCTATTATTGATTAATTAATCCTAATTAATCATCCTTAATTACATCACTAATTAAATAATTAATGATCTAAATTATTTCTTAAATTGATTACTCAAAGTAATTAACAACTTAATTACTATATTGACCCAAATTAATTATCCTTAATTTAATTTCTTAAATTAATTATTTGATTAATTACTAAATAATTAATCCAAATTATCTCCCACTTAAACATCTCCACTTAATTACAATCTGTAAATATTAAACAATTACTTAACTATGTAATTTCCAAATCATTAATTACATAAAGTAGTTATTTATAAAACCCAAATGTTTAAAATTAATTAAACTTAATTAATTAAATTAAACAATCTCATTTAATTAAATTAATTACATTAAGTAATTAATTTCTTAATTACTTAAATTAATTATCCATTTCATTAATTAATTAATTATATTAATTATCCATTTGTACTACCTTAATAATTTAATGAATTACAAATCATTAAACTTTTCTTTATCTTTAGATAAACATTCCTTATTTAAATTATGCATTTAAACACAAAATGTTTTTAAATTTACATTAAATTCCATTTAACATTCTCTTTTAAACTCAAGACTCAAATTTGTCTTAAATAAGAGTTTAAAACAATACACAACTTAATCTTATATGTTTAAAAGAAACATATACTTTATTAATAAGTTTAAAACAATTTAGATTTCAATTCAACTTGAATTCAAATAAATTTTAAAAATTGCTTTAAAATCTCAAAACTAAAATATAACTTCCATTTTCAATTTAGTTAAACTCTTTAAAACTCTTCCTACAATTTCACCTCCAATTCAAATGTGAATCATTTGAAAGCAATTTAGATTTAATTCTTTATTTTAAAACTGAAGTTTAAAAATTTAAACCCAGATTTAAAAACTCAGTTTTCAATTCATTTGAATTCCTAAATTAAATACTTAACCTTCCATTCCAAATACAAATCACATATGCATTTATGCTTGAGATTTTCAAATCAAATTTAAATTTAAAACACAATATGGTTTCAAATTTCAGACAATTAGAATTTAAATTCATTCTCAAATTCAAACTAAAACTCAGTTTAAATCACATTTAAACAGAAACAGTTTCTGTTTTATATAAAAAAAAACTTAAACTTTGAAAATTTCCAGAATTTAAATATTTTCAAAAGAACAGAATTTAAACTTATTTATATTTGAATTCTGGTTATTAAAGCCTAAGTCTAAATTAAGTTTACAATTTAAACTTTCACTTCAAATTTAAAAACTGCAAACAGTTTCCCGTTTCCTTTATTATTTTTTTATTTTTAAACCAAATTTGAATTCTGCATTTAAATTATGATAAATTTAGAATTCAAACTTTTTGAATTCATTTTTAAATTCAGGTTTAACCCTAAGTTCAAATTTCCAGTTTAAATTCAAACTTGATTCTTAAAAAAAAAACAGAACAGGTCTGTTAAATAAAACCTGAAACAGTTTTAAATTTCTTGATTTAAACAGAATTTAAAACTTTGTTTAAATTTAAAATTTCCATTTTTAAAAACCTTAACTCAAAACTTCACTTGGATTCAGTATCAATTCATACTTGAATTAAGTTTCCAACCTAAAATATGAATTCCATTCAAAACTGCAAACTACAGGATTTAAGACCAGAAACTGTTTTGTTTTAAATTTTGATTTAGAACAGAATTTAAACTTGTTTAAATTTAAAAGTTCCATTTTTAAAAACTTTGAACTTCAAACCTTATTTGAACTCAGTTTCAATTCATACTTGAATTAAGCTTCCAACCTAAAATATGAAATCCATAAAACCAAAACTGCAAACTCTCTGGTCCAAAAACCCTGCACCATAAACCCGAGAGCCCAACATTTTACTTCGAGTTCTAAAACCTTCTGCTCCGAGTCAGAAGCATTTTCACCCGAGTTCCACTTCGGGTCAAAACCCTGCACACTACTAATCTGTCACCTGAGTTCAACATGCAACCAAATCAACCTGGAAACCAATTCACCTGACTCTCACTCTCTGATCCTCCATCAACAACACCTCCTCCATCCTCTCACCTCCATACTCCATTAACATAAACATCTTAACACCTGACCCTTCCATACCCATAGATCAACAGAAATTCCCATAAACCCAAAAATAGTGCAATTCAAAACTGCACCTTCAATCCTAATTTAAAAATTGTGATTTTAGTGTTATAAATCATGGTTTGGTTTATGTTTTCACTTTATAATACTGAATTCATAATTTACAAAGTTCAAGTTTTCACTTTGTATAACATCCACTGTTGTTTCTTTATACTTCCAGTGAGATTTTGAAATTTATTTTAACTTAAATAAACTTTAAACTTACTTTATCAATAACCAAACAAATTTTGTTTACATTCTAAATCCTGACAGTGATTCAATGCAAGAGGTAATGAATTTTGAAATAAACCTGAGCCTTAAAACTAAGACAGAGATATCTCAGTTGAAAAACAAACATGCACAAGCAAATTCATGCAAACATACTAACATAGCCTTCAACTAACACATATTTCAAACATCAACTCAAATATCAAAGCATATGAATGGGTTCGAGTGTGTTTGCTCACCTGGATTTTGAGAAAAACAAAAGGCAGAGAAGTGTTTTAGACAGAGTAGAGGGGAACTTGGTTTCTGTTAAACAGAGACAGGCATTTATTTCTTTGATCTGCAGAAGTTTATTAACATAAACTTTGTTTAAACTTCCTATTGCACTTGTTACTTATTTCATTAATTAACAAATAAAAGAATCAATTTACTTACAGTTTGTTTAATTCCAGAAAGGACTGTTTTTTCCAGGTTTTCCATATTTTTGATTTTGATTTGTCTTGCCTGAGGCTTGAATCTGGAATTCGTGAATCAATCTTTGCTTAATAACCATTTATTTGTTTATTCATTTCATCAAAAACCAAAAATTAAATTTACTTACCTAAGGTTTGAATTCTTGGGTACAAGGATATATAATCTGCAGTTGCAAACCAGAATCACTTTAGCTTTTAAACTGGATTTGTTCTCCTGCAACTTTGTTAAATAAATTTGTTTAAATCTTTGCTTATTTGCTGATTTCAACATTAAAATCAAATTCTTTTAAAAAGGAAATTTACTTGCCTTTGAAATTGTTTCTAGAAAGCTTTGCATTTGATTTCCAGTAAGTGCAAACTTGCATTTGCTTCCAGATTTTAGAACTGCATAAGGATGTTGGTTTAAATCTTGATTACTTTGCTGAATTTTAATTTGCTCGGGTTATGGCTTTGAACCCAAACTTGCTTTTCCCAGATTGCTATTTCTTCTTTTTTTTTTCTTCTTTTTTTCTTCTGATTTATCTTTTTCTTTGTTGAGATTTGAAATGCAAAATCTTTTATTACTATAGTTTCAGATTTTGGTGAGAGGTTATTATAATTGCATATGGGGAACTCAAAAGTTTCTTTGCAATTTTTTATTTAATTAAACAAAATGAATGCCACTTGTCTAAAAGAGATGATTATGAGATCTCTATGAAATGTCCACTTCTTTATTCATTTGTATGTGTAGTGTTTCCTTTCATATCTACATTCACAAAATTTACATTCTCACATGTGCATGTTTGTATATGTTTATATTTATTTTAAATTTCAATTCAAATTGAATTATAACCACTTATGTACATTTATATATATTCATATCCATACATTTATTTAGAAAAAAGTTATATCTACACAATTTACATTCATACATATTTTTATTTATTTATTTATTTTTGTACAATCTTTTATAAAAAGAAAAGAATGACTTTTAAATACTTTGATTTTATATTAACAATAGTTATATTTATTTATTTGAGGGAATTTGACTTAAGAATAATATTTCAAAAATGAGTACACTAATTTTTTTCTTTTTAACCACTTCCAAATATTAATATAATTAAAAATTTAGAAAACAACTTTTACTATCATTTTATTAATCTCAAGCTTTTTAATTTCTATATTTTTTTTTTTTTTTGAAGTTCAATACTTGTTTTATAAATCACTTATTCTTAAATTTCTAATATAAATTTCTATTTATAATCAAATTATTTATTTATTCTGGAAAATTTTCTAATTAAATCACAATTTATTTCCAAAAATTAATTTAATTGCCAATTTAAACTTGATAAATTTCAGGAATGTTACAGATTTCCCCCCTTAAAAGAATTTCGTCCTCGAAATTTGCAAGGAAGACGACAAAGAATAGATGATAGATAAAGAAATGATTGATCAGATCAGATCGAAATATTTATTCTGCATTTGGTCTACCCAAACCAGAATATCAATAATATGAGAACGAACTCATACAATTATTACACAAGATACTCGGGTCCACCGGTCTACGAATATGCAAGGGTATTGATTAGTTCGAAGGGATAACTAATCGTTCGTAGAATATATCGGATCCCAGAGAATATATAGATGGATTTAATCTTCTACAATTTCTCAAACACTAGATATGGATTCCAAATTCAAGTCGAAATATCCCAAAGTATATATAACTTGTCCCTCTTCGGACTTTGATATACACAAGAAATTACAATAGAATTTTCAAGTTTGGTTTTTAACCGATATTGTTTTATTAATACAATTCAAATTTAGCTTCATATTAGTTATCCAATTAACTTAATTTAAAATCTCTAACTTATTTAAAATTTTCAATTTCAATTTCAAATTTATTAGAGTTTAGAACGAAAAGCTGATAAGAAATCGATGAAGATACGAATTAAGGATTTCCTACAACGATTCGTAAGCCACCATCACACCGAAACTTCTTTCTGGAGCAGCTACGAAGCAATCAAAAAGAATTCGAAATCGAATCAAAGGAGATTGATAGAGAAAAGTTGTTTTCCGCTATTGCAGGGTATTGACCACTTGTACTGGTATTTCCCTGTCCCCTATCTCGTCCTCTTCTCGCACTCATACTTACTATCAGTGGATAGTAAGAGAATTTACTGAGGCGTTCGAACAGATATCTTAGGGATATACTCATTCTAGGGTTTACTTCACCCTATCTCTAGTGAGTTACTTAATGTGTTATACTCCTGAGCTAAGGTTTTAACCATCAGCTCTGATACCACTTATAACGATCCTGACTCGACCTTCGAAAATCGGCACCGAATACGACACTCGTATTCAAATGCCGCAGATCCAAACGTCGAATCTGGTTCGCCGGAGCTTATAACACATTAAGTACAACACAGCGGAAGAAAAAGAATAGCATATATCAATATACAACATTTGATACAATAACTGATACAACAGAATGATACAATGGATATAAATATACATCAGAGATACAAGAAATAGCAGCGGAAAGAAAAGATAACACTAGCAGCGGAACAAAATCTCCAATATAGTCTTCAAGAAAGAACTCCATCTTCAAAACACCAATCTAGCAATAGCTCGAACTCCCAATCACAATACACAAAGAAGAGCAAGTCTCGTCCGTAAAGGATTTCCAAATCCTAGGCTGAAAGCTATCGAATCTACACCTACCATTGATTTCTGAAAACCCCAACTCTAGACTGCCCGTGTGGGAAATAGTGGGCACCCAGAGTTTAGGAAAGGAACAATAAACTCCAGGTCAGTCATGGGACTGGTATGAGCAAACAAAAGCATTTGGTCTTTGAAACTAACAAGAGAATTTAAATTTGAAATCCGCAATGCTTTTTAGAAAATGAAACTACCATAAGGCCTCCCGCCACACACACAATGCAAACGCAGAATTGGAGGAGATTTCTCCTTATGATAGTCAAATATGCTTAATACGAGAAAGTTTTCTTTGATATTATTACTATAAGTGCAAAGTGTGGAAAACAATTTCGAAAGTAGAATATAAATCCTAGCGAGCATAGACATTCCGAACTATGCCTGCTATAGCTACCATCCAAACAGTGGTGACCACCATAAGTGAATGGCAGGTAATACAACTAAAACCGTACAAGGCACGTATTGGATGAATGGATTTCCAACAAATGGTCAGGCTAAGGAACTTCCTACTGCCACATGGGATCGCCTCTGGCGGGACGTCCCGAGAAACTAACGTTACGGTTAGATCTCTGCCAACACAAGGCCGGGTTACCTCTGTAACTAGGTAACTACTACACGAGCGTGCCATCCCCCGGTCCTTTGGGACCTTTATCCGAGGTACCTCTAATCCAACAACCACAAAGCAATCACAAAGTAATAGATCTGCAGTATCCACATGAGTAAGTATCTGGGCTCCATACCATGATACCACCCTTTACCAGAAGGGAATGACAAACCCTAAAGGGCGCGACCCTCATAACCTTGCCGCATCTTTCCTGTTTCGACCATTTCCGGGGTGTGAGGTCCTGATGCAGTCTCGTCCACAAAGCTACGCTTTGTGCAACAAAGCCATGCTTTGGGTCAACAGATGACCAAAGCAACGATCACAAAGATAAATGATCAAACAAATGATCATATCACAAATGATCAACCAATGATCATCACACAGCAGCACTCAGCATGCCACATTACCAAATTGGGAATATCACTGATAAATATCAACTACATAACCTCTGAGCTCGTACGTCTCAGAGAAGGGTGTTAAGCTAAGAGAATAAATTCTCCGCCACCAAGCAGAAATGTATTTGATAGAGATCAGATAACATCTCAAAGTGTAATGTCGGACATACAACCATACAAGTCTGTTCTGGGTTCGAACAGAACCGAAGGCACTTCCGAAGAAGCCCTTGCAAATCCGGGTATCCACAATCCCGATCGGACTTCCCATCACTTAGGAGAACTCTATACCGGAGCAACTCAGTGCAGAGTCAATCGATAGGTTATCCTATCGTTCTCACAAATACCCGGTCTTCACCACCGGTCTTCAAATGCTATCCATAACGTCGTATCACTATTCGGAATGGGTTATATGACACAAGGTCCTCTCCCGGCTAAACCGAATAATGAGCGTCATATTTTAAAACACATGGATATGGGATTTTAGTTAAGTCACAACTTATAAAATCCAAAGTTTCTATTTTAAATGGTCAAACAAATTACCATTTTAAATCTTTAAATAAAAAGATTTATTTCACAAAGTTTCACCCAGTTTCACAAAGATCTATCCATAGATTTCAAAACAATTCCCATTTCAATTGGATTAACCCAATTAAATCTTTGAATTAAAGATTTATAGCTTTCAAAACACGTTTCCAAAAATTTATCTAAAACTTGGAATACTATTTTCATTTTTTGACTTGAAGCCCTTTAACACAAATTGAAAGTTCATTTCTTATGTGAAAGCTTCAATCGTTTGAAAACAAATAGTTTTATTTTAGAAAAATCCAATTTATACAAGTTGAAATCTTGGCTTGAATTTAAATTCCAAAACATCACCTTTTAAATGGTTTAAAACCATATAACCCATTTGTAAGTTGAATAACTTTTTAAACCCTAGTTCTCGAATTTTAGGATTCAATTTCAAATATTGAATTCAAATTTATATGAATTCATTTAAATTCCAAGATTCAATCAAGTTATTTAAAATAACTTTTATTTTTGACAATCATTTTCAAAAGCTTCAATTCCAATTCCAAAACTAATTTGGATTAAAAAATCAAATTTTAAAACAATTTCAAATCTGTGACTTAACCCATTTCCACGTGCAATCCATATTTGTGTGTGTATAAGTGTGGTCCAGGGGTTTAGCACAATAGTGCACAACATCATCATCATAGATTCAACCATATCGATAAGCGGTATAACCCATAACGCTTATCTTCATCAACAGATTCATAGATAAAGTAAATTTATCAATCACAAAGATTCACTAACATGTTTCGATGTGGGTTTCGGATAACCAACTGGAATCCGACTCCCTGTCGCATCGAAATTCAAATGTCATTCTATGGGTCAAGGGGTTGCATATACATATAACAATATATACGTCACAAATAAAATAGCCCAGCACAAGCATTACATAGCATCACAAAACATATCAATCCATCATGAAGCATTCAATTGGCAATCAAACATCTACAATTAAGATGAATAAATCTATGTGGTTTTAAATCTATTCCTCACATAATCACTTTCATTAGTAATGAACTACCCTTAATTGCTTCTTTAATTACTTCTAAATTTATTTCATTAATTTATTACCTATTATTGATTAATTAATCCTAATTAATCATCCTTAATTACATCACTAATTAAATAATTAATGATCTAAATTATTTCTTAAATTGATTACTCAAAGTAATTAACAACTTAATTACTATATTGACCCAAATTAATTATCCTTAATTTAATTTCTTAAATTAATTATTTGATTAATTACTAAATAATTAATCCAAATTATCTCCCACTTAAACATCTCCACTTAATTACAATCTGTAAATATTAAACAATTACTTAACTATGTAATTTCCAAATCATTAATTACATAAAGTAGTTATTTATAAAACCCAAATGTTTAAAATTAATTAAACTTAATTAATTAAATTAAACAATCTCATTTAATTAAATTAATTACATTAAGTAATTAATTTCTTAATTACTTAAATTAATTATCCATTTCATTAATTAATTAATTATATTAATTATCCATTTGTACTACCTTAATAATTTAATGAATTACAAATCATTAAACTTTTCTTTATCTTTAGATAAACATTCCTTATTTAAATTATGCATTTAAACACAAAATGTTTTTAAATTTACATTAAATTCCATTTAACATTCTCTTTTAAACTCAAGACTCAAATTTGTCTTAAATAAGAGTTTAAAACAATACACAACTTAATCTTATATGTTTAAAAGAAACATATACTTTATTAATAAGTTTAAAACAATTTAGATTTCAATTCAACTTGAATTCAAATAAATTTTAAAAATTGCTTTAAAATCTCAAAACTAAAATATAACTTCCATTTTCAATTTAGTTAAACTCTTTAAAACTCTTCCTACAATTTCACCTCCAATTCAAATGTGAATCATTTGAAAGCAATTTAGATTTAATTCTTTATTTTAAAACTGAAGTTTAAAAATTTAAACCCAGATTTAAAAACTCAGTTTTCAATTCATTTGAATTCCTAAATTAAATACTTAACCTTCCATTCCAAATACAAATCACATATGCATTTATGCTTGAGATTTTCAAATCAAATTTAAATTTAAAACACAATATGGTTTCAAATTTCAGACAATTAGAATTTAAATTCATTCTCAAATTCAAACTAAAACTCAGTTTAAATCACATTTAAACAGAAACAGTTTCTGTTTTATATAAAAAAAAACTTAAACTTTGAAAATTTCCAGAATTTAAATATTTTCAAAAGAACAGAATTTAAACTTATTTATATTTGAATTCTGGTTATTAAAGCCTAAGTCTAAATTAAGTTTACAATTTAAACTTTCACTTCAAATTTAAAAACTGCAAACAGTTTCCCGTTTCCTTTATTATTTTTTTATTTTTAAACCAAATTTGAATTCTGCATTTAAATTATGATAAATTTAGAATTCAAACTTTTTGAATTCATTTTTAAATTCAGGTTTAACCCTAAGTTCAAATTTCCAGTTTAAATTCAAACTTGATTCTTAAAAAAAAAAACAGAACAGGTCTGTTAAATAAAACCTGAAACAGTTTTAAATTTCTTGATTTAAACAGAATTTAAAACTTTGTTTAAATTTAAAATTTCCATTTTTAAAAACCTTAACTCAAAACTTCACTTGGATTCAGTATCAATTCATACTTGAATTAAGTTTCCAACCTAAAATATGAATTCCATTCAAAACTGCAAACTACAGGATTTAAGACCAGAAACTGTTTTGTTTTAAATTTTGATTTAGAACAGAATTTAAACTTGTTTAAATTTAAAAGTTCCATTTTTAAAAACTTTGAACTTCAAACCTTATTTGAACTCAGTTTCAATTCATACTTGAATTAAGCTTCCAACCTAAAATATGAAATCCATAAAACCAAAACTGCAAACTCTCTGGTCCAAAAACCCTGCACCATAAACCCGAGAGCCCAACATTTTACTTCGAGTTCTAAAACCTTCTGCTCCGAGTCAGAAGCATTTTCACCCGAGTTCCACTTCGGGTCAAAACCCTGCACACTACTAATCTGTCACCTGAGTTCAACATGCAACCAAATCAACCTGGAAACCAATTCACCTGACTCTCACTCTCTGATCCTCCATCAACAACACCTCCTCCATCCTCTCACCTCCATACTCCATTAACATAAACATCTTAACACCTGACCCTTCCATACCCATAGATCAACAGAAATTCCCATAAACCCAAAAATAGTGCAATTCAAAACTGCACCTTCAATCCTAATTTAAAAATTGTGATTTTAGTGTTATAAATCATGGTTTGGTTTATGTTTTCACTTTATAATACTGAATTCATAATTTACAAAGTTCAAGTTTTCACTTTGTATAACATCCACTGTTGTTTCTTTATACTTCCAGTGAGATTTTGAAATTTATTTTAACTTAAATAAACTTTAAACTTACTTTATCAATAACCAAACAAATTTTGTTTACATTCTAAATCCTGACAGTGATTCAATGCAAGAGGTAATGAATTTTGAAATAAACCTGAGCCTTAAAACTAAGACAGAGATATCTCAGTTGAAAAACAAACATGCACAAGCAAATTCATGCAAACATACTAACATAGCCTTCAACTAACACATATTTCAAACATCAACTCAAATATCAAAGCATATGAATGGGTTCGAGTGTGTTTGCTCACCTGGATTTTGAGAAAAACAAAAGGCAGAGAAGTGTTTTAGACAGAGTAGAGGGGAACTTGGTTTCTGTTAAACAGAGACAGGCATTTATTTCTTTGATCTGCAGAAGTTTATTAACATAAACTTTGTTTAAACTTCCTATTGCACTTGTTACTTATTTCATTAATTAACAAATAAAAGAATCAATTTACTTACAGTTTGTTTAATTCCAGAAAGGACTGTTTTTTCCAGGTTTTCCATATTTTTGATTTTGATTTGTCTTGCCTGAGGCTTGAATCTGGAATTCGTGAATCAATCTTTGCTTAATAACCATTTATTTGTTTATTCATTTCATCAAAAACCAAAAATTAAATTTACTTACCTAAGGTTTGAATTCTTGGGTACAAGGATATATAATCTGCAGTTGCAAACCAGAATCACTTTAGCTTTTAAACTGGATTTGTTCTCCTGCAACTTTGTTAAATAAATTTGTTTAAATCTTTGCTTATTTGCTGATTTCAACATTAAAATCAAATTCTTTTAAAAAGGAAATTTACTTGCCTTTGAAATTGTTTCTAGAAAGCTTTGCATTTGATTTCCAGTAAGTGCAAACTTGCATTTGCTTCCAGATTTTAGAACTGCATAAGGATGTTGGTTTAAATCTTGATTACTTTGCTGAATTTTAATTTGCTCGGGTTATGGCTTTGAACCCAAACTTGCTTTTCCCAGATTGCTATTTCTTCTTTTTTTTTTCTTCTTTTTTTCTTCTGATTTATCTTTTTCTTTGTTGAGATTTGAAATGCAAAATCTTTTATTACTGTAGTTTCAGATTTTGGTGAGAGGTTATTATAATTGCATATGGGGAACTCAAAAGTTTCTTTGCAATTTTTTATTTAATTAAACAAAATGAATGCCACTTGTCTAAAAGAGATGATTATGAGATCTCTATGAAATGTCCACTTCTTTATTCATTTGTATGTGTAGTGTTTCCTTTCATATCTACATTCACAAAATTTACATTCTCACATGTGCATGTTTGTATATGTTTATATTTATTTTAAATTTCAATTCAAATTGAATTATAACCACTTATGTACATTTATATATATTCATATCCATACATTTATTTAGAAAAAAGTTATATCTACACAATTTACATTCATACATATTTTTATTTATTTATTTATTTTTGTACAATCTTTTATAAAAAGAAAAGAATGACTTTTAAATACTTTGATTTTATATTAACAATAGTTATATTTATTTATTTGAGGGAATTTGACTTAAGAATAATATTTCAAAAATGAGTACACTAATTTTTTTCTTTTTAACCACTTCCAAATATTAATATAATTAAAAATTTAGAAAACAACTTTTACTATCATTTTATTAATCTCAAGCTTTTTAATTTCTATATTTTTTTTTTTTTTTGAAGTTCAATACTTGTTTTATAAATCACTTATTCTTAAATTTCTAATATAAATTTCTATTTATAATCAAATTATTTATTTATTCTGGAAAATTTTCTAATTAAATCACAATTTATTTCCAAAAATTAATTTAATTGCCAATTTAAACTTGATAAATTTCAGGAATGTTACAAAAATAATAGAAATAAGCTATATAAACCTCTCTAACTCCTTCATCTCATTTCTTTCATCACATAATTTCATCAAAACCTGTAAAGCCTGAGAAAGTCAAAATAAAACCAGAGAAAGAAACAAAGAAAATCAAATCAAAAGTAAAAGCAACAACCTCTTTCATAAAAAAACAAAAAACTAAAGCAATCAAGGAAAGAAAGATTCAAAGTCTCAAGTCTGTAAACAAATTTCAAACAAGCAAAGATCAAATCATTAATATCAAGCTTCAGACTCAACAGAATCAAAGTTTCAACATCAAACAACAAAGATCAAAACAGAGGATACAATTTCCAGATTTTCAAGACAAGTCAACTTCAAGGAATTTATAAAAGCTCTCTGTTTTTCCTTAAAAATGTGAGTAAACTCTTTAAATCTGGATTATAAATTTGTTGTTTGAAATCATGCCTAAATAAAGGTGAAAATTGTTTTGCATGCGCATAAATATGTGAATATATGTATACATTTGTTTGTGCGTGTCTAATATATAGGCATATTACCTCTGTTTGTTTCCAGGTTTCAAAAACCTATTCAAAACTCAATTACTCCTTCTTTGATTCTTGTTAGAGTTTAGGAAACAAAATTTGTTTGTTTAACCATATTTTAAGTTTTAAAAATAACTTTAAGCAAATTTAATTAAAACTTTTTTGGAAATTGGAAAACATAGGCAAACCCAATATATGTTGAAAATCCACTCATCATGATTTTTGGCTTCAAGTATATTATCTAAAAAAATTTCATAAACGATGAATTTTAAACAAGGAATCATAATTTTCAAGCATGTATTCACTTGTGAATTGAACGATTTTGGGTTTATTGGCGAATTCTGGTGATCGAAGTAACAATGGCTCTTGTGATCGAGGTTGGAGCTGGGTTGGTGGTCGGAGATCATTAGAAAAATGCTCAGTGAATTTATAATTCACCGAGGTGATGGCATAACAGATATTTAGGGTTTAAAACCCATATTTGGTCACGATCGGAATTGGTATTGCTGCATCATCGTCAGTGGACCGGAGTTGATGGTTGTGGTGGGATTCGAAGTGTAGGGGTTCAACGAAGCTCTGGCTAGAGTTTCGTGGCCTCTGGTGGCCTGAGGCGGCAGAGCGAGGAGATTTGGTTGATCGTAGTTGTGTTCCAGGTTTAGTCGAATAGCTTGATCTCGATTTCGACGTTATTTCATGTTTCTTGGTGGTCGGAGACTTAAGGAAGATCATCGCCGATGTGTTGCTGATCGTGGCATCGATCCGAGGTGGCCGATCACCTGTACACGTGCACATGATCCAGATGTGGTTGATGTCTCGAAGTAAATATTGGGAGATTTGGGTATTGGCTCGAGTCTTGGATCGTGTATTTGCAAGTTAGTACTGGGTTTTATAAACTTAAGTAAAAAATCAAAATTCTGAAAAGAAAAAATGGGATTGCATGGTGGAAACTCGAAGGAGATGGGTCTGGACTCGGTGGTGGACTTAGGGATACCTTGGGTTGATCTGAAAACAGTTTCCAAATTTAAAAACAAATTCAAGTTCAAATAATCTTTAACTTATTCTTTTAAAAATAATTGTTTTATTTAAAGAAGGGATTAGTAAAGGTTTAAGTTAATTATTTTAAAATAATTAAGTTTATTTTAGTTATGTAATCATTATTTATAAATAAATTCTTAATTTATTTTAAAAAAATAATGTAATTAAAAAGTTAATTAAATGTTGTTTTAAATTTCTAATTAAACTTAATCACTTGAATTAATTTATGTGTTAATGATGATTAAGCATAAGGTTTATTAATTAAAGTTTTTAATAATAATTAAATGATTAATTAAGATAAATGATTTATAATTACTTAATAATTAATGAATAATTGGTTAAAGGTTAATTAATTATTAATTTAAGGTTAATTAATTTATAATTAATGATCAATTAATTAATGTACTTAACTAAGAAATATTTAATCATTGAAAGTGATTAAGATTAATTAATTAGTAATTAAGGACTAATTAATTTATAATTAAGAATAATTATTCATTAATTAATGATAATTAATGAAAATAATTACGTGATTACTTAATTATAATTACACGATTAATTCATCTTACTTATAGATGATTGATTATTATTAATGCCTTGAACCGATTGACACCCCTGGTGTGTGATTGTGATACTTTGTGATGTGAATTGCTGTGAATTGAACTATGATATCTGTGATGTATTTCTGTGTGAACATGAAAACTGTAGGTTTTTAAACAGCATTTAAACTTTAATGCGACATGGAGTCGGATTCCAATTGGTTATCCAAAGCCCACATCTAATCTTAATGGGGAATCTTTGTGATTGATATATCCACATGTTTTAAAATAAGCGTTCATTATTCGGATTAGCCGAGAGACGACTTTGTGTCATAAAGCCCATTTCGAATAATGATACGACGAATTGGAGTGCATTTAAAGATGGTGGTGAAGACAGGTATTTTTGAGAAAGAAAGGATTACCTATCGATTATCTCTACACGGAGTTGCTCCAGTATAGAGATCTCCATATGTGAAGGGGAGTCTGGTCGGGATTGTGGATACCCAGATTTCAAGGGCTTCTTCCTTTATTGGATAAAGTGCCTTTGGTTCCATTCAGACCCAGGATGGACTTGTATGGTTGTATGTCTGACATTACACTTTGAGATATAAATCCGATTTCTATCAAATACATTTTTGTTTGGTGGCGGAGAACTTATTCTCTTAGCTTAACCCCCTTCTTTGAGACGTACGAGCTCAGAGGTTGTGTAGTTGATGGTTATTAGTGATATACTCTCAATTTGGTAGTGTGGCATGCTGAGTGCTGACCATTTGTTGATCAAAGCATGGCTTTTGTGAAAAGCGTAGCTTTGTGGATGAGACTTCGTCAAACCTCACAATCTGGAAATGGTCGAAACAGGAAGGATGCAGCAAGGTTATGGGGGTAGCGCCCCTTAGGGTATGTGCATTTCCTCTTGGATAAAATGTTGTATCATGGTATGGAGCCCAGATACTTAACTTATGTGTTTGTTGGTTGTTGTTATTGTTGGGGCCTCGGATAAAGGTCGGTTATGATCGGGGGTTGGCATACTCGTGTCAGTAGTTACCTAGTTACTGAGATAACCCAGCCTTGTGTTGGCAGAGAGCTTGTTAAGTTCTCGGGGCGTCCCTCCGGAGGCGTACCCATTCGGTGAGGAAGTTCCTTAGCCTGACTATTGTTGGAAATCCAATAATTTAATACGAGCCCTTTATGATTTCAGCTGCATAACCTGCCATTCTTAAATGATAGCTATAGCAGGAATAATATAATGATACCTATGCTGGCTAAGATTTATATTATACTTTCGAAATGTTTTCACACTATGCACTAATAATAATATCATATGAGTTTTCTCGTATCAAACATGTTCGACTAACATAAGGAGAAATCTCCCCTAAGTGTGTGATTGCATTGTGTGTTTGTCGAGAGGCCTTATGTTAGTTTCATTTTCTAAAAAGATTAACGGATTTCTTTTTAAATTGTTTTTGTACAAACAACTATTTTTATTTACTCACACCAGTCCCATGACTGACCCGGAGTTTATTGTTCCCTTCCTAAACTCTGGTGCCAATAATTTTCCACATGGGCTGCCTAGAAGTAGGCTATCCGTGTTCTGGAGCTAGTTCGGATTTGGATCTAGAAGCCTTTTAGAGTCTTTAGTTTGGTAGCTATCGGATTTTGAAAGCTTTTGGTTTGGACATCTCTTGAAGCTTTGAAGTTGATTTGAAGGTGCTTATGTTGGATCTTTTTGAAGACTCTGTTGTTTCTCCGCTGCGGTGTTATCATTTTGTTGTTATATCATGCATATAACACTCTGATGATGGTGGTTATTGTTATAATGAATATTGTATCAACGTTGTATCTTTGTTGTTTATCAATGAAATTCATTTTTTTCCGCTATTTTGTATTCATCTAATGTTGTTATAAGCTCAACCGAACTGGAGTTCAACGTTTTTATCTCCGACAGTCGAATACAAGCGAGGTATTTGATGTCGATTTTTGAACGCTGGATATCGGGTCGTGACAAGTGGTATCAGAGCTAAATGTTGAGTAAGAACTTTAGCTATGGAGTATAACACATTAGGTGACTCATTAGAGATAGGGTTAGAAATACCCTAGAATAAGTATATCCCTGAGATACCTCGTCCGTATGGCCAAATCAAGTTGTCTTACTATATAAGATAGTGAGAGTGAGCACTAGAAGAGGATGAGGTAGGGGATGGGAAAGTACCACTATAGCTGGTCAAGGCCCTGCAACAACGGATGCAGCTATTTCCACTCGACCTTAGCCGAATCTAGCTGATCTATATCAAAAAATTTCAAGACATGGTGGGAATCAATTCACAGGCATGGAGCCTATTATCGAAGCACAAGCCTCGATTCGATCGTCAAATGGATTTTCAGAGGACTGAAGTTGGAGGATGATCGGATGAGATTGACATCTTCCTGGAAACTCCAGGAGGAAGCTTTAGCTTGGTGGGAGAATATTATAGTGGATGAGCCGGAGGATGAGTTCACTTGGAATCTATTCAAAGTGGTGTTTGAGCAACGCTATATGCCGTCTGCTGGTATCTCTAGAATATACCATAAGTTCGTAGATTTGAGGCAAGGAAGCTTATCTTTTTAAGAATACTTGAAAAAGTTTAACGAGCTATCTTGATTTGGTCCGGAGCTGGTAAACACCCCTCTGAAGAAGAATGAAAGATTTATTCGTGGAGTGAATAAGAAATTCCATGAGAAGATGAATGCCCACGTAAAGGAATCTTTTTCTGACTTGATCGATATGGGTTATGGATACGCTACCCTAGATAAGCAAGAAGTTTCGAAGGGAAGTGCAAGCAATCCGAACTGGAAGAAAAGGAAATTCGGAGGGAAGAAACCATGGCAAGGCAAAGAGAAGAAGAACAATCAGGAAAACAAGGCAAAGGATATCACTTGTTACAATTGTCGGGAGAAGGTCCATTACTCAAGTAGATGGCCTAAGAAACAACGAAAGAAAGATCAACCTGTGAAGACAAGTCAGGGAACTAAGGAATGCTATTACTGTCATAAACCAGGACGTGTAGTTAAAGATTGCCCAGCAATGAAGCAAGCTCAAGTAGCAAAAGCGTATGCGATAAAGGATGACCCCTCAACTTCAAAGGCGGAAAAAGGAAAAGGAGTTTTAGAAGGTAACCTTTTTATTTATAACAGATGTGTTAGGGTTTTGTTCGGTATTCGAGCCACACATAGTGTTATCTCCTAACAAACCATAAACGAATTAAAACTGGAAGCCGAATTTGCCGATGAGCCCATTTGCATGAAGAATCCGATTGGTGGCCCTGTAAATCTTTTTCTATATTGTAGGAAGGTTCCTATCTCGTATTCTTACCATCAATTTCCTATCAATCGTTTGTTCTCGACTTTAATGAATTCGAAATATTACTTGGAATGAACTAGCTAACGAAATATGAAGTAAAATTAGATTGTAACAATCGAACGATTTTGATCAGAACCAAATTTGGGAATTTTATTGAAACTTCTTATGAGAATCCGAGTTCTAAGAGAGATAAGCTGATGTATACTTTGGGATATCCTGAACCTAGTCCGGAACCCATACCTATTGTCCTAGAATTTCCAGACGTATTCGAAGAGGTTAAATCTTTACCTCCGCACAGGGAAATTGAATTCAAAATCGACTTGGTTCGCAATGCTCATCTTTTTGTTCATGCAAGCCATAGGATGGCACCAAGGGAAAGAATAGAGCTAGTCAAGCAAACCCGAGAATCGCTGGAGAAAGGATTTACACGTCCCAGTGTTTCCAGTTGGGGTTCAGCTGTGGTGTTCATATCCAAGTCTGACGGATCTTTGAGGTTGTGTCTGGGCTACCGCGATCTCAATAAATTAACTCTCAAAAATAGTTTTCTTTTACCCAGAATCGACAACTTGTTTGATCAGTTGCACGGTGCTCGATTCTTTTCAAAATGGATCTAGCCCAAGGATTCCATCAACTAAGAATTGCTGATGACTGTATTCACTTAACTGCTTTCAAGGGTCCTGACACGTTCTATGAATGGTTAGTTATGCCTTTTAGACTAACTAATGCTCTCGCATATTTCATAGACTTGATGACTCGTGTATTTCGAGAAGTGTTGAACATATTTGTTCTTGTATTCATTGACGATATTTTGATCTACTCCAAAACTGAAGAAGAACATGCTTAACACTTGAGAATTGTTTTGGAAATATTGAGGAAGAACATTCTGTTTGCCAAATTTTCTAAATATCATTTTTGGGTCAAGAAAGTTAGATTCCTAGGACATATTGTCACTGAAGAGGGAATTTCTATAGACCGGAGCAAGGTTTCCGCAATTTTAGAGTGGAAGCAACCGACAACTCCGAAAGAAGTCAAAGTTTCTGGGATTAGCGGGATATTACCGAAAATTTGTCCAGGATTTTTCTAAGATAGTCAGTCCATTGACTGAGCTGACAATGAAGAATGCTAAGTTTGATTGGACACCAAAGTGCGAGGAAGCATTCTAGGAGTCGAAGAAAAGATTGACCACCGCTCCCGTTCTCGCTATTTTTAACGGAAACCAAGGTTTATCTGTTTATACTGATGCATATGGCGAGGGCGTGGGTGCTGTTCTAATGCAGGAAGGTAGAGTGATTTCCTACACATGTAGACATTTGTGTCCACATGAGAAAAACTATCCAACCATGATCTCGAGCTTTTGGCAGTTATTTTCGCTTTAAAAATCTGGCGTCATTATCTTCTGGGTAAGAGTCCCTTTCAGCTTTCCTAAAAATTTAAAAGTCAACTTAACTTAATGTATATACTTAAGACACCCTCTTTCTTCGAGGTGAAAAATTCTAGTTATTCGCCGCCCATAAATCTCTGAAATATCTCTTTATCCAGAAGGATTTAAATCTAAGGCAGCAGCATTGGTTGGAATTTCTAGCGTCGTATGACCTGGATATTATGTATACGCCCGGAAAAGCTAACATGGTAGCCGATGCTCGGAGTGGAAGACATGATGTTCTCGCATATCTTGTTGTTAGTCCTACTTTTCTTAAAAAGATCACAAGTAAACATAAAGAAGACAGGTTTCTTCTAGAAATTTATTGGAGAATTCAGCGTGGTGAAAATTCAAGTTTTGAGGTTGATAAGAATAGAATTGTAAGACTAAAAGGCAGAACGTGTGTTCCTGACATCCCTGATCTCAAACGGGAAGTTTTGGACGAGAGTCACAAGTCTAAACTTAGTATCCATCCAGGGGTTAATAAGATGTATGGAGATATCAAAAGGACTTTTTGGTGGAAAACAATGAAGAGAGATATATCTATTTATGTCAGTCGTTGTGCAACTTGTCAACAAATCAAAAGTGTTAAAAAGAAGATGGCGGGTTTACTCAAACCATTTGAGGTGCCTAGGTGGAAATGGGATCAAGTGTCTATGGATTACATAGACGGGTTGTCACGAACTCGGAAAGGTAATGAAGCGATTTGGGTTATCGTGGATCGTCTGAGCAAGACTACCCACTTTATCCTAGTAAAATCTACCCAAACAACAGTGAGTTTGGCTGAATTGTATGTAAAAGAAATTGTTCGCCTCCATGGTATACCGAGTAGTATAGTGAGTGATCGTGACCCGATCTTCACTAGCAAATTTTTGGAGGCATTTCAAGCCGCATCAGGAACCAAGCTGAACTTCAGTCTTGCTTACCACCCACAGTTTGATGGTCAAACTGAAAGTATAAATCGAACCTTAGAAGACATTTTGCATGCGTTTATTCTTGACTTTGGCGGTTCATAGGAGGACCATTTGCATCTGATTGAATTCTCATATAATAATAGTTATGAGGCCAGTATTAGGACGGCTACTTACGAGGCATTATATGGTCGTCCATGTCGATCACCTGTATGCTAGATTGAGTCAGGTGATAGGCTCATTCTTAGACCAGATATGATAAAGGAAGCTACTGAGAAAGTTGATTTTATTCGAAAGAAGTTGAAAATGGCTCAAAGTTGTAACGTCCCGCCTTTTCGCACACTTTAAACTGACACACGTGCCAATTAAAAGCATACGCAAGGGCGGATTGTTATGGGGTAAATAAGAAAAACAGAGAAGAAATAAAACAAAATAGAATCTCACAGCGGAAGGATAAAATATAATAATAAATATACAGTTCATATCACGGTACAAAACAGTTAATTCTTCTTTATACAATAAATATCAGAGTTACACATACCAATACAAACAATGCAGCGGAATAGAAAGAGTATGGTGCATACTATAAATAATAATATGGATTCTTCGTCTTCGTCCTCCAAAGCTAAAGTCTTCGATCCTGAAATGCTCGGACTGACCCGAGCGAATTTGAAAAGACAAAAACACTCGAGTCAGACTAAAAGATCTTATGTGAGTTAAATTAACAGAAATAAATATGAGTACAGTAACTCAAGAGATGTTCGGGATTTACATCTCCTAAGGATCCGTTAAACTATTTACTATGTAGTATATTGCGCTATTATAATAGTGTCTATTTATAAAATAAACTTACTTTTTAATAGCGTTAAGGGGTTACCCATATAGCCCTTAACACAAATAATGCCAATAGTCTATACAGTACCGTAATACCTCCTGATCGGGAGGCTACCAGAGGATACTCCATAGGTACGACACAAATAGAAACTCGTAGTAAAGGCTCGATATGGTAGGTGACACGGCACAACTAGGCAATGCCAGGGTAGATATACCAATTGCTATCCAGGCTGGTGGAAACGCGTAGCCGCAGTTACCGCCCACCTCGGACTAACTCCCCAAAATCAAAATATAGAAGTGGTCACTGAATCAATCCAAGTCAAAGTATAATATCGAAGAGGAGGGTCCGATCAGAGGAATGACCTCATTGGCCTGAGAATCGCTCCTGTTTTAGCCACCTTATGCCAACTCACGGGAGTCAGGTCCACGTATTTACCTTACAGGAAACGTCGCCACCACCTACTTCATTCTGGAATCTCCACCGCGTACACGGTTAGTCAAAGTGGTTTTCGGTATCGACAGAGAGTATGTCCATATCCGATCCCGGTCTCTTTGCCAACCCATCGTTATTATAACACCGCGGTCATTTAAAAATAGGTTATACTTTAAAAATCAGAATAAACATTTCCATTTTAAAATTATGAATACGATATCATTTTAAAACCCAAAACAATATGATATCCTTTATCCCAAATATAAACCTTTTCAAACATCCAAATGCTTTAAAATTTATAACGTCTGAAAGCCAAATATCCTTTCAAAGCATAATATTTCGAAATTCATAATTTAAACCATAACTTTTAAAACTTGAATGTTTGGATATTCAACGGTATATGAATTAAAAGGTTTAACTTAAATGTTGCTTTTTAAAGAAAATAGTTCTCATGGCTTTACAAATACATTTCTTTATTAAAGTCTAAACCAAAATTTATATTATCTCTCTCAAGTTCCAAAACCACTTCAATTTATTTATATATACGTATATCCATTTTGAGTATCAATATTTCAAACTAAAGTTGGATTTTATTCTTTCAACAGATCAATTGTTCTATTAATTAGTCTTGAATATTCACATAAAATCCATAAATAATAAGACTTCAATTTCTAGTAATAAAATATATATATTTTCCTAATTCAAATTATACTAGAATATTCATTTCAATTTATTTTGGGAAAAATCCAATTATAAATATCATATCTTAAAATTTCCAAACTTAACATTTAAACATATGATATAAATTATTAAACTCCATTTTCTTAATTTTCTTCCATTTTTAAATAAAGATTTTTATACACCTTTTAATTTCAAAATTTTCAACTTCATATGTATATATATGGAAGAATAATATTTATACCATATAAAATTTAAGATTATTATAAACCGTATTCCATCCAAACCATAGAAATCACATTTAAATAGTTATATATAGACCGCGGTGCCTGTATATAATTTTCTATCCTATGGTCAAGTGATACGGATATTTATCATTTCAATCCGAAATTTAAAAGATATAAAATTTTGCGGTTGTATATCATTTCAAACCACAATCCCGAATGAAAGGAAATATGCATGATAATTTTCAATTTAATGATATACAATAAAACATCCATCAACATCACCCATCATCCAATCACAATCATCAAGCAATATCAATCAATAACAATTTATATTTGATAATATATAACAGGTAATAACTGGCAATTTTATTCAGATTAAATTTAACAACCATTAATCTAACAGTTTATATTCAGTAATAATCTATATAACTGTTAACTAGCAGTTTATAGGCACACAAATAAATTCTAACTATCAATTAATACGCAATAAATAAATTAAATTAACAGTTAAACTTAATAAATGCAATTCAACAAATATGAGTGAAATAAACATGCCAAATACTCATAAATAAATTTCTATTCATTTCTAAAATTAATTTAACAAACATAAAAGCTTCTAGTAGTTGTGAGTGGGTTTAAACACTCACCTTTTGAATTTAAATCGAATTTAAATTCGATTTAAACCCAAAAATTCGCCCGTCTCGGAATTCGTCCAAACCAGCGTCATCAAGTCCGGAATTAAATTACGATCCTAACAAAAAAAAATTCGCGTGAATCCGAGGTCGTATGTAAAAGTTATAGCGATTATTGCACTTGAATTTCAAAATTAAAAACAACAAAAGGAGGACACATTTCATACTCTTGCCATGTCATCCTCCACTATCACGCACGCGGCTACCATCTTCTTTCCAGAAGCAAACGCACGCAAGTTCCAGCACAAGCCTAAAACATGAAACCCTATTGAATTTTTGCCACAAATCTGACCGTCGAAACGCCAAACTAACCACATAGATGCGATCCCCTCGGTTCCCTCTTCAAAACCCAGAAACAGAATTTCGATCAGGCGAACTTTAATGCGACGCTGATGAACGGCCACGAACTGTTTGAATTTATTCTGGGTAAACGGTAACTCCAACTGAAAAACGAATTTCACCATGGGATTACGTGTTTCGAGAAGATCGACATATATTTTTGTGGAATTTTTCTAGAGATTTTGAATTTTCATTTTGTTTTTGAACTGACTGGATCTAGGGTTAACCCCCATTGAAGAAGAAGAGAAGCTTGAAGAAAATACGCGCAGATAAATGAAATTAGGCGGAGGCTAGGGCTGAATAGCTGGGTTTATATAGAGGGTTAGAGGTAGTGTAGATAGACCGTAGAATGAACGTGCGGAACAAACTATGGCCCAAAAAGCCCGCTATGTCTCCGGAACGAAATTTCGTAAATCTATATATCCAAATAGGTAATTTAAAATATTCTGAACGCGATGGAAAAAGTTTCACGTCCAAATTTGATCGTATGAAGAAGTTATGCTGAAAACAAAATTTCCAAATTGATTTCAAATTGATTTTATTAAAATTGATTTCAAGGCGTTTCACGCCCGTACGATCAAACGACAAGTCCGATCGATACGAAACTTGAAACCCTCTAATAATTCACCTATACGGATCCGATGAAACTGGTTTCGTCGAAATCCGAGTCCGTGGCCAAAATGGCTATCTTTAATATTCATTAAATAAATTATAAAAATCCAAATTTTATATTAAATTCTAAAATTAGCCAAATTTTATTTCTTATATGATTCGTAATCAATTGAAAAGATTTAACAGGTTTAGATGTGAATTAAAAGTTGACAGTATATTAATTGCAATGTTAATTTCTACACTTTCTTATATTTAAGAATTTTATAAATTATATTCTCAAAACCCATACTTTAGATTTTTAATCTTTATATTCTCAACTTTCACCTAAAATAAAGATGCCATAAACATTAGTTCCTGATTCACATCATTATTCTTTAAGTCTAATTTAAATCTCAATAACGTAGTATTTAACGTTAGAATCCATTTTATTGTGCATAAATTCCAAATTTTACTGACCCAAATTTTCTTCTTTTCATTCCATATCAATTGTCAATCCTATAAGAAAAATTAACATTAGGTTCATACTTATTACAAATAACTCCAATTTCTTCCAAATAATAATTACATAACTATTAAATATTAAATCCATTTAATTGCAATAAATTCAATTGATTGTAATTAATTTCCAAATAAATTTGGATCATTATTTGGTTATACAAAAAAAAAATCCGTTAACACTTACCTAACAAAGTTATTATTACTTAAGATCTCATTACATCCACATTTTCACATTTTCATTTCCTGGTTTCTTTACTTAATTCTACATAAATTATTATAATTGGGATTTTTCTTGGTTACATCTTATTTGTATTTAACATTACTCATTCACCAATTCATTTCACTTTAACTGCGGTAAATTGGCGGATAAATTGAATTTGATTCCCAAAATTTAAATTAACAAGCAACAAGAATAGGTAACACACAATAGTCCTTACGCTAAATTCTAGTCACCTAAATAAGCTTTTATTACTTTACAAAATGGAATAACTTTTAAACTCATAAATGTAATACCAAAACCGTTATAAATCCAATAAATTTCCAAATCGAAGTTTGTACACATTTTACACAACTATTATGATTTCTCACAGAACGTTGAATTTATTAATTGACCATTTATTCAAAATTTAATTCCCTTAATTGAATCAAATGCTTATAATTTTTACATTCTAACCATTCCTTCCCATTATAAATTCATTAACGGATTTACAAATCTCTATCTTCCAAATATTAAATAACCAAACTGATTACAACCACTGTTCTTATCAAATTTTCATAAATTTGTTCAAATCTATACTCTTTTTCCATATAAATAAATTTTATGTTACTACTAGATTTTTTCATCCACTACAGCCATTAAATTTTTACTATCTACACTTATTACATCTTTGTATTAATGAATCCCATTCAAGTTAATATTTATATTAATATTCACAAATTCAACATTTATATGTTTCTTAAAATTAACTTTCAACCGAATGTGCCAATTTACATTTCATTTCTATTCAATATATATTCATTTTATTCCGTTCATTCGGGTACTGCATTGAAATATGTTTATTCTCTAATACTAACGTTATTATCATTAAATTATGATTGGATTCCAAGTTTTTATTCAATACCTTGAACAATAACTTACATATTAACCAAATCCTTCTTCTACTTAATTCAAATTGGATTATGTTCCAATTCCTATAACCTAGGTCTTGAGTCACCATTTACATAATTACATTTATCGTTTATTCCAATCTTCGTTTATAATTTAAAGTTCTACTAAACTAAATTACAAAACTTATGAACTTTAACAAATTTAATCCACCAATTAAATTTTTCTGATGTTTATATATTGCAATTCAATTCAGCTATTATTTCATTAATACCATTTTAATCAACTAATTATGACTTATAACCACAACACAAATCTTCGTTATTCTACCTATTGCCATATAACATTTCAATTGTTAAATCTTTAATCTCAGTTACTATATCCAACTCCTACATTTATTATAAATTAGATTAAAAATTATATTAAGTTAATCCATTTAATATTATCAAATTTAACGGGTCGTTACAGTCTCCCCCACTCAAAAGTTTTCGTCCCCGAAAAGGAAAAAGAAGGGAGAAGGAAGAGTAAAACAGTACATCTTATTTCAAACATTAACTTATTGACAATATTACTAAATTAATTCCCTTATATCAAATATACCAGTTTTATAATCATTATATTCTTTTGTACTTAAATTATTAAAGTTTGGAAAATATTCAACAAAATTCTAAGTCCAAAATTTACGAAAAATTTTGGCAGAGTCTCCTTTGTACGGTGAGGCTCGGGAGAAAATATAATATCAAAATATACAAATATATTACATATATTATCAAAATATTATATCCCAACACGGGAAAAATAGCGCTTTAAATGTAATCCGAAAATGTACCTATTTGTCGGGCAATATACGCTTATTATTATGGAACCAAAAGCAGCAGCAGTTGCTTCCATCACCTGTATTCACTTATATAATCTAAAAGGTTAAATATTTATATTAAAGTGAATTATTCAAGTGGATTCAATCATTAATCAACCAATCAATACAACAACCATCAACCTTACAAACAACATACATACACAAAGCAAAGCAACCATTTAATCCATCAAACAAATAGTTGTTTGGGTTCAAAACTTGAAATTTGTATGAAATGAAATTAACTATCAAGTGCATCCTTTACTCAACAGTCTTAGATGGAACAAAGATAGATTATTTATTCATCCAACAATTTCAAATTCCTTACCCAACAAACATAAATCAAACAATAACAATTCAAACCAACAACCAAATTACTTATTATACATTTATCTCATGCTTGAATGGTTTGATTTTCTTTCTTTCATTTATGGAGTGATTTCTTACAAATTTTCATTTTCCATTTATCACAAAATTCATTATATTTGTATTCCAATTTATTTACTAAAGTTTCTATCATCTATTTATACTACTTACCTTTACTTACAGTAAAATTTCCAATTTAACTTAAGTCTATACAATTAATTCTCATTAATAATAGCAAATTAATAGAATACCTTTATTACCTTACTCTTCACTTGTAAGATTTCCCCTTACATTTTCCTACTAACATTGCAACTTTTTATTATATGGTAAGTTATGTATGTTTTAAGAATGTAAGTGAAAATTTACAAGTTTCTTCTCCATTCCTTTAATTAATATATATTTGTTTTATAAATTACAATTTCAACTTACCTTTAATCTCATTCATTTATTTAATGTTGAAGTTTCCATTATATTTAATTACAGCAACCCTCTACTTACACTTAATTTATTAACCTTATAACTTGCATTCCTATAAGTGAAAGATTTTACTCATTCATTAACTATGGATTGCAGTCATTTATATTTTTCCTACTTTCCATTATATTAGAATAGGGGAAATTAAGGCGTACTTAAGTTAATAACCCTACAATCAAACTTTATAAATTAAGGAATTTCATTTTTACTTTCTTAAGGTTAAAATCACCTATTAATAATACAACCTTTAATTTTAGTAAAATTCCAATCATCACTTAAGTTAATACCATTAAATTCTTATTTATAACAGTAATTTATTGAATACTTCATATTTTTTTCCAAAATTCTACTTGCATAATATTCTATTCCACTCTTAATTTACATTTCAACATTTTATACTTGGTAAGTTATTTATGTTAAAGAAAAAGCAATTGAACTTATACAAGTTTAATCTCAACCCTTTTAATTCATTGATTACTTAACCTTTATTTCACTAAAAATAATTTAAACCATTAATTAGTGGAAAATTTTAGAATTAAATACCGGGTCAAATTTCAATTTTATTTTAGAATAATGGATAATTAGTTTCCTACAACTTCTATATCTCAATTATATTTTAAAACAATTAAAATTTTAGATAATTTCAAAATAATCTGCAGTAGAATTTACTACAGTGGCCTTTCCCTTCGAAACTCGAAAATGAAAGTCGATGATGCGGCCGTCATCACCGAAATTATTTTTCAGCGACAGAGGGGAAAGTACAAAATTTATTTTTTCCAAAATCCTCTTTTAAAACAATTCTTCCGAATTATACTAAATATTTATATAAGAAATTACCTATAAACCAAATCATTATATTTCACAAATCCTTTGAAAGAAGATTTTCAAAAATCCCGGACTTAAGTTCTAAAATCTCCAATTTGATTTATTATAATTTCAACTTAGCTTCAATTTATTACAAATATTTTTATATTACCTAACACCCAATCTATAGCAACCATATATATATATATATATATATATATATATATATCTTTATAAAAATATTTTTATATATAGAAAATATAATAGGCAAAATTATTTCATTCACCCATGTTAAAAACAAATATTATGTCGGTCTGTCCTATTAAGTGTTTAGAAATCCCTATTGATGTCATAACTTCCCATGCATCAACCAGAATTTATAAATACAAAGCGGAACAGATTAACACAATATCAAAATCTTTATTAACACTAACAAATACGCTCTCTCATATATATACACTCAGCGACTCCCATAGGATATTTCTATCCTATTAACAAAGAGTCAAACCCCACAAAACCAAGGTTTATCGCTAAACCAAAGCTCTGATACCAACTGTAACGTCCCGCCTTTTCGCACACTTTAAACCGACACACGTGCCAATTAAAAGCATACGCAAGGGCGGATTGTTATGGGGTAAATAAGAAAAACAGAGAAGAAATAAAACAAAATAGAATCTCACAGCGGAAGGATAAAATATAATAATAAATATACAGTTCATATCACGGTTACAAAACAGTTAATTCTTCTTTATACAATAAATGTCAGAGTTACACATACCAATACAAACAATACAGCGGAATAGAAAGAATGTGGTGCATACTATAAATAATAATATGGATTCTTCGTCTTCGTCCTCCAAAGCTAAAGTCTTCGATCCTGAAACGCTCGGACTGACCCGAGCGAATTTGAAAAGACAAAAACACTCGAGTCAGACTAAAAGATCTTATGTGAGTTAAATTAACAGAAATAAATATGAGTACAGTAACTCAAGAGATGTTTGGGATTTACATCTCCTAAGGATCCGTTAAACTATTTACTATGTAGTATATTGCGCTATTATAATAGTGTCTATTTATAAAATAAACTTACTTTTTAATAGCGTTAAGGGGTTACCCATATAGCCCTTAACACAAATAATGCCAATAGTCTATACAGTACCGTAATACCTCCTGATCGGGAGGCTACCAGAGGATACTCCATAGGTACGACACAAATAGAAACTCGTAGTAAAGGCTCGATATGGTAGGTGACACGGCACAACTAGGCAATGCCAGGGTAGATATACCAATTGCTATCCAGGCTGGTGGAAACGCGTAGCCGCAGTTACCGCCCACCTCGGACTAACTCCCCAAAATCAAAATATAGAAGTGGCCACTGAATCAATCCAAGTCAAAGTATAATATCGAAGAGGAGGGTCCGATCAGAGGAATGACCTCATTGGCCTGAGAATCGCTCCTGTTTTAGCCACCTTATGCCAACTCACGGGAGTCGGGTCCACGTATTTACCTTACAGGAAACGTCGCCACCACCTACTTCATTCTGGAATCTCCACCGCATACACGGTTAGTCAAAGTGGTTTTCGGTATCGACAGAGAGTATGTCCATATCCGATCCCAGTCTCTTTGCCAACCCATCGTTATTATAACACCGCGGTCATTTAAAAATAGGTTATACTTTAAAAATCAGAATAAACATTTCCATTTTAAAATTATGAATACGATATCATTTTAAAACCCAAAACAATATGATATCCTTTATCCCAAATATAAACCTTTTCAAACATCCAAATGCTTTAAAATTTATAACGTCTGAAAGCCAAATATCCTTTCAAAGCATAATATTTCGAAATTCATAATTTAAAACCATAACTTTTAAAACTTGAATGGTTTGGATATTCAACGGTATATGAATTAAAAGGTTTAACTTAAATGTTACTTTTTAAAGAAAATAGTTCTCATGGCTTTACAAATACATTTCTTTATTAAAGTCTAAACCAAAATTTATATTATCTCTCTCAAGTTCCAAAACCACTTCAATTTATTTATATATACGTATATCCATTTTGAGTATCAATATTTCAAACTAAAGTTGGATTTTATTCTTTCAACAGATCAATTGTTCTATTAATTAGTCTTGAATATTCACATAAAATCCATAAATAATAAGACTTCAATTTCTAGTAATAAAATATATATATTTTCTCAATTCAAATTATACTAGAATATTTATTTCAATTTATTTTGGGAAAAATCCAATTATAAATATCATATCTTAAAATTTCCAAACTTAACATTTAAACATATGCTATAAATTATTAAACTCCATTTTCTTAATTTTCTTCCATTTTTAAATAAAGATTTTTATACACCTTTTAATTTCAAAATTTTCAACTTCATATGTATATATATGGAAGAATAATATTTATACCATATAAAATTTAAGATTATTATAAACCGTATTCCATCCAAACCATAGAAATCACATTTAAATAGTTATATATAGACCGCGGTGCCTGTATATAATTTTCTATCCTATGGTCAAGTGATACGGATATTTATCATTTCAATCCGAAATTTAAAAGATATAAAATTTTGCGGTTGTATATCATTTCAAACCACAATCCCGAATGAAAGGAAATATGCATGATAATTTTCAATTTAATGATATACAATAAAACATCCATCAACATCACCCATCATCCAATCACAATCATCAAGCAATATCAATCAATAACAATTTATATTTGATAATATATAACAGGTAATAACTGGCAATTTTATTCAGATTAAATTTAACAACCATTAATCTAACAGTTTATATTCAGTAATAATCTATATAACTGTTAACTAGCAGTTTATAGGCACACAGATAAATTCTTACTATCAATTAATACGCAATAAATAAATTAAATTAACAGTTAAACTTAATAAATGCAATTCAACAAATATGAGTGAAATAAACATGCCAAATACTCATAAATAAATTTCTATTCATTTCTAAAATTAATTTAACAAACATAAAAGCTTCTAGTAGTTGTGAGTGGGTTTAAACACTCACCTTTTGAATTTAAATCGAATTTAAATTCGATTTAAACCCAAAAATTCGCCCTTCTCGGAATTCGTCCAAACCAGCGTCATCAAGTCCGGAATTAAATTACGATCCTAACAAAAAAAAATTCGTGTGAATCCGAGGTCGTATGTAAAAGTTATAGCGATTATTGCACTTGAATTTCAAAATTAAAAACAACAAAAGGAGGACACATTTCATACTCTTGCCACGTCATCCCCCACTATCATGCACGCGGCTACCATCTTCTTTCCAGAAGCAAACGCACGCAAGTTCCAGCGCAAGCCTAAAACATGAAACCTAATTTTTGCCGCAAATCTGACCGTCGAAACGCCAAACTAACCACATAGATGCGATCCCCTCGGTTCCCTCTCCAAAACCCAGAAACAGAATTTCGATCAGGCGAACTTTGATGCGACGCTGATGAACGGCCACGAACTGTTTGAATTTATTCTGGGTAAACGGTAAATCCAACTGAAAAACGAATTTCACCATGGGATTACGTGTTTCGAGAAGATCGACATATATTTTTGTGGAATTTTTCTGGAGATTTTGAATTTTCATTTTGTTTTTGAACTGACTGGATCTAGGGTTAACCCCTATTGAAGAAGAAGAGAAGCTTGAAGAAAATACGTGCAGATAAATGAAATTAGGCGGAGGCTAGGGCTGAATAGCTGGGTTTATATAGAGGGTTAGAGGTAGCGTAGATAGACCGTAGAATGAACGTGCGGAACAAACTATGGCCCAAAAAGCCCGCTATGTCTCCGGAACGAAATTTCGTAAATCTATATATCAAAATAGGTAATTTAAAATATTCTGAACGCGATGGAAAAAGTTTCACGTCCAAATTTGATCGTATGAAGAAGTTATGCTGAAAACAAAATTTCCAAATTGATTTCAAATTGATTTTATTAAAATTGATTTCAAGGCGTTTCACGCCCGTACGATCAAACGACAAGTCCGATCGATACGAAACTTGAAACCCTCTAATAATTCACCTATACGGATCCGATGAAACTGGTTTCGTCGAAATCCGAGTCTGTGGCCAAAATGGCTATTTTTAATATTCATTAAATAAATTATAAAAATCCAAATTTTATATTAAATTCTAAAATTAGCCAAATTTTATTTCTTATATGATTCGTAATCAATTGAAAAGATTTAACAGGTTTAGCTGTGAATTAAAAGTTGACAGTATATTAATTGCAATGTTAATTTCTACACTTTCTTATATTTAAGAATTTTATAAATTATATTCTCAAAACCCATACTTTAGATTTTTAATCTTTATATTCTCAACTTTCACCTAAAATAAAGATGCCATAAACATTAGTTCCTGATTCACATCATTATTCTTTAAGTCTAATTTAAATCTCAATAACGTAGTATTTAACGTTAGAATCCATTTTATTATGCATAAATTCCAAATTTTACTGACCCAAATTTTCTTCTTTTCATTCCATATCAATTGTCAATCCTATAAGAAAAATTAACATTAGGTTCATACTTATTACAAATAACTCCAATTTCTTCCAAATAATAATTACATAACTATTAAATATTAAATCCATTTAATTGCAATAAATTCAATTGATTGCAATTAATTTCCAAATAAATTTGGATCTTTATTTGGTTATACAAAAAAAAATCCGTTATCACTTACCTAACAAAGTTATTATTATTTAAGATCTCATTGCATCCACATTTTCACATTTTCATTTCGTGGTTTCTTTACTTAATTCTACATAAATTATTATAATTGGGATTTTTCTTGGTTACATCTTATTTGTATTTAACATTACTCATTCACCAATTCATTTCACTTTAACTGCGGTAAATTGGCGGATAAATTGAATTTGATTCCCAAAATTTAAATTAACAAGCAACAAGAATAGGTAACACACAATAGTCGTTACGCTAAATTCTAGTCACCTATGTAAGCTTTTATTACTTTACAAAATGGAATAACTTTTAAACTCATAAATGTAATACCAAAACCGTTATAAATCCAATAAATTTCCAAATCGAAGTTTGTACACATTTTATACAACTATTATGATTTCTCACAGAACGTTGAATTTATTAAATGACCATTTATTCAAAATTTAATTCCCTTAATTGACTCAAATGCTTATAATTTTTACATTCTTACCATTCCTTCCCATTATAAATTCATTAACGGATTTACAAATCTCTATCTTCCAAATATTAAATAACCAAACTGATTACAACCACTGTTCTTATCAAATTTTCATAAATTTGTTCAAATCTATACTCTTTTTCCATATAAATAAATTTTATTTTACTACTAGATTTTTTTATCCACTACAGCCATTAAATTTTTACTATCTACACTTATTACATCTTTGTATTAATGAATCCCATTCAAGTTAATATTTATATTAATATTCACAAATCAACATTTATATGTTTCTTAAAATTAACTTTCAACCGAATGTGCCAATTTACATTTCATTTCTATTCAATATATATTCATTTTATTCCGTTCATTCGGGTACTGCATTGAAATATGTTTATTCTCTAATACTAACGTTATTATCATTAAATTATGATTGGATTCCAAGTTTTTATTCAATACCTTGAACAATAACTTACATATTAACCAAAACCTTCTTCTACTTAATTCAAATTGGATTATGTTCCAATTCCTATAACCTAGGTCTTGAGTCACCATTTACATAATTACATTTATCGTTTATTTCAATCTTCGTTTATAATTTGAAGTTCTACTAAACTAAATTACAAAACTTATGAACTTTAACAAATTTAATCCACCAATTAAATTTTTCTGATGTTTATATATTGCAATTCAATTCAGTTATTATTTCATTAATACCATTTTAATCAACTAATTATGACTTATAACCACAACACAAATCTTCGTTATTCTACCTATTGCCATATAACATTTCAATTGTTAAATCTTTAATCTCAGTTACTATATCCAACTCCTACATTTATTATAAATTAGATTAAAAATTATATTAAGTTAATCCATTTAATATTATCAAATTTATCGGGTCATTACAAAAGTCGTCAGAAAAGTTATGCTGACCGCAAGAGAAGATTTTTAGAATTCCAGGTTGGAGATTCCGTTCTCCTAAAGGTTTCTTCGATGCGGGAAGTGTTGAGATTTGGAAAGACTGGTAAGCTGGCACCACAATATATTGGTCCTTTTCCTATACTAGAGAGGATCAGTCCTTTAGCTTATCGAGTGCAGCTACACAATTGGTTATCTAGAGTACACGATGTGTTCCATGTTTCTCACCTTTGGAAATATGTACACGATCCGGATTGTATCATTGAAGAGGCCGCTCGGTGGGATTTAAAAATCTGGCAGTGAAAAGAGAACCGTTAAAGATAATTGATCAAGATGAAAAGCAATTGAGAAATAAAGTGGTGAAATTAGTGAAAGTGCAATGGAGTGGTGATCCAAATGATTGTACTTGGGAAACAGAGGATAGCATGCGAAATTCCTATCCCAATCGCATAGTGGATATTTCGGCTTAATTTGGCAAACCATTTCTCTATCCTTTTATATGTATTCATATATTCTTTGTTTGTCTCTCTCTTTCAAATTTCGAGGACGAAATTTTCTTAAGGGGGAATTTGTAACATCCCAATTTTTTAACAAATTTAAAATTAGTAATTAACATAAATTTTGGAATTAATTTGAATTTTTCAAAACAAATGAGATAAGTATTGATTCATATATATATATATATATATATATATATATATATATATATATATATATATGAACAAATTTGAATTTGAATTGAAATTCAAAAATCAATATTTTGAAATTAAAAGGAATTTAAAAATAATGTGAATGTGATTATTTATTAATATATAGTTTAGTTTTAAGTCATTTCTTTTTATATTATATATATATATATATATAAAGTAAATGACTTTATAAAAATAAGGAAATGTAATTTAAAAATTTGTTTAAAATATTTAATGCATGCATAATACAAGTGTAAGCTTAGTAACATAAGAATTAAGAAGTGTAATCAATCTAAACATAGGAGTTAACAAGTGTCAAATTTATTTTTTATTTTCTTTTATTTTTTGAAAATAATAGAAATAAGCCATATAAACCTCTCTAACTCCTTCTTCTCATTTCTTTTATCACATAATTTCATTTTCAAAACCTGTAAAGCATGAGAAAATTAAAAATAACCAGAGAAAGAAATAAAGAAAATCAAAACAAAAGAAAAAGCAACAACCTCTTTCATAAACGAAAACAAAAATCTGAAGAAATCAAAGAAATAAAAATTCAAAGCCTAAGTCTGTAATTAAATTTCAAACAAGCAAAGATCAACTCATTAATATCAAGCTTCAGACCCAATAAAATCAAAGTCTTCAGCATCAAACAACAAAGATCAATACAGAGATAATTTCCAGATTTTCAAGATAAGTCAACTTCCAGGACTTTATAAAAGCTCTCTTTTCATCCATAAAAAGTGAGTAAACTCTTTTAAATCTGAGTTATAAATTTGTTGTTTGAAATCATGCCTGAAGATTGTTCTGCATTTGTAAAAATATGAGTGTATACACACACACATATTTGTCTGTACATGTCTGATATACAGGCATATTGCCTCTGTTTGTTTCTAGGTTCCAAAAAACGGTTCAAAACTCAATTACTTCTCCTCTGATTCTTGTTAGACTTTAGGATCTAAACAAAATTTGTTTGTTTAACCATGATTTAAGTTTTAATAATAAATTTATGAAAATTTAATTAAAGCTTTTCTGGAAATTGGAAAATGCGGGCAAACCAATATATGTTGAAAATCCACTCGTCATGATTTTTGATTTCAAGTATATTATCTAAAACGTTTTCAAAAATGCTGATTTTTAAAGAAGGAATCATGATTTTCAAGCATGTGTTCACTGAGAACTTGTGAATTGAACGATTTTAGGTTTATTAGCGAATTTTGGTGATCGGAGTAACAATGGGTCTCGTGATCGAGGTTGGAGTTTGGTTGGTGGTCGGGGATCATCAGCAAAATTCTTGGTGAATTTATAATACACCAAGGTGATGGTAAGACAGAGATTTTGGGTTTAAAACCCATATTTGGTCATGGTTGGAAATGGTATTGCTGCATCATCGTTAGTGGATCAGGTTTGATCGCACTGATGGGATTCGAAGCGTTGGGGTTCGACGAAGCTCTGGCCGGAGTTTCGTGGCCTCCGGTGGCCTGAGGCGGCAGAGCGAGGAGATTTGGTTGATCGTAGTTGTGTTCTAGGTTTAGTCGAATAACTCGATCTCGAGTTCAACGTTGTTTCATGTTTCTGGGTGGTCGAAGACTTAGGGGAGATCATCGCCGATGTGTTGATTATCGTGGCATCGATCGAAGGTAGCTGGACCACCTATACGCGTGCACATGATCCAGGTTTGTGTTAGTAGCCTGGTTGAGGAAAAAAGGTTGATGTCTCGAAGTAAATCTCGGGAGATTTGGGTGCTAGCTCGAGTCATGGATCGCGTATTTGCAAGTTAGCGCCGGGTTTTGAAAAGATAGGATTGCATGGGGAAGACTCGAAGGAGATGGTTCTGGACTCGGAGGTGGACTTGGGGATACCTCGGGTTGATTTAAAAACAGTTTCCAAATTTAAAAAAAAATTCAAGTTTGAATAATCTTTAACTTATTCTTTTAAAAATAATTGTTTTATTTAAAGAGGGGATTAGTAAAGGTTTAAGTTAATTATTTTAAAATAATTAAGTTTATTTTAATTATGTAACCATTATTTATAAATAAATTCTTAATTTAAATAAATAATGTAATTAAAAAGTTAATTAAAATGAAATGTTGTTTTAAATTTCTAATTAACCTTAATCCCTTGAATTAATTTATGTGTTAATAATGATTAATCATGAGGTTTATTAATTAAAGTTTTTAATAATAATTTGATGATTAATTAAGATAAGTGATTTATAATTACTTAATAATTAATGAATAATTAATTAAAGGCTAATTAATTATTAATTTAAGGTTACTTAATTTATAGTTAAGGATCAATTAATTAATGTAATTAGTTAAGAAATATTTAATTAATGAATGTGATTAAGATTAATTAATTAGTAATTAAGGACTAATTAATTTATAATTAAGAATAATTAACCATTAATTAAGGATAATTAATGAAAATAGTTATGTGATTAATTAATTATAATCACACGATTAATTCATCTTGCTTATAGATGATTGATTATTATTAATGCCTTGAACTGATTGATATCCCTGATGTGTGATTGTGATACTTTGTGATGTGAATTGCTGCGTATTGAACAGTGATATCTGTGATGTATTTCTGTGTGAATGTGAAAAATGTTGGCCTTTAAACGACATTTAAACTTCGATGCGACAAGGAGTCGGATTCCAATTGGTTATCCGAAACCCACATCGAATCTTAATGGCGAATTTTTGTGATTGATATATCCACGTGTTTTATAATAAACGCTCATTATTCGGATTAGCCGGGAGAGGTCTTTGTGTCATAAAACCCATTCCGAATAATGATACGACGAATTATAGTGCATTTAAAGATGTGGTGAATATCGGACTAGGTATTTTTGAGAACGAAAGGATTACCTGTCGATTGTCTCAGCACTGAGTTGCTCCGGTATAGAGATCTCCATATGTGATGAGGAGTCTGGTCGGGATTGTGGATACCGGGATTTCAAGGGCTTCTTCCTTTATTGGACGAGGTACCTTCAGTTCCATTCAGACCCAGGATGGAATTGTATGGTTGTATGTCTGATTGGGATATAAAGCTGATTTCTATCAAATACATTTCTGTTTGGTGACGGATAATTTATTCTCTTAGCTTAACACCCTTCTCTGAGACATACGAGCTCAGAGGTTATGTAGTTGATGGTTATTAGTGATATACTCCCAATTTGGTAGTGTGGCATGCTGAGTGCTGATCATTTGTTCATCAAAGCATGGCTTTTGTGAAAAGCGTAGCTTTGTGGACGAGACTTCGACGAACCTCATAACCCAGAAATGTTCGAAACGGGAAGGATGCGGCAAGGTTATGAGGGTAGCGCCCCTTTGGGTCCTTCTGGATAAAAAGTGGTATCATGGTATGGAGCCCAGCTACTTAGCTTATGTGATTGTTGGTTGTTGTTGTTGTTGTTGTTGGGGCCCCGGATAAAGGTCGATTACGACCAGGGGACGGCATACTCGTGTCAATAGTTACCTAGTTACAAAGGTCACCCGGCCTTGTGTCGATAGAGAGCTTGTTAAGTACTCGAGGTGTCCCTCTAGAGGCGTACCCATTCAGTGAGAAAGTTCCAAAGCCTGACCATTGTTGGAAATCCAATCATTCAATACGAGCCCTTTATGATTTCAGTTTAACCTGCCCTTCTTTAATGGTAGATATAACATGCATAATATAATGGTACCTATGCTGGCTAAGATTTATATTACACATTAGAAATGTTTTCACATTATGCACTAATAATAATGTCAAATAAGTTTTTTTGTATCAAGCATGTTAGACTATCATAAGGAGAAATCTCCTCCAAGTGTGCGATTGTATTGTGTGTGTGCTGGGAGGCCTTATGAAGTTTCATTTTCTAAAAATCATAACAGATTTCTTTTTAAATTGTTTTTGTACAAAAAACTGTTTTTGTTTACTCATACCAGTCCCATGACCGACCCAAAGTTTATATTTCCCTTCCTAAACTTTGGGTGCCCATAATTTTCCATAAAGGACCCCTAGAAGCAGGTTATCAGTGTTTTGGAGCTAGTTCATATTTGGATCTAGAAGCCTTTTGGAGTCTTTAGTTTGGTAGCTATCGGATTTAAGAAGCATTTGGTTTGGAAATCTCTTAGAAGCTTTAAAGTTGGTTTGAAGGTGCTTATGTTGGATCCTTTTGAAGACTCTGTTGTTTCTCCGCTGCGGTGTTATCATTTTATTATTGTATCAAGCATATAGCACTCTAATGATGGTGGTTATTGTTATAACGAATATATTATCAATGTTGTATCTGTGTTGTTTATCAATGAAATTAATTTTGTTTCCGCTGTTTTGTATTCATCTAATATTGTTATAAGCTCCATCGAATGGGAGTTCAACGTTTGAATCTTCGGCGGTTGAATACAAGCGAGGTATTTGATGTCGATTTTTGAATGTTGGATTTCGGGTCGTGATAGTCTGGGACAGATTATTATAACTACCCAAATTGTTTATGAATGATTGTAACTCTGATGAATTGTATGTAATTTGACAATTACAGATTTTCTGTGTATAAATGCTATTATGTGATATTATATTTTGATCCGCTGCGAAATGTGAGATTTTGTGTTTTGTTTTCCGTTTCTTCTTCTACCTTTTTCTTCTTTACCCTAACAATCTGGGATTTCCGAAGCTCGATTTTTCGGCACTTCTACAGTGAACGTATTGGTGTCGAATTTTCGAGGTCGAAACTTTCGAGTTGTTACACATATCATGTAGATCCATTCATCTAAAACTAGTAAGAAATGTAAACTCAGAATATACCTGTTAATAAATGTAATAATTTTTTGATAGATAAACACCAAAACTGAAAACTTAATCAACTTCTTACCACTGCACTAAGCTACAGATCATGTATTAATTAGTTTATTCTCAAATTCATGTATTATTTATAAATTAATTTACTTCTAAGTTTTGAGAGTGTATGTGTACAATAATGCTACAAGTGTTATGGTTAAGGAGAAGAGCTTGAATATATGGTAGATAAATTCTACTTCAACAATTAACCATATTATTGGGTTAAATATAAGTAACATACATTTAAAAACTTCAAAACAATCTCATTATGTAAAATTGGTTAAAGGTAATATATACCTAAGGATCCAACACGAGGTCAGATATGAAGCTGGCCGGGTTTGAGATATTTGCACAAATCTAAAGCTTAGAGTGATGAATGAGTCTAAAGCTTGGAATCTCCATGTTGGAATAAAATCGCAATTGTTGTAGTTTCAACTTCAATTTTTATATCCCAAAAGTATAAATAAAATAAAATTATGATGGAGCAATATATGAGGTCTATGTACGCTTGACCACCGCTCATTAACATACTCTTGGTTTCCATCAGCTTATATACTCTATATTTCTAACACTTAATGTACATTTGGTTTTTAATAGCTAACATATTCTCTGTTAAATTTTGTAGTTTTAACTATCAATTATATCTTCTGTAACTAGCATCATCAACAATTGACAATCAATCTCTAACACATAGCTCATGACCATTATACATTAGTCAAAACTACCAAACATCCATGACTTCTTTGGCCAAGCTTACTATTATATCAAAATAAAAACATTTCATGGATCCCCAAATATAGTGAAATTCAAGTTCTAACATTATATTAACTTCACTTTATCTTATCAATCCATCACTAAAAGTATACCAGTATATTAAGTTAATCGTAGGTGAAATTAAAAGACTATGAGGTTTCATTAATAATACTATATCAATGATAATGGATTATTAGACAATTTAAAAATAATACCAGTGATATCCCAAATCATACACGAATTATCATAATAGCAAATCTAGGTTACTGATCATATACAACTGGTTTAAAAACAAATCTACTCCATGTATGAACCTAATCGAATCATAGCACCGAAGAAAAATGAATTAGAACAATAAATCATACCAATGGAGGGTGTTTCTTATGGTAGTTTGGAGGCTTGGGGATGCTTTTTAAGTGGTGGCTGGATGGCTAGTGGTGCTCAGAGTCTTCTAAATGCAGTGACTTTGAGGAGCCACTAGCCTTGGAGGGTGGAGTCTTGCTGCAATAAGATGTTGTGCTTGGAGCTAGTGGTTTGGGGAGGGATTTTGCTTATGGTGGTTAGGGAAGGAGGAGGCGCTAGGCTTGGGGAAGGAGGTGGCATTGGGTTTGGGGTGGGGGGTTTGGCTTGCGATGAAATTAACGAAGGAGGAGATGATAAGAGGCAAGGGTATTCTTTCCTTTTTTTCATTGGAAAAGTGGGTGGAGGAGAAAACATCGACTGGGTAAGTACCGAAGCCACACCAGCACCGTTTTACAACCATCGGCATGGCATCGGTGAATTTACATATGTAGACACTTTTCGATCCTTTACCAATGCCCCATCGGCATCTTATTTTTAGGTGTCGAAATGGCGTCGTTCATACCAGGTAAGTAGACAATCCTTTTTCTAGTAGTGTTAATGAATTAAATAGTGTTTTTTTTCAAAGAAATCACAAATACGATTTTGAGATGTGGGTATGTTAATCAGTCAGCAATTAATATTAACAACTCAAATATTTATGTTGACACATCACCTTAGTTGATGGTATGGCAGTCTGCCTCGATTTATCACTTATACATCTTTTCAGTATAATCCTACATAGTTATTCCATAAACAAAGTCTTGGTTTATAATAACATTTATTATTAACCCTACTCCTCTAGCTAGATATTTTACTTTTGACTACTGTTGATTGTGATACTAATTGCATACAACTAAGGAAATGAATTCTCTGTTGAAAAGTGCTTCAATTCCAATGCTTCAACTCAAACCTAACTATAGTTTTTGAATGGATTACCATTCCGTGATTTACCTATAATTGAAGTGGAGTATTCACATTGAAGTACCACAACATTCTTAAGAAGAGGGAAATGTGTAATATCGGCACTCCAAGACTTCCTGTTTGAAGTAGCTATCATTAACCAATAGATAACTCTTCGATGAGTCATTCTCTAGTCATCTAATAACTATGAGTACATAATCCCTGGAAACCCCCAATAGCCATGAGTAATACACTGTTTAATATTTCTAGAGTGTTATGCACTCTGGTCTCAATAGATATATCAATATCCTTTCTCATAACATCATGATCAAAAATCACTAAAATAAAATTATCCTAGTGCAACTTGCTATTTACAACTGACTCCATATGACAATTGCAGTAAATGATCTTTAATAACTAGCATTTACTGTCAGTTATAGTAAATAATCTTTAACAACTGGAATTTCCTGATAGCTGCAATAAACATATTTTAACAATTGTGTTTTTCTTCCAATTGCAATAATATGTTTTTAGCAACTATGATTTGCTGCTAGTTGCAATAAACATATTTTTAATAACTGCGCTTTTCTACCAGTTGCAATAAATATATTTTTAACAACTGCATTTTCCTATCAGTTGCAATAAATATATTTTTATAGCTATTTCTTTAGTCAATTGTAGAAATCTATCAACTAATTAAATTTGACCATTGTAAATATTTACATATATCCATTGTCTTGCTCATAAGTTTTAAGTGTTTGTGTAACCACTTTTAAGTAAACATTGTTAATTACAAATAATAATATGAGTGAATGCAAAGGTTTTTTCTTGGATATTTTAATTAATAACAAACAATCATGCTTACTTAATAATTCATAATTATTATAATAAATAATTATAAGTGGCAGCTTATATGTGTCATTATTTTTAATTTATTGCAATCAACGATTATCCATAAATAATTTATAATTACTAATTATTATCAGTAACTAATATTATATTTTATATTTAATAGTTTATAATATTTAATTGTGATGACCCATGTTTTGAAATAATTTAATTGACAATATCCACATATATCCAATTCAGACAATCTCGAACATAAATAATCAATGGGGTTAATTAAGAAAAATAAGAAAAGAGGAAGAAAACAAACATAGAATCTCGCAGCGGAATCACAAAATATAATAATCAATAAACATTTCATGAAGCAGTTTATATTATATATTTGAATATAATTTATACAATATTTATCAAAGTTATATATACAACAGGGACAAATAAAACAATGCAGTAGAACAACATGATGCAGGGAATAATATCAGTAATAATATACCAAATCTTCGTCTTCGTCCTCTAGAAAATGAACTTAATGCGTTGAAATACTCAGGGCTGACCCAAGCATGGTGAAAAGACAAAACACTCGAGTTAGGTCTAAAATATTCTTGTGTGAGTCAAACTGATATCACATAACAAGAGTGTAATAGCGTTAGAGATGTTTACGTAATTTCACATCTCCTATTCAGTGTATAACATGCATGCAATAACTCAAGAGATGTTACGAGATTTTCCATCTCCTAAGGATCCGTCAAATTATTTATATATAGTAGAATACGCAATATATATAATATCCGATCAGTAAAATAAATATTTTTCTTAGCATTAAGGCTTTACCTTGATCCACCTTGACGCGTTTTTAAGCATTGTTGTACAGTTTGCATATAAGCCTCAGTAAAACATCGGGAATAAAGATGCGTCGTGGTACGACAACACTAAACCAAAATCATAGTGGCCTCGCACAGGGATAAAAGTATGACAAGACACGTGAGGCAATGCCCAAGGTAGAATACTACCAGTTCGAATCGTAGTACTGGTGGTAACATATTATAGCCACGATCTCCCACTGCGTATATCCATCCCATCTCAAGTCAAAGGGAGGTTATCCAAAAATCAAGGTGCACCAGTCGAAACGAACATCTAGAGTAATAATATGGACCAAATCCAAGAAAATCAAAGAACAGATGTCCGCTAGGGGTAGCTAATCGGCTTGGCCCTATCAAGCCGTCCTGTTTTAGTCATTTCAAATTGGCACAAGTGCCAGGTCCATCCACCATCGTTCTCTTTCTTCAAATCTAGCAAACGACGACAAATCCAATCACTTCATTTTGAAGTCTCCTTCGCGTACACAGTGGTTAAAGTGGTTCTAATATTGATAATGAGTATGCTAATAAGAGGTTATGGTCTCTTTAACAACCAAACGTCGTTTTACACTCCGATTGGTTCTTTTATATTTTGATAACGATTCATACTTTATGTCAAAATATCATATTCGCTTCAAAATCAATTTCATTTCAAAATATCATATTCACATCAGAATATAATTTTGCTCGAAAATCATTTTTCCTCAATATCTCAGTTTCATTTCCAAAATCGTTTTGGATTTCAACTTAGGTTCTAACTTCATTTTAACATAATTCACATTTAAATCCATGATTTAAATATAAACATTCCAACCTTTATCATTTTGAATTTTTAGAAAATAGTTTTAAATAGTTTAGATAGTTAAAATAGTTTGATAAAAAATAGTTTAAGTATTAAAATGGTATACATAGTAAAATTGCTTAGAAAATCAAAATAATTTGAATATTTAAAATGATTAAATTTAAATAGTTCATATTGAAACAATTTATTTGAAAATAGTTTCAAAGTCAAACTGATTCAATTCCAAATCTCTAATTCAAATCATCTTAGATCTCACTTCAATTCAAATCGACTCAATTTTGATTTTAGATCGAATTAACTTTGATTTCAATTTCATTTCAAACAAATTTCAATTTTCGATTTCCAATTCTAACTTAGGTTTCAGTTCAACAATCTGATTCGATGTTTTAATTTCAATTCAATTCAAAATTTTAAACCATTTAAATTTATAGCAATTTAGAGTTCACTTTCATAATATCGATTTAAATCACTTAAGTTAAACTTAACTTCGATGTTCAATTTAATGTTCAAATCTTTAAAATAATCCAATTCCGAGTTCAAATTTTGAAAAATTCATTTAAATTGCTTTTGTTTAGATTTATTTCAAAGTTCGACTAAAAGTCCAAATCTCTAAAAAAATCAATTTCCACAATTTAAATCATATTTATATTATCACTTCAAATTCCAAATTCGATTATTTAAACAATTTCTGTAAACAAATTTCAATCTCAAAATTTCGGGCTCAAGGTCGAAAATAATTCAATTTCCATAGATTCAATTTTTATTTCATTAAATCCAAATCATTCAAATAATTTCAAACCAAAAATTTTTAAAATCATTTAATTTAACCAATCCGGTGATCTGCATATAATCTTTTATCATATGGCCAAGTGATCGGTTATTTCAATTTAATTTCAAGGATGGATATATACCATTTCAATCCAAATCATAGTATTGTAGGTATACATCATTTCAACCTAGTTCTTAATTTATTCAAAATAATTCAAATAACAGTTTATATACTGTCAATACTTTACAAGGTGATAACAGTAATATATAAAATTAAATAAACTTCCAATAATCCAAAATATCAAACAATAGCATCCATCACAATCAACATTCCAAAATAGTCAATATATACAACTATTAAATAGTTATCCATAATCGAAAATTTAACTAGCGGTTTAATTTCTATTTCAATTTAACTGTCGATTTTAATTTTTTTGACAATCAATTCAGATGTCAATTAAATTTCATCTTAAATTACTAAACAACAGTCAAGAAAAAATAAACAGTTCGTGATTTTAATTTAACGAACATTAGAAATACTTTACTACTTCGGGAGCCTTTAAGACACTCATCTTTATTTTAAACTGAAAATTTTTCACGGTTGAATAAATTAAAAACCAACTCCATGATGTAGCCTTCATCGATACGAACCCAACGCAACTTGTTCCGTCAGAATCAAACCTCGTATGAAAATGATATGGAGTTTTAAACATTCGAGATAATTAACATTTTAATTAACTATATAAATAAATAAACTCTGTCATCTTCTCTCTCGTGTAAAGGCAAATGCATTGAAGCCCAATTTGCGACCGAACCCTAATGGATACACGACACCCAAGGCTATCGAGCGTCGATCCACCCTCGCCACCGCGATGGCAATGCACTGCTCCACCAATGCCTGAAGTTTCGTCCACGTCGCCGCTTCCATCTTCACGAAATTCGAGAAAAACCCACGTACTAACAAATCAAGATCCTTGTGAATTCATGCACAATCAAGTTGATCCAACCACAAGCAACGTAGAGGAGGACGAGGGCCGAATTTACTTCTGGAAGTTTTTGATTCCAAAGAGTGGACTGAGAGGAACCAAGAAAAGAACAACATCTCTTTTCAGCCATTAACGTTTTAGAGGAAGCGGTTGTGTTATTTAGGTTAGGTTTTTGATGAATGAAGATAAACAATACAATAGATTATAATATCTGACCCGATTTGCCCACAAAATTCCAAACTCCAAATGACATATGCCACCTAGTGTTCTTTAAGTTTTGCTTCCATCCCAAACACAATGGAACTAGTCTTGAGGTCAAATTCAATCGTATTCAGATGATAACATTTCAAAATCAAATTATTTTAACTAAATTCCTTTTATTAGTTTTCTACGCATTTCAAGCTTTCACGGCCAAACGGCAAGTCTGATCGCTATGAAACTTGAAATCCTATAATAATTCACTATTACAGATCCAATAAAATTTGTTTCGTCGAAATCCGAGATAGTGCACAAAATGGCTATATTTACACGTTAATTAAAATAAGAAATTCCAAAATTAATTTATTCACTCTAAATTCAATTTTAAAATTTAACAATCTTTATTCTTGTTTAAATGAAATTTAAATCAACTTCCGACATCATTTTCATTCATACTGAATTTAGGATTCAATTTTTTAAACAATTTTCAATATTAAAATCAAATAATTTAATTATTCAATAAATCGCCAAAATTTAAATACAAGTTATTTAATTTATAAAATTTCAACTTTTAAAACAAATTCAAACAATAAAACAACCATTTTCATTTTACAGTAATTCAATATTTATATCAAGTTCTAGCTGCTGATTATAAACACATTCAATATTTTGGACTTCATTTCAATACATATTATTGCCAAAATCTTTGAAATTGGTTATTTCAAAATTTTATTCATTTTCATATTAAATAAACTACATTGATAAATCATTAAATATTTATTTCAAGCCATTTTTGTTCAATAATCATATTAAATTTTATAATTTAAAATAGTCAAAAATACGGGTTGTTACATTCTCCCTCACTCAAAACTTTTCATCCTTGAAAATGGGTTAAGTAGAGAATTTAACATATGATATATCTTACTCAAGATAATTAACATATAAAACATAGAATCTTGCTTAAAAACTTTTACTATGCTTCTACTACACCACTCCGATATTAGCTTTATGGAAGTTATAATTTATATATAAACAAACTATAAAATTTTAAAACCTCAAAAAAAATTCTAACACCCAGATCAGAATATTTCGGTAGTGTCTCCTTTACGAGGCTCGATCGTAAAAATTTTACAATACAATATATAGCACAAATATATACCAAATATTTCAAACATACATCTCATCTCAATGATGAGGCATCCCAAAGGAAAAATATAAAAGTGCGGTATGTTACCTGAGATATGCACCTTATTATTATTAATACGAGCGAGTTCGCTCATATTAAGCAAGCAAAAGCAAATAAAATCCACGTAAATGTCTAAATGGTCTTCGTATGTACCTATCTCAAATCAAAATTGAATATTAGCCATTTATAAAAGATAAAGAACTATAAAACATGAAATTTGAATCCAAATCATAAGCATTAGCGCCAATTCACAACATAACGATCATATGTAGCCGAAGCGGTAATAACAATGATTTACAACCAAAGAGACCATTCAATAATTATTAATATTCATCTAATTAATTCAAATTATATTAATTTACATTATCCAATGTCAATATTTATTTTATACACTTCATTTCATATTAACATGTAATTTTTATTAACATTTAATTGGTTTACTTCCAATTTATTCACATCTTTTTCGTTTACATTCCATTTATTCAATTCGATTTACATTCAGTTGTTTCACTTTATGTTTAACATATCTCACATAAATTCATTTATGAACCATTTTGTAAAATTATTCCACTTAACCTTTTTAAGTTAAATTTTATTTTTTTACCACTTAGTATATTTTCTTTAATACTAATATCATTTATAAACCATTTTGTAACCCATTTAAGTTTATTATAACATTTTATATAATGCAACTCATGTTTATAATTAATTCATAAATTAAATTCATATTAATCCATTTATTCGCTTCATTTGTTCATTTCATTAATTCATTTTCATATTAATAATTTTACTAAAGTAAATTTCGTTTTATAACTCAAATTCATATTAATACATTTTTCTTTTTATTACAATCAATTTATTCAACTTCTCCTAAGTTAACTTTCATCTTATAATTTATTTCATTAATTTCTTTCATATTTAATTAGTTAACATTTAATTTTATTGAAATTCATTCTATTTTCATTTAATTTATTTACATCCAATTTAAATTAAATTCAATTAATCATATAAATTTTACACACCTATTTATTCTCATTCAATTTCTTTCGCAATTCAAATTGCATTTCATTTTATAAATCAAGTTGTATTCATTATATTAATTCATTTTATAGCTTATGTGGAATTAATTCACTTTACTAATTCATCTAATTCCTTCAAATCTGATTCAATTCACTTAATCTTTATTAAGTTAAATTTATTCCATTACTCGGTTTATTTAACCTTATTTTAAAATTTTCTTTTCTTGTCACTCACATTCAATAAATTTCAAATTTCTCAAATCTATAAGTCATTTTAACTTATTCGCTTAAATTTATTTCATTATTTTATCTAATTCATTTCAAATACAATTCACTTTTATTTGCCTTTCTTGAGTTAAGCTTCAGTTTGTTTATTTAATTTCATAAACTCAATTTATTTAACATTTCTCATGTTAATTCTTTATTTCATATCTCAAATTCAAAATTTTCCATTGTTTGCTTAACCAAAATGTTCAACCATTTTAAAATTTGGTTTTATCTTCCTATTCAAACTTATAGGTTATAAACTTATTTTCTTCTCTATTCTATTTCCAATTTATAAGTTCAAAATCTGTTTTCACATATTTATCAGATCATACTTGGAATACTTTTTTCACAATCAAACTTGTTTTAATTGAAAATAAATTTCTTTTGGTAGCAATTCTCACTCGAAAACCTGAAAATGAATACTGGCGATGCTGCAACCTTCCCCAGAATTATTTCCCAACGACTACAGCGAGTTTAATGCTTTTAGTTCTTTCAAAATCTTTTCAAAATATATTTCCAGTCAAAACACTTTTAAAAAATATTATTATTAATTTTTGAAGGGTTTGAAAATAATTTCGAATATCAACAAGAATTTAAATTCTAAAATTCTCAGCTCTTAAATCCTTTTATTTATAAGTTGTATTAAAAATATACTTATACAATTTTACTACCTTATTATTAAAACATTTCATTAATTTACATCTTTATTATCGTAATTTTTTTATTGAAGTTAGATTTCAATTTAATTATCGAACACTTTGTGAAAAAAATTCACAAAGTACTCATTTTTAATTTAATTTAACCAATAATCGATGATGACTAAATATTATCATCTCTTAAAACCTAACATTCATTATTAATCATATAGGCTTATGAAATTTATTATTTTATAGATGTAAAATATAATTTGGGTGAAATTGTTTCATTTACCCGATTTTAAAACAATATTATATCAACTTGCCTTGTTTAAGTGTTTAGAAACCCAAATCGATAACATGGCGTCCCCCAGAGTTGATAAACAGCTCAACGAATAAGCAAACACAATATAAAACATTTTATAACACTAACAAGTCGCGCTCTCATGTATATATGCTCAAACAAACTCATTCTAGGGTATTACTACCCTATCTCTAATGAGTCAAACCCGACAAAGCTAAGGTTATAGCTAAACCAAAGCTCCGATACCAACCATGATGACCCATATTTCGAAATGTTTAAATTGACAATAATCCACACACATCCAACTCAAACAATCGAAAATATAAATAATCATGGGGTTAATTAAGAAAAGAAGAAGAAAACAAACATAGAATCTCGTAGTGGAATGACAAAATATAATAATCAAATAAACAGTTCATGAAGCTATTTATATTATACATTTGGTTATAATTTATGCAACATTTATCAGAGTTATATATACAACTGGGGCAAATAAAAAATTGTAGTAGAACAACATGATGATGGGAATAAAACCAGTAATAATATACCAAATCTTCCCCTTCGTCCTCCAGAAAATGGTCTTCAACGCGCTGAAATACTCAGGGTCGACCCAAGCATAATGAAAAGACTTTGAGTCAAGGCTAAAATATCATTATGTGAGTCAAATAGATATCAAATAACATAAGTGTAATAGCGTCAGAGATGTTTATGGGATTTCACATCTTCTATCCAGTATATAACATGCGTGCTATAACTCAAGAGATGTCACGTGATTTTCCATCCCTTAAGAATCCATCAAATTATTTATATATAGTAGAATATGCTATGCATATAATGTCTAATTGGTAAAATAAAAAAAATTCTTAGCGTTAAGGCTTTACATTGATCTCCCTTAACGCTTTTTTAAGCATTGTCATACTCTTTTCATATAACACCCCGGTAGCACGTCGGAGAATAGGGATGCACCGTGATACGACAACACTAAATAAAAGTCATAGTGGTCTCACGTAGGGATAAACGTATGACAAGGCACGTTAGGCAATGCCTAAGGTAGGATACTACTAGTTCGGGTAGCAGGGCGGATGGTAACGCATCATAGCCACAATTGTCCACCACGTACATCCATTCCATATCAAGTCAAAGGGAGGTTATCCCAAGATAAAGGTGCACTAACCGAAACCAACATCAAGAGTAATAATATGGACCAAGTCCAAGAAAAATCAAAGAATAGATGTCCGCTCGGGATAGCTAGCCGGTATAGCCCTGACAAGCTGTCCAGTTTTAGTCATTTCAAATTGGCACAAGTGCTGGGGTCTATTCATCATCATTCTCTTTCTTCAAATCCAACAAATGATGCCAAATCCAACCACTTCATTTTGGAGTCTCCTACGCGTACGCAGCTGTTAAAGTGGTTCCAATATTGACAGAGAGTATGCCAATAAGAGGCCCTTATCTCTTTAACAACCAAACGCCATTTTACACACCAGTTGGTACTTTTATATTTTGAGAACGATTCATACTTGATATCACAATATCATATTCGCTTCAAAATCAATTTGGTTTCAAAATATCATAATTACTTCAAAATATCACTTTGCTTCAAAATCATTTCGCAATATCTCAATTTCATTTCCAAAATCATTTCGATTTTCAACTTAGATAATGACTTCATTTTAACCCAATTCTCAATTAAGTACATGACTTAAATATAAACATTCCAACCTTTACCCACTTGAATTTTTAGAAAATAGTTTAAAATAGTTAAATAGTTTGATATAAAATAGTTTAAGTATTAAATGGTTTACATAGTAAATAGATTAGGAAATCAAAATAACTTGAATATTTAAAAAGATAGATTTAAACAGTTTATATTAAAAAAAATTATTTCAAAGTAGTTTCGAAGTCAAACTAGTTCAATTCCAAATCTTCAATTCAAATCATCTTCAATCTCACTTCACCTCAAATCGACTCAATTCCGATTTCAATATGAATTAACGTCAATTTCAATTTCAATTCAAATCAAATTCAATTTTCGATTTATAATTTTAAATTAAATTTCGGTTCAACAATCTAATTCAATGGTTTAAATTTTACTTCAATTCTAATTTTTAAACCATTTCAATTTATATCGATTTTGAGTTTACTTTCTGAATGTCGATTTATATCACTTAAATTAAAATTAACTTCGATGTTCAATTTAATGTTTAAATCTTTAAAATAATCCAATTCCGAGTTCAAATTTTGAAATATTCATTTAAATTACTTTTGCTTGGATTTAATTCAAAGTTCGAATAAAAGTTTAAATCAATTTAAATCATATTTCAATTATCACTTCAAATTCAAAATTCGATTCTTTAAACAATTTCAGTTAACAAATTTCATTCTCAATATTTCAAGCTCAAGTCCGAAAATAATTCAATTTCCATAAATTTGATTTTTATTCCTTTAAATCAAAATCATTCAAATAATTTTAAAACAAAAATTTTAAAATTGTTTAATTTAACCTATCTGATGTCTATTTATATTTTCTATCCTATGGCCGAGCGATCGGCTATTTCAATTTAATTTCAGGGTTGATTCATGTCATTTCAATTCAAATCATAGTGTCATAGGTATATATCATTTCAACATATTTCATAATTTATTTGAAATAATTCAAAAAACAGTTTACATAGTGTCATACTTTACATGGTGATAACATGAATATATAAAATTAAATAAACACCCAATCATCCAAAATATCAACCAATAATATCCATCATAGTCAACATTCCGAAATAGTCAATATATCACAACTGTTGACAAGTTATCAATAATCTGGAATTTAACTATAAGTTTAATTCCAATTTCAATTCAACTATCAATTTTAATATTTTTTACAATCAGTTCAAATGTCAATTTAATTTACTAAACAACAGTCAACAAAAATTAATCACTTCATGGTTTTAATTTAACGAACTTCAGAAATATTTTAGTATGTCGTGAGTGTTTAAAACATTCACCTTTACTTGAAACTAAAAAAAATTCAGAGTCAAATTTATTACAAACCAACTACATGGTGTTGCCTTTATCAATTTGAACCTAACACGACTTTTTTCATTCGAATCGGACCTTGTATTAAAAGGATATGGATTTTTAAACATTCGAGATAATTAAAATTTTAATTAACTAAATAAATAAACAAAAAAAAAAACAAAACCTCCACCATCTTTTCGCGTATAGGCAAACACAAAGAAACCTAATTCGCGACTAAACCCTAATGCATGCACGCCATCCAAAGCCGCCGAGCGTCGACCCAACCTCGCCACCATGACGGCTATGCACTGCTCCACCAAAGCCAGAAGTTTCGTCAACGTCGCCGCTTCCATCTTCACGACTACATGCAAACAAATCAAGATGCTAGCGAATTCAAGCACAACCAAGTCGGTCCAACCGCATGCAACGTAGAGGAGGATGAGTGCTACAACTTTCCGCTTGGAAGTTTTTGATTCTGATGAGTGGATTGGGAGGAAACAAGGAAAGAACCATAGCCACATTCGACCATTAACGTTTTTGAGGGAGCGACCGTGTTATTTAGGTTAGGGTTTTGACCAATGAAAATAAACGATATGACCTATTATAAATATCCAACCTAATTTGCCCACGAAAATTCCGAACTCCAAACGACGCATGCCGCCTGGCGTTCTATATGTTTTACCCTCATACTAAACACGATGAATCTAGTCTTGAGGTCTAATTCGATCGTATTCAGAAGATTGCATTTCAAAATTAATTATTTTAGGTAAATTCCTTTAATTAATTTTCTATGCATTTCAAGCTCGCACAGCCAAACAACAAGTTCGATCGCTACGAAACTAGGAATCCTATAATAATTCGCTATTACGAATATGATGAAACTGATTTCATTAAAATCGAAGACAATGTCCAAATGAATTTTTTTTCACATCAAGTAAAAATAAGAAATTTCCAAAATTAATATAATCACTTTAAATTCAATTTTAAAAATTAGCAATCTGCATTCTTGTTTAAATAAAATTTAAATCAACTTCCGACATCATTTTCATCCATATTGAATTAAGGATTCAATTATTTAAATAATTTCCAATATTAAATTTAAACAATTTAATTATTCAATAAATCACCATAATTTAAATATAAGTTATTTAACTTATAAAATTTTAACTTTTAAAACAGATTCAAATAATAAAACACCATTTCCATTTTATAGTAACTTAACATTTATTATCCAATTCTTACTATTGATTATAAACACATTCAATATTTTGAAATTCATTTCAATGCTATTTATTGCCAAAATCTTCAAAATTAGTGAATTTTAAGATTTTATTCAAGTTTATATTACATAAACTACATTAATACATCATTAAATTTTTATTTCGAACCATTTTTGTTCAATAATCATATTAATCTTTATAATTTAAAATATTCAAAAATATGGTTGTTACATTAATTATTAATAATTAGTAAATTATAGTTAATATTTATTAATTATAAATAATAATTGATAAATAAAATTAATAATTAATATTAAATAATTAATCTTAAATGGATAATAATAGTTGCTTAATAATTAAAGTTTAACATTTAATATTTAATTAATAATAATATTTAAAATTAGGAAGTAATATTTAATAACTAATTTTTAATAATTATTAATTAATAATTACCATTACATAATTAGTTATTAATAATTATATAATATTAAAGAATAATATTTAATAATTAATAACAAAATTTAATAACTATGAAGTGATATTTAGTATTTAATAATTGAAATTAAATAATTATTAATTAATAATGACTATTAAATAATTAATAATTAATAATAATCAATAATTATGACAAATATTAATAATTCATAATTAATCAGAAATATTAATATTAAGAAGTAACATTTAGTATCTAATATTTTGTAATTATAACTAATAATTATATTACAACTAGTTAATTACAACTAATGCCATATGAAAATTGTAATAAATAGTCTTTAACATCTGGTGTTTTTTGACAGTTGTAATAAAGGATTTTAATAACTATTATGTCTAACCAGTTATAATAAACGTATTTTTACCACTGTGTTTTCCTGCCAGTTACAATAATGTATTTTTAACAATTGGGTTTTTCTGTCAGTTGCAATAAACAAATTTTTAACAACTGCACTTTCCTTCCAGTTGCAATAAATATATTTTTAATAACTATGTTTTCCTACCAGTTGTAGTAAACATATTTTTAACAACTGTTTCTTTTAGCTAGTTGTGAAGTGGGTATTTTTTTTGTAGTGACGTATACAGGTCATTTATTTATAATTTATTATAACTAATGATCATTAATAAATAATTTATAACTATATCTATAATCAATATTTATATTTTATATTCAATAAATTTTTACAGTTTATTATTTATAATTAGCAGATTAAAGTTAATATTCATTTTACATATAATAACTGATAAAATATAATTAATAATTAATTATTAATATCAAATAATTCCTATTAAATACTCAATAGTTAATGATTAACATTAATTATTAGTACTTAATAATTAATGTCCACTATTTAATATTTAATTAATTTAATATATTAATAATTATAATTTACCGACTAATAAAATATTTAATAAGTGATAATCAAAAATTAATAAATAATAATTAATGATTAATGATTAACAATATGTACATAATAATTAGTAAGAAGTAATAAATAACAAGTCATAATCAATAATTAATAAGTAAGAATTAAGATTTAATAATTAGTGGAAGGGGTGTTCTCTTGGTCAACATTCTACTCCTATATCTTTCAAAAGTTGAAAAATCTATGAAGAAAGGATGTCTGGGAATTCTTAACTTGTTCCTATGAAATAAAGCTATTGCAGCCAAATTTTTTGATCACTTCCTAAACAAGAAAGAGAACATTTGGGTGAAACCGTCATATTAATCGACCACTAAAGGAAGGAATGTTTGGATTACGCAACCCCTACAAAGCATCAGTTGAACTTGGCCTAATATATTCAAGACTAGAGAGCAGGTTTTGTATCTTATAAAGTATGTTATAGCTTCTCAAAAAAAAATCTTCTGACATGATCTGTAACGATCCCGAATTTTAAATTATTTTAAATTGATAATTAAATTAAATATTGATTTAAAATGGTGAGATTTATTGATAAATTGATTTGAAAAATTCAAAAAATTTGAAATATGAACAATTTTAATGTTTTTTTTAGTTAATAACCTTTGAATGGAACTAAAATCAAAGTTTGTAATCACATAGTAGTAAAATGTTAATAACTAAAACAAATTTTCTTTCATTTAGTAAAGTGACCACATAAGTGCATGTGAATTATGAACAAGAAACAAAGTAAAACAAGACAAAGGTCATTTACATAAGTACAAAGAAAAATTAACCAAAACACTGCAGCCACCAAGTATATAATATGCAGGTGTGAAACAAACAAAACATATATATGAAGATAATTGAAAAAGGGGACATAGGTAATTAATGCAAGATGTCCTTAGCCATAATATATTATCTATCAGCCGAGACAAAGTGAGTGGTAAGGCAAAACACAGTGTAAAATATAACATGAAAGCATAAGGACCAAAGCAATAAATGCATTAGCCACCACTGTCTCAAATCTTTGATAGCCGAACAAAAAAAAATGTGAGCATGGTACAAGGCAATTAATGAAAATATACTTTAGCCCCCAATCGAAAGTATGCATGTCCACATTTTTATAAAAAAAAGTATAAACCATTGTACAAAGAAAATCTCTGGAAAAAAGAAAAATAATACATCCTGTACTTGCAAAGAACTTCAAGCTGCATGCTTCCTTTTATACATATCTCCCCTCACCATTTCGTTCACCTGAAAAACTAAGAAAGGCAAAACCAGAAAAAAATGAGTAAGCTTTCCTTCTACAAAATTTAAACAACATCATTTTAGTTCAATCTGGAAATGGTTACTGCAAGCAAATCTAAAACAACAAAAGCCAAAGCAATTTTCAAGCATGCATAATCAAGTCTACAATCTGATATCTGAAGCATTTCAAATGCAAAGAAAAATTAGGCCTCTGTTTCAAAACCCATCAGTGAGTAACTTCTTTTTTATAACTTAAGTATTGATATGGTAGCATGTTATTCTCGGTGGTAAATATGCAATGTATAAGTGGAATTCTGCTGTGAGTATATGAGTAGATATATGTGTGTATGTTGCCTCTGTATTTCACTGTCTTTAGCTCCAGGTTCAAGAATTTTTCAAACCCATTTTGACATGGTTTAATCCATGTTAGTAATTAAATTATAAACAAATATCTTTGTTATAACATAGTTTTAAGCTTAAAAATTTGTTTAAAGAAATTTGTATTGCTTTTGGAGATGTAAGCCAAAGTGAAACTTAAAATTTAGTCAAAAAATAATAATTTGTCACGATTTATAAATTCAGGTTATGAATCAAATACAAATACCAAAATATGATTTTTAAAATGAATATGATGATTTTTAGTTACGTGTTTAAGGTGTGGTTTAAAGAATGAACAGAAATGCTTTTTTGAAAATCTATGGAGATTCAGCCAATCGAAAATGTTGAAACTTGTGGTATAGCTTGCTTGACATTCATAGATAATAGGAAAAATGAAAAAGATTTTTTTGAATGCAGGGGTTTTGGGTTTGAATCGAATTTAGGGTTTAACGTGGATTTTGGGTTCGGCCAGATTCTCGTGCTCGCGTGGAGTCAGGGAGGGATCGAGTTTGATGGGATTCTGGGGATAGGTTCGTGGGGGATCGGAGATGGTGTGATCGAAGTGGCGAAAGGCCTGGTGGTCGGAGGCGTCAGGGAGAAAATGTTTTCTGGCCATGGTGGTTTTTAAGTACGGTTGAGAAGGTTCGAATTCGCATTGTTGGGTTTTCGTGCGATCTGGGTTCGCCTTCATGTTCATGAAGGTTCGTGTGGTTGTTGGGGACGGTCGCGATCATCGCCAGAGGCCGGGGCCGTTGGTGCAAGTGCACCGCGTGCACGTCGTGTTGGGCATCAGTAAGCTACTGATTGAAGGCTCAGTTCAAACTCGAGAAGATTTCGCGTTTTGGGTTTGGGGTGAAACTTGCGTACGCAAGTATTTCTGGGCTATTATAGTTCAGGTATTTAAAAAAAAAAAAAAGAGAAAGGGAAGAAGATAGAATCAGGTAGAAGAAGTTGCGTGAAGACCAGGGGAGAGTCTCGGGGTAATACGTGAAATACTCGAGGAACCACTCGAGTTTTATAGGGGAAGGCCCTGGTTTCCTTTAACTGCAATAGCGTATTTTAATAATTAAGCTAAATGAATGATTTCCATCAGGGTTAAGTACTGTAAAACTTAATATGTGGTTAATCGTTTAAGTTAAAACTTAATTCAGGTTTTTAATTACCTTAGTAAATGTTTAACCACGTTTTTAACACTTAGTTAGTATGTTAATAAATTTAAGCTAAGTGTAAAGTTAATTAACACTCGAGAGGTGGTTTTTGAGTTGGTTCAGGGACTTCTCGCGTGAGCATTTCCAGTTGTGATTGTTTTGAACTTAAAACTTACTCCAGAAAGAAATATGTATGAAAAAAAAGGGACTCGGATTTGGTTAGTTAATTTACCAGGTTTTAGAAACCTGATTTATTTCAGATTAAAGTTTAATTTAAAACTTGAAACAAGATTTAAAGCAAAGTTTAAAGAATAAATTCAAGTTAAGGTTTGAAACTTAGTTTAAAAATTTAAATTTTAAATTGTTTTAAATAAAAGAGTTTAAGCAATTAAAGTATGTTTTAAAGAATTTGAATTTAAAATGGAATTTGAAAATTATAAAGAAATGAATTCTAACAAAGATTTAATCCAAGTTTAAATCTGGAATTCAATCTAAATTTGAATCTTAGTTTTGTAATAAAAGAAGTTTTTTTGAAATTTAAATTGTTCTAAATGACATGAATGATTAAGTGTATTTTTAAATTAATTTGAATTTAAGATTTAAAGTATAACGATAGAAATACACTTAAATATTAATGAAGTCATTAATAAAGAAATTTGTTATCTTAGAGATAATTAAGGTAATAAAATGACTAAATTAATATGGTAATTAAAGAATGATTTATTTAATTTACAAATAATTTAGATTAATTTATAATTAGAAATGATTAATAATGAATTAATCTAAAATAATTTCTTAAGAAAGTGATTAAGAAATATTATTAGTTAATAAGGATAATTAACTAAGGATTTTTAAGTAATTGATTTAAAGTGATTAATGTTAATGATTTATTGGATTAAATAAATTAGATGATCAATTATAAATGATTTAAATGTAATTACTTAATGAAAATAATTTAACCAGAATTGGATAATAAATTCATAAGCAATAAATTTAATTGGAGATAAATTGAATTACATAGGATTTAACAATCAATAAATCCTGTTTATAAATGATTATTAAATGCTTGACCTTACTTATGAATGATTGTATTGAATGAGTTGTCTTGAATCGATTGTCCTATATGACCTGTGATATTTTGTTCTGTGAATTGAGTTGTGTATTTATTCATTTATTGATGATGCATCTGTATATTATCTGTAAATCTGTGTATGAGCGATAAGCGTTATAGTTTATATCGCTTATCAACTATATTCTGTGTTTTGATCTGTGATGACTGAATGATGTTGCACTATTGTGTTAAACCCTGGACTACATCATACACACACAATTATGGATTTCACGAGGAAATCAGTTAAGTCGCAGATTTTTGAAATAGTTTTGAATTTAAATTTTTACATTCAAATGTTTTGGAAATGGAATCGGAATAAATGTGAACTTTTTTTAAAATGGAATTTCAAGTTAAAACTTATTTTAATTTACTTGATTTAGTTTGGAATTTAAGTAATATGATTTACCTTTGAATTCAAAATTTGAAATTGAATTCTGTAATTCGAATTAGAGATTAAAGATGTTATAACAGTTATATATGAGTTAAACCATTTTAAATATATTGATTTTGAGAATTAGAATTTAAATTCAAGGGTTTTAACTCGAGCAAATATAATTGGAATTTTCTGAAACGAAAACTGTTTGTTTTCAATTAATAAAAGCTTTCACATAAGAAATGAACTTCAAATTTGAGTTAAAATGATCTCTAATTTGAAATGAAGATAATTTCCAAGTTATGAAAACGATTTGAAAGCTATAAGTTAAATCTTTAATTTAAAGATTTAATGGGTTGATCCTATAGAAATGAAATTGTTTTGGAAATCTATGAATTGATCTTTGTGAGATAAATCTTTTTGTTTAAAGATTTGAAATGGTAATTTGTTTAACCATTTAAAGAAAATTTTGGGTTTTAAGTTGTGACTTAATTGAAATCCCAATATCCATATGTTTTTGAACTATTTCGCTCACTATTCGGTTTAGCCGGGAGAGGACCTTTGTGTCATTTATCCCATTCCGAATATGTGATTCGACGTTATGGATAGCATTTGAAGACCGGTGATGAAGACCGGATATTCACAAGAACGAAAGGATAACTCGTCGATTATCTCTGCACTGAGTCGCTCCGGTATAGAGATTTCCTAAGTGATGGGAAGTCCGATCGGGATTGTGAATACCCGGATTTGCAAGGGCTTCGTAAGAAGTGCCTTCGGTTCTGTTCGAACCCGGAACAGACTTGTATGGATTGTGTGTCTGACATTACGTTTTGAGATATAAAGTAGATTTCTTTCAAATACATTTCTGTTGGTGACGGAGAATTTATTCTTTTAGCTTAACACCCTTCTCTGAGACGTACGAGCTCAGAGGTTATGTAGTTGAAGGTTATCAGCGATATATTCCCAATTTGGTAATGTGACATGCTAAGTGTTGCTGTGAAATGATCATTGTTTGATCATTTGTGATATGATCATTTGTTTGATCATTTATCTTGATGATCATTGCTTTGATCATTTGTTGACCCAAAGCAGCTTTTGTATAAAGCGTGGCTTTGTGGACGAGACTTCATCGAGCCTCACACCCCGGAATGGTCAAAACAGGAAAGATGCAGCAAGGTTATTAGGGGGTAGCGCCCCGTTAGGGTATGTACATCTCCTTCTGGATAGAAGTGGTATCATGGTATTGAGCCCAGATACTTACTTATGTGGACATCACAAACTTATATATATCTTGTTTTGTGATTTGATGTTGGGGCCCCGGTTAAAGGTTGTTACAACCGGGAGGTGGCATACTCGTGTCAGTAGTTACCCAGTTAGGGGTAACCCGGCCTTGTGTTGGCAGAGATCCGGTTAGGTTCTCGGGGACGTCCTTCCAGAGGCGTTCTCATGTGGCAATGGGAAGTTCCTTGGCCTGACCATTTGTTGGAAATCCAAAGAAACAATACGATCCTTGTACGGTTTTAGTTGTATAACCTGCTATGGAATGTGGCGGTAACCTGCTATTGAACATAGTAGCTATAGTAGGCATACGATAATTGTCGTATGTTGGCTAAGATTTATATTCTACTTTCGAAAATGTTTTCTGCACCGTGCACTTATAATAATAATATCAAAGAAATTTTCTGCGTATTAAGCATGTTTGACTATCATAAGAAGAAATCTCCTCCAATTCTGCGTTTGCATTGTGTGTGTGGCGGGAGGTCTTATGGTAGTTTCATTTTCAAAAAGCATTGCGAATTTACTTTAAAATTCTTGTTGATTATTTTAAAAGATAAACTGTTTTTGTTGCTCACACCAGTCCCATGACTGATCCGGAGTTTATTGTTCATTTCCTAAACTCTGGGTGCTCATTATTTTCTACACGAGCAGTCTAGAGTTGGGGTTTTCAAATAGTTAGATATAGTGGATTATCTGGAGTTAGTTCAGTCCTTGGTTCACACCAGTCTTGCTTATCTTTGTACATTGTTATGGGGAGTCCGAGCTATTGCTAGATTGGTTCTTAGAGATGGAGTTCAGATTTGGAGTTCTTCGTTGAAGACTATCTTGGAGATTATCCGCTGCTAGTGTTATCTATTTTCTTTCCGCTGTTATTTTCTTGTATCTCTGATGTATATTGATATTCGTTGTATCACTCTGTTGTATCAGTGTTGTATATCAATATATTATTCTTTTTATTCCGCTATGTTATTTACTTAATGTTGTTATAAGCTCCGGCGAATCGGATTTGAACGGTCGAATCTACGGCATTCGAATATGATTTGAAGTATGGATGTCGATTTTTGAGCGGGCAAAACCCGTTATCGTCACATGTGGTATCAGAGCTAAGGTGAAACTTTAGCCCAGGAGTATAACACATTAAGTAGCTCATTAGAGATAGGGTGAAGTATCCCTAGAATTAGTATATCCCGAAGATATCCGTCCGTGTGCCTCAGTAAATTCTCTTATTATCCACCGATAGTAAGTATGAGTGCAAGAAGAGAACGAGATAGGGGACAAGGAAATACCACTACAAATGGTCAATGCCCTATGACAACAGTGGAAACAATCTTTTCTCTATCAATCTCTCTTGTTCAGCGTCTCTTTCCAATTCTTTGATAGTTCCTGGTAGATCCAGGAAGGAAATTCGAGATATTAATATGGGACATAAACTCCAATTTGGCCAAAATTGTTTGTTTGGATGAATTGGTTGCTTTGGTTGATATGGTTGATAGATATACTTTAGTTTTAAACTGAAAAAAATATATTGAAATTGTTTCTCTATCTTCCATCTATCTTCGTTATCTCTCTCTAGCGAATTTCGAGGACGAAATTCTTTTTAAGGGGGGAAGTCTATAACGATCCCGAATTTTAAATTATTTTAAATTGATAATTAAATTAAATATTGATTTAAAATGGTGAGATTTATTGATAAATTGATTAAAAAAATTCAAAAAAATTGAAATATGAAGAAATTTAATGTTTTTTTTAGTTAATAACCTTTGAATGGAACTAAAATCAAAGTTTGTAATCACATAGTAGTAAAATGTTAATAACTAAAACAAATTTTCTTTCATTTAGTAAAGTGACCACATAAGTGCATGTGAATTATAAACAAGAAACAAAGTAAAACAAGACAAAGGTCATTTACATAAGTACAAAGAAAAATTAACCAAAGCACTGCAGCCACCAAGTATACAATATGCAGGTGTGAAACAAACAAAACATATATATGAAGATAATTGAAAAAGGGGACATAGGCAATTAATGCAAGATGTCCTTAGCCATAATATATTATCTATCAGCCGAGACAAAGTGAGTGGTAAGGCAAAACACAGTGTAAAATATAACATGAAAGCATAAGGACCAAAGCAATAAATGCATTAGCCACCACTGTCTCAAATCTTTGATAGCCGAACAAAAAAAATAAAAATAAAAAATGTGAGCATGGTACAAGGCAATTAATGAAAATATACTTCAGCCCCCAATCGAAAGTATGCATGTCCACATTTTTATAAAAAAAAGTATAAACCATTGTACAAAGAAAATCTCTGGAAAAAAGAAAAATAATACATCCTGTACTTGCAAAGAACTTCAAGCTGCATGCTTCCTTTTATACATATCTCCCCTCACCATTTCGTTCACCTGAAAAACTAAGAAAGGCAAAACCAGAAAAAAATGAGTAAACTTTCTTTCTACAAAATTTAAACAACATCATTTTTGTTCAATCTGGAAATGGTTACTGCAAGCAAATCTAAAACAACAAAAGCCAAAGCAATTTTCAAGCATGCATAATCAAATCTACAATCTGATATCTGAAGCATTTCAAATGCAAAGAAAAATTTCCAGGCCTCTGTTTCAAAACCCATCAGTGAGTAAATTCTTTTTTATAACTTAAGTATTGATATGGTAGCATGTTATTCTCGGTGGTAAATATGCAATGTATAAGTGGAATTCTGCTGTGAGTACATGAGTAGATATATGTGTGTATGTTGCCTCTGTATTTCACTGTCTTTAGCTCCAGGTTCAAGAATTTTTCAAACCCATTTTGACATGGTTTAATCCATGTTATTAATTAAATTATAAACAAATATCTTTGTTATAACATAGTTTTAAGCTTAAAAATTTGTTTAAAGAAATTTGTATTGCTTCTGGAGATGTAAGCCACAGTGAATCTTAAAATTTAGTTAAAAAATAATAATTTGTCACGATCTATAAATTCAGGTTATGAATCAAATACAAATACCAAAATATGAGTTTTAAAATGAATATGATGATTTATAGTTACATGTTTAAGGTATGGTTTAAAGAATGAACAGAAATGCTTTTTTGTAAATCTATGGAGATTCAGCCAATCGAAAATGTTGAAACTTGTGGTATAGCTTGCTTGACATTCATAGACAATAGGAAAAATGCAAAAGATTTTTTCAAATGCAGGGGTTTTGGGTTTGAATCGAATTTAGGGTTTAATGTGGATTTTGGGTTCGGCCTGATTCGTGCCCGCGTGGAGTCAGGGAGGGATCGAGTTTGATGGGATTCTGGGGATAGGTTCGTGGGGGATCGGAGATGGTGTGATCGAAGTGGCGAAAGTCCTGGTGGTCGGAGGCGTCAGGGAGAAAATGTTTTCTGGCCATGGTGGTTTTTAAGTACGGTTGAGAAGGCTCGAATTCGCATTGTTGGGTTTTCGTGCGATCTGGGTTCGCCTTCATGTTCACGAAGGTTCGTGTGGTTGTTGGGGACGGTCGCGATCATCGCCAGAGGCCGGGGCCGTTGGTGCAAGTGCACCGCGTGCACGTCGTGTTGGGCATCAGTAAGCTACTGATTGAAGGCTCAGTTCAAACTCGAGAAGATTTCGCGTTTTGGGTTTGGGGTGAAACTTGCGTACGCAAGTATATCTGGGCTATTATAGTTCAGGTATTTTTTTTAAAAAAAAGGGAGAAAGGGAAGAAGATAGAATCAGGTAGAAGAAGTTGCGTGAAGACCAGGGGAGAGTCTCGGGGTAATACGTGAAATACTCGAGGAACCACTCGAGTTTTATAGGGGAAGGCCCTGGTTTCCTTTAACTGCAGTAGCGTATTTTAATAATTAAGCTAAATGAATGATTTCCATCAGGGTTAAGTACTGTAAAACTTAATATGTGGTTAATCGTTTAAGTTAAAACTTAATTCAGGTTTTTAATTACCTTAGTAAATGTTTAACCACGTTTTTAACACTTAGTTAATATGTTAATAAATTTAAGATAAGTGTAAAGTTAATTAACACTCGAGAGGTGGTTTTTGAGTTGGTTCAGGGACTTCTCGCGTGAGCATCTCCAGTTGTGATTGTTTTGAACTTAAAACTTACTCCAGAAAGAAATATGTATGAAAAAAAAGGGACTTGGGTTTGGTTAGTTAATTTACCAGGTTTTAGAAACCTGATTTATTTCAGATTTAAGTTTAATTTAAAACTTGAAACAAGATTTAAAGCAAAGTTTAAAGAATAAATTCAAGTTAAGGTTTGAAACTTAGTTTAAAAATTTAAATTTTAAATTGTTTTAAATAAAAGAGTTTAAGCAATTAAAGTATGTTTTAAAGAATTTGAATTTAAAATGGAATTTGAAAATTATAAAGAAATGAATTCTAACAAAGATTTAATCCAAGTTTAAATCTGGAATTCAATCTAAATTTGAATCTTAGTTTTGTAATAAAAGAAGTTTTTTTGAAATTTAAATTGTTCTAAATAACATGAATGATTAAGTGTATTTTTAAATTAATTTGAACTTAAGATTTAAAGTATAATGATAGAAATACACTTAAATATTAATGAAGTCATTAATAAAGAAATTTGTTATCTTAGAGATAATTAAGGTAATAAAATGACTAAATTAATATGGTAATTAAAGAATGATTTATTTAATTTATAAATAAATAATTTAGATTAATTTATAATTAGAAATGATTAATAATGAATTAATCTAAAATAATTTCTTAAGAAAGTGATTAATAACTAAGGATTTTTAAGTAATTGATTTAAAGTGATTGATGTTAATGATTTATTGGATTAAATAAATTAGATGATCAATTATAAATGATTTAAATGTAATTACTTAATGAAAATAATTTAACCAGAATTGGATAATAAATTCATAAGCAATAAATTTAATTGGAGATAAATTGAATTACATAGGATTTAACAATCAATAAATCCTGTTTATAAATGATTATTAAATGCTTGACCTTACTTATGAATGATTGTATTGAATGAGTTGTCTTGAATCGATTGTCCTATATGACCTGTGATATTTTGTTCTGTGAATTGAGTTGTGTATTTATTCATTTATTGATGATGCATCTGTATATTATCTATAAACCTGTGTATGAGCGATAAGCGTTATAGTTTATATCGCTTATCAACTATATTCTGTGTTTTGATCTGTGATGATTGAATGATGTTGCACTATTGTGTTAAACCCCTGGACTACACCATACACACACAATTATGGATTTCACGAGGAAATCAGTTAAGTCGCAGATTTTTGAAATAGTTTTGAATTTGAATTTTTACATTCAAATGTTTTGGAAATGGAATCGGAATAAATGTGAAATTTTTTTAAAATGGAATTTCAAGTTAAAACTTATTTTAATTTACTTGATTTAGTTTGGAATTTAAGTAATATGATTTACCTTTGAATTCAAAATTTGAAATTGAATTCTATAATTTGAAATTAGAGATTAAAGATGTTATACCAGTTATATATGAGTTAAACCATTTTAAATATATTGATTTTGAGAATAAGAATTTAAATTCAAGGGCTTTAACTCGAGCAAATATAATTGGATTTTTCTGAAACGAAAACTTTTTGTTTTCAATTAATAAAAGCTTTCACATAAGAAATGAACTTCAAATTTGAGTTAAAATGATCTATAATTTGAAATGAAGATAATTTCCAAGTTATGAAAACGATTTGAAAGCTATAAGTTAAATCTTTAATTTAAAGATTTAATGGGTTGATCATATAGAAATGAAATTGTTTTGGAAATCTATGAATTGATCTTTGTGAGATAAATCTTTTTGTTTAAAGATTTGAAATGGTAATTTGTTTAACCATTTAAAGAAAATTTTAGGTATTAAGTTGTGACTTAATTGAAATCCCAATATCCATATGTTTTTGAACTATTTCGCTCACTATTCGGTTTAGCCGGGAGAGGACCTTTGTGTCATTTATCCCATTCCGAATATGTGATTCAACGTTATGGATAGCATTTGAAGACCGGTGATGAAGACCGGATATTCACAAGAACGAAAGGATAACTCGCCGATTATCTCTGCACTGAGTCGCGCCGGTATAGAGATTTCCTAAGTGATGGGAAGTCCGATCGGGATTGTGAATACCCGGATTTGCAAGGGCTTCGTAAGAAGTGCCTTCGGTTCTGTTCGAACCCGGAACAGACTTGTATGGATTGTGTGTCTGACATTACATTTCGAGATATAAAGCAGATTTCTTTCAAATACATTTCTGTTGGTGGCGGAGAATTTATTCTTTTAGCTTAACACCCTTCTCTGAGACGTACGAGCTCAGAGGTTATGTAATTGAAGGTTATCAGCGATATATTCCCAATTTGGTAATGTGACATGCTAAGTGTTGCTGTGAAATGATCATTGTTTGATCATTTGTGATATGATCATTTGTTTGATCATTTATCTTGATGATTATTGCTTTGATCATTTGTTGACCCAAAGCAGCTTTTGTATAAAGCGTGGCTTTGTGGACGAGACTTCATCGAGCCTCACACCCCGGAATGGTCAAAACAGGAAAGATGCAGCAAGGTTATTAGGGGGTAGCGCCCCTTTAGGGTATGTACATCTCCTTCTGGATAGAAGTGGTATCATGGTATTGATCCCAGATACTTACTTATGTGGACATCACAAACTTATATATATCTTGTTTTGTGATTTGATGTTGGGGCCCCGGTTAAAGGTTGTTACAACCGGGAGGTGGCATACTCGTGTCAGTAGTTACCCAGTTAGGGGTAACCCGGCCTTGTGTTGGCAGAGATCCGGTTAGGTTCTCGGGGACGTCCTTCCAGAGGCGTTCTCATGTGGCAATGGGAAGTTCCTTGGCCTGACCATTTGTTGGAAATCCAAAGAAACAATACGATCCTTGTACGGTTTTAGTTGTATAACCTGCTATGGAATGTGGCGGTAACCTGCTATTGAACATAGTAGCTATAGTAGGCATACGATAATGGTCGTATGTTGGCTAAGATTTATATTCTACTTTCGAAAATGTTTTCTGCACCGTGCACTTATAATAATAATATCAAAGAAATTTTCTGCGTATTAAGCATGTTTGACTATCATAAGAAGAAATCTCCTCCAATTCTGCGTTTGCATTGTGTGTGGCGGGAGGTCTTATGGTAGTTTCATTTTCAAAAAGCATTGCGAATTTACTTTAAAATTCTTGTTGATTGTTTTAAAAGATAAACTGTTTTTGTTGCTCACACCAGTCCCATGACTGATCCAGAGTTTATTGTTCCTTTCCTAAACTCTGGGTGCTCATTATTTTCTACACGAGCAGTCTAGAGTTGGGTTTTTCAAATAGTTAGATATAGTGCATTATCTTTGTGCATTGTTATGGGGATATCACTCTGTTGTATCAGTGTTGTATATCAATGTATTATTCTTTTTATTCCGCTGTGTTATTTACTTAATGTTGTTATAAGCTCCGGCGAATCGGATTTGAACGGTCGAATCTCCGACATTCGAATACGATTTGAAGTATGGATGTCGATTTTCGAGCGGGCAAAACCCGTTATCGTCACATGATCTATGGTATAAGCAGGGTTGCATTCTCAGCAGAATATTACCTCAAAATGAGATACTGCAATCTGGTATTGGAGTCAATGCTCATGTTAACACCTTCATTCACAATGGTAACTTCATCTTACCCAACAACTTGAACCAAAACATCACTTTTTTATGGAATTCCATGCATACTATGATTATTGATCCTCCTGGAAATAATGTCATAACCAAAGGTCAATCTGGGTCTGAATTCAGTTCGAAATTGGTCTACAGTTACCTATTATTCGCTCAATTTAATGCTGGTTGCAAATTGCACTCAATTGTATGGAGAAAGGAAAGCACTGACAAAGATAATCTCATGTTATGGAAAGTTATCGATAATGCTCTATTTACTAGAGTTAAATTAGTTAGCAGAGGTTTGAGACTGAGTGTCAGATGCAATTTCTATAGGGATCTTGATGCAACGCGGCAAGGCATGAGAAGGAAGGAGTCAACAAGACGTACCTTAATTCGCAAATGACCATCGCCATTGCTCTACGACCTAGACCATCGTACATCTTCACGCGACCTATCCTCATCTACACGCGACCTATTCCCATCTTCATGCGAGCTAACTCCACGACCTAACCCTTCTCCACGACCCAACCCCACATGCGACCTAACCCTATCCCCATCTTCACGACCTAACCCCATCTTCACGCGACCTAAATTCCATCCCCATCCCCATCTCCATGACCTAAACCCACACGACCTAACCCCATCACCTGATAGTTAGTCGCGAAGCCATAAGTCGCGCTCAATTTCCAGCTTAGGTCGTGAATGCATAAATTCCTACATCGCGAAGTAGGCTTATGTCACCGCCAAAGTGGTCTAGAACGCGGCCGTGCTTGAGTCGCTCAAGTTTAGGTCGTTACTGCTTTTTTTAAGTCGTTTGTTGTAATTTCTACTGTTAAGTCGAACATGTTAAGTCATGAATCATGTTATGTTGAGCCGTTGTTATGTTGTAAAATTTCTATAAATAGAGGTGTGAAGTCGTTGTAAAGGGTTGTTGAATTTTGAATAAATTTTGTTTGTGAGCTTTGTGCCTCCAATAAATTGGTAGTTGAGTGTAATCTCCTATCTCCACTTTCGGATATTCGAGTGCGCTCGGATCAATGATTGTTGAAGCCAATTCACGGAATCAAGTGCGCTTGATCAACGTTCGAAGAATTGAAGATCTTCTCTCACGGTATCGTGCGCGATCATCGTGTCGAAGATTGCTAAAGTCCGGTATCTTCGTGATCAACAGATTTGGGCCTTTCGGTATTCTTAAATTCATCGATTTATCATCGATTCACCGATTATTTCCGCTAATCGTGTGAGATCCTGAACGGATTCGATTTATATCATCGAATTCGCTTCTCACGCTGCATCAGTTTGGTATCAGAGCCAGGTCGCAAGGAGTTTGCGTCATTTGAAGTTTGTATCATTTGGAGAATTGGGTTTCGAGAATTTGTAGTTTGAAGATCGAATTTGTAATTGTTGAGAAGTTTGGTGTTCATCGTGTTCATCGTGAAGTTGCGACAAGTTTGGAGCTTCCGATCCATATCATTTTGGATCAAAGTCCGAAAAGTGTTTGAAGTTTGAGTCGAGAATCACTTTGAAGTGTTCAAGGCCGAGAGCCAAGTGTTAGAGAAGCCGCGGCTTGTTTGTTCAAGTTTGAGTTGAAGTTTTTGAAGATTGTTTGATTTGTTGAAGTTCAATCATGCCACCGAGACGAGCTCAACGTCATCGTAATATTAATGCTTTGTATGGAAGAGAAGAGGCCGATAAAATGGAGCAACGAATCAACGAGAGTTTCACTGAGAATGAATGAAGGGATTGGTCGATTAGAGAGAATGATGCTTGAAATGATTCAAAGTAGAAGAAGGGCTTCACCTGAATCGAGTCATGGGGGAAATAGAGTTTCACCACATTCAGATCGGGAGAGAAGAGAAGATCATGATCGTAGAAATATTGACGATCATGATAGAAATGTTGATGAACGAAATCGGGGAGATGTGGATTATCGTGTTCGGAGGAATGTAGATCGAAGAAATGTTGATGGTAGAAATGGTGGTAGATATATTGGTGGTCATGAACAAGATCGATATGCATCAAATTTTGATGAGGAGTTTGATGGTAGTAGTGTTCATAGTCGAAATCGAAGCCAAGGAAGAAATCATTCAGAGTATAATCACAAATGGAAGTCCGGAATGAAAATTGAAATTCCATAGTTTAAGGGTGGTATGCAGGCTGAAGAATTTCTAGATTGGTTATCTAATGTTGAAGAGATCTTTGATTTCAAGGAGGTTCCGGAAGATCGTAGAGTGAAGTTGATTGCTACTCGTTTAAGAGGGAGAGCCATGGCGTGGTGGCAGCAGACAAAACTTACACGAGAACGGATGGGAAAGTCGAAGATTGTTTCATGGGGGAAGATGAAGAAATTAATGAAAACTACTTTCTTACCTTACAATTATCAATCTCTTATGTATCAACGCTTACAAAATCTAAGGCAGGGGACAAAGACTGCCAATGATTATGCTGATGAGTTTTATCAACTGATTGCTCGAAATGACATCATGGAGACGGAAGAAAAGTTGACCGCTAGGTTTGTTGGAGGATTGAGAATGCAAATTCAAGATATGGTAAATATGTTTGATCCGAGATCTGTTGCAGAAGCACATCAGAAGGCGTTAGCTTGGGAGAAGCAAGGCAGAAGAGGAGGTGGTGTGTTTACAAATTCCAATAATCAAGTGAAGGGAACTAGTGGCAATACCACTGTTTCAAAAGCTGTTACTAAACCGGTTGGTAGTGAAGTTGCTAAGACCAAGGTCAACAATAGTATCAAGTGCTTTAATTGTCAAGAACTTGGTAACAAGAGCAATGAATGTCTAAAGCCAAAAAAGCGGGCGATGATTGCTGAGATTGAAGATGAGGATGCAAAAGCTGAATGTTCCAATTCACCATATGTTGAGGAGGAAGAAGAATTGTCGAGAGATGAGGGTTGTAATTTGATGATGAGGAGGTCGTGTTTGACACCAAAGCAGGAGGATGATTCAAGTTGGTTGAGGAGTAATATTTTTCAATCGACGTGCACTATTTTGGGGAAGGTTTGCAAGTTTGTTATAGATGCGGGCAGTTGTGATAATATGATTTCTACAGAAGCTATGAGAAAGTTAAAATTGAAAACAGAGAAGCATCCAAAACCTTACAAGTTAGCTTGGTTGAGGAAGGGTGGTGAAGTGAAGGTTTGTCTAAGAGCTTGTGAAACTTTTTCGATTGGGAAGAAATATAAAGATGAAATTTGGTGTGATGTTGTGGACATGGATGTATGTTATCTATTGTTGGGGAGACCGTGGCAGTATGATAGAGCTGTGCAACATGACGGTCGCACCAATAGCTACAGTTTCATGTTTGAAGGCACAAAAATCACGTTAGTTCCTAAGAAGCGACAACAAGAAGGAAACAAGTTGGAGGAGATTGAAGAATTAAAGACTCCGTCAACTTTCAAGGAGTTTGTTAAAGAGGTGGAGGAGGAACCTGAAGTGTTTTTGTTGATTAGATGTGAGAGTAGTGAAGTGCTGGAAGTTCCTGAAAAGTAAAGCCAGTGCTGGAAGAATTTGAAGATGTATTCCCTGAAGAGCTGCCAAAAGAATTGCCACCGTTGAGAGACATACAACATCAAATTGATCTAGTCCCAGGTGTTGTTTTACCGCATATGCCACATTATCGTATGAGTCCGAAAGAACATGAGGAGTTGAGAAGGGAAGTGGAAGAGTTGATTGAGCAAGGGCGTGTTCAGGAGAGTCTCAGTCCATGTGCAGTACTAGCATTGTTGGTGCCGAAGAAGGATGGAACGTGGAGGATGTGTACCGATAGTCGGGCATTGAATAAGATTACTGTCCGATACAGGTTTCCTATGCCTAGATTGGATGAGTTGCTAGACCAGTTGAATGGAGCTACTATGTTTTCCAAAATTGATCTGAAGAGCGGTTATCATCAAATTCGAATTAGACCAGATGATGAATGGAAAACAACGTTCAAGACATGGGAGGGGTTGTATGAATGGCTGGTTATGCCGTTTGGTCTTTCGAATGCACCTAGTATGTTTATGCGAGTGATGAATCAAATCTTTAGACCATTTATTGGGAAGTTCGTGGTGGTGTATTTTGATGATATACTGATATACAGTGGAAGCCTAGAAGAACACTTGCATCATCTGAGAAAAGTATTGATAATACTGCGACATGAACAATTTTATGCTGCAACAAAGAAATGCGTGTTCATAACGTATGTTTTATTTTTGGGATATGTTGTATCAGAAGGAGGAATACAGGTGGACCAAAGTAAAGTTGTGGCTATCAGAGATTGGCCACAGCCCAAGACTATAACAGAAGTTCGAAGTTTTCATAGGTTGGCTTCATTTTATCGAAGGTTTATTCCATACTTTAGTAGTGTGATGGCGCCTGTTACGGATTGTATGAAGGGCAAGCAGTTTTCATGGTCAGAGGAAGCAGGGGTTGCTTTTGAACGAATCAAGGAACTCTTGACGTCGACACCAATTTTAGTATTACCAAATTTTCAGTTATTGTTTGAGTTACACACTGACCCTTCAAAGGTTGGAATTGGTGGAATATTGAGTCAGAATGGAAGACCAGTTGCTTATTTAAGTGAGAAATTGTCTGGAGCAAAGTTGAGATATAGTACATATGATGTAGGGTTTTACGCGATTGTTCAAGCTGTGAAGCATTGGAGACATTATCTGTTTCAGAAGCAGTTTGTGCTATATACTGATGATGAGGCGTTGAAACATCTACAAGGGCAAGACAAGATTCAGCAAGGCATGCATCATGGATTGCGTATCTACAACAGTTTACTTTTGTTGTGAAACACAAATCAGGGGTGACGAATCATGTAGCAGATGCATTAAGCAGGAGGAATCATTTGTTGACGACAATGAAGGTTGAAGTGACAGGATTTGAACTATTTCCAGAGTTGTTTGAAGAAGATCCTTACTTTGCCAAGGTTGTAGATGAAGTAGAGAAGGGAAAGACGGATGAATACGTGTTAGTGGATGGTTTTCTATTTAAAGGAACTCGATTGTGTGTACCAGATTGCAGTTTACGAATGAAAATTGTGAAGGAATTACACGAGGAAGGCCATGTGGGTAGAGATCGTACATTGCAATTGATTTCCCAATCTTATTTTTGGCCGTCAATGAGAAAAGAAGTTGAGAGATTTGTGGAGAGATGCCATATCTGTCAAGTTTCGAAGGGAACAACTACGAATGCGGGATTATATATGCCATTACTTGTGCCTACCAGACAATGGGTTGATATTAGCATGGATTTCGTTTCGGGTTTGCCTAGAACTCAAAGGGGGAATGATTCTATATATGTTGTGGTGGATCGTTTCTCGAAGATGGTACATTTTATTGCTTGTAAGAAGACGGCAGATGCAATACATGTGGCACAGTTGTTCTTTAGAGAAATTTATAGACTTCATGGTTTACCTGAATCTATTGTTTCATATAGAGATACTCGTTTCCTGAGCCATTTTTGGTTGAGTTTGTGGAGATGGTCGGAACGAAGCTGAATTTTAGTAGCGCTTACCATCCGCAAACTGATGGGCAAACGGAGGTGGTTAACCGATCGTTGGGAAATTTACTGAGATGTCTTGTGAAAGACAATTTGAAGAGTTGGGATGTGAAGATATGTCAGGCGGAGTTTGCTCATAATCATGCTATCAACCGTAGTACGGGTTTCAGTCCATTCAAATTGTATATTCAAGCTTACCAAAGGGGCCGTTGGATTTGACAATAGTGCCACAATAGAAGGGGACAGTTTAGCGGGCTGCTGATTTTTTTGATGGGTTGAAAGAATGCCATAGAATGGTTCAGAAACGATTGGAGAAGACGAATGAGAAGTATGAACAAATGGTGGATAAGAAACGAAGAAGTGTTGTCTTCAAAGAAGGAGATTTTATGTATGCAGTATTGACCAAGGATCGATTTCCTGCTGGCACTTACAACAAGCTAGCCGCTAGAAAGGTTGGTCCTTTAGAAATCGTAAAAAAGATTAATGAGAATGCTTATCAGTTGAGATTACCAGATCATATCCATACTTCCGACGTTTTCAACGTCAGACACTTGATTCCATGCCACGAGAATAAGCATGTCGAAGAAGAGGAAAGTGCGAATTCGGGGTCGAATTCTTTTCAGCCAAGGGAGGATGATGCAGCGCGGCAAGGCATGAGAAGGAAGGAGTCAAAAAGATGTACCTTATTTCGCAAACGACCATCGCCATTGCTCTGCGACCTAGACCATCGTACATCTTCACGCGACCTATCCCCATCTTCACGCGACCTATCCCCATCTGCACGCGACCTATTTCCATCTTCACGTGACCTAACTCCACGACCTAACCCTTCTCCATGACCTAACCCCACATGCGACCTAACCCTATCCCCATCTTCACGACCTAACCCCATCTTCATGCGACCTAAATTCCATCCCCATCTCCACGACCTAAACCCACACGACCTAACCACATCACCTGATAGTTAGTGGCGAAGCCATAAGTCGTGCTCAATTTCCAGCTTAGGTCATGAATGCATAAATTCCTACATCGTGAAGTAGGCTTATGTCGCTGCCGAAGTGGTCTAGAACGCGGCCGTGCTTGAGTCGGTCAAGTTTAGGTCGTTACTGTTTTTTTTAAGTCGTTTTTGTAATTTCTGCTGTTAAGTCGAACATGTTAAGTCGTGAATCATGTTATGTTGAGTCGTTGTTATGTTGTAAAATTTCTATAAATAGAGGTAAGAAGTCGTTGTAAAGGGTTGTTGAATTTTGAATAAATTTTGTTTGTGAAGCTTTGTGCCTCCATTAAATTGGTAGTTGAGTGTAATCTCCTATCTCCACTTTCGGATATTCGAGTGCGCTCGAATCAACGATTGTTGAAGCCAATTCACGGAATCAAGTGCGCTTGATCAACGTTCGAAGAATTGAAGATCTTCTCTCACGGTACCGTGCGCGATCATCGTGTTGAAGATTGCTAAAGTCTGGTATCTTCGTGATCAACGGATTTGGGCCTTTCGGTATTCTTAAATTCATCGTATCATTGATTCACCGATTATTTCCGCTAATCGTGTGAGATCCTGGACGGATTCGATTTACATCATCGAATTTGCTTCTCACGCTGCGTCAGATCTTCCTGAAACAATAAAGCACTTGTATTTTGACTGCTTTGTGACTTCATGGCTTTAAAACAAAGTGCAAATTGCTACTAGAATCAAACAAGATGGATTGAACAGACTAGATGACTAGGAGAAACTTTTGTATGTGTCAGCTAGGAAAGATGAACTATCTACTAAATATATCTTCATTTTCGAAACTTTTGCTAGACTGATCTGGTTAGAACGCAATACCAGGATATTCAATGAAGTTAAGAGCAAAAATCGTAATCAACTGCTGTGGTGCAGCACGACCTAAGGGTTCATTAGGCTTAAGTCGTTCGAGTACTATGAGTCGTTCACGACTTATAGCCATAGGAGCTAAGGGAGAGCAAGGGATAAGGGCTTGGATCGGCTACGACCTGACAAGCAAGTGGATAGGGAATTCACGACCTAAGATAAGTCGCGTACGACTTAACGACCCATGATAAGTCGCGTACGACTTAACGACCTATGCTAAACCGCTGATCTTTGTGCCGAAGAATGATAAGTCGTTGTAGGATTAAGTCGTTTGTTATTTGTTCTTATGTCGTATGTAATTAGGTCGTATACGACCTGAGTGATGTAAAGTGCTGAGTCGGTGAAGCTTTGAGTCATTGTATTGGGTCATTGTAAACCGTAGGTCGGCATTGTGTTGTAAAGCCGCATGAGTTAAGTCGCTGCCGACTTAAGTTGAGTCGGTAGGTATCGTGATGTCATTAGGTCGGTCATGACCTTATCTAAGTCGTATGTGGTGTATATGAGTACTGGTATGTAGTGTTATGAGGGGTTGTTAAGTCGCTAATAATTGTTGAGTCGTGAGTCGTGTACCATGGGGCATGAGTCGGCAACGACTTAAGGAGCCGGTTGTGAAAAGCTATAAATAGGGGATGTGTGTTGTCATTTGTAACTTGGTTGATTTTTGAATAAAAATTTCTTGTTGATTACTGTGTGCTTTCATCTCAAATTGGTAGTTGAGTGTAATCTCCTATCTCCACTTTCGGTTATTCGAGTGCGCTCGAATCAACGATTGTTGAAGCCGATTCGCGGAATCAAGTGCGCTTGATCAACGCTTGAAGAATTGAAGATCTTCTTTCACGGTATCGTGCGCGATCAACGTGTTAGAGATAGCTAGAATTCGGTATCTTCGGATCAACGAATTTGGGCATTTTGGTATTCATCAATCCACCGATTGCTACTTTCACCGATTGAAGTTTATTTTGATTAATCTGCTGCATAAGTTTGGTATCAGAGCTAGACTTAGCCAATCATAGCTAAGCCGAGACTTGGAGCCAATTTTTGAAGTTGAAGTTTGAAGTTGTTGTTCATCGTGTTCATCTTGAAGTTGCAACGAGTTGAAGATTTTGATCCATTTCATTTTGGATCAAACTCGGAAGAGTGTTTGAGTTTGGTCGCGAGATCTTTGCGCGCCAAATTTTTGAAGTGCGCGAGCCAAGTTAAGTCGTGAAGTGGTATAGCCGAGCTAACTTTGGGTCGAAGCAAGTGTGCGAGCTGGAAGAAGCCGAGCCGAGTTAGTGTTTAACCGAGCTAAGGAGTTGTGCGAGCTAGTGTGAGGCCGTGCATTGTTTGGCTTGTGATGGAGAGTTTTGAAGTACATTTTTGTTGAAGTAGATCTATTGCCGAGTCAAGGTTGAGCCGTGAATTGTTTGACTTGTATTGCTAGTTTTGAAGTATTTGTTGAAGTATTTGAGAAGTGTTTGAGTTTTGAGAAGTTTTCAGTCATGCCACCAAGGAGAGCTAATCGACATCAAAACGTTGAAGCGTTGTATAGAAGAGAGGAAGCCGAGCTTATGGAGCAACGTATTAATGAGAAATTTGATGAAGGCATTGGAAAGTTAGAGAAGTTGATGAATGATTTGAATCAAACTCAAAGGAGGAGATCACCAAACTCGAACCATGGAGGAAACCGAGTTTCGCCATCGGTTACGGAAGCGAGGAGGGTATCACCGCATTCTTTTGGAGATAGAAGAGAAACATCAATTTCATCACGAAGAGATCATCATGACTATGGACATGAAGAGAAAAGAAGTCAACGTGAATTTGAAAATTAGGCGTATAGAGATGAAGAGAGACATAGTCGAAGAAGCATGCATGAACGAAGGGATGATAATGATCGAGATCGATATAGACGTACATTTGATTTTAATGAAGAGGGTGATAGAGCAAGTATTCATTATCGAGATCGAGACCCAGTTCGAAATTCTTATCGGGATGTTGAAGATGATCGTCGATGGGAGTCGGGTATGAAGATGGAAATTCCAGAGTTCAAGGGTGGAATGGTAGCTGAAGAATTTCTTGATTGGGTGTCAAATGTTAAAGAGATCTTTGATTTCAAGGAGGTTCCTGAGCATAGAAGAGTGAAGTTGGTTGCTACTAGGTTGAGGGGGAGAGCATTGGCGTGGTGGCAGCAAACTAAACTTACAAGGAAGAGAATGGGAAAGTCAAAGATTGAAACTTGGGACAAGATGAAGAAGTTGATGAGAGCTACTTTCTTACCTTACAACTATCAATCACTTATGTACCAGAGGTTGCAGAATCTGAGGCAAGGGACGAAGTCTGTTAGTGATTATGCTGATGAATTTTACCAACTCATTGCCAGGAATGATATTATGGAAACGAAAGAACAGCTAACTGCTAGGTTTGTTGGAGGAATGAGAATGCAGATCCAGGATATGGTTAATATGTTTGATCCTAGATCAGTAGCAGAGGCACATCAGAAAACGTTGGCTTGGGAGAAGTAGGGAAGGCGTGGAGGTGGTGTGTTTACTAATTCCAATAATCAAGCGAACGGTGTTAGTGGAAGTTCTAATGTTCCTAAACCTGTTACAAAACCAGTAGTGAAGGAGGCTGAGAAGGCGAAGGTTGGCAATGGTTTCAAATGTTATAATTGTCAGGAGTTGGGTCACAAAAGCAATGAATGTCCGAAGCCGAAGAAGAGAGCAATGGTTGCTGAGATTGAGGATGATGGTGAGGAAGCAGAATGTTCAAATGCACCTTATGTTGAGTAGGAAGAAGAATTGTCTGGAGATGAAGGTTGTAATTTGATGATGAGGAGATCTTGTCTTACACCAAAGCAAGAGGAAGATTCTAGTTGGTTGAGAAGCAATATTTTTCAGTCGACATGCACTATTCTAGGGAAAGTTTGCAAGTTCGTTATTGATGCTGGAAGCTGTGATAATATTATCTCTACAGAAGCAGTAAGGAAGCTGAACTTGAAGACTGAGAAGCATCCTAAACCGTACAAGCTAGCATGGTTAAGGAAGGGTGGTGAAGTGAAGGTGTGTCGAAGAGCTTGTGTGAATTTTTCCATTGGGAAGAAGTACAAAGACGAAATTTGGTGTGACGTGGTAGACATGGATGTGTGTCATTTGTTGCTGGGAAGACCATGGCAGTTTGATAGAGCAGTGCAACATGATGGTCGTGCTAATAGCTATAGTTTCATGTTCGAAGGTACTAAGATTACTTTACTTCCTAAGAAGCAGCAACAGAAGGAAAGCAAGCTAGAAGAGATCGAAGAACTGAAAACTTTGCTATCTTTGAAGGAGTTTGTTAAGGAAGTTGAAGATGAGCCTAAAGTCTATTTGTTGATTGGACGAGAGAGTCATGAAGAGGTTGAGATTCCAGAAGAAGCAAAGCCAGTTTTGAAAGAATTTGAAGATGTATTTTCAAAGGAGTTGCCCAAGGAGTTACCGCCACTGAGAGACATTCAACATCAAATCGATCTTGTTCCAGGAGTAGTATTACCACATCGACCACATTACCGAATGAGTCCGAAGGAACATGAGGAGTTACGAAGGCAAGTGGAAGAATTGTTAGAGCAGTGACGTGTTCAGGAAAGCTTGAGTCCTTGTGCAGTACCAGCATTGTTGGTGCCGAAGAAGGATGGAACATGGAGAATGTGTACCGATAGTAGAGCTTTGAACAAGATTACTGTTCGCTGCAGATTTCCTATGCCAAGGTTGGATGACTTGCTAGATCAGTTGAGTGGGGCTACTATCTTTTCGAAGATTGATTTGAAGAGTGGTTATCATCAGATTCAAATTAGACCGGGAGACGAATGGAAGACCGCATTCAAGACGAGGGAAGGTTTATATGAATGGTTGGTTATGCTGTTTGGACTATCAAATGCACCTAGTACATTTATGAGGGTGATGAATCAAATTTTCAGACCATACATTGGAAAGTTTGTTGTAGTTTACTTTGATGATATTCTAATATATAGCGGGAGTACGGAGGAGCATGTAGAGCATTTGAGAAAGGTGTTAATTATTCTTCGTGAGGAACAATTTTATGCAGCTACGAAGAAATGTGTGTTCATGACGAGAAGTGTACTATTTTTGGGATATGTTGTATCTGAGAAGGGAATCCAGGTGGACCAGAGTAAAGTTGAAGCTATTAGAAATTGGCCACAGCCGAGAACTATCACTGAAGTTAGAAGTTTTCATGGATTGGCATCATTCTACCGAAGGTTTATTCCACACTTCAGTAGCGTGATGGCACCGGTTACTGATTGTATGAAAGGGAAGCAGTTTTCTTGGTCGAAGGAAGCGGGGGTTGCCTTTGAACGAACCAAAGAACTTTTGACGACAGCACCAATTCTTGTATTACCAGATTTTCAGTTGTTGTTTGAGCTACACACTGATGCATCAAAGGTTGGGATTGGAGGAGTGTTGAGTCAGAGTGGGAAGCCAGTTGCTTATTTCAGTGAGAAGCTATCAGGGGGAAAGATGAGATACAGTACCTACGATGTTGAGTTTTATGCTGTTGTGCAAGCTGTTAAACATTGGAGGCATTATCTATTTCAGAAAGAGTTTGTTCTTTACACAGACCATGAAGCTTTGAAGCCTTTTCAGGGGCAGGATAAGATTTCAGCGAGACATGCATCGTGGATTGCATATTTATAGCAATTTACCTTTGTTGTTAAGCACAAATCTGGGGTGACGAATCGTGTGGCTGATGCTTTGAGTAGGAGAAGTCATTTGTTGACAACATTGAAGATTGAAGTAACGGGATTCGAAGTATTGCCAGAATTGTTTGAGGAGGATCCTTACTTTGCAAAGTTTGTTGAGAAAGTTAAGGATGGAGATACTGATGAATTTATGTTGGTTGATGGATTCTTGTTTAAAGGAAACCGGTTATGTATTCCTGAGAGCAGTTTGAGAATGAAGATTATCAAAGAGTTGCACGAAGAAGGCCATGTGGGTAGAGATCGTACTTTGCAGTTAATTTCTCAATCTTATTTTTGGTCATCGATGAGGAAGGAAGTCGAAAGATTTGTTCAAAGATGTCATATCTGTCAGATTTCGAAGGGAACAGCGACAAATGCAGGATTATATATGTCGTTACCAGTACCTAATAAACCATGGGTTGATATCAGCATGGATTTTGTTTTGGGTTTGCCTAGAACTCAACGGGGAAATGATTCTATATTTGTTGTGGTGGATAGATTTTCAAAAATGGCACATTTTATTGCTTGTAAGAAGACGGCGGATGCTGTTCGTGTTGCTCAGTTATTTTTCAAGGAAATCTATCGACTTCATGGATTGCCAGAATCTATTGCGTCGGATAGGGATACTCGTTTTCTGAGTCACTTTTGGTTAAGTTTGTGGAAGATAGTGGGAACGAAGTTGAAATTTAGCAGCGCTTATCATCCGCAAACAGATGGACAAACAGAAGTTGTTAACAGATCGTTGGGAAATTTATTACGATGTCTTGTGAAAGATAATCTGAAGAGTTGAGACATGAAGTTATGCCAGGCAGAATTTGCACATAATCATGCAGTGAATCGTAGTACGGGATTCAGTCCATTTCAGATTGTATATTCAAATCTACCCAGGGGAACATTGGACTTAGCAGTAGTGCCACAACTGAAGGGGACAGTTAGACGAGCTGTTGATTTTGTTGAAGGATTGAAGGAATGTCATAAGATCATTTAGGAACGATTGGAAAAGTCAAATGAAAAATATAAGAAATTTGCAGATTTGAAACGAAGAAATGTTGGATTTAATGAAGGTGATTTGGTGTATGCTGTGTTAACAAAGGATCGTTTTCCAGTGGGCGCTTATAACAAGTTGAAAGCCAGAAAAATTGGTCCTGTCGAAGTTGTGAAACGGATTAACGAAAATGCTTATAAGTTGTAGCTGCCGGAGGATGTACACACTTCTGACGTGTTCAATGTCAAGCATCTTGTGCCATACTATGGAGATGAACAATCTGATGCGGAAGAATTAACAAATTCGAGGACGAATTTTTCTCAACCCGGGGAGGATGGTGCAGCACGACCTAAGGGTTCATTAGGCTTAAGTCGTTCGAGTACTATGAGTCGTTCACGACTTATAGCCATAGGAGCTAAGGGAGAGCAAGGGATAAGGGCTTGGATCGGCTACGACCTGACAAGCAAGTGGATAGGGAATTCACGACCTAAGATAAGTCGCGTACGACTTAACGACCTATGATAAGTCGCGTACGACTTAACGACCTATGATAAGTCGCGTACGACTTAACGACCTATGCTAAACCGCTGATCTTTGTGCCGAAGAATGATAAGTCGTTGTAGGATTAAGTCGTTTGTTATTTGTTTCTTATGTCGTATGTAATTAGGTCGTATACGACCTGAGTGATGTAAAGTGCTGAGTCGGTGAAGCTTTGAGTCATTGTATTGGGTCATTGTAAACCGTAGGTCAGCATTGTGTTGTAAAGCCGCGTGAGTTAAGTCGCTGCCGACTTAAGTTGAGTCGGTAGGTATCGTGATGTCATTAGGTCGGTCACGACCTTATCTAAGTCGTATGTGGTGTATATGAGTACTGGTATGTAGTGTTATGAGGGGTTGTTAAGTCGCTAATAATTGTTGAGTCGTGAGTCGTGTACCATGGGGCATGAGTCGGCAACGACTTAAGGAGCCGGTTGTGAAAAGCTATAAATAGGGGATGTGTGTTGTCATTTGTAACTTGGTTGATTTTTGAATAAAAATTTCTTGTTGATTGCTGTGTGCTTTCATCTCAAATTGGTAGTTGAGTGTAATCTCCTATCTCCACTTTCGGTTATTCGAGTGCGCTCGAATCAACGATTGTTGAAGCCGATTCGCGGAATCAAGTGCGCTTGATCAACGCTTGAAGAATTGAAGATCTTCTTTCACGGTATCGTGCGCGATCAACGTGTTAGAGATAGCTAGAATTCGGTATCTTCGGATCAACGAATTTGGGCATTTTGGCATTCATCAATTCACCGATTGCTACTTTCACCGATTGAAGTTTATTTTGATTAATCCGCTGCGTCATGCTGTGCTTTATTGTAAATGAGGCGAGCAGGGGTATGCAGGAAGCTAATATCCCCTATGATCCTGGGGATGTTGGTAGGAAACCGTGACCGGTTGCCAAATATTCTGTTATGTTCCTTTATTTTCTCCTTTTTCTTCTTGTGCTTTCCTTGTATTGATTTGCCATCCTACTTTCTCTTTTTTGTTGTTTCATTTGTTTCTATATTTTATTTCATTAGCCATGGTGGATCAATAAAATGGTAGGAAACCATTCAACCCATCGACCTTGCTAAAAAAAAGACTAAATAACTAGTGATTACTATAAAATTTCCTATTAAATAATTGTTAATTAATGATTCAGGCTAATATTTAATAATTAAAAATAATAATAATTAATATTTAATAATTATGAAGCAATATTTATCATTTAGTATTTGATATTTAATCATTATAATTAATATTATATTTATTATTTCAAAAGATGAAAATATTTAAATTTTCTAAAATAAAAATAAAAATATTTGAAAATTTAAGAACTAAATTTTGAATATTTTTTAAATTCAAAGTGGTATTTAAAATTAATGGTTAAGGCATTGGCTTACCTTGTTTCCCGCCATAATTTGCTGTTAATTTTCATTTCTGCTTCTGCCCTCCTTTTCTTTAACCTAAATCCAACACACAAAACCAAATCTCTTGTCTAATTACTTCAATGTGGTAAACAAAAACTCGCTACTGTTTAACCTTACCATCATCTAAAATTTTATAGCCCCTGCCTGGAGTGTTGCACTGGTTGCGGTTAGAGTTAAATTTGCTTGGTTGTGGCAGGTTATGGCTGGAGTTCGCTTCACTTGGTTGTGGCTGGAATTCACTTCGCATGGTTGTGGCTGGAGTTCACTGAAAATCGTCATTTCTGTTTGGATTTCACCACCTTTCAAAAGTGCCTGGAGTTCATTGAAGTACTTTCACATGATTAGGACATCAGAGGTCACCCTGTTGTTAGTTCTAAATCAGGTGGTTGGTCCAGTGCCACACTAATCCTCGGTCGGCATAAAGCTACTTTTTTCAATTTTATATCGCTATTGTACTAGTACATATGATTGGAGGTCTGTGAATTTTCATGTTAATATGAAATATAATGTCATCTCATAAGCCAACAAATAGCCTTTTAAGCTTTTCAATGGACAACATAAATCGTAGCACTAGAACATACAAAGAGATTTTGAAATCGTTTACATAATTTTCTGTATGGAGTGGAGCTATGCGAGAGGCTAACAAAGTTGGGTATTGTTGTGAACCTCGTCACGTACTTGATAGATACTATGCATCTATTCCATGTTGTTGCTGCTAGATGTGACCAACTTCTTGGGCACCTCATTCATGTTGTATCTCTTTAGTGGTTTCATTGCAGATACATGTCTTAGCAGATACCTTACTATAGCTTTTTCTATTGCTTTACAACTCCCTGTAAGTTTTTTAACATATTCTCGTTGTCCCCAATAGCAATATATATACATATACATACACACACACACACACATATATATATACATATATATATATATGTATGTATGTATGTATATATATATGTCATACTAAAAAAAGGGTCTTTCACATAAAGAGCATTACCATCTTGACGATATCAATGGTCGCACCGGGACTTCGCCCTCCTCCATACACAGACAAGTGCATACCTGCTTGTTGAGCGCAAATGGGTGTTTTATACTTAGCATTATATTTGATACCCTTAGAACTAGAGGCCTGAAATCAAGTTTGTATGGATTTGGATCTAATCATTTTGATGAAACAGACCCAAAATAAAAGAAGCAAATGACCAAATTCTTTTTCTAGTTCTTCCTTTTCATAAGTATTAGGCACTCTTAGTCGTGACGGTGTTGGTTTATATAAAATATAATGTTGGCAGGAGAAGGGATTATGGGATATGTGTAATTGCTATTTTCATCGACATGGAATTGTTTATTTCGGGTACAAGTCAGTATAGGTTTAAGAAGATGGCTGGTTGTCTGATTACACGAATTGTTATTGTTGTAATTAGGACCTGGAGGTGAGTTGAACTATCGTCGGAGCTTGGAGCTGACTTGAGGGTTACATCAACAGAGATTGAATGTGGCCAGTAACAAACCTATAGTGTTTAGGTATTTTCCTTTGCTCTAGTTGATATTGATATTCCTTCATTAAGTGGTTAATGTTGAAGAGGTAGTAGATTTTGTTGACCTGAATTGATGGTGGTAGAGTTTTGTGTTTGATTTTGAGATGAAAAAAGGGATGAACTTTGAAGCTTGATTTTTTTGATGAGGCACTTTGTTTGAATGGTACTTTAATTGAAACAATACTTCGTTCAAATGGTACTTTTAATTGTGAATGTCATTTTATTTATCTTTTTGGTATATGTGGCTTTGGTAGTTTTATGATAATATTTGTTTCAATAAAAATTATTAAATAATGTTAATTATGTATTATAGTATATAAGCTGTAGTAAACTGTTTTCTTATTTTTGCATTTATTTTGTAACTGTCAAAGTAGTTGCAAATAATCAAATGACCACTGGCATTTACGATTATAATAATATATTGCAACTGTTATAACTGTTGGAAAAAATCACTACTGCAGTGGTATTTTGCAAATAGTTGTAAAATGTAATCATCCTATTACAACTTCGCATATTAAAACTTGCGGTTGCCAATTGAGAAATGGGTATTTTGTCGTAACAAATATTTAAAACAATATATTATTATATGCTGTAATATTTTTTCTCATGATTACAATCATTTGTAACATAACACATTATTTAAGGATTTTCTATTTATATGCTGTAAATTAATTATTTAGTTAATTATATAATATACATAACAGAGCATATAATACAAACTAAACACCTTAAATATGCACAAGACTGGTTATAGAGCAAGATATATTTAACAAATTATACAATTGCCTCTATGTCATGGTACTCTTTTAATTTTTTGGCTCCGGTACAAATCTTAAACTTAAAAGACCAATTGATGTATTTGAAAAGTCCTATATTTAGCACCATCATTTGTGTTTTAATAGTTTTGTTAACAAGATTTGTTGTCAACACTCCAAAGTTGTTCTATGGAAATGTTAGCACCAGAATCAGTTATTAAAACCCTTAAGAAAAATAGTGTAGAGAGATTAATGAAGAAAGTAAGTTAAACAGAGGATAATATGAAGATTTAAATGCAGAAAATACGAACACCGGATTTATAGTGGTTCGGCGCAATTGCCTACGTCCACTTTGAGGTTAATCTTTATTGCTTTTCTCGATAATCGATTATAGATACAATCCGTATACCAATTATATTGAATACAATTGCTAAGAAAAAAAGATAAGTCATGAATGAGTCTTGAATGCGGCAGAGTCTCCCCGGTGTTCTCGAAAAAAGATCCCTTTCACTGTGCACCTGCCTCTCTATTTATAGACGAAAGTAGGCTGGACTTCTCTGGTGGGCCTAGCAGCTTGGTATCTCAGCCCAAAAAGAGTGATCTCCGTGTCTGACCCAGAGAGGCCGAACGGCAAAATGCCGAGCAAGGCATGAATGCCGAACAATATTCTCATGCCGAACGAAGCGATGCCGAACAACTTGAATGCCGAACGAGGTATTTGTGCGGAACAATATTCTCATGTCGAACGAAGTGATGCCGAACAATATTCTCATGCCAAACGAAGTGATGCCGAACAATATTCTCATGCCAAACGAAGTGATGCCGAACAATATTCTCACGCCGAACGAAGTGATGCCGAACAACCTGAATGCCGAACGAGATATTTGTTCCGAACAAGGTTTGGATGTCGAGAAATATGGAGTATTGAACGACCCTGCCATGCCGAATATCCATAGATGCCGATCGATATTCAATACCGAACGTCTCTTAATGCCGAACGCTCTCAGATGCCGAACACTCTCGCATGTCGAACGTTCCATGGATGCCGAACGAACTTGAGTGCCGAACGAATCATACGTGCCGGACGACTCTGGAAGCCAAGCACTTTCTAATGCCGAACACTCCTAAATGCCGAGCGTTCCTGAATGCCGAGCGTTCTTCTAATGCCAAATGATCCGGATGCCGAACGACTCATAAATGCCGAACAGTATATTAATGTCGGGTACTTAGTTGCCTGGTCAAATCTCCATATAACACTTGCCCCCCAAAGTGCATCACGTGGTCGAACGTAGTGCGCTTTGAATCACGTGTCCACTGTGCTTTATTTCGAGGCGTGGTTTAGTTTCCTTGATGGTGACTTCCCTTGATCACTAGTTGAGGTAATGCGTATGCAAATGCCGAACGGTACAACCGATGCCGAACGCTCCACATATGCCGAACGAGGCCGTCTTGACCGATTCTACCGGTCATAGTCTCTTCGATTTCCCCTCTTCTCCTGTAAAAGTCAATATTTTCCTTCTTCTTCTCTTTTCACTTTTTACCTCCGTTATCCTGTATTCACGAATCTCTTCAAACTACAAGATTTTGACTACCCTTCTTTCCTTGAACTTCATACCCTGCATCAGCCTTTTCCCGAGTCACTCGGAATTAATCAAAGTCGTGCCTTTAATTCCAGAATTCTCTCGAGCTTCAATCTATTTGCTAGGTATCGACCCCTTCTATTTAACTGCTTTCCCTGACTAAAAGTTTTAATATGAGACTTAAACTCGTAACTTAGAACCGTGGCCAATAGGTATTTCATGGATGAAAGGATCGAACTGCGATTAGGACATGTTCTAGGGCTAGATGATGTAGAGAAAAAGGGGAAGTGGTCAGAGGCAAGTTCATGAGGGTGTTGATGGAAGATGTATTGTGGTTCGGTATGGTCCTCTCATGCCGAACGAGATTGGAGGGAAGAGTAGAGGAGGAACAAAAATTGGCTAGCATGCCGAACAACTTGGCCCGGCATGATTTGCTAAACGACTTGACCACATGTTCGGTATGGATGGAAGAGAAAGAAAAAACCGTTGTTAATGGCGAAGTACCGAATGTTGGGGCTCGGCGTAACCTCGGGTCGGCATGATTCGCCACATGCCGAGCAGTGGAGTGGAAAAATAGGGAAGAAGTACGAGTTGGATAGGATGCCGAACGTCATTTCGGCCGAATAGCGCGTACGTCGAACGGTTGTTAATGCCGAATGATAGTTTGGCCGAACGACACGTAGGCCGTACAACATTTAGGCCAAACAACATTTAGGTCGGACGACACTTAGGCCGAATGATAGTTTGGCCGAATGACACTTAGGCCGACCAACATTTAGGCCGAACGATAATTTGGCCGAAGGACACTTAGGCTGACCAACATTTAGGCCGAACGACAATTTGGCCGAACGACACTTTGGCCGACAACCATTTTCTTTCCCTAATCCTATGACAAAAACAAGGACATAAGCCAACTAGCATATCAAATTAATCTGGACTGATAACTTCCTAGTTTCAGTAATCATAAGCCTGAACCTAAATCGACAATAACGGATAATTTCTTCTAACATATAGCGCCAATGTTTGAGTCCGAAATTGAAAATACCATAAGGTAGGTTATTGGAGACGGTCGGCGATGACGGTCTTCGAAGGCGATGATTCAAAGCTCAACTTTATACCATTAACTCCATGACTTTCAACTTCTCAGCACCTTTACTTGAATTATCATATTAGTCCACACACCACACAGGGGGAATACTTGTGTTGTTAAGTCTAATGTCGATAGTTTTTAAGTATTGTTCAAACACGTACTCTACTAGTTTCAATTTCTATCAAAGATGTCAAAGAAATCTAGCTCTGCCACGATCTTGGATAGACCTGGGCCATCTTCTAAATAAGGAGTCGTAGATACTTCGAACCCGTCGACTTCCCCTGCTCATAACTTAGCACTTGATGCCCTGGAGGCATCAATTCTTTTGGACAACCCGGTCGATTCACAAGCTTCGAAGATTAATCAAAGTGCACTCCGTCGGATATGCTCCGTCCACGGAATCCCCTTCGATGACGTATTAGTTCCATCGAGGCACGATCGTCCACACCTGCCCTAGTTGGATATACAACTTGTAATAAGTTTATGTGCTGGGTCAGCAGTGTGTCACCGTTCAACTTATTTCTTCAGGACGTGCTGTAATACATCGGCATTGCCCCATCACAATTGCACCCGAACGGTCACGCCTTCATCTATGGTACATACATCCTCTTCATGACTGTCCTCTCTAAGTCTCCAACCCCGGGTGACATCAGATACATAAATATGATCAAGAAGCGGAGAGATAGCCCCTCTTTCATGTTTCTCGAGCTGCACAACAAATGCCAAATCTTAATTGGGGCATGCAGCAAGTTCGCCCTGTACAAACAGGAATGGTTTTATGTGCGTTGCCCTCCTGGTTTAACAAGGAGATGGATGGAAGGAAGTAAGTCTTTTCTCTGGATCAATATTCATACTTGGTCAAAGTCGTGCCTCTTCAAACTCTTTTTTCCATCTTTTCAGGTATCAATCGACGTCCTGATGGCCGCAGGTATTCTGAAGCCGTCGAAGCCATTAGAGCCCTTCTTGCCAACGAACGGGACATCCAAACTCTCATTTCAAATGGGTCACTTTCGAGGTTTGGACTGTTAACAGAAGGCCGTCGGACAAACCTTCCTCAGGGCATTTCCATACCCAGGCTCGCCTCCGGTAAAGGAAAAAACAAGTTGATTCTTCTGCACGCAACGCTCCTGGTGCGCTAGAAGAAGGAGAAAACAAAGAAAATGAAACACCTGAAGCACAAGATGAGAACGTTGGGCCTACTCATGACCCACTAGTTGAAGTTCATGACATTGAAACGTCATCCTCCCCTTCGAAGAGGAAAAAGAAACTGACGTACAAGATAAGGAGGGAAAAAGTCGGTGCCACCTCGAAAGTTACTCTTATTCCGACAGAGAAAGAGGCCTCCTCACAACGTTTAGAAAGTTCTTTAAAGGGCCTCTCGAATCTCTCGATACCTGATGATCTACTTAATTATGATTTCGATGATCCGGAGGCACTTAAATTTCACTCGCCCATCAAAGGCAATCCAGGCATTCAAACCCAAACTCTGGGAGAAAAAACTCCCATTAGTAAAGAAACTGGTCCGTTAGGTGGAAACACTAGGACACACACAAACACATGCACTTTGCCTCGCACTTAAATTTTCGTCGTTACACTACTCTTTGCTAGTTTGTTATTATTTAAATTCTATGCAGATGTCATCGGGAGTACACATGGAATTGATCCCCTCCGCGGGTCATCTGTCTTCCATCACTCTAGTCGGGACTCAGGTTCTGGGAGATGTCGGGACAGAGACGATGATGGCGATAGGGATTATCATTCCTGGGACTCATCATCTCGGAAGAAAACATATTATCAGCCCAAGTACCACCAACATCCCTATTCACACTCGGAATAAAGAAAAGATAAGCACGACTATAAGGGGTCGCAATCCGATGTCCTCCAGGACCAACTCTCCGATTCCTCTTCCACACGACAATCCCGAGATCCTCACAGGAGAGTTGAACTCTCCAAGTCGTCTCCTCCTGTTCCCACAACAGATCCAACAGTATCGAATAGACTGGCCGAACTTAAAGATAAATTTCCAAAGATTAGCTTTGATGGTCTAAAGTTCCTCCCAGCGATCGACCATATACTTGGAGATGTTAAACAGAGCGCCATCGCCTGCACCAACGATGTCTATGTTCAACACGACGCGTTTGTTCATTTGGCTGAAAAACTTTCAGAAGTCTCCATGGAGCGCCAACATGAGATCAATCGCCTGAAGCTTGAGGCTATCCACGACAAAGATATCATTAAAGCTCAGGACGAAGAGATTGTGACTTATAAATCTAAACTTGAGGCCGCCCAGAAGATTGCCAAGGATACCGCTGAAGCCGTAACTCGTCTGGAATCGACTCGTAAAAAAGAACTCGACGAGGTGGTACAACGCTGTGGGGCTGTGGATTTGGAAAAAGATACGGTGCAAAAAGAGAGGGATGCATTCTATCTTCGGGTTAAAGAAATTGAGGAGCGACTCCACAAAGAACAAGAGGAGAAGGTTGCTACCCAAGAAGAGTCGCAACGGTATTGCAACGAGATAGTTCAACACGACTCCTAAAAGCGAAACCTAAGGGCGATCTTACTAAAGTTGAGGCACTGAAGAATGAAGCCCACGAAGAGGGTAAAAAGATAGCCTCTGTGGAAATTGATTCCCTTCTTGAGGCGGCCAAGGAAGAAGGTAGAGAGGAAATCAAAACCATGTTCGACCCGCTTATTGCCGAATTCAATGCCCACGTTCTCATGCACTGGGACTTAACTTTTCTGGACGAGGGCTATCTCGAATCTTTGGCCGAGGCATGGGAGACTTTAATTGAGATCAAGAAGGCCAAACACGGTATCGAGGAGGTTGATGAGGGGGCCTTGATAAAAGAATTCCTCAAGGGAAATGAACATTCGGACCTGTCAGCGGCTAAAGCTATTTATTGCAAAGGCTCCCCTTCAACAAAAGGGAAAGAAGTTATCACCGGTCCATCGGGGATTGAGTCTCCAGCTCGTGGGTCTACCCAACTAATCAGTCAGTCGATACTCTATCCTTTTGAACAACACATCAGCTATGACCCGGAGGACTTGGCCTTGGTGTTCATGTTTTGTCACCTATTCCAGAGGGCGAGACCACCCCTTAAGGTTGAGAGCTAGCCGGAACCTGGTAGGCAAATCTTTCACTTTAACATTCCAAGAGTTTTCGCTTTCCACCAGAAGCCATCGCATTATAATACTTGCTTTTCCTGATTTTACGCAGGCTGTTCTGATCTTGAGCCCACTCCGAGGAGCGATGTCGCCAAGGAGGTTAGGGGAAAAACGAGTGAAGCCACTCATGTAGGAGAGGCTCCCGGTCCCTATGCCCAAGTGATCGGAGCGCTTGACGAGGACAAATTTGTGACTTCCTCCCCCATCGATGGGAGTTATGAAGTTGAAATTACACGCGTCTCCGAGCACAAGTCCGAACTTAGCATAAAGGAGCAGCTTGATAAAGAGAAGGAAAAGACAATCAAGATCAAGGTCGAACCTCGAGCTGTGGACCCGGACGATCCTTTAAACAAGCCGTTGAAGGTCATTCTTCCAGGCGGGTCCAAACCCATGGATGTTCCTCATACTTCTTCGGCTGTCCCTCCCCCGTCAAAGAAAGCCGTCAAGGGTAAACGTACTGAGGAGGAGCCATCGGGCAAGAAGTCAAAGAATTAGTCTTCGCTCTCGTTCAACAAGGCTAGTTTAGATTATGCAATTATTTTTGTTTTCGTAGTTTATGTAAATAAACTTTTAACTCCAAGCTTAGGAGGAGCTGTAGTAGAAACTTATTTTTGATGAATAAAACTTAGTTCTTTTTGCCTTTCAGAAGATTTCTGTTGTCCGGTTTTCTGTATAATCACGGTCGGAACCCAAGCCATTGCGAGTTACATTAGCTTCTTGATTCATTTTCAAATAAGTTGATAATCTCTTGGCATTACACATTTTTTATTCCACGCTCTGGGCACTTAGAATATTTTCTAGTCCCCATGCCAAGGGCATAATGAGTTCAAGTCATTTTATGTCTAGTCCGCCTTTAAGGGACTTGGTCATTTAAATTGTTTATACTTGAGTCCGCGCTCTAGGGACTTAGAGTACTCCAGTCCACACTCCGAGGAATTGGAGGTTTTGAGTTGTTTATACTCGAGTCTACACTCTGCGGACATAGAGTACTCCAGTCCGCACTTTGAGGACTTGGAGGTTTTGAGTCGTTTATACTCGAGTCTGCGCTCTGGGGACTTAGAGTACTCCATTCCGCACTCTGGGGACTTGGAGGTTTTGAGTTGTTTATACTCGAGTTCGGACTCTGGGGAGTTAGAGTACTCCAGTCCGCATTATGTGGACTTGGAGGTTTGGAGTCGTTTATACTCGAGTCCGCGCTCTGGGGACTTAGAGTACACCAGTCCGGACTGCGGGGACTTGGAGGTTTCGAGTCGTTTATACTCGAGTCCGCGCTCTGGGGACTTAGAGTACACCAGTCCGCACTCCGGGGACTTGGAGTATTTGAGTCGTTTATACTCGAGTCCATGCTCTAGGGACTTAGAGTACTCCAGTCCGCACTTCAGGGACTTAGAGTACTCTTGTCCGCACTCCGGGGACTTGGAGGTTTTGAGTTATTTATGCACGTTCGTACGTCAGACAAAGTAATGTATCTCTTATTTTTTACAGCGTTATCATACATAGAAACATCGACAACTCATGGGAAAAGGAATTGGCTTCAAGCCTTTATTAATGTAAATAAGCTAAATTGTCTTTTCATATGCCGTAAACTAAGAATAAAAACTTGCCGGAAATAAATGCAACTAAAATATGATAGAAATGAACTAAATGTATGCCGCAAATGTTCACTGTTCCATGCTCGGGGAAGTGTCGCACCATCAACGGCCCCTAGCTTGAAAGTTCCTTCTCCAAGCTTCCGTTCAATGACGTATGGACCTTCCCATGTGGGGCTCATGTGTGACGGAACTGGGAAAACTCATTTCAAAATGAGGTCATCACTCCAAAGATTCTCGGTCGGACTTTTTCATTGTAATATCGAGCAACTCGGTGCATGTACGAGGCCGCTCTTAAATTAGCTTCTTCGCGTTTTTCATCAGTGAAGTCCAATGATTCCAGCAAGAGATCTTGGTTTGACTTAGGGTCATAATAAGTTACCCAATGTGATGGGACTTCAAGTTCCACGGGTAAGACAGCTTCCATGCCATATGCTAATGCAAACAGAGTATGGCCAGTCGCGGACTTGTGGGTGGTTCTTTAAGCCCAAAGTGCTATTGGAAGCTAATCCACCCCTTGCCTCTAGCATTTTCCAAACGTTCTTTCAATATGGATTTGATTATCTTGTTTACGGCCTTCACTTGTCTATTAGCTTTCGGATGAGAAACTGCTGCGAACTTTTTCTCAATACCATATTTTTGGCAAAACTCTTTGAACTCTTTGCTTTAAAACTGAGTTCCGTTGTCTGTGAAGATGGTTCGTGGAAGGCCAAAACGGCATATAATATTTCGTACAACGAAATTAATGACCTTTCTGGTGGTGATAGTGGCCAAAGGTTCTGCTTCTGCCTACTTGGTAAAGTAATCGACCGCAACAATCGTGTATTTTCTACCACCCTTGGATAGAGGAAAGGAACCGACTATATCGATTCCCTATATTGCAAATGGCCAAGGACAAACCATTTGTGTGAGTTCCGTCGGCGGAGCTCTTGGGATTTACGCATACTTTTGACATTTGTCACATCTTCTCACGTAGTCTGCGGCATCCCGATTTATAGTTGGCCATAGTATCCATAGAGGAGGATTTTCTTTGCTAATGTCTGCCTTCCGGTATGGTTGCCACATTCACCTTCATGGACTTCCTTCAGGACTTGTTTTATCTGAGCATGGGCAATGCATCGGAGTAACGGGGTCGAGAATCCCCTCCGATACATTATTCCATCCTGCATTACATAACGAGAAGCCTTATGAACGACTTGTCGTCTTTCGCTCCTTCTTTCGGGCACGGCCCCGTATAACAAGTACTGCTTGAATGGGGTCATCCATGACTCCTTTTCGATTTCTGTTTCTAACATAAAATCTACCTCCATCATATTTATATTTGGAACATGTAAGGTTTCAACGCGAAACAGTCCTATCCACTGCGCATCGCCAGCGCTTGCAAATTTTGCCAATGAATAAACTGTCCTGTTCTGTTCATGCGGAACATGTGAAATATCATAATATTTGAGATTCGCTAGAGGCTCCTGAACTTGAGCCAAATATGGGGCAAGTCTATGCCCCCTTGCTTGGTAGTATCCAGGCACTTGATACACCACCAGTTGCGAGTCGCAAAAGATTTCAGGCAATCTTATTCCTAGTTCCTTGATGAGTCTTAAGCCGGCAAACAATGCTTTATAATCGGCTTCGTTATTTGTTGCTGTGAATTCGAGCTTCAAAGCGTAGCAAACTGATCGGTTTTCAGGAGTTACCAGAACTATGCCAACCCCCAAACAATGGTCATTAGATGCCCCATCGGTGTACATCTTCCATCGGACCGGAGGTATGACACTGCGGCCGTTTGATTCGACTGTCATGGTGAATTCAGCGATGAGATCCGCTAGCGCTTGTCCCTGTATGGCCTTTCGTGGCAGGTAAGTAATATCGAATTGACTTAATTCGATATTCCACTTTAACATCCTTTCGGAAGTTTCAGGTCGTTGGAGTACGTGTCGCAGGGTTGATCAGTGTAAACATTGATTGAGTGTGCCTAGAAGTATGGGCGAAGCTTGCGTGATGCAATCACTAAGTAATAAGCTAATTTCTCGATCTTGGGATAATTTCTTTCTGCCCCCGTCAAGCGTTTACTGACATAATATACTGGCTTTTGAACTCGGTTCTCCTCGCGAACTAGAGCCGTACTGATAGCATGCTGGGATACTGCCAAGTATACATACAGCATTTCGTGGTCGATTGGTTTCGATAGCACCGAGGGTTCCCCAAATGCCTTACCAGAGCTCGAAATGCTTCCTCACAGTCAGATGTCCCCTCGAAATTCCTTTTTCCCTTCTTTATCACATCCAAGAAGGGAATGCATTTATCCGTGGCTCTAGATATGAATCGGCTCAGCACTGCCACCTTTCCGTTCAAGCTTTGTACTTGCTTTATAGTTCTGGGCACTTGTATGTCCCGAATAGCTTGAATCTTTTTCGGGTTAGCTTCAATTCCACGTGCATTCACAATGAAACCCAAGAACTTTCCTAACACCACACCAAAAGAGCACATCAAGGGTGTAACATCCCGTATTTTTAAGCCATTGAATTTGAACATTTAATTCATTTTAAATGTTTAATGTAAATCCTTAATTGACTTTGAAATGGAAGGAATCAGATGCAATCAACGAAATAAGCTATAATTTTTAATTTTAGTAATTCTGGTTGAATTTGAATAACGAAAGAATAATAATTAAATATTCGGAATTTAAATAATAGTAAATCTGGATGTAAATAGTGATGAAAATGGTTTTAAAAATTTATTTTGAGTTATTTGAGTGTAAATAGCGTAGTGGGAATTTTAGAAGAATTTTAAAGTTGATGAATTAATATTAGGAATTTTATATTAATTTAATAATAGAATTTAATAATAAAATATTGCCATTAATCAGATTTTAGTCCGAAATGAGCTAGAATGATTTTTATGGTGTTTATAAATTTTATATGAATTATTATTAAGTTAGTAAAAATTTTAAAAGTATATTTTTAAGCCTTTTTCGTCAATTTTGAAAATCGCCCGATTAAATAGACGAGTTAAAATAGCCTTCCGAGGCACAGTCTCGGAATTCGACGAAACCAATTCCATTGGGTCCGTAATAGTTAGCAATTATCGGATTTCAATTTTCGTAGAAATCGGAGTTGTCGTTTGACCTCGGTAGCTCGAAACGCATCAAAATTGTTTTAATCGGTTTAAATTAAAATTGATCGTTTAATTCTGTAACTCGTGCATACGATCATATTAGCTTACGAAACCTGTTCCATTGTGTCCGAAATGCGGAAAAACCTTAGGAACGCCTGTCGGAACGCGTAGATTGGAGTTTGTTTGCATAGGGTATTAAAATGTGAAGAACGAGATTAAAATATTATTAAATAACATTAAATATACACTTATATTAGCTAAACCCTAGCAAAATGACCGGCCGCCGTTCCTTTTTATTCAATGGCTGAAAACATCAGATTTTCTTCGTCAATTTGCGATCGATTCATCGCGTTTTAGAAGATGCTTTCAACTGGAAAACTGTAGATCTTGGGAAGAGCTTTACATCTATACGGTCGGGATCGAGTTTAGTGGAGCGTAGGGGGCATGAGGCAGTCGCGTTCTCCGCGCGTTCAAAGGGATGTCGCGTCACCTAAGGGTGACCGAGTTTGGCAAGGTCACGGCCATAGGTAGAGCGCGCCTAGGCGCTCGTTCTGGTAGTACTCGATCTACCTATCGTCGAGAGTGGAGGGTGCGATTTTGAACCCTAAAAGCACGGTGATGGGTTCGTTTTACTGTGTGCGACGTGTGAAGGAGAAGATTTTGAGCGACCAGGATCTTGATGATAGATCTGAATGGCCTGTCTTTGTTTTGGTAATTAAATTAAAAATTTAAAAGGGAATTTGTTTATAGACTACATTCAAAACTTTATAAATTCGTATCTAACTCATACGATGTCAGATTTCGACGAAACCGAATGCGTTGGAATCGTAGCGACGGGAAGCACGCTGTGGCGCAGATCTGGATTTGTTTAAAGCGAGTGGAAATTTTGGATTAAATCGAATGCTTCGATTTAATTTAAAATTTCAAACGCTCGTCATAACTCAAGGTGAGTTATTCTCACTCACATCTGGATATTGGCTGATTTAAATAATAAATATTTAAAAATCTGTGTGATTGGTTGCATATTATTATTCTTATTTAGTCTGGATTGATATCTATATATATGCGTTGTGCTAATATTTGTGGATGCAGGGAAAACAGGTTGGAGGGATCCAACTGGATTCCTCACATTATAATATTTATCTTTATAATTGATGTTGTGATCTGTTTTCATATTGTGATTGATAAATCTGAGTTTAAATTGTGCTGCGATATTGTTGAAATAAATATAAATCCTGAATTTTAATTGTAAACAGAATTAATTGGGATTTAAGAAAATAAAAGAAATCGTTATATAAAGAATGTAAAGGAATAAAATTTGGGTTTTAAGAAATAAAGAATATGGTTGGATAAACTATAAATTTAGAATTTAATTATAAATGGATAAATTGAATTTTAGAGAAATAAAAGATATGGTTAAATAATGAATTTAAACGAATTAAAATTTGAAATCCATTCGGAATGGAAATTGAAAATTGGTAAAATCTGAAATGATAAACAAAGAGGAAAGTTATTAGTTGATAAATGGGAAAATAAGATTATGTTATTAAAATATAAACCTGAACTGAAATAAATTGACAGAAATTGTGAGAAGGATTCCTGTGATGTTTAAGTGGAAATGAGTTCCCTAGGAAAACCAAGTTCGAGTTTAAACTGATTTTATTAAAAGGAAGCTTTAAAAATTTAAGCTTGTTTAAAGGAGTGTTTGAAAATATTTATTTTCAAAAGTAACTATTATAAATTAGCAATGGTAAATTTTATAAATATCTTAATAATTATTTTTACAAATGGATTTGTTCAAAAGACTAGTTTTGAAATAAGTTATTGAAATTAGTATTAGCCTTTTAAAAACTCTACTTATAATTTAGTTTAAACTAAAACCCTTATTTAAAATCAAAATTTATATCCTAATAAATGGTTTAACTTTAAATATTTTGAAACTATATTTTTAGTAAATAATTAGTAGATTTTAAAGTATATTTTAGAATAAAGAATTTTTACTGTTTTAAATCTAAATGTTTTGAACTTGATTATTTCCAATGGAAATTAAGGGTAAAGGAAGAATTTTGGAAAATGTTTTCAAATGAGCTTGGGAAATGTGAAATTATATCTTTTAAAGATATTTGAGGCAAATAAATAATATGGGAATTATTTATTGTGTGATGGATGCTTATGGATGTTTATAAATATAAATTGATAGTTAAATAACCGACTATCAATATTGGCCAAACTGCGTTGATCGTTTCGAAGAGACAGGGATCGAGATTTATTTCTCGAAAACCACATCGATCCGGTTTGTACGTTTCGTGCGAAAAACGTGTTCGGAGTCAAAGATGGAGCAGTAAAGTGCAAGGGCTAGTCGCTACTAATCCTGAGGATATTTCCAAAATGGATGTAGTAGGAATAGTGCCTTCGGTTCCGTTCGAACCCGGGACGGACTTGTATGGATGAATCCTTGCGAAACATCGTCAGGTGGACGATGGGCATTCTAAGGGATATCGTTCTAAAGGTAATGCTTAGCCTCAAGCCTCATCAACCGGGAATGACTGAAAATCAGGGGATATGCAGCAAGGTTAGGTGGGTCATGCCCAAGCAGGACAAGATATTTCCCCTGTCTAGATGTCCCTTATATATTTCGGCTTATTGGGTGGTTGGTCGCGCCAACCACGGGGTTTATCTTGTTCGAGACTGTTCAGTAAGGAATGGTTCCGGCCTTGTGTTGCAGGGGATGAAGGGAGTAATCCTCGGTACGGTGATCTTGGTCCCGTACTGTGACAGGTGGTACCTAAGTGCCTAGTCATTGTTGGAAATCCATTCTCCCTACGAGCCTTGTACGAGTTTTGTTTGTATTACCCACTTTTGTGGCTAGTAGCTGGAATTTAATAGATGTAACAATTTTGGCTATTTTATAAGTATTTGTAAATAGACCCTATTATAATATCAGAGGATTTCTATAAAAAGTGTTTTAGCTATCGTAAGGTAAAAACCCGACATGTTTATTTGTGGCGTGGTCTTACGAGATGCTTTTATTTTCAAAGGATTTTTGAAACTTTAATAATCAATTTGGATGCATTATTATTATCAGCTGGTATTCCAGACTGACTCGGGTGCTATTTCATTATAATGCTCCGGTCAGACCGAGTATTATATGTTCAGGATAGGTTGCTATGGAGCATGAAAGGAGCTGGAGTCCGAGACGTATGATATGTACCTATGTATATATCCGATGTTGTGATTGTATGGTAGGTCTGATTTGTGATTGTTAATGTATGAGATACTCTGATGATATGATGTATAAAACAGTAATAGATTTCATTTTGTGTAAAGTTCTATATTTACTATTATATTTTATTCCGCTGCGGGTGTGAGATTCTGATATTGTTTAGTTTCTTCTTCTTCTATCTCTTCTTCTTTAACCCTAATGGTTCGTATTTCTGTGCCACTTGAGTCAATTTGTATAGAATGGTGTTGATTCAAGGGGTTCAGATTTGCGGGCTGTTACACTTGGTATCAGAGCTTAGGTTGGCGACAACCTAGGCTTTGGTGGGGAAATTACTCATTAAACAAAGTCGACGGTACTATATAATGAGTTGAGTGTATTAATAGATATGAGATTGTACTTGTTAGTGCATATAAAATTGTTTTTATACTGTATTGACTTATCGGTTGAGTGTTTATGAATTCTGGTCGGTACGGGAAGTACAACCGTATCGATAAGGGTTTCTAAACTCTTACACAAGATAAACCGACATTGTATTGTTTTTAAAGGTGGGTAAATGAAATAATTTTACCCAAAATTATTTTGATATAAAAGAAATAATTTTCTGAAATTATATATATATATATATATATGGATGATTGGTTGTTAATACTATAATCAAATATAAGAATCTAAAATTTGAAATAGTTATAACGAAAATAAAATTCTGCAAATATAAATTATATAAAAGAAAGAATAACTAAATTTAAATTAAACCAGAATTTAAATCCCGGAAGTCTTGGAAAGAATTTTAAATGTATGGAAATAAAGATTTGGAAATTTAAAATTCCTGGGAAAATTTGAAATGTTTGCTAAAGTGTTTGAAGGGTATATTGGAATATTGATTTGGAAAGTATTTTTGAATGGGGACTATTTTGAAATGAATTTGGGAAAGTAAGAAAGCATTGAACTCACTTCAGTCGCTGGAAAATAATCCTGATGATGCTGGCCACATCATTAGAATTCATTTTCGAGTTTCTAAAGTGATGGATTGCTTCCCTAGTACTTGATTATGGTATTGTTTGGATTTGTTGGGTATGCCAGTTGTTTTGGAAATTTCAAGGGAGGAAATTTGTTTGGTATAAACAAGTTGTTTTGGAAAAATCTGGAGATTTGATTGATATATCAAATAGATGGTTTTGAAATAAAAACCGGGTAAAATGAATTCTAGGAAAATTCTAATTAAATAATGTGTAAAGTTGAAATGAATTAACTATTGAACTTATTAAGTGAAGTAGGTATTGATAAGAAGGAAAAAATGAAAATTTTAATCTTGGAATTAAAAATTTAACTTGAGTAATTGGAAGTGAATATAATATATTGAAGTAAGTAGAAAATTTGAATTTAACTTGGGATAAGTTAAATAAAATTGGGAATTGGAATTAAATTGATTTGGGTTAAATGGAAATGTAAAATAACTGTGGAATCATGGGTCATTGTGTGACAATCTGTACCCATAAGCTATTAAGTGTTATACTTATAATCTGGAATTGTGGATTTAAAATTTGCAAAGGATTAAGGTGAAAGAAATTTGTATCCTTAAGAATTCGGAGATACATATATATAGAATTTGAAATTGTGATTATAAGATGTAAATGAATTCAAATGAGCAATATAAATTTTTAAATAAATAAGTTGGTGAACTTATAAAATAGAAATGGAATTATAGACACAAATGGGAAATAGTCGAATGGTATGGTGGATTAAAACTTAATCTCAAATGAAATGTAAATTGAGATAAGGTAAAGTGAGATATAAAAGAAGCGAATGAACTTAAGTTAGTAAATAAGTTTTGAACTTGTATATGGAGAATTAAAGTTGAGAATTTGAAATTGAATTAAATCTAAATGAATTAAAATTAGATTGAATTGGATTTAACTTCAATCGAATGGAATTGAGATGGAACTGGATTTAATTAAAAACAAGATTCAATTGTGTTGTGAATAAATATGAATGGAATTAAATCCTTATTTAAAATAGTAAGGGAAAATGAAATGAATTCAAGATGGCTAAATAAATTTAGTTAAAACTTGAATCTAAATTTGGAAAGACTTGAATTGAAAGAAATCTAATTTGCTGAAGGGATATTGTATGAATAAAAGTTTGACTCAACTAAATTCAAAAGGGTTATTTGAAGATGAATTTAGTATAAGCTTGATTAAATAAAGGTAGTGCTGAAATGGGTATAATTTTGGAAGCTTGTTAATAATTGAAGGATAAATGGAACCTAGTTCTTGTTTAGAACATTTGAAAATGGTTGTATTGTAGATAAGTTCAGTATGAATTGAGGAAGTGAATTAGAACCTAATATGGATTAGGTTAGAGACTAATTGAATTACAATTAAATGGAATTTGTTTATTGTAATGAATAGAATTTTGATAATTGATCAAAATTTGGAGAGTAAATAGAAATCCAGCTGTAGCATGGGATTTAAGTTGAATGTTAATTGTGATTGCGCTTTATAATTTTGTCTGGGATAAATTTTGTTTGGGTAATAAATTTGAATTGCAAGTGGAATGGTTTTAATTAATATTGTGATATGGATATAAGAGTTGTCAATAAATCCAGTGGAATGATAATAGTAAACTTAATTTGGATAATGAATTTGAAATATAAGAAATGAGATGTTATTAATTTGAACTTAAGCTGAATATATAAGCTGGTTGGATTAAAATTTGTTAATGGTTTGATTTGGTAAGAATCAATTAAAATGGAAACAAATTGAGATATTATGGAATTGAAATCATTTAAGAAAGATGATGAGATGGTTATTTTTAAGCTTATGAAATAGCTTTAAATAAAATTTGTTTGGACAATAAAATTTTGGATGCAAGCAAATGACTTTTAAGATAGTTATTGTGATGAAAGAAAGAATGTATGAGCTGTAAATAAGAATGGAATGACTTATATAACTATGGAAAAAAAAATAGTAATAATAATAATAATATAATAAACATAAACTTAAAATGATTAATAAATTTGGAAAGTGAGAATAAGGATTGATTTAATAATTGAACTGGAATAAGAATACTTGGATTGTGAACCATGCAGAATCTAATGAATTAATATGAATCTAAGTGGAAATTAATTTTAAAACTACTATAACCTTAAGTAATGGGTTATTCCATGAATAACATGCAAATTTGCATTGTGAATTTGTCGAATTGAGGTAAATGAAGATAAATAGTTTAAGTAAGAAAATAATTGGTTTTTGAATTAATTGGAATGAATTGACATGTTATTAAGAGGTTTTGCATATGAATGGAAATGGATCATGAAAGAAATGCAAATGTTTCAAGTTTAAAATAAAATTTGATTTTAAATCAAATTTGGGAATGTAAGTTAAAATAAAGAAATGTAAGTAAAGCATATGTTAATTATATTGAAATAGAAATGCAAATGTAGCAAATTGAAAATAAAACTTGCTTGGTGAATCAATTCAAAATTTTTATAAAGTATGAATTGGAATGGCGAAGCTTGTTTGTAAATCTTTTGTGTGAAATAAAATGAAATTTGGAATTAGAAAGGAAACTTTATGCATGCTATAAAATATGGTTTACTTATGAAACCATGCAAACTATTGTTTGGATTATGTAATGGATATGTTGGCTTACATTTAGATAGGAAATGTTGATTAAAATGCTCATATCTTTGAAAACTGATAAGTTGTTTGAGTTTAGTACAGGTACAGAAGACGTTTGAGAGAGTTGGAGCGCGTATATGCGGTATATTAGCTACTTGCTATTAAAATTTGCTAAAAAGGTACGCCTACGCAAATATAATTGGGAAAATAATATATATATTGTGATATATTTTGGTTTCCGACCGTGTGGGTCGATGTATATATATTTGTGTGTATCGCGATATCGCGAAAGCTCCTCTGTACAGGGGAGACTCTGCCAAAAATTTTCGGAAATTTTGGGAGTTAGAATTTATTTTTGGAGTTTTGGAAAAAGTAATAATGTTGTTTTGAAATAATGTTACTACATAAGTTTTTGATTATTAAAAGAAGTGCATGTGTTTGGGATTGAGCTAAAGGGGATTTGGAAAGTGTATATAAGTTTTAACTAAAGAAGTTGGGTTAAGTTAATGAGTGTAGGAACATTTTCTACCCTAGCAAATTTCGGGGACGTAATTTTTATAAGGGGGGAGGAATGTAACATCCCGTATTTTTAAGCCATTGAATTTGAACATTTAATTCATTTTAAATGTTTAATGTAAATCCTTAATTGACTTTGAAATGGAAGGAATCGGATGCAATCAATGAAATAAGCTATAATTTTTAATTGTAGTAATTCTGGTTGAATTTGAATAACGAAAGAATAATAATTAAATATTCAAAATTTAAATAAAAGTAAATCTGGATGTAAATAGTGATGAAAATGGTTTTAAAAATTTATTTTGAGTTATTTGAGTGTAAATAGCGTAGTGGGAATTTTAGAAGAATTTCAAAGTTGATGAATTAATATTTGAAATTTTATATTAATTTAATAATAGAATTTAATAATAAAATATTGCCATTAATCAGAGAGCCAAAATGATTTTATGGTGTTTATAAATTTTATATGAATTATTATTAAGTTAGCAAAAATTTTAAAAGTAATTTTTTAAGCGTTTTTGTCGATTTCGAAAATCGCCCGATTAAATAGACGAGTTAAAATAGCCTTCCGGGTCACAGTCTCGGAATTCGCCGAAACCAATTCCATTGGGTCCGTAATAGTTAGTTATTATCGGCTTTCAATTTTCGTAGCAATCGGAGTTGTCGTTTGACCCCGGTAGCTCGAAACGCATCGAAATTGTTTTAATCGGTTTAAATTAAAATTGATCGTTTAATTCCGTAACTCGCGCATACAACCGTATTAGCTTACGAAACCTGTTCCATTCTGTCCGGAACGCGGAAAAACCTTAGGAACGCCTGTCGGAACGCGTAGATTGGAGTTCGTTTGCATAGGGTATTAAAATGTGAAGAACGAGATTAAAATATTATTAAATAACATTAAATATACACTTATATTAGCTAAACCCTAGCAAAATGACCGGCCGCCGTTCCTTTTTATTCAATGGCTGAAAACATCATATTTTCGTCGTCAACTTGCGATCGATTCATCGCGTTTTAGAAGATGCTTTCAACTGGAAAACTGTAGATCTTGGGAAGAGCTTCACATCTATACGGTCGGGATCGAGTTTAGTGGAGCGTGGGGGGCATGAGGCAGTCGCGTTCTCCGCACGTTCAAAGGGATGTCGCGTCACCTAAGGGTGACCGAGTTTGGCAAGGTCACGGCCATAGGTAGAGCGCGCCTAGGCGCTCGATCTGGTAGTACTCGATCGACCTATTGTCGAGAGTGGAGGGCGCGATTTTGAACCCTAAAAGCACGGTGATGGGTTCGTTTTACTGTGTGCGACGCGTGAAGGAGAAGCTTTTGAGCGACGTGGAACTTGATGATAGATCTGAACGGCTTGTCTTTGTTTTGGTAATTAAATTAAAATTTTAAAAGGGAATTTGTTTATAAACTATATCCAAAACTTTATAAATTCGTATCTAACTCATACGATGTCAGATTTCGACGAAACCGAATGCATTGGAATCGTAGCGACGGGAAGCACGCTGTGGCACAGATCTGGATTCGTTTAAAGCGAGTGGAAATTTTGGATTAAATCGAATGCTTCGATTTAATTTAAAATTTCAAACGCTCATCATAACTCAAGGTGAGTTATTCTCACTCACATCTGGATATTGGCTGATTTAAATAATAAATATTTAAAAATCTGTGTGATTGGTTGCATATTATTGTTCTTATTTAGTCTGGATTGATATCTATATATATGCGTTGTGCTAATATTTGTGGTTGCAGGGAAAACAGGTTGGAGGGATCCAACTGGATTCCTCACATTATAATAATTATCTTTATAATTGATGTTTTGATCTGTTTTCATATTGTGATTGATAAATCTGAGTTTAAATTGTGCTGCGATATTGTTGAAATAAATATAAATCCTGAATTTTAATTGTAAATGGAATTAATTGGGATTTAAGAAAATAAAAGAAATTGTTATATAAAGAATGTAAAGGAATAAAATTTGGGTTTTAAGAAATAAAGAATATGGTTGGATAAACTATAAATTCAGAATTTAATTATAAATGGATAAATTGAATTTTAGAGAAATAAAAGATATGGTTAAATAATGAATTTAAAAGAATTAAAATTTGATATCCATTCAGAATGGAAATTGAAAATTGGTAAAATCTGGAATGATAAACAAAGAGGAAAGTTATTAGTTGATAAATGGGAAAATAAGATTATGTTATTAAAATATAAACCTGAACTGAAATAAATTGACAAAAATTGTGAGAAGGATTCCTGTGATGTTTAAGTGGAAATGAGTTCCCTAGGAAAACCAAGTTCGAGTTTAAACTGATTTTATTAAAAGGAAGCTTTAAAAATTTAAGCTTGTTTAAAGGAGTGTTTGAAAATATTTATTTTCAAAAGTAACTATTATAAATTAGCAATAGTAAATTTTATAAATATCTTAATAATTATTTTTACAAATGGATTTGTTCAAAAGACAAGTTTTGAAATAAGTTATTGAAATTAGTATTAGCCTTTTAGAAACTCTACTTATAAGTTTAGTTTAAACAAAAACCCTTATTTAAAATCAAAATTTATATCCTAATAAATGGTTTAACTTTAAATATTTTGAAACAATATTTTTAGTAAATAATTAGTAGATTTTAAAGTATATTTCAGAATAAAGAATTTTTACTGTTTTAAATCTAAATGTTTTGAACTTGGTTATTTCCAATGGAAATTAAGGGTTAAGGATTTACCTTGTAAAGGAAGAATTTTGGAAAATGTTTTCAAATGAGCTTGGGAAATGTGAAATTATATCTTTTAAAGATATTTGAGGCAAATAAATAATATGAAAATTATTTATTGTTTGATGGATGCTTATGGATGTTTATGAATATAAATTGATAGTTAAATCACCGACTATCAATATTGGACAATGCGTGATCGTTTCGAAGAGACCGGGATCGAGATTTATTTCTCGAAAACCACTTCGATCCGATTTGTACGTTTCGTGCGAAAAACGTGTTCGGAGTCGAAGATGGAGCAGTGAAGTGCAAGGGCTAGTCGCTACTAATCCTGAGGATATTTCCATATGGATGTAGTAGGAGTAGTGCCTTCGGTTCCGTTCGAACCCGGAACGGACTTGTATGGACGAATGCTTGCGAAACATTGTCAGGTGGACGATGGGCATTCTAAGTGAAAACGTTCTAAAGGTAACGCTTAGCCTCAAGCCTCATCAACCGGGAATGACTGAAAATCAGGGGATATGCAGCAAGGTTAGGTGGGTCATGCCCAAGCAGGACATGATATTTCCCCTGTCTAGATGTCCCTTATATATTTCGGCTTAGTGGGTGGTTGGTCGCGCCAACCACGGGGTTTATCTTGTTCGGGACTGTTCAGTAAGGAATGGTTCCGGCCTTGTGTTGCAGGGGATGAAGGGAGTAATCCTCGGTACGGTGATCTAGACCCGTACTGTGACAGGTGGTACCCCAGTGCCTAGTCATTGTTGGAAATCCATTCTCCCTACGAGCCTTGTACGAGTTTTGTTTGTATTACCCACTTTTATGGCTAGTAGCTGGAATTTAATAAATGTAACAATTTCGACTATTTTATAAGCATTTGTAAATAGACCCTATTATAATATCAGAGGATTTCTATAAAAAGTGTTTTAGCTATCGTAAGGTAAAAACCCGACATGTTTATTTGTGGCGTGGCTTACGAGATGCTTTTATTTTCAAAGGATTTTTGAAACTTTAATAATCAATTTGGATGCATTATTATTATCAGCTGGTATTCCAGACTGACTCGGGTGTTATTTCATTATAATGCTCGGGTCAAACCGAGTATTATATGTTCAGGATAGGTTGCTATGGAGCAGAAAAGGAGCTGGAGTCCGAGACGTATTATATGTACCTATGTATATATCCGCTGCTGTGATTGTATGGTAGGTCTGATTTGTGATTGTTGATGTATGAGATACTCTGATGATATGATGTATAAAACAGTAATAGATTTCATTTTGTGTAAAGTTCTATATTTACTATTATATTTTATTCCGCTGCGACTGTGAGATTCTGATATTGTTTAGTTTCTTCTTCTTCTATCTCTTCTTCTTTAACCCTAATGGTTCGTATTTCTGTGCCACTTGAGTCAATTTGTATAGAATGGTGTTGATTCAAGGGGTTCGGATTTGCGGGCTGTTACAAAGGGGTTGATCTTTATGCCATAATGTCTGAGTATATCAAACATTTCTGCTAAGTCTCGAATGTGGTCGTTTGACTGCCGTGACTTCACGAGCATGTCATCCACATAGACTTCCATCGTCTTACTGATCTGGTCTTTAAACATTCGATTCACAAGATGCTGATAAGTTGCTCCCGCGTGTTTCAATCCAAAGGGCATTACTACATAGCAATATAGCCCCATATTCGTGACAAAACTGGTGTGCTCTTGGTTTGGAATATGCATCAGGATCTGATTGTTTCCTGAATACGCATCCCTAAATGACAATAATTCGTGTCCGGCGGTAGAGTCGACGAGCTGGTCGATTCTAGGTAAAGGGAAACTATCCTTCGGTTATGCTTTATTCAGATCGGAGTAATCAACACAAGTTCTCCACTTCCCATTTTATTTCTTCACTAGCACTGGGTTAGATACGCATTCAGGGTAGAGGGCGTCGCGGACAAACCCATTGGCTTTGAGTTTGTCCACCTCCTCTTTGAGAGACGCTGACCTCTCCGGGTCCATCTCTACTTTTCTGTTTTACGGGAACGTGTTTTGGGTCTATGTTCAACATATGACATGCAATTGCTGGAGAAATCCTGCACATAGAAGAATGTGTCCAAGCGAAAACGTCCAGATTCGCCCGGAGGAAACCAGTAAGATCCTTGGCCACTGAGGGGTCGAGTTGTGATCCAATCTTAAGAACTCGTGATGGGTCATCTCGGCTGACTGGGATGTTGATCTTCGCCTCGGCCGGTGTTGCATTCATTTCCCTGGGTTCCCCATCATCATCTCTTGGATCTATGTCTCTAAGGATCCAAGAATGCTGCCTGAGCCAGGGCTCGGGCACTACTTGTCAATCATCAGTCTTTAGGATGCGGATGGAGCTGTCCGCAACCTTTCCCTTCTCTCTCCGCTGAGCTTCTCTCAATTCCACCACATAACATGCGCGATCGGTCGCCTGATCGTCATGTACAACACCGACTCCTTTGTCTGTCGAAAATTTTAATGTCAAACACCATGGGTCCAAAGCAGCCCTAAATTCTGCCAAGGATGGAGGACCCAAAAAGACATTGTATGGAGAGTCAACATCCATTACTATGAACGGTAGGACTCACACTCTCCTATGCTCACCTTCCCCGTGTTCAACTGGTAGCTCTATATACCCCATCACGTCGGTTGCAGCACTGTTAAAGCCGTGGATATGGGCTTTGCATGGTTTCAAATCTTTCGTTTCCATCTTCATTTGGTCATAAGCCTTCTTGAATATGATGTTAACAAAGCTTCCACAATCAGTCATGATTCTTTTCACGTAAGTTGGCCTGATTGTTGCAAATATAACCATCGGGTCGATAGTAGGAGCCTCCACCTTGTCTGCGTCTTGACTTCTAAACACTATATCGTCAGTCATCATGCGTTGTTGCTTTGCGGGGGTTCCATCTTCCACACTCGAACAACATTCGTAATCCGCATGCCTCAAGGAGGTAGCATATCATTCCATCTCCTGCCAATTCTTGTCTGCAGGATGAGGTCCTCTGACAATAGTGTTTATAATCAATCTACCCACAGTCTGAGCCGGTTGTTCTGGTTGGCGTGGAGCCGGCCTGCGTCTGGGGTCTGACGTTTCTTGCCTTCCATCTTGCGGGCTTTTGACAAATTCCTGCAATTTTTTCTGTTTGATTAACTTTTCTATGGCGCCATGGAGTGTCTACACTCCTCAGTATTGTTCCCACGGTCCTCATGGAAGCGATAGTACTTCCCTGTCTGAATCTGTTCTTCAGTGGACTCCTTTAGGCGTGGCTTTCTGTACTCAAAGGTGTTACAGGTAGATAGATAAATGTTTTCAAGAGAAGTATTCAGCGGGTGTATTCATTTTAGGTCGGAATCCTTGATTTCCGTTTCCCTGCTTCTCTTTTCTTTTCGGGATTTCCACCACCGGATCCTTTGGACTGCCTAGGCTTATTCTAGACATTGACATGAACTTTTCCCGAACTATCGCCGGACTGCTTCACGGTGATGTTACTTTTCACAGTCACCTGAACAGGCCCTAGTGCTTTATCTCGTCTCATCCATCGAGCCTCCTCCCTCTATATGAACTGATGAGCTTTGGAATAGAATCGTTCCAATGTAGGTGAGGGATTTCCCGCCAACCAATCTCCAAACTCCAAGTATGGATCTACACCTCGCATTACCGCCATCAAAATTGCATGGTCGTTAGGATTTCTAACTTCAGTGGCGGCAACATGAAACCTCTGTAAGTATGCTTTCAAAGACTCTCCCGAAGCCTAGATTACACTTGATAAAGACATTATATCCTTTGGATGGGTAGCATGTATCCTGAATTGTTCAACAAATTTCATTGCTAACTCGTTGAAGCTGGATATAGATCGCAGAGGAAGCCATGTAAACCACATAGTGGCGATTCCAGACAGAGTGATTGGGAAACACCTACACTTAGTTGCGTCGTTTGCCCTTGCCGAATCCATTATCCATTCGTACCTCATCACGTGTTTCCTAGGGTCAGTCTTCCCTTCGTAGGCTGGGATAGTCGGCATATTGAATTTCTTGGGGTAATCAGCCTGTAGGATAACATCTGTGAAGGAAGTATGACTTCTGGACACTCCCCAATCCTCGTTGGCCAGGCCTTGGTTCTCTCTCATCAACTGCCTGACTATGGATGATAAACCTAGACTTTGTATGGAGGGTGGGAGGTTGGGTTCTGTTCCACGGGACCGTACGGGTTGATGTCCCACTTGATTTGGATCTTGGTGATCCAAGCGTCCGGTCTCATTATGTGCCTGATCCCTGGCAGATCGATCAGTGGCACCTGCTTTTAGAGCTTCATCCTTACGGCATCTACGCCTAGGAGGTTCATCAGCTGAGGTTGAGCTATCGGATTCATAATAAGGAGCACGACTACTTCCAGCATTCTGATGTTGCTGCTGGACAAGCTGTGTCATGAGATTAGTGTTGGCTTGAATCTTCTCAGCAAGTCGCCTTCTACTTTCCCTGCGTTCTCTTATCAAGTCGTTGAACTCTTTTCGGGAAACGACCTCTGCTTGGTTCTGGGTGGAGGTTCCTGGGCCTTGAATTGCTGGTTGGTTAGTGGGTCCTATCTGTTGTACACTAGTAGTTTCGTGGACATCTACATTATGAGAGGCCGATCTAGTTCGTGGTCTCCCCATGGTAGAATTGTTGGTTGTAACTCTGAGTAGGATCCATAGATGTCTTGTGAATGATTTGGATCTCCTTCAGAGGATCTTTCAATCCAGTAGCCGCAAAGTAGACCCTATCGTCCTGAGAGTTCGATTCTCAGTGAAAGCACCAAAATGCTAGCACCAGAATTGGTTACCAACACCCTTAAGGGAGACTGTGTAGAGATATTAACGAAGAAAGTAAGTTAAACATAGGATAATATGCAGATTTAAATGCAGAAAATACGAACATCAGATTTATAGTGGTTCAACGTAATTGCCTACGTCCACTTTGAGGTTAATCTTTATTGATTTTCTCGATAATCGATTACACATACAATCCGTATACCAATTATATTGAATACAATTGCTAAGCAAAAAAGATAGGTCTTGAATGAGTCTTGAATGCAGCAAAGTCTCCCCGGTGTTCTCGAAAAAAGGTCCCTTTCACTGTGCCCCTGCCTCTCTATTTATAGACGAAGGTAGGTTGGACTTCTCTGGTGGGCCTAGCAGCTTGGTATCTTGGCCCAAAAAGAGTGATCTCTGTGTGCTGACCAAAAGAGGCCGAACTGCAAAATGCCGAGAAAGGCATGAATGCCGGACAATATTCTCATGCCGAACGAAGTGACGCCGAACAACTTGAATGCCAAACGAGGTATTTGTGCCGAACAATATTCTCATGCCGAACGAAGTGATGCCGAACAATATTCTCATACCGAACGAAGTGATGCCGAACAACCTGAATGTCGAACGAGGTATTTGTTCCGAACAAGGTTTGGATGCCCAGCAGTATGGAGTACTGAAAGACCCTGCCATGCCGAACATCCATAGATGCCGATCGATATTCAATACCGAACGTCTCTCAATGCCGAACACTCTCGAATGCCTAACACTCTCGCGTGCCGAACATCCCATAGATGCCGAAAGAACATGAGTGCCGAATGAATCATATGTGCCGGACGAATTTGGAAGCCGGGCAATTTCTAATGCCGAACGCTCCGAAATGCCGAGTGTTCCTGAATGTCGAGCATTCTTCTAATGTCAGACGATCCGGATACTGAACGATCCAGATGCCGAGTGACACATAAATGTCGAATAGTATGTTAATGCCGAGTACTTAGTTGCCCAGTCAAATCTCCAGGTAACAGGAATGAAGATTATTCTTTAGGCAAATAGTATAGAAAGTAAGGAATGCATCCCCCTTGAATTTTCTCTTGAATAGGCATGAGTAGGCAAGAATTTCTTAAACAGACCTTTCGACTATGTCGAAAGGAGTGGATTATGTGCTTAACGACCTTTAGACCCTGTTGAATTAGTGTAGATTCTCCTTCAGAAGCTTTCCTTTTTGAAATAAATGAAATATCATGGACATGGTTCCTTTTAGTTGGATTCGACTTTGTCGAGAGCTTTGGTTATTGATTGATTAGTCTTCATCTTAGAATCTGAGATAGATGTTCCGACTGTCGAAAGCAAGGTGGTTTAGGTGATAAAAGTTGATCCAAGAATTTAAGGTAAGGGTTTCGACTCTATGGAAAGCTATGAGCTTAACCTTCTTCGATTTGAACTAGTGATCTCAAGCAATAGTGTTTTGGTGAAGGGTTTCGACCTGGTGGAAAGCTGGATCCTCAAGCTCTTTATAATAGTTGAAGATTTAAGTAGCTATGATTGGGTTTCAACCTTGTCCAAAGCTAGAATTCAGAAGAGGGTTACTGGAAGTATGAACGTAAAGTTGCTTAAATCTTGTTGGGTTTCGAATGTGCGATAAAGGCAAAACCTGAAACACAATAGTAAAACTGACAAGAACTTTGATAAAATGATAAGTAATCTAAAATACTTGAAACTTTTCTTTCATAAGTAAAAGATGGCTTTATTGCATCAAATTTCCAAATTGATCTTGTAATTAGGATTACAACACTTTTGGTTAGAGAAATTCAAGTTTGGAATGGGAGGAATTGGCACCTCCAAACGTGACCCCTTGGGTCTAATTTATAGATGTAGGTTAGCATCTTTCGACCTTAGTGACTTGGTCGAAAGGTGGCTGCCGAATGACTTAAGTATGTCATGTCTTTGTCGGAAGGAAGGGCTATGCCTCTCTACTTTGTATTGTATTGTAAGTGCTTCCAACTTTGTCGACAAGTATTGTTTAATTGTTTTGATGATGATGGTTATACCTAAGTACTTGTTTCTGATTTGATGCGGAACCCTCCTGGATCACTTTGGTTTTGACCGGTTCGAAAAGCTTACTATAGCTTTGAAAGGGGCGGTCCTGGTAAATGTTTGCTTTCACATAGTTTAAACAAAGGAGAAGCCTTTGGTGTCGAAAAGCTTGGTGCATATGCAAGTAGTTGTTCTCATTGTCTTCGAAAGGTACTGCCTTGACTCAATCGAAAGGTCATCATGCATATGAAATGACCCAGTCGAAAGGTGGCCATTGAAGCAAATGGGAGATTTTGACTCCTTTATCTCCTTTGAAAGGTATGAACTCACTGGACCTTTGTTGCAGAGACCTTCCTACGCCTTTGAAAGGTTTTAAAGCTTTCCATACTTTGACAGTAGCATTCCTTTGACTCCTTCGAAAGGTTTAGCTAGAACCTGCTTCACCTGTCCTTCTTTGACTTTTCTCATAATGGTTTCGACAAAGTCGAAAGGCTGATTTTTGGTGTAACATTAGCACCCCCGCGAAGGGTTGCTCTTGACTTTCCAAGTCATCTATGTCAAAACATAAAGTTTCCCACCTCTTGATCTTGGGCCATTTATTTAAATCTGATCTGGCGATTGATGGCTCTTGAGGACTATTCTTATAAGTACGCTTTTCTTCTTCTTTTAATTTTCTATAATAAAAAATCTAAGCACAAGTAAAGGAATTCTAAAAATTCTCAAACTTTCTATTCACTTCTAGAAATCAAAGCAAACATCAAATCTAGATCGTAAGCTTAATTTCATCTCTATTTTGCTAATTTTCTTCCATGTTGTTTGTGTTTTAGTCAAATTCAGCTTTTCCAGATTTCAAAATCGAGCTTCGACCTTGGAATGCTCGAATTTTGATTTTTGAAAGTGGGTTTGGTTTGATTTTTCTGAGAAACTTTCTAATTCAATAACATTTGCTTCTCGTTTTGAATTTTTTTCTAATATTTTCGATTTGTGTTTCCCATTTGAAAATATGGATTTTCAGTTTGATAAAAAATTTCATACTTCTGAAATTGAAAATGTTTGCACTCTATTAAAATTCATTTTCTTAGCTTAAATTATTTATTTTAAGAAAAAATGAAACCATGGGTTTTGCGATCGAGTTTAGGGTAGACAGTTGAACCAGCTTTCTTCACCAAGAAGTTTCAAATGTACGAATTGAAAAATTGGTGCCACAAAATGAGCTTTCTATCCCTTCGAAAGGGATTGAGGTGGCAACATTCTTTTTGCTTCCTTATACCATTTCGATGGGGTCGAAAGGTTTTATAGTGCCAATTTTGTCAATATTGTCGAAAGGACATGTAGTTAAGTAAAGTGTGTGAACCACTTCAATAGCAAAACGGTTCGACTTAGTCGAAACCCTTTGAGTCGATTGCAATCCTTTTTCCTTTGTAACCATCATAATCCTTAGGCCCCTTTCGAAACCATTTGATTCTAGTGAGTCAAAACCCTCTTGAGTTATTTTGTCCTATCTTTGTTGAAGCATTCTAAGTGCATATGAGTTTAACCTAGAACCATTCGAGTCGATGAGTATATTAGGTTTTGACAACATTCGCATCTCCCTTAAGAAAACTAAGTAAACGTTTCGACGGTGTTGAAGGGTCTTATTACTTTGTCTATGAGATGTTTGGAAGCATACTTTTTTTTTCAAGTTTTTAGTTAGCTTGGACTACTTCTTTTTAACAACTTAACTACTGTGGAGCTTTCGACTTCGTTAAAAATTGTTAATTGAACAATTTTTTTTGACATATCCTTCCGACCTTATCGATAACTCAAGGAACACTTTATTTAAGCTCTCAACAATGTCAAGATGTATTTGTTAAGTGTCAATATTCTCTTCCTTTTGACTCTATTGAAAGCCCAACACTCTTGACTTTAAATTTAAACATTTTACAAAAATTTAAAGTTCCATATTTGGTTTATATTTAAGTTATCCAAATAGGTTTTTTATTTTACTAATTCTTGATAGAATATTATGTTCATATTAAACTTGAAAAATCTAACTGAAGCATTTTCACCTGCAGAATCATGAGCTCTTCGAAGAAACTTGACACAATCTTGAAGCATTCTTTGGTATCTTCCAAGGATGAGGTTGATGCCATTCTTAAGGATTTTGGAATTATTGCCATGGAAGCCATTCTACCTAAGGAGACAGACACTATCAATGGCCCTCCTGAAGGGTTTTCTGCTTATATTGTTATCCATATATGGCACGATGTACTCTTACCCTTTTCTGAATTCTTGTCCAGATTCATTTCTCACCTTGGGCTTGCTCCAAACCAGCTACCCCTAATCACTACACCAAATACTGAGATTTGCAACTAACCATTCGCGCATTTGGCAACGGTTATTAACTGTTGCCATTTAGCAACGGTTAATCACCGTCTTGGTTCAGTTAGCAACGGTTGATTATCGTTGCTAATTGGGAACGGTTATTAACCGTAGCTTCTTTGGAGACAAATGATGGCGGTGAATTTCATCCTTTTGAGCCATAATTTTTGGCGCGCTTCGTTCCAATTAGCAACGGTTTTCAGCCGTGGCTAATTAGCAATGGTTTGTAACCGTCGTAAATATTTTAGGCAGGGCCGGCCCAGGGGCAAGCCCACCAAGCCCCTGGGATGGGGCAACCAACTGAGCCGGGCAACACCAAAAATATGTTTTACTTCGAAGTTACAGCTCAAAAGCAATCTTCATGTTGGCGATGCTCGAACCCAAATAAACTAGGGTTTCAAAAATCAACGCTTTCCAAATAATCATCGCTGCATACTCGGCTATTCCATCAGCCATCGCCGGCTCATGCTTGCCTCCTACGCAATATTTTCTACTGTTGATTTGAAGTCCTGCTACAGTCTTTATACTGCCACTGCTAATTAAGTAAGCGAATTTCTTGTTTTGAGTTGTCTAATTTTCTAAAATTGAGTCGCCCTTTTACTGCTTTAGATTTCATTAACCTTGAAAACGCCTGAAGCTAATAACTTATTAGTATGTTGTTATAAACAACTAGTTTTCTGTAACTAATCGTTTAGGAATCGAAATTTGAAAGCTGAAGCTAAAAGACTAATAATTATTTAGGAATTGATACTTTCATTGATGTACTATTTTTCCTGCAGTGTGTGTATGTCTACCCGCAAACATTTAGGCAGAACCCAATGTGATTTGCCTGTACACTTAACTAGATACACTAGTTTGTAAACTTGATACATTTCATTAAAAATTAAATACACTGTTTTGTAAACTATTTGAGACTATAAGTATTGTAGTCCACTTTATGTGGCAACTTTTGTATAAAAAGTTGGTACTTTGTTATGTTATATTTTTATGTGTAATTTTATGCTTATATATGAAAAAGAAAATAAAAAAAATTGACATGTTATATAGTAAGGGGCAAAAAAATTCACATTGGGCTTGGTCAACCGATTCTTTGGGCCGCCCTTGCTTTTAGGATTGATGTTTCATTAAGTTTTTGGGGATTGATTATAGTCAATATCTACTACTCTTTAACAGTTTGCCAAAGTAGAGATGCACCTTCTAATCTGAACCATCAGAATACATATTTGATGTTTTAAGTGTACATTAGAAGATCTTATCAAATGCATATGTTAACTTTGTATTTTATAGCAGTTATTGTACCTTAACAAAATATTTATTTAAAATGGTGTAAAATGTAGAATGGTGTGTTATATGATAGTAATAGATGCATTATATTTTGTGTTTGTATTTTGAAGCAGTTATTGTAGCTTAACAAAATAAGGGTGGATATATTGCAAGTGTTCATTTTGTGTTTGTAGTTGTAGGTACTTACATATGATCACATACATACACATATGTACACATACATACATATGATCAGCTTGACTATTCTTTCTTTCTTTGTGTTTGTAGGTAGACAGGCAGTTCAAGATATTGTATTTGCACCCTTTAGTTCAGCAGTGCTAAGGTAATATATTTTTGTATTTGCATCCTTTATTTCAGTCAGTATTTTAGATATTGTTTTGAATCCTCTTAAGTTTAAAATTATGGTGATGCAAGAAGACTTTATCACTGCCGCATAAAAGTGAATGTCCCCTTCCCGCCCATCCTTGTGATGCCCGATTGCTGTTAAGCTGCCGTTCATCTGATATAGTAAACAACGTGCCCTTCTGATTTGTCTGATCCCACCAGTTTCTCGCCTCGAAATGTGGTGAGAAGTTGGTGGGATCAGACATATCAGAACGGGGACGTTGTTTACTATATCAGATGTACAGCAGCTTAACAGTGATCACTTGGAGCAATACAGGGATGGGCCGGAAGGGGAAGAAATGTACGCCTGTCGACAATTTACCGAGACCTTTGGGGATGTTGGAGCCGGACGTTATGTGAGCCATCAAAAGGGTTTGATACGATACCTTTAGTCGGAGGTATTGATATTTCTGACTTGTTCTTTGCATATATTGCTGATTTTCTTTTGTTTGCTGTATATGAAATTTGCATATGCAAATCCTTGTGTATTTTGTCTTGGTCTGTCTTGTTTACAAGATAATCGACAATTTATCAAATACTAGGAAGTAAAGCTTTTACCTTCCAAAAAAAAAGGTTGAAGCCCATTATATTCTCCTTCAATGCCTCTCAAACTAAAAAACAACCGTGTTTAAAAATTATTATAACATTATATATTTGCACTTAAAAGAAGTGTTGCCAACTCGTACAAAGCATAAAACATTATATTGACTTTGCATTTCAAAGTCTGAGCTAGAAAGATAATCAAACATTCACCAATTTTATTTTGATATTCGAAATAATAGAACAGAAATAGTTCAAAGTTGGATAATGAATTGCATTCAAGATTCAATGCAACTTCTATTAGTGGTAATTAATACTTATGTCACACGAACTGAGTCAGATTACATAAAGTGTCTATTTAAGACTGACCAAAAACAAGAGGGTTGATAATCTAATTGAATTCAGCCACATCAATGAGGTTCAGATGATAACATGCACCCCAAGATCTAATGCTTTTCTTGATTAAACAAGAAGATAAGCAACAACATTAGCAGCCTGTGTACATAACTGTGATATAAGAATAGCAATGCACCTGTTTTTATCTGAAATTATTTTCATATATGAAATTACATTATTTCAACCAATTTCCTTTTAATGATCAAAGCCTAACATTCATTCTTTTGGTGGTATGAATTTTTAGACAAGTTTATCAAACCTGTCATGTATAAACAGAGGCATGTTGCCTGTACACAATCGTACACACAGTCATCCATACATAAATACAAGCATGCAAGCACCTTTCACAATTTACATTCAAGACTTATCACATGCAAAATAGATATATCAAGTTTTAAGAATTTATAAGGGTGGTTTGCTCACCTGGATAGTTTGACAGAGAGGAAAGAGAACCTGAAAAAGATTTCAAAATCTGGAAATTGAGGCTTGATCAAATTTTCTTTATCCTAACCGTTGTTTTCTTTGAATTGCTTTGCATTATTTGATTTTCTCTTTTCTTGGGTTCTACTTTGTTTTAAACTGTTTCAGACTTTTTGAATCAGGTAGATGCTTTTTGTTTTTGAACTGGAATATTCTTTCCAGATTTATGAAGTTGAACTGCCTCTGAATTTAATCTTCGGGTTGCACATGAACCAGGTTGAACATTGAAGTCTGAAAACTGGAATGCTTTGCCCTTTTGATTTTATTTTCCTCTCAGGTTGAAGCTGAAAACTAGATCTGTTTCTTACGAAAGTTTTGTACTTATCTTTGTACTGGATCTGTAATTAATGAAATCTTTGTACTGTAGTGTAATAAACAATGCAGTGTAATGAGTATGATATTCCGACACGGTAGCATTGTGTTTACAAAACAATGAGTGTAATTATAAGTTTGATAATTTTATATGTATGGTATATGTGCGATATGTTTATAGTGCTTGTGTACCAATATTTTGATATATATTGATATTCTGGTATATATACTGAGATATGCGTGTAACGCAGTAGTGAGTTATAGATGTGATTTTGTAGGGGCAGGAGCAAACACTATGTGCAACGGGTGTTAACCATTGCTTTATGTGTGACTTTGGGCATAAAGCAACGGTTTTCAACCGTTTTTTACTGCACATAAAGCAATGCTTGCACCCATTGCTTTTTGGACATAAAGCAACGGTTTATATCAATTGATTTTTTGCCCATTAAGCAACGGTTAGTAACCTTGCCTTTTGTACATTAAGCAACGGTTTATACCCGTTGCCCATTGTCAAGTTTGCAACGGTTAATAACCGTTGCCTTTGGGCGAATTTGCAACGGTTAATACCCGTTTCCTTTGGCCCATTTTGCAACGGTTTGTACCCGTTTTCTTTTGGAAATAAAGCAACGGTTTCTTCCCGTCGCTAAAGTCAACCACTCCTGTATTAAAGACGGTTTTTACCCGTTGCTTTTGGACTTAACAACGGTTTTTACCCGTTGTTAATAGCTTAAAATGGTGTAGTGAATGTTTACACCTACTTTCTACCTATGAAGCTGAGGGCACTAGGGTCTTGACTCCCTTTCTTGAATGTTGAAGTTTTGAACTACTTGACTCGATTAGTCAAGCGTAGCACTCTTAATCATCAGATCTTTAGCGCTAACCCTTCGAAGAAGCTTAATCGGATGGGATCAATAAGTTTAAAGACTAGGGAAAGCCAGTTCTTCTTTGTCCGATGTTTCCCAAATATCAATGGGATTTTTTCTTCTCCCCACAAGTTAAAATTTTCACTATCTTCCTTCCTTCCATTTTATTTTTTTTCCTTGTCATATCTTCATTTCTTACTAGGTTCTCTTGCTAAGGAGCTTAACGAACTAGACAAAAGAATGGTGGAATCTCTTATCACAGCTTCTGTTAGAATAGGAAATTGACTGAAGCTATTGATACCATCGAACTTGAGAAAGCATCCTCTTCTTCTTCCTGGCCAAAGGGTTTTAGGGCTACCCCCTTTGATCCAGCATGCTTTGAAGGGAAAATGCTTTCTCTCTTCAGGAGATTCTAAACATTTCTCCCAATGTCTGCTATATGCTAAGACCACTCTGGTAAATTATAAGCACAACATTTGTTTTCTATTCCTGTAACTTTGCTGAGTTATCTTGCTAATTTTTTAATCTGTTTGGGACCTTTGTAGCTGATTCTCGAGTTACAGTGCAGTTGGTGTTGCTATCTATTTTCCTTCAACTTCTGAAGTGCCATCAATTATTGAATTATTTGCAAAACTAAGAAAAAATTCAGAAGAAAGTTGATGGAATCGTCTGAAACAGAGCCAGAAAAGAAAGCTGCTAAATTTATAGACGTAGAATAGGAGGAATGTTCGCCGCTTGACAAAGCTTCGAAGAGCCCAATTGTGGAAGATCCTAAAGACAAATAAGTGCAAACCCAAATTGCGATCCATCCCCTTTCATGCATTTTTGATTCACTCTGCATCTAGATTTGGATACCCTCCCCCCCCCCCCCACTCCAAGTCAAACTTATTCTCAACCATCATATTCATTTCCTTCTTCCATTAACTTCGAAGAGATAGCTGAATCTATCATACACACTAAGCATTTCACTTCCATTCACCCGCCTTTTTCTTTATCGGATTTGGCTAGGCACTATCGCTCTTGATAGCACAACAATTTATGGAAAATTCCACTTCAATCAATCTTATCGTCATTGGAATTCTTTAAATTGCTAACTTGTATTGCATTTCTTCTTTTATATTTTGACAGTTGGCTAGCTTTAAATGAGCATGCATCGAAATTTTCCGCCGAATCCTCCATGTTTTAGAAGGAAATTTCAGACCATAAAAATCGAATATCTTCTCTCTCTATGACAAAGATGAAGCATCTTCCGAATCGGAGCGACTAAGAGCTTCTCTTGCCTAAGCAGAAGCTGATCTTTTAGTAGATAGAAAGGCTTGTCGGCTTCTTGCTGACGGAAAAGTTCACTGTGACGCTTACCTTAAAAGATTTTTATGACGAGAAAGCTCGCATATCTGTAAGGAATGTTTCTTTGAAGGAAACGTTTAAGGAAACCAGGGATTCCCTAAAACTCGCTGCCAATACCATTTCTAACACCAAGCAGTGAGTATCTCAATTTATCAGTACAACTATTTAACAAATGCCACTGAACTCTTATGAAGAAGCTCTCATGCTCGCCCACGCCGACACTTCAAGGAATGTCCAACTTCTATTTCCCCTCACTTGATTCTACCTAAGTTGAAAGGGTAAGGGGAAGATTAACTAAATAACGCAGGGGGTCGAACCTGAAAATGAGGAGATCGATGTTTCTAAGTCCTTTCCTTTGACGTCCCCTCCTTTGAAATTGAATCAGACTTTAAGGACGAGGGGGGACAAGGATGATGCCATCGGGGAATAAAACAATGTCAATAACAATGATGATGATAAAAATGATGATGATGATGATGACCTTGCTGGCGACTAAGGCTCTGATGGAGACAGAGGGGGTCATTCTGCAGTTTCTAGGAAGGATGGTGGTGATAATGCTAAAGCTCCTGGAAAAGAGCCATTTTCCCCCAAAAGATGTTCCTCTTGAATCTCCAAGGCCTTCTTCTCCTCTAAAGGATGAGCCTGCTCACAGTTATTTTGAAGAGCCTAAAGGGAAAGAGCAGGCTTCCTAGGCTCCGTCCCAGTACCGCAGGTATGGAATTCTCTGTTTAAATATCTTTCAGTTCAAAGATAATAATAGTGCCAATCATTCATCTTAAATAGGGAAGAAGCTCGTCCTCCGATATAAAACAAAACCTGGGAGAAAAAAAACTGAAATACATAAGAAGTTAGATAAGAAGATAAGGGAGCATAATGTACTCTAAAAAGTATCATATGCTTGACAAGTGTGCCTCAGTACTAGCGTCTTTCAAACATCAAAGGGTTGTCCCTTACTAAAGAGAGCGCACCTCCAATACGACACTCTCTTAGAGGAAAATCGGGAGTTAATTACTTTATTTGGATGTTAATTAAAGAGAGAGACATTTTATTCAACGTTTTATATAAGCTTATTGTAGACATTCAATTATTGATTTTCGTACTTGGGTGAATTTTACGGGGATCTTCTTAGACGTTTTCACAAGAGATGCTTAAATGAATTTGGTCTGATCCGCATCCTGGAACTTGTTGGAACTTACCACGGGTCAGTTCAATTCTCAAGGATCTCCCCCTAGAAAAGCTTGCATTATAAGAACAAGTTTGTATCTGCGTTATTTTGTAAATCTATACTATATAAACCAAATGAGTAGCTGTAAACATTTAGCATTGTATTTTTTTAAATATTTGTTTTAGTCTTACTTTTATGCTTTGCTTCATTTTATTACATTATCACAGAGTGACTGTTGGTTAGATCTTCTTGTTTCTAGAGACCATTTAAGCAATATGTTAAACTGAGAAGATTTTATCCTCGAAAAGGCATCAATTTTAAAGTCTTTGAAATTAGTAAGATATTGTTTTCTCACAGACTTACAAAAAATCTATTTGGAATTTCCTCTCCTTCGCTTTGACTTCCTTGGGGATGAAAAAGAGCCATTCCTCAATGTGACGCCCCACCTCTATACCCACGCTAGCCAAGAACACTACGGAGTAGTGCTGTCAACTAGCACGGAGAATAAGGCTGTTGAGGAGCGACCATCCATGTAATTGCTTATCACACGGTGGCTATAAATAATCCTCGGAAACAAGCATAGAAATAAGCATATCGCAAATCAGTCACAGACATCCATATCACAAAGGCGGAAGAAGATATGAATATATAACTAACACATGAAAGTGTACATCAGAGTAGTGCTCAAAAGATCCACAATAATACAAAAGAATAGCAACACGTGCTATACAAAAGAATACAACTATGAGTCTATATCTCAAGTGTATACAACAAAAACTGCTAAGCTAAACAGTTAGCCAAAAGTCAGAGTGATGAATCCCTGGAAAGAAGTCAAGCAGAAGCACCTGTAACATCTCGGTCTGACCTGAGTATTATTTATGAAAATAATAAACGGGTCAGTCTAGCTATAAATATCAGATGACATGATATAACATAAAAGATATGGCATAAACATAAAATATCCATAATGGCATACCACTATAAGTATGTAAATAACGATCAACAGAAGATCAATCAATAAGAGATAATCAATATCACAAGAATCTTCTCAAAGATTCGGAAAGGGCATCATACCCCAAACTCGTACTCATAACAAGTCAATGACATAAATTCTAGAAATCAATGCAAGAAGTCCAGAAATCATAGGAAAGAGAAAGAGGCCTATCACATGACGGTTCGAAGACCAAGGGGAGCTACCCCACATGTGTGAATGGAATCACACAGATTAAGGTCCAGACTAACCAAAAAGCAAAAAGGTATGTGTGAGTGGAATCACACAAGTGGTGTCTAGTCTAACCTCGCAACAAGAGATATCGCACAGTTGCCAGTCTAAAGCATCAGAATGATCGTCACGATCAACGATAAGTGTCAATTACACTAAGCTAGTAAATATAGAAGTTTAGCTTCATGTCCCATAACCACTTGCTTAACTTAAATATTTACGAACAAACTGTAAATCTTCACTAATAAAATTGTCACAAGAGGTTCAATCGAACAAGTCCAAGAATTAACCGACGAAGTGAACGCAAGCGTTTCATACCACTTGTTTTACTAAGTCGTTTAATTAGATTTCTCATCCGAGTGAGGTAAAGGTTTGTATATACTAATAGATTGGAAAACGGTTTAAGAAAAGAGCTTTGTTATTAAAAATAGAGTTGAAATTGTTTGTTAAAAGAGTTTTGATATTTACTACTAGTATTGAAACCTTTATATTATAAAACGGCAAGCGACTTAAGGTCCAACGACCTACGACTCAAGCAAGCCGAGCGACCTAGTGTGGAGGGGTCGAGCAACTTAAGGAAGGCGAACGACCTAAGGTCCAACGACTTACGACTTAACAGAGTCGAGCGACCTAAAAGCACACGACCAAACTAGCAGAGGAGATTTAAGGTCGGTAACGACTTACGACTTACGAAATGGAGGGTGAACGACTTAACAAGGTTCACGACCTAAAGGGGGTCAACCCAACGAGTTATAGGTCCAACGACCTATCGGTTTAAAGGTCATGCGACCTAAAACCCACGCGACCTATGACTTAATAGAAGCCTAGGTCGGAGACAACCTACGAGATAAACCAGGCCGACTTAGTGGACGAGCGACCTAAGGTAAATGGTCCAACGACCTAACTCGAACGACTTATCAGGATCTTAGGTCGGAGACGACCTACGAGATAAACCAGGGCGAGCGACTTAACGTTTGCCAAGAGATTATAGGTCGGAAACGACCTACGACTTAAGTCCATGCGACTTTTCCACGTGCGCGTCACGAACCCGAGCGACCTAAGGGACCAGAACGACCTAAGGCTGGAAGTTCACCAAAAACGCTAAAAAGTGGAGTTTTTCGCCAATCCAATCCAAACCAAATGCAAATATACATGCAAACATGATAGGGGTTCATTCCCAATAGTCCAATATGGTTATAGGCTAGAATTGTGAGATAAAAATCTCACCTTTGCACAAATTCAATGAAAAATGAAGTTTTAAGCAAGCAAGAATCAATCCCTCTTCTATCTAAGCACAAGAAGCTTGAATCCAATGTCTTCTTCTTGAATTTGGAGTAGAAAGATGGATTGCAATTGAATTTGAGTTTTGGAATTTTACTTTCCCATTCCCTCCACTATTTTTGAAGAAGCTTGAAGACTTAGGAAAATAGAAATGAAGTTATGAAGAGGAGGGGTGAAGGTTGGGTCTAATAGGCTAAAAGCCCAACCAAAGTCTCAAGTGAAAAAGTGGTGAAATTCTACTATCTCCAATCATATCAATGTTTATACTTAAAAAAGTTGTAAACGGCATTTCGAACTCAATGGAAGTGGTCTCGAGTCCTAATTTCACCGTTTGCAAAAAGTAGCTTTTCGGACCAATATCCGATTAACGAAAAAATATTTAAATAAAATATTTAAATATAAAATCGATAAATATGCGGGTTGTTACACTCAAAGAGATCAGAACATTCCATATAAAATTAATTTGTGGCCACGATAGTCCTCCAACTGGGAATGGGACTATAGCAAATGTCCTTCGGTGTTTACCCCGGAGGGACTAAACATTACTTTCGATTCTATAGTTAAACATCCTACCAATTCATTAAGAAAATTTAAAAATGTTGTTTCTAAACTTTAGGTGTCAATCAATAGTCTATTATATCTTTTGACTTTATTGTTGTTCTAATTGTTATCTTTTATTGCAATAATAAAGAAATTCATCATTCTGATTTTAACTTTGTCTCATTTCATTTTGTTTGAATAGGAGCTTTAATTATCTGTAATTTCTCTCCCTTTTAACCTATCATTATGCGTCATTTCTCGTAGAGAGAAACTATTAAAATCCAGTGGAAGGATTGAGCATAGTGACGATATCTTATTGGAATGCTACGGTGGCAACATCGAAGTTTTGAAATGGCACAAAAGATATTTCCTTCAAAAAAATTTACCAGCAATCAGAAGGATCACATGGCTTATCTCGAGACTGAAATCAAAAACAAAGATCAAAAGATTCTATTACTTAAGTGTTGGATAAAATCTAATTCTTCAATTAGCTACAATTATAAGATGTCGAAGCTTATTCAACAAATCAGTGATTTGGAGTTGAAAATGAAGGATTGTCAGGCGCATTATGAACTGTTGGAATTTATTATTGGAGACAACACATTGAGCATTGCTCTACCAATTCCTTACACTACTCTCTCGATTTCCAGACTTACGAGGTCAAATATTCTTATTGTTCAAAAATTTCCCTCAATGATTAACCCTCCTCCTAGCTTAGATGAAAATGATGTGGGTAATTGGTGCAGGAGGGTCAAGTTTGAAATAGGAAAGTATTTTGACGAGCAATAAAGGGTCAAATATTCTAAGAACATAAATTAGTATGCCGCCAAAGTTCAAAAGCTCGAACGTGATAAATACTTCCTCCAAAAGCTCACTGCAGAGTTAGAGAGGGATAATAAGACTTTAAATGGTGCCAACAAATCTTTCAATCGTGCTCTAAAAACAAATATCGACGCAATTAACGACGAGAACAACATAAGAAAGAAGGAAAAGAAACTGAAAGAAGTTCTCTGGATCACGATTCATCGCAAGATTGATTCTTTAGATGCTGAGAATCTTGAAAAAGCGGCCCAAGACTTATGATATATCTGTATCTTTTAAATGTATAAACTCATTTTGTATATATGTGAACAACTTCATAGCTTTGTAAATTATTTCATGACATATGTAAATCATGAAAATTTTGTAAATATAACCTGATTTATAATTCCTTTCTGTAATATCACTTCTGAAACACTTTTTGATACCTCATTCATTACTTCCGTATTTGCTGAATCTTTCATTTCTCTTTGCTATGCTAATTTCCTTATAAAGTATGAAGCAAACAATATCCCTAATTGTTAGCTTGAAATTGTCATACCAATCTATGTACATCATTTGCTTAGATTAACAAATCGTCTTGTTAATTGCATGAAAAGTAATTTGTATATCATTTGCTTAAATTAAATTCTCAAATTTCTTGTTTTAAACTCATTTCAGTTCCCAAATCAATTTATAAACAGCTATTTATAAATTCATTTATAGAACAATAAATGATAAATCAAGTATTATCATTTCAAATGATTAATTTAAATCAATTTATTAAGCTCCATAAATTTACTTATATCAACATTTTTTCATTAATCAAATTTTAAAATAATATTATGCCAGTTCGTTCTATCAAAATGTTTTAGAAATGCTATCGATTGAGTTGATCGGACGAATCAATCGAAAACCCAAATCAACATCAACAACTCAAGAAACACAATATAAACAAAACATTAATATTGATTTACAAGTACAATTCAAAATGTTCGGAAGATAGATTAGAAACAAAAGACAAGATGATTGAATAACAAAATAAGGAGGTGGAAAAGCTTAAATAAATCACGGGAAACCTTGACCGGGTCAACCATGACCTAAAGAATAAGATCGATGTGGATTTTATACGGTAAATCTACATTCGATCTCAACAGACAGAGTTTGGAATAACAAAAGATATTAGTATCTAACCCGAGGACAGATATAAATTTCTGGTGAATCGATGCTAATTGTAACGGAGTTTCCCCCTTTACAAGTGAATTTTTGAGATTGGCGGGACCGCCAATTCACTATAAAGCTCATTCGAAGTGGAGTTATGGGATACTCTAGAATCAAAAGGAGAAGAATAGTGAGGGACTCGAATGAATTTTGGAAACCGCAGGGAACGTTCCAAAATTCAAATTTGAACCAAAGAGGAAGAGATTCAAGTTTGGATGAAAGTGATTCTGTAACTAAATTTACCATACATTCTAAGTTTGGCCTCAAAGCCAAAGCTCTGACACCAACTGTAACAACCCAATATTTTCAACCATTCGCATCCGCATATGTCGGACTTGAATTGCTCAAAATACCATTATGTAAATAAAATTTGGAAAATCTCAGAGCATACAGTAAATAATAATCACAGAACACAGACACAGAGTAAGAAATGCAGCGGAAGTAAAAGATATAGTAGTTCATGAAGCTACTATGTAAATATATCAGAGTTACATAAAATACAATGGAATAAATAAAGTAAAACAGAAGTATCAAGATGATAACCAAGTACAAGCTGAATAGGACAACAGAACTGAAATAGATAAAACTGGATAAGCAGATAAACTCCAGCGACTCCCATCTCCAGAAAGTGGAATCCAAATCTGTGAATAACTCAGGCTGACCCGAGCGTAAATAAAAATACAAACACTTGAGTCAGGACAATATATACTTATATAATGTAAACCAACTCAAGTGAACTGTAATAAGGTACAAGTAACTTAAAGTATGCCTGGGACCGCCCATCCTCTAAGGATCCGTTAAACTATTTACTATATAGTAATATTGCGCTATTATAATATTGTCTACAGTAAAATAAACTAACTTTAAAATAGCGTTCCGGGCTTACCCATCTCACCCTTCACACATAATAGTCCCGGTAGTCCATCCAATATCATGGTATCTCCAGATCGAGAAACTATCAAAGGATACCACACGGGCTACGGAAGAAAAACAAACTCGTAGTAAAGGCTCGGTATGGTAGGTGACACGGCACACAAGGCAATGCCAGGGTAGATATACCAATTATGCACATGGGCTGGTGGTAACGCAGCGGCCACATACGCCCACCTTGGAACACACTCCCATATCAAAATCGGAGGATAGCCATCTAATCAATCACAAGTAAGAGCATAGTATCGAAGGAATGTGTCCGACCAGAGGAGCTACCCCTTTTGTCCTAAGGTCGCTCCTGTTTTAGCCACCTTAAGCCAACTCACGGGAGTCAGGTCCACGTAAATAAACCTCAACAACGTCGCCACCATCCTACTTTATTCTGGAATCTCCACCATGTACACGGTTGTCAAAGTGGTTTCGGTATCGACAGAGAGTATGCTAGATATCCGATCCCGGTCTCTTTGCCAACCAATCGTTATTATAACCCGTAGTTATAACTTTTAAAATAATATTTATACTTCAAAATAAAATATCATTTCAAATCCAAATCTTTATCGAAATAAAGATTAGATTCATTCCAAACCATTTTAAAAACATCATATCTTTCCAAAACTTCCTGTCAAATCATTTCAATATATCAAAATATCATATCTTTACAAAACTTCATTTCCAATCATTTTAATATATCAAAATATCATATCTTAACAAAACTTCATTTCCAATCATTCTAATATATCAAGATAACGTAACTTTACAAAACTTCATTTCCAATCATTTCAATATATCAAAATATCATATCTTTATGAAAATTCATTTCAAATCATTTCAATATATCAAATGTAACAACCCGCATATTTATCGATTTTATATTTAAATATTTTGTCGTTAATCGGATATTGGTCTGAAAAGCTACTTTTGCAAACGGTCAAATTAGGACTCGAGACCACTTCCATTGAGTTCGAAATGCCGTTTACAATTTTTTTAAGTATAAACATTGATATGATTGGAGATAGTAGAATTTCACTACTTTTTCACTTGAGACTTTGGGTTGGGCTTTTAGCCTATTAGACCCAACCTTCACCCTTCCTCTTCATAACTTCATTTCTATTTTCCTAAGTCTTCAAGCTTCTTCAAAAATGGTGGAGGGAATGGGAAATTAAAATTCCAAAACTCAAATTCAATTGCAATCCATCTTTCTACTCCAAATTCAAGAAGAAGACATTGGATTCAAGCTTCTTGTGCTTAGATAGAAGAGGGAGTGATTCTTGCTTGCTTAAAACTTCATTTTTCATTGAATTTGTGCAAAGGTGAGATTTTTATCTCACAATTCTAGCCTATAACTATATTGGACTGTTGGGAATGATTCCCTATCACTTTTGCATGCATATTAGCATTTGATTTGGATTGGATTGGCCAAAAACTCCAATTTTTAGCGTTTTGGTGAATTTTCTGCACTTAGGTCGTTCTGGCCATTTTTGGTGCTCGGAGTTAGGTCGCTCGCGACCTAACCCTTGGGTCGCTCGCGAGTTAGCACCATAGGTCACTGGGCCATCTAAATGCTTGTTCGGTGTTAGGTTGTTCGGGCTTAGGTCGTAGGTCATATGGACCCTAGGTCGTAGGTCGTTCTGGCCATTTCTAACGTCTTCGGAGTTAGGTCGTATGGACCTTAGGTCGTAGGTCGTATTGACCTAAGTCGTAGGTCGCTAGACCCTGTCTCCTTAGGTCGCAAGACCTTGTAAACCGTTAGGTCGCGTGACCTATATCCCGTAGGTCGTTGACCCCCTTAAGTCGTTAACTCGTTAACACGTACGGCTCTTAACCATTTTAGGTCGCGTGACCTTGTACTTGACTTAGGTCGTTAGGTCGTAAGACCCTAAGCCGTTTTCCATTAGGTCGCTAGTCCTCATACCGATAGGTCGCTGGACCTTAGGTCGTCCCACATTAGGTCGTTGCTAGCCTTAGGTCGCGTGACCTTGTTTAGACCGTAGGTCGTTAGGTCGCAAGACCTTAGGTCGCCTGACCACTTAAGTCGCTTGACCTATTCGAATGTTAGGTCGCGAGTTCCTTAAGTCGCTTGTCTCTCTTAGGTCGCTCGCTTCTGCTAACTAGCGAACACCACTAGGTCGTTTGACCCCTTAGACCGCTAGGTCGCAACCATTAGGTCGCTCGACCCTATTCCTCTTAGGTCGTTAGACCTCATTTTGTCTTCACTAGGTCGTACCATTTTGGACGGGGCGCTGCCCCACACCCCGCCGGGGGCGCTGCCCCCTGGACCCCCGCGACCTGACCGGGCAGGTCGAACCCCATAAGCGGTGGCGTTGCCCCCGCACCCCCACCTTGGGGGGTTTCCACCCCCCTGGACCCCCCTCCGTAGGGGATCTTATCTAAAAAACATTGAGCTGATTTCCTTGGATTTTATTCACATCTCCGTATGCGATCTTTGTGATTGATTGTTTCTACAATTGCTTCTGTGTTTTGTCATTTTATAATATAAAGGTTTCAATACTAGTAGTAAATATCAAAACTCTTTTAACAAACAATTTCAACTCTATTTTTAATAACAAAGCTCTTTTCTTAAACCGCTTTCCAATCTATTAGTATATACAAACCTTTACCTCACTCGGATGAGAAATCTAATTAAACGACTTAGTAAAACAAGTGGTATGAAACGCTTGCGTTCACTTCATCGGTTAATTCTTGGACTTGTTCGATTGAACCTCTTGTGACAATTTTATTAGTGAAGATTTACAGTTTGTTCGTAAATATTTAAGTTAAGCAAGTGGTTATGGGACATGAAGCTAAACTTCTATATTTACTAGCTTAGTGTAATTGACACTTCTCGTTGATCATGACGATCATTCTGATGCTTTAGACTAGCAACTGTGCGATGTCTCTTGTTACGAGGTTAGACTAGACACCACTTGTGTGATTCCACTCACACATACCTTTTTGCTTTTTGGTTAGTCTGGACCTTAATCTGTGTGATTCCATTCACACATGTGGGGTAGCTACCCTTGGTCTTCGGACCGTCATGTGATTGGCGGCTTTCTCTTTTCTATGATTTCTAGACTTCTTGCATTGATTTCTAGAATTTATGTCATTGACTTGTTATGAGTACAAGTTTGGGGTATGATGCCCTTTCCGAATATTTGAGAAGATTCTTGTGATATTGATTATCTCTTATTGATTGATCTTCTGTTGATCATTATTTACATACTTATAGTGGTATGTCATTATGGATATTTTATGTTTATGCCACATCTTTTATGTTATATCATGTCATCTGATATTTATAGCTAGACTGACCCGTTTATTATTTTCTTAAATAATACTCGGGTCAGACCGAGATTTACAGGTGCTTCTGCTTGACTTCTTCCCAGGGATTCATCACTCTGACTTTTGGCTAACTGTTTAGATTAGCAGTTTTTGTTGTATACACTTGAGATATAGACTCATAGTTGTATTCTTTTGTATAGCACATGTTGCTATTCTTTTGTATTATTGTGGATCTTTTGAGCACTACTCTGATGTACACTTTCATGTGTTAGTTATATATTCATATCTTCTTCCGCCTTTGTGATATGGATGTCTGTGACTGATTTGCGTTATGCTTATTTCTATGTTTGTTTCCGAAGATTATTTATAACCACCGTGTGATAAGCAATTACATGGATGGTCGCTCCTCAACAGCCTTATTCTTCGTGCTAGTTGACAGCACTACTCCGTAGTGTTCTTGGCTAGCGTGGGTATAGAGGTGGGGCGTCACAGCTTGGTATCAGAGCCAAACTTCGGAACAATGTAGAATAACTTAACAAGGATCATCGTCCTAGGTCTATCTTAGGAGTCATACCATATGATTAATTCGAGTCTTCGTACCGATTCATCCTATTTCCTTTATGATTCCTTGTTTTATCTATCAAGATTGCTTGATGTTCATTGGTGAATAACCTTCTTCCTTCTCTTCTTTCTTTCTTAAAGGAAGAGAATGTCTAGACCAGGCCGTCCCAGAACTGGATCATCTAGTGCTGCTCCCCCGGATGGAGTTTTTATGCCTGCTCAACAGCTTCTGGATTTAGTAACTAATGCTCAAGCAGCTGGAGCTAACCCGGAACCTACTCACCCAAAGTCGGGATTTGCACGCTTGTGCAGCGATTACACCAACTTGGGTGGGAAGCCCTTCAAAGGTTCGGAAAATATCATCGAGGTCCAGGCTTGGTTAAAATCATGCGATCGAATCTTTTCTCGCATGAACCTTATCGATCTCCACTGCGTTCAGGTGGCTTCCAGCATGCTCCAGGAGAGAGCATTGGACTGGTACGAACTCCTTATTTCAAAAATTAATGAAGCGGATCTCACCTAGGAGCAATTTCAGGGACGCTTTGAGTTAAAGTTTGTACGAGAAGCTGAGAAAGTAACCTTGGCTCGACATTTTATAGACCTTGTTCAAGGTCAATCCTCTGTGACTGATTACGTCGCAGCCTTCGAGTCGCTTTCCAAATATGGGGTTGAATACATCAACACCCCATTGAAGAAGAACCAGAGGTTCGTTTATGGCTTAAATAAGAATCTTAAGAAGCCACTACTCCTGAAACTAGAAGTCGCATTTGATCAACTCGTCGATATCGCTCTTCGTCTTGAAGAGGCTGATAGAGAGAGTGATGTTGAAGTGGAAGGCACTAAACCAAACTTCAACAACAAGAAGAGGCCAAACAAATTCAAGGGTCCTTATCCCAACAAAAAGGGTAAGCAGGCAACCCCTGCGGCAAAGTCTCCTTCTCCTAGTGGTGCGAGTTGCTTCAACTGTGGGTCTGAGGATCATTATGCGAATAAGTGCTCTAAGCCCAAATCTTGTCGCTATTGTAAGAGCCCGGATCATTACATACATCAATGCCTCAAGCGTAAAGGCAAGAAGGAAGGAAAGTTGAATGTGGCTCAAGCCCCTGGCAACACATCTTGTGGCCAAGGTATTTCTCATTCCATTCTTGATGGTATTATTTTATTTCATGATCAACCTATTAGAGTTCTCTTTGATACAGGTGCATCCCATTCTTTTATATCAAAGGAACTGGCAGACACTTTTTCCTTAAGTGTTACTGCATTGATGACTTCTTTAAAAATTGCGAATCCTGTTGGTGGATCCGCAACTCTTAGTTTGCTTTGTAAAGATGTGGAGATTATTTTATGTGATTTTTATTTCCTAGCCGATTTGCATGTCATGCGTTACATAGGCTTTGGAATAATTTTGGGAATGGATTGGCTTAACCGTTATCAAGCCCATATCCTATGTCCTGAGCGGACTATTCATCTCCGACATCCACTATCTGTTAAACAGATTTCTGTTAATCTTAAAGATTCAGAATCCTGTTTGGTGGCATCTTTATATTCTTTAAATCCTCATGATGACGATGATGATGATGAAGATGATATTATTTCTCGTATTCACGTTGTTCGTGAATATTCCGACATATTCGAGCCCGTTTTAGGTTTACCACCTAAACGAGCAATTGAGTTCAGAATTAATCTTGTTTCTGGAGCTCAACCTATTACTCGTCCTCCTTATCGCATGTCTAATAAGGAAAATGAGGAGATGCGTAAACAATTATCCGAATTGGAGACGAAGCAATTTATTCGCTCTAGTTCCTTACCTTGGGGAGCTTCGGCTATTTTCGTGAAGAAATCCGACGGTACGCTTAGGCTTTGCGTTGACTATCGCAAGCTTAACGATTTGACTATTAAAAATAAATATCCTTTATCTCGGATTGATGATCTATTCGATCAGCTTAGTGGTGCTAAGGTCTTTTCACAATTGGACTTGGCTACTGGTTTCCATCAGCTTCGTATCATTGAGGATAGCATTCCTTTGACATCATTCCGTACTCGATATAGATCTTATGAATGGCTTGTTATGCCATTTGGGTTAACGAATGCTCCATCTTATTTCGTTGACCTCATGAATCGAGTTTTCAAAGATTTCCTCGATCGGTTTGTTCTCATATTCATTGATGATATTCTTGTGTATTCAAAAACCGAGGAGGAACATGAGAAACATCTTCGGATTGTATTGGAAACTCTTAGGAGTAATCAATTAAAGGCGAAATCTTCTAAATGCCACTTTTGGCAATCTCGTGTGAAGTTTCTCGGTCATATTATCTCCGAATCTGGGATTTCTGTGGATCCTTCAAAGATTGAAGCGATTCAAGATTGGAAGAGACCGGAGAATGTGACAGAGATTCGTAGTTTTCTCGGTTTGGTGGGCTATTACCGTCGTTTTATTAAGGACTTTTCTAAGATTGTCGTGCCTCTTACTGGCTTGACTAAGAAGGGAGTTAAATACATTTGGTCGGACAAATGTGAAGCCTCTTTTCAGAAATTGAAAGAACTCCTTTCCGATGCTCCTATTCTTGTTATTCCCGTGGGGAATCAAAACTTTGTTGTTTATACTGATGCTAGTCACGTTGATTTGGGTGCTGTTCTTATGCAAAAAGAACGTGTTATTGCTTATGATTCTAGGCAATTAAAGCCGGCCGAGACTAGATATGCCACACATGATTTAGAACTCGCGGCTATTGTTTTCGCCCTTCGGATTTGGCGTCATTATCTATTGGGAGAGAAATTTATTCTTTATACGGATCATAAGTTTCTGAAATATTTATTTTCTCAAAAAGAACTTAATTTACGTCAACAGCGTTGGCTCGAGTTCTTGCACCTTATGATCTTGATATTCTTTATACCCCCGGTAAGGGTAATCGTGTCGCCGATGCTCTTAGCCGTAAACAACAAGCAGTTGTTTCTATGATGATATCCGAATGGAACGATCTCGAGATTTTATCCACTTGTGAGATTCGAGAGCGCGTATCCGATTTATGCTCATTGCTTGTTTTATGTAGCCTTGAGGCTCATCCTTCTCTTTTAGACCGCATTCTTGAAGCTCAAGGGCTAGATTCTGAATTGGCTCTTCTTGGCAAAAATGTTAAGGATAAAATTGATATTGAAGGTTTGAAAGACTTTGATATTGATTCTCGTGGCGGCATTCGAAAATTTGGTAGACTTATCGTACCAAATATTGGAGATCTTCGTAGAGATATTTTAGAAGATTCCCATCGTTCTAAATTCACCATTCATCCCGGTAGTAGTAAAATGTACGCTGATATGAAGCGACTTTATTATTGGGAGGGAATGAAATCTGATATTGCTAACTTTGTTAAGTGTTGCATGACTTGCCAACTTGTCAAGGCCGAACATCAAAGGCCTGGTGGGTTATTGCAACCTTTAGAAATTCCAATTTGGAAGTGGGATCAAATTTCTATGGACTTTATAGATGGCCTTCCCCGTTCTCGTTCGGGTCATGATGGCTTATGGGTGATTGTTGATAGGCTTACCAAATCCGCCCATTTTATTCCCGTTCGGTCTAACCGAACCGTTCCTCTTTTGGCCAAACTCTTTATCAAAGAAATTGTTAAATTGCATGGAGTTCCTACTTGTATTGTTAGCGATCGAGATCCATTGTTTACTAGTGGATTTTGGAAGAGTATTCAAAAAGCTTTAGGAACGAAGCTTAACTTTAGCACTGCTTATCACCCCCAGTCCGATGGACAAACCGAGCGTGTGAATCAAACTCTTGAAGATCTTCTTCGTGCTTGTGTGCTTGATTTTGGTGGAAGTTGGGAAGATCATATTTCACTTGTTGAATTTTCCTATAATAATAGCTTCCAATCTAGTATTGGTATGGCACCTTTCGAGGCACCCTACGGAAGGCCCTGCCGATCTCCTTCTTGTTGGTTTGAGGCCGGTGAGAAACTGGTTTTAGGTCCATATTTTATTCGAGACTCCACAGAGAAGATTGAACTTATTCGACATAGGATGAAAGAAGCCCAGAGTAGACAAAAATCCTATGCTGATAATCGAAGAAGGAAATTAGAATTTTCTGTTGGAGATCCTGTTTTTATTCGTGTTTCACCTATGAAGGGTGTTGTACGTTTCAGTCGATCGGGGAAGTTAGCGCCTCGATATATTGGGCCATTTCCTATCACTGAACGTATTGGTTCCATGGCTTATCGCCTTGCATTGCCGGCTCAGTTTTCTGCTATGCATGACGTATTTCACGTTTCTCAATTACGGAAATGCCTTCAGGATTTCGATTCTATTCTTGAGCCTGCTGTTGTGGAAGAAATTGAAGTTTCGCCGAATTTAACTTATGAGCAGCATCCTGTTCGAATTATAGCTTCGGAGGTTAAACGACTTTGAAATAAAGATGTTCCGCTTGTGAAGGTTCAATGGTCCTCAAATCCTAAGGATTGCTCTTGGGAATACAGAGAATTCATCGAGCGAACACATCTGAACTTGCTTACTCCTGCTCTTTGAGGTGAACTTCCTATTTCAAATTTCTTTTGTGTTAATATGCCTTTATGGTTGTTACTTGTCATTTCCATCTTATATATTGCGAGGACGCAATTTCTTTTAGGAGGGGAGTCTGTAACAACCCGCATATTTATCAATTTTATATTTAAATATTTTATTTAAATATTTTGTCGTTAATCAGATATTGGTCCGAAAAGCTACTTTTTGCAAACGGTCAAATTAGGACTCGAGACCACTTCCATTGAGTTCGAAATGCCGTTTACAATTTTTTAAGTATAAACATTGATATGATTGGAGATAGTAGAATTTCACTACTTTTTCACTTGAGACTTTGGGTTGGGCTTTTAGCCTATTAGACCCAACCTTCACCCCTCCTCTTCATAACTTCATTTCTATTTTCCTAAGTCTTCAAGCTTCTTCAAAAATGGTGGAGGGAATGGGAAATTAAAATTCCAAAACTCAAATTCAATTGCGATCCATCTTTCTACTCCAAATTCAAGAAGAAGACATTGGATTCAAGCTTCTTGTGCTTAGATAGAAGAGGGATTGATTCTTGCTTGCTTAAAACTTCATTTTTCATTGAATTTGTGCAAAGGTGATATTTTTATCTCACAATTCTAGCCTATAACTATATTGCACTGTTGGGAATGATTCCCTACCACTTTTGCATGCATATTAGCATTTGATTTGGATTGGATTGGCCAAAAACTCCAATTTTTAGCGTTTTGGTGAATTTTCTGCACTTGGGTCGTTCTGGCCATTTTTGGTGCTCGGAGTTAGGTCGCTCGCGACCTAACCCTTGGGTCGCTCGCGAGTTAACACCATAGGTCGCTAGGCCATCTAAATGGTTGTTCGGTGTTAGGTAGTTCGGGCATAGGTCGTAGGTCGTATGGACCCTAGTTCGTAGGTCGTTCTGGCCATTTCTAACGTCTTCGGAGCTAGGTCGTATGGACCTTAGGTCGTAGGTCGTATTGACCTAGGTCGTAGGTCGCTAGACCCTGTCTCCTTAGGTCGCAAGACCTTGTAAACCGTTAGGTCGCGTGACCTATATCCCGTAGGTCGTTGACCCCCTTAAGTCGTTAACTCGTTAACACGTACGGCTCTTAACCATTTTAGGTCGCGTGACCTTGTACTTGACTTAGGTCGTTAGGTCGTAAGACCCTAAGCCGTTTTCCATTAGGTCACCAGTCATCATACCGATAGGCCGCTGGACCTTAGGTCGTCCCACATTAGGTCGTTGCTGGCCTTAGGTCGCGTGACCTTGTTTAGACCGTAGGTCGTTAGGTCGCAAGACCTTAGGTCGCCTGACCACTTAGGTCGCTTGACCTATTCAAATGTTAGGTCGCGAGTTCCTTAAGTCGCTCGTCTCTCTTAGGTCGCTCGCTTCTGCTAACTCGCGAACACCACTAGGTTGTTTGACCCCTTAGACCCCTAGGTCGCAACCATTAGGTCGCTCGACCCAATTCCTCTTAGGTTGATAGAACTAATTTTGTCTTCACTAGGTCGTACCGTTTTGGACGGGGCGCTGCCCCCTGGACCCCCGCGACCTGACCGGGCAGGTCGAACCCCGTAAGCGGTGGCATTGCCCCCGCACCCCCACCTTAGGGGGTTGCCACCCCCTGGACCCCCCCTCTGTAGGGGATCTTATCTGAAAAACATTGAGCTGATTTCCTTGGATTTTATTCACATCTCCGTATGCGATCTTTGTGATTGATTTTTTCTACAATTGCTTCTGTGTTTTGTCATTTTATAATATAAAGGTTTCAATACTAGTAGTAAATATCAAAACTCTTTTAACAAACAATTTCAACTCTATTTTTAATAACAAAGCTCTTTTCTTAAACCGTTTTCCAATCTATTAGTATATACAAACCTTTACCTCACTCGGATGAGAAATCTAATTAAACGACTTAGTAAAACAAGTGGTATGAAATGCTTGCGTTCACTTCGTCGGTTAATTCTTGGACTTGTTCGATTGAACCTCTTGTGACAATTTTATTAGTGAAGATTTACAGTTTGTTCGTAAATATTTAAGTTAAGCAAGTGGTTATGGGACATGAAGCTAAACTTCTATATTTACTAGCTTAGTGTAATTGACACTTATCGTTGATCATGACGATCATTCGGATGCTTTAGACTAGCAACTGTGCGATGTCTCTTGTTGCGAGGTTAGACTAGACACCACTTGTGTGATTCCACTCACACATACCTTTTTGCTTTTTGGTTAGTCTGGACCTTAATCTGTGTGATTCCATTCACATGTGGGGTAGCTCCCCTTGGTCTTCGAAGCGTCATGTGATAGGCCTCTTTCTCTTTTCTATGATTTCTGGACTTCTTGCATTGATTTCTAGAATTTATGCCATTGACTTGTTATGAGTAAAAGTTTGGGGTATGATGCCCTTTCCGAATCTTTGAGAAGATTCTTGTGATATTGATTATCTCTTATTGATTGATCTTCTGTTGATCATTATTTATATACTTATAGTGGTATGTCATTATGAATATTTTATGTTTATGCCATATCTTTTATGTTATATCATGTCATCTGATATTTATAGCTAGACTGACCCGTTTATTATTTTCTTAAATAATACTCGGGTCAGACCGAGATGTTACAGGTGCTTCTGCTTGACTCTTCCCAGGGATTCATCACTCTGACTTTTGGCTAACTGTTTAGATTAGCAGTTTTTGTTGTATACACTTGAGATATAGACTCATAGTTGTATTCTTTTGTATAGCACGTGTTGCTATTCTTTTGTATTATTGTGGATCTTTTGAGCACTACTCTGATGTACACTTTCATGTGTTAGTTATATATTCATATCTTCTTTCGCCTTTGTGATATGGATGTCTGTGACTGATTTGCATTATGCATATTTCTATGTTTGTTTCTGAAGATTATTTATAGCCACCGTGTGATAAGCAATTACATGGATGGTCGCTCCTCAACAGCCTTATTCTCCGTGCTAGTTGACGGCACTACTCCGTAGTGTTCTTGGCTAGCGTGGGTATAGAGGTGGGGCTTCACATCAAATATCATATCTTTTCAAAACTTCCTTTCCAATCATTTTAATATATCAAAATATTATATCTTTACAAAACCACATTCATTTCAAATCATTTTAATTTATCAGAATGTCATATCTTTTCAAAACTTCATTTCAAATTATTTCATTTCATTCAATTTAAAATACTATTTCAATTCACATTTCAAAACAGTTTATATTTCAAAAGTCATTTTAAATCATTAAAAATGAAGTTATTATATTTAATAATTAAATTATTAAATTTTCAAATTTTTCAACTTTCGAAGTTCATTTATTCACTTAAGTTTAACAAAACAGTGAAAATTTACTTTTCGCAGCATTTAGAAAATGCTACGGAAAGTTACGTACAAAACAGTTCAATTTAACAGAAGACCAGCATTTTAAAATGCTGTAATATAGTTTACTTAAATTTCAAATAAACTTAGTTAAATTCAACAACTATAGCACTTACATAAATTGCTATAATAGCCTTTAATTCAATTTAGCTTTTTAGTTTATTATCATCAACTACAGCATTTACCAATGTTGTAATATCATTTACATTACAATTAATAGCATTTCAAAAATGCAGTTAATTAACTTCAAATATTCAATCAAATTTTACAACTAATTATATTTTTATTTAAAATATTTTAAACTTATAAATGATACATTTTCACATTTATAAACATCATTTAATTTTCCTTAAGTTCATGATTTTATAAAGTTACATTTCCATTCAAAAACCAAGATTTACTAATAATTCACTTATTAAATTTCAACATCAAATTTTAAATTCATTGAATTAAATTTCTATTTAACACTTAAGTTTAAAATTTCAAAATATAACTTAATTTCAATTTTATTTACCTAACTTAAAATTCACTTTTAAGCCAAATTCACAAATTCCCATTTTGGTTATATTTTCAAAATTCAACTTAAATAGTCATTCATTTCACATTTTAACTTTATTCAAAAATCATTAATATATTATAAAATCACTTTAAATTCATTTTAAATTCAAATTATCATAAATTTATCATAATTTCATATTTAATTTAATTTCCAATTATAATCAAATCAAATTTCCAAAATAACTTACATTCAAATTTTCTAACCTTTCCATAATTTATTTAACTTATAAATTTCCAGAAAATCAATAATACTTTACAAAAATCATTTTTAATTAAGTTTTATATCAAAATATTATAATCTTTACAATTTAAAACATATTTTTAAAATATTAGAAAAATATATTTTAACTACGGGTCTGTATAAAATTTTCCTGCCTAGGTAAAGTGATACGGGTAATATATCATTTCAACCCGTAATTTACAAAGGAAATCCGGGTTTTATCATTTCAAACCCGCAGTCCCAAGTAAATGAAATAAACTGAAAATCACTTAGGCCTATCATTTCAGCCCATAACGATTTCCCCCTACTCTAAAGTCCGTTCGGGTATGTATCATTTCAACCCATTGTGATTTTAATCTGAAGGGAACTTGCATTGTGATAAACTGATAAAATAACAGAACAACATAATATAACAGTAACATATGATATAACATGTATTTAAGCATGGGTGAACATCATATAATCATAACATAGCAAATGTAAAATGGTTATGCAGTTTACAGATTCACAGGTGATCGATTTACTAGTTATGTAAGTACAAAATTGTCTGGTGAGAATAACTCACTTGTATAAATTGGAGACAACGATCAAAAGCACAAACTGAGATCTTCAGAGGCAGGATAGCATGACAAAGATTTGATTTTGTGAGATCCAAAGATTAATTGTCTAGAACACATTCAAACAAGACAATACAAACAACATAAGTTTTCAACTAAAAATACGATTAATGTTAGAGATAAATGCAAAATCATCTCCAAAGTCTTTGCACTTGCCTTCTACCACTAATGCTTCAGATATAGGTCAAAAAGGCACGGCTAAAGCAAGGACAAGGATCTGGTTTGGGCTTATAAGATGTCGGCTAAACATGTATGGGATGGAGCAAAAGTGATGATGCATGAGATATGTGCAAGGATTACAACTACAAGGCCAAATATCATGAATTCAAGGCAACATTGGCTCGGCCCAAGCAAGACCAGGCACGGACATCTCTGTAGTGGGCTGGAGGATGGTGTGGAAGAGGGTTTTAGGTCATCCATAGGTGGTGGAGGTGGAGTTTGTGGCGGCCAAAGGAAGGTTGAAGGTGATGAAGGCATAGGTGTTGGCTATGGTGCATATAGGTGAAGTTTGTGTAGATTTAGGTGGAGTTTGATCAACTATTGGGCACAGCCAGTGGCTTGGGGCTGGAGAGGAGGTGGTGGGTGGTTTAGGTGGTAGAGGTGGCGGCCATGGTGGCTGAGTGGTAGGGCCGAACTTGAAGTAGATGAAAAGGCAAGTAAAAATCAACATAAACAAGTAGAAAAACAAGAAGAAAAACAATGGAAAATGAAATAAAATTTACCAAACTCTTGAAGATGATGGAGGCCGAATTTTTTTTCAGATGGGAAGAAAAATGTTTTACATGAACGTGAAAAAAAAATAGGCGGCAGAAGAAATGAGGAGATGTGGCCAATTGAATGAAAAGTAAGGTAGAAATGCGAAAAGGTGGGAGATAAAGAGCCATTGGAAACCAAAAGTCAAAACTATTTCACGTTACCCTTAATTTATTTATATAAGTTTAAATTACTGATAATAATAATTATTTCAGTTAAAATTTCGACAATGCAACAAAATACAAAATATAAATAAATAATTAATAATTATATATGATAAAATAAAGAAAATAGCTTAGAAAATGCAAACTAGTCTAGAAAAAGTCGAGAATAAATTTTGGAAAAATCATATGGACTTGGAAAATATTTAAAAATAAAATATAAGTGCATTCACAAAATGAATAAATAAATTTTAATTAAATATAATTTAAATGAAGAAAATAGCAGAAAATTAGAAAACAGCTTTTAAAAATAGGAAATAAATACAATAAGCTTTGGAAAAATTCAAACATCACTTTAAAAATATTTAAGAGTCAAAATATAAATAATATAACACAAATATACAAATTATAATAATATATATCAAGTAAAAATATCATTTATATAAATTAAAATAAAGAATATTGTTAAATAACCCTTTATACACTCAATATTGTAAAGGGTATAACTTTCACAATTTCAATCCAATTTCAACGAAACGAAAAGCATTATTCATGATATTATATCTATTTTTATAATAAAATATAAAATTCAAGAATTAAAATATTTTAATTTAAAATTTAAAAGTCAAAATTTGACCAGTTTTGACCACAAATCCATTTTTCAGGAAAATATTCAATTTATACCAGTTTGAAATTATAATTCATATAATAATCAAAATTTATATTTAACAATGAACGTTTGAAATAAAACAAGTTTAAAAAATATAATTTCAATGCAAAATAAAGTCAAATTTAAATTATATGCAAAAGAAATCTAGGGTTGTTACACTCTCCCCCACTCAAAACTTTTCGTCCCCGAAAAGGAATGAGTTACGGGAAAGCACGGAAAAAGATAAAGTGAAATAAGATTAAGACAAGATGATAAGGAGATTGAAATTATACCTAATAACTATTGTAAATTCAATAAGGTGGAGATTATCAAAGATTATAGAAAGATTTCTAAACAGAAAAATTATAGAAAAATGCCTATAACAGCCTGAAGCAAGATAAGGAAAATAAGGACAACCAAAAGATAGTTTGAAAACAAAATAAGATAATAAGTTAGAAACCATGGAAATTTCAACTTAAATAATTAATTAATTTTTACACAAGTTAAATAAATCTTAACTATCTCAAATTTTATTATCTTATCTTCTAATCATATTAAATTAACAATTTCTAAGATCATAGATTTGAAAAAAAAATCATTCATTATACTCAATGTACTTAATAAATTTAATTCTTCTTTATTCCTACTTAAAGTTAAATTTATTCCTCTCAATATATTTTATCATCTATGTCCATTATACTTACTCTTATTATAACTGCTTTAATTTATTGTTAGTTCCATTAACATCATTTTATATTGTAAATTATTCAATTAACCGTTTATTCTATTTACTCCTATTAATCATTTTATAACTAAAATTTAAGTGTATAACATTTATTTTAACAATTCAATTTTATTTATAAAATCTTTTTATATTGTATATTATCCAATTACAATTGTTAACTTATGTATAACTTGGGTAAGTTATATTCAAATGCAATTGAGTATTATACAAATAAAACTTTCTAATTCCCTCATCTCAAGTTTGAATCATTTATCTAAAATTTTGATTTTCTTTTTATAATTGAAATGATTCTTTAAGATAAGGTTTAAGAATAAAATTTTCGATTCCTTCAAACCATTTAGAGATAAATAAATATATATACATAATATGTCAAATCAAATTTAAATCATATATCTATATTTATTATAAATCCAATCTTATTTTAGAAATTCAAATCAATTAAATTTCCCAAAACAAAGCTGTAACAAGACTACGGAACGGTCTCTTCACTTTGAAACTCAAAAATGAACGTCGATGATGCCGCGGTCATCACCGAAGTAATTTTCCAACGACAAAGAGAAGAGCACTAATTTTAAACTTTAAAATTTCTTAGAAACAAATTTCTATTAAAAAATACTTTAAATAATATACCCATTTTAAAACTTTAAACCCAAGGTTTGAAACCATCGGAAACTAAATTCTCAAATTTCTTTTTCTAAACTTATTTCAGTTCCCAAATCAATTTATAAACAACTATTTATAAATTCATTTATAGAACAATAAATGATAAATCAAGTATTATCATTTCAAATGATTAATTTAAACCAATTTATTAAGCTCCATAATTTTACTTATATCAAAATTTATCATTAACCAAATTTTAAAATAATATTGTGTCAATTCGTTCTGTCAAAGTGTTTTAGAAATCCTATCGTTAGCGTTGATCAGACGAATCAATCGGAAACCCAAATCAACATCAACAACTCAAACAACACAATATAAAACGAAACATTAATATTGATTTACAAGTACAATTCAAAATGTTTGGAAGATAGATTGGAAACAAAAGACAAGATGATTGAACAAAAAAATAAGGAGATGGAAAAGCTTAAATAAATCGCGGGCAACCTTAACCGAGTCAACCGTGACTTAAAGAATAAGATCGATGTGGATATTCTAGGGTAAATCTACATTCGATCTCAATAGATAGAGTTTCGAATAACAAAAGATATTAGTATCTAACCCAAGGACAGAAATAAATATCTGGTGAATCGATGCTAATTGTAAAGGAGTCTCCCCCTTTACAAATGAATTTTTGAGATTGGCGGGACCGCCAATTCACTATAAAGCTCATTCGAAGTGGAGTTATGGGATACTCCAGAATCAAAAGGAGATGAATAGTGAGGGACTCGAATGAATTTTGGAACCGCAGGGAACGTTCCAGAATTCAAATGAAATTTGAACCAAAGAGGAAGAGATTCAAGTTTGGATGAAAGTGATTCTGTAACTAAATTTACCATACATTCTAAGTTTTGCCTCAAACCCAAAGCTCTGATATCAACTGTAACAACCCAATATTTTCAACCAATCGCATCCGCACATGTCGGACTTGAATAGCTCAAAATACCATGGTGTAAATAAAATTTGGTAAATCTCGGAGCATGTAGTAAATAATAATCACAGAACACGGATACAGAGTAAGAAATGCAACGGAAGTAAAAGAGATAGTAGTTCATGAAGCTACTATGTAAATATATCAGAGTTACATGAAATACAATAGAATAAATAAAGTACAAGAAGTACCAAGATGATAACCAAGTACAAGCTGAATAGCACAATAGAACTGAAATAGATAAAAATGGATAAGCAGATAATCTCCAGCGATTCCCATCTCCAGAAAGTGGAATCCAAATCTGTGAATAACTCAGGCTGACCCGAGCGTAAATAAAAATACAAACACTCGAGTCGGGACAATATATACTTATATAATGTAAACCAACTCAAGTGAACTGTAATAAGGTACAAGTAACTTAAAGGACCCCTGGGACCGCACATCCTCTAAGGATCCTTAAACTATTTACTATATAGTAATATTGCGCAATTATAATAATGTCTACAGTAAAATAAACTTACTTTAAAATAGCGTTCCGGGCTTACCCATATCAACCTTCACACATAATAGTTCCAGCAGTCCATCCAATATCATGATATCTCCAGATCAGGAAACTATCAGAGGATACCAACCGGGTTACGGAAGAAAAACAAACTCATAGTAAAGGCTCGGTAAGGTAGGTGACACGGCACACAAGGCAATGCAAGGGTAGATATACCAATTACGCACACGCGCTGGTGGTAACGCAGCAGCCACGTATGCCCACCTCGGAACACACTCCCATATCAAAATTGAAGGATGGCCATCTAATCAATCACAAGTAAGAGTATAGTATCGAAGGAATGTGTCCGACCAGAGGAGCTACCCCTTTTGGCCCAAGATCGCTCCTGTTTTAGCCACCTTAAGCCAACTCATGGGAGCCGGGTCCACGTAAATATGTCTCAAGAATGTCGCCACCATCCTACTTCATTCTGGAATCTCCACCGTGTACACGGTTTTCAAAGTGGTTTTCGTATCGACAAAGAGTATGCTAGATATCTGATCCCGGTCTCTTTGCCAACCAGTCGTTATTATAACCTGTCGTTATAACTTTTAAAATAATATTTATACTTCAAAATAAAATATCATTTCAAATCCAAATCTTTATCAAAGTAAAGATTAAATTCATTCCAAACCATTTCAAAAACATCGTATCTTTTCAAAACTTCCTGTCAAATCATTTCAATATATCAAAATATCATATCTTTACAAAAACTTCATTTCCAATCATTTTAATATATCAAAATATCATATGTTTAAAAAACTTCATTTCCAATCATTTTAATATATCAAAATATCATATTTTTACAAAACTTCATTCCCAATCATTTCAATATATCAAAATATCATATCTTTACGAAACTACATTTCAAATCATTTCAATATATCAAATATCATATATTATCAAAACTTCCTTTCCAACCATTTTAATATATCAAAATATCATATCTTTACAAAACCGCATACATTTCAAATCATTTTAATATATCAAAATGTCATATCTTTTCGAAACTTCATTTCAAATCAGTTCATTTCATTCAATTTAAAATACGATTTCAATTCACATTTCAAAACAGTTTATATTTCAAAAGTCATTTTAAATCATTAAAAATGAAGTTATTATATTTAATAATTAAATTATTAAATTTCAAAAAATTTCAACTTTCGAAGTTCACTTATTCACTTAAGTTTACCAAAACAGTGAAAAATTACTTTTTGCGACATTTAGAAAACGCTACGGAAAGTTACATTCGAAACAGTTCAATTTAACAAAAGACAACATTTTAAAAATGCTGTAATAGGGTTTACTTAAAATTCAAATAAACTTAGTTAAATTAAAAAATTATAGCACTTACATAAATTGCTATAATAGCCTTTAATTCAATTTAGCTTTTTAGTTCATCATCAACCGCTACAGCACTTACAAATGCTGTAATATCATTTGCATTACAAATAATAGCATTTCAAAAATACAATTAATTAACTTCAAATATTCAATAAAATTTCACAACCAATTATATTTTTATTTAAAACATTTTAAACTTATAAATCATACATTTTCACATTAATAAACATCATTTAATTTTCCTTAAGTTCATGATTTTATAAAGTTAAATTTCCATTCAAAAATCAAGATTTACTAATAATTCACTTATTAAATTTCAACATCCAATTTTAAATTCATTGAATTAAATTTCAATTTAACACTTATGTTTAAAATTTCAAATTATAACTTAATTTCAATTTTATTTACTTAACTTAAAATTCACTTTTAAGCCAAATTCACAAATTCCAATTTTGGTTATATTTTCAAAATTTCAACTTAAATAATCATGCATTTCACATTTTAACTTTATTCAAAAATCATTAATATATTATAAAATAACTTTAAATTCATTTTAAATTCAAATTATCATAAATTTATCATAATTTCATATTTAATTTAATTTCCAATTATAATTAAATCAAATTTCCAAAATAACTTACATTCAAATTTTCTAACATTTCCATAATTTATTTAACTTATAAATTTCCATAAAATCAATAATACTTTACAAAAATAATTTTTAATTAAGTTTTAAATCAAAATATTATAATCTTTACAATTTCAAACATATTTTCAAAATTTTCGAAAAATATATTTTAACTACAGGTCTGTATAAAATTTTCTAGCCTAGGTAAAGAGATGCGGGTAATATATCACTTCAACCCGTAATTTACAAAGAAAATCCGAGTTTTATCATTTCAACCCCACAGTCCCAAGTAAATGAAATAAATTGAAAATCGCTCAGGCCTATCTTTTCAGCCCATAACGATTTCCCCCTACTCTAAAGTCCGTTCGGGTATATATCATTTCAACCCATAGTGATTCTAATCTAAATGGAACTTGTAGTGTGATAAACTGATAAAATAACAGAACAACATAATATAACAGTAACATATGATATAACAGGTGTTTAAGCATGGGTGAATATCATATAATCATCAGATAGCAGATGTAACATGGTTATGCAGTTTACAGATTCACAGGTGATCCATTTACTAGTTATGTAAGTACAAAATTGTCTGGTGAGAATAACTCACTTGTATAAGCTGGTGACAACGATCAAAGCACAAACTGAGATCTTTAGAGGCACGATAGCATGACAAAGATTCGAATTTGCGAGAGACAAAGATTAATTGCCTTGAACACATTCAAACAAGGCAATACAATACAAACAACATAAGTTTTCAACTAAAAAGGCGATTAAACAATGTTAGAGATAAATGCAAAATCGTCTCTAAAGTCTTTGCACTTGCCTTCTACCACAAATGCTTTAGATATAGGTCAGAAAGGCACGGCTAAAGCAAGGACAAGGATCTGGTTTGGGTTCATAAGAGGTCGGCCAAACATGTATGGGATGGAGCAAAAGTGATGATGCATGAGATATGTGCAAGGATTACAACTACAAGGCAAAATATCATGAATTCAAGGCAACATTGGCTCAGCCCAAGCAAGACCAGGCATGGCCATCTCTGTAGTGGGCTGGAGGATGGTGTGGCGGAGGGTTTCAGGTCATCCATGGGTGGTGGAGGTGGAGATGATGGCGGCCAAAGGAAGGTTGAAGGTGATGAAGGCATAGTGTCGGCTATGGTGCATATAGGTGAAGTTTGTGTAGATTTAGATGGAGTTTGATCAACTATTGTGAACGGCTAGTGCCTTTGGTGCTGGAGAGGAGGTGTTGGGTGGTTCAAGTGGTGGAGGAGGCGGCCATGGTGGATGGAGTGGTGGGGCCGAATTTGAAGTAGAAGAATAAGAGGAAAAACAATGGAAAACGAAATAAAATTTACCAAACTCTTGGAGATGATGGAGGCCGAAGTTTTTTTTCAGATGGGAAGAAAAATATTTTACGTGAATGAGAGAAAAAAATAGACAGCTGAAGAAATGAGGGGATGTGACCAATTGAATAAAAAGTAAGGTTGAAATGTGAAAAGGTAGAAGATAAAGAGCCATTGGAAACCAAAAGTCAAAAACTTTTCACATTACCTTTAATTTATTTATATAAGTTTAAATTACTGAGAATAATAATTATTTCAGTTCAAATTTCGAAAATGAAATAAAATATAAAATATAAATATATAATTAATAATTCTATATGAAAAAAATAAGAAAATAGCTTAAAAAATGCAAACTAGTCTAGAAAAATATGAAAATAAACGGAATAAATTTTGGAAAAATCATATGGACTTGGAAAATATTTAAAAATAAATATAATAATATAAAATAGAAATGCATTCACAAAATGAATAAATAAATTTTAATTGAATATAATTTAAATGAAGAAAATAGCAGAAAATTAGAAAATAGCTTTTAAAAATAGGAAATAAATACAATAAGCTTTGGAAAAATTCAAACATCACTTTAAAAAAATTTAAAAGTCAAAATATACATAATATAACATAAATATACAAATTAGAATAAGATATATCAAGTAAAAATATCATTTATATAAATTAAAACAAAGAATATTGTTAAATAACCCTATATACACACAATATTGTAAATGGTATAACTTTCACAATTTAAATCCAATTTCAACGAAACAAAAAGCAGTATTCATGATATTAAATCTATTTTCATAATAAAAGATAAAATTCAAGAATTCAAATATTTAAATTTAAAATTTAAAAGTTAAAATTTGACCAGTTTTGACCACAAATCCACTTTTTTAGGAAAATATTTAATTTATACCAGTTTGAAATTATAATTCATATAATAATCAAAATTTATATTTAACAATGAAATTTATACAGTTGGTTACCACTTATGTGCAAAGGTATCGTAATCATTCATTGTCTCTTTCTCAAAGATGGTTCCTTTGGAATAATTTTGAATTTTTATTCTCATTTAATTGAATTTGGTGTCACTTCCATTTGTTTTCTTTCCTAGTGCAAAGATAGGAGTGGGGCCAACATGGAAAGGATTTAAACTCCATTTCTCAGGATCATAAGATTCCGCTTTCTTTTTGTTTATAATTATTGGAGCTTCTAGCCTGAGCCTTTGCCCTTTGTCTTGGTTGAAATCCTTGATGATTACTGGGTAGAGTCTTTTCAAGTGGGGTTCAGATGACCCTTGTTTAAATCTCTTAATCCTTCTAGCCATGGTCAAACCAAAGTAGATGAACTTAAGATAAGGTTGAGGGGATTAGAGAATAGTAGTGTTTAGGGCTTAACTAAGACGGAGGTTCGTGCCCCTCCTTCTAGCACCAAAAAGTTAACAAGATTTCTTATCAACATCCCAAATTTATGCTAAGGAATGAAGACTATTCTTTGGGCAAATAGTGTAGAAGGAAGGAATGTATCCTCCTTGAAATTCCTCTTGAGTAGGCTTTAGAAGGCAAGAATTGCTCAGACAGATCTCCTTTCCACTGTGACGAAAGGAGTGGATTATGTGCTTAACGACTTCTCTACCCTATAGTATTAGTGTAAATTCTCTTTTGGAAGCTTTCCTTTTTGAAGTAAATGAAATACCCCGGATAAGTTTCCTTTTAGTTGGATTCGACCTTGTCAAGAGCTTTGGTTATTGATTGACTAATCTCTATCTTAGAATTTGAGACAAAGGTTCTGATTCTGTCGAAAGTAAGGTGGTTTAGGTCATAAAAGTTGATCCAGGAATTTAAAGTAGGGATTTCGACTCTATCGAAAGCTATGAGCTTAACCTTCTTTGGTTTTAACTAGTGATCTCAAGCTACGGTGTTTGGGTGAAGGGTTTCGACCTTGTCAAAAGCCAGATCCTAAAGCTCTTTGTACTAGTTGAAGTTTTAGGCAGATGTGATTGGGTTTCGATCATTTTGAAATCTAGAATCTAGAAGAAGGTTACTTGAAGCATGAACTTGAAGTTTCTTAAATCTTGCTAGGTTTCAATTGTGTCGATAGTGGCTTTTTGATGAAGGTGAAACCTGAAACACAAGAGTAAAAATGATAAGAACTTTGATAAAATGATAAGCAATCTAAAATACTTGACACTTCCTTTTATTAAGCAGAAAAGGGTTTTATTGCATCAAATCCCCAAATTAATCTTGTAATTAGGGTACAATACTTTTGATTAAAGAAATTCAAGTTTGGATTGGAAGGAATCAGCTTCCCCAAAATGTTACCCATTGGGTCTTATTTATAGATGCAGGTCAGCACCTTTCGACCTTGATGCTTCCGACTTGGTCGAAAGGTGCCTTCCAAATGAATTAATTATGCCTTGTCTTTGTCGGAAGGAAGGGTTGCGCCTCCCTACTTTGTATTACCTTATAAGAGCTTCCCATCCTATTGAAAAGTAATGTTCAATGGTTCCGATGATGTTAACTATGCCTGAGTACTTGTTTCTGATCTGATGCAGAACTCTCATGGATCACACTGGTTTTGAATGGTTTGAAAGACCTACCATAGCTTTCGAAGGGATGGTCCTGGACAATGTTTGCTTTTGCATAGTTTAAACAAAGGCGAAACCTTTGGTGTCGAAAGGTTTGGTGCATATGCATGTAGTTGTTTTCACCGCCTACGAAAGGTGTTGCCTTGACTCAATCGAAAGGTCATCATTCATATGAAATGACCCAATCGAAAGGTGGCCATTGAAGGCAGAAGGGTGCCTTCAACTCCTTTGTCTCCTTCGAAAGGTATGAACTCACTAGACTATTGTTGCAGAGACCTTATGATGCCTTTGAAAGGTTTTGAAGCTTCCATACTTTGACGATGACATTCCTTCGACTCCTTCGAAAGGTTTAGCTAACCTGCTTCCCTTGTCCATCTTTGACTTCTGCTCATATCGGTTTCGACAAAGTTGAAATGCTGATTTTTGGTGTAACAAGTTTCATTCAGTATATCGTAATGGTACTTTCATCATGTTGTTGTCAAGTGTGTCTAACTCCTTCTAAATAATGAGAGCTCATATAAGGTATTGAATTGACTTGCTAGTATAAAATGAGATAATACTATTTGAAAGTATTTTCCATTTCTCATAATTTTTCAGTTTACAAAGAAGAGTCCTTATGACCTAGAGTGAATGAATCCTATTCATGGTACCTTGAGATTTTTTTTTTGAAATTCTTGGAAATGTCTTCCGCAATTTCCATTGTTTCAACCATCAAGGGCAATATACGTTAATGAAATGAAAAGCATTCATCACAAGTAAAGCACCATTTGCTTTAGCATATATTGTTCTATGTTAATCCTTCTTTTTTTATAATTTCTAGAATTTCATGAATGGGTTTATACAAGCTAAGAAAGCTATAAATAAAGAGTACTATGAACTCTAACGAGTAGAGCCAAGTCGAAATAAATTGGCTTTTTGATTTGCACATGCACCTTTTTGCAATGCACTTCTCAACGTCATATTTTCTTAAAGCAACCTTTAGTTATTGATTTCATTTGGAAGGTGTACTTGCTAAGTTCACAATACAATTAAGCATTTGGAAGAATAACCCTATGTCACATGGTTCACAAGCGGTCCAACTAATGCATGTTGTAGATGAGCAAAGAAATGCATATAATATGCATGTGGACATTCTTCTAAAATGAGGCTTTTCGATAACCCCAAGCACCTCTCATATTACTCGCACTATCATATTGTTGACCTCGCATATTTTAAATAAGCACATTTGAGCAACCTTTTTTCAGATTTTGTGGAATGGTGTCTCATACTTTAACAACATCAAAGAATCGTTCACATATAAACTTTCATCATTAAAAAAAACTAATTACTATTTAATTTACTCGATATTAGATTCATCTCTTAACTCATCGACAAGGATACAAAATTTAAATTCACACATTTCTTCACAAATTTTTCTTCTCGCTAGATCACCAATAATTTTCACATATAGATTTAATCTTTGGTTATTCATAAGAGGCCTTTCTAGGAGCATTTTCTAATGTCACTTCTTCACTTTAGGTGAAAGCGAAGAAGAATACTTAATTGATACAAGAAAATTCCCATGATTAATTGTATCGATTGACTCAGCATTTCCTCTAAAAGTACAACCTTGACATGCTAATCATAAGATAGCTTTCATTGAAGTGATGACTCACAACCGACTTTATTATTTCAATTTTTATTGTAAAACAAATTGCTTCTCAATACTTCATATTTGAATGTAGTGAATTTTGACCTCTTTCATGTTTTTTTGGAACAACAATCTTTTCCATCCACTCTTTTCCAACTATTAAATCCATTTATCTTATTTATGGTATTGAGAAATATTCTTGTTTAGTAGTTTCGGAATATTCAAGCCATTTATGATTTTTAAACCACTTATATCCCATATGTCGGCGATCTTCATTCCTTTTGAAGTTTTCTTTCAAATCAAGTTGATATGGACCCACTCTGATATAATGACAACAAATTGCATCTTGTTCTTTAAAATTATTGGAACTACCTGTATTTTACATATCAGACGATCGTAAAATATTTTATTTTATTCTTATAAGGTTGTATGACTCTAAAATTTTGGAAAATGACCTTTAGGGACATTTTCAATATCTATGATTTTTGTCGAATTTCCATATAACCATTTTGAGCCAAAAAATATGGTATGGACTATAACATTTAATATGAGCTAAATTAGGATCTCAAACCCCCTTTCATTGCTTCAAGATGAGGATTCTCATTTCGTATAGTGGTTGTAGTAGAAAACCAGACTTACAGTTTGAAAGTTATGGATATTTTAAGTATCGGATGTTATTGGCCTACGTTAGTAGGTAATTTACTATACTTAAGCCCATTAACCCGTATCAAAAATTGTGCTAAGGAAAAACTATTGAGACTGATCTAAATCATTTCCATCTTCCTTAAAAGAGTTCTAAGCTTCCATTAGCACTAAACTGTTAAAAAATCATCTTCTTTCCACTTTTGTCTTGCCCATTAACCAAATCATTATTAGAGGAGTAATAAGATAAAGGGATTAAATATTATCTTTTTGACTACTTTAATCCTCCTTGCTGTCCATTTCTAATCTAAGGGAATAAAATGATATTTTGAGTATTTTGTGAGTGGTTCTTGACCTCTCACTATACTATAGTTATGAATGATGTTTTCAATATGATTTGGATCCTAAAATGTTTTCGAACTTTAATCACATTTTTATGTATGTTTATGGCCAAAATTTTATGGTTTTAAAAAGGTTTAAAATGGTTTTCAATCCCTTTAGTTCATATTGACATATTAGTGTAAAAGTTAGATTTAGAGTAGGATTTGCTTGGTTATCATGCAATGGTGTATTGCATGTATTAAGAAGTGTATATGTTTAATATTTCTTGTTTGTATGTTGTTCTTTGATATGGTTTGCTAGTGCTTTTAGGTTGTTAGGAAAGAGTTGGCCGAATTGGGAAATCGAAGAAAAAAGTGATCTTAATTAGATGAAACTTAGAGGAGAGGCTTTGGAGCATGGGAGGAGCTCACAGTTCAAGTCGCACCAAGTTTATAGCAAAGGGAAGGAGTCGCTACCGAGAGATTTTGGTCGGTGGAAACCCACTCTGTAGGAGATGGTACTTCAGGTTAGGGCTTAGAGTGATAAGCAAAAGCAAAATGCCAAAATTTGGCTACATGTTGGCCTCTATGCCAAGAGTTTTACAGTGGTACCAAGAGATTTTCCAGAGAGTGCTCGGGGTACAAACACTTGGAAGATAGAGTAATGGAAGAGAATGGCTCTGGGAAAGAAGCAAGGAAGAAACTTAGCCAAAATTTACCAAGTATACCACTCGGTACTGAGTGGTTGTGATTGATATGAAGTGGATGCTTTTGATAGAAATGGGTGAAACTTGTAGGAGGCGAAGCATTGGCTATGTAGATCGCGTTGAAGCTGTTTGTTTATTCACTTAGAGTTTGATGGCGATATAGTAGCATGATGATCCCTTCGGGACTTCGACGATGGCAACTCGACGGTGAATGGAGTTAGGTTCCGATGATGGTGGCTCAATGTTGAAAGGAGTCATGCTGATGATTATCCACAAAAGGAAGGTTCCAGGAAGGGTGACCAATGCAAAGACCGTTGAATGGTTCTATCGTGAAATGAAGAAACATGGAATGGTTCATTTAGGATAATGGAAGCTGCATAGAGCACGAAAAGGGCTTGGCTATGTGTGCTAAGGGATCGTTGATACTCTGGGTGTTTTCTGATGTACTCAAAAGCAAGGGTATTATAGGAATGCTCATGGGTACTATATCTAGCTACCCCAGATCAGTTGTTTGGATCTGTATACCTTGCCCGGTGGAATGAGTCTAGTAGCATCTTCGGGCTAAAGACGATTACACCAAAAATTGAAGTTTTCATTAGTTTCAGGCAGAAGAAAGGTCATACGAGTTATCATATATGTAAAGCATATTGAGTGGTAGTAAGGATTGTTTGATGGAAGCTATGGTTGCTTTGGTCATCTTCTGTTGTAGTCTATCACTCTAGGGATGTCACTTGAGATAGGTATTAGGGATAGAGATACCTGGACACCCGTCATTGTACTTAGTTCGCAATATTTCTTTATGATTTTCACAAAGTAGTGTATTCTGTTCGTTATGTGCTAACTGTTTGGTTGAAGGGACGGGTCAGGAATGATTTGTATACCCTTGTTCTTTACTATACTAGCTTGTATATTATTTTGAGTTTCACTTATCACCTACACAATACTATTGTATAAACCGGGATTATATGCTTTGTTCCTTATTTTCTCGGGTACTGTTAAATGAGTATAATAGATAGTAGGTGTAACAAACCGCACCCCAATGGATTTGTATTTTTGCTAAACTGAAAGCCCACCAAGGCATGGATCGTTGGTTTGGTATCCTGCAAAAAAAAAAGAATGCATATCAGATCTCTAACAAAATAACTTACAGCGGAATAATTAAAATATAATACGTCACATAAGCACTGACCAAGCTTTGATACTTTCCAAAATCAAGTGTCCTTGCCAGCTCCCAACACGCCAAGCACTAGTACCTACCCTTCTAACTATCACGTGGGTTGTCATGAGCAGGGGGGTCAGAACAACATTCTGGTGATTGGTAAAATTTACATTTTGTACACAACACTAATTTATGCCTATTGTTCACTATATCATGTTATGTCCATTCACATTTTTATCAGTCATCTCGACTCAACATTTGTGTACGAACCGTTACAATCTACCTTTCGTAGATTCATAACTATATATGTGTGTATGTGCATTCCAATGTCTCCTAATGAACCAAAATACTATCCCTACTAGTATCTCTCATTCAACATCTTGCCATAATCCATCGTCTTTACTGTATCATGGCTTTGTTACCGTATAATTTGAGGAAGTCCTATAGTGCTTATTGATAGCTTTTTAAGTACATTTTTTCGTATTCTATGTAGGGAATTTATACTTTATTTGCTTCCTATTGTGGACTCGGCTCCATGAAGCGCCCCCGTCCATGTGTTTAAAGGAATCGTGTTATGGTTTAACTACGCTTGCCCTATCAAAAAAATTAGCAAACAACTGTGGCGGTGCATGATCCAAATGAATCGACCCTGGTAGGTGTTGAAGACCAGTTAGGTTTAACTTTTTCCTTGACCAATCGGGAATAATGACATTGTCATCTTATGCAACCCTACCCTTGACTTTGGTACCTAAACTTGTGGCATAGCATTCGATCTCACTCATCATCCGTTTAGATTACCTAGTGCAATCAAGGCAATACCCTCCTCTAAAATAAAGTTGAAGCGCACTACTCTATCTTGAGGGTACCCCTTATGTATATGCAAGCATATACTCTCCATGGGTTCTACGGTTGGATATATCTCGCATCAGTCTGACATGTCCGTTGTGTAACCCTACTGACCATGAATTCTAACTGTTAGCGCCAAAATTGGTCACTAACACCCAAATCCAAGTGAAAGTACCAAACAACAATCACAGTTCACGGGTAGGATGTATGTAGAGGAAATTTAATATGAAGAATAACAGAAATTAAAATGAAAGCGGTAAAGACACGGAATTTATAGTGGTTCGACTAACTCTGGCCTACGTCCACTCCAGTAATTTCTTTTTTATTGCTGTAACAATCGATTACAGTTACAAAGCGATAGGCTAGCCTTAGCCTTAGGGGATAGAAAGTTAGAGAGCAGGAGAGCGAATCAGGCCCCCTTTTCTGAACCCCCACATGCTGTATTTATAGGCAAATCCTGAGTTGTTGGGACTTTGCGTGATTCAGGCCCACCGAGTTTATGGCCGGTCCGCATATGCCGAGCCATGTAATGCCGCGCCATCAATGTCGACCCGTTCCATGCCGAACGAAGCGTCTGGAGGAAGAATGCCGAATGAAGTCTGATAGAATAATGTCGGTCGAGGCATTTGAGTGATGCATGCCGATCGATGCTGGGGTGAGGTGTGCCGAGCGCACTTTAATGCTGAGTTCAAATGCCGAGTGGAAGATGCCGAGTGAAAGAATGTCGGACGTACTTCAATGCCAAGTACAAATGCCGAGTGGAGGATGCCGAGTGAAGGAATGCCGGACGTACTTCAATGCCGATTACAAATGCCGAGTGGAGGATGCCGAGTGAAGGAATGCCGGACGTACTTCAATGCCGAGTACAAATGCCGAGTGGAGGAATGTCGGACGTACTTCAATGCCGAACGATTTCCAATGCCGAACCATATTTCCTAGACCCAAACCATAGTTGATTCATCTTTATCCAATCATATTTCCATCTCCTAAGCACGTTGCGTCATCCATCCATCCAGTCGACTGGATCCATCGTACACCAGCCTTGGCGAACGTGCAACTGATTATGTTAATCTCGCATGTCCATGGCCTGGTAAAAAGGCGGGTTAACACTTGCCCCCCGAAACATGCCTTGCTATTGGAAGGTGTGTTTTGAATAGCCTCAAATCTGATATCCAAAGTCCACATCCTTTTTGTAACCATATCATCAAATCCACGACCTCTCCGGGCTTAATCTTGATTTTGTAGACCTCGTCGGGTCGTGTTATCCTATTCCAGCCTTGACTTTTCCATCACGGGCTTGTATGTTCTCCGGCCTCGACTCTTCGGTCAAAGACTTTGATATTCACCAGCCTCAGCAAACTGGCTAAGGATTTTGATATTCTCCGGCCTCGACTCTCCGGTCAAGGACTTTTTATATTCTCCGGCCTCGACTCTCTGGTCAAGGACTTTTTATATTCTCGGGCCTCGACTCTCCAGTCAAGGACTTATTATATTCTCCGGCCTCGACTCTCCAGTCAAGGACTTTTTATATTCTCCGGCCTCGACTCTCCGGTCAAGGACTTTTTATATTCTCCGGCCTCGACTCTTCGGTCAAGGATTTTTTATATTCTCCGGCCTCGACTCTCCGGTCAAGGACTTTTTATATTCTCCGGCCTCGACTCTCCGGTCAAGGACTTTTTATATTCTGCCCGAGTCCATTTCTTCGCTCTCTGGCGAAGGGACTCGTAACTTGTGACCATTGCCCCGTCTCTCCGGTCAGGGCAGTAATTATAAAACCTGAACTGTTTATTACATTCAAAAAATCAAACATCCAAACCAGAATGGGAAGCCAAGAAAAAACCAACCAAATCAGGAGTTCAATCCAAACTCCAAAACCATACCAAAGAAAAGTAAATGTTCGAAATACGAAAGAGAGAACCAAAGTTTGCAGAAAACTAGAAAGAAAGCAGAATTTCATAGACTCAAGTAGTACGGTTTTCAGTTATCTCAGAGCACGCCTAAGGACCGTCCTCAATCCCGTACGTGTGTAAGTGACCTAGTCGTATTACTTTGAGTTCTATTACTTATTCAAAACCATGAACCTGTTTAGTTGATAATGAGCTGACGTTGCGTAGATCTAGTGCCATCTCCAATCAAGGTAGGTGGTGTTTTTTTTTATGGATTGGTCCAACATTTCCTGGTGGTATGCCCCCGAGTATAGATCCATCCAGATTGATAGTCGTCTGCTGATTGGGGGTTGCCCCCTGCTGAGCTATTTCGTCTGCTTGCTGGTTGAGCATTTCTGATCCAGCTACATGGATCTGAGTTCCGGCATTTCCTGCTCGCATAATGTTGTCTGAGAAGAGCTTGCGTCACCTCCTCTTGTCTTTTCATCATGACTTCCGTTTCCTCTCTGGTCATGTAAATGGATGCTCCACCTGCTCCATCTCCAGAGGAAGCCTCTTGACTTCCCTCCTGATTGCTCCTTTCCATTACTTGCTTCCTTGCTGATGGTCTAGCCATTGCTCTTTTAAATCCAAGTTTCTAACTCCAAAATTCCTGAGTTCAATTCTCAGTGAAAGCACCAAAATGTTAGCGCCAAAATTGGTCACTAACACCCAAATCCAAGTGAAAGTACCAAACAACAATCACAGTTCACGGGTAGGATGTATGTAGAGGAAATTTAATATAAAGAATAACAGAAATTAAAATGAAAGCGGTAAAGACACGGAATTTATAGTGGTTCGGCTAACTCTGGCCTACGTCCACTCCAGTAATTTCTTTTTTATTGCTGTAACAATCGATTACAGTTACAAAGTGATAGGCTAGCCTTAGCCATAGGGGATAGAAAGTTAGAGAGCAGGAGAGAGAATCAGGCCCCCTTTTCTGAACCCCCACATGCTGTATTTATAAGCAAATCCTGAGTTGTTGGGCCTTTGCGTGATTCAAGCCCACCGAGTTTATGGCTGGTCCGCATATGCCGAGCCATGTAATGCCGAGCCATCAATGCCGACCCGTTCCATGCCGAACGAAGCGTCTGGAGGAAGAATGCCGAACGAAGTCTGATCGAATAATGTCGGTCGAGGCATTTGAGTGATGCATGCCGACCGATGCTGGGGTGAGGTGTGCCGAGCGCACTTTAATGCTGAGTTCAAATGTCGAGTGGAAGATGCCGAGTGAAAGAATGCCGGACGTACTTCAATGCCGAGTACAAATGCCGAGTGGAGGATGCCGAGTGAAGGAATGCCGGACGTACTTCAATGCCGAGTACAAATGCCGAGTGGAGGATGCCGAGTGAAGGAATGCCGGACGTACTTCAATGCCGAGTACAAATGCCGAGTGGAGGAATGCCGGACGTACTTCAATGCCAAACGATTGCCAATGCCGAACCATATTTCCTAGACCCAAACCATAGTTGATTCATCTTTATCCAATCATATTTCCATCTCCTAAGCACGTTGCGTCATCCATCCATCCAGTCGACTGGATCCATCGTACACCAGCCTTGGCGAACGTGCAACTGATTATGTTAATCCCGTATGTCCATGGCCTGGTAAAAAGGCGGGTTAACACTAACTTACTCTGATGACCTTTTGTCATTTTCTTCGTATAATTTATACATTAAAATATACTAATTCATACCCGTCATAAACACATATTCAAGGGTACTCATGTATGTTCCTCTTATATATATATATATATATATATATATATATATATACACACACACACACACACACACACACACATCTGTGTGTGTGTGTATGTGTGTGTGTGTGTGTATATATATGTGTGTGTGCATGTATTCTCATTCTAATATGCTTTTACTTTCATTACCTTTATAGTTCTTAAGTTGACCCTACATCTTCCTTTTATTATACATTTTACTTTTCTTCTTCAATTTTATTTACTTCTTCCATCTTATTTGACTTATAATTTCATTGCCTATTCTTTTTATACATTTTCCACCTATCATTTCTAATCTCTCCATGTTATCCCTATATTTTCTCTTAGCCTACTTCCCATGTTTTCTTCTTCATTTATGATACATTTGTTCGTACTTTTGTATTTTAACAATTAAAATAATTATCACACCTCTATATCTTGCCATTAAATTTTCGGGTTCTATTTTATTTATATATGTTGGAATTACATTCCTATCGTAATAAAGTTACACAATAAATCTCTACACCTTATCCAAAAGAGAGGATGTCTGCGTAGTGTTTGTAATTACAAAGAACTACTTTTTTAAGTTTTGAAATGGACAGTATAAAATGCGGTAAGTATTTGTATTTTGTACATCTCTTTCTTTTTAGGTGTATTCTTTGTCATTTCAAACATTGCACCTTTATTTAAACTTGATAATACATAGAAATCTACTAGCAATACTTTAAATTTTCATGAATTAAAATATCACTTTAAACCTAAATCTTAATAAACTCCCTTTTTATTTATATTCATTTTTCTACGTTCAAACATTGATTTGTCATTATCAATTTCATAACAAGTTACAGGGATAACATATGTAAGAAAGTTCTCAACTTTTATTAAATCTCTGCTATAATCCATTCCATATTCTTTTTACTAAATCTATTCCATTTAAATTCATAATGTGAAAACAGTATATTTACGCCTAACCATTACCCCCTTAAATATATATCTAATCATTACGCACTAGCAAATATAAATTTAATCATTACGCACTTGCAAATTTGTATCCAAATCGATTATAAATAAGCATACTTGAAATATATTGTAGCGGAATAAATATAATTTTATTACAAAATATGTAATTTTTTCCACTCATCTTTCTCAAGCATTTCCAAATCTCCGTATCTAATCTTTTTATAAGTATTTCAGCTTACGAGGATTTTCATATAACATTTACATATAGATCCATTAGAATTTGGATTAGAGAGAAGATATTTAGATTGATTATTAATTTAGATCCAGTTTACATGTTACCTTTGACGTAGCAACTTGATTCGAACCTACTTTTTTATCTATTTCATCTCCTATAATCCTCCAGTCGTGTATACGTACAACCTGGAAACCTAGAACTATTTTCTGTGAATTTTACAGTTATCAAGGAGAAAAGAAAATGGTAGAGCTTCCATGCCCATTAGAAAATTATGAGTTGGAAGTGTAATACTAGGTCTTAATTTATAGGGGTTCAAATTAATGCTAACCGCTAGATTAACTGAGTTAAATCCGGGCAGTTTAAAAATAATTTACTATCACCTTAAAACAAACATGAGTCAACCATCCATATACATGGTCGATCACCAACAATCAACCTAGATAAGTGTATGGTGGAACTGTGTTGTTTTAAACGGTGAGATTACTTCATTCTTTGATTTTTGTTAATTTCTTTCATCCATTCAATTGATTTTGGGTATTTGTTTCCTATGTTAATTGATCTTTTTAAATTCTTTGCCACTATACAAATTTTAATTTAATTTAATGTTAACATTTATTAATATCCAATCTTCCATTAACATTGCCAATTAGCATTAATTGATTTTATTACCATATTTACAAATATAATTATTTTCGACGCTAAAACTTAAACTTTAACTTCGATCAAAAAATATTATACATGAAAATTGATTATAAAATTACCATGAACCCAACGTTATAAGTTTAATATCTAAATTATGGCATTTGCGAAATTCTGTTTTTAGCATTTTATGTATTTATTGCATTTCCCTTTTAATTAATTAACATTAAAATTGCAGGGTGTTACGATAGGTCCAGGTGTATATAGTGTAGTGCAAAGGACGGACATGATGAAGCTTCTCATATTGCATATGGATGTTATGCTTATTCCATTGTACATCATTGTAAAGCCTAGACAGTGTTTGTTTTACTATTATGAGACAGTTTATTTGATTTTATTTCCATTTTGTATAAAATCTATTACTATGTTGTACAACTCTATGGACCTTCGCTCTGATATCTTGTTCACTTAGCTATTACTTTCTCTCCTGTATTATATCTATGATGTATATTATAATTTATTCCATTTGATTTCAGATATATGACAGGTTCTATGATGTTTTATTTCACTTTCAACCTTTGATGATTGTCCTACATAGGTCGGGCACGTCAGCAGCGCATTATACAGTTATATTGGGTGCTGGTGGTATATGGTGGTTGGTAGAATTATACATCCATATAGCTTGATGTAATCATGGATCGCGCTTCACAATATCCTTAATTTTTTTAACTTTATTAGGATGATGCATTTCATCTGTTGGATCCAAGTTATCTTACTCTAAATTCAAAGTAGGAATTGGAGATGATGTTTGTTAACCATAAAATCCACTTAAGAATAAAGGAATGAAAGAAGGCTTACAAAAAGTGTTAAGCTCCACAAGAATTGAAGACAAGGTTTCGCCATGATTCAAAAATAGTGTTTCCAAGGCATTGCGATAACTATCAAAGAGGTTAGGATGGAGTCGCAAGTACCTGATACACCTATAAGTGAAAAAAAGCTTTCGAAGAGGTAAAAAGGAAGGCAAAGCTACCCTTTCACCTCATCTAATCCTTTTGATGCAGTTGATTTCACATATGTGAGAGAGCCTAGCATGGGTTCGAAACTCCTTTCGAAGGTATTGGGTAATAAGCTCGCACACAAGAACCCAACCCTTTGGACTAGTTGGTTTTATCGATGTCAATCTTCCATTTAAAGATATTTTACCAAAGTATACCTTTCAAGAGTAAGAATAAGTCTTTTGAAACTGTTGCACCCTTCCGCAAGAATAAAAACCCCACATGAAGCCAAATGACCTTTCACAATAATCCAGTCCTCAACTACTAATTCTTTCAAAACCACTGGAAAGCACTTTCTCACCAACTCAAATAATCACTCATCATGGTTAACACCAGACCAAAGCGATCAAGGGAGGTTTTGAAAAAGAAGAAGGAGTTGGAGGGTGCATCCGCTTGCATCCAAATAATGTGATAAGGAACCTTGACCCTTTCGCTACAGAAATATGCCTACCTTTCGAAGGTGTCCAAATATACGAAAGAAAAAGTTAAGAATGTGGGAACAATATTTGTTATTAGTGCATTGTTAATAAAGGCGAAAGGGTTAACCCAAGCATAATAAGAGACTCAAGCTTTCGCCTTCAAAATTATGGAAGCAAAAGGACAAAGGAGAAAGGATGAATATAAAAGGCTAGAAAAAATACCTTTCGACCGCTTTGGAAGGACGAAGAAAAAGGATTAATGCGAAAGGTCGAGAAAAAGGCATTTAAACCGCTTTGAAAGAATGAATGCGGAAGAGAGTCGACCTGCATATATAAATATGACCCTAAGGGTCCAAGTTTAGGGATGGAATTTGAATTGTGAATTCTCTTTCTTACTTCATTGCAAAATCAAACTTTTGTAACCCTAAATCAATTTGTGGAAAATTCTCTTACTCGTAATCGAATTTAGGCAAATGCAGAGGAGTGGATGCATGGATCCAATATTGATTTTGAATATGAGAAAGATCATTTCATTCATTAGCTTGACCAATGACCAATTGCATATGATTCTCACTTATTTTCTTATCCTCTATTTGACTTATGCAATGCAACAGAATCTACATAGACATTGTGATTTCAAATCATAATATCATCACGTTTTGTGATATAAAATATTAAATTGACATGATGATGACAATTCAATGTTAACAAGTCCATTGAATTTATACCATTTGTCTAAGGTAGGATTTCATTGCACATTGAACTTAAATCTTATACATTGTACATTAAAGTCCCTTTCGAAGAGTAAGGATTATTTCGACTCCTTCGAAACAGGTTTTGAAAGGACTTACTGTTTGAATACTGAAGTTATATTTGCTGGTAGGACACCTTTGAATAGAACTTGGATATCCCAGAACCTATAACTCCTCTCAAAGGAGCCTTAACCATGGCAGCAAAATCTACATTTTTAAAAGTAGATTGCCTTCTAAAGGCACAATGACCCTTTCGACCCATTCAAAAGGGGTTGTGAATGAATTATTCCCTTTCTGATTTTTGTTCCAAAGTGCTAATTGGTTCTATTATCGACAATTAACACCTTTATAAGGCCACCTTTCGAAGACGTCCTGTCCCTATCAACTTGTTCGAAAGAGGTTTCGAAGGGATTGTTCATTTCTAAAACTCTACTTCGAGGTGTTAACAAAATATCTTGTTAACAACTTAGCTTTGAGATGTTGACTAGATTTCTTGTTAACATTTTTGGCGCTAGAAGGAGGGCTTGAACCTCCGCCCTTGTAGTTCTCTTATAGACTAATTATGGACAGTTTACCTTAATATAAGAAAATGAAATCTAAAAGCCTTAGTCGAATGGACGAAGAAGCATTACACACCACTATTTTTGAGGAAAATATTACTCCAACTTTCAACCTGGAGGGAGTTGTGCAATGACAGCCATCAGCCCCAGCATAACTAGACGACAATGCAGTCAAGATAAGGCACCTGGAGCAACAATTGCTGGAAATGCAAGAGATCCTAAAAGCAGCTCTATCTTAGAAATCTTCCAAAATTGCAAAACCAACAATTAGAGATGAGGTGGTCTCATCGAGAAGAAAATTGAACGCTTCTACCAATGAAGGTAAGAGCTAGGTAGATCTGACATCGTCAAAGAAAAAAAACATCATCCAATTAGAGTTGATTATCAAGGAAGAATATAAGATAAATCTCTCGAGCAATCTAGAAGCTTGACCTTCAAAGATTACAGCCCAAACCAAAAAAGTTATCATGACACTGAGCTTATTTAAAAGCTGTGGCAGAAAAGACGGTCAAAGATATGCACATGCAAAAGGGAAAATAACTCTAGATGAGCAAGCAAACGACAATTAGCGAGTAGCTCCATTCACGGATGAAATCATCTCAACGACCATTCCATCTCATGTCAAGATCCCAACCATGAAGTGTCATGGCACTATCAATCTTGATGATCACTTGATGGCTACTGATAGCCAAATGGATCTATATAATGCCTCTGGGACAGTTTGATGCAGATTACTCTCTATAACACTTCAATGGGCAGCCGCAAAGTGGTACTGTCAATACCGCGAGAAGACTATCTATTTATGGAAGAAATTTTCTAATGAATTCTCCACCCAATTCTACATATGCAAGTAACTGACCACTGTTCTAGCAAATATTAAGCAAAGGCGAGCGGAATCACTAGGTGATTACCTCCGAAGATTCAACATAGAATCATTGAAAGTCAAAGATATGAATGACAGGGATAAGCTTATTGCAGTGCATTCTTGGCTAATAGAGAATACACTATTTGGAAGGAACTCTTCGTGCATAGGTGTAAGGATTTACAAGACTTCCACTTCCATGCTGATAAATTCATTTGAATGGATGAATTATATTATGCTAAAAAGAAAGCTAATCCTAGGAAAGACAGTGGAAGATTTAGATCGGATCAGGGACACAAACGAACAAGGTGTGAGGAGCTCAATACTAATTCAATTGCTTCAAACGAGCTATTGTCTTATATATATGCCATGATTAAAGAGAAGGTTAACTTCCCGACTTCGTTCAAGGCTAGAAATTATCCTGAACGGAGGAAAAAGAATGACTACTGCGCTTATCACAAAGTGAAGGGGCATAAAACTGATAAATGTCAAGAGCTGACTGGAATCATTCAGAAACTAATACGTGAAGGGCATTTGAAGGAATTCATTCAAAATAAACAAAAGGCACCTTGGACTGGCGATGATTCACAAAAATTTCCTAATAATGCTGTCAACATCTTAGAAGAAGAAGATCCATTAAGCTTGAGTCCGCCTTTGAATATGATTGATGTAATCCATGGAAGGCCAAACCCAGTGAGGACTAGCAAGGGAGTCAGAAACAGATACATAAAAGAAGCTAGAGAGGGAGTGCTCTACTTCCAAGAAGAGCCCCCGCTTAAAATTCTATGACTCATTGTACCAATGCCAAATCTTGTTGTTACTCCCAAGAGCCGAAGAAAGGAATCCATCGTCCCATAACGACTCACATATGATCACTGCCCAAATTGGACTCCAACATTCTTATAGACATTGGGAGCGCAGCCAACGTTATTTTCAAACACTACTTTGATTAAATGGGCATTCCAGAAGATAAGCTAGAGCCTAGCCTTGAGTCTACCTTTGGATTAATAACAAGGGGTCCACTCTAATAGGAAAAGTGAAGTTGCTGGTGTAGGTGGAAGTACCGCCATGCTGCAGGACTTTTGAAACTCTCTCTGTGATCATCAATCAATTGTAATAATACAATGATTTCTTTGGTCGACCCACATTTGATGAGGTGGACACTTTTGTCTCATTAAAATATTTAATGGTAAAATTCTTAACAAAAAGTGGTTGGAGCACTCTCCAAGGAGAACAATTCAGATCCTTCGAGATGTGTTTTGCAATGCTTGATTAATATAAGAGAAAGTATCTTTCTTAGTATGATTCTTCTTCTATTTTTCATCCTTTTGATGATTGATTTTTTCATCCAACATTCGAAAAGAAAAAATAAGATCTAATAAAACCAATAAACCTATGTTTGAAAGGTACATCTCTCCTTAGAGCAAAAGAAAGAGGACCGATGCTAACTCCATAGAAGAAAGTGAAGTCGCAGAGAATTGGGTTGCCATAGAGAAATGGAAAGGGTCAAACCTACAAAGAAACTTGAGGACACATGTATAGACCCAAACTATTTAGCCAATATAGTCAAAGTGAGAAAGGAGTTGGAAAGCAGCTTGAAGTTAGACTTAATTCAGTTTCTTAAGGCTAGCGAAGATGTGTTTGCATGGTCTCATTTAGATATGGTCAGGACTAATCCATCAGTTATGGGCCATTTACTAAATATTGATCCAAAAGTGACCCCCGACTAATAGAAGAGGATGTAATTTGATAATGTTCGATCTGATGCCCTAAAGGAAGTTAAAAGGCTACTCGAAAATGGATTCATTCAGGAAGATTTTTACCTAAAGTGGCTAGCGAATCCTGTATTGGTAAAGAAGTTGAATGGTAAGTGGAGGATCTGCGTTGATTATACTGATTTAAACAAAGCGTGTCTAAAATATTATTACCCGCTGCCCAGGATAGAACAATTAATTGATGCAACTAGTGGATACAAGTTGTTACCCCTCATGGATGCTTACTTAGGATACGATCAGATATGTTTAAACTAGATGAAGAACATACAAGTTTTGTAACAAATTGGTGCATTTTCGCTACAAAGCAATGCCCTTCGTGTTAAAGAATGCAGGAGCCACCTATCAAAGATTAGTCAGCAGAATGTTCAAAGAACAGACTGGTCGGAATATGGAAGTTTATGTTGATGATATGCTAGTTAAATCTTATAAAGTTGGGAGTCGCCATGAAGACTTTAAAGAGATGTTTAAATTATTACGAAAGTATTAAATGAAACTTAATTCCAAAAATGCTCTTTCAGAGTTCATTCTGGGAAGTTTTTAGACTATGTTGTAAGCGCTCAAGGGATTGAAGCCAGTCCAGACCAGATCCATGCAATTAAAGACATGGCTCCAAAACTAGCAAAGATGCAATGAGTTTAAACAGTAGGATTGCTGCCCTAAGCATATTCATCTCCAAGGCAACTAATAAGTGCATTGATTTTTTCAATGTAATAAAGAAGAGAAAGAACTTTGAATGGGAAGAAGATTGTGAGAAAGCCTTCCAAGAATTAAAAAAATCATTTGGAAAGACCACCAGTTTATCCAGCTTGGGGAACAGAGAAGTCTTGTAATTATACATGGTAGTTTCGAAACATATGATTAGTTCAGTTTTTGTTATAAAAGAAAGTGAGATTCGACTTCCTATTTATTATGTAAGCAAATGGATGAAAGACACAGGGGTTCGATGTATGGTGATAGAAAAATTAGCATACTATTTGATGCTTATAGCATAGAAACTTAGAGCATATTTTCAAATGCATCCAATCAGTGTATTGACTAACTTTCGACTCAAACAAATTTTCAATAATCCTAAAATATCGAGTAAGCTAGTAAAGTGGAGAATTGAGCTTAGCCAATATGACGCTGAATTTTTACCACGAGCAGCAATCAAAGGGCAAGCATTAGCAGACTTCATTAATGAATGTACAAACTGTGACGAGAAGGAATTTTTGGATATTTGAAATTGGATTATTTAATTGATTTTAAATATTTGAAAGTTAGTTTAACTTGAATTTCAAATATCACCATTTATTGAATAATTTAATTTTTTTGAATTAAACTGTAGGAAATTGGGTAAAATATGAAATCTTGAGTTTTAAGCTTGTTAAAAATATTTTAAAGGCTTATAAAGATTTATTTTGATAATACTGAAGATAATAAAAGTTTTAAATTTGAGTTTGAAAGTGTTTTGTTCAGTTTTAAATTGACATTTAAAAATAGCCTTCCGAGGCATAATCTTGGAATACGACAAAACCAGTTCCATTGGATCCGTAATAGTGTATTATTACCGCATTTCAATTTCATAGTGTTTGGAGTTATCGTGTGGTCGTACGGTGTACAAACGTGCTAAAATCTATATTGAAAGTTTAATATAATAAATGGGTCCTAAAGCTAACTTCTCCATACAATCGGATCGGGACTTGAAACTTGTACCATTATGTTCAAAATAGGGGTATAATATTATGAACGCCTAGTAGCATACCTCGATAGGAGATCGAGATTTTGAGTTGCAATTTTGTGACAAATTTAAATAAAATTTTATATATACTCAAGCTTTCAAAATCTGTATTTCAATCAGACCTTTTTGGCTGTCATCTCGTGATCACTATAGCATGTTTAACCTACACCCCACGTTCTTTTCAACATCATGTCTTTTCCCCCTCCCTTCTCTTTTAAATTGCACGAGAGAACATGTCATTTTAAAAGTCGAGAAAAAAGGGTAAAGTAAAAAATAATGGTCAGAGCAAATCACGAGATCCCTCCTGTTTCTCCTCCTGTTCAAGTTCGACATCTAAGAATCATTTAGTTTGTAAAAGAAAAAAGAAGGTAAGTGATTGAAATCGGGAGCCTGTTACTTTCCAGTTCAATTCAAAGAAAATCGGCAAAAGGTGGATGTGATAACCCGGATTTTTAAGCATCTCACAATTGGTAATTATCAGATTTTAACTATTAAATACTGATATATATGTTAACAAATAAAATTCCGCCAATAAAAATGTCTATAAATGGATTAGGGAACTATAATAAATATTGGATTATAATATCTGAAAACGATAAATTTTATAGTGAATTAATAAATCCCATAAATAGATAATTGTAAACTTTTTATTGTTGAAAACTTTAAGTGTATACATATATAAGTATATAAAGTGTGTGTGTGTGTGTGTATTGTGATTCGGAAATTTTATTTGAAATTAAAATATAAATATGAAAACAAGGTTTAATAGAAAGCTTTAATACATATATATTAATAAATTTAGAGATAAAACATAAAGAAAACATATAATTTATATACAAAATTAAATAGGAAATATAGTATAAAAATAGTACAAACACTTATGCATGTAAATTTACAAGTGTAAGTGCTTTGAAATACAACTTAACATTTGTAAAAAAAATTATCGAACTAATATAACAAGTGTCAAATGTTTATTTTCTTTTCTTTATTTTCAAAAAGTTAAAACAAGATATATATATATATATATATATAAACATTTGCTTATACTCTTCTTTTTTTCATATATACAATTCAAGAACTAAACCTAGCAAACTAGAGATAAAATCTGAGCAAAATAAAACTAAAAAGAAGAACTCAAACAACATCAAAAGCAAGAACAGATCAACATCAACAAGCAAGATTCAAAGATCTGATCATTTTAAAAGTCCGGTTCTAGATCAAAGAAAATTGGAACCGGGTAACTTAAACCAGGAAATGAAAGCAAAACAAAACTAAGTTCAGATCTAACAAAATCAAAATTCAAAGCTAGTTGATCATCATTAAAATCAAGCATCCGGTCAAAATCATTTCCAGGCCCAAAAGCTGTCCTCTGTTTCATTTTACATGTAAGTTCATCCAAGTTTAAAAACTACTAAATCTGATTGCATGTGAATGATGTTTGGAAAGATGATGTATTGGTTGTTTTGCATGAATGAAATTATGTTTGATTGTTTAAAAATATGAAGTATTATGTATGCATGTCTGTATACATATAGAACTCTCTGTTTTATATTTACAATGTTAAATATAAATCAAAAATTCAAAATATACTCTTGTAATCTCTTATAGGCTATGGAGTTCAAATAAGATTCGTTTGTTTTTACATAAACATGGTTTTAAAATTATATTTAAGCATAATTAGTTCGAAAACTATCTGGAAGTTAAGGAAGACAGTGGAAATTGCAAATATATAAATTCTTGACCTAAACAATTTATGTCTCCAAGTTTAAAATCTATGTTGTTACCAAAGAACATGAATTTTAAGAGTTCATTCCAGTTTTTTAATACTTGATTGAGTGAGTAATTCGAGGATGATCGAAAAATGGATTATGAGGCTTTTCTGGTGAACTGCTCCACTTCGAGGGCTCGAGTTATGTTAGAAGAAGGCTGGACAGATAGGAAGTACGGCAAAAATAGGGCTCAGATTCTCTAACGTCGTGGAGGTGTGGCGGTCGAAATTTAGGGTTTTAAGCTTGGGTTGGTCGAGGGCTTTTGCGAGGCAATTCATAGTTCGTAGACACATCGGTCATGGTCGGGTAGGTGGATTAGGAGCGTGAGGCTTTGGCGAAGGAGTGGGCTAGTCGACGTGGTGTTCGGTGGTCAACGGCGGCGATGTGTGGCGTTTTCGTCTGAGATTGGCTTTTCCTATAAGTGTTCTATGGTTCGATATTATTCTCTGATGATGTTGTGGGTCCTGAGTGGTCGGGTCGACTCAAAGGACAATCGTCAACTTGTGGATGGGTAATGTTGGAGGTGGACTGGTCGTGTGTGCATGAGCACGAGATTTTTGTAGTATCTGTGTTTTGCCGTGTGTTGTTGAACTCGGGAAGAAGATGCTGAGTGCTTGGGTTCATGTGCGAGTCCATAGAGTTTTGGCTCGAGTGAGGGTTTGGGGATTTTTTTATCTTTGGCTCTGGTGTTTATAGGATAAAAGGGTTTCAATTTCGTATGTAAACTATTACCAGTTTTAAATTTTAAACTAAACTTAGTTTTAAAGAAGGGAAGGGAAGTTCTCGGGTTTATCTCGGAGTAGGCTGCGGGTTGAACTCGAAGTAATTTATAACAAAGTTTTAAAATAAATTGAAAAGCAAGTTTTTAAAAATTAGAAGGTGAAACAAGTTTAAACTAATTTTAAAATCAATTTCTTTATATGATTTATATGATAATGTTCTTAAATACTTAGTTTAAGAAAAGTTGTATGTCTTGTTTAACTTAAAACTAGTTAAATACTTGAGTTATTTTAGCTTAATTTAAATATATAATTAAGTGATTAATTAAAATATTAATGTTTTATCGTAAATTAAATTAAGATTTTGGGTAATTATAGATAAATTAAATTCATGAAGTAATTAAAGAGTAATTAATTAATTATGAGTAGGGATTTATTTAATTAATAATTAAGGGCTATAAATTAATTAATTAGTAATTAGATATTTATTTCTTAAATGATATTTATTTAAGGATTAATTACTAAGTGTAATTAATTCAAGGATTTATTTAGGTAATTAATTAAAAAATGTTAATTACTTAATGAATGTGATTTATTAAAGACAATTAATCAATATAAGTGATTATAGAATAATTTATTTATGTAATTAATTAAGGATCAATGTAACTGATTATAGTTAATTTTAGTTAATGAGAGTAATTAAAGGATAATCAATGTGGATGGTTAAAGGTTAACTAATTTGTGTAATTAATTTAAAGGCAAATTTCTTAATGTAATTAAGAAATAAATAATTAAGGATGATTAATTAAGATGGATAGTTAGGGATGTTTAATTAGTAAGTTTTAAATTTATTAATGATTAAGTAAGCAGGATTGAAAAATGATTGAAGTAATTAAACTAATTTATTTAAATTGATTAGAGTTGGTGTCTTACTTATAAATGATTGAATGATATTGTATGCATTGGATTATTTGATATTTTTGATAAATGATTTATGATGTTATATGATATGTTATGCTTGGGTTGAACTGTGATAATATGGTTTGTCTATCTGTGATAAATTGCTATGTAAATAGTAATTCTAGATATAAATGGAATTGTTTAAAACTTAAACACCTTTGTTTTAAGATGATATTGGAAATTCGAAGGGACCGGGGTCGGGTATCAGTACATACCCGAAACCACATTGATTTGAAATCTATTACATTTCTTTGTAAATTTGATATGTGAAATCAATAGGCTGGAATAAAACAATTTAAGTGAACTAGACCATTCAAACTAAGTTAAGGAACTTAAGGATTGATGTGTGAAATAAGTGCTGACTATAACTAGTTAAGAACTCATAGTAAACTACGAGTTACCCCGGGACTTATATAAGTTTTATGTTTTAGTATTTCATGTTAGATGGGTTTACTCACGTTGGTTTCTAGCCTGACCCAAGTGTTACTTTGATGTAATGCTCGGGTCAGATCAAGTATTACAGCTTTTTCAGGTTAGGACGTTTTGGAGCTCAGGATGCGAGCTGGATGGCAGGAACGTATGAAGTTTTCCGCTGTGTATATGGGACTATGTAGTCTGTATAGATTGTTGTCTGGAACAAGTTGTATAACTGCCTAATTTATGTGTAAATGACTGTAACTCTGATGAATGGTATGTTAAATAATAATTACAACTTTCCTTCATACAAATTCTATTATTTTGATATTATATTTTGATCCACTGCGAATGTGAGATGTTGTTGTTCTGTTCTTCTTCTACCTTCTTTCTTCTTTTCTCCAACAATTTGGAATTTTCGGATTCGAAAATTTCGGGTCGTTACAAGGGAGCTCGAGCGCACGAGTGTAGGCCAAGGGGGATCAAGGTTGAGCGGCAGTGTCAGGTGCGAGAGTCGACAACTATGAAGGCGTGGGGTTCGCGTGGGCATACGCATGAAAGAGGCGGCGGGAGAGTATGGGAGGGCTCGTTCATGGCGACGGTCTCTTTTCAAGAAAGCGCAACCCACGGTGGCTCGAGGGATTCAATCATGGTGGCGCGTTCATTTTGCAATTGGCTAGGGTTTCGAACTTGAGTCGTGTTCGATGAGTTTGGCGTCTCTTGATTTCGGGGTATGGCTTCTTTTTTTATTCGAATTTATATATATATATACATATATAGTACAGTAAATTGTTGTGTTACTTACAGAAAAACAGAAGGATTATTATATAAAGATAAAGTTTGCAAAATAGAAATTTATAAAAAGATTTGATTTTTAAAATCCATATGGATATTTTTTATAAATTTACTGATATAGTTTCTAAATGAGAAGTAAAATATAGGGGCATTTCACTAGGACAAACTTTGCAGTCTAATTAGTTTCTAGGACACACATCCACATAAATTAATTTCAAGGCCAAAGTCAGTAGAATAATTACTTCTAAGGACAAAATTAGCAGTCTAATTAATTTCAAGTACAAAATTTCATAGGTTTTTAGGCCTTAGAAACTAATTATTTTGCATTTTGTCCTTGAAACTAATTATTTCAGTTGTGTGTCCTCGAAACTAATTGCACTTGCTAAAGAGGCCCTTGTGGCTAATTTCCACTAAAATATATGTACCTATTTTCATGTTAAATCCACTTGTTTATTTTTAAATAAGGTAATATAGTGATAACTTGTTTAATAAACTTATTTAATTATTTTGGTCGCTAAAAATATTTTATTAAAGGGAAATAGTTTCGAAATTAAAATATTCGTTTAGAACTAAATTATTAGTTAATTAAATTTATTAAAAGGCAATTGATAGTTCTATTTTTGTTCGAATATTAATAAACTGTATAAATACTTATACAAGATCTAAAATAATGGAGAAATAAGTCAAGATGGATCGGATTGCAAATAAAAAGTCTAAGGTGAGTTAATCTCACTTATTTGGATTATCATTTAAATTTAAATAGTCAAATTTAAATTATTGGTTGATTGCTTGAATTGATGATCTATTATCAGTTTGGATGTGATATTATATATAGTGGTATATATCTGTATATTGGATTAATTGATATACCTGCATTATATAGCGGATGAGACCTATGCACCCCGCATAATAGCGAATGACCCTTTATACCGTGATGTCCCCCTCGAAGTTGGATTTGGTATTTTAATTGTTGACTAACATCTGTGGACGTAAGGAAAACAGGTCGGTGGGATCCAACTGGATTCCTCCAAATTTTGAAATTTATTTTCATAGTTTATGATATGATTTATTGATTATCTGTGATAGATTGGAAATATTTAATGTTATCGGTTTGTTGGATATAGTTTAAGTAATTTAAGATATCAAAATATAAAGATGGTATTTTGAAGAGGAATAAAAGACATAAATTTTAAGTAAAATAATTATAGTGAGCTCATTTAAATTAAAGGAACGAATTTTGAAAAATAATAAAAAGTTGATTTTTAATCTTATTAAACAAATTCGGAATATGTGAACAGAATAGAGGTTTTAAATAAATGGAGAAAAGGGATTTTTGAGAACTTAGACAATATTTTTAAGAATTAAAGGATTTTAAAAGTAAAGGCTAAAGCAATATTGATTTTAAGTATAAAGGGTTTATTTAAAAATTTAAGTTGTAAGTGGGTTGAGAAAAATAAAACGTGAATTTTGGAATAGAGTATAAAATTGATATATCAGATTCTAGTAAGGTTTTAATTCATAATAAAGGAGTGAATATGGAATTAATGGATTTTGGATAAATTTTGAGTAAGTCTAATAATTTTAAAATGGAAGTAATTCGAAGAATCGATTGGAAAATCGATTAAGTGTTTTGGAACTGTGATTTAAAGGAAAATGAGGGTACGGAAATTATAAACTGGGTTTATAAATAAAGTGAAATATTTCTCAGTGGATAATTTGGAAGCATAAATTCACGGTGGAAATTTATAAACAAATGGGTATTTTGTTTTTAAAATAAATAGTGGTTTTATTTTTTAAAGTATGGAATGAAAATTTATGGGATTTTGGACGTAAATTTAATTGGAAATAAATCGAGAAGGATTTATGAATGACTAGACGGTTGTATTGGAATGGAAAGTGTATTTTCCTGGAAAGCTAAGAATATTTTCAAAAGAAGGTCGTTAAGTTTAAAAATAGAAGTTCTAAAAGATGTTTTAAAAGAAGAATGTTTTAGAGAAATATTAATTATTTAAATTGTTTTAAATTTTTTAAAGTAAATATATCTATTAAATTAATTATAGTAGTGATTATTTTTAAAGGTTAAATTAGTATTATGATTTAAAGGATAATTATAAGAATTTATGCTTTATACAACAGTTTTATTTATAAAAACAGTTTTTGGCTAAATATTTTACTTGGAAAATTATTGTAGAACTTTATGACTAATATTTTGAATAAAGTGATTTAAGTAGTTTTATTTCAAACGTTTTAAGTGCATATTTTTGGGTAAAATGATTTAATTTGTTTACAAATCTAAATTCAATAAGTTTTGGCCTTTTTAATGGAAGTAAATTAATTGATTGGAAATTATTCCACGAGGATTTGCAAACTATTTTTAAGGGTTGAAGTGTAGAAAAATATCTTATGAATATATTTTGAAATAAATAATTTGGGAAATTATTAAGGCCTGATGGTTGTTGTGGATGTTTTTTTTATAGTTAAATAACTGATTATCAATATTGGCCAATTCGCTGATCATTTCGAAGAAACCGGGATCGGGTTTAGTTACCCCAAAACCACTTCGATCTGGTTTGGATGTTTGCGAATGAAGGACGTGAAGAAGATGAAGACGGTGGTTCGGTTTGTCCAGACCCAAGGCAACTTGTATGGATGAATGCTATCAGAACATTGTTAGGAGGACGATGAGCATTCTATGTGAATGTGTTCTAAAAAGGTAACGCACAGCCTCAAGTCTCATCAACCAAGAATGGCTAAAACAGGGGAGGTGCAGCAAGGCTAAGTTGCTAATAACCAATTAGGGTAAGGTCATCCCGGTCTAGATGTCTCTTTTTATTCGGCTGTGTGGGCGGTTGCTGATCCCAACCGCTGAGTGACCTTATTCGAACTATCCAGTAAATGGTAATTTCAGTCTTGTGTTGAAGGGGATCGGAAGGGATCCTTGGTACTCTGATCTAGACTAGGTACTGTGACGGGCGGTACCCAGTAGCCCTACCATTGTATGGAATCCAATCTCCAATGAGCGCTTGTACGGTTTTGATTGTGCCCAACTATGCTGAAACGTGAGATGCAAGCATTTCAGGTAGATTCTATTTTACTTTCTATAGACACTATTATAATATCAGACAGATTTGATAAAAAAAATGTTTTGGTTATCGTAAGGTAAAAACCCGACATGTTTATTTGTGACGTGGTCTAACGAGATGCTTTTGATTTCAAAGGATTTTGAAAACTTTAATAATCGAATTGAGTGTGTAACGACCCGGAATTTTGAGTCGCCAGATTGAAAATTTAATTCATTTTAAGTGTTGAATATGGATTATAATTTGAATTTTGAAGTAAAAAGATTTAGATTAAATTAATAGAGTTAGTTAAATTTCAAGTATGGGAAATTCAATTGAAAATTGAATAATAATAATAACTTATATTAAAATTGGGATAATTGGTAATTTTGAGTAATAAATAGATATAAAATTAGATTCTAAAATTTATTTTTAGTCTATTTGGGTTTGAATTATAATATTGGACTGTTGGATGGAATTAGAAGTCGATAGGTTGAATTTGGAATTTTATATTAATTTAATAATGGAATTTAATAATATAATAATGCAAATAGTCAAACTTTGATTTAAATTGAATCAGAATGACTCCTAATGGGAATATAAATTTTATATGATTTATAATAGAGTTGATAAAATTTTAAAAGTGGAATTTTAAATTATTTCGACGATTTTGAAAATCGCTCGAAATAAGCGACGAGTTAAAATAGCCATCCGGGGGCACAGTCTCGGAATTCGACGAAACTAGTTCCATTGGATCCGTGATAGTTAGTTATTATCGGTTTCAATTTTCGTAGCAATCGGAGTTGTCCTTTGACCTCGGCAGCTTAAAACGCTTAGAAAATACTCTAATCGATTTAAATTAAAATTGACCGTTTATTTCCGTAACTCGCGTATATGAACGAATTAGCTTCCGAAACACGTTTCATTGTGTTCGGAACGTAGGTAAAACCTTAGGAACGCCTGTCGGTATGGGTTGTTTGGAGATTGGTTGACATAGTTATTTAAAGATGACTTTAATATTAAATTAATATATATATTCACGTTTATACACATTTTAATACAAAACCCTAGATCTAGCTCTCAGCCGCCTAGATATTTTTAATGCCCGAGAAAACAACGTTTTCATCACAAATTTTCGAGCAATCCGTCGCGAATTGGCGAATTCTTCCAACAACAAAGATGGAGAGGCCATCGTGTTCTTCATGTTGAACGGCTGCGATCGATTTATACGCAGCATGGAGGGAGAGATTGCGCTGCGTTCGTCTCTGTTTCAATCGAATCTTGTGCGACACTAGGTTGACCGAGCTTCACTACTTTTGGACCATGGGACGGTGACGCTATGGGCTTCATCGTGGACTCGATTGATCGCTTCCTAGCGACGAGAAGGGGGAGTGATTTCAAACCCTAACGGTGACGTTGATGGGTTCGCTCGTAACCTGGAGTGTGCGTGTTTGAGAAGAAGGTTCGGCCGTTGTTTAATAAAAAAAGAAAAAAATAAAATTTGTTTTCAAATTTTTATTCAAACTTTAATAATTCATAACTTGTGCATACATATTCAGAATTCGACGAATTTGGTAGCGTCGGAATCGCAGAGACACGTACTACGCAGTAGAGCAATTCTGAAATCATTCCAAGCAAGTAAAAATTTAGGTTAAATCGAACGTCGTTTGATTTAATTCAAATTTGAACGTTCGCCAAAAACCCAAGGTGAGTTTAACTCACTCACATATGGAATATTAGTTAATTTAAATAGTCATTAATTGAATGATTTCTTGATTGGTTGAATATGATAATTATTACCAAATTGAATCGATATATGTTGCTGTGCTAATATCTGTCGATGTAGGGAAAAAGGTTGGAGGGATCCAACTAGATCCCTCACAAATAGAAATTTATTTATATTCTGTGATAAATTGTTTAGATCCTGTTATGCTATGCTCTATTTATATCCTGTGATAGATTAAATAAGAAATTTAATTGTGTTGATGATTTAGAAAAGACCACCTAAGAATTTCAATATTAATAACTGAATTGGTTTAAAAGGAAATTAAAGACATTCTTGAGTAATGAATTTAAAGGGAATCGAAATTAAGTGATTGGTTGATAAATTGAAGTGTTTGAATTTAAGATTTGGAAAGGGAATTGAGGATTGTTAAAAATAATAGCGAGATTTATTTTAAAGAAAGGGAAGTGTGCTTTCTCTTGGAAATTTTATTATGTTTTAAAGAAAAGTTTTCAAATATAAATTTGCAGTTTAAATATGTTTAGAATATTTTAGAAAGAAATATTATTTTAAAATGTTTTTAAGTGAAAAAATATATTTGATTTAGAAACTATGGTATTTATTATTATTTTTTAAAATGTAAAGTAGTATTAAGTTTTCAAAAAAATTTATTATAATATGAATATTTGATGTAATAACCTTATTTTAAAAGTTAAATTTTACTTAAAGTCATAGGAAACCTTTATATATTTCCTTAACTGTTATTTTCAATTAAATAATATCTAGAAGCTTTAATTTAAATATTTTAAACGTGTGTTTGAAAGTGATTTCCAAGAAATAGCAATGTGTTTTAAAAAAATAAAATGAGCTATTTTTAAAGTATGGAAAGGATTTTATGGGATGAACGTAAAATTGAATTGGGATAAAACGTGTTGGATTGATAAAAAGAATTCTTTGGTTATTCTAAGATGGAAATATATTTCCCTGAAAGCCAAGTACGTTTTTAAAATAGATTTTTGAAACGTTAGAGTTTGAAGTTATATTAAAGAATGGTTTCAATAAATATTATTTATGTTGTAAGAATTTTAAAAAGTAAATATATATCAAAGTAGTTATAGAAATAATTATTTTTAAAAGAATAAGTAGAATTATGTTTAAAAAAATATTATTATTATTTATACTTTATAAAATGGTTTTATTTTAAAGATAATCAGTCAAAGTATTATTTAGAAATTGTATAGAGTTTCATAACTTTATTTTAAAATTTAGTATGACTTAACTTTATTTTAAAGATAATAGTTTATATTTTATTAAGAAGTTTTATTTGAGATATTTTTAAAGGCATATATATATATATATATATATATATATATTAACTTAAGTATATAGTAGTGTTAATATAAATGTTTTAATATATTTTCAAAAATAAAGTATTTAAATTATTTTTAACCATAAATTTTGGTACTTGGAAGTTTTCAGAGGAAATAAAGATTTGAGAATCTATTCCATGAGGAAATTGGGTTTGAAAAGTGTTTCAAAGGGATTTTGAAAATGGAATTGTATCTCGTAAAGATATTTTGAGGAAATAAATAATGTGGGCAATTATATATTGTGTGATGGATGTTTGTGAATGTTAATTGATAGTTAAATCACTGACTACCAATATTGGACAAATGCGTTGATCGTTTCGAAGAGTCCGAGATTGAGATTTATTTCTCGAAAACCACTTCGATCCGGTTTGGAAAAACATGTTCGGAGTGGAAGATGGAGCAGTGAAGTGCAAGGGCTAGTCGCTACTAATCCTGAGGATATTTCCAAAATGGATGTAGTAGAAGTAGTGCCTTCGGTTCCGTTCAAACCCAGGACGGACTTGTATGGACGAATGCTTTCGGAACATCGTCAAGTGGGCTATGGGAATTCTAAGTGAAACGTTCTAAAAGGTAACGCTTAGCCTCAAGCCTCATCAACCGGGAATGACTAAAAATCAGGGGATATGCGGCAAGGCTTGGTGGGCAGCACCCATTTCCGGGTAAGGTCATTCCTGTCTAGATGTCCCTTTTATTTCGGCTTAGCGGTGCAGTTGCTGATCCCAACAGCGGGGTGATCTTACTTGGGACTATCCAGTAAGGGGTAGTCTGGGCGTTGGGTTGCAGGGAATCAGGCGTGGTCCTCGGTATGCCGATCTAGACCAGGTACTGTGATAGGTGGTACCCTAGTGCCAAGTCATTGTTGGAACCATTCTCCCTACGAGCCGTTTACGAGTTTTGTTTGTATTACCCACTCCATGGCTAGTAGCTGGAATTTAATAGATGTAACAATTTCGGCTATTTTATAAGTACTTGTATATAGACACTGTTATAATATTAGAGGATTTCTATAAAAAGGTGTTTTAGCTATCGTAAGGTAAAAACCCGACATGTTTATTTGTGGCGTGGTCTTACGAGATGCTTTTGTTTTCAAAAGGATTTCTGAAACTTTAATAATCAATTTGGGTGTATTTTATGAGCTGGTATTCCAGACTGACTCGGGTGTTATTTCATTATAATGCTCGGGTTAGACGAGTATTATATGTTCAGGACAGGATGTTATGGAGCAGAAGAGGAGCTGGAGTCTGAGACGTATTACCCGTATTTGTATATATATCCGCTACTTTGATTGTATGGTAATGCCTGACTGGTAAATGTTGTTTGTATGAGATACTTTGATGATATGATGTATAAAACAGATATAGTTTCATTTTGTGTAAAGATCTATTATTTACTATTATATTTTATTCCGCTGCGACTGTGAGATTTGATATGGTTTAGTCACTTCTTCTTCTATCTCTTCTTCTTTAACCCTAATAGTTCGTATTTCTGTTCCACTTGAGTTAATTGATGTGGAATAGCGTTGACTCAAAGGGTACGGATTTGCGGGCTGTCACACTTGGTATCAGAGATTAGGTTGGTGACAACCTTGGCTTTGGTGGTGAAATTACTCATTAAACGAAGTCAATAGTACTATATAATGAGTTGACCGTAATAATAGATATGAGAGCGTACTTGTTAGTGAATATAAAATTGTTTTTATTGTGTGTTGACTTATCGGTTGAGTGTTTATGAATTCTGGTCGATGCGGGAAGTACAACCGTATCGATAGGGGTTTCTAAACTCTTAAAAAAGATAAACCAACATAGTATTGTTTTAAAAAAGGGGTAAACGAAATAATTTTACCCAAAGTTATATTTTTATATAAAAGAAATAATTTTCTGAAATAAGTAAATATATTTGGTTGCTTGGATATGGATATCTTAATCAAATAAGAATCTAAAATTTAATCTAAAGTTTGAAGTGGTTATAATCAAATCAACTTCCATGAGTATAAATTACACAAAAGAAGAATAACTAAATTTGAATTAAACCAGAATTTAAATCCCGGAGATTTTGAAAAGGGTTTTAAATGTATTGAAAAACAGAACTTTGGAAATATAGAATCTTGGAAATGTTTGGAATGTTTTCCAAAGTGTCTGAAGGCAATGATGGAGTATTATTTTGGGAAGTATTTTGAACGGAAACTGTTTTGGTATGAATTTGGGAAAGTAAGGAAGCACTGAACTCACTTCAGTCGTTGGAAAATAATCCTGCTGATGTTGGCCATATCATTAGAATTCATTTTCGAGTTACTAAGGTGATGAATTGCTACCATGTGAGTGAGTATGATATTTGTTGGACTTGTTTGGGATATAAGTGATTTTAGAAGTTTTAAAAAGGGAAATCGCTTTGGGTAGAAACATATTGTTTTAGAAATGTGGAAGTTTGATTTGATATACCAGAAGAGTATGAGTTATTTACTATTTCAAAATGATTTTGAAATAAAACCGGGTAATTGAATTCTGGGAAAATTCTATTTAAATAATGTGTAAAATTAAAATGAATCAACTATTGGACTTATTGGTGAAGTTGAAATTAATAAGAAGGAAATGAAATAAAATTTTAAATCAACTAAATTCAAAGGAATTGTTTGAGGATGAATTTAGCGTAAGCTAAATTAAATAAAGAGAAGCTTGAAGATGAATTTAGTGTATACTAAATTAAATGGAATTTGTATTGGCATGGATGAAATTTTTGGTGGATTGTTAAGAAAATTTTGAAGGGAAAAATAAAAACCCAGTTCTAGTATGGAATTTAGTTTTAGGAATAAAAAGCTGAGAGTGTGAATGAATAATGGAATTAGATTATAATAGAGATGGTTTGAATTGTAAATAAATTCAAATGAGTGAAATAATTTAAAGTGGCCTCTTTATTAATAAAATAAATCTAAAATGGATTGAATAAATAAACAAAGTGCATTAAAATTTGTAAATGGATTGGAATTGATTTGGATGAGAATCAAATGAAAATAAATAAAATTGACATAAGTAGATAATGAAAATAATATGGAAGAACTTAAGAAAATTGAATAATAATTGTGGTCGAGCCTTATAATGTTGTCTTGGATGAATTTTTTTTGGGTAATAAACATTGAAATGCAAGTGAAAAAGGTTTTAATTAAACATTGTGATAAAATAAAGGTGTATGAGTTGCAAATATTACAGAATGGGATGATATTAATATAAAACTTAAGTTGGATGATAAGTTTGAAGTGAGAATAAGGAATTAATTTAAAAATTGCAAAGAAATAAAAATATTTGGGTTGTGAAAAATCCGAATGAAATAAAATTCATACAAATCTAATTTGGAATTAATTTTAATTGGTTATAAGCTTAAGTGATGGTCACTTGCTTGGATAACCTTAAATTTGCATAGAGTTGGTCATTTTGTTAAATTCGGAATTGAGTTGGTTTAAAGAAGCAAATGAAATTGGTTTTGAATCAATTGGAATGGATTGAAATTTTATTAAGAGGTTTTGCATATGAATGAAAATGGATCATAAAAGAAATGCGAATGCTTCAAATTGAAAATAAGAATTGATTGTGAATCAATTTGGCATTGAAATAAATTGATGTTAGTGAAGCACATGTTAATCATATTGATGAGAATATGGTTTGAGAGTAGTAAACTTGAATTTAAATCATTCAAGTGAAATAAAAGTGAAGTTTGGATTTGTCAAGAAATTAAATGGTGATTGAAATCTTTGAAGTGTTGATAAAATATGGTTAACATGGTTAAATTATGAAGTTTGTTTGGCTAAACTATGAAATTGATATGTTTGGTTAAGATTAATGAATGGAATGTTAATAAATTCCTATATTGTTGAAAATTGATGTGTGTGTTTGAGTAAGTACAGGTACGGGAGGCAGTAGATAGAGTTGGAGCGCGTATATGCATAATAAATTAGCTGCTTGCTTTTAAAATGCTAATAAAAGGTACGACTACGCAATAAAAATAGGAAATATGAACTGTTTTTTGTTTTTCCGACCGTGTGGGTCGATGTATATATATTTATATCTATTGTGAAATTGCAAAAGCTCCTCCGTACAAGGGAGACTCTGCCAAAATTTTCCGAAAATTTTGGGAGTTAGAAAATATTTGAAAATTTTGAAATGTTTCATTAATGACAAAGTTGATTTCGAATAACGATTGAAAATAAAAAGGATTTTGGGATAGGAATTGAAACTAGTATTTTCGATTTGTAACAAAAGAATTTAAGCAAAATGAAATTGAGATTTCACTAAGTAAGTTTTGTTATTGGGTTTGGAAAATTCTTTCTACCTTAACAAATTTCGGGAACGAAATTTTTATAAAGGGGGAGGAATGTAACGACGCGGAATTTTGGGTCGCTGGATTTGAACATTTAATTCATTTTAAATGTTGAATATGGATTATAATTTGAATTTTGAAGTAAAAATATTTAGATTAAATTAATAGAGTTAGTTAAATTTCAAATATGGGAAACTCAATTGAAAATTGAATAACAATAATTTAATATTAGAATTGGGATAATTGGTAATTTTGAGTATAAATAGATATAAAATTAGATTCTAAAATTTATTTTTAGTCTATTTGGGTTTGAGTTATAATATTGGACTGTTGGATGGAATTAGAAGTCGATAGGTTGAATTTGGAATTTTACATTAATTTAATAATGGAATTTAATAATTTAATAATGCGAATAGTCAAATTTTGATTTAAACTGAATCAGAATGACTCCTAATGGGAATACAAATTTTATATGATTTATAATAGAGTTAATAAAATTTTAAAAGTGGAATTTTAAATTATTTCGACGATTTTGAAAATCGCTCAAAATAAGCGACGAGTTAAAATAGCCATCCGGGGGCACAGTCTCGGAATTCGACGAAATTAGTTCCATTGGATCCATAATAGTTAGTTATTATCGGTTTCAATTTTCGTAGTAATCGGAGTTGTCCTTTGACCTCGGCAGCTTAAAACGCTTGGAAAATACTCTAATCGATTTAAATTAAAATTGACCGTTTATTTCCGTAACTCGCGTATATGATCGAATTAGCTTCCGAAACACGTTTCATTGTGTTCGGAACGTAGGTAAAACCTTAAGAACGCCTGTAGGCATGCCTTTTTTGGAGATTGTTTGACATAGTTATTTAAGGATGAATTTAATATTAAATTAATACATATATTCACGTTTATACACGTTTTAATGACAAAACCCTAGATCTAGTTCTCAGCCGCCTCTATATTTTTAATGGTCGAGAAAACAATGTTTTCATCACAAAATTTCGAGCAGTCCGTCGTGAATTGGCGAATTCTTCCAACTACAAAGATGGAGAGGCCATCGTGTTCTTCATGTTGAACGGCTGCGATCGATTTATACGCAGCATGGAGGGAGAGATTGCTCTGTGTTCGTCGCCGTTTCTATCGAATCTCGTGCGACACTGGTTTGACCGAGCTTCACTACTTTTGGACCATGGGAAGGTGACGCTATGAGCTTCATCGTGGACTCGATTGATCGCTTCCTAGCGACGGAAAGGGGGAGCAATTCGAAACCCTAACGGTGACGTTGATGGGTTCGCTCGTAACTTGGAGTGTGCGTGTTTGAGAAGAAGGTTCGGCAGTTGTTTAATGAAAAAGGAAAAAAATAAAATTTATTTTCAAGTTTTTATTCAAACTTTAATAATTCATAACTTGTGCATACATATTCAGAATTCGACGAATTTTATGGCGCCGGAATCATAGAGACGCGTGCTACGCAGTGGAGCAGTTCTGAAATCATTCCGAGCTAGTAAAAATTTTCGTTAAACCGAACGTCGTTCGATTTAATTTATATTTGAATGCTCGCCGAAAAACCCAAGGTGAGTTTAACTCACCCACATATGGAATATTAGTTAATTTAAATAATAATTAATTGAATGATTGCTTGATTAGTTGAATACGATAATTATTACCAAATTGAATCGATATATGTTGTTGTGCTAATATCTGTGGATGCAGGGAAACAGGTTGGACGGATCCAACTATATCCCTTACAAATAGAAATTTATTTATATTCAGTGACAAATTGTTTAGATCCTTTTATGCTATGCTCTATTTATATCCTATGATAGATTAAATTGGAAATTTAATTGTATTGTGCTATGATTTGGAAAAGGCCACCTAAGAATTTCAATATAAATAACTGAATTGGGTTAAAAGGAAATTAAAGACATTCTTAAGTAAAGAATTTAAAGGGAATCGAAATTAAGTGATTGGTTGATAAATTGAAGTGTTTGAATTTGTGGTTTGGAAAGGGAATTAAGGGTTGTTAAAAATAATAGCGAGATTTATTTTAAAGAATGGGAAGTGTGCTTTCTCCTGGAAATTTTATTATGTTTTTAAGAAAAGTTTTCAAATATAAATTTGCGGTTTAAATATGTTTAGAATATTTTAGAAAGAAATATTATTTTAAAATGTTTTTAAGTGAAAGCAAATATTTGATTTAGTAATTATGGTATTTATTATTTATTTTCTTTAAAGTAAAGTAGTATTAAGTTTTCAAAAAAAAATTATTATAATATGAATATTTGATGTAATAACCTTATTTTAAAAGTTAAATTTTACTTAAAGTACTTAGGACACCTTTATATATTTTCTTAAGTATTATTTTCAATTAAATAATATCTAGAAGCTTTATTTTAAATATTTTAAACGTATGTTTGAAAGTGATTTCTAGGAAATAGCAATGTGTTTTAAAAAAAAAAGGAGCTATTTTTAGAGTATGGAAAGGATTTTACGGGATGAACGTAAAATAGAATTGGGATAAAACATGATGGATTGATAAAAAGAATTCTTTGGTTATTCTAAGATGGAAGTATATTTCCCTGAAAGCCAAGTACGTTTTTAAAATAGATTTTTGAAACGTTAGAGTTTGAAGTTATATTACAGAATGGTTTCAAGAAAGATTTTTTATGTTGTAAGAATTTTAAAAAGTAAATATATATCAAAGTAGTTATAGAAATAATTATTGCTAAAAGAATAAGTAGAAATATGTTTGAAAAAATATTATTATTATTTATACTTTGTAAAATGGTTGTATTCTAAAGATAATCAATCAAAGTATTATTTAGAAATTGTATAGAGTTTCATAACTTTATTTTAAAATTTAGTATGACTTAACTTTATTTTAAAGATAATAGTTTATATTTTATTAAGCAGTTTTATTTGAGATATTTTTAAAGGCATATATATATTTTTTAACTTAAGTATATAGTAGTGTTAATATAAATGTTTTAATATATTTTCAAAAATAAAGTATTTAAATTATTTTTAACCTTAAATATTGGTACTTGGAAGTTTTCAGAGGAAATAAAGATTTGAGAATCTATTCCATGAGGGATTGGGTTTGAACAGTGTTTCAAAGGGATTTTGAAAATGGAATTATATCTCGTAAAGATATTTTGAGGAAATAAATAATGTGGGCAATTATTTATTGTGTGATGGATGTTTGTGAATGTTAATTGATAGTTAAATCACCGACTATAAATATTGGACAAATGCGTTGATCGTTTCGAAGAGTCCGGGATCGAGATTTATTTCTCGAAAACCACTTCGATCCAGTTTGTACGTTTCGTGGAAAAAAGTGTTCGGAATCGGAGATGGAGCAGTGAAGTGCAAGGGCTAGTCGCTACTAATCCTGAGGATATTTCCAAAATAGATGGAGTAGGAGTAGTGCCTTTGGTTCCGTTCGAACCCGGGACGGACTTGTATGGACGAATGCTTTCGGAACATCGTCAGGTAGGAAATGGGTATTCTAAGTGAGACGTTCTAAAAGGTAACGCTTAGCCTCAAGCCTCATCAACCGGGAATGACTAAAAATCAGGACATATGCAGCAAGGCTTGGTGGGAAGCACCCATTTCCGGGTAAGGTCATTCCTGTCTAGATGTCCCTTTTATTTCGGCTTAGCGGTGCAGTTGCTGATCACAACCGCGGGGTGATCTTACTCGGGACTATCCAGTAAGGGGTAGTCCGGGCGTTGGGTTGCAGGTAATCGGGCGTGGTCCTCGGTACGCCGATCTAGACCAGGTACTGTGATAGGTGGTACCCTAGTGCCAAGTCATTATTGGAAATCCATTCTCCCTACGAGCCGTTTACGAGTTTTGTTTGTATTACCCACTCTGTGGCTAGTAGATGGAATTTAATAGATGTAACAATTTCGGCTATTTCATAAGTACTTGTATATAGACACTGTTATAATATCAGAGGATTTATATAAAAAGGTGTTTTAGCTATCGTAAGGTAAAAACCTGACATGTTTATTTGTGGCGTAGTCATACGAGATGCTTTTGTTTTCAAAAGGATTTCTAAAACTTTAATAATCAATTTGGGTGTATTTTATCAACTGGTATTCCAGACTGACTCGGGTGTTATTTCATTATAATGCTCGGGTCAGACCGAGTATTATTTGTTCAGGACAGGATGCTATGGAGCAGAAGAGGAGCTGGAGTCCGAGATGTATTACCCGTATTTGTATATATATCCGCTGCTTTGATTGTATGGTAATGTCTGACTGGTAAATGTTGTTTGTATGAGATACTCTGATGATATGATGTATAAAACAGATATAGTTTCATTTTATGTAAACATTTATTATTTACTATTATATTTTATTCCGCTGCGATTGTGAGATTCTGATATGGTTTAGTCACTTCTTCTTCTATCTCTTCTTCTTTAGCCCTAATGGTTCGTATTTCTATTCCACTTGAGTTAATTGATGTGGAATAGCGTTGACTCAAGGGGTACGGATTCGTGGGCTATCACACGTACATGATATATATTCCGCCGTGCAGTATAACCTGTATAGCTAGCTTTTGTGAGGACAAGTTCATATAGCTGTCAAGTATTTGCTATTGATTATGTTGTATTTTGTTGATGTAATGTATTAAAAAGATATAGTTTTTTGTATAAAGATTAGTCATTTAACTATTATATATTGTTCCATTGCGATTGTGAGATTCTGATGTTGTTTTGTTTTCTCTTCTTCTACCTCTTTCTACTTTAACCCTAATGGTTTGTATTTTCGTCCACTTTGAGTTGATTTGTTGGATAATATCGACGATTCAGGGGGGTATGGATTTACGACTGTTATAGTGCTATCAAAGCTAGAGGTTAAGCGAGAATCTTGGCTCTGGTGGGAGTACTCATTAGAGATAGAGTCAGTGGTACTCTAGAATGAGTTTGAGTGCATTAATAGATATGAGCGCGTATTTGTTAGTGAATGTCAAATTGTTTTATATTATGTTGATTGGTTTGTTAACTGGCTTATGGATTCTGGTCAATACGAGTAATTAACGTTATTGATAGGGATCTCTAAACACTTGTAGAGAACAATTTGACACTTTATTGTTTTAAATAGGGTGAATGAAATCATTTTACCCATATCATTTTTATATATGAGAGAAATAAGTTTTTGTGAATTATTATAGTTAGATATTGTTTGCATGGTCATTAGGAAATGATAATGTTAAATTATTATCATTGTTAAGTGGAAAATTTGAATAAGGAATTGAAATCATAACTAAAAGTTAAGGAAATAAATTTAGATAACAAAATGAAATTTGTACATGTGGGCTATAAATTTGATTTAAAAAGTGAAATAGAATAATATTCCAGAGAAATATTTAAATATGGATTTGGAATTCGAAAATTTGAAATTTTTTAAATTCCTTTGAGTTTGAAAATGATTTTCAAAGGTTTTGGAGGAATAATGGTGATATTTTTTCGAAAATATTTTTGAATTGGGAATGAAATCTGGTGGGATTTGGAATCAAATATTGTTTGAAAATGTTTTAAAAGAAGTAAAAGCATTGAAGTCACTTCGGTCGCTGGGAAATAATTTCGGTGATGACTACAACATCATCGATGTTCATTTTCGAGTTTCCATGGGAGGAATTGCTACCAAAATGTTTTAAATTGGATTTATTTGCAAAACTGGTTTTGGTTTTAAAATTCAAAGGATAATTTGATATGCAAATGAATTATGTATTTATAATTCATTTCATAAATGATTTTGAAATGTTGAGTAATTATTAAAAAGACTCTGGAATCTTATTTAAAATGTTTATGAAATATAAATAAGTTTGATAACTTATAGGATTTGAAATTTGTTAGAATAGAAAATTTTAACTTAAATAAGAGCTGAATTAATATAAGTGTGAAAACAAGATAAGTTAGAAAGTGAGCCAATTAAATGAAATAAATTAAAGAGATTGCGAATGGAATGTAAATAAGTTAGAAGACTTATAAAGGTTTAAAAATTTGAATTGAAATGAAGTATTACTAAATTAAGTTAAATAAAAATGAATTTGAGGAAAGTGTCTAAGTTGGTTAAATGAAATGGCCATGGGAATAAAATTTATTAAATTGGAAATAAATTTGTGAATGAATAAATTTATTTAGTGTAACTAAATGGAAATTGGAAATGAACATTTGAATAATGTATAAATTTGAATTATGTCAAAATAAATGAGATAAAATAACCAATTAAGTGAAATGATTAGCAAATGAATGGAAATTGAATATTGGAATGTTATTTAATTTAAATTGTGCAAAGTAAAGTTAAGTTATAGAATTAATTTGAAGTGGTCTAAAAACAATTAAAGTTGGGAAATAAAGTCCATTGAAATTTAAAATAAATTAGTAAGTGGAACTAATTTAAAGAAATGGTTAATTAAGAATGGGTTTGAGATAAGGTGCATAAAATTCAATATTAAATTTGACTTAAAAACAAATTAAGAATTCAAGTAAATTGAATTCAGAATGGAATTGAAAATTTAAGTTAAATGAAAATCGATATAAAGGCTTAAGTGGTGAGGTGAAAATAAATATAAGAAGTGTATAAAATATTTCTAATAAACTTAAGAAAAGTAAAGGTGAAATTCTTAAGTAAAAATGGTATTGGGAGAGATATTCTAAGTTAGTTAATGAGTGAAGATTAAGTAAAATTGTGAAATGATAATTGTGGGTAGGTGAATGGAAATCAAAACAAATGTGAATAAAAGGAAAATTGATGTAGCTAATAATCATTTGAGATAAATATGTAGGATATGCATAAATTATTTTATTCCCATAACGATTTGATGCAGATTCGAGCATAAAATTTCGAGATAGTTATATCAATTCGAGTTGCGATTTTTCACTCGATTTTCGACGGCGAACCCTGGATATGGATTTTTGGTTGATCTTGAAATTCTCTTTCATAGTATATGGCTATGCAAGGAGAATGATGGTTACTGATCAAGAAACCAGATCTGATTCCGCCCTAGAGAGTCGGGTGGACGATACTAGTTCGGAAGTGAAATTGTGTGATCGAGTGAGCGATCGAATTTGATATTACACACGGATGATATTACATCGTACAGCATTGAATGAAACAAATATTGAAAACCTTATAAAGAAATGAATAAACTGATTTGAATTCTATTATTGGATATTATTGCTAAGTAGGATATACAGGTATTTAAAAGCAAAAAGGGAATTGGTGTTTTGATTTCAGAAGATAAATTAAATTGGCGACAAAAAGGTATGTATTTAAATTGGCATATGAAATTTGATGGTTTTCTGATCTAGCCAATTGGCTTTTGTTTTCTTTGAAATTTGGGGGCCCGTAGATGCATTTTGTAGTCGTACCAATGTAGCCGCGCAAAGGAGATGCTGGCGAGATTTTTCGAAAATTTAGAGAGTTAGAAAAATTTTGAGAAATTTTGATAATGTGAAAATTTGATTTTAAAATATAATTTTAATGGTTTAGTAAATAATATGTTTGAAACCTATGGATGGGTTTGAAAAGTTAGAAAGAGGGTTACTGTGTCTTTAATAAAAAGATTGTTTGGCAAGTTGTTTGAAACTGTTTGATTTTGGGAAAAAGGTTTAACGGTTGTGGACCATTTATCCTAACTAGTAATTCGGGGATGAAATTCTTTTAAGGGTGGAGGAATGTGACAACCAAGAATTTTTGGATATTTGAAATTGCAATATTTAATTGATTTTAAATATTTGAAAGTTAGTTTAACTTGAATTTCAAATATCACCATTTATCGAATAATTTTATATTTTTGAATTAAACTATTGGAAAATGAGTAAAATATGAAATCTTGAGTTTTAAGCTTGTTAAAAATATTTTAAAGGCTTAAAAGTGTTATGTTCAGTTTTAAATTGACTTTTAAAAATAGCCTTCTGACGCACAGTCTTGGAATTCGACGAAACCAGTTCCATTGGATCTGTAATAGTGTACTATTACCAGATTTTTAATTTTGTAGTGTTTAGAGTTATCATATGGCGTATAGTATATAAACGTGCGGAAAACCATGTCGAAAGTTTGGTATAATAACTGGGTCAAAAGGCTATCTTCTTCATACCACCGAATTTCGACTCGAAACCTTTTCCATTATGTTCGAAATAGGGGTATAACGTCATGAACGCCTAACAGCATGCCTCCATAGGAGATCGAGATTTTGAGCTGCGATTTCTTGACGATTTAAAATTTAAATAAAATTTTATATATACTCAATCTTTCAAAATCTATATTTCCATCAGACCTTTTTGGCTGTCATCTCGTGATCACTGTAGCATGTTTAACCTACACACCACATTCTCTTAAACATCATGTCTTGTCCCCCTCCCTTCTCTTTAAAATTCCACGAGTGAACAGATCATTTTAAAAGTCGAGAAAAAAAAGAAAAAGGGTAAGAAATCGGAATCGAGAGCCGGTTACTGTGACGCCCCACCTCTATACCCACGCTAACCAAGGACACTACTGGGTAATGCCGTCAACTAACACGGAGAATAAGGCTGGATAGGAGCGACCATCTATAGCCTTGCTTTAACTATCTATTGAATACATCGACCATTGCCCTACCTAGCAGATCGACATATCAATGAATACTTAAAACAAAACCATAGGTGGCGAGAGGATCTATCAGAACAGAATATAACAACTCAAATGCAATATACATCATAGAACCGTAGATCATCATATACACATGTACTGAAACATAACAAAGTATACAAATAATACATGTCAAGTGGTATAGCAAACCACAATATACAGACGAGTTCACAAGAATACATATCAGAGTTACAACGGATAAGGAGTACACAAAAAGCTAAGACAAAATAAACTTGTGGAATAGTCCATGCGGAAGCAAAAGAGGCTAAGTCCAAAAGCACCTAACCTGAAACAACTCGGTCTGACCCGAGTATAAAATACACGGGTCAGTCTAGCTAAACAAATCAATTAGATAAACTGAACGATAATGCACCTGCAAGATCATATAGTATAACAATTATCTCTAAAGGAGATAACTCAATCATCTAACATAAGATGAATCATAACAGAACAAGCCTCATATCATTGGCAACTCAATTAAACAAAGGATATTAATATCCCAAAACAAGCCAAATAGGCGAATACCAATTACCAACTGCAACAAACCCAAATATCTCATGAGCGGTGGTGAAGAAACCACTCCAATATCTCTCGAGCGGTGGCGAAGAAACCACTCCGGTATCTCTCGACCGATGGTAAAGAAAAACCACTCCGAAAGCAATACTAAAGGTAACCCACAACCCCAAATATCTCTCGAGCCGGGGCAAAGGACCAACTCCAAAAGTGATATTAAAGGCAACAAGCTAGAAGGAGACAGTCCGAAGACACTATCCCAAAGGCAACATGTGTAACAAACTCCCAGAAAGGAATCCGAAAAGTGGTAACGTGAGTCCCATAACCACCCGTTCGCACTAAACGGTTTACTATCCGTTAGTTAATTTCACACTCAAAGAAGTACAAAGTTTACCTCATCTCATCGGTAAACCAGACACAAAGGTCAAAACGTTCAAACGAATAGATTGGGAATTAACTGAGAAGATGAACGCACGTGTTCATTGCACGCGTTTTATCTAATCATTTGATTCTCCTCCCACTTCGCTCGGAGTGCGAAACTGTGTGTGTTTTAAATAGAATTTATAAATTGGAGAAACGAGCTTTTAATGCAATTTAAAGGGATTATTTATGAAAACCCATGAATGAAGTCAAAAATAAGTTATCAAAGCCAAAGATGCAATGACAACCACTAAGAACCAACTTGAATTGATAAAATTTGGAAAACCAATCAAAATGGGCAAAAATATTCAAAACAGCAAAATAAGAGCAGGTCGATCGACCGGACTACAGGCTCGGTCGGCTGGCCAGAAGCAGAAAAATTGCTCGGAGTAGCAGGTCGGTCGACCAGCTACAGGGCTCGGTCGGCCGAACTGCAAATTTCTACAGTTCCTGCCTTTTCTCATCGAATTGCCAACTCTTCCAAAATGCAATCGGTCGAGCAATGGACCTAAGGAGCCTTAGCCAATAGATACCCCAGCTCTATTAGCTCTCCGATTCACCACCAAAAACATGCTCAAACATCAAAATTAGGATCTTTAAAGAATTGAGCCCAAACACTAAAAATTTGGATATTAACCAATTCAACCCAAACCAAAAGCAAATACATATGAACAAGTGTTAGGAATTCATACTCAACAAAGATATATGTAAACATAGATGTGAGATAAAAATCTCACCTTTAACCCAAAAACAAAGAAGAAGAAGCTCAATAGCAAGGAGAAGACCAACCAATCTCTACTTCAACTCTACTAGCTTCAATCTAAGATCAGAACAAGTATTTTCCTAAGTTTAGGTTTAGGAATCTCTGAGATTGAAGAGAGAAAGAGATAGAGAAGATGAAGAGGAGGCTTACCAATGGCTTCTCTTTGATTTTGGAGCAAGAATTTGAGCTAGCAAGAGGAACTAGGTTTGGAGTTTCTAATTCCCTTTCCTTTCCACCATTTTCAGTTGGAGCTTGAGTTTGAGGAGTGGAAATGAGTGAATGAAGAGGAGAGGGCTGAGTTAGGGTATTTAGTTGCTAGTGGGCTAAACCCAAACCCAAAACCCAATAGAAAAAGTAGCAAAATTCAAGTTACTCCAAACATATCGAATCTTATACTCAAAAAGATCGCAAACAAAGTTTTGAATTCAATGGAAGTGGTCTTGTGACCCAATTCGACCGTTTGTAGAAAGTAACTTTTCGGACTATAATCCGACAAACGACGTTATATTTAAATAAAATATTTAAATATACAACCGATAAATATGCGGGTTGTTACAGTTACTATCAAGTTCGATTCAAAGCAAATCAGCAAAAGGGGTAGCTCGAGCACACGAGTGCAGGTGAAGGGGGATCGAGGTTGAGCGGCAGTGTCAGGTGCGAGAGTCGGCAGCTGTGAAGGCGTGGTGTTTGCATGGGCATACCCGTGATAGAGGCGACGGCGGAGTGTGGGAGGACTCGTTCATGGCAACGGACTATTTTCGAGCAAGCGCAACCCAAGGTGGCTCGAGGTGATTCGATCGTGGCGGCCGCGTTCGTTTTGTAGTTGGCTAGGGTTACAAACTCGAGTCGTGTTCGATGAGATTGTCGTCTCTCGATTTTGGGATATGGCTTCTATTTTTTATTCGAATTTATATATATACATATACAGTGCAGTAAATTGTTGTGCTATTTGCAGAAAAACAGAAGGATTATTATATAGAGATAAAGTTTTGGAAAGTAGGAATTTATAGAAAGACTTGATTTTTAAAATCCATATGGATGATTTTTATAAATGTATTAATATAGTTTCTATTTAACAAATAAAATATATGTACCTATATTCATTTTAAATCTACTAGTCTATTTTTAAATAAGGTAACATAGCGATAACTTGTTTAACAAACTTATTTAATTATTTTAGTCGCTAAAAATATTTTATTAAAGGGAATTAGTTTAAAATTAAAATGTTAGTCTAGAACTAAATCACTAGTTAATTAAATTATTAGTTAATTAAATTTATTAAATGGAAATTGATTGTTCGATTTTTTTTAAATATTAATAAACTGTATAAATATTTATACAAGGTCTGAAATCATGGAGAAACAAGTCAAAAAGGATCAGATTGCAAACAAAAAGTCTAAGGTGAGTTAATCTCACTCATTTGGATTATCGTTTGAATTTAAATAGTCAAATTTAAATTATTGGATTGATTGCTTAAATTGATGATCTATTATCAGTTTGGATGTGACATTACATAATAGTGTATATATGTATATTGGAGTGATTGATATTCCCGCATTATATAGCGGATGAGACCCTATGCGCCTCGCATAATAGCGGATGACCCTTTATACGCGATGTCCCCCTCGAAGTGGGATCTTGTGACGACCCGGAATTTTAAATATTTGAAGTTGGATATTTAATTTATTTTAAATATTTAAAAGTTAGTTTCTAATTTAATTTCAAATATTGCTACTTATTGGATAATTTAAATATTGAATTAATAATTGCAAATTTTGTAAAGTTGTTAAATCTGGAAGTTACAGGCTTGTTAAAATATTGTAAAGTCATAGAAAATTTGTATTAACAATACTGAAGATAATAAAAAATTTAAATATGAATTTGAAAGTATTTTTTTCAGTTTTAAAAATATATATTTTAAATTGAATTTAAAAATAGCTTTCCAAGGCCAGTCTTGGAATTCGACGAAACCTAAATGTTAACGCTAAAATGTGAACGCTAACACCCCGGTGTATGAGTGTAGTTGTGAAAGCACCACCCGATAGATCGGGAAAGAATTACAAGCAAGTAATAGCGGAAAAGCAGTAAACAACAACAATTTTATAGTGGTTCGGCTTAAGGGTATAGCCTACGTCCACTCTAAGTACTTTTATTAATAATCTCGTTACAAGCTGATACAATTCTTCTCAAGTACAATATACTTCAAGTTACAAGTGATTTGGAACAAGTCTTAAGCTTCAATGTCGATTAAAGTCCTTAAATTCATGTTGAAGATGTGTGGTTTCTTCGTGGAGTTCTTTGATGAATTCCTCTAATCTTGAAAGCTCTAAGTGTTGATGAAGTTCTCAATGCAGCAAGGTAACGGTGTATGAAGAGAATGTGCCAAAAGTCCTTTGAATGTTGGAGGTGGTTGCCTATTTATAGAGAGTTCTGATTCTGAAATTTTTGCCAAGTCCTAAACCGTGGCCGACTCAAGTTAAGCCGCAGCCGACTTAAGGTGAGTCGTGACCGGTCTAAGGTCGCCTCCGAGTCAACACCACCTCTTCTCAGTAACATGGCATCGGGCTTATATTAGGTCGTGGACGAGTTAACTTGGTAAGTCGCAAGTCACGGTCCAAATGATAAGTCCTGGATCGTGAACGAGATAACTGGGGAGCTGGATCGGTTGTGACTTGGGTCGGCAACTATTCTAGGTCGCCAGCTTGGTAAGGCAATATATCGGTAACTCGGTCAAGTCACTGAGTCGGTATCTTTTTTAGACCTTAGGTCGGCCTTCTTATTAAGTCGGCATCCTCTGAGTCTTAGGCCAGTACCCACGTTAGATCGGCAACTGTTTTAGCCTTAACTCGGTATTTCTCAAGTCGGTATGCCTCTCAATCCTACTAGGTCGGCAACCCTTTGAATCTTAAGTCGGTCTCCCTTGAGTCGCTGTCCCTTCTGAGTCATTAAGTCGGTAACCATTGAGTCGCCATTCATTTTAGGTCGGCCATGAGCTAAGGCTGTTGGGTCGGTATTTATGTTGAGTCGGTAGCCTCGTTGAAGTGTTAAGTCGGCATACTTGTTGAAGTGTTAAGTCGGCATAACCCTTAGGCCTTAGGTCGGCACCCCTGTTGGGCTTTAAGTCGGCATGCTTCTAACTGTTAGGTCGGAACCTCTTGATGCACTAGATCGGTGAGTCATGGTCAAGGCGGAGTTAACATTTGCCCCTCGAAGTATACGCCTAAATGTTAGGTCGTGTGCTTCGATAGCCCTTAACCCGTCCCCTCTTAGGTCGGTAGGTCGTATGCGACCTAACAGTTAGACCGTATGTGTTGCTCCAAATTTTTCCACTGCAGGGTATAAGTTAACTTTCTTCCTCTTTCTTCGTCACTTACTCTCTTGCCTGATTCCGCCATTAAAGTATTCTCAAATTCCTAGAAGCAATTTCCTTCCAACTAATCACCGATAACCTCTACCATCCATTGCGTAAGTGATTCTATTTCTCTTTCGATCGTAGATTGCTTGTCGATTCATGAATCCTGTCGCTCAAACACGAATCGCCTCTTTGTGTGATGCTCCATCAAGAATACCATCGTTTTCGTAATTGGTGAAGTTTAGGTTGCTTGAGATGATTGTTGATACAATGAAGGGGTTTATCGCCTCAGGCTCGATGGTCTTTGATGGCAGGACATCAGATCTGTGACAATTTCAAATTGTTTTATTGGGTTATTGGATTATGTGAATGAAGGCGGCTGCTGATGGAATGGTTATTGGGTTAACGGGTTGAATGTAGTGAGATGTTAGCTCGGAAGCGACTCAGTGAATTTGGGTAGCTTAACATTTGGCCGACCTTACCCTTAGATCGTAGCTAAATTAATTCTTGGGGAAATCTGCCGATTTAACCTTCTACTGATTTAACCTTGAACCGCAGCCAAGTTAATCCCTAAGTCGTGGCCGAGTTAAACCCTTAAACCGTGACCGAGTTGGCTCTTAAACCGCTGCCGAGTTAACACTTAAGCTTTGGGCATGCTGACTTTTTGAGAGCATAGATCCACTTTGAGTTTCTAACTTGAACTGCCAAACTAAGTTGCCTAAATTTTGAACTGCCCCAACTTTAAATTTGCTTGAATCTCATTGTATTATTTCACAGATCGCATTAACTTATAAGCTGCTAACCTGCTGAAAATAACAAACAAAGAAAACCAAGGCGAAAATACTGCCATTGACTGCCCATGTCAGATGACAGATTAGTCAAGACAAGACAAGCAACTTAATTATATTGCATGAAATGTTTGTGAATCAATCAATTAAAGTTAAACATTAATGCAAAGTATCAATAATCTGAACTGATTTATCTGCATCAACATCTTACTTGCATATTTAGGCTTAAAACAATAGTCCCTGAATTTCATAACTAACAAATGCTTGCTAGTTTTCATTCCAGTTATATTTGTTCACTGCTTGATTGATTTTACACAACACTTCACACACTTTAGGAAACGTGCACCTTCATGTTTGAATACCCAGTTGTTTATGTAGAATGACTTCCCACCGAGAAGAAGAAGTGGTAACTCAAGAGGAAGAAACTTTTCCGATAGCTGTTCCCATAGAGAATCCTCCGGAGAGAACCTCGACTATTCTAACTTCGAGAGCGTTTATCCAGCTGCGCACTCAATTTGGCTTTGCTGAAAGTGATGTTCTTCTCCCTGGGCCAAGTGATACTGCTGACAATCATCCCCATGGTTTTGTTGCAGTCAATCGCCAAATGTGCTTAAGTGGGGCGATTCCTCCTTTTAACGACTTCCTTCGAACTCTTCTCCTTCGGTTGACAATCTCTCCATTTCAACTTCATCCCAATGGCTATGCCATCTTGACGGGGTTATGTGTTTTGTTTAGAAGAACTCTTGATCGCCTACCGAGTTTTGAAGAAATTCGTTATCTGTGCTCGTTTGCAAAGAGTAAAGATCATCCTTCCCTCATTATTGTGAGAAGTGCTAGAAATCGCAAGCTCATTTCCGATCTTACTGAAAGCGTTCATGGATTTTTGAACCAGTTTTTCTTTGCCCGCTGTCCCCCAGGGTTTTACGCCATCTGGAGAGTAGGAAGTAAGATTAGTGCTTCTATTTTTTCCGTTTTGAAACTTTTTCGAGATCCGAAATTTCAGTTGCTAATTTCATTCTTTGTTCCTTTCAGCACTTCCTCTCCCTTCTAGAGATCCAATTCATAAGCAAGTTTTTGAGAGGTTGAGTGCCGTGGCCGCAGAAGAGAGGAGCATAAAATTTCTGTTGAGAGATGAATTTTTACATCAATATGGGCTTCTACACGCTTCTCGTTCTATGCGTGCTCATGAAATTCCAACGGAAGTCCCCGATTCTCCGATAAAGACTCCTGAGTCTTTGTTAGTGAAGTGCTCCACTTCTGTTGATGTTGCGGGGCCATCCGACAAACTTGCCCCGGTTATCGAGGAAGAAGAGCCTCTGGGATCTTCCCATCATTCACAAGAATCTGGTGAAAAAGCTGAGAAATCCAGTCCTGTTAAGCAGAGCAGGGATGATACTTTCGAAGGACTGAGCGATCTCTTTGCTACTTCACACGAGATCTTTAAAGACGATCCTATCACTGCCGGGATTTCTTCTTCAGTAGTTGAGGCTACTTCTATCTTGCAACAGTCGTCGTCGACTCAAGAGTTGACGCTAACTATCACACCCACAACCACTCCTCAATTAAAGAGTGGTTCGTAGATTGATGCGCGTAGTTTACACGTTACACGACACTTTGGATTTCTCATCACTTCTATGCACTTATCTTCTTGTACTTTAAAGATTTCTAAAGCTTATTATTTTAATTCCAGATTCTCCTATGGGGCGCAGCGGCTCGTACTATGATGATTTCCAGCGCTACGGGAGGCGTAGCCAGTATGATTACAGGCGTTACCTTCCTTCTTACAGAGAGTCGGATGAAGAGAGGGCCATCAGGAAAGCCGACGAGAGACGAGCATATGAAGAACGTCGCCGAAGGGAACAAGAAAGACATGATCTTCCCCACAGAGATGATGATACCCAAAAGAGAAAAGCTCATGATGAGAGAGGAAAGAGTCACATAGACGATTCTTCTAGCAAGCGGGCTAGACTTACTGAAGAAACAACTCCTTCAGCTTCTGAACACGTCCCTGCTCAATCTCCTGCTCCCGCTCGCTCCGACATTCAAGCAATCATCAACCGGCCCGCATACCTAGTCGGGCAAGGTCCTCCCACTCTTCAAAGTCGATTTCCTCAGTGGTGCCTGAGAGGGGTTCGATTTGATCTCGACTTGGTTCCTCTCGACAAACCGGCTATGCTGCGAAATCTTGATACTGTCAGGACCGATATCGAAAGAATGTCGAACTGGCAAAAACTCGTCGACGAACTTCAGAGGGTTAACCGAGCCAATCTCGAGGCCATGCTAACAATGGAGAATGATAAGGCTGAGTGGCAGAAGACTCTCGAACAGCATGACGCCGAAATGAGAAGTATTGCTTTCTACAATGAAAAGCTGGAAGCGGAAGTAGAAAAACTTAAGGAAGAATTAGCTACTTCATCTACTTTCCATTCACAAAAGGAGAGCATGCTTCAGCAACAAGTACGAGATGCGCATGCCAGTCAAAGAGCAGTCGAAGATAAGCTTGCATACAAGGAAAAGGTCATAGAAGAATATCGTGCTGAAACTGTACAACTGCGAGAACAGACCGGCTCTCAAAGCTTGGAGATAGAGTTGTTAAAAACTCGACTTGCTATGGTCGAAAAGGAGCGCGACGAGTCTGTTGCTGGTAAACTTGCGGCCGAAGAGGCTCATCAAGCAACCAAAGCTGACATTAGCTCTACATTATTCGATTTTTACCTGCACAGCGTTTTGGGACGTGGCAGCCTTGCCTTTCTAGGCCCCAAGTATGAAATCACACTGGCTGAAGTTTGGGAGGCAGCACTTGATATGCTCGGTGGTAAAGGTGCTGGATATGCTGAATCAGCCCTTGAAGAGCATTATCTTGATGATGAAGCCCGTGCCGCTCTTGCCAAGGGAAAGGAGCAGCTTGCCAGAGCGCGGGCCGGGATGGCGGAAGAGGAGCGTTCTAAAAAAGAAGTACCGCCTACCACCTCTGAACGTCCTCTAGTTTCTCCCGAGGTTGACATTATAGGCTCTAGTGCTCATTCGCCGCCTCCTACAAGAACTGGGGTAATCACCCCTACTGATGAAGAGGCTTTGGAGGACATTGGGGCTCAGAATTATGAGATTGAACTGACGAAGCCAACATCTTCAGGTAATTTCGACATTGGTCCGATTCAGGTGGATTGCCTGCTTATTCCTCAAAAATTTGATGAGCTTCTCGATTACCTCTTGAATCTCGATGAATCCATATCTCCCTTCTTTCGGGAAGATACTAACATTTTCAATTTTTCTTCTTCTGTAGTTGAAACAACAAGTGCCGTGCAGACTTCGCCTTCTCTGGTTATTCCTCCTCCATCTCTTCAGGTGACTCCTCCTTCTGCTTCACAACCTGGGTCACAAGAGGAGAAAATTGAGGCTCTTCATGGTTTGGATGACCCTGTTGCTTCGCAGGAGCAAAAAGATGAGGGACTCGAAGGAGGCGAGATCTCTCCGGAGCGGACTCCTTCTGACGACGTAGTTTTGTCCGCTCTTGTTACTCCGGGGAGTGAGTCTTCTTCGAAGAAGAGAAAGAAGCGTGGGACATCGAAGAGGAGGGGGAAGAAAATTATCACCACTGAAGAGGAACCGGAAATTGCACCAGTTGCACCTCCCTCCCCTTCTCCCCTTATGCCTTCAGACCAACCTGAAAGACCTGAAAAGCTAACCACTCGGCCGGGTAAAGGGTCTAAAGGCGGCAAGAAGAAATAAAGAGTTGAGCTTTTTGATTCCTTTTTTGTGTAATGGTCGGATGTTGTGCAGGCACCGGCCCCTGCTTTTTATTTTGAAACCCGTATCTGCAATATCTGCAATTGAATAAAATGATTCTTTATTTGTACAGACTTTTGTTTGAATTTGAGAATGCATTTATTATTCATTTTTGCACAAGTTTATTTATACGATGTTGCGGTGAGCTTGTGGTATGTTGTTTGAGCGTACTTTACCGACATAGTTATACCGCTTTGTATGTAACTATACCATGTTGCCCCTATACCATGAGCTTACTGCAATATCGTATACTTTGAGGGGACTTGCACTCTCGTTTTCTAAAGAATAATTACTTCATTCTCGAAGAGAATTTTCGTAGAGTGCAACTTCCTTCATATAAGTTTCTACGCTTTGTCCTTCGAAGAAATCACTTTTTCCTTTTGCGTATGTATATATTTTGCCAAGTGAATTCTTCTATGTGGTAAAGCGGACCTCTGAATGTACTTTAACCTTTTTCCCCTTCTTTTTTTTATTATTTTTTTTTAATAAAAATTTGTGCCTCTGAGGAGAGATTTTTTCACGTTTCAACACTTGGAAGTTTTATTTCAATCTCGGTGAAACGTGGGCTTCTGAAGAGGTCTTTCTTTTTAATTGTGTCCCCGGGAGGGGGTTGTACCTCTGAGGAGGGATTTCTCACGTTTCAACACTTGGAAGTTTTATTTCAATCTTGGTGAAACGTGTATCTCCAAAGAGTTGTGCCTTCGAGGAAAGCCTTTTCACGTTTCGACACTTGGAAGTTTTATTTCAATCTCGGTGAAACGTGGGCTTCCAGGAAGGTCTTTATCTTGTTTTGCATTTCAACTTTGGTGAAGTGAAATTCCGAAGAGCGGTTGTTACACTTCAATTCCTGGTGAAATGGGCCTCCGAAGAGGGCTTTTATTTTGTTTGCATTTCAACTCTGGTGAAGTGTAATTCCGAAGAGCGGTCATAACACTTCAACTCCTGGTGAAATGGGCCTCCGAAGAGGGCTTTTATTTTGTTTGCATTTCAACTCTGGTGAAGTGTAATTCCGAAGAGCGGTCATAACACTTCAACTCCTGGTGAAATGGGCCTCCGAAGAGGGCTTTTATTTTGTTTGCATTTCAACTCTGGTGAAGTGTAATTCCGAAGAGCGGTCATAACACTTCAACTCCTGGTGAAATGTGCCTCAGGGAGGGTTTTCATCGCCTGGAAGTTACTCTCTCATGGTTGGAGGGTCATGACTCCTCCAATCTTTTTTGTTGAGTAGAGAACTTTCTTTTTTGTGGCGTATGACCCATTAGAGGTCTTTTATCCTCCGAAGAGTCGTGCCTCCGAAGAGGACTTGTGCTGCCGATGATAGCTTTGGTTGTTCCTCTGTTCACTTGCTTATGCCTTTTCAATGATCCTCTGCCCCCCCCTTTTTTTTCTTTTTTTTCTTTTTTTTTTTTTACAAGTAACTTGTTTAATCCAAGGAAGTGTGCTTCATTGTCAGGCAATTTCGTGAGAACGAGCACTAGCTTTTTAATTGGATGTTTGTTTGTTCAAACGATCTCAATTTATTAGCAAAGACCCGTTTCTGTCGAAATCATAGGCTGTTCAATTGAAGTACTTCCTATCTAGGATTTGAATTCGGGGCTTTTGTGACTTGAAATTTGGCGAGAATCACTTGGTCTTTTTATGTGCAAGTTTCACTTCCATTGTCTGCAAAAATTCAAATCGACATTTCAGCAATACATTCTACGTACCTTTTATATCGAGAATAAAGCAAACATGTAATAATAATAAGGAACACAAGATTTATAGTGGTTCGGCCATGAAATTGGGCCTACATCCACTTTATATTCTTTCACTATTTACTTGCATCAGTTTTACAATTGCTTTGAATTACAAGAATCATACATTCATAATTCTTTTTACAATGTTTCAACAAAATTTTCAAGTAAAGTATGGACGCAAATGGTTGTTGTTCCATGCCCTTGGAATTTGATCTCCATCAACAGTGGTGAGTTTGAATGTGCCGTCAAGAAGCTTCTGACCTATTACATACGGTCCTTCCCAATTTGGCCCAAACACACCTGTCGCTGTCATAATTCTCTTCAGGACTAGGTCTCCAATCTCAAAGCTGCGTTGGCGAACTTTGGAATTGAAATGTCTGGCTATCCTTTGCTGATGAGCTGCAACTCTGAGATTAGCTTCGTCTCTTTTTTCATCAAGGAGATCTAGCGCTTCAAGTTGTAGCTTTTCATTTTCTGCTTGATTGAAATGGATTCTTCTGTGTGAAGGGACCTCTGTTTCAACCGGGATCATTGCTTCCGATCCGTATGCTAACGAAAAAGGAGTATGCCCAGTCGCAGTTTTGTGAGTAGTTCTGTATGCCCATAGTGCAAGTGGTAGCTTATCGACCCAACCACCTTTTGCTCTTTCGAGTTGCTTTTTGATGGTTGATTTGATGATCTTGTTCACTGCTTCCACTTGCCCGTTTGCCTGCGGATGAGCTACTGCCGAAAAGCTTTTCTGGATTTTGAATCGTTTGCAAAAATCCTGGAATTCCTTGCTTTCAAACTGAGTACCATTGTCTGTGATTATTTTCTGAGGCACACCATACCTGCAAATGATATTCTTGGTCACGAAACTTATCATCTTTTTAGAGGTGATAGTAGCCAATGGTTCAGCTTCAGCCCATTTCGTAAAATAATCAACTGCAACAATAGCATATCTAATCCCTGATTTGGCAGTCGGTAGCGGCCCAATGAGATCCATTCCTCAAATTGCAAATGGTCATGGACTGACCATTTGTGTGAGTTCAGTTGAAGGTGCTCTAGGAATTTTGGCAAATCTTTGGCATTTGTCACACTTTCGGGAATAGCTTGCAGCATCATGATTAATTTCTAGCCAAAAATATCCGTATCGAAGAATTTTCTTTGCTAATGTTTGACCACCTGAATGATCACCACATTCTCCTCCATGCACCTCAGCTAGGATTGTTTTGGACTCTTCCCTGGATACACATCGAAGCAGTGGCATTGAGAATCCCCGTCTGTATAATCGGCCATCCTGAATTACATAGCGAGAGGCTTTCCTTAGTAGCTTTCGTCTTTCTATCGAATTTTCTGGCAGAGAACCTCTGAGTAGGTAGTCCAGTATTGGAGTCATCCATGACTCTTGTTCTTGAGATACATTCATAATCCAGTCAATATCCATCTCGTCTATACTTGGTGCTGAAAGGACTTCTACAGGGACCAATCCCAATAGTTGAGCTTCACCAGAACTTGAATACTTTGCGAGGGAATCTGCCTTCATATTCTCTTCCCGAGGAATGTGGCTTATTGAATAGTGATCGAGCTCACACAGAAGTCTCCAAGCCTTTGACAAGTAAGCGGGAAGGTTTCCCCCTTTCGTTTGAAATTCCTTCTTGACTTGACATACAATAAGTTGAGAATCGCTAAAGATCTGTAATGCTCGTATGTTTAGTTCTTTAGCGATTTTCAGTCCTGCGATAAGAGCTTCATATTCGGCTTCATTGTTTGTTGAAGGAAATTCCAATCTCAGTGCATAGCATAATGACCGACCTTCAGGAGTCTTAAGTACGACTCCGGCTCCAGAACAGTAATCATTTCTTGCACCATCGACATATAACCTCCACTGGATAGGGGAATTGTCGAACGTTTCTTCCTCACTGTTTCCTTTATCTGTAAACTCTACAATGAAATCTGCTAAAGCTTGTCCATTGATTGCTTTTCGGGGGTGATAAGTGATGTCATATTGACTGAGTTCAATGTTCCATTTTAGAAGGCGACCCGAAGTTTCAGGGCGAAATAGGACTTGCTTTAGAGGTTGATCAGTGAGTACTCTGATAGGATGAGCTTGGAAATATTGCCTCAGTTTCCTTGATGCAACTAGTAGGCAATAGGCGAGTTTTTCCAACTTGGAGTAATTCAGCTCTGCCCCAGTGAGTCTTTTGCTGATATAGTAAACCGGATGTTGAATCCTTTTGTCTTCCCGTATCAGCGCTGCACTTAGAGCATGAGATGATACTGCCAAGTATATAAGAAGATCCTCACCATTGCCTGGCCTAGAAAGTATTGGAGGCGTTTCCATATGACGGATCAACTCATCGAAGGCTTTTTGGCATTCGGAAGTCCATTCAAAATTCTTCTTTCCTTTCTTCAGGGCGTCAAAGAATGGGATGCATTTATCAGTGGCTTTGGAAATGAACCGACTCAGGGCGGCGACCTTTCCGTTGAGACTCTGCAATTCCTTCTTCGTTCTAGGAGCTTTAACTTCTTTCAAGGCAGTAATTTGAGCTGGACTTGCCTCAATACCCCTAGCACTGACAATGAAACCTAAGAACTTTCCGGACTCGACCCCAAATGTACATTTCAGAGGGTTAAGCTTCATTCTGTATTTCCGGAGGACTGTGAACATTTCTGCTAAGTGTTCAATGTGATCCGTTGCTTTCTTGGACTTCACTAACATGTCGTCAACGTAGACTTCCATAGTTTTGCCCAGTTGCGGTTTGAACATAGCATTAACAAGTCTTTGGTAGGTTGCCCCTGCATTTTTCAATCCGAAGGGCATAACTCTGTAACAATAAAGACCAACATCGGTGATAAAGCTTGTATCCTCCTGATCCGGCTCATGCATCATGATCTGGTTGTATCCGGAGTAGGCATCCATGAAAGACAACAACTCATGCCCCGCTGTTCCATCTACTAGTTGATCGATCCTGGGTAAAGGGAAGCAATATTTGGGGCAGGCCTTGTTCAGATCTGAAAAATCGATGCACACTCTCCATTTTCCATTAGCTTTTTTAACCAGCACTGGATTTGACACCCAATTCGGATAAGTAGATTCTTTAATGAAGTTATTTTCCATGAGTCGATCAACTTCTTCTTTTAATGCTGCCGACCTTTCTGGACCTTGGGTTCTTCTTTTCTGTTTTACCGGTGTAAACTTGGGGTCAATATTCAGAGTGTGTACTGCAACTTCTGGAGATATTCCACACATATCGGCATGAGTCCAAGCGAAGACATCCAGATTTGCTTTCAGGAAAGATATCAAGATATTCTGAATTGACACATTAAGTTGTGAACCTACATTCAACACCTTATTTGGGTCCTTCGGGTCAACAGGTACCGGCACTGTCGTTTCCACCGGTACTACTCTATTCTCCCCTGCACTGGCTTTTCTGGGATCCATTTCTTTTCGTGCCCCGCTATGCTCGCCAGTGCAGGGTCCGCCCCGTAATTGCTACAAGGCTGGCTCTTTGATGCGGACCGGAGTGGCCGCATCCTTTCCCATTTCCCTCTTTCTTGACTCTCGCAACTCTGTCAAATAGCACTCTCGCGCAGCATTTTGATCCCCTTTTATAACTCCTATTCCATTGTCTGTAGGGAATTTAATAGTGAGGCACCACGGGGCTAGAATAGCTTTGAATGCTGCGAGCGTTGGACGGCCAAGGAAAGCATTATAAGCAGAAAATTCATCGACAATCACAAATGTTTGCTTGCGGACCACTTTCCTTTCTCCTTCCCCAAGTTCTACTAGCAGATCGATGGTTCCTATTGGTTGCTTTGGCTCCCCGGTGAAGCCAGCGATCTTCTGCGATAAGGCTTGCACATCGACCATAGGGATTTTCATTTGGTCGAATGTCTTCTTGAAGAGGATATTACATGATGCTCCGCAGTCAATGAGAACTCTTCTGACAATGGCCGGTCCAATACCAGCAGAGATGACCAAGGGATCTAGGGTAGGAGCTTCGATACCTGAGGAATCTCTGGCTTTGAAAATAATATCATCACTGAAAGTTTTCTGTTGTTTTAGGGGCGTATTGTCTTCAAAAACAAAGACGTCTTCTTCGGCTGGAGCATATTTCAAAGCCCTGGAATATCTCTCCATCTCACCCCAGCTCTTGCCAGCTGGGTGAGGCCCTCCTGTAATGACATTGATAATGGGCCTTCCAGATTCATGCCCCGTAGCTTTCTCACATGTCCTCGGCTGATGAACAGGAACCTGTTGCCCCTGACTTGACGATGCAGGATTGTTGCTATTCTTCTTCACAAATTGCTGCAGTTTGTTTTCTCTTAGCAACTCTTCAATCAGATTTTTCAACTGGCGGCATTCATCAGTCTCATGACCGGGTTGATTGTGGAAGCGGCAGAATTTCCCACTCTGTATGGCTTTTTTCCCGGTTCTCAAAGGGATAGGTTTAGGGAAATCGACGGAATCTTTAGTGGCAAGGTAGATGTGCTCCGGCGTATGTGATAATGGAGTATACTCTGATGGCTTGAAGGATCGGGGCTTCTTCAGATTACCCTGTTTCTTTCCATTATTATTCTCCCTTTTCTGCCCCACCGATTCACTCTTGCGTGGAGCGACAGTGTTGTCTTCAGCTTTCTCCAACACTGCCTTTACTGGCAAAGGACGACTTTCCAAGCGAATGAATTCATCTGCTTTTTTGTAGAACTTTTCGAGAGAGGTTGGCTCTTTCATATTTAACCATTTCCCAAATTCGCTTGACTTATCAATAGCCTTCATCAGATAAGTCAGTATCATTCGTGGTTCAGCATTGTCCACCTCAGCCAGCGCTATATTAAAGCGGTTCAAGAAAGATCTGATAGACTCACCAGGATTCTGCTCTAAACTCGACAGTGACATGATGTCCTTGGCCTTCGAAGCATATAGTCTAAACTGCTCCTTGAATTTTCTGGTCAAGTCTGAAAACTGATCAATAGATCGGACTGGCAACTTTGTGAACCATAGTAGAGCCACACCTTCCAGGTACACGGGGAAATATCAGCACTTTATTTCGTCAGAGGCTCTGGCACCTGTCATGTGCCAATCATATTTATACAAGAATTCATTCGGATCACTTGTCCCTTTGTAAGCTGGAATAGTCGGAGGGACAAACTTCCTTGGAAATTCCGCCTTTAAGATTTTTTCAGTAAACGGAGTTTTAATTGGGGCGAAACCCCATTCCTTCTCATCTTCAACCCTTTGCATACTTTCTTTCATGATCTGCCGGACCATTCCAGAAAGATATTCCTCATCATGCCGAGTTCTAGATCCACCAGGCTCAGGAACTGCCTGCTCAAAGGGACTAGTAGCCCTTTCAGGAGCATTCCTTTCATTAACATCATGAACGTTGCCAGCATAGTTCCTTTCATTACCAGCCGGTTGATTGTTTGCCCCAAGTAAGTCGTTTAACTTATTCAGAATCAGAGCATTCTGGGCACTTTGAGCCTCTAATTGTGCATTTTGGGCGTTTATCTGCTGGTTTAGCCCTAGAATCACAGCATCCAACTCCGCTTTCGTAACTCCAACAGACGGAGTGGGTTGATTAGGTACAGGGGAAGCGGAGGTTCCCTCTTGAATGTTTCCAGATCTGACAGATCTACTTTTCCTTCCAGGAGCCATAATCTCTGATAGACTTCTGGTTTTTAAGGAAATTCTTTCTTCAAATCTCTGTGAAGCAATGATGACAGTTTTCCTGAGTTGGATTCTCAGTGAAAGCACCAAAAATGTTAACGCTAAAATGTGAACGCTAACACCCCGGTGTGTGAGTGTAGTTGTGAAAGCACCACCCGATAGATCGGGAAAGAATTACAAGCAAGTAATAGCGGAAAAGCAGTAAACAACAACAATTTTATAGTGGTTCGGCTTAAGGGTATAGCCTACGTCCACTCTAAGTACTTTTATTAATAATCTCGTTACAAGCTGATACAATTCTTCTCAAGTACAATATACTTCAAGTTACAAGTGATTTGGAACAAGTCTTAAGCTTCAATGTCGATTAAAGTCCTTAAATTCATGTTGAAGATGTGTGGTTTCTTCGTGGAGTTCTTTGATGAATTCCTCTAATCTTGAAAGCTCTAAGTGTTGATGAAGTTCTCAATGCAGCAAGGTAACGGTGTATGAAGAGAATGTGCCAAAAGTTCTTTGAATGTTGGAGGTGGTTGCCTATTTATAGAGAGTTCTGATTCTGAAATTTTTGCCAAGTCCTAAACCGTGGCCGACTCAAGTTAAGCCGCAGCCGACTTAAGGTGAGTCGTGACCGGTCTAAGGTCGCCTCCGAGTCAACACCACCTCTTCTCAGTAACATGGCATCGGGCTTATATTAGGTCGTGGACGAGTTAACTTGGTAAGTCGCAAGTCACGGTCCAAATGATAAGTCCTGGATCGTGAACGAGATAACTGGGGAGCTGGATCGGTTGTGACTTGGGTCGGCAACTATTCTAGGTCGCCAGCTTGGTAAGGCATTAGATCGGTAACTCGGTCAAGTCACTGAGTCGGTATCTTTTTTAGACCTTAGGTCGGCCTTCTTATTAAGTCGGCATCCTCTGAGTCTTAGGCCAGTACCCACGTTAGGTCAGCAACTGTTTTAGCCTTAACTCGGTATTTCTCAAGTCGGTATGCCTCTCAATCCTACTAGGTCGGTAACCCTTTGAATCTTAAGTCGGTCTCCCTTGAGTCGCTGTCCCTTCTGAGTCATTAAGTCGGTAACCATTGAGTCGCCATTCATTTTAGGTCGGCCATGAGCTAAGGCTGTTGGGTCGGTATTTATGTTGAGTCGGTAGCCTCGTTGAAGTGTTAAGTCGGCATACTTGTTGAAGTGTTAAGTCGGCATAACCCTTAGGCCTTAGGTCGGCACCCCTGTTGAGCTTTAAGTCGGCATGCTTCTAACTGTTAGGTCGGAACCTCTTGATGCACTAGATCGGTGAGTCATGGTCAAGGCGGAGTTAACACTAATATATGTATTATTGTCGTATTTCAATTTTCGTAGTATATGAAGTGATCGTTTGGTCGTACGATAAGTAAATGCGTTGAATTTATATCGAATCTAATATAAATAACTGGGCCTAAAAAGCTATCTTTTTCATAAGATCGAATTAGGACTCGGAACCTTTTCCATTGTGTTCAGAATAGGGGTTTAACATTATAAATGCCTAACGGCATGCGTCGATAGGAGCTCGAATTTGTGAGTTGTGGGAATTGGGACGATCTGAATTTAAATTTTAAATTAAAAATAATATTGGCTTTCTCAGCAGTCTTTTTCTTTTTCTTTCAACACATGTCTCCCCTGTTTTTACACTTGTCTGCTTGTGTTTTCACACGTACCCATTTTCCTTTAAAATATTAAAAAAAATAAGGAAACGAAGAATTTTGGGACCGAACATTAGTTTTCTCTCAAGTTAAAATTCATTCATAGTTCGTTCTCTTCGAATTTACTTTAGTCCAAAACTCAGAACCTAGTACGCATCCAAATCAATTCACGTACAGGAAATTGAGGATTTTTCCTAATTCAATCGTTCGATTTTGATTCGAGCATGGGTTCGCTGTCGTAGGTACTTTTGCTCGTGTGGTCGTCGTGCATTTAGGCGATGTAGGGGTTGCAGGTCGATGTTGGGTGGAGCGGCAATCGAAGTCACTGGTTCTTAATGGCATGCGTGAACAGGGGCAAAGCGATTTCTGATCGGATCTTTGATTTGGGTGCGATTTGGAGGAAGCATTGGAGGAGATGGAAACTAGGGTTCGTACGAGAGCAAATGGAGGGCATAGCGATGATGCTACTTTTCTGTTCGATTTCTCGGGCCGTGTTCGAGCTGTGAGGTATTGGTTGTTCTCCTTTCGTTTTACTTGATCTTGTAAAATACTTTCGGTTTTCCTTTTTCGAATTCAATTTGGTGATGTATATAAATATATATACAGAGGAAAAAAAATTGTTTTAATTTATAGATATGTATATCTACAAGCAGAAATTTATTTACACTAAAGTTTAAAGTAAAGATCCGTTTTAAAAAAATTGCAACAAGATAAAAGATTTTTGAGTAAATTGTTTAACTTTTGGAATGTTAATTAATTTATTTAATCTATGGATTTATATAATGGTAATCTGAAGTTACTATAGATTTTTTTTAAGCCTATATAAATTATTTTTATATACAATTTGGATGGGAAAAATAAGTTAATATACATATATATACATATATATATATATATATATATATATCTTCTAGTTCATTTTCAATAATGAGTTTTAGTGATTTATTTGTTTAATAAACTTATTAATTTATTTTAATTACAAAAAGGTTTCAAAAGGGAATTATGAGTAAGATTTAATTTATTAAGCTAAAAACCAAATTTTTATTTAAATTAAACTGTTAGTCAACTAAGTGGTAATTAATTATTTGATTGATTCAAATATTAATAAACTGTATAAAATGTTATACAAGGTCAAAATCTGAAAGGAAGCAAGCCGAACTGGAAATAGATTGCATACAAAATCAAAGGTGAGTTAATCTCACTCACTAGGTTTTATTTAAATGTAAATAGTTAAATTTAATCATTGTTGATTGTGTGCTTGGATGATAAATTATTATCAGTAATATTGGATGAGACCCTACGCGCCGCATAATAGCGGATGATATTATATTAAACCCATATACCACGATATTCCACCTCGAAGTGGAATTGGTATTAATATGTATTTGGAGTGATTGATTTCTCGCATTATATAGTGGATGAGACCCTATGCGCCGCATAATAGCAGATGATATTATATTAATCCCATATACCGCAATATTCCACCTCGAAGTGGAATTGGTATTTTATATTGTGCTAACATCTGTGGATGCAAGGAAATAGGTTGGAGGGATCCAATTGGATTCCTCAAATTAGTTAGATTTGTTTAAATATTCTGTGTTATGATTTATTGTATAAATCTATGATAAATTACATTGGTAATTTGAAATAATGGATGCCATGGTATGATTGAATATATTTGGATATACTGAGTTACCAAAAATATTTAGATTGGATTTTTTGAAAAGAAAATAAAAAGAGAGTGCATTTGTTAGTAAAATGTTTTAGGGAATTTGGGATAAATTAAAGAATGAATGGAAGAAAAAAGTGGATTTTTAAATTTTAATAAATAGATACCGAGTATAGGAAAGGAGATTTTGAATAAAAAAGGAAAGTAATGAATTTTTAAACCTAAGTGATATTATTTAAAGGGATAAAGAATTAATTTTGAAATTCAAGGTTTGAATCAATTGGAAATGAATTCGGAAAAGTATGAAATTGGTAATTTCATATAAATAAGATTTTTAAATTATAATTAAGAAGTAAAATATGAGGTTAATGGGTTTTTGAAATAAATTGTATAAGTAAAAGAATTTATTTTAAAAATGAAGTAAATTGGAAATAAATATTGGAAATTGATTGAGTATTTGAAATGTGTTTTGGAAGAAAGATGAGACTATGGATTAATAAACTAGGTTTATAAAGTGAAACAAAATATCAGTGGATTCGATCGTGTGAAAGGATTTTCAAGAGATTAAAATTAGAAGATGATCAAATGTGATTGAAAGATTCTTGGCAACTCCAGGAAGAGGCTTTTGCTTGGTGGGAAACAGCTACATTGGATGAACCGATGGATGAATTTACTTGGAGTCGTTTCAAGGAAGTGTTCGAGCAGCAATATATGCCATCTACTGGTATCTCTAGAATGTACCAAGAGTTTATGGATTAAGCAAGGAAGTTTATCATTTGAGGAATACTTAAACAAATTAAATGAATTATCTCGATTTGGTCCAAAAGTGGTCAATACACAATTAAAGAAGAATGAAAAGTTTATTCGAGGAATGAACAAGGAGTTTCAGGAGAGGATGACTACTAAAGTAAAGGAATCGTTTTCTGAATTAATTGATATGGGCTATAGATACGATACTCTGGATAAGCAAAATGATCCGGAGGAGAATGGAGACACAAGTAATCTAAATTGGAGGAAAAAGAAATTTTAAGGAAAGAAACCGAGGAAAGATAAAGGAAAGAAGAATATACAGGAGAAAAAGGTGAAAGATGTTACTTGTTTAAACTGCTAGGAGAAAGACCATTACTTGAACAATTGTAAGAATCCCAGGAAACAAGGAATGAGAGAGCCATTTATGACGCCAGAACAGGAATCTAGGAAATGTTGCTACTGCCATAAGCCGGGAAATAGGATCATGAATTGCCCAGCACTAAAGCAAGTTCAAGCAGCGAGGGCGTATGCAATCAAAGGTGATTCTTCAACCTTAAAGCTGATTAAGGAATGAAATTTTATAGGGTAACCTTCTCGTTTACAATTAAATTGTTCGAGTTTTGTTCGACACATGAGAACTACCCTTAGTTTTATTTCTCAGTAAATCGTAAATGAGTTAAATTTTGAATCTGGGATCATAATCGAATCTATTTTTGACTATTTCATTGGGTTTCGATGTAGTCTACGAATGGGTAGTTATCCCTTCGAACTAACTAATACCCCTATATACTTTGTAGATCAAATAACCCAATTGTTTCATAGTTAATTGTTCTCATACCTATTGTTGATATTCTGATTTGGTAAGCCAAATGCAGAATAAACATTTGGTTTGATTTGGAAAGATATTTCTCTATCTTTCATCTATCTTTGTTATCTCCTTGGCAAATTTCGGGGATGAAATTTCTTAAGGGGGAATCTGTATCAATCCCGGTTTAAGACGAATTTAAATTTGTGATTAAATTAAATTTTTGGGTTAAATTGTATATTTATTTGAATTTTTCAAATTTAATAAGAGATATATGCTTATTTATTTTAAAATTTTGGATTTGAAACTCAAAATAAATATTTTCAATTAAATTGGATATAAACAAAATTTTGATTTGGAAATTCAAAATGTATTCAAAATAAATTGGATTTGAAGATTATACTTAGGCAAGAACAATATATATGATTATTTATTTAAGGTATAAATTGTGTTTAATTCATTTTCTTTAACAAAAAGTTATAAAATGTTTAAAATAAAATTTATCTTATCAATATTGAATATAAGTGTGAAGTATAAAATATATGTTATAAATTTAATACTTGATAGTCAAACTATAAATTGAAGTAAAAGTCAACAACAAAGTGAACATTTGTTTTGCACATAATAAAATAAAGTTTTTCTGTATAGAAGAAACAAAAAAATAAAATACTATAACAATTTTGCATGTGAACCAGGCAAGACAAGAAGATAAGAGAAAAATCTATGTACAAAGAAAATAAAACAAATAAAAAAATATCTATGTAATAAAATAAAATATATCTACAAAACAAAACAAAGCAGTACAAAGCAAATAGATTTGCTGTAAACAAAATGAGAAACACATGCATTTATTAACATCTCCGCGGCACAAAACAAATCCTTTCAGCCGAAAATATATTAGAATCATATCAGTAAACAAAGTGAAACAAATATCTTTAGTCAAACAAAAAAGAAAAGAAAAATCTGTAGCCAACAAAAGAGGCTTTGCCAGTTATTACCTTCCCTTTATATAAACATTGTTTCTATATATACACACACACACACACACACACACACACACACACATATATATATATATATATATGCATCTATTCTTAGTTTTTTTCGTTCAAACATTAGACTTAGCATTATAGAAACTCATTTATACAATTGAAACTCTAATTTAAAATTCAACTCAAAGAAAGCAAAACAGGATTCAAATGCAGTTTTCAGACAACAAGTATCCTCTGTTCTTCAAATTTGAAGTGAGCAAACTCTCCTCTTTAAACTATTAAACTTGATACATCTGAAAGATTTTTGAAGCATGACCTGAAATGGACTTAAATGATTATGTATTCTTGTATGCCTGTGTATATTATACAAATGTATGCATGCATATCTAGGTGAAGATGCCTTCTGTTCTTGATTAACAGGTTTCCGTACCTTTTAAAAATCCAAGATCTCATCTTCTAGTTCCTTATAGACTTTACTGATTAAACAAATATTGTTTAAAATAGAAAGATTTTTAACTTAAAAATAGTGATGGGTATAATATTGTTCATATGCAATCTGAAAAGTAAGAAGAACAGTAGAAATTTATAACATGTTGAAATTCAAGCATCGAAATTCTATGATCCACTTATATATTTTGAATCACTGTTTAAAATCATGAATTCTACAAGTTAGATCATTAATTTTTGTTTGGGATTGAAAGAGATATGAGTAGTTTAACGGTTTGCGCATTTTGCTTGTTTTCTGGTGATCAATGACGAATTAAGGTGCGAGCTTTGGGCTGGAGGTACTTCGGTGGTTGCCAGGTTTAGGAAAAATGACCGGAGTGTTTTCTGATCATCTGGGTGGTCACACGGTGGCTTAGTAGCGTTTAACGCACAGTTGTGGGTTGACGTGGTCTTGAGCTTGTGTGTTGTCGAGGGAGGACCAGAAGCTATCGGAGTAGGGGGATCGGCGCATCGTGGCATGGTGCATCTCTAGTATGGATAGCGAGTCCTCCGGTAGCCTAGCTTGTTGTCTACGAAATGATTTTGATCGAGAGTTTGCTCCAGATTTTTGATCAAATATCAATATTTCGAATTGCTATCGAATTGTGATATTTGGGTTGCGATGTTAGCTGTCGAGGTAGAGGTCGATTTGTTGATGACCGTAGAGATGGACGGAGGCATAGGTCGGGGCCGTGTATGTGCACGGTGCACATTTGGGTGTTGGAATGGTTGAAGGATGGGAAGACGATGGAGTCTCGGGTCGTGCTCGCGCACTCGTGAAATTGTCTCAAAGCAGTTGATGTTTGGTGTGGCTGGAAGTGGTGCTCGGGGGTTAGCTCGTGATTATGCATAATTGGCTCGGGTATAATTTTAGTTAAACCAAAAAATTTAAAAGTTATAAATAGCTATTGTTTAAATGCAAAATGTTTTGATTTTAATTAATAGCAAGAAAATTACGAAATGTTAAGAAAGCTTTAAATTTGAAATTTAAGATCAAATAAAATTGTAATTGAGAAATTTTATTTATAAGTGAATGTTTAATAAGTCGTGATTAAGAGATTTTAAGATTAAAAAATTATAGTTAATACATAATTAAGAGTTAATTGATTCAAAATTTAATTAAAAATTTATAAAGAATTGATTAGGAAATTAATTGAGTGATTAGTAATGAATAAATGGTTAATTAAGTTGTATTAATCAATAATTAAGGTTATTAATTAATAATCAATTAAGATTAATTAATTGATTTAAAGATAATTAAGAAGTGATTAATTTCATGCTTTGAAGTTAATAAATTAACTTATGATTAACTAAGGCCCACAGATCCGTTCCACTTAGAGTTGGTAAAAGGTAAATTTTGTGGTTAACTAATTTAAACCACACAATTCATTTACCTTACTTAAGACGATTACCGATTATCAAATGTTGTGTACTGGATTGATATTTCTGTTGTGATTGTGATACTGTGTGATGTGAATTGTCTTATGTTGAACTGTGATTTGTTTCTATATATATGTGAAAAACCCCTTTGCCCGTTAAACGACATTTGAATTTCGATGCGACAGGGAGTCGGATTCCAGTTGGTTATCTGAAACCCCCATCGAATTGAATGATGAATCTTTGTGATTGATAAATTTACTTTATTTGTGAATCTGTGAATGAAGATAAGCGTTACGGATTGTACCGCTTATCGATGTTGATATATCTGTGATGGTTGATGCTGTGCACTATTGTATAAAACCCTGGACTACATTATACGCACACAGATATGGATTTCACGTGAAAGACGATTGAGTCACAGATTTTTAAATAGTTTTTAAATTTTAAATCCAAATGATTTTTGGAAATGGAATTGAATTATATTTGAAAAGCTTTTGAAAAGGTGTTTTAAAATAAAAGTCATTCTAAATAACTTAATAGAGATCGGAAATTTGAATAATTAGATTTAAATCAGAGTTCAATATCTGAAATTGAGTTCTACACTTTGGTATTTATGATTTAAAAAGGTATACAAGTTCATATGGGTTTTAAACCATTTTTAAAGTGTTGTTTTGGGAAATTGAATTAACCCAAAGATTTTAACTTGTATAAATGGAATCAGATTTTTTCGAAATGAAAATTGTTTGTATTCAAATGATAAAAGCTTTCATATAAGAAATGAATTCCCAATTTGGATTAAAGAGAGTTCAAGTTTGAATTGAAATATTTTTCCAAATTATGGATGAATCTTTGAAAACGAGTTTTGAAAGCTATGAGATAAATCTTGATTTTAAGATTTAAATGAATTTATCCAATTGAAATGGAAATTGTTTTGAAGTCCGTGAATGGATCTTTGTGAGACTGAGTGAACTTTGTGAAATGAATCTTTTTGTTAAAAAGATTTGAAATGGGAATCGGTTTAAACCATTTGAAAGGAAGTTGAATCTTAAAGTTGTGACTTAACTGAAATCCATATCCATATGTGTTTAAATATTGCGCTCATTATTCGGTTTAGCCAGGAGAGGACTTTGTGTCATATAACCCATTCCGAATAATGAAACGTCGTTATGGATAGCATTTGAAGACCGGTGGTGAAGACCGGGTATTTGCGAGAACGATAGGATGACCTATCGATTATCTCCGCACTGAGTAGCTACGGTATTTAGATTCCCTAAGTGATGGGAAGTCCGATCGGGATTGTGAATACCCGGATTGCAAGGGCTTCTTCGGAAATGCCTTCGGTTCTGTTCGAACCCGGGACAGACTTGTATGGTTGTATGTTTGACACTACACTTTGAGATGTAAAGCATATTTCTTTCAAATACATATCTGTTGGTGGCGGAGAATTTATTCTCTTAGCTTAACACCCTTCTCTGAGATGTACGAGCTCAGAGGTTATGTAGTTGAAGGTTATCAGCCATATACTCCCAAATTGGTAGTGTGGCATGCTAAGTGCTGTTGTGTGTTGATGATCATTGGTTGATCAATTGTGACCAAAGCATGGCTTTCGTGTAAAACGTAGCTTTGTGGACGAAACCTCATCGAGCTTCACAAACCGGTAATGGTCAAAACAGGAAAGGTGCGGCAAAATTTCAGTGGTAGCTCCCCTAGGGTGTGACCATTCCTTATGGAAAAGGGTAGTATCATGGTATGGAGCCCAGATACTTATGGGGGCACTGTAGTATATTTTATTACTGTGTGATGTTGTTGGTGTTGAGAGCTCTCGGATAAAGGTCTCAAAGGACCGGGGGTGGCATATCTGTAGGTATTACTCCCGAGAAGGGAGGAAACCGGCCTTGTCTTGGCCGAGAGCCGGGTAGGTTTTCAAGGCGTCCCGGCAGAGGTGTTCCCATGTGGCAATAGGAAGTTCCTTAGACTGTTTGTTGGAAATACAATCAAAACAATACGCTCCTTGTACGGTTTTAGTTGTAGAACCTGTCATTTAAAATGGCATCTTTAGCTGGCATAATATAATAGTACCTATGCTGGCTAAGATTAATATTATACTTTCGAAATGTTTTCCACTACGCACTAATAATAATATAAAAGAAGAATTTTGCGTAATAAGCATGTTTGACTATCATAAGGAGAAATCTCCCCCATGTGTGTGATTGCATTGTGTGTGTGCTGGGAGGCCTTATGGTAGTTTCATTTTTCAAAAAGCAATGCGGATTTCAAATTTAAAATCTTTTGATTGTTTCTAAAGACAAACCGTTTTGTTTGCTCATACCAGTCTCATGGCTGACCTGGAGTTTATCGTTCCGTTCCTATACTCTGGGTGCCCATAATTTTCCACACGGGCAGTCTAGATTTTGGTTTGGTTTTTCAGATAATCAGGTCTAGTAGATTATCTGGAGCTAGTTCGGTCCTTGGACGACTGACCTTGCTTATCTTGGTGCAATCTTGATGGTGGATCGAGCTTGAAGTTTTGGAGCTTTGTCTATGGAGCTTTTGGATCGAAGTTGCAGTATTGGATTCTGAGAAGATTTATCTTATATTGTATCGTGTTCCGCTGTATTATGTGTTGTATATTCTCTGATACTGATGATTATCATTGTGTCAAATTGATGTATCGGATATTGCATTCATGTTGTATCGATGATATCATCTTTTATTTCCACTATGTCTTTTATCATCTAATGGTGTTGCAAGCTCCGGTGATTCGAATTTGATGTTGTTTGTTGAACATCGAGTTCGGGTCGTGACAATTTGGTATCAGAGCTAAAAGTTGAGTAAGAACTTTAGCTACGGAGTGTAACACATTAGATGTCTCATTAGAGATAGGGTGAAGTGTACCCTAGAATGAGTTTAACCAGTGGAACCAAAACCCAAATTTCTTAGTATATTCTCTTTATCTGTTGTCATTCTTTAAGATATTTCGTCCAAAAGCCTAAATCAGTCTTCTTACTATTTGAAGATAGTAAGAATGATTGGAAGAAGAGGACGAGATTAGAGACAGGGAGGTACAACTACAGCTGGTCAAAGCCCTGCAACGACAGATATTTCCATTCAATCTCGATCAAATTTGGCTGATATGTATCGAAATTTTTCTAGACTTGGGGGAAAGCCATTCACTGGCAAAGAGTCTGTTATTAAAGCACAAGCATGGATTCGATCGTGTGAAAGGATTTTTCAAGGGATTAAAATTAGAAGATGATCAAATGCGATTGATAGCTTCTTGGCAACTCCAGGAAGAGGCTTTATCTTGGTGGGAAACAGTTACATTGGATGAGCCGGTGGATGAATTTACTTGGAGTCGTTTCAAGGAAGTGTTCGAGCAGCAATATATGTCGTCTGCTGGTATCTCTAGAATGTACCAAGAGTTTATGGATTTGAAGTAAAGAAGTTTATCTTTTGAGAAATACTTAAACAAATTTAATGGATTATCTCGATTTGGTCCAGAATTGGTGAATACACCGTTAAAGAAGAATGAAAAGTTTATTCGGGGAATGAACAAGGAGTTTCGGGAAATGATGACTACTTACGTAAAGGAATCATTTTCTGAATTAATTGATATGGGCTATAGGTACGATACTCTGGATAAGCAAAAGGATCCGGAGGAGAATGGAGACACAAGTAATCTAAATTGGAGGAAAAAATAAATTTGGCGGAAAGAAACCGAGGAAAGACAAAGGAAAGAAGAATATACAGGAGAAAAAGGTGAAAGATGTTACTTGTTTCAACTGCTTGGCGAAAGGCCATTACTTGAACAATTGTAAGAATCCCAGGAAACAAGGAATGAGAGAGCCATTTATGAAGCCAAAATAGGAATCTAGGAAATGTTGTTACTGCCACAAGCCGGGACATAGGATCATGAATTGCCCAGCACTGAAGCAAGTTCAAGCAGCGATGGCGTATGCAATCAAAGGTGATTCTTCAACCTCAAAAGCTGATTAAGGAAATGAAATTTTATAGGGTAGCTTTCTCATTTACGTTTAATTTTTTGAGTTTTGTTCAACACATGAGAACTATCCATAGTTTTATTTCTCAGCAAATCGTAAATGAGTTAAATTTTGAATCTGAGATCGTAATCGAATCTATTTTTTCCTATTTCATTAGGTTTCGATGTAATCTACGAATGGTTAGTTATCCCTTCGACCAAACCAACACCCGTGTATACTTCGTAGATCAAATAACCCAATTGTTTCATAGTTAATTGAGTTTGTTCTCATATCTATTGTTGATATTCTGATTTGGTAAGCCAAATGTAGAATAAACATTCGGTTTGACATGGAAAGATATTTCTCTATCTTTCATCTATCTTTGTTATCTCCTTGGCAAATTTCGGGGATAAAATTTCTTAAGGGGGGAATCTGTAACGATCCTGGTTTAAAGACGAATTTAAATTTGTGATTAAATTAAATTTTTGGGTTAAATTGTGTATTTATTTGAATTTTTCAAATTTAATAAGAGATATATGCTTATTTATTTTAAAATTTTTGATTTGAAACTCAAAATAAATATTTTCAATTGAATTGGATATAAACAAAATTTTGATTTGGAAATTCAAAATAAATTGGATTTTAAGATTATACTTGGGCAAGAACAATATGTATGATTATTTATTTAAGGTATAAATTGTTTTTAATTCATTTTCTTTGAAAAAAGTTATAAAATGTTTAAAATAAAAATTTATCTTACCAATATTGAATATAAGTGTGAAGTATAAAATATATGTTATAAATTTAATACTTGATAGTCAAACTATAAATAGAAGTAAAAGTCAACAACAAAGTGAACATTTGTTTTGCACATAATAAAATAAAGTGTTTGTGTATAGAAGAAACAAAAAATAAAGTACTACAACAATTTTGTATGTGAAATAGGCAAGACAAGAAGATAAGAGAAAAATTCTATGTACAAAGCAAATAAAACAAACAAAAAAAATATCTATGTAATAAAATAAAATATATCTACAAAACAAAACAAAGCAGTACAAAGAAAATAGATTTATTATAAACAAAATGAGAAACACATGCATTTATTAACATCTCCTCAGCACAAAACAAATCCTTTCAGCCGAAAATATGTTATAATCATATCGGTAAACAAATTAAAACAAATATCTTTAGTCAAACAAAAAGAAAAAGAAAAATCTGTAGTCAACGAAAGAGGCTTTGCCAGTTATTACCTTCCCCTTATACAAACATTCTTTCTATATATATTTGCATCTATTCTTATTTTTGTTCGTTCAAACATTAGACTTAGCATTATAGAAACTCATTTATACAATTGAAACTCAAATTTACAATTCAACTCAAAGAAAGAAAAACAGGATTCAACTGCAGTTTTTAGACAAGTATCCTTTGTTCTTCAAATTTGAAGTGAGCAAACTCTCCTCTTTAAACTATTAAACTTGATACATCAGAATGATTTTTGAAGCATGACCTGAAATGGACTTAAATGATTATCTATTCTTGTATGCCTGTGTATATTATACAAATGTATGCGTGCATATTTGGATGAAGATGCCTTCTGTTCTTGATTAACAGGTTTCCGTACCTTTTAAAAATGCAAGATCTCATCTTCTAATTCCTTATAGAATTTACTGATTAAACAAATATTGTTTAAAATAGAAAGATTTTTAATTTAAAAATAGTGATGTGTATAATATTGTTCATATGCAATCTAAAAAGCAAGAAGAATAGTAGAAATTTATAACATGTTGAAATTCAAGCATCGAAATTCTATGATCCAGTTATATATTCTGAATCACTGTTTAAAATCATGAATTTTACAAGTTAAATCATTAATTTTTGTTTGGGATTGAAAGAGATATGGGTAGTTGAACGATTTGCGCATTTTGCTCGTTTTCTGGTGATCAATGACGAATTAAGGTGCGAGCTTTGGGCTAGAGGTGCTTCGATGGTTGCCAGGTTTGGGAAAAATGACCGGAGTGTTTTTTGATCATTTGGGTGGTCACACGGTGGTTTAGTAGGGTTTAACGCATAGTTGTGGGTCAATGTGGTTCTTGAGCTTGTGTGTGGTCGAGGGAGGACCGGAAGCTATCGGAGTAGGGGGGGATCAGCACATCGTGGCGTGGTGCATCTCTGGTATGGATAGGGAGTACTCCGGTGGCCTAGCTTGTCGTCGAAGAAATGATTTCGATCGAGAGTTTGCTCCAGACTTTCGATCAAATATCAATATTTCGAATTGCTCTCGAATAGTGATTTCTAGGTTGCGATGTTAGCTGTCGAGGTAGAGGTCGATTTGTTGATGGCCGTAGAGATGGTCGGAGGCGTAGGTTGGGGCCGTTCATGTGCACGGTGCACATTTGGGTGCTGGAGTGGTTGAAGGATGGGAAGACGATGGAGTCTCGGATCGTTCTCGCGTCACTCGCGAAATTATCTCGAAGTAGTTGATGTTTGGTATGGCTCGAAGTGGTGCTCGGGGGTTAGCTCGCGATTATGCATATTTGGCTCGGGTATAATTTTAGTTAAACCTGAAAATTTTAAAAGTTTTAAATAGATTTTGTTTAAATGCAAGATAAATGCTTTGATTTTAATTAATAGCCAGAAAATTAAGAAATGTTAAGAAAGCTTTAAATTTGAAATTTAAGATCAAATAAAATTGTAATTGAGAATTTTATTTATAAGTAAATGTTTAATAAGTCGTGATTAAGAGATTTTAAAATTAACTAATTATAGTTAATACATAATTAAGAGTTAGCTGATTCAAAATTTAATTAAAAATTTATAGCTAATTGATTAGGAAATTAGTTGAGTAATTAGTAATGAATAAATGATTAATTAAGTTTTATTAATCAATAATTAAGGTTATTAATTAATAATCAATTAAGATTAATTAATTGATTTAAAGATAATTAAGAAGTGATTAATTTCATGTTTTGAAGTTAATAAATTAATTTATGATTAACTAAGGCCCGCAGATCCGTTCTACTTAGAGTCAGTAAAAGGTAAATTTTGTGGTTAACTAATTTAATCCACACAATTCATTTACCTTAATTGAGACGATTAACGATTATCAAATGTTTTGTACTGGATTGATATTTCTGTTGTGGTTGTGATACCGTGTGATGTGAATTATCTTATGCTGAACTGTGACTTGTGATTTGTTTCTATATATGTGAAAAACCCCTTTGCCTGTAAAACGACATTTGAATTTCGATGCGACAGGGAGTCGGATTCTAGTTGGTTATCTGAAACCCACATCGAATTGTAATGATGAATCTTTGTGATTGATAAATTTACATTATCTGTGAATCTGTGAATGTAGATAAGTGTTATGGATTATACCGCTTATCGATGTTGATATATCTTTGATGCTTGATGTTGTGCACTATTGTGTAAACCCTAGACTACACTATACACACACAAATATGGATTTCACGTGGAAAACGATTAAGTCACTGATTTTTAAAGAGTTTTTTAGTTTTAAATCCAAATGATTTTTGGGAATGGAATTGAATATATGACAAGATTTTGAAAAGGTGTTTTAAAATAAAAGTTATTATGAATAACATAATAGAGATTGGAAATTTGAATAATTGGATTTAAATCGGAGTTCAATATCTGAAATTGTGTTCTATAATTTGGTATTTATGATTTAAAACGGTATACAAGTTCATTTGGGTTTTAAACCATTTTTAAAGTGTTCTTTTGGGAAATTGAATTAACCCTAAGATTTTAACTTGTATAAATGAAATTAGGTTTTTTTCGAAATGAAAATTGTTTGTTTTCAAATGATAAAAGCTTTCATATAAGAAATGAATTCCCAATTTGGTTTAAAGAGAGTTCAAGTTTGAATTGAAATAGTTTTCCAAATTATGGATGAATCTTTGAAAACGAGTTTTGAAAGCTATGAGATAATCTTGATTTTAAGATTTAAATGAACTAATCTAATTGAAATGGAAATTGTTTTGAATCCGTGAATTGATCTTTGTAAAACTGAGTGAACTTTGTGAAATGAATCTTTTTGTTAAAAGGATTTGAAATGGCAATTGGTTTAAACCATTTGAAAGGAAGTTGAATCTTAAAATTGTGACTTAATTGAAATCTCATATCCATATGTTTTTAAATATTATGCTCATTATTCGGTTTAGCCGGGAGAGGACTTTTGTAACGACCCGGGATTTTGAACAATTTAATTTGGAAATATTTAATTAATTTTAAATATTTGAATGATGGTTTGACTTGAATTTCCAATTATCAGAATGAATTTGGTGATTAAATTATAGAATTTAATCTATTGAAAGTGAATAAAAATTTGAATATTCAATTCTAAGCTGATTAAAAATATTTCAAAGGCTTATCAAATTTATATTGATAATATTGAAGATAATAGAAGCTTCAGGATTGAATTTGAAAGTGAATTGTTCCGTTTTGAAATTTATATCGTTTAAATTGAATTTGAAAATAGCCTTCCGAGGCACAGTCTCGGAATTCGACAAAACCAGTTCCATTGGGTCTGTAATATTGAATTATTGTCGGATTTCAAATTTCGTATTTTTCGGAGTTTATATGTGAGCACACGACGTGTAAACGCATATAAACTGTCACCCTACTCCTGAGCACAATCTTTCGTTCAGAAGAAAAAAAATAGAGACAGCATTCCTAAAATCATGCCTACAACTACGCCTAAAATCACGTATTCTCTAAAGCATCACGTACTCCTGTCTCCCTCCATCCATCTTCGATAAATCAAGGCCGAACCTTTCGTTGATTTCAAAAATAGAAATGAAGGCGCCTCGTTAATTCCTCTTCTCCCCTTTTCAGCCTTCAGCAAATTCGTTCGAGCCGCAGAGAAAAAAAATTTAAAATCAAAGACTAGAAGAAAAAATGGCCGAAGCCTGGGAATTAAGTTCGAATCGAATTCCCTTTGCTTCGCGAGTTTGCAAATCAAGGAGGAGCTCATTCTCGAGCAATCAGAGGCGGCGATTGGGGCGAGCAAGCAAGGGCCGCGACTTTCTCAGATTCAATGTAGGAACTCGCGATGGCAGGGGATTCGCGGCGGCGTTCTGGGGTTTTCGTGATGCGAGTGGTCGCGATTCGAGATGTGGGTTTTATCTGGGTCTCGAAGTCGCGTGGACGAAGGAGGATGGGCGGCGGTAGCTTCAAGCCGAAGTTCATCAAATGGCATATCGGTCTGAGGCATGCAGTTCGATAGTGGGGGTGTCGCGATGCCGTAAAACTCGGCAGTGGATGTATGCAGAGGTATCAGTTCTATTTAAATTAATTTAAGTTAGTGTATATAGGTTAAATTTAAACAGTTAAGGGTATAAATAGAATTATTACAGTAAAGGAATTTATAAAGAATAGTTTTGAATTTAATTTTTGTTAAATCAAATTATTAAAAAGAAATTGTTTGAAAGCCAAAAACAATTTATTAAAAAGGAATTTAGTTTTAAAATTGTAACCTTTAGTTAAACAAATTTAATTAAAGAAAATCAATTTGAATTCTAAAATTTTAGTTAAAAATAAAAATATTTGGGAATGAACAAAAGAATAAATTTTTGGTTAAGATTAATTTACTGCTTTAAAATCGAACATTGGTTAATTAAATTTATCAAATGAAATTTAATTTATTCGATTTATTCGAATATTAATAAATTGTGTAAAACATTTATACAAGGTATAAATGAAGAAATCAAGTCAAGATGGAAATGGACTGCAAAATAAAAGCAAAGGTGAGAACTTCTCACTCAAAAAGGGTATTTAAATTTTAAATAGTTATATTTAAAATTTGTTGATTGATAGATTGTTTGCTTGATTGTGATATTAGATATTTTAGGATATATCTATATATAGCAATATATATATATATATTGGCATATGTATATATTGCAATTGATTGATTTCCCGCATTGTATAGCGGATGAGACCCTATTGCGCCGCCTATTAAGCGGATAATATTTTATAAAATCCCATATACCGCGATATTCCACCTCGAAGTGGAATGGGTATTGTGCTAACATCTTTGGATGCAGGGAAACAGGTTGGAGGGATCCAACTGGATTCCTCACAAATATTTATTTGATTATAGATATTGTGTGAATTGTGATTATCATATTGATATATGATATTTGTTGCTGTGATTGGCTATTGGATGTTGTTGCATCATCGGATTCATATTTAAAGTTAAAAATAACGATTTTTATTTTTAAAAAGGATTTTTAAATTGATTTTTCAAGTATATGTTTTTATTTAAATTTTGAATTGATTCATTTTAGATAATTTAAAATTTCAATTTTTAAAGTTATAGAATTCAGGATTTTCGGAAAATATAACCAAAATGTTATTTTTGAGATAAGTAGTTAATAAATTTATGAAATGGCTTAAATTGAGATTTTTGAATTATTATTATAAACGGTTTATATAAAAGAATTTTTTTTTGATATTTATGAATTTAAAATATTGGAATTATAAAACGAGTGTTATAAGTATTATAAAATGAACAGATGTTGTAAAATAAAGGATTTATAAGTAATTAACTTATAAACTGGATTTTGGCATTTAAATAGGATATTAATAGAAATTGTTAATAAAGGAGATTTTATAAGTTGAAGTGTTATAAAATGTAAACGAAATCTTATAAGTAACAAGATTTATAATTTGTGAAGTTTTAAAAAGAACGACTTCGTAAATAAATGATATTATAAGTGTTTAGCTTATAATATAGACTTTTGGTATAAAATTAAGTTATATAAATTGAATTAGATTGATAAAGGAAAATTATAAATCGAAGTTATAAAATAGGAATGGAATTTATAAACATTGTTTATAAATTCGAAATCAATTGAATTTGATAAATTTAATATTGAAATTTATTAAAGAAAATATATTCACGATTTTGAACAGTAAATATATTATTAAAGAAAATGGATATATTTTGGGAAAGGAATGTTTTAAATGGAATTTAAAAACGATTTAAAGGTGCTTTAAAATGCATTAAGTATCGAATACATAGATTTCAACATTCATTGCTGAAATAGACGTTTACAAGAAATAGAGGGAAATGAAAACATAGATTTCAACATTCATTGTTGAAATAGACGTTTTCGAGAAAATAAGGAAATAAATGGACTATAACACTGTTGTTATAGTAAATGATTTCCGAAAGGAAATATTTTTGTATAGTATTGGGATTTATATATCTATTTAATTTCGAATCCCTATACTAGTGATTTTGGGTTGTCGTAACGATGTTTTACGCAACATTCGTTTTGACCCAAATAAATGTGAATAAAAGAACGTTTTCCTTAAACAAATGAAATATATACTTAACTATGGTTTAAGTATATTGAATATTTTCAAATTGTTGAAAATAAATAAGATTTGTGAAATACTTATTATTAGAATAAGTATTGAAATGCTTTTCCAATATGAAATGAAACGTTTTCGAGAATTTATCTTTTTATAAGATAAATTGAAAATGAATATTAGAAATCGATTTGAAATCGTATATTCATAAATATTTTGAAATATAAATTCACTATGAAATTTATAAATGGAAAGGGAAAATTCGTTTCAAAATAAACGTTATTTATTTTTGAAGTGTGGAAAATTATATATCTTGTAAAGATATTTTTGTAGAAATAAATAATTTGGAAAATTATTTGGAATCTGATGATGTTGCTCATCTCTATTGATAGTTAAATAACCGACTATCAATATTTACCCTTGAATGAGTATTTGTTGTGATTGCTTGAATTGAATGCCACACTTATTTTAAAATAAGCGCTCACTATTCGGGTTAACTGGGAAAGGACCATGGGTTCGTATAACCCATTCCGAATAGTGATACGTCGTTATGAGTTGCATTTGAAGACCGGTGTTGAAGACCGGATAATTGTGAAAATGGAAGGATTACCGTCGAGTTACTCTGCATCGGCTGGTCTCCGATATAGAGGTTTTATCACCCTTAGTGACGGGAAGTCCGGACGTGATTAATGAATATCCGGATTGCAAGGACTTCTTTGTAAGTGCCTTCGGTTCTGTTCGATCCCGGAACAGACTTGTATGGATTGTATGTCTGACATTACAAGTTGAGATATAAAGCTGATTTCTTTCAAATATATTTCTGTTGGGGGCGGAGAATTTATTCTCTTAGCTTAACACCCTTCTCTGAGACGTACGAGCTCAGAGGTTATATAGTTGAAGGTCATTAGTGATATAATCCCAATTTGGTAGTGTGATATACTAAGTGTTGCTGTGAAATGATCATTGTATTGATCATTTGTGATAGGATCATTTGTTTGATCGTCTATTTTGATGATCATTGCGTTGATTATTTGTTGACCCAAAGCACTGCTTTTGTAAAGCGTGGCTTTGTGGACGAGACTTCATCGACCCTCACACCCCGGAAATGGTCAAAACAGGAAAGATGCGGCAAGATTATTAGGGGGTAGCGCCCCTTTAGTGTATGTCATTCCATCTGGATAGAGGTGGTATCATGGTATGGAGCCCAGATACTTTACCTATGTGGTTACTGCAAATTTATTACTTTGTGGTTGTTGGAAATCGAGGATCCTCGGATATAGATCGGTTACGATCGGGGAATGACATATTCGTGTCAGTTGTTACCCAGTTAGGGGTGACCCGGCCTTGTGTTGGCAGAGATCCAGTTAGGTTCTCGGGACATCATTCCAGAGGCGTTTCCATGTGGCAATGGGAAGTTCCTTGGCCTGATCATTTGTTGGAAATCCAAAGAAACAATACGAGCCTTGTACAGTTTTAGTTGTAGAACCTGCCATTTAATATGGTAGCTATAGCGGGCATAATATAATGGTACCTATGCTGGCTGAGATTTATATTCTACTTTCGAAATTGTTTTCTACACTATGCACTAATAATAATATCAAAAATGATTTGATTTTGCGTAGTAAGCATCTTTGACTATCATAAGGAGAAACCTCCTCCAAGTCTGCGTTTGCATTGTGTGTGTGGCGGGAGACCTTATGGTAGTTTCATTTTCAAAAAGCATTGCGAATTTTCTTGTAAAATTTCTCCTATTCTTTGTTTTAAAGATAAATAACTATTTTTAGTTCTCACACCAGTCACATGACTGACTGGCGTTTATTGTTCCCTTCCTAAACTCTGGGTGCCCACAAATTTCCACACGGGCAGTCTAGAGTTAGGTCATCAGGTCATTCTGGATTCAGGTGTTGCTACAGATATCTGGAGGCGAGCTGGATGGCGTAGTCTATTATTTATTGTATCTATGGTATATAGTATTTCTTTTCCGCTGTTTGTTTGTTGTAAACTCTGATAAATGAATGTAATGTGATGTAATGTATAAAATATTCAGTTCTTTTGTTTTAATGAATATTCATTTATCTATTATATGTTGTTCCGCTGCGATTGTGAGATTCTGATATGGTTCTGTGTTTCTTTTCTATTCTTCTTTTTCTCTCTCCTTCTACCTCTTTCTTCTTTCTTCAAATGTAACGATAGTGATTTTTCGGGGGGTAGCGCCCCTTTAGTGTATGTCATTCCTTCTGGATGGAGGTGGTATCATGGTATGGAGCCCAGATACTTAACTTATGTGGTTACTGCAAATTTATTACTTTGTGGTTGTTGGAAATCGGGGATCCTCGGATATAGATCGGTTACGATCGGGGAATGACATATTCATGTCAGTTGTTACCCAGCTAGGGGTTACCCGGCCTTGTGTTGGCAGAGATCCGGTTAGGTTCTCGGGACGTCTTTCCAGAAGCGTTTCCATGTGGAAATGGGAAGTTCCTTGGCCTGATCATTTGTTGGAAATCCAAAGAAACAATACGAGCCTTGTACGGTTTTAGTTGTAGAACCTGCCATTTAATATGGTAGCTATAACGGGAATAATATAATGGTACCTATGCTGGCTAAGATTTATATTCTACTTTCGAAATTGTTTTCTACACTATGCACTAATAATAATATCAAAAATGATTTGATTTTGCGTAGTAAGCATCTTTGACTATCATAAGGAGAAACCTCCTCCAAGTCTGCGTTTGCATTGTGTGTGTGGCGGGAGACCTTATGGTAGTTTCATTTTCAAAAAGCATTGCGAATTTTCTTTTAAAATTTCTCCTATTCTTTGTTTTAAAGATAAATAACTGTTTTTAGTTCTCACACCAGTCACATGACTGACCTGGAGTTTATTGTTCCCTTCCTAAACTCTGGGTGCCCACAAATTTCCACATGGGCAGTCTAGAGTTAGGTCATCAGGTCATTCTGGATTCAGGTGTTGCTACAGATATCTGGAGGCGAGCTGGATGGCGTATTCTATTATTTATTGTATCTATGGTATATAGTATTTCTTTTCCACTGTTTGTTTGTTGTAAACTCTGATAAATGAATGTAATGTGATGTAATGTATAAAATATTCAGTTCTTTTGTTTTAATGAATATTCATTTATTTATTATATGTTGTTCCGCTGCGATTGTGAGATTCTGATATGGTTCTGTGTTTCTTTTCTGTTCTTCTTCTTCTTTTTCTCTCTCCTTCTACCTCTTTCTTCTTTCTTTAAATGTAACGATAGCGATTTTTCGGGGGGTAGCGCCCCTTTAGTGTATGTCATTCCTTCTGGATAGAGGTGGTATCATGGTATGGAGCCCAGATACTTAACCTATGTGGTTACTGCAAATTTATTACTTTGTGGTTGTTGGAAATCGGGGATCCTCGGATATAGATCGGTTACGATCGGGGAATGACATATTCATGTCAGTTGTTACCCAGTTAGGGGTTACCCGGCCTTGTGTTGGAAGAGATCCGGTTAGGTTCTCGGGACGTCTTTCCAGAAGCGTTTCCATGTGGAAATGGGAAGTTCCTTGGCCTGATCATTTGTTGGAAATCCAAAGAAACAATACGAGCCTTGTACGGTTTTAGTTGTAGAACCTGCCATTTAATATGGTAGCTATAACGGGAATAATATAATGGTACCTATGCTGGCTAAGATTTATATTCTACTTTCGAAATTGTTTTCTACACTATGCACTAATAATAATATCAAAAATGATTTGATTTTGCGTAGTAAGCATCTTTGACTATCATAAGGAGAAACCTCCTCCAAGTCTGCGTTTGCATTGTGTGTGTGGCGGGAGACCTTATGGTAGTTTCATTTTCAAAAAGCATTGCGAATTTTCTTTTAAAATTTCTCCTATTCTTTGTTTTAAAGATAAATAACTGTTTTTAGTTCTCACACCAGTCACATGACTGACCTGGAGTTTATTGTTCCCTTCCTAAACTCTGGGTGCCCACAAATTTCCACACGGGCAGTCTAGAGTTAGGTCATCAAGTCATTCTGGATTCAAGTGTTGCTACAGATATCTAGAGGCGAGCTGGATGGCGTATTCTATTATTTATTGTATCTATGGTATATAGTATTTCTTTTCCGCTGTTTGTTTGTTGTAAACTCTGATAAATGAATGTAATGTGATGTAATGTATAAAATATTCAGTTCTTTTGTTTTAATGAATATTCATTTATCTATTATATGTTGTTCCGCTGCGATTGTGAGATTCTGATATGGTTCTTTGTTTCTTTTCTGTTCTTCTTCTTCTTTTTCTCTCTCCTTCTACCTCTTTCTTCTTTCTTCAACCATAACATTTCGGTTTTTCGGCAACGAAAAATCGCTATCGTTACATTTGGTATCAGAGCATATGGTTAAGCGACAACCATGGCTCTGTTGGGTGTTACTCATTAGAGATGGAGTCAGTATACTCTAGAATGAGTTTGAGTGTAATAATAGGTATGCGCACGTATTTGTTAGTGAATATAAAATTGTTTTATATTGTGTTGACTTATCGGTTGATTGTTTATAAATTCTGGTCAGTGTAGTCTAGCTAACTGTGTCGATAGGGGTTTCTAAACTCTTAAACAAGATAAACTGACACAGTATTGTTTTTAAAATTGGGTAAATGAAATAATTTTGCCCAAAACTATTTTTGTAGATAAAGAAAATTATCTTTATGAGATTATTATAGTATATGGATGCATGGTTGCTATGAAGTAATAATATTAAGCTATTACTATTTAAATTGAATAAGAAAATGAAATCCATATACAAATGAAATTTGAGAATATAAATTATAAATGTGATTTATAATTAGAAATGAAATTCCAGAGAAATATTTGGGAATGTTTTTGAAAGAATTTGGAAATTTTAGGAATTAAATTCCTGTTTGGTTTGGAAATAATTTTCAAAGGTTTTGAAAAAAAAATTTGAAGGAATGAAAAGCTCTAAACTCTTTTCGGTCGCTGGAAAATAATTCTGATGATGATCATGACATCATCGGTGTTCATTTTCGGGTTTCCAAAAGAGGTATTGCTGTTAAATTGTTTTAATATGGAATTTGATTGGAAAATTTGGATTTGAGTTTGGAAATTCAAAAGATAATTTGAATTGATTTCGAAATTGATTTCGAAAGGTTAAAAGGACTCTGGAATACTATATAAAAATATTTATGGAATATTATTGAATTGATAACTTATACAACTTCAATTATGATAGAATAAATTTAATTTAAAGAATAGAGTTAAATTAAAGTATGTATAAGTGAATAAATTTGGATAAAAGTAAATTTGAGAATTTAATCTAATGGACTCAATTAATTGAGATAAAATGAACGGTGGATGAACAAATGAAGCTACATTTGTAAATAAATTGAAAATTGTTTACAAGAAATGAACTTGAGTTTGAAGAAAACCAGCTTAAGTAAATTCGAGATGAATATGAATATGGAATGTAAATAAAATTGAATGAGAATAAATATGTAACTTCAATAGTGAAGTAAAAATGTATAAGAAGTATATATTGAAAATTTTGCAATAGAATTGGCAAAATGGTTTGAATATTGTAGTTGGATATTATGTATACTACTACTAGCAGGTTATACAGGTGTTATAAAGGAATTTGGATTTTGATTTCAAAGATAAAATTGAATTGCTCGACAAAAAGGTACGTATTTGAATTTCAGTATGAGATCTGGTGACATTCTTCTCTTGCCACTTGGTTTTTCGTTTTCTTTTTGATTCTGAGGGGTCGTAGTGCCATTTTGTAGTCGTACCGATCGAGCCGTGCAAAGGAGACGCTGGCGAAATTTTTCGAAAATTTAGGGTGTTAGAAAAAATTTTGAGAAAATTTTGAAGTTTGAAATTTGAATTTTGAAGTAAACAATATTGTTGAAACTTATAACTTAAGTTGGAAAGCTAGTTGAAATGATAATGAATCTTTAATAAAAAGATTTGTGTTAGAAAGTTGATAAAACTATTTGGATTGTGAAAAATAGTAGACGAGTTAAGGACCATTTCTTCCTAACTTGTAATTTCGGGACGAAATTCTTTTAAGGGGGGAAGATTGTAACGACCCAGGATTTTGAACAATTTAATTTGGAAATATTTAATTAATTTTAAATATTTGAATGATGGTTTGACTTGAATTTCCAATTATCAGAATGAATTTGGCGATTAAATTATAGAATTTAATCTATTGAAAGTGAAAAAAAATTTGAATATTCAATTCTAAGCTGATTAAAAATATTTCAAAGGCTTATCAAATTTATATTGATAATATTGAAGATAATAGAAGCTCAGGATTGAATTTGAAAGTGAATTTTTCCGTTTTGAAATTTATATCGTTTAAATTGAATTTGAAAATAGCCTTCCGAGGCACAGTCTCGGAATTCGACGAAACCAGTTCCATTGGGTCCGTAATATTGAATTATTGTCGGATTTCAAATTTCGTATTTTTCGGAGTTTATATGTGAGCACACGACGTGTAAACGCATTGGAATTTGAATCAAATTCAATTTGAATTTAAACATATAAATTGTCAACATCAGCCACCCTACTCCTGAGCACAATCTTTCGTTCAGAAAAAAAAAATAGAGACGGCATTCCTAAAATCATGCCTACAACTACGCCTAAAATCACGTATTCTCTGAAGCATCACGTACTCCTGTCTCCCTCCATCCATCTTTGATAAATCAAGGCCGAACCTTTCGTTGATTTCAAAAATAAAAATGAAGGCGCCTCGTTAATTCCACTTCTCCCCTTTTCAGCCTTCAGCAAATTCGTTCGAGCCGCAGAGAAAAAAAAATTTAAAATCAAAGACTAGAAGAAAAAAATGGCCGAAGCCTGGGAATTAAGTTCGAATCGAATTCCCTTTGCTTCGCGAGTTTGCAAATCAGGGAGGAGCTCATTCTCGAGCAATCAGAGGCGGCGATTGGGGCGAGCAAGCAAGGGCCGCGACTTTCTCAGATTCAATGTAGGAACTTGCGATGGCAGGGGATTCGCGGCGGCGTTCTGGGGTTTTCGTGATGCGAGTGGTCGCGATTCGAGATGTGGGTTTTATCTGGGTCTCGAAGTCACGTGGACGAAGGAGGATGGGCGGCGGCAGCTTCATGCCGAAGTTCATCAAATGGCATATCGGTCTGAGGCGTGCAGTTCGATAGTGGGGGTGTCGCGATGCCGTAAAACTCGGCAGTGGATGTATGTAGAGGTATCAGTTCTATTTAAATTAATTTAAGTAAATGTATATAGGTTAAATTTAAACAGTTAGGGATATAAATAGAAATATTACAGTAAAGGAATTTATAAATAATAGTTTTGAATTTAATTTTTGTTAAATCAAATTATTAAAAAGAAATTGTTTGAAAGCCAAAAACAATTTATTAAAAAGGAATTTAGTTTTAAAATTGTAACCTTTAGTTTAACAAATTTAATTAAAGAAAATCATTTGAATTCTAAAATTTTAGTTAAAAATAAAAATATTTGGGAATGAACAAAAGAATAAATTTTTGGTTAAGATTAATTTACTGATTTAAAATCGAACATTGTTTAATTAAATTTATCAAATGAAATTTAATTTATTCGATTTATTCGAATATTAATAAATTGTGTAAAACATTTATACAAGGTATAAATGAAGAAATCAAGTCAAGATGGAAATGGACTGCAAAATAAAAGCAAAGGTGAGAACTTCTCACTCAAAAAGGGTATTTAAATTTTAAATAGTTATATTTAAAATTTGTTGATTGATTGATTGTTTGCTTGATTGTGATATTAGATATTTTAGGATATATCTATATATAGCAATATATATATATATTGGCATATGTATATATTGCAATTGATTGATATCCTGCATTGTATAGCGGATGAGACCCTATTGCGCCGCCTATTAAGCGGATAATATTTTATAAAATCCCATATACCGCGATATTCCACCTCGAAGTGGAATGGGTATTGTGCTAACATCTTTGGATGCAGGGAAACAGGTTGGAGGGATCCAACTGGATTCCTCACAAATATTTATTTGATTATAGATATTGTGTGAATTGTGATTATCATATTGATATATGATATTTGTTGCTGTGATTGGCTATTGGATGTTGTTGCATCATCGGATTCATTTTTAAAGTTAAAAATAACAATTTTTATTTTTATAAAGGATTTTTAAATTGATTTTTCAAGTATACGTTTTTATTTAAATTTTGAATTGATTCATTTTAGATAAATTTAAAATTTCAATTTTTAAAGTTATAGAATTCAGGATTTTTGGAAAATATAACCAAAATGTTATTTTTGAGATAAGTAGTTAATGAATTTATGAAATGGCTTAAATTGAGATTTTTGAATTATTATTATAAACGGTTTATATAAAAGAACAAAAAATTGATATTTATGAATTTAAAATATTGGAATTATAAAACGAGTGTTATAAGTATTATAAAATGAATAGATGTTGTAAAATAAAGGATTTATAAGTAATTAACTTATAAACTGGATTTTGGCATTTAAATAGGATATTAATAGAAATTGTTAATAAAGGAGATTTTATAAGTTGAAGTGTTATAAAATATAAACGAAATCTTATAAGTAATAAGATTTATAATTTGTGAAGTTTTAAAAAGAACGACTTCGTAAATAAATGATATTATAAGTGTTTAGCTTATAATATAGACTTTTGGTATAAAATTAAGTTATATAAATTGAATTGGATTGATAAAGGAAAATTATAAATCGAAGTTATAAAATAGGAATGGAATTTATAAACATTGTTCATAAATTCGAAATCAATTGAATTTGATAAATTTAATATTGAAATTTATTAAAGAAAATATATTCACGATTTTGAACAGTAAATATATTATTAAAGAAAATGGATATATTTTGGGAATGGAATGTTTTAAATGGAATTTAAAAACGATTTAAAGGTGCTTTAAAATGCATTAAGTATCGAATACATATATTTCAACATTCATTGTTGAAATAGACGTTTTCGAGAAATAGAGGGAAATGAAAACATAGATTTCAACATTCATTGTTGAAATAGACGTTTTCGAGAAAATAAGGAAATAATGGACTATAACACTGTTGTTATAGTAAATGATTTCCGAAAGGAAATATTTTTGTATAGTATTGGGATTTATATATCTATTTAATTTCGAATCCCTATACTAGTGATTTTGGGTTGTCGTAACGATGTTTTACGCAACATTCGTTTTGACCCAAATAAATGTGAATAAAAGAACGTTTTCCTTAAACAAATGAAATATATACTTAACTATGGTTTAAGTATATTGAATATTTTCAAATTGTTGAAAATAAATAAGATTTGTGAAATACTTATTATTAGAATAAGTATGGAAATGCTTTTCCAATATGAAATGAAACGTTTTTGAGAATTTATCTTTTTATAAGATAAATTGAAAATGAATATTAGAAATCGATTTGAAATCGTATATTCATAAATATTTTGAAATATAAATTCACTATGAAATTTATAAATGGAAAGGGAAAATTGGTTTCAAAATAAACGTTATTTATTTTTGAAGTGTGGAAAATTATATATCTTGTAAAGATATTTTTGTAGAAATAGATAATTTGGAAAATTATTTGGAATCTGATGATGTTGCTCATCCCTATTGATAGTTAAATAACCGACTATCAATATTTACACTTGAATGAGTATTTGTTGTGATTGCTTGAATTGAATGCCACACTTATTTTAAAATAAGCGCTCACTATTCGGATTAACCGGGAAAGGACCATGGGGTCGTATAACCCATTCTGAATAGTGATACGTCGTTATGAATTGCATTTGAAGACCGGTGTTGAAGACCGGATAATTGTGAAAACGGAAGGATTACCGTCGAGTTACTCTGCATCGGCTGATCACCGATATAGAGGTTTTATCACCCTTAGTGACGGGAAGTCCGGACGTGATTAATGAATATCCGGATTGCAAGGACTTCTTTGTAAGTGCCTTCGGTTCTGTTCGATCCCGGAACAGACTTGTATGGATTGTATGTCTGACATTACAAGTTGAGATATAAAGCTGATTTCTTTCAAATATATTTCTGTTGGTGGCGGAGAATTTATTCTCTTAGCTTAACACCCTTCTCTGAGACGTACGAGCTCAGAGGTTATATAGTTGAAGGTCATTAGTGATATACTCCCAATTTGGTAGTGTGATATACTAAGTGTTGCTGTGAAATGATCATTGTATTGATCATTTGTGATAGGATCATTTGTTTGATCGTCTATTTTGATGATCATTTGTTGACCCAAAGCACTGCTTTTGTAAAGCGTGGCTTTGTGGACGAGACTTCATCGAGCCTCACACCCCGGAAATGGTCAAAACAGGAAAGACGCGGCAAGGTTATTAGGGGGTAGCGCCCCTTTAGTGTATGTCATTCCTTCTGGATAGAGGTGGTATCATGGTATGGAGCCCAGATACTTAACCTATGTGGTTACTGCAAATTTATTACTTTGTGGTTGTTGGAAATCGGGGATCCTCGGATATAGATCGGTTACGATCGGGGAATGACATATTCGTGTCAGTTGTTACCCAGTTCGGGGTAACCCGGCCTTGTGTTGGCAGAGATCCGGTTAGGTTCTCGGGACGTCATTCCAGAGGCGTTTCCATGTGGCAATGGAAAGTTCCTTGGCCTGATCATTTGTTGTAAATCCAAAGAAACAATACGAGCCTTGTACGGTTTTAGTTGTAGAACCTGCCATTTAATATGGTAGCTATAGCGGGCTTAATATAATGGTACCTATGCTGGCTAAGATTTATATTCTACTTTCGAAATTGTTTTCTACACTATTCACTAATAATAATATCAAAAATGATTTGATTTTGCGTAGTAAGCATCTTTGACTATCATAAGGAGAAACCTCCTCCAAGTCTGCGTTTGCATTGTGTGTGTGGCGGAAGACCTTATGGTAGTTTCATTTTCAAAAAGCATTGCGAATTTTCTTTTAAAATTTCTCCTATTCTTTGTTTTAAAGATAAATAATTGTTTTTAGTTCTCACACCAGTCACATGACTGACCTGGAGTTTATTGTTCCCTTCCTAAACTCTGGGTGCCCACAAATTTCCACACGGGCAGTCTAGAGTTAGGTCATCAGGTCATTCTGGATTCAGGTGTTGCTACAGATATCTGGAGGCGAGCTGGATGGCGTAGTCTATTATTTATTGTATCTATGGTATATAGTATTTCTTTTCCGCTGTTTGTTTGTTGTAAACTCTGATAAATGAATGTAATGTGATGTAATGTATAAAATATTCAGTTCTTTTGTTTTAATGAATATTCATTTATCTATTATATGTTGTTCCGCTGCGATTGTGAGATTCTGATATGGTTCTGTGTTTCTTTTCTGTTCTTCTTCTTCTTTTTCTCTCTCCTTCTACCTCTTTCTTATTTCTTCAACCATAACATTTCGGTTTTTCGGCAACGAAAAATTGCTATCGTTACAACTTTGTGTCATATAACCCATTTCGAATAATGATACGTCCTTATAGATAACATTTGAAGACCGGTGGTGAAGACTGGGTATTTGCGAGAACGATAGGTTGACCTATCGATTGTCTCTGCACTGAGTAGCTACGGTATAGAGATTCCCTAAGTGATGGGAAGTCCGATCGGGATTGTGAATACCCGGATTGCAAGGGCTTCTTCGGAAGTGCCTCCGGTTCTGTTCGAACCCGGGACAGACTTGTATGGTTGTATGACTGACACTACACTTTGAGATATAAAGCAGATTTCTTTCGAATACATATCTTTTAGTGGCGAAGAATTTATTCTCTTAGCTTAACACCCTTCTCTGAGACGTGCAAGCTCAGAGGTTATGTAGTTGAAGGTTATCAGTAATATACTCCCAAATTGGTAGTGTGGCATGCTAAGTGCTGATGTGTGTTGATGATCATTGGTTAATCAATTGTGATCAAAGCATGATTGTCGTGTAAAGCGTAGCTTTGTGGAAAAAACCTCATCGAGCCTCACAAACCGGTAATGGTCAAAACAGGAAAGGTGCGGCAAGGTTTAAGGGGTAGCTCCCCTAGGGTGTGACCATTCCTTCTAGAAAAGGGTAGTATCATGGTATGGAGCCCACATACTTACTCATGTAGGCGCTATAGTATATTTATTACTGTTTGATGTTGTTGGTGTTGTGAGCTCTCGGATAAAGTTCCCAAAGGACCGGGGGTGGCATATCTGTAGGTATTACTCCCGGGCAGGGAAGGACCGGCCTTGTGTTGGCAGAGAGCCGGGTAAGTTCTCGAGGCGTCCCGCTAGAAGCGTTCCCATGTGGCAATGGGAAGTTCCTTAGCTCGACCATTTGTTGAAAATCCAATCAAAACAATACGCTCCTTGTACGGTTTTAGTTGTAGAACCTATCATCTAAAATGGCATCTTTAGATGGCATAATATAATGGTACCTATGCTGGCTAAGATTAATATTATACTTTCGAAATGTTTACCACTATGCACTAATAATAATATAAAAGAAGAATTTTGCATAGCAAGCATGTTTGACTATCATAAGGAGGAATCTCCCCTATGTGTGTGATTGCATTGTGTGTGCGCCGGGAGGCCTTATGGTAGTTTCATTTTCCAAAAAGCATTGCGGATTTCGAATTTAAATTATTTTGATTGTTCCTAAAGACAAACCGTTTTGTTTTCTCATACCAATCCCATGACAGACCTGGAGTTTATTGTTCCGTTCCTAAACTCTGGGTGCCCATAATTTAATACACTGGCAGTCTAGAGTTTGGTTTGGTTTTTCAAATAGTCAGGTCTAATAGATTGTCTGGAGCTAGTTCGGTACTTGGACGACTGACCTTTCTTATCTTGGTGCAATCTTGATGGTGGATCGAGCTTGAAGTTTTGGAGCTTTGTCTTTGGAGCTTTTGGATCAGAGTTGCAGTATTGGATTCTGAGAAGATTTATCTCATATTGTATCGTCTGTATTCTATGTTGTATATTCTCTGATACTGGTGATTATCATTGTATCAAATTGATGTATCGAATATTGTATTCATGTTGTATCAGTGATATCATCTTTTATTTCGGCTGTGTTATTTATCATCTAATGGTGTTGCAAGCTCCGACGATTCGAATTTGATGTTGTTTATCGGATATCGAGTTCGGCCCGTGACAATTTGGTATCAGAGCTAAAGGTTGAGTTAGAACTTTAGCTACAGAGTGTAACACATTAGATGGCTCGTTAGGGATAAAGTGAAGTATACCCTAGAATGAGTTCAACCAGTTGAACCAAAACCAAATTTCTTTGTCTATTCTCTTTATCTGTTGTTATTCTTTAAGATATTTCGTCTGAAAGCCTTAATCGGTCTTCTTACTTTTTACAGATAGTAAGAATGAGTGGAAGAAGAGGACGAGATTGGAGACAGGGAAGTACCACTATATCTGGTCAAAGCCCTGCAACGACAGATATTTCCATTCAATCTCAATCAAATTTGGCTGATATGTACCGAAGATTTTCTAGACTTGGTGGAAAGCCATTCACTGGCAAAGAGTCTGTTATTAAAGCACAAGCATGGATTCGGCCATGTAAAAGGATTTTCAAGAGATTAAAATTAGAAGATGATCAAATGCGATTGATAGCTTCTTGGAAACTCCAGGAAGAGGCTTTAGCTTGGTGGGAAACAGTTACATTGGATGAGCCGGTGGATGAATTTACTTGGAGTTATTTCAAGGAAGTGTTCGAGCAGATATATATGCCGTCTGTTGGTATCTCTAGAATGTACCAAGAGTTTATGGATTTGAAGCAAGGAAGTTTATCATTTGAGGAATAGTTAAACAAATTTAATGAATTATCTCGATTTGGTCCAGAATTGGTGAATACACAGTTAAAGAAGAATGAAAAGTTTATTCGGGGAATGAACAAGGAGCTTCAGGAAAGGATGACTACTTACATAAAGGAATCATTTTCTGAACTAATTGATATGGGCTATAGATATGATACTCTGGATAAGCAAAAAGATCCGGAGGATAATGGAGACATAAGTAATCTAAATTGGAGGAAAAAGAATTTGGTGGAAAGAAACCGAGGAAAGATAAAGGAAAGAAGCAAGAGAAAAAGGTGAAAGATGTTACCCACTTTTGTGGCCAGTAGCTGGAATTTAATCATGTAACAATTTCGGCTATTTCATATTTACTTGAAAACCCTAGATCTATTGTAATATCACTGGATTTCCTATCAAATGTTTTGGTGAGCGTAAGGTAAAAACTTTTCCATGTTTATGTGTGGGAAGTCTTACGTGATACCTTTCTTTTCAAAAAGGTTTTTTGAAAGTTAAGCAACCTTAGCCTGTTACTCACACCAGACCCATGTCTGACCCAGAGTTTATCTTCTATTTTCTTAAACTCTTCGGTACTCCAATTTTTACGAGCAGCCAAGGGATTCAAGATAGCTTCGACGAATTGTGGAGGAGCAATGGAGTAGGAGGTTTCAGCGTTGTAGGTATTTATATTATTCCACTATGTTGGTTTCTCTGAGTAGATTCCTTGTATTGTATTGAGTTGTATAACTAGACAGATGTTTATAACTGTCTAGTATGTGATGTGTAATCTTTGCAACTCTGATAATTGTTGTATATTGTGTAATACGTATGTTATTAATATAACTTATTCGTTCCACTCTTGAGATTTTGATGTTGTTTCTTCTTTCTTCTCTTTCTTTTCTCTTTTCTATCCCTTTCTTTCTTCAAGATGATGCGATTTTCTATGGTGAGAAAGTCGGGTCGTCTCATTTGGTATCAGAGCGCTAGGTTGAGTGAATACCTAGGCTTTAGAGTGATTCTTTCTTGAGAGAGCGTATTTTTAATTTTAAATATATATATATATATATATATATATATATATATATATATATCTACCTATCTGTTGGGTTACCTATTCAGGTTTTCCAATATAAGTTATAAAGGTAGATAGGGTAGTGTTGTGTGTAACACGACTACCATTGGTAGGCGTTTGAATGTTATGAGGTTGGAAGTGTATCTATCGAGACTGCAGGCCTAATACCGTCTCGAGTGAGTTGTGCAGTGGTATACGGATTTCATCGATCTCTGAAGGAAACCTGTTAAGGTTCGGATTCTATTTTTGAAGTTTGGATGAGTAGAGTTCGGATCTGTCAGTTAGGCAGAAGCGAGTGATGGTATCTTGATACCTCAGGAAATAGTAGCTGCGTGATAAGATGCAGTGACTATGGATGTTTCCAAAGATATTTCTTTGGAACAAGTTTAAGGAGGTGAGTCTGCTTCGGTGATGTGGCTGTGTTCAGTAGGGTGTTTCTGTTTGCTTTGAGGTCCGAGTTTCTCGAAGAGCATTGGATTCGGAGATCTTTGGCATCTGTGTCAGCAGTGCAGCTCGGAGTATTCTGTGTTGGTAGGAAGTTTTCTGGATGAGTAGTTTTTCTGAAGGAGGAGTTCGGAAGCATCTGAGTAGATCCTTTTCTTCGATGGATTGGATAGGTAAGCGTAAGCTGTTCTGTTTGGTAAAGAGAGAACAGTTTTTCGTTGGATTTGGTCCGGATTGATCGCAAAAGTGTTCTCTTGGGTTATCAGAGTTTTTCTGGGTGTCTTCAGGAGATTCAGAGGTTTGCCACATCTGGAGATTGATTTTTCTTATCAACTAGGATTCCAGGAGTGGTACCGGTGGTTCAGCTTAGTAGAAGGATGGTTCTCAGAGATAGAGCTTGATGAAGCAGCTTAGGATTCGAGGGAGTTTCTGAGTTTTCTTTATGGATCTGATGAACCATATTTCTGGGATGTGTTGTCTAGTTTGTACTCATGTTCTTCGTCGGCATTTTCATCTAATTTGGATCATAGTTGTACAACGAAAGCAGTTTGGGAGTGCATCTGCTTTTCTTTTCCGGTTAGGAGAAGTTTGATTTTTTTTCTGTTGTTTGAGGAGTTGAGTTGGTGTTCTGGATATTGGTTGATCTTGAGGAGATCATTTTGTTGAGTTGATTGGTTTTGTTTGTTTCTAGAGGCATCAACAAGGGTTGAGCTGATCAATAAGGATGTAGGCAGACCAGGATCGTCCGAAGAATTTTTCCCATAAGAGACGAAGGAATTTGGATTCTGAAGTCGGAAATTTGATTTTGAATTTAAAAAAAAAATCTCCGACCAAAAGGGGCTATAAGATTGGGTAAGGCTGGGAAGCTAGCTCGGAAATGTTTTGGATCTTTTCTGTGTTCTTGTAAGAATAAGTGATTGATCTACAGGATTGAATTTCTAGTTTGGATAACTGGGATTCGATGAGTTTCACGTGTCTCTAAGGGAGTACGTGTTTTATATATCTATGGTTGTAGAACCATAAGTTCAGGAGGTTTGGTTGTTGAGTCTGACTTGTCTGTGGGTCTGATATCCTGTTTAGTGTTGTAGATATAGATGGATAGGAGCTCTGTAACTTAGTAGTTTTGATTGTTTGGATTCTGTAGAACGAGTATTCCGGTATTTATACTTGGGAAACTTGAGGAAATTCTATCCAGAATTTTGTGTGGATATTTAGATTTACTTGATTGGATGAATTGATTGCTATGATTGTTAGCATATGATTATGTTTTAAAATTAAATCTTTAATCAGATTATTAAATTACCTTTGTTTTAAATTTCGGGGACGAAATTCTTTTAGGGGGGAGGATTGTGATATCCCGGAATTTTTGGCAATATCAATTTAATAATCTGTATTAAAAATTAAATTGTTTGGATAATTTCTGTTAATAATAATTCAAATTGATTTAATAATTTTCCTTTAATAAATATTTAATTGGTAAATTTTATCTTTTAAAGCTAATAAATTGGTTTCCATTTATAATATAAATATATGGTTTATATTGTAAATAGATTAGCTTTGTTTTAAATTTAATAAAAAAGCATATTTCCTAATTCTAATATTTTTAGTAATTTGAAAATTTGTTTTATTTAATATAAAGTTTTTCAAAGTTATTAAATAAATAAATATATGATTTTAAATTGTTAAGATAGATGTTTAAATGTTTAAAATGATTTTGGCTTAAGTTTTAAATTTAAATGAATTAACAAAAAGGTTTGTTTTTTTTTTTTAAATATAGCTTATAAAATAAGTAATTTATTAATAAAGAAATAATTTCTTTTATAATTATTTTAGTTTGATAATGAATTATTTCTAAAAACAATATTAATAATGTATTGTTTTACAGTTGGATTATTAATAAAAATAGCATTGTTATTTCAAATTTAATTTGTATATATAAGTTGATTTTTAAATATTAGATTTTTGAATTCGATTTGAATTTGAATATAAAGTTTTAAAATCCAAAGTATAGATTTTAAATTGTTTTGGATTTCTAAATATATGCATAAGCTTTTATTTATAAGTATAATTGGTTTTTATTTCTTTTAAAAACAAATTCTATACATATAAAATACTAATTAACTAATTAATTATGTATAACTTATATATTAACATTTAAATTAAATACAAATTACTTTAAAAAAGGACATGTGTTGTTTTCCTAAGCTTCATATAACAAGTGTTAAGTGTTAAACATTCCAATTTGACAAATGTTAAAATTTTGTACAAGTGTCATTTTCAATTTAGTATTTTCTTTAATTTTTATCAAATCATACTTTCATATTATAAAAAATGCCTCTTCTCTTTAAAAAAAATTTCCTTTTAAAAATCAAAAGTTAAGAAATTTAAAGCGTGAACTCAAAACAAATCTGTAGGAAACACTTTCATAAACCAGAAACAAATCAAGTTCAAACCTGCACATTTTCAAAGATCAATATCAGAAGAATGTTAATCCTCTTCAAAATCATCAACCTGTATCACTTCAAAATCCTCAGTTCAAAAATGTAAATCATTACCCTGCAACATTTTCCAAATCCTCTGATCAAATAAGCAAAAGTATTCCAGTTTTTCAAAGCAAATCTAGAATTATCTTCTGCATGCGAACCTGCAATTTCAAATCTGTTTTAAAGCCTGCATTTTCAGAACAACTTCATTTTCAAGCACACAAGTTTTCAAAGCAGACATTCCAGTTTCAAATCCAAAGCATGCATGTAGTTTTCATATCAGGAGCATTTCGTTTAATGGAGTTCAAGTTTTCAAAGGTTGTTTTCAAAACAATCTGAGGCTCTGCCTTCTTCTAAATCTATGAGTAACTTTTAAAATTTAAAATGTAGTTTGGTTGCATGCTAGTATGGCTGAAATGAATAAGTATTGCTAAGTGAAAATCTGCTATGGATATTTAATTGTGTGCATGCTGTGTTTGTGTATTGTGCTCTGTATTGTTTTCCAGGCTCAATTTTTATTTTAAAATCCATACCACATGATCTAGTGCTTGATAGAATCTGATTATCAAACAAATGTTGCTTGATTTAAACTAGATTAATGTTTAAAATTTTAAATTAGACAAAATAAGGCTTGTTGTCTCTGGAAGTATTTAAAACATCAATGCATGTTGATATAAATCAAAATTGAAACTGTATAATTTATAAATTCAGTATTATAGGTTGAATACATCAACTAAAACATGATTTTTAAATCCAAGAATCATAGCTTATAATTTAGGGATGAACGTACAGTTCTTGTTTGAACCGAAAATTAACTTTTGGGGTTTTCTGGTGATCTATGTATCTAGAGGGGTCGGGGTTCTCCCAGATGATGGAGGGGTGTTAGTGGATGATGGGAAAAATACTGGTTGGTGTTGAATTTCATGGTGGAAGTTGCGGTTGTGAAATTTCTTCTAGAACCCTAGGTTTAGTTAGGCTTAGGCAATCGATCATCGCGTCCTCTACAGTGGATCGAGTGCAGTGGGATTTTAAGATGTGGTAGCTTAGCCGTAGGCGAAGTTGAGACCGGAGTAGAAGATTTTCTGGTGGCCGTAGGGTCGTGGTTGAAGCGTTGTCAGGTTTGGGTCTGTATAGTGGTTTTAATTTCCAGGTTTGGAGCTGCAGCTCGAATTCGATTTTTGAGAATGGTATGATGCTTTAATGTTCGCGATAGGGTGCAGAGATGATTTACGATGTGTGAAGATCATTGGAGATGGCCGGAGTTGATCGGCGGCACAGTACACATGCACGGTGCACATTCTTCAATTCTAGTGATGTTGGGTTGGCCAGAGACTTTGTTCTCGAGATTGCTCGAAGTTGTTGGGTAGTTTGCTCGGGGAGGTTGGATTTTGAACTCGAAGCATTTTGGGGGTGTCTCGGGATTATACGTTGTTTACAGGTTTTAAGAAAACCTTAAGTGTTTGCTTTAAAATTTTAAAAACTGAAGTTTATAAATGTAAAGCAAGAGTTTTAAACTATGTTTTAAATCCAAGTTTGAAATCTAGAATTCAAGTTTAAGTTTAAATCTCAGTTTTTAAAAAAATAAACAAGTTTAAACTTAAATTGTTAAACTACTTAAAATGATTAACTAGTTTGAATTTTTAAAAATAAAGTTTTAAAAATGTGAGTAAGTTTTAAAGTTAAGTTTAAATCTAGAAATCAAAGATTTAAATATGTATTTCAGTTTTTGATATAAAAGTAGTTTTAAATTTGAAAGATTTAAACAACTTTGTTAAAGTGTATATTTAAATTATTTGAATTTAAAAATGAACTTTGTTTAAACTCTTATAAGTTTCTTTTATATGACAAGCATTTCTTTACCATGTAATTCAAAAAGGGTCTTTTTTAAATTGTTTAAACTTTGTTAAGAAAAATTGTATTCATTTTAAATCTCATATTTGAAGTGAAATTTTAAAGTAAATTCAAAAGTAAATTTTTTTTCAAATGTTTTTGTTAATGACAATTTAGTCATAATTAAGAATGTTTTTATCTTAAAGTTAAATTAAGATTAATGATTTGAAATTAATTTAAATTAATGAGGTAATTAAGGAATAATTAGTTAATTTAATTAATTAATGATTAGGGATTAATAAATAATTAATTAAGGGTTAATCAATTGGTAATTAAGATCATTAATTAGATAATTAAAGATTATTAATTAATGATTAAAGATTTATTAATTAAGCAATAAGTTATAATTAAGGTTAATTAATCAAGTAATTAAGGATTAAGTAAGTTACAGTTAACACTTAATTAATTAAATAGTTAGAGAATAATTAATGGATAATTAAAGATAAATTAATTTGTAATGAAGGTCATTAACTAGGATTATTTAATAATTAATTAATTTGATTAATTTTTAATAATTAATTAGATTAATTAATTTAATGATAATCATTTGTGAATTGTTGAAGTGTAATCACTTAGTGGAAGTAATTAAGGAATTAATTACTTAATGTAATTAATTAAGTTTAAATGTAATTTGTTTAAGTTAATTGATTAAGTTTAATTAAGTTAAACACTGGATGCTTTGATAAATAATTACTTAATGTAATTTATGGAATGCAATTAATTAGTGAAATAATTAATGGTAATTACTGAATGTAATTAATGGAAGATGTTTTAAGAATGGAAGTAATTTGAGTATAATTAATTTGTAATAAATCAAGGGATTAATTAAGATAATGAATTAGGACATAGTGGAGTTGCTACATGTGGTTGTAGTGGCACCGGTTCGAATCCCAACGGCCACAATAATGAGACATAGTGCACGGCCACTTATAAAACCGGCTAACCGAAGGCCAGGGCAAACATAGTTTCCTTGGCCCCAAAGTTTAGCTTTGCCAAAAAAAAGATAATGAATTAGGAATAATTAATTTATTTAATAAATAATTAAGGGTAGTTAATTACTGCATATGATTAATCAAGAGGGATTAATAATTAGGGTTTAATTAAGATTAATTACTTAATGTAATTAGTTTAAATAAAGTAATTAAATAAAATGTAATTAGGGATCATTAATTAATACAATAAATAATGTAATTAAGGGTTGATTAATTAAGATTAATTAATCAATGATAAGTGATTAAAGGTAATTAATTAATATAATTAATTAAGAATTAATGTAATTGATTATAGTTAATTAATTAATGAAGTAATTAAAGGTTAATTACTGTAAGGGATTAAGGATAATTAATTTGTGAAATTTATTAAAGAATAATTACTTGAATGTAAATAAGGATAATTAATCAAGGGTGATTAATTAAGGTGGATAATTAGATGGTGATTAATTAACTGGTTTATAATCAATTTTATGGTTATGTAAGGAGATTTTTAAAGATGAAGTAATTAATTTAATTCACTTTAAATTAATTAGAGATGGAAGTAATTAATTTAATTCATTTTAAATTAATTATAGATGATGTGATTAAGTAAATCCTTGCTTATGAATGAATGGATGATTTCGATTGCTTTGAATAGGTTGAGATCTCAAATATGAGATAAGAAATGCTGTGTGATATGAATGCTTTTGTTACATTGTGATGATAATATGGATTATCTGTTTATAATGATAATGTGGATTATCTATTTATGATGATAATGTTGATTATCTGTTGTGATTTTTGAATTATCTATCTGTGTGTATATAGATAATTAAATTGAATTGTTTTAAACTATAAAACAACTGGCCTTAAAAGACACGTTTTGGATTTCGATGAGACCGGGATCGAGTTTTCGGATTTGGATATCCGAAAACCACATCGATCCAAATTAACAATTGGTCTTGAACCTCAAGTGAAGATGAAGATTCAGAGTGCAAGGGTTATTGTCATTAACTCTGAGGGTGATTCCAAAATGAATGTAACGAGATAATGCCTACGGTTTCGTTCGAACCCGGAATGAATTTGTATGGATTGAATGCTTTCAGAACATCGTCAGGTGGACGATGAGCATTCTATGAGATGTGTTCCTTAAACGTAATCGTAGCCTCAAGCCTCATCAACCGAGAATGGCTAAAACAGGGGAGCTGTAGTAAGGCTAAGTGGGTCATGTCAGGTAGGATGAGATTTTCCCTTGTCTAGAGGCCCCTTTTATTTTGGCTGTGTAGACAGTTATGAGCTCTAACTGTCTCGATTGTCTTGTTCGGGACTGCCCATTAAGGGATGGTTCCGGCCTTGTGTTGCAGGGGAGTTAGGGTAGCTCCTCGATACGTTGATCTAAGCCACGTACTGTAACGTGCGGTACCCCAGTAGCCCGGCTATTGTATGGAATCCAAAATCCAATAAGTGCCCTCGGTTTTGATTGTATTACCCACTTTTGTGGCTAGTAGCTGGAATTTAATCATGTAAAAATTTCAGCTATTTCATATTTACTTGAAAGCCCTAGACCTATTATAATATTACTTGATTTCCTATCAAATGTTTTGGTTAGTGTAAGGTAAATACTTTTCCATGTTTATGTGTGGGAAGTCTTACGTGATACCTTTCTTTTCAAAAAGGTTTTTTGAAAGTTAAGCAACCTTAACCTGTTACTCACACCAGACCCATGTCTGACCCGGAGTTAATCTTCTGTTTTCTTAAACTCTTGGGTACTCAAATTTTTACGAGTAGCCAAGGGATTCAGGTTACCTATGAAGACCCAAACTATTGAGATTAAAAAATCAGTTAATGGAAAATATCCAAAAGATAAAATAGTTTGAAAATAAATGTCAAGAATGAGTGAAATAAATAAGGAAGAGGATAGTTGTTTTTAGAAAATAATAATGAGAAGAAAAATAACTAAGTGTGAATGAGTTTTATATTCACATATCTCTCTCTCTCTCTCACCCACACACACACACACACATATATATATATTTTATAAACAGCCAGAGAAGTATAGAGTGATAAAATAAACTCTTATGATAATTAAAAATATATGAAACCGGTTTAGTATTATATATGTGTAAATACATTTTTTTTAATCAAGAGAAAACAAATGGTTTGAAATACCAACAAGGAATAAATAAATAAAAAGAGATATGTGTGAACATTACAGGTTTAAGAAAATACACAATAAAGACAAGCCACATAAAAATAATGTGTATATTTGCCTTTCACTTGAATCAGTTGTATTTGCTGCCTTTATGTATATGCTAAGTCTTCATTTGGAATGTTGGTCTGAGTTTGCACTTTACTCATTTGTACTGTTTTCATCTGCTTGACCTTTAAACTAGTTTACAACCCTATTACTCCCATAATTATTATATTCTCTATGAACCAGGATATGAGCATTTTGCTTAACACGAACTGTTGGTGTTTGAAATTTAGAAACTGGGCTAGACTAACTTGTATGAATTGTCTTAATCATTCTAAAACAACATGTATGAATCCCTAAATCCTAAAGATCAAGTACATGGGTTATAAATCCATGAATCAATTAATCAAATTGGGAAATAAACCAAGAAAATAATAAATGTAACACTTGAATCATATAACAGACAATCCTGAGTCAAAGAAAAAATATATAAATTAAAGGGAAGAAATATCTTTGCAACACAAAACTTTCCAATTATGGAAAACATTGTGTGATTAAATTTCTTTACTACACTAATACTCTGACAGGCAAAGAAACATTTATATATCTTCATATATATATATATATATATATATATATATACATATACATATATATATATACACATATATATATATATATGAAATGACTTGATTCAAATACTGATATTTTTATATTAGTAAATCCTAGATCTTGGGAAATTAATTAAAGCAAGTGATCCAAAAAAAAATCACTAGAAATCGCTAAAATATTAGTCAAGAAAAGTGGGTCACTTCAGTTGGTATCAGAGCTATGTTACCAAAAAAACATAGCATATATATATATAAATCTAATTTTCTTATATGGATCAAATTCTTAGGAACAAACAAATATATATATATATATATATATATATATATATAATATTCTCAGTAGGAATAAATAACTGAAACAGTTAAATTAGAAGCAAGATTAACTAGTTATGCAAATTGTATAGTGAATCATGGTAGGAAGACCATGAAGCAGGACCCTCTAGTGCAACACCATTGGTCAACTTGCAAAATTTGGTGAGGGCATTTAGGGAAGAAGCAGTGTAGAAGGAAGATAATCCTCATGAGGAGTTAGCTAAGCTACTGAAAACATTCTCAAATTTAGGAGGCAAGGATTTTGAAGGCACTGAAGGGGTCATGGGTGTGAAAACATGGCTAGGTACTCTGGAAAGGATATTTGCAGACATGCAAATCAATGACCAAAGGAATAGGCAAATAGATTCTAGAAAGCTCAAAGGAGCAGCACTGGATTGGTGGGAGGTAATCATCACAGGAAGGCCAGAAATGAGATAACATGGGATCAGTTCAAGGATACGCTTGAGGCTAGATTTGTCCCAGCAACAGCTAAGGCAACATTGCTTGAGGAGTTCATAAGGTTGAGGCAGGACCAATGAGTGTGACTGAATACACTCAAAAATTTGAAAGCTTGTCTAAGTATGGAACCATGCTCATAGAGAATGAGGAATCAAAGAATTCAAGATTTATTCAAGGACTTGATGCTAGTTTAAGTAGAGCAATGCTACCATACAAAGACAAAACATTTGATCAAGTCATAGATCTCACTCTTTCTTTTGAACAGCATGATAATGCAAGGGAGAAATTCAGGAGCATGAGAGTTAATAACCACAAGAAAGGGAAAAATAGAGCACATCCTTATGACAAGAAGAATGCAGACAAGAAGGTTGAAGGAGCAACCAGTGGGGAAATTAAGACGAAAATTATTTGCTACAACTGTGGCAAGGAAGGACACATGAGTAATAGGTGTCAAGCAGCTAAGAAGAACCCATTCAGTTGCTATAATTGTGGGAAAGAAGGCCATATCAAAAGGAATTTCCCATAGTTCAAGAAAGGAGCAAATATAGGAGCACTGGAAGGCAAAGAAAAAGAAAACGCAGCTCGAAATTCTAGACAATTGGAAGGTATACTCCTAATTAAAGATTACCCAATCTCAGTTATATATGACATCGGAGCAACACATTCTTTAATATCACAAGACATAGTGAATAAATTGGCTCTCACATGCAATTTAGTTGATAAACCTTTGTTTATTCAGAGTCCCCTAGGTAGTTCTTGCATGCTAGGAATTAGATGTTTGGGAGTAGAATTAAACATAGGTGGAAATGTGTTTAAATCTGATTTGTTTGTGTTAAACTATCCTGGAATAGGAATTATTCTAGGGGTAGATTTGTTGAGTAAATTCAAAGCAATTTTGAACTTGGAAAATTTTACTATTTCTTTGAAAACAGAAAATGGTAAAAATATTATAGTTATGAGTGAAATAGCTAAAACAAATTGCCTTAATCAATTGTGGAGTATGACTGGAAAAGAATTAGTTCTGGAAGACATAAAAGTGGTAAATGAATACCCAGATGTCTTTGGAGAGGTTATAGGAGTTCCATAAAATAGGAAAGTTGAATTTTAGATATGATTAATCCCAGGAGTAAGCCCTGTCATAAAGAAGCCTACCAGAATGGGTCTTAAAGAATTAGTGGAGTTAAAGCAACAATTGGAAGAATTAGAGCAAAAAGGCTTCATAAGGCCTAGTAGTTCAAGCTGGGGTTCTCCAGTGGTATTTGTAAAGAAACATGATGGTACAATGAGGATGTGTATTGATTATAGGGAATTAAACAAAGTTACCATCAAGAATAAATATCCACTCCCCAGAATTGATGATTTATTTGATCAATTAAATGGAGCAAAAATCTTTTCAAGGCTAGACTTAGCCTCTGGATTCCATCAAATGAATGTCGAGGAGGAGAGTATTAAATGCACTGCATTCAACACAAGGTATGGACTATATGAATTTTTAGTAATTCCTTTTGGATTGACAAATGCACCATCCTGTTTTGTAGATTTAATGAATAGGACATTCGGAGATTTTCTAGATAAATTTGTAGTTGTTTTCATTGATGATATATTGGTGTATTCAAAATCAGAAGAGGATCATGCAAAGCACTTGCATCTGGTTTCGTCAAGATTAAGAGCACATAATTTAATGGCAAAATTTACTAAGTGTACATTTTGGCAAAGTGAAGTTAAATTTTTGGGACACATTATATCTCAACAATGGATTAGTGTAGATCCAAACAAATTCTTGGCAGTGCAATCTTGGAGTAGACCCATATCAGTGACTGAGGTGAGGTCAATTTTAGGAATGGCAGACTACTATAGAAGGTTTATAAAAGACTTTGCAAGGATGGCCATTCCACTAACCAAGCTAACCAAAAAAGAGCAACCATATGTGTGGATAGAAAATGTGAACAAGCTTTTGAATCTTTGAAGAAGGCATTGATGGAAGTTCCGGTCTTGCAAGTTCCAGAGGGAAATGAAGGATTAGTGGTTTATACTGATGCTAATGGGTCTGGATTAGGGGAAGTACTCATGCAACATGGAAGAGTCATAGCATATGCATCAAGGCAACTCAAACCAAATGAAACCAGATATGCCACTCATGATTTAGAGCTTGCTGTTGTTGTTTATGCATTGAAGCTATGGAGACATTACTTGTTAGGTGCTAAATTTGAATTGTTTACAGACCATAAATCACTTAAGTATTTGTTTTCTCAAAAAGACTTGAATATGAGACAACATATGTGGGTAGAATTTTTAGATGCCTATGATCTTGATATATTATATACTCCTGGAAAAGCTAACAAGGTAGCAAATGCCTTGAATAGGCATCAAGCAAGATTGGCAAGCTTAATGATAACAGAATTCAAGGATTTGACAATCCTTAGTGAAGTAGAAATGAAGGAAGAAATTGGTGCATTAGACAATGTATATAATAATATGAATGAATATGGAAAATTAAGCCTCATCTCCTTAAGATCAACCTTGGTTGATAAAACAGGAAAGATGCAGAATCAAGACACTAATTTAAAAGAAAAGAAGGACATGATATCACAAGGCATATAAGTGGAAAATTATGAAGTGGATAATAAAGGCTTCTTAAGAAAGAAAGGGAGACTCTGCATACCCAATGTAGAAGAACTGAAGCAGCAGGTTATGGATGAGCATCACAAGACAAAGTACACTATACATCCAAGTGGTTCAAAAATGTACCATGATCTTAAGAGAAATTATTGGTGGCCAGGAATGAAAGGAGCAATGGTAAGATTTGTGGCAAAGTGTTTAACATGCCAACAAGTCGAAACAGATTATCAAAGACCTTCAGGCCTACTACAACCTCTGGAAGTGCCTACCTGGAAATGGGAAAGCATTTCAATGAATTTTGTGGATGGTTTGCCAAGAACAAGAAGAGGCAATGATAGCATTTGGGTTGTGGTTGATAGGCTCACAAAAACAGCTCACTTTATTCCGGTAAATTCAAATAGAAATGCTCACAAATTAGCTCAATTATTTGTGAAGGAGATAGTGAGATTACATGGAATCCCCAAGACTATCATTAGTGATAGAGATACCTTGTTTACCTCAAGGTTATAGAGTAGCTTTCAAGAGGCCATGGGGACAGAATTAAGCTTGAGCACAGCTTACCACCCACAAACAGATGGGCAAATTGAGATTGTTAATAAGATTTTAGAGGATTTGCTTAGAGCATGTATACTTGATTTTGGAGGAAACAAATAAGATCATCTCTACTTAGCTAAGTTTTCTTATAACAATAGTTACCAGTCCACTATAGGTATGGATCCATTTGAGGCTTTGTATGGGAAGCCTGGTCTATCTCCTGCATGCTGGATGGAAGCAGGTGAAAGAGTGTTTCTTGGAACAGAACATGTGAAAGAGACCTCTGCAAGGATTGAACTTGTAAGGCAGAGAATGAGAATAGCACAAGAGAGACAAAAAGATATGCAGACAAAGGGAGAAGGCCAGTAGAATTTGAAGTGGGAAATTATGTATTTCTCAAATCTCACCAATGAGAAAAGTATTGAGGTTTGGCAAGGAAGGAAAATTATCACCAAGATATATAGGGCCATATGAAATTATTCAAAGAGTAGGAACTTTGGCTTATAAGTTGAAATTGCCAGAAGAATTGAGTAATATACATGATGTATTTCATGTATCTCAATTAAGAAAATGGGTGCATGATAAGGAGACCATTCTGGAATCCCCTACACAAGTTAAATTTCAAGAAAATCTGGTTTATAAGAAGGAACCAGTGGGTATTGTGGCTAGAGAAGAAAAGAAATTGAGGAAATAAAATAATTAAATTGGTTAAAATCCAGTGGAGTTTAGATGAGAATGATTGTACATAGGAAGCTGAAGACAGGATGAAGGATAAACATCCTGATGTATTTTCTTTTTAAAAGGTATGACTAAAATTATGATAAACTTAAACATTACTTATGTGTGTTTGTTTAGTTTTGGATGCATAAGTTTCTGAAATTTCTGAAATGAAGTTATATCATGTGTACAATTGGATGAAAATATAATAATTGTGGAACACAATTCCTTTTAGAAGGAGAGTATGTGAAGACCGAAACTATTGAGATTTAAAAAAAATCAGTTAATGGAAAATATTCAAAAGATAAAATAGTTTGAAAATAAATGTCAAGAATGAGTGAAATAAATAAGGAAGAGGATAGTTGTTTTTAGAAAATAATAATGAGAAGAAAAATAATTAAGTGTGAATGAGTTTTATATTCACATATCTCACACACACACACACACACACACACACATATATATATATATATATATTATAAATAGCCAGAGGAGTATAGAGTGATAAAATAAACTATTATGATAATTAAAAATATATGATACCAGTTTAGTATTATATATGTGTAAATACATTTTTTTTAAATCAAGAGAAAACAAATGGTTTGAAATACGAGTAAGGAATAAATAAATAAAAAGAGATATGTGTGAACATTACAGGTTTAAGAAAATACACAATAAAGACAAGCCACATAAAAATAATGTGTATATTTGCCTTTCACTTGAATCAGTTGTATTTGCTGCCTTCATGTATATGCTAAGTCTTCATTTGGAATGTTGGTCTGAGTTTGCACTTTACTCATTTGTATTGTTTTCATCTGCTTGACCTTTAAACTAGTTTGCAACCCTATTACTCTCATAATTATTATATTCTCTATGAACCAGGATATGATCATTTTGCTTAACATGAACTGTTGGTGTTTGAAATTCATAAACTGGGCTAGACTAACTTGTATAAATTGTTTTAATCATTCTAAAACAACATGTATGAATCCCTAAATCCTAAAGATCAAATACATGGGTTATAAATCCATGAATTAATTAATCAATCTAGGAAATAAAACAAGAAAATAATAAATGTAACACTTGAATCATATAACAGACAATCCTGAGTCAAAGAAAAAAATATAAATTAAAGGGAAGAAATAGCTATGTGACACAAAATTTTCCAATTATGGAAAACATTGTGTGATTAAATTTCTTTGCTACACTTATACTCTGATAGGCAAAGAAACATTTATATATCTTCATATATATAGATGAAATGACTTGAATCAAATACTGATATCTTTATATTAGTAAATCCTGGATCTTGGGAAATTAATTAAAGCAAGTGATCCAAAAAAATCTCAACTAGAAATCACTAAAATATTAGTCAAGAAAAGTGGGTCACTTCATTAGCTTCGACGAATTGTGAAGGAGCAACGGAGCAGGAGGCTTCAGCGTTGTAGATATTTATAGTATTCCGCTGTGTTGGTTTCTCTGAGTAGATTCCTTGTATTGTATTAGGTTGTATAACTAGACAGATGTTTATAACTGTCTAGTATGTGATGTGTAATCTATGTAACTCTGATAATTGTTGTATATTATGCAATACTTATGTTATTAATATAATTTTTTCATCCAGCTATTGAGATTGTGATGTTGTTTCTTCTTTCTTCTCTTTCTTTTCTCCTTTCTATCCCTTTCTTTCTTCAATTTGATGTGATTTTCTATGGTGAGAAAGTCGGGTCGTCTCATTTGGTATCAGAGCGCTAGGTTGAGTGAAAGAAGAACATCGTCAGGTGGACGATGAGCATTCTAAGAGATGTGTTCCTTAAAGCTAATCATAGCCTCAAGCCTCATCAACCGGGAATGGCTAAAATAGGGGAGGTGCAGCAAGAATAAGTGGGTTATGCCCAAGTAGGACAAGATTTTCCCCTGTCTAGAGGTCCCTTTTATTTCGACTGTATGGCAGTTTTGAGCTCCAACTGTCGGGGTTGTCTTGTTCGGGACTGTCCAGTAAAGGATGGTCCCGGCCTTATGTTGCAGGGGAGTTAGGGTGGCTCCTCGGTATGTTGATCTAGGCCACGTACTGTGACGGGCGGTACCCCAGTAGCCCTGCCATTGTATGGAATCCAAAATCCAATCGGTTTTGATTGTATTGCCCACTTTAGTGGCTAGTAGCTGGAATTTAATCATGTAATAATTTCGGCTATTTCATATTTACTTGAAAACCCTAGATCTATTATAATATCACAGAATTTCCTATCAAATGTTTTGGTTAGCATAAGATAATAACTTTTCCATGTTTATGTGTGGGAAGTCTTACGTGATACCTTTCTTTTCAAAAACGTTTTTTGAAAGTTAAGAAACCTTAACCTGTTACTCACACCAGACCCATGTCTGACCCGGAGTTTATCTTCTGTTTTCTTAAACTCTTGGGTACTCAAATTTTTACGAGCAGCCAAGGGATTCAGGTTAGCTTCGACAAATTGTGGAGGAGCAATGGAGCAGGAGGCTTCAGCGTTGTAGATATTTATAGTATTCTGCTGTGTTGGTTTCTCTGAGTAGATTCCTGTATTGTATTGAGTTGTATAACTAGATAGATGTCTATAACTGTCTAGTATGTGATGTGTAATCTGTTTAACTCTGATAATTGTTGTATATTATTTAATACTTATGTTATTAATATAATTTATTCGTTCCGCTGTTGAGATTCTGATGTTGTTTCTTCTTTCTTCTCTTTCTTTTTCTTTTCTATCCCTTTTTTCTTCAAGATGATGCGATTTTCTATGGTGAGAAAGTCGGGTCATCTTAGAAGCTCAGGAGATGAGCTGGATGGCGAGACGTATCTGACGTATTTGATGTATATTCCGCTGTGTTTTTAGATTTGGAAGGATGGGAAATTATAACCGTCCTGAGTGTTTTGTTGATTATCTTGAACTCTGTTGTTGTATTCTGATGATATATGTATAAAACGAAATATTTTCTTTATGTAAAGATCTGTTATTATCTATTATATTTTATTCCGCTACGATGGTAAGATTCTATGTTATTTGTTTTCTCTTCTTCTTACTCCTTCTTCTTTTTCCCTAATGATTCGGTTTTTCGGACGTCGAAAAATTGGGTCATTACATTTGGTTTCAAAGCTGAAGGTTAAGCGAGAATCTTGGCTCTGGTGGGGATTACTCATTAAATAGAGTCCATAGTACTCTAGAATGAGTTTGAGAGTATTAATAGATATGAGCGCGTATTTGTTAGTGAATATAAAATTTGTTTTCATATTGTGTTGACTTATCAGTAGAGTGTTTATGAATTCTGGTCGATGTGTGGGACGCCATGGCATCAATAGGGATTTCTAAACTCTCAAACAATATAAAACGACATAGTATTGTTTTAAAATAGGGTAAATGAAATAATTTTACCCAAATTATTATTTGTATATAAAAGAAATAATTTTCCATAAATTAGTATAGTTATATATAGTTGCTTGATTGTTAGGAGATGATAATATTAAAATATTATCATTATTAAGTGAAAGTTGAATAAAGTATTAAAATTTTAACCAAAGGTTAAGAAATAAATTTATATAACAAAATGAAATTAATAAATGTGAATTATAAATGAAATTTATAATTGGAAATGAAATAAAAATTCCAAAGTAATATTTGAATATGAAATGAAAGTCTTTGAAATTTGGAATTTTGGGAAAAATTTGAATTCCTTTGGTTTTGAAAATGGTTTTCAAAGGTTTTGGAGAAATGATAATGATATTATTCTGGAAATATTTTTGAATTGGGTTTGAAATCTAGAGAGATTCAGAATTTAAAAAATATTTGAAGGGGTAAAAGCATTTAAACTCTCTTCGGTCGCTGGAAAATGACTTCAGTGATGACTGCATCATCATCGATGTTCATTTTCGAGTCTTCAAAAAAGAGATCGCTACTCGAATGATTTAATTTGGAGTTGTTTGCAAAACTGGATTGGTTTTAAAAGTTCAAAGAATAATTGGATATGCAATTGAATTATGGATTTCAAAAATGGCTTCTGAAACGTTGAAGTTTTGGTTTGGTAAAACCTTTTGATTTTAAAATTCAAAGGATAATTCGATACTAAAGGATTTTGGATATAATTGATTTCAAAGATGATTTTGAAATATTGAGTAATTTATGAAAAGACTCTGGGACCTTATTTAAAATGTTTATGGAATTTAAATAAGTTGGGAACTTAAGGAAGTTTAATAATTTGAATGGAAATGGAATGTAATTAAATCCAGTAAATAAAGGTAAAAATTTATTTTATTGGAAGTAAATTTATGGGAAAAACAAATTTATTTAAATTTGTAAGTAAATGAACTAGAATTAAAGTTAAATAATGGAATCAATTTGAATTGTGTCGAGAAAAGTGAATTATAAAGGAATTAAAGGAGTAAAAGTTTAGAAATAAACTTTTTATTACAATTTGAAATTTGTGGAATAAGATTCAACTCGAAAGGGTCAATAAAGGTAAGTGTGACTTGAGAATAAAGATAGAAGGATAAGCCAATTAAAGAAGGTGGGTAAATGGAATGGAAATTAAATTGTGAATAGACAAATGAATTTGCATTTGTAAGAAAATAGAATTGAAACTGAATATTTGGAATTAATTTGAATTGTGTGTAATGGAATTAGTCCAGATTTGGCTAAAAAAATAATGGACTGAAATTAAGAAATTAGTGATTAAACTAATTGATTCAAGAAGGTAAGAAAATAAATTAGAATTGTATGTTAAGATGATATTTAATTTAAAATGAGTAAAATAAAGGAAAGTTATAAAATTAATTCGAAATAAACTAAAATTATAAAAGTTTGGAAATAAGAAGTTGTTTGAGATTTAAAATAGATTAATGAGGGGAAATAATTTAAATAATGATATGAACCAATTGTAAATGCAAGATAGTTGATAAAATTCAATATCCAGAGTTGAAGACGAATCAAATTCAAGTAGAATTGAAAATGAAAATCTGGATGAAAATTAGGAAATAATATTTGAAATTAATTTGTAAATTGAAGCAAATTAAATCTTTTTGGAATTGGAATCTAAATTGATTAAATATAGAGAAAAAATAAGTGATAAAGTGAAGTTGAAAGATTAATTTGTAGTGGACTAAAAATAATTTAAAGTTTGAAAATAAATCCATTGGGATTTAAATAAATTAGTAGTGAGACTAATTAATGAAATGATTAATTGAATATGGTTTGAGATAAAAGTAAATAGAATTCGATATCTAAAATGAAGGTAAATTGAATTCATATGGGATTGGAGATCCAATTTAAAAATAGGTGAATATAAAAACTAAAGTGGTAGAGTAATAATATAAGAGTGTATAAAATTCTTATATTAAACTTATGAAATTAATGGTGGAAATCTTAAGTAAGTTTGGTATGGGAAATATACTAGGTAATTTTGGAATGAAGATTAAGTGAAGTTGTGTAATGGGATAATTGTGGATAAATAAATAGAAATCAAAATAATGTAAATAAAAGAAAATTGATATAGTTAATAATCAATGAATATAAATATGTAGGATGTACGTATATTCATTTATTCGCATAGCGATTTGATCCAAATTTGAGTACAAAATTTCAAGACAGTTTTATCGATCCGAGTTGGGATTTTTCACTCGATTTTCAACGGCGAACCCTGGATGTGGATTTTTGATTGATTCTGGAAATTCTCTATCATAGTTAATGTCTATGCAAGGAGAATTACCGTTTCTGATCAAGAAACCAGATCTAAGTCTGCATTAGAAAGTCGGGTGGACGATACTTGACGCAGCGGATAATTCAAACAAAACTTCGATCGATGAAATGTAGCAATCGGTGAGTTGAAGATACCAAAATGCCCAAGTTCGTTGATCCAAAGATACCGAACTCTAGCTATCTCAAACACGTTGATAGCGCACTATACCGTGTTCAAAGATCTACGATTCTTCGCACGTTGATCTAGCGCACTAGATTCCGTGAATCGGCTTCAACAAACGTGGATTCGGGCGCACTCGAATGACGTAAGTGGAGATAGGAGATTACACTCAACTACCAATTGGTATGAAAGCACAAAGCTAACAAAAGAGAAATTTTATTCAAAATCAACAACCTTCAAAATGTACAACACACGCGTATTTATAGAGTTTTCTTACAACACAGCCATAAGTCGTGACCGACTCATGAAACCCCCCCGACTCATCATAAGTCGTTAACGACTTAGCTACACACCATACCCACGACTCATCAAACTATACAAATTACACGACTCAAACTCTCTCCGACTCAACACAGATCGTGAGCGACTCACGACTCATACACACATAACCGACTCATAAGCCAACGTCTCAAAATAAAGACAAACGACTCAAGACTCATATCACAGTACACGACTCAAGAAAATTACAACCGACTCATCATACAAAGCGACTCAACATACGCAGTTACACGACTCACGAATCATACTAGGTCGGCAACGACCTACGACTCAGTATAAGTCGGTAGCGACTTAAAGAAGGCCTTCCAAACTCCATACGACTCTCCTCTGTGCGACTCAAATCTTCCAACGACTCAGTTAAGTCATGCCCCACTTCCTCCGACTCAAGGCTTTCCCAAGACGGTGCTCTCCCTTGCTTTATGATGAGTCGTAGACGACTCATGAACGTGTTGTTAGGTCGGAACATTTTCCCCTGAACTTGGTTAAGTCGCAAACGACTCAAGTGCACTGTCTTGTTATCTCCCCCTTGTAACTCCCTAAGTCGGAAACGACTCATCCCTTTGTTGAGTCGTGGACGACTCATCAAGTCTTTATTAGGTCGTAACATCTTCTCCTGATCTTGGTTAACTCGTCTACGACTCAAGCCCTCTTCGTTAAGTCGTATACGACTCAAATCTGCCTCCTTGATACAGCTTGAATTGTTGTTAACTCGGACCTTGTTATCCCGTGCCCCATTAAGTCGGAAACGACTCATCCCTGTGTTGAGTCGTGGATGACTCATCAAACTCGAATTCCTCCAAGCTTTGTTAAACCGGCACCGACTCATGCTCCCCCTATCTCGTGACCGACTCATCAAGCATGCACGTTTCACGCTTGTGTACGACTCACGGGTTAAATTCGAAGCTCCTTGACTCGTGCACGATTGAATATGGTTTAACTTCTGAATTCCTATATGCCTTGCTGCATCATCCTCCCCTGGTTGAGAAAAATTCGACCTCGAATTTGCAAATTCTTTCTCATCAAAATGTTCATCTCCATGATACGGAATTAAGTGTTTAACGTTAAAAACATCAGAAGTATAAACATCATCTGGTAATTGTAATCGATAAGCATTCTCATTAATCCTCTTCAAAACTTCAACAGGACCAATTTTCCGCGCCTTTAACTTGTTATAAGCACCTACTGGAAAACGATCCTTTGTTAACACAGCATAAACCAAATCACCTTCTTTAAATTCAACATTTCGTCGTTTCGAATCTGCAAACTTCTTATATTTCTCATTCGATTTCTCCAATCGTTCCTGAACGATTTTACGACATTCATTCAGCTCATCAACAAAATCAGCAGCTCGTTTAACTGTTCCTTTCGACGGTGGTACTACTGCTAAATCCAACGGTCCCCTGGGTAAATTTGAATAAACAATCTGAAACGGACTGAATCCTGTGCTTCGATTTACTGCATGATTGTGAGCAAATTCTGCCTGGCATAGCTTCAGGTCCCAACTTCTCAAATTATCCTGTACAAGACAACGCAACAAATTACCCAATGACCTGTTAACAACTTCCGTCTGCCCATCGGTTTGTGGATGATAAGCACTGCTGAAATTCAACTTCGTTCCCACCATTTTCCACAAACTCAGCCAAAAGTGACTCAGAAAACGAGTATCTCGATCAGAAACAATAGATTCTGGCAATCCATGAAGTCGATAAATCTCCTTGAAAAATAACTGTGCTACTCGAACTGCATCTGCTGTCTTCTTGCAAGCAACAAAATGTGCCATCTTTGAAAACCTGTCCACTACAACAAATATCGAATCATTTCCCCTTTGAGTTCTCGGCAAACCCAAAACGAAATCCATGCTAATATCAACCCATGGCTTAGATGGTACTGGTAATGGCATATACAACCCTGCATTCGTTGCTGTTCCTTTTGACACTTGGCAAATATGACATCGCTCCACAAATCTCTCAACTTCTTTTCTCATCGATGGCCAAAAGTAAGATTGCGAAATCAACTGTAAAGTACGATCACGGCCCACATGTCCTTCCTCGTGCAATTCCTTCACAATTTTCATCCTCAAACTACAATCCGGAATACATAATCGACTTCCTTTAAACAGAAAACCATCAACCAACATGAATTCATCGGTAATCCCATCCTTCACTTTTTCAACATATTTCACAAAGTAAGGATCTTCTTCAAGCATCTCTGGCAACATTTCAAACCCCGTCACTTCAATCTTCATTGTCGTTAGTAAATGACTCCTCCTACTTAAAGCATCAGCTACTCGATTCGTCACCCCTGATTTGTGCTTAACGACAAAAGTAAACTGCTGCAGATAAGCAATCCATGATGCATGTCTCGCTGAAATTTTATCCTGTCCCTGTAAATGTTTCAAAGCTTCGTGATCAGTGTACAGAACAAATTCCTTCTGAAATAAGTAATGTCTCCAATGCTTAACAGCCTGAACAACAGCATAAAATTCAACGTCATATGTACTGTATCTCATCTTTGCCCCTGATAACTTTTCGCTGAAATAAGCAACTGGCTTCCCATTCTGACTCAGAACTCCTCCAATACCAACCTTCGAAGCATCCGTATGCAATTCAAATAACAACTGAAAATTAGGTAGAACAAGAATTGGTGCAGACGTCAACAATTCCTTGATCTTCTCAAAGGCAACCCCTGCTTCCTCTGACCACACAAACTGTTTACCCTTCATGCAATCAGTCACTGGAGCCATCACGCTACTGAAGTGTGGAATGAATCTTCGGTAGAATGACGCTAGCCCATGAAAACTTCTCACTTCTGTAATTGTCTTTGGCTGTGGCCAATTCCTGACTGCTTCAACTTTGCTCTGGTCAACTTGGATTCCTTCCCCTGAAACAACATAACCTAGGAATAAAACAGTAGGTGTCATAAACACACATTTCTTTGTAGCAGCATAAAATTGTTCTTCTCGAAGTATAAGCAACACTTCCCTCAGATGTAGAACATGCTCCTCTGTACTCCTGCTATAAATCAGAATATCATCGAAATAAACCACAACGAATTTCCCAATGAATGGTCGAAAGATTTGATTCATCACCCGCATGAATGTACTAGGTGCATTAGACAAACCAAATGGCATAACCAACCATTCGTACAACCCCTCTCTAGTTTTGAAAGCTGTCTTCCATTCGTCCCCAGGTCTGATACGAATCTGATGATAACCACTTTTCAAATCAATCTTCGAGAATATAGTTGCCCCACTCAACTGATCCAACAAATCATCCAACCTCGGCATAGGAAATCTGTAACGAACAGTGATCTTATTCAAAGCTCTACTATCAGTGCACATTCTCCAAGTTCCGTCCTTCTTTGGTACTAACAATGCAGGTACAGCACACGGACTCAAACTTTCCTGAATACGACCCTGTTCAAGTAATTCTTCCACCTGCCTTCGTAACTCCTCATGTTCCTTCGGACTCATTCTGTAATGTGGTCGGTGTGGTAACACTGCTCCTGGAACAAGATCAATCTGATGTTGAATATCTCTAAGTGGCGGTAACTCCTTTGGTAACTCATCTGGAAAGACATCTTCAAACTCTTTCATAACAGGCTTTACTTCTTCTGGAATCTCAACTTCTTCACTACTCTCTCTCCCAATCAACAAAAACACTTCAGGTTCTTCCTCCACTTCCTTGACAAACTCCTTCAAAGTCAACAGAGTTTTCAATTCTTCAATCTCTTCTAGTTTGCTCTCCTTCTGTTGCTGTCTCTTGGGAACCAAAGTGATTTTTGTACCCTCGAACATGAAACTGTAACTATTGGCACGACCGTCATGTTGAACTGCTCTGTCAAACTGCCATGGTCTGCCCAACAATAAGTGACAAACATCCATATCTACGACATCACACCAAATTTCGTCCTTGTACTTCTTCCCAATCGAAAAATTAACACAAGCTCTTCGACATACTTTCACTTCACCTCCCTTCCTTAACCATGCTAGCTTGTACGGTTTCGGATGTTTCTCGGTCTTCAAGTTCAACTTTCTAACTGCCTCTGAAGAAATAATATTATCACAACTTCCCGCATCAATAACGAACTTGCAGACTTTCCCCAGAATAGTGCATGTCGATTGAAAAATATTGCTTCTCAGCCAACTACATTCCTCCTCTTGCTTTGGTGTCAAACAACTTCTCCTCAACATAAGATTACATCCTTCATCACCCGACACTTCTTCTTCCTCCTCAACATAAGGTACATTTGAATACTCTGCCTCCTCACCATCATCTGCCTCAACCTCTGCAACCATGGTTCTCTTCTTCGGCTTCGGACATTCGTTGCTTTTGTGACCCAACTCCTGACAATTATAACATTTGAAAACACTACTAGCCTTCGCCTTCTCAACCTCCTTCACAACTGGTTTTGAAACAGGTTTAGGAACATTAGAACTTCCACCAACACCCCTTGCTTGATTATTGGAATTAGTAAACACACCACCTCCACGCCTTCCTTGTTTCTCCCAAGCTAACGCTTTCTGATGTGCCTCTGCAACGGATCTAGGATCAAACATATTAACCATATCCTGGATCTGCATTCTCAAACCCCCAATGAATCTAGCAGTTAGCTGTTCTTCTGTTTCCATGATATCATTCCTGGCGATGAGTTGGTAAAATTCATCAGCATAATCACTAACAGATTTTGTCCCTTGCCTCAGATTCTGCAACCTCTGGTACATAAGTGACTGGTAGTTGTAAGGTAAGAAAGTAGATCTCATCAACTTTTTCATCTTCTCCCAAGATTCTATCTTTGACTTCCCCATTCGTTCTCGAGTAAGTTTAGTTTGCTGCCACCATGCCAATGCTCTTCCCCTCAACCTAGTAGCAACCAACTTTACTCTCCTATGCTCAGGAACCTCCTTGAAATCAAAGATCTCTTCAACATTTGATACCCAATCAAGAAATTCTTCAGCTGCCATCCCTCCTTTAAACTCCGGAATCTCCATCTTCATACCCGATTCCCATCGTCTATCATCTTCAACATCTCGATAAGAATTCCGAACTTGGTCTCGATCTCGATAATGGATACTTGCTCTATCACCTTCTTCAACAAAATCAAAAGTACGCCTACATCGATCTCGACCAATGTCATCCCTTCGTTCATGCATGCTTCTTTGACTATGTCTCTCCTCATCTCTATATGCTTCATGGTCAAATTCACGTTGACTCCTTCTCTCTTCATGTACATAGTCATGATGATCTCTTCGTGATGAAATTGATGTTTCTCTTCTATCTCTACATGAATGTGGTGATACCCTCCTCGCTTCCGTAACCAATGGCGAAACTCGGATTCCTCCATGGTTCGAGTTTGGTGATCTCCTCCTTTGATTCAAATCAGTCATCAATCTCTCCAATTTTCCAATGCCTTCATCGAATTTATCATTAATACGTTGTTCCATAAGTTCAGCTTCTTCTCTACGATACAAAGCTTCAACGTTTTGATGTCGGTTAGCTCTCCTTGGTGGCATGGTTGTAAACTTCACAAGACTTCAAAAATTCAATCACAAAACTTCAAGACTTCCAACACAACAAGTCACAGTTCAATATGACTCGGCTCCTATGTCTCGGCAAAGCTTTATAAGACTCACACTTAGCTCGGCAAAGAATGTTTACTTCACAAAGTTCGGCCTTAGCTCGGCTATGCTTGACTCGGCTACAAGTTGACTCGGCAAGACTTGCTCCAAACACTCCTTGGCTCGGCTCAAAGTATACACGGCCTCACCTTCAAATCTTCCAAAAATTGGCGCGCAAACACCAATTTTAAAATCAAACAAAGTTCCACTCCTCGATCCAAAATGCAATGGATCAAACACTCCAACTCTGTTGCAACTTCAATATGAACACGATGAACAACTTCAAACTTCAAAAACTTCAAAAACTTGGCTCCAAGAATCAAACTTAGCTATGATTGGCTAACCTGGCTCTGATACCAAAACTGACGCAGCGGATAATTCAAACAAAACTTCGATCGATGAAATGTAGCAATCGGTGAGTTGAAGATACCAAAATGCCCAAGTTCGTTGATCCAAAGATACCGAACTCTAGCTATCTCAAACACGTTGATAGCGCACTATACCGTGTTCAAAGATCTACGATTCTTCGCACGTTGATCTAGCGCACTAGATTCCGTGAATCGGCTTCAACAAACGTGGATTCGGGCGCACTCGAATGACGTAAGTGGAGATAGGAGATTACACTCAACTACCAATTGGTATGAAAGCACAAAGCTAACAAAAGAGAAATTTTATTCAAAATCAACAACCTTCAAAATGTACAACACACGCGTATTTATAGAGTTTTCTTACAACACAGCCATAAGTCGTGACCGACTCATGAAACCCCCCCGACTCATCATAAGTCGTTAACGACTTAGCTACACACCATACCCACGACTCATCAAACTATACAAATTACACGACTCAAACTCTCTCCGACTCAACACAGATCGTGAGCGACTCACGACTCATACACACATAACCGACTCATAAGCCAACGTCTCAAAATAAAGACAAACGACTCAAGACTCATATCACAGTACACGACTCAAGAAAATTACAACCGACTCATCATACAAAGCGACTCAACATACGCAGTTACACGACTCACGAATCATACTAGGTCGGCAACGACCTACGACTCAGTATAAGTCGGTAGCGACTTAAAGAAGGCCTTCCAAACTCCATACGACTCTCCTCTGTGCGACTCAAATCTTCCAACGACTCAGTTAAGTCATGCCCCACTTCCTCCGACTCAAGGCTTTCCCAAGACGGTGCTCTCCCTTGCTTTATGATGAGTCGTAGACGACTCATGAACGTGTTGTTAGGTCGGAACATTTTCCCCTGAACTTGGTTAAGTCGCAAACGACTCAAGTGCACTGTCTTGTTATCTCCCCCTTGTAACTCCCTAAGTCGGAAACGACTCATCCCTTTGTTGAGTCGTGGACGACTCATCAAGTCTTTATTAGGTCGTAACATCTTCTCCTGATCTTGGTTAACTCGTCTACGACTCAAGCCCTCTTCGTTAAGTCGTATACGACTCAAATCTGCCTCCTTGATACAGCTTGAATTGTTGTTAACTCGGACCTTGTTATCCCGTGCCCCATTAAGTCGGAAACGACTCATCCCTGTGTTGAGTCGTGGATGACTCATCAAACTCGAATTCCTCCAAGCTTTGTTAAACCGGCACCGACTCATGCTCCCCCTATCTCGTGACCGACTCATCAAGCATGCACGTTTCACGCTTGTGTACGACTCACGGGTTAAATTCGAAGCTCCTTGACTCGTGCACGATTGAATATGGTTTAACTTCTGAATTCCTATATGCCTTGCTGCATCAATACTAGTTCGGAAGTGAAATTGTGTGATTGAGCGAGCGATCAAATTGACTATTGCGTACGAATGATATATATGCATCGTACGGATGCGAATGAAATAGATATAAAACCTTTGATGAGTAATGTATAAAATGATTTTAGGATTCTATGATTGGATATTATTACTTAGTAGTATTCAGGTGCTAAAAAGCAAAGGAAAATTGGGGTTTTTAACTTTTGGAGATAAAATGAAATTTGCTCGGAAAAAGTATGTATTTAAATTTCTATATGAAATTTGATGATTTTCTGGTCTAGCCACTTGGTTTTTTTTTTCTTTTTGAAATTTGGGGGTCGTAGAAGCATTTTGTAGTAGTACCAAGCTAGCCGCGCAAAGAAGACACTGGCGAAATTTTCCAAAATTTAGGGAGTTGGAAAAAATTTGAGAAAATTTTGGTAATTTAAAATTTGGTTTTAAATTTAGATTTGAATGGTTGAGTAAGTAATGTTGTTTGTGAATTATGGATAGGTTTGGAAAGTTAATAAAATGATAGTGTGTCTTTAGTAAAAGATTGTTTGTGTGACGACCGGCATTTCTACTCACCGAAAGACGTATCATCAATAAGAAAAGAAAGGTATAGAAATAGAAAAGGATAGAAAGAAAGAATAACAACATCAGAATCCCACAGCGAACTGGAACAAAATATAATACATCACATAACTATTACATAATTTTACATATATCAGAGTTATACAATATCATACACATGACAGTCATATATACATCTGTCACTACATACATCCCAAAATACAACATACACTAACTAACACAGCGGAACTAGATAGATATCTACATACGACTGGAACTCCTACTCCAAGCTCCTCCAGAACTCAACAATTCAAAACCTATCACTTGGCTACTCATAAAAATTTGAGTACCCAAGAGTTTATGAAAAACAAAAATAAACTTCGGGTCAGACATGGGTCTGGTATGAGTAAACGGTTTAAAGTTGCTTAACTTTGAAAAACATTTGAAAACAAAGGTATCACGTAAGACTCCCCACAAATAAACACGGGTAAGTTTTTACCTTACGCTAACCAAAATATGTTATAGGAAATTCAGTGATATTATAATAGTGTCTAGGTTTTTCAAGTAAAATACAGAAATAGCTGAAATGCTTACATCTTACATTCCAACATAGTTGGGCACAATCAAAACGTACGACTATTATTGGAAATTGGATCACATACAATGGCATGGTAATGGGGTCCGTCCGTCACAGTACGGGGCCTAGATCACCGTACCGAGGATCACTCCCGACCCCCTACGACACAAAGCTGGAACCATTCCTTACTGAATAGTCCCGAACAAGATAACCCCATGGTTGTAGCTAGCAACCGCCCACACAGCCGGAATAAAAAGGGACATCTGACAGGGGTATATCTCGTCCTGCTTGGGCATGACCCACCTAACCTTGCTGCACATCCCCTGTTTTAGCCATTCCTAGTTGATAAGGCTTGAGTTTACGATCACCCTTATAGAACATATGTCTTAGAATGCTCATCGTCCGCCTGACGATGTTCTGAAAGCATTCAATCCATACAAGTTCGTTCCGGGTTCGAACGAAACCGAAGGCATTATTTCGTTACACTCATTTTGGAATCACCCTCAGAGTTAATGACAATAACCATTGCATTCTGAAACATCATCTCGACCTTCACTTAAGATGCCACGACCTAACGTTTAATTTTGATCGATGTGGTTTTCGGATAATCATAAATGACACCCGATCCCGGTCTCATCGAAATCCAAACGCCATTTTAAAGGTCAAGTTGTTTAATTAATTTAAACAGTTTGATTCAACACTTTGAATTCACAAAGCATTTATCATAGATTACACAATCATCATAGGTATATCAAAAGCATATCATAGAGCATCACAGAATATCACCAAATAAATGTCACAAATCAGATATTCTACATATACAACATTCATAAGTAAACATCTTAAATTCTTATTGTAATTAATTTAATTTAAATTAATTACTTGAGAATTTCTTAACCATGTTTAATTAATCATTAATTACTATTAATTACTTGTTCCATTTCAAATTATTAAATTAATTAATCATTTCTTAATCAATTATTAAATCTTAATTACTTAATTAATTACTCTTAATCATTAATTATCCATTTATTAACCACTAGTTACTTAATAACCAATTATTAATTCTTAATTAAATTACTTAACTAGTAAACTACTAACCATACATTAATTAACTTAAGTGGTTAATTACAAATTCATTTATTACTTAATCATTAATTAATCAATCTTTAATTACAATTAAAAAGTAATCATTCTTAATTACTTTCTAAAATAACTATTTTAATTAACATTTTAAAGCTCTTCTTTAAACTTTGAAAATCAAATTACTACTAACTACAAACTTAAATGTTAATTAATTCTATACTTAACTTAAATTTATTACTTAATTAAAATAATAATTAAGAGTTAAAAACATCGTTAAGAATTTACTAAAATAATTATAACTTGTATTAAATTCTTAACTTAAACTGTTAAACCTTTATTAAGTTGCAGTGCTTAAAACTTGTAGAAAAACAAGTTGCTTAACATTATTCTTTTATAACATTTCAGTTGAAAAATCCAACCCGAGAACTCCCCCTATTAAACTCGAGTAAAAATTCGAGTCTCACCAGCTTTTCCCCGAGCCCTCTCTCTCGTTCTCTCGTATCCATCTTCTTCTTCTTTTTTAATTTATTTTCCAGTAAGTTAAGTTTTAAATATAAACTTAGATTATAGTATCAGAACCATTATTCACGCATTCGATTGAAAACCCGAAGCGACCAACTTCATAGCTCGAGTAACGACTCGAGACACTCATCCATCACGACGTTGACACCATCCTCTCGCTGTACACGTGCACGGCAGCGCAACCAAAATCCAACGAACTCCAACCTCATCGGCAAGTCACAAATCATTCCTAAACTTGAAATCCAAACTCAACTCGCCTCCTAACACTCGAAATCGAAAAAGGGCAGTGAGCTCGAAAAACTACAAACACAACTACTTACTAAAACACTACGCCCCACCGCTCAAGCCACCTACGACGCCAAAACTTCGTCCACATGATGACAACACGTTAAGCTACCACCCTTCAGAATTACGTGCAACTCGATCACGTGAAGAAGACAAACTCGCCTTGTTACAGACATGACCAAAAGTTCGAAAAAACCCTAAAGTGAATTCGTTTGACCAATTCTTGCATTTGAAAAATTACTCAACAATTTTCCTAACATCACAGATGTTCATACTAGCTTCAAAACAAATTTCAACATTTATTTTTGATTCGATTGTCTGAAAATGAGAAAAATGCAAGTTTGTTTCAAATACAACTGCTCTTAAATTACCAAACTAAAAATCTTCATTTTTATTTTAAAAATCATAAATTGCAATAAGAATTCAAGATATAAACTTGAATTAACTTTTAGTAGCACTCGAATTTATCAATTTATTACTTGATTGCCTTAAACAAAGTTTCCAGAAGTATGTTTTACATACATGGTTTAATCAACTTCTAAAATCTTGATTTAGGTTTAACGTCTGGTTTTTTTGAGAAATTAAAGCTTAACAATGATTTAATAAGAATAATTTGAGTTTTTGAAAAAAATATGCAACCTGTAACAGATAACATAGAAGTACAGAGCATCACAGTATTATATTCAAACTATAACATATGAAAACCAAATTTTCAATAAATCCAGAACTATTTTTAATCAACTTAAAGCTTTAAAATTGATGTTTACTCACTTGAAAGATTTTGTTGAACAGAGAACACTCTGATGTTCTTGAAAACTACACTTAAATCTGCCTTGAGTTTTGTTCTGTTCTTTCTGTTTTTGGTTTGAATTTAAATTTGAGTTTGTTTCATTTTTTTCTTTTTTTCCTCTCTGGTTTACAAGGTTTTACTGAACGAACTAAATAGGAGACGCATCCAAATATATATATATATATAAGAAAAGAATAGGATGTATAAGGAAGGTATTATCTGGTCAGCTTCATCCTTTATTTTAACTTGATCAGATTTTTATAAATATTTTGAATTAACAAAATATTGGCTGAGAAGATAGCATTAAATGCTAAGGTTCCCTAATATGTTTACATATTATTATTATGTTTTGGTTGTGTATAAATATTTGTATGAAAATATTCACTTGCAGGGGACATTTGTTTTGTATATGAAGATATTTTGTATATAAATATTTGTCTTCTTGCTTGGATAATTCACATATATACATTTTATCTGATTTTAACTTTGTACATTTGTGTTTACAAATTTTGGCTTATGTTACAAGCATACCAAATCACTTTATTCTTGTTTTTATTTACATTTGTATTTTAACTATCAACATTTAAATTAGATTCATGTGGTTTACTTATATGTAATATTGATAGAATTTGATTTTATTTCAAAAATTACTATATATATATTTATATATATATTTACCAAATGATAACAAGGTAAAGCATTTTAATTCAATTATATAAGATAAATTTTATTTTAAATATTATTAAGGGATTTATTTTAAATTTTCAAAAATCAAATTTCCTTTTCAAAATACAAATTTATATAAACAAATGGCAAATATTTCCAAAAGTCATATTCATTTAAAATGATAAGTTTACATTTTGTTTAATTGGATTAAATATTTATTAAAATATTATGGCCAAAATCATGAATCGTTACAGTTTGGTTGTTGTTAAAAACTATTTGGATTGAGGAAATAGTCAACGGGTTAAGAATCATTCCTCTTAATTAGGAATTTCGGGGACGATATTCTTTTAGGGGGGAGAATGTGACGACCCGAAATTTTAAATATTTGAAAGTGGATATTTAATTTATTTTAAATTTTTAAAAGTTAGTTTCTAACTTGAATTTCAAATATCGCTACTTATTGGATAATTTAAATATTGAATCAATAATTGGAAATTTGGTAAGATTGTTAAACCTGGAAGTTACAGGCTTGTTAAAATATTGTAAAGCCTTAGAAAATTTGTATTAACAATACTGAAGGTAATAAAAGTTTTAAATCTGAATTTGAAAGTATTTTGTTCAGTTTTAAAAATGTATAGTTTAAATTGAATTTAAAAATAGCTTTCTGAGGCACAGTCTCGGAATTCGACGAAACTAGTTTCATTGGATCCGTAATAATGTATTATTGTTGCATTTCCATTTTTGTAGTATTTGAAGTGATCGTTTGGTCGTACGATAAGTAAACGCGTTGAATTATATCGAATCTAATATAAACAACTGGGTCCAAAAAGCTGTCTTCTCCATACGATCAAATTAGGACTCGGAACCTTTTCCATTGTGTTCAGAATAGGGGTTTAACATTATAAACGCCTAGCGGCACGCCTCGATAGGAGCTCGAATTTGTGAGTTGTAGGAATCGGGAATATTTGAATTTAAATTTTAAATTGAAAATAATATTGGTTTTCTCAACGGCCTTTTCCTTTTTCTTTCAACACGTGTCTCCCCTGTTTTTACACTTGTCTGCTTTCATTTTCATGCGTTCCCATTTTCCTTTAAAATTTTAAAAAAATATAATGAAACGAATAATTTTGGGACCGAACAACAGTTTTCTCTTAAGTTAAAATTCATTCATAGTTTGTTCTCTTCGAATTTACTTTAGTTCGCAACCCAGACCCTAGTACGCATCCAAATCAATTCACGTATAGGAAATTGAGGATTGTTCCTAATTCAATCATTCGATTTCGATTCAAGTATGGGTTCGCTGTCATTGGTTCTTTTGCCGGTGTGGTCGTCGTGGATTTAGACGATAGGGGTTGCAGGGTTGATGTTGGGTGGAGCGGCAATCGAAGTCACTGGTTCCTGATGGCATTCGTGAGCAGGGGCGAAGTGATTTCTAATCGGATCTGTGGTTTGGGTGCGATTTGGATGAAGCATTGGAGGAGATGGCAACTAGGGTTCGTACGAGAGCAAATGGGGGCATCGCGATGATGCAACTTTTCCGTTCGATTTCTCGGGCTGTGTTCGAGCTGTGAGGTATTAGTTGTTCTCCTTTCGTTTTACTTGATCTTGTAAAATAATTTCGGCTTTTCTTTTCCAACTTAAATTTGGTGATGTATATAAACATTTATATAGAGGAAAAAAATTTGTTTTAATTTACAGATATGTATATCTACATGCAGAAATTTATTTACAGTAAGTTTAAAGTAAAGATCTGTTTTAAAAAATTACAGCAAGATAAAAGATTTTTGAGTAAATTGTTTGATTTTTGGAATGTTAATTAATTTGTTTAATCTATGGATTTATATAATGGTAATCTGAAGTTATTATAGATTTTTTTAAGCCTATATAAATTATTTTCATATGCAATTTGGATGGGAAAAATAAGTTAATATACATATATATATATATATATATATATATATATTTCTATTTATCTTCTAGTTTATTTTCAATAATGAGTTTTAGTGATTTATTTGTTTAATAAACTTATTAATTTATTTTAGTTACAAAAAGGTTTCAAAAGGGAATTATGAGTAAGAGTTAATTTATTAAGTTAAAAGCCAAATTTTTAGTTAAATTAAATTGTTAATTAACTAAGTGGTAATTGATAATTTGATCGATTCAAATATTAATAAACTGTATAAAAATGTTATGCAAGGTCAAAATCTGAAAGTAAGCAAGCCGGATTAGAAATAGATTGCATACAAAGTTAAAGTTGAGTTATTCTCACTCGTCTGGGTTTTATTTAAATTTAAATAGTTAAATTTAAAATTGTTGATTGTGTGCCTGGATGTTATATTATTATCAGTCATATTGGATGAGACCCTATGCGCTGTATAATAGCGGATGCTATTTTATTAAACACATATACCGCGATATTTCACCTCGAAATGGAATTGGTATTATATATGTATTTGGAGTGATTGATTTGCCGCATTATATAGCAGATGAGACCCTACGCGTCGCATAATAGTGGATGATATTATATTAATCTCATATACCGCGATATTCCACCTCGAAGTGGAATTGGTATTTTATATTGTGCTATCATCTGTGGATGCAGGGAAACAGGTTGGAGGGATCCAACTGGAATTCTCAAATTAGTTAGATTTGTTTAAATATTCTGTGTTATGATTTATTGGATAAATCTATGACGAATTACATTGGTAATTTGAAATAATGGATGCCATGGTTTGATTGAATATATTTGGATATACTGAGCTACCAAAAATATTTAGTTTTCATTTTTTGAAAAGAAAATAAAAAGAGAGCGCATTTGTAAGTAAAATGATTTTAAAGAATGAATGGAAAAAAAAGTGGATTTTTAAATTTTAACAAATTGATTCCGATTATGGGAAAGGAGATTTTAAATAAAAAGGGGAAGTAATGAATTGTAAAACCTAAGTGATATTATTTAAAGGGATAAAGAATTTATTTTGAAATTCAATGTTTAAATCTGTTGGAAATGAATTTGGAAAAGTATGAAATTGGTAATTTCCGATAAATAAGATTTTTTAATTATAATTAAGAAGTAAAATCTGAGGTTAATGGGTTTTTGAAATAAATTGTGTGAGTAAAAGAATTTATTTTAGAAATGAAGTAAATTGGAAATCAATATTGGAAAATGATTTAGTATTTGAACTATGTTTTGGGAGAAAGATGAAACTATGGATTTATAAACTAGGCTTATAAAGTGAAACAAAATATCAGTGGATATTTGAAAATATAAATTCACTGTGGGAATTTATAAAGGAATGGGTAAATTGTTTTAAAAATAAACAGTGGTTTATTTTCAAAAAGGTATGAGAATGGCAAGTGTATTTCTTTGGAAAGCCAAGTGTATTTTAAAGGATACTTTTATGTATAACCTAAAGGCTTTAAAAAAAATTGAAGGAAATGTTTTAGAAAATTTATTATTATTGAAATGTTTCAAAATTTAAAGTATATATCTTTCATATTTATTTTAGTAGTGATTATTTAAAGGTTAATTGGTATTATGTTTTAAAAAGATAAATTTCAATATTTTATAAAGTAATCTTATTTTAAAAAATCATTTCGGTAAAGTTTTACTTAAAAACTTGTATAAAATTTCGAAATTTTTATTTTAAAATTTTGTTTTTCTTAACTTTTATTTTTATAAAATTAGTCTTATATTTTATAAAGTAGCTTTATTGTAATTATTTTAAAGCATATATTTTTGAATAAAGGGTTTAGGTAGTTTAATTTAAATGTTTTAAAATATATTTTATAATAAAGTATTTTAAATTATTTTAAAATCTAAATTATTTGTACTTGGTGATTACAGTGGAAATTGAAAATATTTGGGAAATTTATTTCCGTGAGAGAAAGATGGTTCGAAACTATTTTCAAAAGGTTGAAATGTGGAAAAATATCTTGCGAAGATATTTTTGAGGTTATTGAATAATTTAGGAGAAATTATTATGGCTTGATGGTTGTTTGTAATGTTATTTGATAGTTAAATAACCGACTATCAATATTGGACAATGCTCTATTCGTTTCGAAGAGACGAGGATCCGGATTTATTTCTCGAAAACTACTTCGATCTGGTTTGAACGTATTCATGAGGAAGTCAAAGATGGAGCAGTGAAGTGCAAGAGCTAATCACTACTAATCCTGAGGGTGATTCCAAAATGGATGTAGTAGGAGTGGTGCCTTCGGTTCCGTTCGAACTCGAAACAGACTTGTACGGATGAATGCTTTCAGAACATCGTCTAGAGGACGATGAGCATTCTAAGTGAAATGTTCTAAAAAGGTAATGCTTAGCCTCGAGCCTCATCAACCGGGAATGACTGAAAATCATGGGTTATGCAGCAAGGCTAAGTGGGTCGCGCCCATTAGGGTAAGGTCGTCCCTGTCTAGATGTCCCTTTTTATTTCGGCTGTGTGGTGTGGTTGCCGATCCCAACTGTAGGGATCTTACTCGGGATTATCCAGTAAGGGATAGTCCCGGTCTTATGTTGCAGGGGATCGGGAGGGATCCTCGGTATGTTGATCTAGACCAGGTACTGTGATAAGTGGTACCCCCATTGCCTAGTCATTAGTTGGAAACTCATTCTCCCTACGTGCCTTTACGGTTTTGTTTGTATACCTATTAGCTGGAATTTAATAAATGTATCAATTTTGGCTATTTGAATAAGTATTTGTATATAGACACTATTATAATATCAGAGGATTTTATAAGAAATGTTTTATATATCGTAAGGTAAAAACCCAACATGTTTATTTGTGGCGTGGTCTTATGAGATGCTTTTGATTTAAAAGGATTTTGGAAACTTTAATAATCCATTGAGTGTGATTTCTCACGATGGTAATCCAGACTGACTTGGGTGTTATTTAACTATAATGCTCGGGTCAGACCGAGTATTATAGAATACAGGACATGATGCTGTGGAGCTCAGGAGACGAGATGGATGGCGAGACGTATCCGACCTATTTGATGTATATTCCGTTGTGTTTTTTAAATTTGGAAGGATGGGATATTATAACCGTCCTGAGTGTGTTGTTGATTGTATTAAACTCTGATGTTGTATTCTGACGACATATGTATAAAACAGATACATTTTCTTTGTGTAAAGATCTGTTATTATCTATTATATTTTATTCCGCTGCGATGGTACGATTCTGTGTTATTTGTGTTCTCTTCTTCTAACTCCTTCTTCATTTTCCCTAATGGTTCGGTTTTTCCGGCGTCAAAAAATCAGGTCGTTACAGATTTGGTATTTTAATTGTTGACTAACATCTATGGATGCAGGGAAAACACATTGGAATTAATGGATTTTGGAATAAAATTTGAGTAAGTCAAATAATTTTAAAATGGAAGTAATTCGGAGAATCTATTGGGAAATCGATTAAGTGTTTTGGAATTGTGATTTAAAGGAAAATGAGGGTATGGAAATTATAAATTGGGTTTATAAATAAAGTGAAATATTTCTTAGTGGATATTTTGGAAGTATAAATTCATGATGGGAATTCATAAAGAAATGGGTATTTTGTTATAAAAATAAATAGTGGTTTTATTTTTAAAAGTGTGGAAAGAAAATTTACTGGATTAGGGACGCAAATTTAACTGAAAATAAATCGAGAAGGATTTATAAACTACTAGACAGTTGTATTGAAATGGAAAGTGTATTTTCCTGGAAAGCTAAGTATATTTTCAAAAGAAGGTATTTAAGTATAAAAATAGAAGTTTTAAAAGATGTTTTAAAAGAAAAATGTTTTAGAGAAATATTTATAAATTAAATCGTTTTAATATTTTTAAAGTAAATATATTTATTAAACTAATTATAGTAGTAATTATTTCTAAAGGTTAAATTAGTATTATGATTTAAAGGATAATTAAAAGTATTTATACTTTATTTAATAGTTTTATTTAAAAAAAGTTTTTGGCTGAAGTTTTTGCTTGGAAAATTATTGTAGAACTTTATGACTAATATTTTGAATAAAGTGATTTAAGTAGTTTTATTTCAAATGTTTTAAGTGCATATTTTTAGGTAAAGTGATTTAATTTGTTTTAAAATCTAAATTCAATAAGTTTTGGCGCTTTCAGTGGAAGTAAAATAATTGATTGGAAATTATTCTGCGAGGAAAAAAAAGGTGATTTGAAAACTATTTTCAAGGGTTGAAGTGTAGAAAAATATATTATGAAGATATTTTGAAATAAATAATTTGGAAAATTACTGAGGCTTGATGGTTGTTGTGGATGTTTTTTATTTGATAGTTAAATAACCGACTATCAATATTGGTCAATACGTTGATTGTTTCGAAAGGACCGGGATCGGATTTAATTAGCCGGAAACCACTTCGATCCGGTTTGAACGTTTGCGAATGAAGGCCTTGAAGATGTTAAAGACGATGGTTTGGTTTGTCTCGACCCAGGGCAACTTGTATGGACGAATGCTATCAAAACATCGTCAGGAGGACGATGAGAATTCTAAGTGAATGTGTTCTAAAAAGGTAACGCATTTCCTCAAGCCTCATCAACCGGGAATTGCTAAAACAGAGGATGTGCATCAAGGCTAAGTGGCTAGCAATCAATTAGGGTAAGGTCATCCCTGTCAAGATGTCTCCTTTTATTTGCCTGTGTGGGCGGTTGGTGATCCCAACTACGGGGTGATCTTATTCGGACAATCTAACAAGGGGTAGCTCCGGTCTTGTGTGGCAAGGGATCGAGAGGGATCCTCGGTACTCTGATCTAGACCAGGTACAGTGATGGACGGTACACCAGTAGCCCTGTCATTGTATGGAATCAATCTCCAATAAGCGCCTGTACGGTTTTGATTGTGCCCAACTATGCTGAAATGTGAGATGCAAGCATTTCAGCTAGATTCTATTTTACTTTCTATAGACACTATTACAATATCAGATGAACATGATAAAAAAATGTTTTGGTTATTGTAAGGTAAAAACCCAACATGTTTATTTGTGGTGTGGTCTTACGAGATACTTTTAATTTCAAAGGATTTTGAATACTTTAATAATCCAATTGAGTATGTTTTATCACTCTGGTTTTCCAGACTGACTAGGGTGTTATTTCACTACAAAGCTCGTGTCAGATCGAGTATTATAGGATACAGGATCGGATGTTGTGGAGCTCAGGAGACGAACTGAATGGTGAGGCGTATCACACGTACTTTATATATATTCCGCTGTGCAGTATAAGTTGTATAGTTAGCTTTTGTGAGGACAAGTTAATATAACTGTAATGACCCGCAAGTCTATATCCCTTAAGTCAACAATATTCTACGTCAATCAACTCAAGTTGCACAGAAATACGAACCATTTGGGTTAAAGAAGAAGAGGTAGAAGAAGAAAATAGAAATCAACATCAGAATCTAACCATCGCAGCGGAATAAATAATAGATAATAAATGATCTTTACACAAAAACAAATATATATCTGTTTAATACATACATCATCATCAGAGTACAACAACAACAATAACATACAACTGGATACACAGCTACTTGACAATGATAATATATATATATATAACAAGTACGAGAGTACGTATCGTCATCCAGCTCGTCTCCTGAGCTCCACAACATCAAATCCTGTATCCTATAATACTCGGTCTGACCCGAGCATTACAATTAAATAACACCCGAGTCAGTCTGGAATACCAGCGTGAGAAAATCACACTAAATTGATGATTAAAGTTTCAAAAATCCTTTGAAAACAAAAGCATCTCGTAAGACCATGCCACAAATAAACATGTCGGGATTTTACCTTAGGAAACATTTTTATAGAAATCCTCTGACATTATAATAGGGTCTATATACAAATACTTATAAAATAACCGAAATTGTTACATGATTAAATTCCAGCTACTAGCCACAGAGTGGGTAATACAAACAAAACTCGTACAAGGCTCGTAGGGAAAATGGATTTCCAACTAATGACTAGGCACCGGAGTACCACCTGTCACGGTACGTGGCCTAGATCACAGTACCGAGGAGTACGCCCGCTCCCTAACAATACAAGACCGGGACTACCCCTTACTTGATAATCTCGAGTGAGATCACCCCGTGGTTGGGGTCAGAAACCGCCCACTAAGCCGAAATAAAAGGGACATCTAGGCAGGGATGACCTCACCCTGCTTGGGTGCTACCCGCCTAGCCTTGCTACATAACCCCTGATTTTCATTCATTCCCATTTGATGAAGCTTGAGGCTAAGCGTTACCTTTTTAGAACATATCCCTTAGAATGCCCATCGTCCACCTGACGATGTCCCGAAAGCATTCATCCAAACAAGTCCGTCCCGGGTTCGAACGGGACCGAATGCACTATTCCTACTACATCCATTTTGGAAATATCCTAAGGATTAGTAGCGACTAGCCCTTGCACTTCACTGCTCCATCTTCGAATCCAAACTCGTTACCCACGAAACGTACAAACCTGATCGAAGTGGTTTTCGAGAAATAATTCTCGATCCCAGGCTCTTCGAAACAATCAACGTATTTGGCCAATATTGATAGTCGGTTATTAACTATCAATTAATATCAAAAACAACCATCAAATAATAAATAATTCCCAAATTATTTATTAGCCTGAAAAATATCTTCACACGATATATTTTTATTTTCAACCCTTTGAAAACAGTTTCAAACCATTCTTTTTTTTCCAGAATAAACTTTCCCAAATATTTTCTATCTCTACTGAAATCACCAAACAGAAAACTAGATGTTTAAAATAATTTAAAACACTTAACTTTGAAATATACTTTAAAACATTTAAGTTAAGTTACTTCAATAATTTTAAAAATACATACTATATGAATATTTGAAAATATAGTTACTTAATAAAATATAAAGCTAGATTTTCACCTTTAAAAACAAAATACCAAGTCACTTTTTAAGTAATTACTACTATATAATAGATTTGAGAAAATACTTACTTTAGAATTTAAATATTAGAAATAATAAATTTTCCAAAACTTGCTTTTTAAAACAACTTTAAAACTTATAACTTATATTTAAAAATTTACTTTAAAAACGTACTTGGTTATCCAGAGAAAAATTCCAACTTCAATCACTTAAATCAATTTCCCAAATTTATTTCCAATTTACTCCATTTGAAATAAATATCTTTGCTGTCTTAATTCATTTCAAAGTTCGTTAATTATGGAATTTATTATTGTTATTATTATTATTTTCCGTTTGATTTTAAATCTCTTATCTGAAATATACCAATTTTAGGTTATTCCCAATTCCTTCTTTATTCTTCTTAAATAATTTAAATCTTAATTTTAAATAAATGTTTTGTTCTTTTAAATAATAACTCTGAAGTTTAAAATTCATTAATCTTCTAATTATTCAAAATTTCCCTTTCTATGCTCAGGATTTATTTATTAGAATTTAAAAGTCACTTTATTTATTTTCCAATCCATTCTTACATGATTCTATAATTATTTTACTTACAAATTCGCTTCTTTTTATTTTCTTTCAAAAAATCCAATTTATATATTTTTGGTAATTCATTACACCCAATTATATCAATCAAGCCATAGCATTCAATACCCCAATATAATTCATCATAGAATATAAAATAATCAAAAAAGAGGGTAATAAATAACTTAAATAAATGTTAAGGGATCCAGTTGGATCCCTCTAACCTGTTTTCCCTACATCCACAGACATTAGCACAATATAAAATGCCAATTCCAAAATATACCTTACTATAACACATAAATCAATTCAACCATTCAAACAATTATTTAAATTTAATCATTTAAATTTTAAATGCAGCTGAGTGAGATTAACTCACCTTTGCTCTTTTGATTTGCAACCTGATTCAACCCGACTTGTTTCTTCACTAATTCGGACCTTGTATAAATATTATAAAGTCTATTAATTATTTGAATAAATCGAACTGTAAATTTTTATTTTAAATAATTTAATTAACCAGAAATTTAAATCCAACTAATTTTCATTTAAATAAACTACCCTTTGTAATTAAAATTATTTAGATTTAATTAAACAAATAACCCATCACCGTATGCAAATGGAATATGAATAGGTATATTTACTTTATATTACATTTTCAACTGGTTACAAAAATAATCAATACCCTTTTTAAATTAAATATATTCTTGTTTATATTTTTAAACAGAAACATATATGTATCTATACTCATATTACCTCTATTCCTATAGTTAACAAATTCATAGATTTATAGTATATAAAGTTTTAAGTTTGTACCTTACTGCTCCTGATCAAACACTCTGGCTACCCATCTCCCCCTCCCCTCCCGGTACGAGCTCAAACCCTATCAAGCCAAATCGAGACTGCGAACCCTCATCACAAAGTCCTATATCATCTCGAGATAGAAATGCCTTGCCTCACGATCGACGAACTGACGAACTCGCGCTCACGAATCATACACACGTGCATGCGACTTGCTCTCAACCCACCAAACACCGCGCGCACGCCTCACAGCTCACGAACCCAAGCTGGCTACTCAAATCTGCTCGAATTGCATGAATAGGAAGAGTGGAGGAGGAAAATCGATTTTTATTAGAGGAGAATAGGAAGAAAAATTTATTTCTATTACGTTCGAACAGAGCACGGACAGTACCGAGGAGTACGCCCACTCCCCTGCAACACAAAACCGGGACTACCCCTTACTGGATAATCCCGAGTGAGATCACACCGCGGTTGGGATCAACAACCGCCCACTAAGCCGAAATAAAAGGGACATCTAGGCCGGGATGACCTCACCCTGCTTGGGTGCTACCTCCCTAGCCTTGCTGCATAACCCCTGATTTTCAGTCATTCCCATTTAATGAGGCTTGAGGCTAGGCGTTACCTTTTTAGAACATATCCCTTAGAATGCCCATCGTCCACCTGACGATGTCCCGAAAGCATTCATCCATACAAGTCCGTCCCGGGTTCGAACGAAACCGAAGGCACTATTCCTACTACATCCATTTTGGAAATATCCTCAGGATTAGTAGCGACTGGCCCTTGCACTTCATTGCTCCATCTTCGAATCCAAACTCGTTACCCACGAAATGTACAGACCGGATCAAGTGGTTTTCGAGAAATAATTCTCGATCCCGTTCTTCGAAACGATCAACGTATTTGGCCAATATTGATAGTCGGTCATTTAACTATCAATTAATATTTAAAAAAACCATCAAACAATAAATAATTCCCAAATTATTTATTAGCCTTAAAAATATCTTCACAGGATATATTTCTATTTTCAACCCTTTGAAAACAGTTTCAAACCATTCTTTCTTTTCCAGAATAAACTTTCCCAAATATTTTCTATCTCTACTGAAATCACCAAGCACAAAACTAGAGTTTTAAAATAATTTAAAACACTTAACTTTGAAATATACTTTAAAACATTTGTGTTAAATTACTTCAATAATTTGTTAAAAATACATATTATATGAATATTTGAAAATAAAGTTACTTAATAAAATATAAAACTAGATTTTCACCTTTAAAAACAAAATACCAAGTCACTTTTTAAGTAATTACTACTATATAATAGATTTGAGAAAATACTTACTTTAGAATTTAAATATTAGAAATAATAAATTTTCCAAAACTTGCTTTTTTTTAAAAACTTTTAACTTATATTTAAAAATTTACTTTAAAAACGTACTTGGTTATCCAGAGGAAAATTCCAACTTCAATCACTTAAATCAATTTGCCAAATTGATTTCAATTTACTCCATTTGAAATAAATATCTTCACTTTCTTAATTCATTTCAAAGTTCGTTAATTATGGACTTTATTATTATTATTATTATTATTATTATTATTATTATTATTATTATTATTATTCGTTTGATTTTAAATCTTTTATCTGAAAATACACCAATTTCAGGTTATTTCCAATTCCTTCTTTATTCTTCTTAAATAATTTAAATCTTAATTTTAAATAAAAGTTTTGTTCTTTTAAATAATAACTCTGAAGTTTAAAATTCATTAATCTTCTGATTATTCAAAATTTCCCTTTCTATGCTCAGGATTTATTTATTAGAATTTAAAAGTCACTTTCTTTCTTTTCCAATCCATTCTTACATTCATTCTATAATTATTTTACTTACAAATTCGCTTCTTTTTATTTTCTTTCAAAAAATCCAATTTATATATTTTTGGTAATTCATTATACCCAATTATATCAATCAAGCCATAGCATTCAATATCCCAATATAATTCATCATGGAATATAAAATAATCAGAAAAGAGGGTAATAAATAACTTAAATAAATGTTAGAGGGATCCAGTTGGATCCCTCCAACCTGTTTTCCCTGCATCCACAGACATTAGCACAATATAAAATACCAATTCCAAAATATACCTTACTATAACACATAAATCAATTCAACCATTCGAACAATTATTTAAATTTAATCATTTAAATATTAAATGCAGCTGAGTGAGATTAACTCACCTTTGCTCTTTTGATTTGCAACCGGATTCAACCCGACTTGTTTCTTCACTAATTTAGACCTTATATAAATATTATATAGTCTATTAATTATTTGAATAAATCAAACTGTAAATTTTTATTTTAAATAAATTTAATTAACCAGAAATTTAAATCCAACTAATTTTCGTTTAAATAGATTACTCTTAGTAATTAAAATTATTTAGATTTAATTAAACAAATAAGCCATCACCATATGCAAATGGAATATGAATAGGTATATTTACTTTATATTACATTTTCACCTGGTTACAAAAATAATCAACACTTTTTAAATTAAATATATTCTTGTTTATATTTTTAAACAGAAACATATATGTATCTATACTCATATTACCTCTATTCCTATAGTTAACAAATTCTCAAATTTATAGTGTATAAATTTTTAAGTTTGTACCTTACTGCTCCTGATCAAACACTCTGGCTACCCATCTCCCCCCCCCCCCCGGTACGAGCTCAAACCCTATCGCGCCAAATCGAGACTGCGAACCCTCATCACAAAGCCCCACGTCATCTCGAGCTAGAACCGCCTTGCCTCACGATCGACGAACTAACGAACTCGCTCTCACGAATCATACACATGTGCGTGCGACTTGCTCTCAACCCAGCAAACACCGCGCGCGCGCCTCACAGCTCACGAACCCAAGCCGGCTACTCAAATCTGCTCGAATCGCATGAATATGAAGAGTGGAGGAGGAAAATCGATTTTTATTAGAGGATAATAGGACGAAAATTTGATTACTATTCCGTTTGAACAGAACATGGAAGGAAGATAAGCTCGGGACCTTTTGAATTTGAACGAGCAGTAGCCTCATTTGTTTGGTATATTTTCAATTGATCTGAGAAGTGGGGTTGGTTTTGAAGAATAAAAGATCATTCGGCCATTATTTGATTTTCTAAATTTGTGAAAAGATGAAGGAAGAAAGGATAGGGTATGTGATTTTTAACAGGGAATGGAGGGTCAAGACTTGACGTTAACGTGAAAGAAGAAGGCGACAATGTTCTGAAGAGGAGACAAAACTCTGAACAAAGGTTTGATGGTGAAAGAAAGTAGGCTGATGGCTTTTGACTGTCAACAATTACATATAATATTTAAATTTCAAATTTAAATTGTCTCGAAAATGCAACTTAAATTTTCGACCTCCTATCGAGGCGTGCCATTAGGCGTTTATAATGTTATACCCCTATTCCGATCGCAATGGAAATGGTTTCGAGTCCTAATTCGATCGTATGGGGAAAATAACTTTTTGAGCCCGGTTAAAAAATTGAATTTTCGATTTAATTTTCGACGCGTTTACTTATCGTACGCTCACACAACAATTCCAATCAATACGAAATTTGAAACCCAATAATAGTACAATATTATGGATCCAATGACACCGGTTTCGTTGAATTCCGAGACGGTGTCCCGAAAGACTATTTTTAAATTCAACTTAAATGCTATAAATTTCAAAACTGAACAGATCACTGTTAAATTCAATTTTAACACTTCTATTACCTTCAGTATTATAAAGATCAATTTCATAAGCCTTCAATTTATTTTTAACCGGCTTAAAACTCCAGATTCAACATTCAGCTCAACATCAAATCATTAAATTCAATAATTTAATTATCAAATAAATAGTGATATTTGAATTCAAGTTAAAATTAAATTTTAAATATTTAAAATTAATTAAATATTATGATTTAAATGCTCATAAATTCCGGGTCATCACATTCCTCTCCCCTTAAAAGAATTTCGTCCCCGAAATTACTAGTTAGGTAGAATAGTCCAATACCCATTACTATTTTCAAAAATCAAACAGTTTAATTAACTTGCCATACATAACTTTTATTATAGACCCACTATCATTCTTACTAACTTTCCAAAACCTTCCATAGTTCCCAAACAACTTTACTTATTCAACTATTCAAACTATAATTCAAAACCAAGTTTAAAATTTTCAAAATTTCACAAATTTTTTCTAACTCTCTAAATTTTTGAATTTTTTTGCCAGAGTCTCCTTTACGCGGCTAGCTCAGTACAACTAAAAAAGGCACCTACGGGCTCCCAAATTCCAAAAGAAAACAAAAGGCCAAGTGGCTATATCCAAAAACCCAATCGAATTTCATACCAAAATTTAAACACATACCTTTTTGTCGAGCATTTTCAAATTTATCTTCTGAAATCAAAATCAATTCTTTTTTCCCTTTGTAATACCTTTATATCCTGCTTAGTACTAATATCCAATCACAGCATTTTAAAAATTATTTTATCAACTTCCTTACAAATGTCAATATTTATTCATTCAAATATTATTTTAAATTATATTTGAAATATCAATTCTCAATTAAGAATTCACCATTCCTTTCTTAAGTTTCGTATAAGCATTTTATATGTTTCTTATGTTTATTTTCACCTTACCACGTAGTTTATACATATACTACTATTCAAATTGATTCTTTCATTTCCATATGAATTCAATTTATCTTTAACTCTGAAGATTTGAAATTTTATTTTCTATTTATAACTAATTCATGTTATTATTTAAATTAGTTTCATTTACTAATATATTTCAGTTTCCAATTTGAAAATGTTTATCGTCAACAAAATTTTCCAAAATTTTTAAAAAATTTCTAGCTCCCAAAATTTCTGAAAATTTTTGGCAGAGTCTCCTTTGTACGGAGGATCTTTTGCAATTTGACAAAAGATATAAATATATATACATCGACCCACCCGGTCGAAAAAACCAAAAACAGTTCATATTTCCTATTTTTATTTTGTAGGCGTACCTTATTAGCATTTTAAGCAAGCGGCTTATAATTTTTAGCAACTAGCGCAACCAAATCCAGCCACACGGCATCCAGGTACCTGTACTTACTCAATTTAAACATGCAAGTACCAAATATATGAAGTTTAACAATATTTCACTTATTTGCAATAGTTAAACACATGAATTCTAACAGCAATGCACGTTAAACTCTTTTTATAAGCAATTTAAATATTCCAACATTAATTTTAATTGCTTACAACAATCACATATTGTTTCACTTAATCCGAATGGTTAACAACTCACAAGCTTACACTAATTTATTTTTAAGCAAAACGAACTCATATTTAATTCAATTGATCTTAAAATCAATTTATTTTACTCCTTTCAATTCATAGCACCTTAATTACTTCCATTTACATCAAATGACAATTTATTCTGTGCAATTTGACGAGATCTATGTGAATAAATAAGTACTTATGTTTTATAACCAATTTAAATTGGTTTCGACTCAATTTATACTTAATTCTATTCCACTTTTAAATTTATTCACAATCCATATATTCTCATTTTCATTGAATTTCAAATTTGAATCCATCCACTTGCATTTCATTTTATTAACCACACTAGTTTCATTATTAAACAGGTTCCATTCAAAACCATTTGATCTAGCTCGACACATTCTATTAAAATTTATCCCTTTCAAATTTTATTCACGATCCATTCATTTTCGTTTCATTTAAAACCATTCTATTTTTCTTATTGTCAAATTATTCTAGTTCCTTATTTATTTATTCCAAACAATTTTATTTAGCTCGAAAACAATCCAGGCTATTCCATTCAATAAGTATTTCAATTTTATTCTCGATCTATTAAACTTGAAAATATTCTATTTTTCTCATTGTCTCTAAGTTATTTCAAATCCTTAACAACTTAAATGGTTACAACTATTTATTCAAGAATTTCATTCCATTAAATATTATCTATAACTCACCGAATTTTATTTCGATTAGATTTATGTTTTCTTGATTCAAATTCAACCCAATATCATTAAACATAGTTTTAAGTTGAATTAAATTCAACTTCTTTCCATCTTTTTAGCTTAAATTGATTTACTTCAATTTTATACTTAAGCTCATTTTCATTTTACAAGTAAAAAATTTCTCTTTTCTATTCAACTTAACTCTATCACAATAAATCTCATTTAAATCTACAATTTCTTTTGATTAGTTATTATAAAATTCAACTTTCAGATTCAATTCGTTCAATTGATTACAAGGCCATATCTAATTTATTTCCACATTTTTGGATTTTATTCGCAATACAAACCATTACTATTTTAATCCAATTTCATTTTCCTTTATTCGTCACATTTCCAACTATATTTAATTTGTTAACACTTCAAGTCAAATTTTAATTAATAACACAAGTTCTGATTCCACCATGCACTTTTAATTTACCATCCAATTTTATTAACTCACAATTCAACTTCATTTTCAATTCATTTAATTAATTGCAAGGGCACCTTCAATTATATTTTCTTCACTAATCATTCAAGTCGAATTTGATTTATAGCTTGAGTTTTATTCCCAAACTTCAATACTAGCTCACCAATTCAGCTTCTATTTAGCTACATTAGGTTCATTTACATATTTCATTAAATAATTTATTATCTAATTAGTTCTTCCCCTAGTCAAAATTCAATACTTGATTTTTAATTCCAAATATCACATCATTTAATTTCCTTAGTTCAATTTATTATATAATTCAAGTCTGGATTCTTATTTTATTTTCCAATTCATCAAAATATTTATTTTAGGTTTTCTATCCCATTTTTCAATTTATAAGTCACAACTTATTATTTTATACATTTCATTCTAGGCTTGAATATATTCATCTTTTATTTTTAACTTGGGTTTTAAATTTATTTAAAATCCAAGCATATTTTATTCTATGGATTTTTTTAATTCGGATTCTTTTATAAGTTATTCTTATTTATTTATTCCAATTCCAATCCATATCCAACTTATTTTTCATTTATTCAGGTAAGAATCTAATTCCATTTAATAATTCAATTGAATTCTAATTCTAATTCAATTTATTTTAACTCAGATTTATCTAACTCCATTCGATTTCAACTTAATTCGAATACAACTGGATACTAATTTCAGCCTATTTAATTAATTTCAATCCAGTTAAATTTTATTCTCCCATCCAAATTAATTTCATTTTTAACTTTTCCCTTTAAATTTAAATTTCCAACATTCAAAGCTTATATTTCCTTCCTGATTTAAAAATTCTCAATTTATAAGCTTATAACTATCTCATCAGGATTTTTAAACACCCGGCTTTTGGTTTCAAATTATTTTGAAACTTCCATTATATTAAAATCACACTTCTCAAAAATTTGAACCAATCCTGGTTTTATTTCCAACAAATTTTCTTTGAAATTTCAATAACAAACAGGTTTTCCTGAACAAATCAATTTGGCAGCAATCTGTCACTTAGAAACTCGAAAATGAACATCGATGATGCTGCAGTCATAACCGAAGTTATTTTCCAACGGCTAAAGTGAATTCAATGTTATATCACTTTCAAAATCCATTTAAAATAAATTTCCTTTCAGAAATACCCCAAAAACAACAATGCTACTATTTATCTTCAAAATACCCCAAAATCTTCGAGGTTTTAAAGTTTCAAATTCTATTTTAATTCAAGTTTTAACTATAATGCATTTGTATAGTTTATGCTTATACAAATTCCTATTTAATTATATTTTAATTTATAATTTACATTTATAATTCATATTTATAAATTTCATTCTATAATGAATTTATTTCCTTAACCTTTGGTTATGTTTTAAATTTCTAGTTAAATTTTTACTCAACAATGACAATAATTTAATATTATCTTTCCTAACATCCAAGCAACCATATATTAGCTAAAATAGTTTACAAAAACTTTTCTTTATATCAAAATATATTTTGGGTAAAATTATTCCATTTACCCACATTTAAAACAATACTGTGTCGATTGTTCTATTCAAGTGTTTAGAAACCCCTTCGATACAGTTGTGCAGACTGTATCGACGAAGGTTCATATGCCACTCAATAAATCAATCAACACAATATTAAAATAATTTATATTCACTAACAAATACACGCTCATATCTATTTATACGCTTAAACTCATTTTAGAGTACTATAGACTCTATTTTTTGAGTAATTCCCACCAGAGCCAAGGTTATCACCAACCTCGCTTTGATACCAACTGTAATGACCCGCAAATCCGTATCTCTTGAGTCAACATTATTCTACATCAATCAACTCAAGTTGCACAGAAATACGAACCATTGGGTTAAAGAAGAAGAGGTAGAAGAAGAAAATAGAAATCAATATCAGAATCTAACCATTGCAGTGGAATAAAATATAATAGATAATAAATGATCTTTACATAAAAACAAATATATATCTGTTTAATACATACATCATCATCAGAGTACAACAACAACAATAACATAAAACTGGATACACAGCTACTCAACAATGATAATATATATATAACAAGTACTAGAGTACGTATCATCATCCAGCTCGTCTCCTGAGCTCCACAGCATCAAATCCTGTATCCTATAATACTCGGTCTGACCCGAGCATTACAGTTAAATAACATCCGAGTCTGTCTGGAATACCAGCGTGAGAAAATCACACTAAATTGATTATTAAAGTTTCAAAAATCCTTTAAAAACAAAAGCATCTCGTAAGACCACGCCACAAATAAACATGTCGGGTTTTTACCTTACGATAGCTAAAACATTTTTATAGAAATCCTCTGACATTATAATAGGGTCTATATACAAATACTTATAAAATAACCGAAATTGTTACATGATTAAATTCCAGCTACTAGCCACAGAGTGGGTAATACAAACAAAACTCGTACAAGGCTCGTAGGGAAAATGGATTTCCAACTAATGACTAGGCACTGGAGTACCACCTGTCACGGTACGTGGCCTAGATCACAGTACCGAGGAGTACGCCTGCTTCCTAACAATACAAGACCGGGACTACCCCTTACTTGATAATCTCGAGTGAGATCACCCCGTGGTTGGGGTCAGAAACCGCCCACTAAGCCGAAATAAAAGGGACATCTAGGCAGGGATGACCTCACCCTGCTTGGGTGCTACCCGCCTAGCCTTGCTGCACAACCCCTGATTTTCATTCATTCCCATTTGATGAGGCTTGAGGCTAAGCGTTACCTTTTTAGAACATATCCCTTAGAATGCCCATCGTCCACCTGACGATGTCCCGAAAGCATGCATCCAAACAAGTCCGTCCCGGGTTCGAACGGGACCGAATGCACTATTCCTACTACATCCATTTTGGAAATATCCTAAGGATTAGTAGCGACTAGCCCTTGCACTTCACTGCTCCATCTTCGAATCCAAACTCGTTACCCACGAAACGTACAAACCTGTTCGAAGTGGTTTTCGAGAAATAATTCTCGATCCCAGGCTCTTCGTAACAATCATCGTATTTGGCCAATATTGATAGTCGGTTATTAACTATCAATTAATATTCAAAAACAACCATCAAATAATAAATAATTCCCAAATTATTTATTAGCCTCAAAAATATCTTCACAAGATATATTTTTATTTCAACCCTTTGAAAACAGTTTCAAACCATTCTTTTTTTTTCCAGAATAAACTTTCCCAAATATTTTCTATCTCTACCGAAATCACCAAGCACAAAACTAGATTTTTAAAATAATTTAAAACACTTAACTTTGAAATATACTTTAAAACATTTAAGTTAAGTTACTTCAATAATTTTTTAAAAATACATACTATATGAATATTTGAAAATATAGTTACTTAATAAAATATAAAGCTAGATTTTCACCTTTAAAAACAAAATACCAAGTCACTTTTTAAGTAATTACTACTATATAATAGATTTGAGAAAATACTTACTTTAGAATTTAAATATTAGAAATAATAAATTTTCCAAAACTTGCCTTTTAGAACAACTTTAAAACTTATAACTTATATTTAAAAATTTACTTTAAAAACGTACTTGGTTATCCAGAGAAAAATTCCAACTTCAATCACTTAAATCAATTTCCCAAATTGATTTCCAATTTACTCCATTTGAAATAAATATCTTTGCTTTCTTAATTCATTTCAAAGTTCGTTAATTATGGACTTTATTATTGTTATTATTATTATTTTCCGTTTGATTTTAAATCTTTTATCTGAAATATACCAATTTTAGGTTATTCCCAATTCCTTCTTTATTCTTCTTAAATAATTTAAATCTTAATTTTAAATAAATGTTTTGTTCTTTTAAATAATAACTCTGAAGTTTAAAATTCATTAATCTTCTGATTATTTAAAATTTCCCTTTCTATGCTCAGGATTTATTTATTAGAATTTAAAAGTCACTTTATTTCTTTTCCAATCCATTCTTACATCATTCTGTAATTATTTTACTTACAAATTCGCTTCTTTTTATTTTCTTTCAAAAAATCCAATTTATATATTTTTGGTAATTCATTACACCCAATTATATCAATCAAGCCATAGCATTCAATACCCCAATATAATTCATCATAGAATATAAAATAATCAAAAAAGAGGGTAATAAATAACTTAAATAAATGTTAAGGGATCCAGTTGGATCCCTCCAACCTGTTTTCCCTACATCCACAAACATTAGCACAATATAAAATGCCAATTCCAAAATATACCTTACTATAACACATAAATCAATTCAACCATTCAAACAATTATTTAAATTTAATCATTTAAATTTTAAATGCAGCTGAGTGAGATTAACTCACCTTTGCTCTTTTGATTTGCAACCTGATTCAACCCGACTTGTTTCTTCACTAATTCAGACCTTGTATAAATATTATACAGTCTATTAATTATTTGAATAAATCGAACTGTAAATTTTTATTTTAAATAATTTAATTAACCAGAAATTTAAATCCAACTAATTTTCATTTAAATAAACTACCCTTTGTAATTAAAATTATTTAGATTTAATTAAACAAATAACCCATCACCGTATGCAAATGGAATATGAATAGGTATATGTTAACGCTAAAATTTGAACGCTAACACCCCGGTGTGTGAAGTGTAGTTGTGAAAGCACCACCCGATAGATCGGGAATGAATTACAAGCAGGTAATAGCAGAAAAACAGTAAACAACAACAATTTTATAGTGGTTCGGCTTAAGGGTTTAGCCTACTTCCACTTTAGGTACTTTTATTAATAATCCCGTTACAAGCTAATACAATTCTTCTCAAGTACAATATACTTCAAGTTACAAGTGATTTGGAACAAGTAGCTTAAGCTTCAATGTCGATTAAAGTCCTTAAATTCATGTTGAAGATGTGTGGTTTCTTCGTGAAGTTCTTTGATGTATTCCTCTAATCTTGAAAGCTCTAAGTGTTGATGAAGTTCTCAATGCAGCAAGGTAACGGTGTATGAAGAGAATGTGCCAAAAGTCCCTTGTATGTTGGAGGTGGTGGCCTATTTATAGTGAATTCTGGGCTGGAATTACTACCAAGGTATAAGTCGTGGCCGACCTAGCATAAGTCGTGGTCGACTTACCGTGTCAAGTCTTCGGCTTAACAGAAGTAAGCTTGTCTGAACTCATATCATAAGTCTTAGGTCGTTGCCGAGTTAACATGCGCGTGTCAAGTAGTTGTATAGGATTTGCCTTCATTTGCCTGGGTCGTGAACGGCTTAGCATACGTCGTAAGTCGGTTGCGACTTAAGTATAGGTCGTGCACCTTTCCATGTCCTGATCAATTAGGTCGGCAACTTCCTTAGGCAATTAAATCGGTACTTAAGTTAGGTCGGTAGACTTCCTAAGTCGGCATCCTTTAAGGCATTAGGTCGTTATCCATTTAAGGCCTTAGGTCGGGAACTTTGTAAAGGCATTGAGTCGTGAAGTACCTTGAGTCGCTGTCCCTTCTGAGTCATTAAGTCGGTAACCATTGAGTCGTCATTCATTTTAGGTCGGCAATGAGCTAAGGCTGTTGGGTCGGTATTTATGTTGAGTCGGTAGCCTCGTTGAAGTGTTAAGTCGGCATACTTGTTGAAGGCCTTAGGTCGGCACCCCCTGTTGAGCCTTAGGTCGGCACCCCCTGTTGAGCTTTAAGTCGGCATGCTTCTAACTGTTAGGTCGGAACCTCTTGATGCACTAGATCGGTGAGTCATGGTCAAGGCGGAGTTAACACTTGCCCCTCGAAGTATACGCCTAAATGTTAGGTCGTGTGCTTCGATAGCCCTTAACCCGTCCCCTCTTAGGTCGGTAGGTCGTATGCGACCTAACAGTTAGACCGTATGTGTCGCTCCAAATTTTCCACTGCAGGGTATAAGTTAACTTTCTTCCTCTTTCTTCGTCACTTACTCTCTTGCCTGATTCCGCCATTAAAGTATTCTCAAATTCCTAGAAGCAATTTCCTTCCAACTAATCACCGATAACCTCTACCATCCATTGCGTAAGTGATTCTATTTCTCTTTCGATCGTAGATTACTTGTCGATTCATGAATCCCGTCGCTCAAACACGAATCGCCTCTTTGTGTGATGCTCCATCAAGAATACCATCGTTTTCGTAATTGATGAAGTTTAGGTTGCTTGAGATGGTTGTTGATACAATGAAGGGGGTTTATCGCCTCAGGCTCGATGGTCTTTGATGGCAGGACATCAGATCTGTGACAATTTCAAATTGTTTTATTGGGTGATTGGATTATGTGAATGAAGGCGGCTGCTGATGGAATGGTTATTGGGTTAACGGGTTGAATGTAGTGAGATGTTAGCTCGGAAGCGACTCAGTGAATTTAGGTAGCTTAACATTTGGCCGACCTTACCCTTAGATCGTAGCCAAATTAATTCTTGGGGAAATCTGCCGATTTAACCTTCTACTGATTTAACCTTGGACCGCGGCCAAATTAACCCCTAAGTCGCGGCCGAGTTAAGCCCTTAAACCGTGACCGAGTTGGCTCTTAAACCGCTGCCGAGTTAACACTTAAGCTTTGGGCATGCTGACTTTTTGAGAGCATAGATCCACTTTGAGTTTCTGACTTGAACTGCCAAACTAAGTTGCCTAAATTTTGAACTGCCCCAACTTTTAAATTTGCTTGAATCTCATTGTATTATTTCACAGATCGCATTAACTTATAAGCTGCTAACCTGCTGAAAATAACAAACAAAGAAAACCAAGGCGAAAATACTGCCATTGACTGCCCACGTCAGATGACAGATTAGTCAAAACAAGACAGGCAACTTAATTATATTGCATGAAATGTTTGTGAATCAATCAATTAGAGTTAAACATTAATGCAAAGTATCAATAATCTGAACTGATTTATCTGCATCAACATCTTACTTGCATATTTAGGCTTAAAACAATAGTCCCTGAATTTCATAACTAACAAATGCTTGCTAGTTTTCATTCCAGTTATATTTGTTTACTGCTTGATTGATTTTACACAACACTTCACACACTTTAGGAAACGTGCACCTTCATGTTTGAATACCCAGTTGTTTATGTAGAATGACTTCCCACCGAGAAGAAGAAGTGGTGACTCAAGAGGAAGAAACTTTCCCGATAGCTGTTCCCATAGAGAATCCTCCGGAGAGAACCTCGACTATTCTATCTTTGAGAGCGTTTATTCAGCTGCGCACTCAATTTGGCTTTGCTGAAAGTGATGTCCAACTCCCTGGGCCAAGTGATACTGCTGACAATCCTCCCCATGGTTTTGTTGCAGTCAACCGCCAAATGTGCTTAAGTGGGGCAATTCCTCCTTTTAACGACTTCCTTCGAATTCTTCTCCTTCGGTTGACGATCTCTCCGTTCCAACTTCATCCTAATGGCTATGCCATCTTGATGGGGTTGTGTGTTTTGTTCAGAAGAACTCTTGATCGCCTACCGAGTTTTGAAGAAATCCGTTATCTGTGCTCGTTTGCAAAGAGTAAAGATCATCCTTCCCTTATTATTGTGAGAAGTGCTAGAAACCGCAAGCTCATCTCCGATCTTACTGAAAGCGTTCATGGATTTTTGAACCAGTTTTTCTTCGCCCGCTGTCCCCCAGGGTTTTACGCCATCTGGAGAGTAGGAAGTAAGATTAGTGTTTTATTTCTTCCGTTTTGAAACTTTTTTCAAGATCCGAACTTTCAGTTGCTAATTTCATTCACTGTTCCTTTCAGCACTTCCTCTCCCTTCTAGAGATCCAATTCATAAGCAAGTTTTTGAGAGGTTGAGTGTCGTGGCCGCAGAAGAGAGGAGCATAAAATTTCTGTTGAGGGATGAATTTTTACATCAACATGGGCTTCTACACACTTCTCGCTCTATGCATGCTCATGAAGTTCCAACGGAAGTCCCCGATTCTCCGATAAAGACTCCTGAATCTTCGCTGGTGAAGTGCTCCACTTTTGTTGATGTTGCGGGGCCATCTGATAAACTTGCCCCGGTTATCGAGGAAGAAGAGCCTCAGGGATCCTCTCACCATTCACAAGAATTTGGTAAAGAAGCTGAGAAATCCAGTCCTGTTAAGCAAAGCAGGGACGATACTTTCGAAGGACTGAGCGACCTTTTTGCTACTTCACAAGAGATCTTTAAAGAAGATCCTATCACTGCCGGGATTTCTTCTTCAGTAGTTGAAGCTACTTCTACTTTGCAACAGTTGCCGTCGACTCAAGAGTTGACGCTATCTATTACACCCACAACTACTCCCCAATTAAAGAGTGGTTCGTAGACTGAAGCGCGTAGTTTGCACATCACACACACTTAGAATTCCTGGCACTTTTATGCTCTCTCTTTTCTTTTTTAAACGTTTGAAGGATTCTCAAGTTTTATTTCTTCTTTTTAAATTTTAGGTTTACCAATGAGGCGAGGCAGCTCGTACTATGATGACTTTAAGCGATATGGGAAACGCAGCCAGTATGGCTATCAATCCTATCCTCCTATTCATAGAGAGACTGATGAAGAAAGGGCAGCCCGGAAGGCTCGGGAAAGACGTGATTATGAAGAACGCTTTGGAAGACCAGATAGTCGACATGATTCCTCCCACAGAGAGAGTGACTCCCTTAAACGCAAATCTCATGATGATAGAGGGAAGAGTCACACAACTAATGACTCGAGCAAACGAGCCAAAGTTATTGAGGAGCCAATGCCTGTGCCTTCAGAGAAGATTACTGCTCCTACTTCTTCTCAATCTCCTGCCCCTTCCCCTACTGATATCCAAGCAATCATTAATAGGCCATCTTACCAAGTTGGACCAGGTCCAGTCACTCTTCAACGCCGATTTCCTAATTGGTGTTTAAAAGGAGTTCGCTTCGACCTCGATCTGGTTTCGATAGATAAAAATGCTATGCTACGGAACCTTGATGCATTCAGAACCGATATTGAGAGGATGTCATCTTGGCAGAAACTCGTTGATGAGCTCCAAAGGGTGAATAGGGCCAATCTTGAAGCTATGCTTACCATGGAGAACGACAAAACTGAATGGCAAAAGATCCTTAAACAGCATGATGCAGAAATGAGGAGTATCGCCGATTATAATGAGAAACTTGAGGCAGAAGTTGGGAAACTTAAAGAGGAGCTTGCTACTTCTTCCACTTCTTATTCTCAAAGGGAAAGTGTGCTTCTTCAACAGGTGCGGGATGCTCATGCCGCGCAAAGGGATGCTGAGGCCAAGGCTGATGAGTTGGAGCAGATTATAGAGGGCAACCGTACTGACATTACTCAGTTGCGAGGACAAACTGGCCTTCAGGCTGCAGAGATTGAAAAATTGAAAGCCCAGCTATCCAAAGTCGAGAGAGAACGAGATGAGGCCGTTGCGGGTAGGATTGCAGCTGAAGAGGCCCATGAAGCCACCAAAGCTGATATTGGCTCGACACTATTTGATTTCTACTTGCATTGTGTATTAGGGCGTGGCAGTCTTGCATTCCTGGGCCCCAGGTATGAGATTACCCTGGCCGAAGTGTGGGAGGCCGCAGTAGATATGTTTAAAGGGGCTGGATACACTGAAGAGGAGTTGGAAGTGAATTACTTAGACTTTGAGACTCGCGCGGCCCTTGCCAGAGGGAAGGAGCAACTCGCTAGATCGCGGGTTGAAATAGTAGGGGAAGAGCATCAAGAAAAAGAAACAGATTTGGCTGCTCCTCTTCCTCCTTCAACTTCGGCCGACGCTGGTATTGTTGGTTCCAGCTCTTATGTACCGATCCCTGCCCAAACTGATACCGGGGCCAAAGTTACTCAAGCCACAGATGAATCGCAAGAGAGTGCTGAAGCTCCGGACTATGAAATTGACGTAATAAAGACAACTACTGCAGGTAATCCTACTGTAAATTTCGCCACTGTCAATTCCGCTCAAGCGGGTTACTCATTTATTTCTCATGGGTTTAATGAGCTCCTTGACTATCTTCTCACCCCTGATGAGCCTTCGTCTCCTCTCTTTACTGACTTTATTGATGAGCCTTCATCTCCTCTCTTTACTGACTTTAACCTCTTTTCTTCTGTAGAGAAAGTACCAAGCACCGCTCAGATTTCTCCTCCTCCGGTTATCCCTCCTCCGTCTCTCCAGGTGGCTCCTCCTTCTGCTTCTCAGCCCGGGTCGCAAGAGGAACAAATAGAAGCCCTCCATGGTTTAGACGATCCCATCGCTTCGCAGGAGCATAGAGACGAGGGACTTGTGGGAGGTGAGATATCCCCGGAGCGGACCCCTTCTGATGACATAACTTTGTCTAAACTTGCCACTCTGGGAAGTGAGTCTTCCTCAAAGAGGAGGAAAAAGCACGGAACGTCAAAGAGGAGGGGGAAGATAATCACTGTTACTGAAGGGGAGCCAGAAGTTGGACCAGCTGCACCTACCCCTCCTTCTTCCCTTGTGCCAACTGACCGGCCTGAAAAGCTAATCATTCGGCCGGGAAAAGGGTCCAAAGGTAGTAAAAAGAAGTGAACATTTTAGCTTTTTGCCTTTTGTATGTACTGGTCGAGAATTGTGCGGGTACCGGCCCCCGCTTTTCTTTATTTTGAAACCTGTACCTGCATTTCGATTGAATAAAATGATCCTTTGTTTGTACAGACTTCTGTTTGAATGCATTTATTATTCATTTTTGCACAAGTTTATTTATATGATATTGCAACGGGCTTATGGTATGTTGTTTGAGTATTACTTTACTGATGCGGCTATACTATTATACCATGTTGCCCCCATACCTTAAGCTTGCTGCAATATCTTATACTTCGAGGGGACTTGCACTCTTATTTGCTAAAGAACAATTATTTTATTCTCTTTAAAGAAAATTTTTGTAGAGTACAACTCCCTTCGTATAAGTTTCTACGCTTTGTCGTTCGAAGAAATCACTTTTTTTTTCTTTTACTTATGTGCATATTTTACCAAGTGAATTCTTCTATGTGGTAAAGCGGACCTCTGAAGGGCACTTTAACTTCTTCTTTTTTTTTTATATACAAAGTTGTACCTCTGAGGAGGGATTTTTCATGTTTCAACACTTGGAAGTTTTATTTCAATCTCGGTGAAACGTGTACCTCCAAAGAGTTGTGCCTTTGAAGAAAGCCTTTTCACGTTTCAACACTTGGAAATTTTATTTCAATCTTGGTGAAACGTGGGCTTCCAAAGAGGTCTTTCTTCTTGATTGCGCCCTTGAAGAGATCTTTCCTTTGAACTGTGTCCCCGGGAGGGGGTTGTACCTCTAAGGAGGGATTTTTCACGTTTCAACACTTGGAAGTTTTATTTCAATCTTGGTGAAACGTGTACCTCCAAAGAGTTGTGCCTTCGAAGAAAGCCTTTTCACGTTTCAACACTTGGAAGTTTTATTTCAATCTTGGTGAAACGTGGGCTTTCAGGAAGGTCTTTTATTTTGTCTCTGCATTTCAACTTTGGTGAAGTGAAATTCCGAAGAGCGGTTGTTACACTTCATCTCCTGGTGAAATGGGCCTCCGAAGAGGGCTTTTATTTTTGTTTGCATTTCAACTCTGGTGAAGCGAAATCTCGAAGAGCGGTCATAACACTTCAACTCCTGGTGAAATGGGCCTCCGAAGAGGGCTTTTATTTTGTTTACATTTCAACTCTGGTGAAGTGAAATTCCGAAGAGCGGTTGTTACACTTCAACTCCTGGTGAAATGTGCCTCAAAAAGGGTTTTCATCGCCTGGAAGTTACTCTCTCATGGTTGGAGGGTCATGACACCTCCAATCTTTTTTGTTGAGTAGAGAACTTTCTTTTTTGTGGCGTATGACCCATTAGAGGTCTTTATCCTCCGAAGAGTTGTGCCTCCGAAGAGGATTTGTGCTGCCGATGATGGCCTTGGTTGTTCCTTTGTCCACTTGCTTATGCTTTTTCAGTGATCCTTTTTTTTTTTTTACAAGTGACCCGTTTAATCCAAGGAAATGTACTTCATTGCCAGGCCAGTTCGTGAGAACGAGCATCAGCTTCTTAATTGGATGTTTGTTTGTTCAAACGATCTCAATTTATTAGCAAAGGCCCGTTTCTATCGAAATCATAGGCTGTTCAATTGAAGTACTTCCTATCTAGGATTTGAATTCGGGGCTTTTGTGACTTGAAATTTGGCGAGAATCACTTGGTCCTTTTATGTGCAAGTTTCACTTCCACTGTCTGCAAAAATTTAAATCGACATTTCAGCAACACATTCTATGTACTTTTCATATCGAAAATAAAGCAAACATGTAATAATAATAAGGAACACAAGATTTATAGTGGTTCGGCCAGGAAATTGAGCCTACATCCACTTTATATTCTTTCATTATTTACTTGCATCAGTTTTACAATTGCTTTCAATTACAAGAATCATACATTCATAATTCTTTTTACAATATTTCAACAAAATTTTCAAGTAAAGTATGGACGCAAATGGTTGCTGTTCCATGCCCTTGGAATTTGATCTCCATCAACAGTGGTGAGTTTGAATGTGCCGTCAAGAAGCTTCTGACCTATTACATACGGTCCTTCCCAATTTGGCCCAAACACACCTGTCGCTGTCATGATTCTCTTCAGGACTAGGTCCCCAATCTCAAAGCTGCGTTGGCGAACTTTGGAATTAAAATGTCTGGCTATTCTTTGCTGATGAGCTGCAATTCTGAGATTAGCCTCATCTCTTTTTTCATCAAGGAAATCTAGCGCTTCAAGCTGTAGCCTTTCATTTTCTGCTTGGTTGAAATGGATCCTTCTGTGTGAAGGAACCTCTGTTTCTACCGGGATCATTGCTTCCGACCCGTATGCTAATGAGAAAGGAGTGTGCCCAGTCGCAGTTTTGTGAGTGGTTCTGTATGCCCATAGTGCAAGTGGTAGCTTATCGACCCAACCACCTTTTGCTCTTTCAAGTTGCTTTTTGATGGTTGATTTGATGATCTTGTTTACTGCTTCCACTTGCCCGTTTGCCTGCGGATGAGCAATTGCTGAAAAGCTTTTCTGGATTTTGAATCGCCTGCAAAAATCTTGGAATTCCTCGCTTTCAAACTGAGTACCATTGTCTGTGATTATTTTCTGAGGCACTCCATACCTGCAAATGATATTCTTGGTCACGAAACTTATCATCTTTTTAGAGGTGATAGTAGCCAATGGTTCAGTTTCAGCCCATTTAGTAAAATAATCAACTGCAACAATAGCATATTTAATCCCTGATTTGGCAGTCGGTAGCGGCCCAATGAGATCCATTCCCCAAATTGCAAATGGCCATGGACTGACCATTTGTGTGAGTCCAGTTGAAGGTGCTCTAGGAATTTTGGCAAATCTTTGGCATTTGTCGCACTTTCTGGAATAGCTTGCAGCATCATGATTAATTTCTGGCCAAAAATATCCGTATCGGAGAATTTTCTTTGCTAATGTTTGACCGCCTGAATGATCACCACATTCTCCTCCATGTACCTCAGCTAGGATCGTTTTGGACTCTTCCCTGGATACACATCGAAGCAATGGCATTGAGAATTCCCGTCTGTATAATCGGCCATCCTGAATTACATAGCGAGAGGCTTTCCTTAGTAGCTTCTGCTTCTCTCTCGAATTTTCTGGCAAAGAACCGTTGAGTAGGTAATCTAATATTGGAGTCATCCACGACTCTTGTTCTTGAGATACATTCATAATCCAGTCTATATCCATCTCGTCTATACTTGGTGCTGAGAGGACTTCTACGGGAACCAATCCCAATAGTTGAGCTTCACCAGAACTTGAATACTTTGCGAGGGAATCTGCCTTCGTATTCTCTTCCCGGGGAATATGGCTTATTGAATAATGATCGAGTTCACATAGGAGTTCCCAAGCCTTTGACAAGTAGGAAGGCAAGTTTCCACCTTTTGTTTGAAATTCCTTCTTGACTTGGCATACAATAAGCTGAGAATCACTGAAGATCTGTAATGCTCGAATGTTTAGCTCTTTAGCGATTTTCAGACCTGCAATAAGAGCTTCATATTCTGCTTCATTGTTTGTTGAAGGAAATTCCAATCTTAGTGCATAACATAATGATCGACCTTCAGGAGTTTCAAGTACCACTCCGGCTCCAGACCAGTAGTCATTTCTTGCGCCATCAACATACATCTTCCACTGGATTGGGGAATCATTGATCGCTTCTTCCTCACCATTATCTTTCTCTGTGAATTCTGCAATGAAATCAGCTAAAGCTTGTCCGTTGATTGCTTTTCGGGGGTGATAAGTGATGTCATATTGACTGAGTTCAATGTTCCATTTCAGAAGGCGACCCGAAGTTTCAGGGCGAAATAGGACTTGCTTTAGAGGTTGATCAGTGAGTACTCTGATAGGATGAGCTTGGAAATATTGCCTCAGTTTCCTTGATGCAACTAGTAGGCAATAGGCGAGTTTTTCCAACTTGGAGTAATTCAGCTCTGCCCCAGTGAGTCTTTTGCTGATATAGTAAACCGGATGTTGAATCCTTTTGTCTTCCCGTATCAGCGCTGCACTTAGAGCATGAGATGATACTGCCAAGTATATAAGAAGATCCTCACCATTGCCTGGCCTAGAAAGTATTGGAGGCGTTTCCATATGACGGATCAACTCATCGAAGGCTTTTTGGCATTCGGAAGTCCATTCAAAATTCTTCTTTCCTTTCTTCAGGGCGTCAAAGAATGGGATGCATTTATCAGTGGCTTTGGAAATGAACCGACTCAGGGCGGCGACCTTTCCGTTGAGACTCTGCAATTCCTTCTTCGTTCTAGGAGCTTTAACTTCTTTCAAGGCAGTAATTTGAGCTGGACTAGCCTCAATGCCCCTAGCACTGACGATGAAACCTAAGAACTTTCCGGACTCGACCCCAAATGTACATTTCAGAGGGTTAAGTTTCATTCTGTATTTCCGAAGGACTGCGAACATTTCTGCTAAGTGTTCAATGTGATCCGCTGCTTTCCTGGACTTCACTAACATGTCGTCGACGTAGACTTCCATAGTTTTGCCCAATTGCGGTTTGAACATAGCATTAACAAGTCTTTGGTAGGTTGCCCCTGCATTTTTCAATCCGAAGGGCATAACTCTGTAGCAATAAAGTCCAACATCTGTGATAAAGCTTGTATCCTCCTGATCCGGCTCGTGCATCATGATTTGGTTATAACCGGAGTAGGCATCCATGAAAGATAACAATTCATGTCCCGCAGTTCCGTCTTCCAGTTGATCGATCCTGGGTAACGGGAAGCAATCTTTGGGGCAAGCCTTGTTTAGATCAGAAAAATCGATGCACACTCTCCATTTTCCATTAGCTTTCTTAACCAACACAGGATTTGAAACCCAATTCGGATATGTAGATTCTTTGATGAAGTTATTTTCCATGAGTCGATCAATTTCCTCTTTTAATGCTGCTGACCTTTCTGGACCTTGGGTTCTTCTTTTCTGTTTCACTGGTGTAAATTTTGGGTCGATATTCAGAGCGTGTACTGCAACTTCTGGAGATATTCCACACATATCAGCATGAGTCCAAGCGAAGACATCCAGATTTGCTTTCAGGAAAGATATCAAGATATTCTGAATTGATACATTAAGTTGTGAACCCATATTCAACACCTTATTTGGGTCCTTCGGGTCAACAGGTACCGGTACCGTCGTTTCAACCGGCACCACTCTATTCTCCCCTGCACTGGCTTTTCTGGGATCCATCTCTTTCCGTGCCCCGCTATGCTCGCCAGTGCAGGGTCCGCCCCGTAATTTCTACAAGGCTGGCTCTTTGATGCGAACCGGGGTGGCCGCATCCTTTCCCATTTCCCTTTTTCTTGACTCTCGCAATTCTGTCAAATAGCACTCTCGCGCAGCATTTTGATCCCCTTTTATAACTCCTACTCCATTGTCTGTAGGGAATTTAATAGTGAGGCACCACGGGGCTAGGATAGCTTTGAACGCTGCGAGCGTTGGACGGCCAAGGAAAGCATTATAAGCAGAAAATTCATCGACAATCACAAATGTTTGCTTGCGGACTACTTTCCTTTCTCCTTCCCCAAGTTCTACAAGCAGATCGATGGTTCCTATTGGTTGCTTTGGCTCCCCGGTGAAGCCAGCGATCTTATGCGATGAGGCTGGTACATCGACCATAGGGATTTTCATTTGGTCGAATGTCTTTTTGAAGAGGATATTACATGATGCTCCGCAGTCAATGAGAACTCTTCTGACAATGGCCGGTCCGATACCAGCTGAGATGACCAAGGGATCTAGGGTAGGAGCTTCGACACCTGAGGAATCTCTGGCTCTGAAAATAATATCATCACTGAAAGTTTTCTGTTGTTTCAGGGGCGTAGTGTCTTCTAAAACAAAGACGTCTTCTTCGGCTGGAACATATTTCAAAGCCCTGGCATATCTCTCCATCTCTCCCCAGCTCTTGCCAGCTGGGTGAGGCCCTCCTGTAACGACATTGATGATGGGCCTTCCAGATTCATGCCCCGTAGCTTTCTCACCTATACTAGGCTGATGAACAGGAGCCTGTTGCCCCTGACTTGACGATGCAGGATTGTTGCTATTCTTTTTCATGAATTGCTGCAGCTTGTTTTCTCTTAGCAATTCTTCAATCAGATTTTTCAACTGGCGGCATTCATCGGTCTCATGACCGGGTTGATTATGGAAGCGGCAGAACTTCCCACTTTGTATAGCCTTTTTTCCGGTCCTCAAAGGGATAGGTTTAGGGAGGTCAACAGAATCCTTAATGGCAAGGTAGATATGCTCCGGCGTGTCTGATAAAGGAGTATACTCTGATGGTTTGAAGGATCGGGGCTTCTTCGGATTACTCTGTTTCTTCCCATTGTTATTTTCCCTTTTTTGCCCTACAGATTCATTCTTGCGTGGAGCAACAGTGTTATCTTCAGCTTTTTCCGACACTACCTTCACCGGTACAGGACGGCTTTCCAGGCGTATGAATTCATCTGCCTTTTTGTAGAATTTTTCGAGGGAGGTTGGCTCCTTCATGTTTAACCATTTCCCAAATTCGCTCGACTTATCAATAGCCCTCATCAGATAAGTCAATATCATTCGCGGTTCAGCATTGTCCACCTCTGCCAGCGCTATATTAAAGCGGTTCAAGAAAGATCTGATAGATTCACCAGGATTCTGTTCTATACTTGACAATGACATGATGTCTTTGGCCTTTGAAGCATATAGTCTAAACTGTTCCTTGAACTTTCGGGTCAAGTCTGAAAACTGATCAATAGATCGGACTGGCAACTTGGTGAACCACAGTAGAGCTACACCTTCAAGGTATACGGGGAAATATCGGCACTTTATCTCGTCTGAGGCTCTGGCACCTGTCATGTGCCAATCATATTTATACAAGAATTCATTCGGATCACTTGTCCCTTTGTAAGCTGGGATAGTTGGAGGGACAAACTTCCTTGGAAACTCCGCCTTTAAGATTTTCTCAGTAAATGGAGTTTTACTTGGGGCGAAACCCCATTCTTTCTCATCTTCAACCCTTTGCATACTTTCTCTCATGATTTGCCGGACCATTCCAGAAAGATACTCCTCATCATGGCGAGTTCCAGATCCACCAACCTCAGGAAGCGTTTGCTCAAAGGGACTGGCAGCCCTTTCTGGAATATTCCTCTCATTAGCATCATGAATGTTGCCAGCATAATTCCTTCCATTACCAGCCGATTGATTGTTTGCCCCGAGCAAATCATTCAACTTATTCAGAATTAGAGCATTTTGGGCACTCTGAGCTTCTAATTGTGCATTCTGGGCGTTTATCTGCTGGTTCAGTCCTAATATTACAGCATCCAACTCTGCTTTCGTAACCCCAGCAGACGGAGTGGGTTGATTAGGTACAGGGGAAGCGGAGGTTCCCTCTTGAATATTCCCAGATCTGACAGATCTACTCTTCCTTCCAGGAGCCATTATCTCGGATAGACTTCTGGTTTTCAGGGAAATTCTCTCTACAAACCTCTGTGAAGCAATGATGATAACTTGCCTGAGTTCAGTTCTCAGTGAAAGCACCAAAAATGTTAACGCTAAAATTTGAACGCTAACACCTCGGTGTGTGAAGTGTAGTTGTGAAAGCACCACCCGATAGATCGGGAATGAATTACAAGCAGGTAATAGCAGAAAAACAGTAAACAACAACAATTTTATAGTGGTTCGGCTTAAGGGTTTAGCCTACGTCCACTTTAGGTACTTTTATTAATAATCCCGTTACAAGCTGATACAATTCTTCTCAAGTACAATATACTTCAAGTTACAAGTGATTTGGAACAAGTAGCTTAAGCTTCAATGTCGATTAAAGTCCTTAAATTCATGTTGAAGATGTGTGGTTTCTTCGTGAAGTTCTTTGATGTATTCCTCTAATCTTGAAAGCTCTAAGTGTTGATGAAGTTCTCAATGCAGCAAGGTAACGGTGTATGAAGAGAATGTGCCAAAAGTCCCTTGTATGTTGGAGGTGGTCGCCTATTTATAGTGAATTCTGGGCTGGAATTACTACCAAGGTATAAGTCGTGGCCGACCTAGCATAAGTCGTGGTCGACTTACCGTGTCAAGTCTTCGGCTTAACAGAAGTAAGCTTGTCTGAACTCATATCATAAGTCTTAGGTCGTTGCCGAGTTAACATGCGCGTGTCAAGTAGCTGTATAGGATTTGCCTTCATTTGCCTGGGTCGTGAACGGCTTAGCATACGTCGTAAGTCGGTTGCGACTTAAGTATAGGTCGTGCACCTTTCCATGTCTTGATCAATTAGGTCGGCAACTTCCTTAGGCAATTAAATCGGCACTTAAGTTAGGTCGGTAGACTTCCTAAGTCGGCATCCTTTAAGGCATTAGGTCGTTATCCATTTAAGGCCTTAGGTCGGGAACTTTGTAAAGGCATTGAGTCGTGAAGTACCTTGAGTCGCTGTCCCTTCTGAGTCATTAAGTCGGTAACCATTGAGTCGTCATTCATTTTAGGTCGGCAATGAGCTAAGGCTTTGGGTCGGTATTTATGTTGAGTCGGTAGCCTCGTTGAAGTGTTAAGTCGGCATACTTGTTGAAGGCCTTAGGTCGGCACCCCCTGTTGAGCCTTAGGTCGGCACCCCCTATTGAGCTTTAAGTCGGCATGCTTCTAACTGTTAGGTCGGAACCTCTTGATGCACTAGATCGGTGAGTCATGGTCAAGGCGGAGTTAACAGTATATTTACTTTATATTACATTTTCAACTGGTTACAAAAATAATCAATACCCTTTTTAAATTAAATATATTCTTCTTTATATTTTTAAACAGAAACATATATGTATCTATACTCATATTACCTCTATTCCTATAGTTAACAAATTCATAGATTTATAGTATATAAATTTTTAAGTTTGTACCTTACTGCTCCTGATCAAACACTCTGGCTACCCATCTCCCCCTCCCCTCCCGGTACGAGCTCAAACCCTATCAAGCCAAATCGAGACTGCGAACCCTCATCACAAAGTCCTATATCATCTCGAGATAGAAATGCCTTGCCTCACGATCGACGAACTGACGAACTCGCGCTCACGAATCATGCACACGTGCATGCGACTTGCTCTCAACCCACCAAACACCGCGCGCACGCCTCACAGCTCACGAACCCAAGCTGGCTACTCAAATCTGCTCGAATTGCATGAATAGGAAGAGTGGAGGAGGAAAATCGATTTTTATTAGAGGAGAATAGGTAGAAAATTTTATTTCTATTACGTTCGAACAGAGCATGGAAGGAAGATAAGCTCGGGACCTTTTGAATTTGAACGAGCAGTAGCCTCGTTTGCTTTGTATATTTTCAATTGATCTAGAAGTGGGGTTGGTTTTGAAGAATAAAAATCGTTCGTCCATTATTTGATTTTCTGAATTTCTGAAAAGATGAAGGAAGAAAGGATAGGGTACGTGATTTTTAATAGGGAATGGAGGGGCAAGACTTGACGTTAACATGAAAGAAGAAGGCGACAATGTTCTGAAGAGGAGACAAAACTCTGAACAAAGGTTTGATGGTGAAAGAAAGTAGGCTGATGGCTTTTGACTGTCAACAATTACATATAATATTTAAATTTAAAATTTAAATTGTCTCGAAAATGCAACTTAAATTTTCGACCTCCTATCGAGACGTGCCGCTAGGCGTTTATAATGTTATACCCCTGTTTCGATCGCAATGGAAAATGTTTCGAGTCCTAATTCGATCGTATGGGGAAAATAAATTTTTGAGCCCAGTTATAAAATTGAATTTTCTATTTAATTTTCGACAAGTTTACTTATCGTACGATCACACGACAATTCCAATCAATACGAAATTTGAAATCCGATAATAGTACAATATTACGGATCCAATGACACTGGTTTCGTTGAATTCTGAGATTGTGCCCCGGAAGACTATTTTTAAGTTCAACTTAAACGCTATAAATTTCAAAACTGAACAGATCACTGTTAAATTCAATTTAAACACTTCTATTACCTTCAGTATTATCAAGATCAATTTCATAAGCCTTCAATTTATTTTTAACCGGCTTAAAACTCCAGATTCAGCATTTAGCTCAACTTCAAATCATTAAATTCAATAATTTAATTATCAAATAAATAATAGTGATATTTGAATTCAAGTTAAAATTAAATTTTAAATATTTAAAATCAATTAAATATTCCGATTTAAATGCTCACAAATTCCGGGTCGTCACAATAACTGTCCAGTATTTTTCTATTGATTGTGTTGTATTTTGTTGATGTAATATATTAAACAGACATAGTTTTTTTGTTATGAAGATCAGTCATTTAACTATTGCATATTGTTCCGTTGCGATTGTAAGATTCTGATGTTGTTTTGTTTTCTCTTCTTCTACCTCTTTCTTCCTTAACTCTAATGGTTTGTATTTTCGTCCACTTTGAGTTGATTTGTTGGAGAATATTGTCGACTCAAAGGTAGTACGGATTTGCAGCTATTACAGAAACTTTGTTAAAGAACGATCAGAGAAAGATAAGGATCAAAAACCCATATGGTAGTTATTTGTGGATAACACATCAAATGAGTAGATAGCTAGGGCGAGATATATTATTATAACATCAGATGGATATGGTCTACACTATGCAATGAAGGTAGAGTTTCCCACAACAAATAATGTAGCCGAATATGAATCAATAATGGCAGAATTAACTCTAGCTTTAGAGCTCAAGATCCTACGAATTCAAGTCTTTAGTGATTCTCGGCTAATGGTAAATCAAATAAATCAAATATATCAGACTAGGGACACCAAACTATCCTTTTATGTAAAAAAAAGTGTTGAAAATTCTTGCCTTATTTGAAGATATTTTTTTTATACACCAAGTTACAAGGAGAGGAAACTCTCAGGAAAATTCATTAGCAAAGTTGGCTAGTTCAAGAGGAGCACCACAAAGTCGTATCTACCAGTAGGGTACCAAGCAAATCCTAGTATCGAAGAGGGAATACCCAAACAAGGAAAAGAATTATTGGTTCTAACTAGATCCTAAGCCATGGCATAAGAAAGATAAGAAAGGGAAACTGATGAAGGAATCCCAAATAAGGAGTTTAATCATCCCAGGGTAGATGATTGTTATAGTGATACGTGGATGTCACCTACTATCGAATATCTTACCAAGGGGATATTACAATCTGACAAAATGGAAGCCAGGAAAATCGAGCGACATGCTCTGAATTTCACAATGATGGATGGAATTATTTATAAGAAAGGATATGCCTTACCTTACTTAAGGTGTGTGAGTTTAGAGGATTGGATGAAATTGTAGGTGGAGGCGCATAAAGGATTTTGCGGAGATCATTCCAATGGGGAAAAGTTGGCAAAGAAAATAATGAGACAAGATTTTTATTGGCCTCGAATGGCAGGTCATGCTATTAAGTATGTAAAGAAATGTGAAAAATACCAGAAATACTCAAAGATTCCTCGTTTACCACCAAGTCAATTAACTCCGATATCTAGTCCATGGCCTTTCGATATATAGGGAATCGACTTAATCAAGCCATTGCCAATTTCCAAAGAAGGAGCAAAATATGATGTAGTGGCCATTGACTACTTTACTAAGTAGGTAGAAGTAGAACCACTCCCCAAAAGCACTTTTAGGAAAGTGTTTAGATTCGTTATTAAAAATATTATTACTATATTCGAGATCCCTATAAGATTATATTTGATAATGGAATACAATTTGAAAGTGAAGAGTTTTCTCGATTTTACCATAAGAACGGTATTATCAAAAGCTTTTCCCGTGGTATATCCAAAGGCTAATGGAGCCGTTGAGACAGCAAATAAGACTATTAAGACTATCTTGAAAAAGGGATTGAATGAAGCCAAAGGAAATTGGGTAGAAGAATTGCCATTTGTACTCTGGGCCTATCGAACATCCACTAGAACTACAGCTAGTCATACCCCTTATTCTCTAACATATGGGTGTGAAGCGATGTTGCCAATTGAAATTGTGGTACCCTCACATCAAAGAATCAAATATGCATATGATCCAAACCAAGAATTGAAGAAAGAATCATTATATTTAATACATGGGTTAAGAGATGAATCAACTATTCAGACTGCAGAATATCAGAGGAGAATCTCAAAATACTACAACTCAAAAGTAAAAACAAGATCATTTCAAGAGGGAGACTTAGCACTCCAAAAGGTGATGGCAAACACAGGAAATCTTATGGATGGATCAATAAGACCAAATTAGGAAGGTCCCTTAATCGTGTGCAAAGTAATACCCCATATAGCTTATAAGTTATGCCGACCAGATGGCAATATGGTTCCTAGAATGTGGAAAGTGGAATACTTGTAACCATATTCTCATAATGAACGAATAAAGCACCTCTTCCTTAAAGAAAATTCTACACAATTGGGAGTAAAGTTCTCCTTGAATTTGTAAACAACCTTAAACGACCAAAATCCTTTGCCCATGCCAAGATGGCTAGGTCAAAGTGCCTCCTAGAGGGAGGCTAGAGTAAGCCTTTATTCATGCCCACTATGACTAGGTTAAAGCATCGACGAGCCCTTGATCGCGCCACACTATGGCTAAATCAAGGTGCCTCCTAGAGGGAGGATGGAGTAAGCTCTTGGTCCTGCCATGCTATGACCTGGCCAAGGCAACGAATAAGCCTTCAGTCCCGACATGCTATCGCCTGGCTGGAGCACCTCCTAGAGGAAAGATGGAATAAGCCCTTGGTCCAGCCACACTATGGCCTAGCCAAGGCCCCGAACAAGCCTTCAGTCCCACATATAAGGCCTAGTTGGAGTACCTCCTGGAGGGAGGTTGGGTAAGTCCTTGGGTCCTGCAATGCATAAGATAACCAAGTGCACCAGAAAACAATAGACTAAGAGGTCCGAGCCTGAGAAGCGGCATATCAAACAATGACAATATACGAAACCTAAAGGGTGACAAATGTCAAAAGAATGAAAACCCAAAGAGTGGTGCAGAATAGAATGCTCGATTAAGAGTCTACTACTCATGATTAATTTCCAAAAGATGATTTTTGGACTTCACCTATTAATACCTGAATCTGGGTTTCAGGTCACTTACTATTAATTTCTGGACTTCACTTATTAATACTCGAATCTGGATTTTGTGTATCTTACTATTAATTTCTGGACTTCACTTACAAATACCCGAATCTGAGATTTGGGACTTCCATTATTTGAGACATTTATTATGTTATTTTGGACATTATTTTGTTAATGCCCGAATTTGGGTTCTAAGGTAGATGATATTGAGATCTTAATGGACTTCTGGTCTTCAATTAAAACTCTAGATCTATCTCACTAATACCTAAATCAGGGTCACCAGATTTCTACTACTAACTTTCGAACAACACTTATAAACATCTAAATCCTGGTTTTAGGGTTATCATTATTTCCAACAAGGGATTCTAAATACCCATTATTTACCTCCAAATAAGGATTCATGGTTTTTAGTGACTTATTTTTAGATGATAATTTATTAATTTTTAATACCAGACATTTGTTATTACCAGAAGAAAGCTCTTGGACTTCAATCATTAAAGTTTACTTTTGACTATATGCCCGGACTTCTGTTAATATAACAGGGGTTTAGTTTGCTATTACCAAAGTTGGATGGTGGGACTTCTATTATTGCCAAATAAGAGTTTTTGATCTCCAATCGTTCTCAATCATAGATTTCTTATCATTATTTGCTTCAGATGATGGTCAACTGATCTTTGTTTTTTCTAGATTTAGAATTCGTGAATACTATTATTTAAAATACTAACATTGTTTTCAATCATATTACAAACGAATCATCGAGCATATTGTTACACAAATTTTGAATTAACAATAGAGAATGTTAATTACTTTGAACTTTACAAGAAAATGAGATCATTAAGGATGAAATAATGCAAAAGGAAAGCTGTTAGATTGTTGTCCTAAAAAATAAAAGCTTCTTTCATGCTGGGGGGAAAAATGTTAACCATAAAATCCACTTAAAAATAAAAGGCATAAAAGAAGGTTCATAAAAAGTGTTAAGCTCTATAAGAATTAAAGACAAGGGTTTCGTCATGATTATGTTTCAAAGGCATTGAGATAGTTGTCGAAGAGGTTAGGATGGAGTAGCAAGCACCTGATACACCTACAAGTGTCAAGTGAAACAAGAGCTTTCGAAGGAGTAGAAAAGAAGGCAAAGCTACCCTTCCGCCTCAGCTAATCCTTTCGACGCGGTTGATTCCACATATATGAGAGAGCCTAGCATGGGTTCGAAACATCTTTCGAAGATATCGGGCAACAGGCTCGCACATATGAACCAAATCCTTCAAAATAATTGGTTTCACCATTGTCAATCTTCCACTTTAAGACATTCAACCACGCTGTAACATCCCTAATTTTATTAACATTTTTACGAGATTTAATTAAAATAAATTAAATAGAATAATGTAGATAAGGAGATCGAGGATGATTAATGAATTAGATGGTCATGCTTATTAAAAATATAACGAACTTATATAAATGGTTAAGTAATTGAACATAAGGGCATTAGGGTAAATAGCCGTCCATATTTCTTACCCTTATACTATCTTTATTAGTCATACACGTTCATTTTACTTAAAGCAAAATTTATAACCATGAGAAGCAAGCAAGGCGCTATTAGGAAGAAGGGAAGAGAAAAATCAAAGTAAAAGCTTAAGATCGAGCTAAAAGAAACCAATCTTAATCAAACTTCAATTTCTTTATCTAATATAAGGTGATTAATAATTTCTACATCTCTATTTTAGTTCTATGATCATATGGTTTTAGTTTTTAGTGCAAATCTATTTTTACCATATATTGAATGATGATATGTTGGAATCATGATTTATATGGATTAAATAAGTTTGCTAAAAAGGAGATATACATGATTTGTAATGACCTGGTATTTTCAGCAATTCGCATCCTCGCATGTTGGACTCGAATTGTCCAAAATATCAAATTGTAATTTGAATTTGGCAAAGCACAACATAAAAAGTAAATAAATAGTCACAGATCACAGACAAAGAGTAATAAAATGCAGCGAAAGTAAAGAAATAGTAGTTCATGAAGCTACTATATAAATATACATTAGAGTTAAGCAAGATACAACAGAAGTCTCAATATGATATCAAGTACAAACAGAATCCATCACTGGACTCAACTAAATAACCGGAATCAACTAGATAACTGAAAGCGAAATAGATAGCTGGGTTTCCAAATGAAGCTCCAACTCCAGAGGTGAGTCTCTAATACTGTATCACTCAGTCTAACCCGAGCGTAAAGCAAAACACAAAAAAACTCGAGTTATGACACACATACTTATACAATGTAAACCAACTCAATGAACTATAATAGAACGGTACAAGTAACTTAAAGGATGCTTAGGACTGCCCATCCTCTAGGGATCCGCGAAACTATTTACTATGTAGTAATATTTCGTTATTATAATAATGTCTACAGTAAAATAAACTTACTTTTAAATAGAGTTAAGGGGTTACTCATATTGCCCTTCACACGTAATAGCGCCAATAGCCTATACAATACCGTAATACCTCCTGATCGAGAGGCTATCAGAGGATACTCCGTAGGTATGAAACAAATCAAACTCGTACAAGGCACACTAGGGTTGGTGACATGGCACAACTAGGCAATGCCAAGGTAGATATACCAATTATGCTTCCGGACCGGTGGTAACGCGTAGCAGCTACTACCGCCTACCAAGAGCCGCACCTCCAAAATCAAAAGGGCCTCAATTAATCAAAAAGTAACAGAATGGTATCGAAGGAGTGTGTCCGATAAAAGGTGCTACCTTCTTAGCCCGTCGACCGCTCCTGTTTTAGCCACCTTTTCCAACTCACGGGGGTTGGCACGTATATACCTCAAAGGAACACCGTCGCCATCCTACTTCATTCTGCAATCTCCAACGCGTACACGGTTGTTAAAGTGGTTTTTGGTATCAGCGAAAAGTATGCCCATATCTGATCCAGGTCTCTTTAACAACCAACCGTTATTATAACCCATGGATATTTCTTTCAAAATAATTTACACTTTAAAACTAAAATATCATATCAATTTCAAAACTAAATACTATATTATTTCCTTTAAAAATAAAATTAATATATCATTTCCCATTTCAAAAACCAAAGTAATATTATGTCCTTTAAATTCCAAAGACCAAATCAATATCTCATTTAAATAAAGCCCAAGTTTCCAAATCATTGAATATTCCTTCAATTTATTAAACTCGAAATATTATTTCAAATCATCTTAAACCAAACCACTTTATAAAGTCATATTCTTAAATCTTTAATTTCGATAAGTTCAAATTATATATTTAAAGACAATTCTTAATTGAATACAATTTCCAATAATTTCATTTCCAAAGCCATATTACTTTCAAGTTATAACAACTCTGAAATCAAACACTTTGAAACCATAATACTTCAAAATCCTAACAATTTAGAAATGTTATCATTTGGAATTCATGCTGCTTAAAATCATAATACTTAGGAATTGTAGCATTTGTGGAATGTAATACTTTCCACTTTAACATTTTATATAACCAAAGTATTTATATACTTACAAATTCTAACATGGTCATTTTATCATAGCCTTATAGTTAAACAAACTTTGTTACTGTAGTATACAATTTATAGCTGAAATTCTTATGTTAAGTTAAAAGTACCTTATTAACTTACATTATTATTACAATAAAGAAACTATATTATTTAATCATTTAAAATATGCCATTTACATTAATTAAAACTTACATATCAAATGTACGTTTTAACTTACATTTATTAAAATAAAGAGAATTTATCATTTTAATCAATAACACTAATTAAACTTACATTATCGAATGTACTTTTTAATTTACATTTCTATTACAGTAAAGAGCATTTATTGATTTAATCAATACCACACTAATTAAAACTTTACATGTTTCTTTCATTAATTAGGACTTTACACGTTTCTTCCATTAATTAAAACTTTACATGTTTCTTGCATTAATTAAAAACTTTACATATTCTTTCATTAATTAGGACTTTACATGTTTCTTGCATTAATTAAAAACTTTACTTGTTCTCTCATTAATTAGGACTTTACATGTTTCTTTCATTAATTAAAACTTTACATGTTTCTTGCATTAATTAATAACTTTACACGTTCTTTCATTAATTAGGACTTTATATGTTTCTTGCATTAATTAAAAACTGCATTTCATTTTCTCAATTCAAAATACATCATTTATTATTATACAACCATACTCATTTCAAAACTAAAGATTGATTGCAATTGTAAGGTTAGATTTTAAAATTCCATATTAATCAACTTCAATCATCAAATTATTTATCGCAAACAAAAATCTTTAAATTGCTATTTAAAACCAAATAAAGATTTTTAAATTAACCAATTATCAGCTTATAACATTTTAACCTATAAAAATCGATATCTCTTTATATTTCAAATATTTAAACCAAATTTTAAGTTAAAATTCCATATATTCAAAAATTTCAAAATACTTAATAAATTTTTAGAAAAATATTACTTTAAAAATATTAACTATGGGCCTGTATAATATTTTCTAACCTAGGTCAAGTGATACGGATATGCATCATTTTAATCCGTAATTTAAAAAGAAAAATCCGGGTTCTATCATTTCAAACCCGCAATCCCAAGAAAAATATATACAACAAAAATCAATAAAAAATCACTCGAGCCTATCATTTCAGCACAAAGTGATTTTCCTTATCCTAAAGTCCATTCGGGTATGTATCATTTCGACCCATAGTAATAGGAAACATGTAGTGTGATAAACAGGAAATAAATATAACAATACAGCATATAATATCATAATAGATGATGTAACAAATATACAAACAACATTTAACACCATATAATCAATCACAGGCATGTATGAACATAACATAATAATTTCTACAATTCACTTGCCACATTTCACAATTATAGAAGTACGTTGTCTAGAGTGAAAAATCTCACCTTTTGAAAGCTAGAATCAAAATCAAACACATATCCAAACTCCACAAAGCACGAAAAAGCACGACAAAGCATGATTATATTTTTTGAGTGGACGAAGAGTCGGATCCGAACTTGTAAACAACACAATACATAACATATATAAGCAATGATTCAATACAAAAGAATATAGATAAAAACAATGAAAAGATAGAAAATAAAATGACTTAACCTTGATAAATCAAAGCAAGGTGATCAATACATTGCTTGATTAAGGTTTGTTATCAACTTTGGTGATGTATGATTCCATGGTGGTCACGGCTAGGCTTTGGTGGTGAGGAGGAGATGGTGTGGTCGATAATAGGTGGAGACTAAGCCATGCTTGAAGAAGAACAAAAGAAAAGAGAAAAGAAAATATAAAAAGAAGTAGAGGAAGCCATGGAATAGTTAGAGCTTGCTGTATTTTTTTCTTCACGATTATTTTTTTCTTCACGCAAATGATCATAGGGAGTTTGGAGAATTATTTGTGCGTGAGTTATCAAAAGAAATACACGGCTAAAGATGGAAGAAAAAAAAACGGCTAAGGAGGAGTAAATGACAGGAAACAAAAGGCATAAGATAAGGAGAAATAAACTTGTATATATTTTATTCTTAAATGCAAATGTATATATTTTTTCATATTTCTATGATTTGTGTATCAATGTATCCAGCATCGCCGTATTTGGTCACCGTAGATTAATAACTATAGATGACTACAGCATCCATAGCGGTTAGTTTTGAGTCTCAAAGTAGGAGAATGTTACAAATGCATACCTTTCGAAAGCAAGAATAAGCCTTTCAAAACGGTTGGACCCTTCCGTAAGCATAAAGAAACTTCACATGAAGCCAAATGACCTTTCTCAATGATCCAGTCATAACCTACTAATCTTTTCAAAAGCACTTTCTCACCCACTCAAATAATCACTTATCATGGTTAACACCAGATCAAAGCGACCAAGGATGGTTACGAAGGAGAAGAAGGAGTTGGGAGTGCATCCACTTGTATCCAAATAACGCGATAAGGAACATCGACCCTTTCACTATTGAAAGAGGCCTACCTTTCAAAGGTGTCGAAATGTTGCAGAAGTGCACGAAAGCTGAAGTTAAGAACGTAGACACGGTATCTGTTGTTAGTGTATTGTAATTAGAGACGAAAGGGTTAACCCAAACATAATAAGAGACCCAAGCATAATAAGAGACCCAAGCATCCACCTTCAAAATTATTAAAGCAAACGGACGAAGGAGGAAGGATGAATGCGAAAGGCTAGAAAAAAGACCTTTCGACCACTTCGAATGAACGAAGGCCAAAGGATGAATGCAAAAGGCTGGGAAAAATATATTTTGACCGCTTCGAAATGATGAATGCGGAAGGGTGTCGACTTACATCTATAAATATGACTCTAGGGGTCCGAGTTTGAGCAGGGAATTTGAATTTTCTTTCTTTTGTCGTAGCAAAATTAAACTTTTGTAACCCTAAATCAATTTGGGAAAAATTCTCTTACTTGTAATCTAATTTAGGTAAATGCAAAGAAGTTGATGAATGGATCCAATATCGATTTTGAATATAAGGAAGATCATTTCGGCCATTAGTTTGACTCATGGCCAATTGCAATGATGCTCATTTATTTTCTTAACCCTTATTTGACTTATGCAACGCTATGGAATCTACTTAGGCATTGTGATTTCGAACCATATTATCATCACGTTTTGTAATATGAAATATTAAGTTTACATAATGATGATAATTCGATGTTAATAAGTCCATTGAATTTATACCATTTCTCTAAGATATGATTCAGTTGCACATTGAACATAAATCTTATACATTGTATATTAAAGCCCCCTCGAAAGAGTAAGGATTCTTTCGACTCGTTCGAAACGGGTTTCGAAGGGATTAGCTGTATGAATATTGAAGTTATATTTGCTTGCAAGACGCCTTCAAAAGGTGTTTAGATATCCTAAAACCTATAACTCCTCTCGAAGGAGCCTCAACCATGGCAGTTGAATTTACACTTTTGAAATGGATTCCCTTCTAAAGCGTAATGACCCTTTCGACCCATTTGAAAGGGGTTGTGAATGAATTATTCCATTCCTAATTTGTGTTTCGAAGTGTTGATTGACACTTTCATAAGGCCACCTTTTGAAGATATGTTGTCTCTATCAACCCATTCGAAATGGATTTTGAAGGGATTGTTCATTTCTAAAACCCTTCTTCGAGGTGTTAAGAAAATTTCTTGTTAACAATTTAGCTTTGATATGTTGATCAGATTTCTTGTTAATCATGTTCCACTAACATCGGATTTTTTTAGAATAAAAATATATTTTGTTGACCTTTTATAGTTTCAAACAATAAAAAATAAAACTGTTTAACAATTTATTCATCAATCTAATTTAAGAAAGCATTAAAAATAAAAAGATTGGACATCGAAAATAAAGTTTGCAAGAGATTCAAGTAACTTTCTTCGGAACTTGGGCAAATAATTACTGTAATAGAAAAAAGGTGTATTAAATCTAAAACATTTAACAATAACTGAAACTGATTATGTATTGACATATTCATCTAGCATTCGACCTTGTGAGTAACCCTAGCTTACTATCTACAAAACTACCAAACAATTTGTCCTTTGCGGTTTCGAACAACAAACATGGATGATGGATGAATTAGTAGAAGGTAATAAAGAAGAAGAAATTATAGATTTAATAATTAACTTAGTGTAGGCTAGCAACAACAGACTATTAGGGATTGAGCAGCATGCGAGTAGTAGATGCATATTAGATTGTACGAGTACCCGATTGGAGGAGCACTCAATTAGATAAGAAGACTATTGGAGGTGCAGAAAGTCCATGGTTTCCATTCGAAGTTGATTAAGTAGATGTTCATAACAGCTAGCTCAACTTGTCACTGATACGACGTTTTGCACATAAGTTTTAGAGGTCATGGGTTCGAAATCTCATTCATAAAAAAAATGAGCATTACATATTTATTTAGTGAACTTCTATTATTATTGGGCTGGGCGCTCCACCCGACACCCTGGTTGCTGTTACGTCTCTGCGAACTCGTGCAATCGGTGGACGTATCACTGCAACAACGTAATGACGTCAGAGCTCAAATATGAAAAATACGAAAAAGCGAAGGACCTATCAGAAAAAACCTGCAAATAGTAGCACAGATTAAAGTGTGATTGGGGGAGGGAGCAGCTGGCATCCGCACAAATAAAGTTAGTGGTGTCCAAGTATAAGTGAGTGACGTGTTGTTTTGTAGGTCAAATTGTCCTTCTCCTTGGTGAAATACTCCGCCGCTCTAGGGCGGAGCCTCGTAAGCCTGATTCAGGAGTCATGGCTGCTTATTGGTGGAGAAAGTTCGTTTCATTTCCTGTTAAGAGAGCCTGGTTCACTGTCGCGACCAAGGTCAAAGCTGCCAGAAGAAAAGTGGACGGTACGTATGTAGACAACTTCTATAATTGTGTTTACTGAATAATCATGTGGATTTTAATCTGTCGATGAATTTGGATCATGATCTATTGACGCATTTGGATTTTAGGGCAGTGGAGTTAACACTGAGATAAGAAGCGAGAGTGGTAGAGTTTGCTAGTGCAGTTTAGAATTCATTTTAATCAAACAGCCTGTAACACTATTTAAACGTGTGAAAAATAGTTGCATATGAATTTGGTGGATGAAATTTGACTCCGCAACATTGTTCATAATAGTAATATGATAAAACGATGTATAAGTTAAATCTCCGAACATTTGGGATTCTATCTGACTCTTCCAAATTTTCTTTTCAAATACGAATCAATGATTTTGATGGAATCTATGATTTAGATGGAATATATTGATTTTTGTCAGATGTCATGGATCATTAAGTTCATACTTTAAATCGAAACGGAAATTATATCTTGAAACGAAATTAAAAAAATATTAATCATATTTAAAGCTTGTACACACTTCAAAATTGATTTTGATGTTTTGAACTTATGCATATAGACCTAAAAGTTGATTTTTTATCTGGTTTCATTTATATTTTGCTTAGAAAACATTAAAATTGGGATTATTATTTGAATAAGTATCTTGAATATGTTAATATGCACTGAATGAATTTTCCGCACTGGGATTTTAACTGAATTTTAAGCGGAATGTAAATTGAATCATAAATCAATCTGAAACAGGATCTGATTTGTAAGATTTTAATTATTATTTTTTAACAACAATGTTAAATATAACTTTGATTGAACTTATATGAAGAAATCGGCTTACTAAATAGATATCTTCCAGTTGTAGACTTGGAGAATCTCTAGACTCGGCAAGTATGATTAATGCAGCCATAAACTAATATGTTAGAATTAGCAGCCTTGACTGAGGGTCAACTCTCAAAGTTTTATCAGAAAACACCGAACTTCATACATCATGATTGCAATTATTAGATTTGGGGATGATCAGAATATCTATCGCCTGTAAAGATCACTTTTATCACAGCACAACTTCTATGTATGTATGTATGTATGTATGAAGCCAAAATTTGATGCATTTAAGTGCTAATTACATTCATCAACTTTTGGCATGTATTACAATTATCAAAAATTAAACAATGATGTAAAACAGTTTCTACGGCAAGATTATATCATAGTTTTTTCCTTTTTATCAAAGCAACTCAATTTTTCTCGATAGAATATCCTATAGCAGATTCCACTAGATTACGACCTCTTTGTGCCAACTTAACCCGATATGTATAAAAATCAGATTTGTAGGGCAAATCATAGGTCCATAATTGTACATAGAATCTACCTGGTCCCATAGAGATTGCCCAATATGTTGGTATGATGTTAATAAACCGGTGGTTGAGTAGCATCCAAAATTTAATAATCTCACATCACAGCTTCAAATAATTAGTTTAAACACACCACTGTATTCTTTTATTCAATTTTGAGACAGGCAACGTACCTTTGCCGTAGTTTCACTTTTCCTTTTGGATTTATAGCAATAGATTGATCATTTTCATCTTAATGTCTAAACTTTTGCTTAAAGAAATACATATGTTTGATTGATATGCTAGTATACTAAAAAACTAAAAATTATAACCCTTTTACAACAAACAAAACCCTTACTTTTTTGCACAAAATCATGATAAGAGCATCTCAATTGTCAAGGAAGAAATGATTTTTTTTTCCCGTTTCTTTTTCATTTTTCTTTTCTCAGAATTTTAAATTTTTGTTAAATATTGTAACTGGATATATAATAAGGTAATAAGAAGAAGATAAATGCTTTTAAGGCATTTTCAACTCAAGCATGAATAGTTTGTTTCTTGAATATAGCTGGAGAAATATAATTGAATTATATGTCGAAAATGAGATATACTTTTGTGCACTGGCTTATTTGCACTTGGGTCTATGATCGCATTTAAATTCACAATGTCACTGATATTTTGGTAGGAGGTGGGATACTAAAACTACACAATGACGTCGAAACATGTGGGTATGAAGATGTGCAAGTGATGTGGAAGATGATGTTGCATAGATCAGAGTCGAATGGTCTTGTTTTAACGCCTAATTCTTCTGCAATACGGATTAATAAGGGACGTATTTGGAAACTTTTAGCTTGGTCTAATCAACCTTGTTCATGTTTGTCTATGGAACCCTGTGTAGGTTAAAAAGCTTTTGAGTAAATAAGATTAATAAGGACACCAAAGAGCTTGAAGTTGAATAATCCAGCAGTAATGTAATATCATACTGCAAATTTAAATGTGTGGGTATATTACTTATTAGATGTAAGAAGTTAAATTCTCAAGTGCATATACATTTATGTAAAAAGTCCAGTAAATACATTTTCTGCTTCAATATGAGTAAATCTCTATATGTAGTCATGAATCCAGAAGTTGAATTCTGTCGATAGATACTTGAAAATTTTGAATCCATCCACCTTCGTATCCAAAAAGCGGATAAATATGCGATATTAGAAAAAATGGAAACATATGCGGATATGAATGCTTCCGCATCCGAAAATTATCTATTCGGTTTTCCTTAAGATTATAGTTTATGTTACCGTGTATTTTAGTACAATTAAGATTGTGTATTTATTGTTCATTAAGTTAGTAGTTTATATTATGTGCATTTCATGCATATTAACTGTTCAAAACTATTTATTATCATCATATTTATTTATTTTTTATACTTTTAGAATTGGGATTGGAAAAAAAGTATGTTAGACAAATTTTTTTATGGGGTTTTTAGGCTTGGAGAAAAATTTAGTTTTAGGCACAAGAATTTTGTTTTTTAAGCTACACTTTTAGTGTAAATCATAGAATGATAGTTGCAATTATCATTTTCTGTTCACACTAAAAAGTGTCACTTAGACTAAAAAAACAAACTTTTGTCTTTGACACTAAATGTTTTTGCAACTTTTTCGTTGTGTTTTTTTTTTCTGTTTTTTTTTTTTTTTTTTTTTTATTATGTTTCTTGATTTGCAGATTGTTAACGGATAGAACAATTATCTGATATCTGTTTGAATCCACGAATGCAGATATTTGATATCCGAAAATGGTTTTGGGTATTTCTGGATGCGGATGATACTATCAATATCCAAAAGTATTGTTGATTAACATCTATGAAGTAGGGGACATAACGTCAATATTTATCTTTTACCGAGTTTATGCTATTCACAAGTCAAATGCAAAATAGTTTTTAAAAATATGAAATAACTTTGTCATATACTAAATTGTATTAGTTCTCTTTTAACGTCTGAAGACACTTATTTTCTCAAAAATAAATAGTAGTAGGAACAAAATAAAATAAGTTGAAGCACTTAATTTGTGGAGAATTTGTTCTGATCTACTATATACAGTAAATATACTTTGTTAATTCTTAAACAGAGGACATTGGAAAAATATCAATAGTAACAAGTTACTTTGTTAATTCTTAAACAGAGGAATTTGAAAAAGTATATTCAAACATGTCTTTGAAACAAAATTGAGATTATAAAACGTGATTCTTTTGATACTATAAAAGAAGTTTACAAAACATGAAAATGAGCATATACGGAAATAAATTAAATAATAGTACATGGATCATAGAATATAACGTATATTATATTTATTTCCACTGTTATTTCTCCTTACTCTTTATCTTTTAATTCTCATTCTTCCATGACAAGTTCTACATGGCTCCCCCATGTCTACGTGTTATATGTTATTGATTTCTTCTAACTAAACAATACTTAAACTGCAGAAGGTTCATAACTCAACTTCCCAATGATGAATATTTTCTCTTTGACTTTGCATAAAATGAACGAAATTATCACAACAAAAACCTCTCAAAGGCTAAATAATACATTTTCAAAATGAAATCCAGAACCAAAACTTTTCTAAAGCATCAGAAGAGGAAAATAAAATATAAAGACATACAATTCTATAAGAATAAACTCATCTCCTCCTCACCATGGAAGCCGGATTCCCATCAAAAAACTCATCTATAGCAGTCTCCAAATCTTCGGGCGCGTACTTAACATACTTCTCAGTCTGTCTACCCGGATCCAATACCTGCGAATATCTCCCAAGAAAAGACCTATAAGCAGGAACCACAACCGCAGATATAGAAACCCTAAGCTCCGACTGCAACTGTTCATCACTCACAATCCAAGAGCTTTGCACTTTATGTATCTCATCGAACAAAGCATTGAAGCTTTTAAATCTTTCCTTCAGCACCGGTTTAGACACCGATCCCTTCACATTAAGTCCCTCGTCCTTAAAACAAGCCAAAACTTTCGACCACGTTTCCCTTTGATAGTTCTTATGGTACTGCCTTAAATCGGAGGACCTTTTCCTACACCAAGTGTTCCCTATTAGCTTGTTTATCTCTGGGGCACCCTTGATCTTCTGCACTATGTACCTTCCATTGTTCATCAGAAAAATATTGCTCAATGCTGGATCTTTGTACAGCTTCGCTTTAGAGTCTAGGTTCGACTGCAGTAGTTCCATTACTTGGATAAGTTCAGATTCAAAAGGCGTGTGTTCTCCTCCGTTGTTGTTATCAGCACCATCACTTGCACTAGATGTGTCATCCGACTTTCTATGGTTGTTAAATATCTGTTCTAGATTGTCTATGTATTCACATGCATATTTAAGGTAGTTCATAACATATCGTGTTAACGGGTGCACTGCCCCACCCGGCACTGCATTTTTACCCGCATCACTCTTTATCGAGTTCTCAAGCTCGCAGAATATTGCCACTGCCGCCTCTCCTAGCCTTGCTTTCAAAGCCGATATCTCCGTCTTCAATTCTAATGCATATTGCGATTCTTCCACGTTATCTTCGTTCTCAGTGCTAGTTTTCTCATAAGGAAAGATCAGGTCTAGTTTTGGAATCATGTCCTTAACCGCCTCGTACATGTCAAGCACTTTGAATAGCTTCTCGGTTGAGCGCTTAGTCATAGCCATTGCTTCTGGAAAGTTAAGCAAGTTATGAATGGTATTTTTAGCTAGTTGAAAGAAGAGAACGTCCGCTATCGACTTGTAGTTATCGAACACCGAAAAATACAACTCCCGTTCTTGAGGCAACGACTCCGTGATCACTTTTTTGAAAGAATTAGTCCATTTGGCGATTTCTCCTTCCAAGGCTTCCCAAGCCATTTTATGAACATCGTCGATCGATATTTTTTCAAACCCAGCGTTCGATAACACGTTCCTGAACGCGTTACGTCGTGCAAAGTGAAACAGTTGACGACATTCAGTGTCATATCCGGAAGATATCATCACATTCGATATGGTACGAAGATTTTCTATGGTTTCGGGTGAAGGGTAATACTCGTTAGGGTTTAGCTCGCACTCAACCTCAGCCTCGTGCTTTTTGTTCTTTTTCGAGTCATCCTTGTTCGATTTTGATGACTCGTCGAGTAAGGAGAAGAGTTCGTCTTCCAAAAACGACATGGCGTGGTGGAGTACAGTGCTTGTAAAGTTCATCGCATCAAAGTATTTGGAATTCGCTGAGTGTGGAGATAGTGCATCGGTTAGTTTATGTAGTCGGCTGATTGCTTCGAGGATCAAAGGCGATAGCTTTTCTTCTCCCGTTTCGTACTTCGCAACTTCTTTGTCAACTAACTCTATGAAACTATTGAATGTTTCGGGAATTTCTGGAAGTTGGCTTTCTGGGCTTTGCGATTCTTCGCCATTTTCGTCTGGAGGGTAGTCTGAAATTTTCCCTACATAAATAAATCAAGTATATGCTTACATCAGTATGAAAAAATGTAGATAATATTTTAAGAGTGTTTCTATTCACATCGACATAAACATTGGAAATTATCCGAGAAATCATACACTAAAATACCTAGATCAAAAGGTCTTTATACATCAACATAATAATAAAATAAAATAAATAAACGGGTAATTTTCATGTTATATATGGCATGAGCATTCGATGTACCTTCATCGGTTTGAAGATTGAGTAGAAGATCGAGGAAGTGATCGATGTCATTAATGAGAGCATGAAGAGTTTCTTCAAAGCTCGGTTCGGGTTTTTCTTCAACATCGGCATCGATTTTTTCGGTGTTTTCAGCATCAATTTCTTGTTCTTTGGCCTTTTCGAGAAATTGAATGGCGTTGAGAGACAAATTGCGGAGGCGGAGCTTGTCTTCGCGACTAGTGGAGGATGAAGAGAAGCTATTTGATTTGACTGGAATAGGCGTTTGGTTTTTCTCCATTTCTTTTATGTGTTTATTTATTATGTCTTTTATTTTTTGTGTAATTGAAAAGAGGGAGTAGGATTAAGAGATAGAGAAAGACATGGAGAAAAAGAAGGAAGAAATGGAAGGTGTTAAAATGACGAGTGTTATAAGAAGGATGTAGCTGAAATGGAGGAAAGATGCATTGACATGGTCATGCAAATTTTTGTACAAAAAATTATAGTTAATGATAGGAATATTTACTCAAACCATGATGTTTTACTTCCCTATGCTGGGGTAGTGCCTTAATGGTGAGCTTGAACAACGTCTGTTTTTGGAAAATTTGTAGTCTGAAAGAACGAAACCTCCCACCATTATAACTGCGGAGTACTACTATAGAACTATATTGTATCAAATTAGTTATGCTAAGCTTAGATCTGTATACGTAACCATAGACAGTATGGTCACCTGCTCTAGTAGCAAGGAATCACCCATCACCTTTAAATGATGCACAATAGCCAAATTGGTTCACAGATATAATCCATTCCTACTTTTGTTTAACAAGAAAATGCAGTATTTGGTTTAAAATTGAATTTTGTGTTTTACGTGTTTTTAATGCGTGCCTTGAAATACACGGAAAAGGAAAAGGGAAATGAGAGGAATACATGGTCGATTTGGAAAATGGTCTTAACATGTAAAATTGAAAATGACTTTTTCGTTTTTTCGTCGTTTTATCAAAATCTATATCTTTTATTTCTTCTTTCCATTGTTGGATTGTTTAGTATATTTCCACCCCTCCGCTTTCACACGTCTGTGCAGTTAAAGCGCTCGGCAGATTAAATACGGTAGAGGTGTAAAAAGTCATAGCAGAGATACAGCGAGGATATTGCGGGATATAGCAGATGACTTTAGAATTGCATATAAAAGTCAAACTTAATGTTTTTAGAAATATGTAAATTGTGTTTAAATGAAAAATTAACATTTAACTGAATTATAATTAATACATAAGTAATTTTAAATAAAAACGTGGACGAATATACTGTAGATAAATGTAAAACTATTATTGTAAATAATTGAATTTAGTAGAATATTAGAGTATTTTCATTTCTGAAAATATATAAAAAAAATCAATTAAATAAATAAATTTTATAAATTTTATAATTTTTATAATGTATAAATGCTCATTTCTTTTATAGAAGATATAGCGAAAATAGCGGAATATAGCTCGAGTAATGGGATATAACGAAAATAACGTGGTTTAAAGCGGAAAGACTATATTTGAGGATATATGAAAAAAAATTAGCGGTAGAAATCCACTATGAGATATAGCGGGGTAATAGCGGAGCATTAACTGCATAGACACACATAAATATTGAAAACAAAAAACATAAAAATTGTTTTTAAACCAAACACTACCGAAAACGTCTGTTTGGTATCGTTTTCAGTTTTATGTTTTGTATTTTCAACTTTCAGTATAGAATGTGAAAAACACGATAACAGCCAAGATAAAGATTTAAAATTTTAAATCATAACGACGTTGGAATGACAACTGAAAAGATGAATTGTTTTTCACGCTTTTGTCAATTTTCGGAACATGGAAGACAAAATAATTTTAATTTTTTACCTTTTTATGTTAATTTTATTTTCTTAAATTGGCCGTCTTTTAAAGGTCTTGTGCACAATTTTGGTTGGATAAAAATCCAGAATTAAGGAAAAACATACTAAAGCCTAAGCTACTATTTGTTAGGTTTGGTTTCTTTGGAAGACTGTTGGTGAGGTCTATAGTAGAAACAAACTCAACCAGTGATCGCACCAATTAAGTTGTTCATACCTTTTTTAATTTCTGTTATTTTTGTAAACGTTTGTAAAACGTTTGTAAAATCAAATAAGAAGAAAAAGGTAATTCATATTATTCAACAAGACGGCTGAACAAACAAAGATTGATTACATTAGGGTTACATAGATAGGTTTGTATAGATAGAAAACATAAACAATAAAAAGGCTAAAAAGCCCAACCCAGACAGGAAATAGATTAATATGCTAACATCCCCCCTCAAACACGCGATGGTACGGCAAGAAGCATCGAGAGTTTGCCAATGAAAAATCTATGACGTTCAATAGTGTGAGCCTTCGTGAAGAAATCAGCAAGTTGCGTCGATGACGAAGTAAAAGGCAGAGAAATAGTTCCATGCAGCAAGTGATACCGAGTGAAATGACAGTCAATCTCAATATGTTTGGTGCGCTCATGAAAAACATTATTGTGAGCAATTTGAATAGCGCTCTTATTGTCACAATACATAGGAGTGGGAGAAGAAATCGAAACACATATATCCTCCAACAGCCAACATAACCAAATAATCTCAGATGTATTGGAGGCCATAGCACGATACTCTGCCTCAGTGGAAGACCGAGAAACAACATCATGTTTCTTGCTCTTACATGAAATAAGGGAATCACCTAAAAATATACAAAAGCCAGTTGTGGATTTTCTATCCGTTGAGTCACCAGCCCAATCTGCATGAGAGAAGGAACGAAGCTCCAAAGATGAGGTCGATGGAAACAAAAGATTCTGATAAAGTGTTCCTTGCAAGTAACGAAGAATGCGCATAACAGCAGCCCAATGAACAGAGGTAGGGGAAGATACGAACTGACTAACAATGTGAACAGCATAGGCAATATCTGGACGAGTGATGGTTAGATATACAAGGCAACCAACAATAGAACGATATAAAGTGGGATCAGAAAGAGGACTCCCATCGGTCGGAGTATATCGGGCATTTACCTCAAGTGGTGAATCAACATGACGTGTATCAGTAAGACCAGCACGATGAATAATGTCAGTAGTGTATTTGGACTGGGAAAGAAGATAGCCTTTTTCTGAGGAAGCTATTTTAATACCTAAAAAATAACGTAGATGACTCAGATCCTTCATATCAAAACAATGAGACAATGTGGCTTTAATACTCACAATACCATTACTGTCATCACCTGTAATGATCATATCATCTACATATAGTAGAAGAAGAATACGGCCTGCAGAAGTCAATCTGACAAAAAGTGCTGAATCATGGGGACTAGAGGTAAAACCAAGTGATGTAACTACATTCGAAAATCTCTCATACCAAGCACGTGGTGCTTGCTTAAGGCCATATAGAGCTTTCTTAAGCCTGCAAACCTGACCTGGAGCATGAGAAACACCAGGTGGAGCAACCATGTAAACTTCTTCCTTAAGATCTCCATTAAGAAAAATATTTTTAACATCCATTTGAGAGATGTCCCACTTACGACTGGATGCAACAGCAATAAGAACCCGAACAGATGTCATCTAAGCCACATGAGCAAATGTTTCCTCATAATTCATGCCATACTCTTGGGCAAATCCTTTAGCAACTAAACGAGCTTTGTATCGCTCAATAGAACCATCTGACTTGGTTTTAATCTTATACACTCATCGACAACCAATAGTTTTCTTCCCAGTAGGAAGGTATACAAGATCCCATGTACCAGTTTTGTCTAAAGCAGACATTTCCTCAGACATAGCACGTTGCCACACAGGAGAACGAACAGCCTCCGAGTAAGAAGAAGGCTCATAGAAAGTGTCAATGGAAACAAAAAATGAAGCAAAAGCCCGAGAGTAACAAGAGTAAGCAAAATCAGATAATTGAGTAGATTTACGTGTGCGAGTGGGATAGCGAGGTTGAACAGGATCACTCATCATAGGAGGTGTTTGAACAGTCGTAGTAGCAGGGGATAAAGTGTCACCTGCAGAAGGAGGAGGAACAGAGTGTATGGATGACGGAGTATCAATGATAAAAGGTGGTGAATCAGAGGAGTTATCAGCAGGAAATGGATCAATGTGAATAAGATCAGACTTAGTCATACCATGAGGACTAGCTGGAATAGAGTAGAAGGGAATATGTTCAATAAAGGAAACATGACGAGAAACATATAATTTATTTGAAGAAGGATCATAACAATGATAGCTTTTTTGTCCAATACCATACCCAAGAAAAACACATATAGCAACACGTGAAGATAATTTTGTACGTTCTACGTGTGGACGAAGAACAAAACAAGTGGAACCAAACACTTTTAGGTGAGAGTAATCAGGAGTTTGACCAAACAACTTGGCATGAGGAGAAATATCAGAGTTATGAGAAATCGGGATCTTATTAATAAGATAAACGGAAGTGAGAACAGCTTCTCCCCAAAATTCTTTTGGAACGCTAGCTGAAAGAATCATAGAACGGTCAGTTTCAACAATGTGCCTATGTTTTCTTTCAGCAACACCATTTTGTTGCGGGGTATCAGTATAGGAAGTCTGATGCAAAGTACCATCAACCGTGAATATGTTAGAAAGGTCTCACTTAGTGTATTCCCCTCCTAAATCAGAACGAAAGCATTTAACAATAACAGAGTGTTGTGTTTTAACATATGCTTGAAAGGCAGTATATATATCAATAAACTTAGAACGACATTTCATCAGATAAACCCAACAATAACGAGTATAGTCATCGATAAAAGAGACAGAATATCCGCACCCACCTTTTGTGGGGATGGGTGCTGGACCCCAAACATCAGAATGAACTAAATCAAAAGGTGCAGTGGAAGTAGAAACACTTTGATTAAAGGGCAAAGCAGAAAATTTTCCAAGTTTACAACCACTACAATCTGAAATATCATGAGAACGTAAATCTCCCAAAACACCAGAATTACACAAGAATTTAAGACGAGAGCTTGAAATATGACCAAGTCTAGAATGCCACAAATAAAACTTAGAAGACTATGGAGTTAAATGAAAAGAAGAAAGGTCAATACTAGCAGCAGCGGCATGACTTGGAATGTGCAAGTTATCCAAAACATAGAGACTGCCCTGCCTACGGCCTGTCCCAATCAACTTCTTGGAGTTGGGATCCTGCACAGAGCAAGTGGTAGAAGAAAAATGAACAAGATATCCAAGATCACAAAGTTGTCCGACCGACACAAGATTCATAGTTAATTTAGGAATACAATAAACATTTGGGAGGGAAACGTGTGTGGTTTGAATTGTACCGATTCTTGTTAATGGCAAAAGTGTGCCATCAGCAGTCAAAATAGAAGGTGAGCGAGAATCAAAAGACATAGATATAAATGATGAACAATCATGGGACATATGATATGAGGCACCAGAATCCAAAATCCACAAAGAAGAATTCAAACCTGATATGGAGGGAGCTGACATGGCAAAGTGCTGAGATTGAGGAGCAGTCATGTTTTGAGACAAAGACTGGCTAGCAAGGAACTTCTGAAATTGTTCCGCAAGAGAGCCCATAGAGGAATCCACAACTGATTTACTGGATGGATGTACCAATGCAGCAGTCCTAGGCTGGGAACTGCCTCGTGACTGTCCATGTCCTTGTGCAGTAGAGAGGGACTGTTGTTGGCTATCGCGTTGTTGCTGTTGTGATCTATCACCTGGCTTAAAACTTTGATTTTTTTTGACGAGCCAATAATTCAGGACATTGATTCTTCCAATGGCCTGGTTGTTTACAATAATTACAATCACGACCATTCTTGATATTTATCTTGTTGTGTTGAGATGGGATTGGTAAAATCCCTGTAGCAAAAACAGATGCAAAAGAAGTCTGTGCAACTTTCTCAGTTTGAGACTTCAAGCGAGTTTCTTCAGCTAATAATTCATGTAGAACAGAATCAACAGAAGGTAAAGGAGTGTGATGTAGGATGGACGCACGACAATGCTCGTACTCTGGTCGAAGAGCCATCAACAATTGAACAAGACGTTGTTCCTCCTTATGAGCGATATATGGAGCAAATGACCTAAGCTCAGCAACTTCAGTCATAGCCAATTGATCCCAAAGAGCAGTAATTTCAGAATAAAAATCTTGAATATTTCGATCATTCTGAGACAATGACTGAATATCAGCCTCTAATTGATATTGAATGGCAAAGTTAGAATGCACAAAAAGTCGCTCCAACTAGTCCCAAACTTGCTTAGCAGTATCATACTTAGCCAATTGCATACCAATTTTGTTCTCAACAGAATTATTAATCCAAGTGATGATCTTTGAATTGTTTGTATCCCATTTCTCCATCGATTCAACATTAGCAGCTTCAGGAGCCACAATAACACCAGAAATATAACTCCACATCTGTTTTTCTTTCAGAAAATTTTTCATGACATAACTCCAATAAGAATAGTTTTTTCCATCTAAACGAACACTAATAGCCTGTAATGAATCATCACCTCCTGCCATATTTTGAAGTCAGCAACTGCTTCAAGTCGAGACATGTATCAGTTGGGCTAGAGTTTTAGGGAACTAGGGTTTCGGGTTGATCAGCAGGCTAGGGTTTCAGGACAGGGAGATCGGCAGGCTAGGGTTTCGGGGTTCTAGGGTTTCGGCAGGGAGATCGGCAACTAGGGCAGGGAGATTGGCAGCTGGGTCAGGGAGGTCGGCAGCTAGGGCAGGCTGGGGATGGGGCTCTGGGGTTTTGGGACAAGATCGACGACAGGCTAGGGTTTCGGTGGATGCTAGGGTTTGGAGCAGGTGATGATACCAGGTTAGGGTTTCGGGTTGAGGCAGGAAGACAAGACAGCGACGAGGCAGCAGGCAGAAATAAGAACGAGGCTCTGATACCATGTAAACATTTGTAAAACGTTTGTAAAATCAAATAAGAAGAAAAAGATAATTCATATTATTCAGCAAGACGGCTGAGCAAATAAAGATTGATTACATTAGGGTTACAGAGATAGGTTTATATAGATAGAAAACATAAACAATAAAAAGGCTAAAAAGCCCAACCCAGACAGGAAAAGAATCAATATGCTAACAATTTTCACTATTCAATCCGAAACTAATAGTGAGATTCTGACACATATTTTTCTGTCCACCACATGTACACACAACCACTTAAAAATAGGTGGTTTACAAAGGAACTATGGTGGATGTATAAAGTTTATCAATACAACTTCTCGATAGCAATTCTAGACTGATTAGCAAGATTTTGTTCACGAATAAATACCAACTTACACAAAACATCACTTTTTTTTCTTTGAAAAAGATAAAGTCGGCCCAAGGCCCGGTATTACATGGCTTAAATCGGGTTATACCTACTAACGAGTCGTCATAATTAGCAGTTATTCATCGGTAAAGAAGGACAAGCTTTATGTATAGAGGTGAGAAATATTCGGTTCGAACCAAATTAACCAACCAAACCGTTTTTCGGTCGGTTCGGTTATGAAATTTTATCGGTTTGAATTTGGTATGTAAAATAATTTTGTTTCGATTATCGGTTTAACCAAGTTAACCGAACTTTTATTTTATTATTCAAATTCATGGCATTGTGATACTCCTAATAATTTGTTTAGTAATAAAAATCAAACTTTATATATTGAAATTTTGTTACTTTTTCGTATACACTTAAAAAAGTACTCTGAAATAGTTTCTTTAAACATAAATTTGTGTTTTCCTTTTCGATCATCTGAATTATAATCTATGGTAATTTATCTTATTTACCTTTTTAGTTCGGTTAAATCGATTACCGATCGAATTAACCGAAATTAATTTGGTTCGGTTCGGTTTTGATATTTTTGGGTTTCAATTTGGTTTGACATTTCTTACCTCAAAACCAACCGAACCGATCAAACGCTCATCCATAGTTATGTTAATGCTTAAAAGTTGCGAACATAATTCTGTTCTTAAATGTTTTCTCCTAGGAGCTTTGGGACTCTAAGCTTTGAGACTCTCCCTTTAGAGTATATATGTGATTGAATTTAATTTTTAAAAACATCGTTAAATGTTAACATTATAAGGACCATTATCGGGTTCAAACTAGCTAATTGTTTTTGATAGAATTATGTTTGTATCTTATGGAAAAGAATCGGTTTAAACCAACAATTGGAATTCTCATAATCCAACCATATAAACATCATTATAATTGTTCGCGAACGCTTAATAAATATATAATATCATTTCATTTTAATTAGCAGTAGTTAGTAATTAAATAAAATTAATAAATTAAAGTTAATTAACAAATTATATGCTATTTCAAATTTTAAATAAATTAAATCAATGTTAAATTCTAATATTGTTTAAATTAAATGCTACTTGGTAATATTTATTAGAATTGGAATTAGAATTATAATAAATTATATGATAGAGTTAGGGGTATGTCATAGGTGTAATTATGTAATTTATTATATATATCTAATTCGATAACCAATCTTGTTCAAAATAAAAGATGTTTTATTCTTTTATATACTTGATATAATGTATTGTATTAAATAATTAATTTAATTAAAAATATATTTAATAGAAAATACACAAATGGTACGTTTGGTGATAATAATTACAAAGTATTGTAACTGTGTATAATTTATCACAATAAAAATAAATATATCATTTTAGATATTCCTAATCAACATGATCGAGACTGAGTATCGATACATCCCTTGGGATTAGAGTATTTAACTCTTTTTCAATATTGGGCAGTGTATTACTCATGGCTGCCGAGGGCACCAAGGATCATGTGCTGATAGTTATTGGATAACTATGTATTGACTCACACGATAGTTTTCTGTTGGTTGATATAACTATGGTCAAACAAAGAATATCAATGTGACAATATTACATAAGTCTCTCAATTGCGAATACTATCGAGCTTCAATGTGAAAACTCCACCTTGATTATAGTTAAATCGTAGCACAATATCCGTCGAACGACTATAGTTGGGTCAAATGAAAGCATTGGAAGTGAATTACTATTTAAGTGAGGATTTGTCTCCTCGGTTTTATGAGTTTAGTATCACGGTCAACTGAAGTAAATTCAAAGTCAAAGTCTCTGGCTAGAGGATTTCAGCTAATAATAATTGTTATTACTGAACCAATAACTTTGTGTTTGAACAATAGAGTTGAAAGTGCATGATATTGAAATTTTGACCATAACCAAATTCCATAAGTCCAAAGTGGTATAGTTTTGACGAAAAAAATTGGTGTAAATAATAGTCAAAATAGGGCCGCGTAACGCTTAGCAAAATAAAATTAGATTTTATCGAAACTAAGTAAGCGATAAATTTGGTCAAAATGTTACACCAACTACTAAATGACGTGTGAATGTTAATATTCGAATAGTTCGATATTGGTCATTGATCAAATTTGCACCTACTGTATCGTTGAATACTCCTTTACCACGTGATTTAATTAGTTTATAACTGTTATTAATTAATTAATTAATATTTATGAAATATTATTTGCACATTTTTGTTAATGTTATTAAATGTATTTATAATAGTTATAAGTAAATTGATCGATATACGGTATCGATACCCGTTTAAATTGGATTTAACTGCAAAATATTTTGTTCAGACTTTAAATGAGTTTGAAGCCCATGTAATGGCTGGTTGGTTCAGTTATGATAGGGCATAAGTTGGTGCAACCATTTGATGGTAACTAGATAGGTTAAGTTTTTATGGATAAGAAAGGGAGAATTGGTAAGAGATCTAGATCCTAATTTGTTTTCATTCCTCTTGTATATAAGCATCTCAACCCACACATATTATATGACTTTTGGAAGCCTCCAAATCGCATCATTTTTGGCCGAGCCTTCATCCCCTCTCCTCCATTATTACAAGCTCAAATCAAATCATATAATGCACTATTTGATAGTCGGTGGTATGCAATTCGGGAGATAGCACTTTTAGAATTAGAATTCGATCTATGTTTTCATTTCAATGCTTCATGGTGTAGGTTTTTGGCTTTGGTATAAGGTAATAATCTGATTTACAATTATATTCAATTGAATTAATATTTATATATCAAATTCTAACAAATTAGTTTAGTGACGCTTCTATTATATAGATATATTGTCACAATCAAGTTGGTTGTATGTTTATATACATATATATTAAAAAAAAATTCATATATCTACGTATAACATACACGGCCTAAAAAATTAAATAATAAATTTATTATTATTTAATTAATTTAATATACATTATTCAATTATGTATGAGCCATATAATTTTTCTATATTCTATTCTATACATAATATGATTTTATAATTTTATATGTATGGTTTTATATATATAAATACTTTCGGCACAGGTAAAATTTATATTTATATGTTATTATTGAATACTATTTAAACCAATTAAATATCTAAATTAATTATATCTATATATTTATGTATTATAAAATGTACTTTATATTTTATAAAGTCAAACCATTATCTAACATGTCTTCGGTAGAAATTATACACGCACACATGCGTATATATAATTTATTATTATATATTCGACCAAAATTTGAAAATATGTTTCAAAATTGTTTTTAAATTATAAAATGATATACTGAATATTCAAATAAAAAAATATCACTTGAATTTTTTCTTAAAATTCAAAATTCAAAATTACATTTCTAAATATATTTTTATTTAATTTTTAGTTATAGTCCCTACAGTTATTAATTTAAAATATATATATTTAAATTAAAAAAAATCAATTTTATAATGTACACAATATCAGTATATATATATATATATACGTATTGAATATTTTGAAAGTATCAACATACGTGTATTTATTATTATATTATATATATGTGCGAATATATGTATTTGATACACACACAGACATAGACATACACACAGATACTTCTTAAAAAAATTGTATATATATAGTGCTTTCAGTTTTATGGTGTGTTTATATATATAATATAGTTTTATAAACGCTTTAAACAACTTATATAATTATATATATATAATATAATTTTATAAACGTTTTAAACAACTTATATATATATAGTATGAAGCTTTAGTGAATTATGAATTGTTTAACCCATCTACCCCTCTCCTCTACATGACTGAGACCCTGCCCATGTGCCTTGCATGCTCCTTTAACTTTATAACTCACTTTCTTTATTTAACATTTAAGACATTCCATACAAGCTCATTTTTAAAATATCTTCCCATGACATCATCACATATTTTATTTTCATAAATGGAAAAATATTTTTATTTCATATTATTGATTTCCTAAGTAAATAAATATGTAGAAAAAGTTTGAACAACTTCTGGCGAGCAAAAAGCTATTTATCTATAAAATGATTTTTAATCACATTATCGATATTTTTTCAAAGTAATTATTTTTGTAAACAAATTCTCCAAAACAAGTTTATTATTATTAGTTATGATTCATAAAGGGGTTAAAGGTTATTAAATCACTTTAATAACATTTAATCCAAGATTTAAATATTTAAATAATTCAATTATTTAGATACGAAGTGTTCGAAATTCTAGGTCATCACACTTTTTGTTCCCCATGTATGTGAATTGGCATAGGATATGAGGAATAAAGGGAAGTGTTATTTAAATTTCATTAAATCGTTTAATACGGAATGCTTTACAAAATGTAAAACAACATGTGTTAATGGCAAGCAAGATTAATTGGTCAATAAATAATTTATGATTAAGATAATTACATTTAAATATATATTCTTTTTTTATATAATATGAAATAAATATTAATAGTAATATTAAGATAATTCATAAGTATGGTTAAGATACGATTATTGGTAAGTAAATAATCAATATTAACTAATTTATAATTAAGGTAATTAATTTTAAATTTATAAGATGATGATTAATATTAACAATTGATATTAAGATGATTCATAAGTACATTTATAAGTAATTATAAGTAAGTATTTAATAGTTAATAATATCTACAATTAGTGTTAAGTAATTATAATTAAGGTAATTAATTCAAATTTATAAGAATATGTAAGATATTTTTCTAATATTAATATTTAATACAAAGATAGTTCATAAGTATAGTTAAAATATAATTAATTTAAGTAAATAATTAATATCAAGCAATTTATATTAAGGTAATAAATTTTAAATTTATAGGATGATTAATCAATGTTGATAGCTAATATCAAATAGTTTAGAAGTGTATTTATAGCTAATTAACTATTAATAATTCATTAGTAGAAAATAGTTAGCATTAAATAGTAATTTATAGTTAAGACAATAATTTGAAATTTATTACAATATTTGTAAGATATTTAATGATGGGCATGTTTATGTTAATTATGAAGTAATATGTGGAATATTTGAAAGTTCGACATGATTGGATGTACAAAAGTATGGAACATTTTGACAAAATAAGGTATTTTGGAAGATTAGGTAGTGTTTGGCTTAAAAACAAATTTTGTGTTTTCGCTTTTCAATATGTATGTCAAATATGAGAAGAGTGGAGGAACGTTGAAGGGGACGGAAGAGAGATGAAAAGGATGATGGAGGGGATGAAGGAACGATGGAAGGATGTATTGTTTCTCCTGCTTCCGTTAATTCTCAAAACACGGAAAATAAAAAAAGTTGTTTTTTATTTTGAATGTTAACTTCTTTTTCAAATTGGCTGTTTTCAATAATATGCATGCATCATGCGTATTTTTGTATGGACGAAAACCAAAACTAAAAATGGCAAACCAAGCAGAGCCTTATTATTTGTGGAAATTACGCGATGTGGACGTATAGCGACTCGCAAATTTGACACATTAATTATTAATTATAAAATAATTGTTTAAATTAAACTGGTAATAAAAGGCATTTTTGAGTAGAGTTGTCTTTTGAGGGGTCTAGTATTTCCATTATGTTTACAAATATCAGAAACTATATTTCAGTATATATCATGATATACTTTTGTTGGTGTTCGAAAATATGTACTTTTGGGCATGGAATTGTTTTAAATCCAAAAAATTTGAATCTTTGCTATAAATACGAGACTTTCATAATCCCAATCACCAAAAGACCATTCTTTCTTCTCAAATACAAAATCTCGTCCGTGGGTGTGGTGTAGTGGAAACGAGGCTTGAGTTTTGGTAAAAAGACGTAGGTTCGATTCCTACCATGCGCTTCCCTATCCTATATAAATTTACTCGGGGGTATGGAGGCTCGGATCAGCGGACGGCTTTACTACACCCTCCTCAGGAGTTTACCGGTCCGCCGGGTTCTTCTGGGTTTTCAAAAAAATATATCAAAATCTCTCATGATTTTTCTCCAATGCGAGCAATCTTCTCTAATAAATATCATTTAAAAATCCAAATGCCCAATAGTGAACGAATTATATATTAAATTGATCGTCTTGACGAGGGGAAGAAATCTAAACTGTTCGTCTTTGGAGACAGTGCTCGAGTTGACCAAGAATCACAGTCAAAATCAACTGGCGAAAACCTAAATGGCGAATTAGATATTTTTTATTTATGGCAAACTAGGCTTGAGACTAGTGTCGTTGGGTCCGGCTTGGGTGTAGAGCTCAAAATGTTCTTGGAATTTCGCAAATCGACATTTGTGGTGGTTGAATTTACCTAAAAATCACCATGCCTTGATCATTCGGTGGGGACGATTGTGGCTATGTAGGATGACGGGGCATGCTGCATGGATAAAGCTCGGTCAGGAGATTTCAGCAATCTAGGCTGTAACATACTGATATGGGGCAAAATAGAATAAAATAAAAATAAAATGTGTTTTTTTTATTTATAATTGGGATTTTGATGAATAAAATGGATTATTGAGAATTAAAGGAGAAATCGAAATTTAAAAATTGATTTGAGTTATGAATTTTTTTTAAATGATTAAAAGAATTGAAATATTTGATAAATGAGATTAAAATGTTATTTTGGGATTTTTAATGAGTTAAGTTCAATAAATTTGATTTTTTAGTTTATTTTGAAATCAAATACGAAATATCGATTTAAAACTGAAATTTGGCATTTGAACTGTGTTATGTGAATCCAAAGATCATTTTAAATTTTATATTTGTGAAATTTTGTAATTTTTGATGATAATATTATTTATGAACTATTTGTGATATTTGTAAATAATAGTAGTTTAACAAATTATACAAAAATAGGTGTGAAAATTCTAATAAGGAAATTCATAAATAATAACGAAAAATGCTTAAATAATAATGAAAATTTTATTTTAAAATGAATTCGGATGATTTATTATCATTAACAAAATATGGTATAGTTTGATAAATAGTAATGTGACTTTGGTATGCATTATTTTGAGTGAATAACAGTATAATTATTTTTATAAAGTTTATGGAATATTATTATTATTTAAGTAACAAACAAATAAAGGATATTTTTGGAATAATAATTATGATGAGGACGTGTTTCCAAGAGCATTTTGTATTAAGTTATCACTATTTTGAGTAAATAGCAATAAAATGGGGGTTCTGAGATTTATAGTAAATATTATTATTTTTGAATTAGATAGTAATAAATTTGTTGTGAAAGTAAAATAAAGAGGCTTGAGTATATTTGTTATTATTTTGATACAATTTAATAATATTATTGTTTTAAAGCAATCTGATGTAAACTACCACTTTATTAAATGATGACGTTTTGAGATTGAGGTAATAAATGTAAAATGATGGATTTTTAAGGTAATCGTTTTGACAAATTATTATTATTTTGATGTCAAATAACTAAATGTGTTTTTATAATAAACAATAATGAAACAATTTTATACTTAAGAGAAAATAATAAGTATAAATATATTATTTTAGACTGTTATAACATATGTGATTGTTATTGTTTAGGATTATTACATATGTTTGTTGTGTGGAGATAGAGTCACATTAGAACGTGTCATACAATATTTTACAATTAGTATTATGCAGATGTTGTGTACTTAATAAAAGTTTTGTTGTATTGATGACATTGATGTTTGTGTTGCTGATATTAGATAGTTAGACACATTTGATGAGTTTGATGTTGAGTTACTAATATTGAGTAGTTCGTGCATATTTGATGAATTTGATATTGTGTTGCTAATATTGAGTAGTTACACATCTGATGAGTTTATACTTGCATTTTCTCTATTGGTGTTGTGTTACCAATGATTGGTGATTAGGACATATTTGATGACATTTGTTCTTGCAAATTTATTTAATGTTTGGGGTTAATATTGAGTGTTGTGAAATTTATATAATGATTGATGGTCATTGTTGCTATTATTATTGTTACTTTCTATTCATGGCAATTGATTATGGTGATATGGTACAATATGATGTTTTCTGCTTGTGTTGGATGCATGATTGTTACTGTGGTGTAATGTTATGTGCTAATAAGTATTTGATGCAGGAGAAGAGAAGGAAACAAAACAACGTGTGTTTGATCCTAAAAGGGTACATAGGTGGTCTTTCCTTGTGCAATAATTGTCGGTTTACTTGCGGTCCAGGTGTATAAGATATGGCACAGTTAAAACATAGTTAATCATTTTTTCTTTTATTTCGCACATAAACATATATTTTTGTAAAGTTTGTAGGTGAAAGAAAATTAAAGGAAAAAGCTCCGGTTGCATGCCATGCATACAAGTCATTTACTTAAAATGTCTCACATGCGTTGAATTATTGATAAATTTGATAAAAGTGATGTATAGAAAAATTGGATATTGCATTCGTTGTATTAAGCTTTTTACATTATTTATGGTTGATACATACACATGAACACGCACACATGCATTTATAAAGTTATTTGATCCCGCTGTGAGATTTTTTTTTCTTTCATTCATAGTTTGGAATTTTATATTATATAAACAACGATCCACCGTTTTTAATATCAAAGATTAGTTTGCTAGCGTATTTTGATGGCGATTGTCACTATTTTCAGTTGTTAAAAATAGTAGTACATCGCACTTGGTGTCAAAGCTTAGGTATAGCAATTCCCTAATTCTTCGTAGGTTTAAACAATTTGGAGTAGGTTAATTTACAATTTAGGTTGGGTAAAATATAGGATGAGTTCTTATTAAAGATTACCAGTCTTGTTTGTATGTGGATCGTATGTGTAACCACCATTACCTCATCCTAAGACGATGTTTATTTTTTATGAACTTTTCGTGGAAAATAAATATAGTAGGAGTGTGATAAGATATGCGCTTATAGAAGGATTAAATATTAATTACAACCCGAGTGACACATCCATGATATTAAATGGGAATTAAAACCCTAAACTTAATAAATAGACTTATATTTATTTTGTGAAATTGTGACGATCTGTCTTCTCAACTCTCAGAAATCGATACTAATACATCCACGATATTCACATATTGTAAATTCAAGTGCCGGAGAGGCAGATTATCATGGAAAAATAAAAATAAAAATAAAAATAGAAGATAAGACAATAATAGAATCTCACATCGTATTTAACATTTAATTATAAACGTGATAAATACATACAACCACTCCAAGTAATCCTTCAGAGTTAAATATTAATCCAGCTGGGACAGTTATAACTGTCTATCCTTACATATGCTTGAACATTCTAAATACGTAATACAACGGAATATAGGTAGATATCTACATAAGGTACTTCAACTCCATTCGCTCAAAAAAAATCTCTAAAAACTTTCCCAACATACTCCAAAATGCTCCAAAGTTATCATGACTACTTGGCTGCCCAAGAATATAGGACACCTAGAGTTTAAAGGAAAACAAAATAAACTCTAGGTCAATCATGGGACTGGTGTGAGAACTCAAAATACGATATTTGAAAACAAAAAGGTATCTCATAAGACCACACCGCACATAAACACGTAACATGTTTTTAGCTTATGATAACTAAATCTTTATTACATAAAATTAAGCGATGTAACCTTTAATGGCATTTCCTTGAATTGTTTTTCCAAATAAACTTATTAATCTTAGCTGAAATTGTTATATTGATTAAATTCCGGCATACTAGCTACTTGTAGGTTCTACAATCAAATCCAAAAGCACTTATTGGAAGATGCATTCCATATAAATGACCAGGTGAATGAACCACCTTCCGACAGTACACCTTTAGAGGAATGTACCAAGATCCAATTGATGGTCCTCTACCAACACAAGACCGGTCTACCTCTAAATAGATAGTACCGAATGTGTCATCACCACAATCATTACCAACCTATCCGAGATGTCTCTTAGCATACTTCCACGATAATTAAAACCTAAACGTTATAATGAGCATAAATATATCTAGAAGGGAATGATCATACACTAATGGTTGCAAACTACATAGTCTTGCTGCATCTACCATGTTTTGGTCATCTCCAGGTGTGAGGTTGGAGGTAACGATTACCTTTCACATAGCACATCATCTTTATTCATTGAACGCCACATTGCTATTTCATAATTACATAACTGATTTCTATAAACGTATAACTCTTGAGCTCGGACATCTCTAGAAATGATGTTAAGCTAGGAGAAGTTGCATTCTCCACCACCAAACAAATGATACATTTATAGAGATCAATCAATGTGATTTTAAAATGCAATGTCAGACATTCGTCCATACAAGTTGTCCAAGAACATGACAAACCAAATGCCCTTCTCCTACTGCATCCTTGGAAATCACCCTTAGAATTAGTAGCGATTAGTCTCTACAAATCGAATATTTTCATTACGAAGCACTATTGCTAAATATAGGAAAGTGTTAAGTTTCACCTCGAGGGACAAATGGAGAATAGCCTTATATCATGAATGTCTTCGTTTCAATCGATCTTATCTTCCACATGTTTTACTTCAAAACGTAAATTGGTTCGAAGTGGTTATGGAATCTCCCAAATTCAACCTCAGTCTCTTTGAAATCCAATCATCTGTAAAAATAATGTTTTATAAGTAGATTGATTTATTAATTTATTTATCAGAATGTCTTCGAGAGAGATATATCTTAAAAATATTCTTTAGCAAATACGGAATCTGTAACGACCCACTTTTTTGGACTGTTTAAATCGATAAACGATACATGTCGAACTCAAATCATTCAAAAAGGAGGATTGCAATGGGGTAAATAATAAAATAAGAGAAATGAATGAAAAAACATAGAATCTCACAGCGGAATGACAAAATATAATAATCAAATAAACAGTTCATGAAGTTGTTTTAAAATAATATTTGATTACGCTTTTACAATAAAATCAGAGTTATACATACAGCAGGATAAATAGCATACCCATCTCCGTCGTCGTTCTCCAAAAATATAATGGTCTTCAATACATTGTATAGCTAAGACTGACCCAAGCGTAATGAAAAGACAAAACACTCAAGTCAGAACTAAAACATTCTCATGTAAGTCAAATCAATATCACGTGGAAATGCATGTAATGGTGTCAGAAATGTTACGGGATTTTCATCTTTTATCTAGTATATAACGTGAGTACAATAACTTAAGAGATGTTACTTTCCATCTATTAAGGATCCGTCAAACAATCTATATGTAGTAGTATACGCTATATATGTAGTGTCTATCAGTACAGTATAACATTGAAAATAACATTAAGACATTACTTATATCCCTTTTAACACATTTTATATAAGCATCATAGTCTGCACAGTACTGTAAACTCCACCGTAAGCTGGTGGTCTATCAGGAAGCACTCCATAGGTACGACAGAAACTAAAATCGTAGTGGGCTCGATAAGGCATACGACAAGGCATGCTAGGCAATACTAGGGTAGTATTCTACCGTTTCGCGGAACCAGGCTGGTGGTGTCGCATAGCTGCAGTTACCGCCCACCTCGAAAACAACACTCCCATAATCAAAACGAGGGTGGCCACCAATCAATCAAAAAGTAACGGGCATGGTATCGAAGAAGCGTGTCCGATAGAAGGAGTGACCTCACTTGGCCTGGTTATGGCTCTTGTTTTAGTCATATCAAGCTGACTCCAATGTCAGGGTTGCGTTCTTAACTCATACCAGTAGCGTTCGCCAAACTACTTCGTTCTTGATTCTCCACCACGTGTACAGTTGTTAAAGTGGTTTCAAAATTGGCAGAGAGTATGACAACATCTGACCCTGGTATCTTTAACAACCAAATGTTTATTTCACACCGTGGTCATTTTATAAAAAAAATTAATAATAGATCCAGAAAACGGTTTATATCTTCATATCAAAATATCCATATACTTATTCCAGAAGTATAAATATATTCATAAATACCGAGGAAGATTTATTTCAATCAATTTCGAAAATAATTTATATATCTCTCTTAAACCATCTGCAAACTATTTTTATGCTTTAGAAGTATTTATAAAGCTATTTATAAATTCCAAAAAAGTTTACAACTCTTCCCCTTTTCATAGACTTGTATGCAAATTCTTTTAAAACGCTTCTAAATCCCTTTATACAAGTTCTTTTATAAAACCCTTTACAAAATCCTTTAAAACCTTTATAACTCCTTTATAAAAACATTATAAAATCCTTTATAAAAATCCTTTTATAAAATTCATTATAAAATCTCTTGCAAAACTTTTTATAAATTCCTTACAAAAACTTCTACAAAATTCTAGATCTTGTACAAAAATCTGTCATCTATTAAAGTAGTTATAAAATTCTATATTTATTATCTTAAATTAAATTTTTAAATAAAGCTCATAAAACTATATTGAATATTTTATTAAATTAAAATTTTAGAGTGCTTTTATTATATTACATTATTTAAATTATATACATTTTAAAACTAAATAAAATTATAAGTCAAAATCTTAAATTTACATTTGAAACCATATGTTAACTTATAATTTGAAACTTTAAAACATATGAAATTAGTTATTTTCCAAATATAAAAATTTAAAATAAGATCATTAAATTAAATTTAAAAATCAAATTTATAAGTCAAACATACTTTACAAATTTAGAAAATAATTTAAAATCGACCAATGGTGTCCGTATATAATTTTCTATCTTATGGACAAGTGATCGGTTAATTTTAATTTTAATTTTAATTTTAATTTTATTTTCAGGGATGGATATATACCATTTCAATCCAAATCAGGTCTCATATGTATATATCATTTCAATCTATTTCTTAATTTATTTAATTTAGGTTTATTTGATGCTCCTAACATCTAGGGTGAATAACAGGAATAAATCGGCACAAATGAACATCCCAACATCTAACATATCAATCATCATGCATCCATCACAATCAACATCCAAAACAGTCACATATCATAACAGATTATTAGTTAATGATTCTTGGGTGCTTAACTAGTAAATTAAATTGCAATTTCAATTTAGACGTCAATTCCAATTTAAACGTCAATTTCAGTTTAACTATCGAATTAAATTACACTATCGATGCAATTCAATATAAAAATCAATTTTAAACCATCAAACAACAATTAATAAATTTAAATCACTTTATGATTTCGATTTAATGAACATCAAATATTTTGGTAATTTGTGAGTGGTTTGACACTCACCTTTGATTTAGTCGAATTAAAATCCAAAAGAACGCTCAAATCCAACAGTCTCCAAATGCAGCTAAACAAATTCCACGTTGTCCGGACTTTCGATATGATTGCAACGGAAGAAAGCGCGCCCAAATCCAAGTTCATATGCACGAGTTATTGATGTTACAATTTTCAATTTTTAAATTAAGATTAAAATTAAAATAAAATGAGGGCAAAAAAGTAAGGGACGTTTGGCATACGTTCCTGGTAAAATTTGAAAATGCACAAAACATTTCTCTGTTGTTTTAATAAATTTTCGGTCAATGTTCTTAAATTCACGCGCGCACAAAGATTCAAATGCCCTTTACGTTTTTAACATTTCAAACGTGTATAACTTTCTGTAGAAACATCGGATCAACCCGCCGTTTTCATCAAAAAATCAAAAAATTTACGATCTTTAAAATGAGATCCATTATTGATACCAAAAAATCATATTTGCAATGTGAAATTATTCCATATATTTGCAGACATTTCTGTCGTTGTTTTTACTTATACACAATGCCACTCCTTAGAAAGATAATAAAATTTATGATTTAATGGTGAAAACGGTTTATTTATTTGTTGTTTCTACAAGATGTTATTGCATTTTAAAGATTGATAATTAATAGGGTGCAAATTTTAATTTTGGATTTGATAATAACATCCATATATGAAGAATCAACATTGCTACAATGGAGAAGAGGGGTATGTAGTGAAGAAGATTGTAGTATTTGAAAATAGGGATGTAATTTATGTCTTTTCTATGAGGAAGATGTTTTGTGTATTAAGTTCGATTTTAGGGTTGTGTCCTTTATTTTCACAAAAAGTAATTACCTCTCTTTCCAAAACCCTAGCCATACCCTAACACACATGTCGGTCGCATATACAAGCTATAAAAGCCACCCTTTAGCTCGAAATTGCAAACACCATGTGCGCCTGTGACCTGATCTATCCCATGGCCTTGTTGTGCTAGGCCGCAACTCCTTGACCTGCACGTAACCCTCTGGCCACGCCCACGAACTCCATAGCCATCCACATTCATGCTCGAATTCTTGAGAGATCGTTGATGATCTCGACAAAATAACCACATGGATCGACCTCTCTCATCATCCTCTACCTCGCAGCAACCTCCGACCATCCTATCGATTAGGATCCATCGTTAAATCCCAAGCCCTAATACGAATGGTCGAAACTTCTTTTACAATTTGTGGCTAATCCAAACCTCGTTTGTAAAAATGAATTGCAGAAGTAGATTACGCTCGTCGAGAGCTTTCTGGCAGTTTATAATTTGATAGGGTTTGTGGAGTTTGATTTAAAATTAGGAAATTAGGGTTTTCTACCATTGAGAAGGATTATGAACTGGTAGATTGAAATTATATGTACAGCAACAGAAAATAACTACTAGGGTTAAGGAAAAATTTATTTATATAGACAGAGATGGATAAAAATAGATTGATGGATCGATTTGGGTCGAAACGATAACAACGACCCGAAAAGCCCGTTTCGTTCACGAAACGAAAATGAGTCATCCAATATATATATCGAAATATAGGTTTTCAATATTTTTAAACTCGATGGAACTAGTTTCAATCCCTAATTCAAAAGTATATAGAAGTTGCGTTTAAAATCAAATTATATTAATTTAAATTCCATTAATTGATTTCTACGTGTTTCAAGCTCGCATGGCCAAATGACAAGTCCGATCGCTAGGAAATTTGAAATCCTATAATAATTTAGTATTACGGATCCGATGAAACTGGTTTCACCGAAATATGAGACAATGGCCAAATTGGCTATTTTTACACGTTAATTAAAACAAGTAATTCCAAATTTTAGTTTATTCTCTTTTAAATTCAATTTTGAATGTTAACAATCTTCAATGTTATTAAAAAGGTTTAAATCAACTTCCGACATTTTTTCCATTAATATTAAATCAAGAATTCAATTATTTATATAGTTGCAATATTAAATCTGAACAATTCAATTATTAAATAAATGACATAAATAAATCATAAAATTTCAAATGAATTTCAAACAATTATATTATTTTCATCTAAATAATTCAACATTTATTATTCAATTCCAGTTATTGATTATAACACATTCAACATCTAAAATTTCATTTCCATGGTTGTTATTACAAGATCTGTGAAATTGTTTATTTTCAATAGTTATTATATACAATAAACTACAATAATAAATCAATAAATTTTTATTTCTAATCATTTTTAATCTAATAATCACATTAAATTTATTAATTTAAAGTACTTAAAAATACGGATCCTTACAGAATCATTTAAACCTTCCTTTTGAAATTTATCAAATCATTTTTAAAAAGTAACTTATGAGAAAATATGATTATAGAAATCACTCTACTTCTCTTCAATATCAATTTTCATATTCAACAGGTACTCTGTAACGACCCCGAATTTTATATAAATTTAAATTGATAATTTATATAATTTTTTAATTTAAATTAATAATTAAATGAATTTTTGAATAAAAATTTGTAGAATTAATTATAAATGGAAGCGAGTTTCCTCGATTCAAATAGAAAATATGTAGAGTCATATGAATTTGAAAATTTGTATATATGTGAATATATATGTATATATTGGATTTTAAATAAATTCTTAAATAAATGATTTTGAAAAATAAATAATATACTTTGGACACAAGTATAAAAATAAATAAATAAATAAATTGATTTAAAAAATTATAAATGATGATAATTTGAGTTATATAAAATATATGTGTATAAAGAGAAATGTAAAACAATAATTATTAAAGTAAAATAGGAAGTAAATACATAAAAGAATAAACTATAACAACATAACAAAAGTAGAACTTCATTTTATTTCGAAGTAATAAAGACAAGTAAAATAATATTTTAAGTGAACAATAGAAATTTATCCATATTCCAAAGTATAAGTTAAATATAAAATGAATTAAACTATAAAATGAGTACGAAGTAACACCTTAGCTAAAAATATAACAACATATAAAGAATAGAATTCATTTATATTATAAAGTATGCAAGACAAATTAAATTTGTACAAAAAAACAATAAAATAAAATATAGGTGATAAGTTAAATATTAATAGTATAAACTATGAATAGAAATGAAATTTGAAATGTATGTTTGTAACAAAATCACAAAAGAAAAGACATACATTTTAATATAAGTGTGTAGAAATATAAAGGTGAACTAGATAAGTAGGTTGTAAACCAAACTAGAGTAAAGTGTTGTATTCAGCCAAAACAAAGAAGTATATAATATCATTAGCTGTAATCAGGTACAAGCAAATTGTAATTTCTCCATAATGCAAGCAACTTCACCCATGTTATTGTACAAACAAACATACCCTGCTGTACAAAACAGTATAATATCACCAGCCTGTACAATATGAAATCCCTGTACAAAACATAAGATATGATCCCCTGTAAAACTTCTCTTCTTTATATATATCACCTCGGCTTCTCCATTTCAACCTGAGACAATGAAAGCAAATACATTCAAATCAGAGATCAAGGGGGGTTTTCAACTTGTATTTTCAAAACTGTTTCAATATGAAGCTCTGTTCTTCTTCTTTTGGGAAAACAATGTGAGTTATACACCCTTACTGTGTTTAGTGGTTATTACACTTACATAAATAATTGTAGTTTTTGTTGAATCTTTGATTTGATCAGGTAGTAAAGCATCTGATATGATTCAGAGTACATATATAAGTATGTTTGATAGTTTCAGAGCATCAAAACAATGTGCTTCTTCCTAAACCACTCTGTTTATTTAGAAAGACAGTGACTAAAAAAAAAATCAAATCTGCAGTTTCCAAACAACAAAGTTTCTTCTGTTCTTTGTTTCTTCATCAACTTCAGCTGAGCAACTCTCCTTAAAAACCCAACCTTTTATCTTAAAAATTGTGCTCTGTAATGATGAATGAAATGAGTGAATTTGGTAACTTGTTTGAATGTACACCTGTGTGCTCATATGTGTACAGATTGATGATGCATATCAGTAAATGGGTGTGTATATGCCTCTGGAAAAAAAAAATTGTTTAAGCTAAAGAATGAAAACATTGGACTCTGTATACTTGTTTTGCAGTACAAGCAAAAATTCATGTGATAAATTCAAACAAGTAAAACCATAGATTTGATTTTATAATTTGAATAAGTATACAAAGACATGATTTTTAAGATTAATATGATGATTTTGAATCAAGTGTTCCAAGGGAATCTCACGTTTGAACAAAATCTGTTTTTTTTCAATTTCTAACAATTCATTCAATTTTAAATGTTGAAACTTGGTTCGAAGCTAGTTTATTAATCAGTGACTTTAAGAAAATTATCAGATAATTTTCTTATTGCGTGAATTGGTGGGTCGAAGCAAGTTTAGGGTTTTAGTAGTTGTTTTGCTTGAGGACGGGGAGGAAGCGTTTCCTCCACCACTAGTTGATCGAGCTTGACCGGACTGTGGGAGGAGAGACGTGAGTGGGTGAAGTTGCTTCGGTCGGAGTTGCTTAGTCGATGGTGGCAAGGCGAGGTGATGCGAGGCGTTTGCTTGGTGAGCATTTTCGTTCCAGTTCGATCGAGTACTCTTTTTTTATCGGTGGCGATATTGAGTGTTCTGGGAGATCGAGTTCATCAGGGGGATCGTGATTGACTGGTCGAAGGGGATGGGGTTGGTCGGAGATGATCTGAGCCCTGGTGCACATGCACGGTTTGTTTGTGTATCACATTTTAGTAGCAGGTAGGTAACGAGATAGAGAAGGAAGGGAAAGAAAAGTAAAGAGGAGTTGGGCCGAGAAGAGAAGTGGACCAGGAATGGGATGGGCCGTGACTTTTATGAAGTAGAATGTTAAAATTTGTTGCTAAATCTAAATTTAAAATTTCAAAGTATAAACAAGGTTAAAGCTAAGCTATGAATCAAGGGTTAGCCTATATTTCCTTTACGTTATTTGCTTAACTAAGTTTAGGGTTAAACAAATCATGTGGACGAGTTTAAGCTAGAAATAATAATAATAATAAGAATAATAATAAAAATATTATAAAGTTAAATAACATTAATTAAGTTTTAATGAAGAATTAAACATGATTAACCATATTAAAATAAATGTTTTGTCTATGTGAAGGAAAGGGATTATATCGAGTTTAAACATATAAAGATAAATTGTAGTTTCAAATTGTAATGAAATATTGTGAATAATTAAGTTTTAAATTGGTAAATTTTTCAAATTGATTTAACAAATTGATTCAGTTCTTCCCAATGGTTTTAAATGTGAAATTGAATGGTAATTTGTTATTGTATTAAATAAACTATTCATGTTCAATTTTAAGAATTGTTTAATTTTACTAATTAAAATAATTAGTTGATGATAATCAAATAATTAAAGGTAAACTAAGTAACGTAAGTGATTAGGGATAAATCACTTATCGTAATTGTATCCTTTAATGGTAATTCATTGAGAATTAATCAATTTTGTAATTAACTTAAGGTCAATTAAATTTTTGGTAATTAACTAAGGATAATTAATTTAATTAATTAAGGGTGAATCAACTAATAAAAAAAAATCCACTAAATGGTAAATTAAATAATTGAAGGTTAATTATTCAATAATTGAAAGTTGATGAATTATAATTTATGGTAAATTAATAAATGATTAAGAATAATTTATCAAAATGATTATTAACATTAATTAAATAGGATTAGTAATTATTCATCAGTAATTAAATCTGATTTGAATTACTCAGACAATTAACTGACCTTACTTATGGATGTCTAGCCTCTATTGGATGATTGTATTGTTTGATACCCCTGATATGTGATGTGTTATTTTGATTTGAGCTGTATATTTTATTCATTTATTGATGATATATCTGTATACTATCTGTGAATCTGTGAATGGACGATAAGCGTTTATAGTTTATATCGCTTATCAACTATATTTCTGTGTTTTAATCAGTGATGATTGAATGATGTTGCACTATTGTGTTAAACCCCTGGACTACACCATACACACACAAATATGGATTTCACGAGGAAATCGGTTAAGTCACGGATAATTTAAATTTAATGTTTTTGAAATTAAAGTTTTAATTTCAAATTGATTTTGAAAATGGATTTGGGTTAAACGGTAAAGCTTTTGGAAAAGGTTTTCACAGATAAAAGCTATTTTGAATAACTCGGTAAAATCTCCAATTTAAATAATTCAAATTTGAATTTGAATTTGATATTTGGAATTGAATTCGATGATTGGAAATTATGGTTAAAGATATTATAAACAGGTTTGTATGAATTTAAACCATTTTAAAGGTATGGTTTTGGGAATTTGAATTTAACCCAAGGATTTCAACTCGTATAAATGAATCAGATTTCCAAAATGAAAACTGTTGTTTTCAAATGATAAACACTTTTAGATAAGAACTGAGATTCCAGTTAATTAGGGGAATTTCAAGATTGAATAGAGAAATGATTTTCCTAAGTTATGAATGAATTCTTTTTGAAAGCTATGAATTAAATCTGTTTATTTTTAACAGATTTAAATTGATGATTTGTTTAAATCAAATTGAAATGAAATTGTTTTGAAGGCTATAAGTTAAATCTTTGATTTAAAGATTTAACGAGTTAATCAAATTGAAATGAAATTGTTTTGAAGACTATAAGTTAAATCTTTGATTTAAAGATTTAACGAGTTAATCAAATAGAAATGAAATTGTTTTGAAGGCTATAAGTTAAATCTTTGATTTAAAGATTTAACGAGTTAATCAAATTGAAATGAAAATTGATTTGGAAAATCTGTGAATGAATCTTTTATTTAAAAGATTAAAATGTGAAAATTGTTTAAAACCGTTAAAGGTTGTGAAAATGAATCTTTTTGTTTAAAGATTGAAAATGGTAATTTGTTAAGCCATTTGAAGAAAAGTTTTGTGTAATAAGTTGTGACTTAATTGAAATCCCATATCCATATGTTTTAAAAATATTTTCGCTCACTATTCGGTTTAGCCGGGAAAGGACCTTTGTGTCGTATAACCCATTCTGAATATGTGATTCGACGTTATGGATAGCATTTGAAGACCGGTGATGAAGACCGGGTATTTGCGAAAGCGATAGGATGACCTATCGATTGTTTCTGCACTGAGTCGCGCCGGTATAGAGACTCCCTAAGTGATGGGAAATCCGATCGGGATTGTGATTATCCGGATTGCAAAGACTTCTTTGTAAGTGCCTTCGATTCTGTTCGATCCCGGAACAAACTTGTATGGATAGTATGTCTGACATTACAAGTTGAGATATAAAGCTGATTCCTTTCAAATATATTTCTTTTGGTGGCGGAGAATTTATTCTCTTAGCTTAACACCCTTCTCTGAGACGTACGAGCTCAGAGGTTATGTAGTTGAAGGTTATCAGCAATATACTCCCAATTTGGTAATGTGACATACTGAGTGTTGCCGTGAAATGATCATTGTGTTGATTATTTGTGATAGGATCATTTGTTTGATCGTCTATCTTGGTGATCATCTCTATGATCATTTGTTGACCCAAAGCATGGCTTTTGTATAAAGTATGTTTTTGTGGACGAGACTTCGTCGAGCCTCACACCCCGGAAATGGTCAAAACAGGAAAGATGCGGCAAGGTTATGAGGGGTAGCGCCCTTTAGGGTATGTGCATTTCCTTCTGGAAAAGGGTGGTATCATGGTATGGAGCCCAGATACTTACTCATGTTGAAAACACTTTATGATTGTGTGAATTGATTACGAGCGCTCGGTTAAAGGTCCCAAAGGACCGGGGGATGGCATATTCGGTCAGTTGTTACTCAGTTAGGGGTAATCCGGCCTTGTGTTGGTAGAGATCCGGTTTGGTTCTCGGGGATGTCCTTCCAGAGGCATTCTCATGTGGCAATGGAAAGTTCCTTGGCCTGACCATTTGTCGGAAATCCAATTCTCAATACGAAACCTTGTACGGTTTTAGTTGTAGAACCTTCCCTTTACTTATGGTGGTCACCACTGTTTAGATGGTAGCTATAGTAGGCATACGATAATGGTCGTATGTTGGCTAAGATTTATATTCTACTTTCGAAATGAATTTTTCCTACACTATGCACTAGTAATAATATCAAATGTTTCTTTTAATGCGTATCAAGCATCTTTGACTATCATAAGGAGAAATCTCCTCCGATTCTGCGTTTGCATTGTGTGTGTGTGCGGGAGGCCTTATGGTAGTCTCATTTTTAAAAAGCATTGCGTATTGACTTTGAAAATCTTTTGTTGAATGTTCTAAAAGATAAACTGTTTTTGTTGCTCACACCAGTCCCACGACTGATCCGAAGTTTATTGTTTCTTTCCTAAACTCTGGGTGCTCATTATTTTCTACACGAGTAGTCTAGAGTTGGGTTTTTCAGATAGTCAGGTTTAGTAGATTATCTAGAGTTAGTTCAGTCTTTGGATCCCACCAGTCTTGCTCGTCTTGGTGCATCGTTATTGGGAGTTCGAGCTATTGCCGGATTGATTCTTGGAAATGGAGTTGCAGTTCTCGGAGTTCTCTTTTGAAGACTATCTTAGAGTTATATTGTTCCGCTGCTAGATGTTATCTATCGTTTTCTTTTCCGCTGCTATTTTATTGTATCATATCTCTGATGTATATTGATATCTATTGGATCATCTGTTGTATCAGATATTGTATCAAAGCCGTATATCAATGTATTATTCTTTTATTCCGCTGTGTTATTTACTTAATGTTGTTATAAGCTCCGGCGAATCGGATTTGAACGGTCGAATCTATGGCATTCGAATACGATATGAAGTATGGATGTCGATTTTCGAGCGGGCAAAATACGAAACGTTACATGTGGTATCAGAGCTAAGGGTTGAACTTTAGCTCAGGAGTATAACACGTTAAGTAACTCATTAGAGATAGGATGAAGTGAATCCTAGAATGAGTAATCCCTAAGATATCCGTTTGAATGCCTCAGTAAATTCTCTTACTATTCACTGATAGTGAGTACGAGTGCAAGGAGAGAACGAGATAGGGGACAGGGAAATACGACTATAATTGGTCAATACTCTGTAACAACAGTGGAAACAACTTTCTTCTCAATCTCCTTTGATTCGTTTCCAAATTTCTTTTGATTTGCTTCGTGGCAGTTGCAAGATGAAGTTTCGATGCGGTGATGCCCTATGAAATCGTTGTAGGAAATTTTTACTTCGTATCTTCATCGGTTTCTTATCAGCTTTTTGATTTTAAACTTTAATGAATATGAATTTGAAATTTGAATGAATTGGGAATTTTGAATAAATTAGAAATTTTAAATTGAGTTAAATTGATTAATGGAATATGAAGGATAAATTTGAATAGTATCGATAAAACGATTTCGTTTAAAATCAAATTTTGAAATTCTATTATAATTTCTTGTATCTATTGTTGATATTCTGATTTGGTGAGCCAAATGCAGAACTGATATCCAGATTGATCTAAAAAGATATTTCTCTATCTTTCATCTATCTTTGTTGTTTTCGCGCCTGCAAATTTCGAGGATGAAATTCTTTTAAGGGGGGAAGTTTGTAACGACCCCGAATTTTATATAAATTTAAATTGATAATTTATATAATTTTTTAATTTAAATTAATAATTAAATGAATTTTTGAATAAAAATTTGTAGAATTAATTATAAATGGAAGCGAGTTTCCTCGATTCAAATAGAAAATATGAAGAGTCATATGGATTTGAAAATTTGTATATATGTGAATATATATTTATATATTGGATTTTAAATAAATTCTTAAATAAATGATTTTGAAAAATAAATAATATACTTTGGACACAAGTATAAAAATAAATAAATAAATAAATTGATTTAAAAATTTATAAATGATGATAATTTGAGTTATATAAAATATATGTGTATAAAGAGAAAGGTAAAACAATAATTATTAAAGTAAAATAGGAAGTAAATACATAAAAGAATAAACTATAACAACATAACAAAAGTAGAACTTCATTTTATTTCGTAGTAATAAAGACAAGTAAAATAATATTTTAAGTGAACAATAGAAATTTATCCATATTCCAAAGTATAAGTTAAATATAAAATGAATTAAACTATAAAATGAGTACGAAGTAACACCTTAGCTAAAAATATAACAACATATAAAGAATAGAATTCATTTATATTATAAAGTATGCAAGACAAATTAAATTTGTACAAAAAAACAGTAAAATAAAATATAGGTGATAAGTTAAATATTAATAGTATAAACTATGAATAGAAATGAAATTTGAAATGTATGTTTGTAACAAAATCACAAAAGAAAAGACATACATTTTAATATAAGTGTGTAGAAATATAAAGGTGAACTAGATAAGTAGGTTGTAAACCAAACTAGAGTAAAGTGTTGTATTCAGCCAAAACAAAGAAGTATATAATATCATTAGCTGTAATCAGGTACAAGCAAATTGTAACTTCTCCATAATGCAAGCAACTTCACCCATGTTATTGTACAAACAAACATACCCTGCTGTACAAAATAGTATAATATCACCAGCCTGTACAATATGAAATCCCTGTACAAAACATAAGATATGATCCCCTGTAAAACTTCTCTTCTTTATATATATCACCTCGGCTTCTCCATTTCAACCTGAGACAATGAAAGCAAATACATTCAAATCAGAGATCAAGGGGGGTTTTCAGCTTGTATTTTCAAAACTGTTTCAATATGAAGCTTTGTTCTTCTTCTTTTGGAAAAACAATGTGAGTAATACACCCTTACTGTGTTTAGTGGTTATTACACTTACATAAATAATTGTAGTTTTTGTTGAATCTTTGATTTGATCAGGTAGTAAAGCATCTGATATGATTCAGAGTACATATATAAGTATGTTTGATAGTTTCAGAGCATCAAAACAATGTGCTTCTTCCTAAACCACTCTGTTTATTTAGAAAGACAGTGACTAAAAAAAAAATCAAATCTGCAGTTTCCAAACAACAAAGTTTCTTCTGTTCTTTGTTTCTTCATCAACTTCAGCTGAGCAACTCTCCTTAAAAACCCAACCTTTTATCTTAAAAATTGTGCTCTGTAATGATGAATGAAATGAGTGAATTTGGTAACTTGTTTGAATGTACACCTGTGTGCTCATATGTGTACAGAATGATGATGCATATCAGTAAATGGGTGTGTATATGCCTCTGAAAAAAAAAATTGTTTAAGCTAAAGAATGAAAACATTGGACTCTGTATACTTGTTTTGCGGTGCAAGCAAAAAATCATGTGATAAATTCAAACAAGTAAAACCATAGATTTGATTTTATAATTTGAATAAGTATACAAAGACATGATTTTTAAGATTAATATGATGATTTTGAATCAAATGTTCCAAGGGAATCTCACGTTTGAACAAAATCTGTTTTTTTTCAATTTCTAACAATTCATTCAATTTTAAATGTTGAAACTTGGTTCGAAGCTAGTTTATTAATCAGTGACTTCAAGAAAATTATCAGATAATTTTCTTATTGCGTGAATTGGTGGGTCGAAGCAAGTTTAGGGTTTTAGTAGTTGTTTTGCTTGAGGACGGGGAGGAAGCGTTTCCTCCACCACTAGTTGATCGAGCTTGACCGGACTGTGGGAGGAGAGACGTGAGTGGGTGAAGCTGCTTCGGTCGGAGTTGCTTAGTCGATGGTGGCAAGGCGAGGTGATGCGAGGCGTTTGCTTGGTGAGCATTTTCGTTCCAGTTCGATCGAGTACTCTCTTTTTTATCGGTGGCGATATTGAGTGTTCTGGGAGATCGAGTTCATCAGGGGGATCGTGATTGACTGGTCGAAGGGGATGGGGTTGGTCGGAGATGATCCGAGCCCTGGTGCACATGCACGGTTTGTTCGTGTATCACATTTTAGTAGCAGGTAGGTAACGAGATAGAGAAGGAAGGGAAAGAAAAGTAAAGAGGAGTTGGGCCGAGAAGAGAAGTGGACCAGGAATGGGATGGGTCGTGACTTTTATGAAGTAGAATGTTAAAAATTGTTGCTAAATCTAAATTTAAAATTTTAAAGTATAAACAAGGTTAAAGCTAAGCTATGAATCAAGGGTTAGCCTATATTTCCTTTACGTTATTTGCTTGACTAAGTTTAGGGTTAAACAAATCATGTGGACGAGTTTAAGCTAGAAATAATAATAATAATAAGAATAATAATAAAAATATTATAAAGTTAAATAACATTATTTAAGTTTTAATGAAGAATTAAACATGATTAACCATATTAAAATAAATGTTTTGTCTATGTGAAGGAAAGGGATTATATCGAGTTTAAACATATAAAGATAAATTGTAGTTTCAAATTGTAATGAAATATTGTGAATAATTAAGTTTTAAATTGGTAAAATTTTCAAATTGATTTAACAAATTGATTCAGTTCTTCCCAATGGTTTTAAATGTGAAATTGAATGGTAATTTGTTATTGTATTAAATAAACTATTCATGTTCAATTTTAAGAATTGTTTAATTTTACTAATTAAAATAATTAGTTGATGATAATCAAATAATTAAAGGTAAACTAAGTAACGTAAGTGATTAGGGATAAATCACTTATCGTAATTGTATCCTTTAATGGTAATTCATTGAGAATTAATCAATTTTGTAATTAACTTAAGGTCAATTAAATTTTTGGTAATTAACTAAGGATAATTAATTTAATTAATTAAGGGTAAATCAACTAATAAAAAAAAATCCACTAAATGGTAAATTAAATAATTGAAGGTTAATTATTCAATAATTGAAAGTTGATGAATTATAATTTATGGTAAATTAATAAATGATTAAGAATAATTTATCAAAATGATTATTAACATTAATTAAATAGGATTAGTAATTATTCATCAGTGATTAAATCTGATTTGAATTACTCAGACAATTAACTGACCTTACTTATGGATGTCTAGCCTCTATTGGATGATTGTATTGTTTGATACCCCTGATATGTGATGTGTTATTTTGATTTGAGCTGTATATTTTATTCATTTATTGATGATATATCTGTATACTATCTGTGAATCTGTGAATGGACGATAAGCGTTTATAGTTTATATCGCTTATCAACTATATTTCTGTGTTTTAATCAGTGATGATTGAATGATGTTGCACTATTGTGTTAAACCCCTGGACTACACCATACACACACAAATATGGATTTCACGAGGAAATCGGTTAAGTCACGGATAATTTAAATTTAATGTTTTTGAAATTAAAGTTTTAATTTCAAATTGATTTTGAAAATGGATTTGGGTTAAACGGTAAAGCTTTTGGAAAAGGTTTTCACAGATAAAAGCTATTTTGAATAACTCGGTAAAATCTCCAATTTAAATAATTCAAATTTGAATTTGAATTCGATATTTGGAATTGAATTCGATGATTGGAAATTATGGCTAAAGATATTATAAACAGGTTTGTATGAATTTAAACCATTTTAAAGGTATGGTTTTGGGAATTTGAATTTAACCCAAGGATTTCAACTCGTATAAATGAATCAGATTTCCAAAATGAAAACTGTTGTTTTCAAATGATAAACACTTTTAGATAAGAACTGAGATTCCAGTTAATTAGGGGAATTTCAAGATTGAATAGAGAAATGATTTTCCTAAGTTATGAATGAATTCTTTTTGAAAGCTATGAATTAAATCTGTTTATTTTTAACAGATTTAAATTGATGATTTGTTTAAATCAAATTGAAATGAAATTGTTTTGAAGGCTATAAGTTAAATCTTTGATTTAAAGATTTAACGAGTTAATCAAATTGAAATGAAATTGTTTTGAAGACTATAAGTTAAATCTTTGATTTAAAGATTTAACGAGTTAATCAAATAGAAATGAAATTGTTTTGAAGGCTATAAGTTAAATCTTTGATTTAAAGATTTAACGAGTTAATCAAATTGAAATGAAAATTGATTTGGAAAATCTGTGAATGAATCTTTTATTTAAAAGATTAAAATGTGAAAAAAATTTAAAACCGTTAAAGGTTGTGAAATGAATCTTTTTGTTTAAAGATTGAAAATGGTAATTTGTTAAGCCATTTGAAGAAAAGTTTTGGGTCATAAGTTGTGACTTAATTGAAATCCCATATCCATATGTTTTAAAAATATTTTCGCTCACTATTCGGTTTAGCCGGGAAAGGACCTTTGTGTCGTATAACCCATTCTGAATATGTGATTCGACGTTATGGATAGCATTTGAAGACCGGTGATGAAGACTGGGTATTTGCGAAAGCGATAGGATGACCTATCGATTGTTTCTGCACCGAGTCGCGCCGGTATAGAGACTCCCTAAGTGATGGGAAATCCGATCGGGATTGTGAATATCCGGATTGCAAGGACTTCTTTGTAAGTGCCTTCGGTTCTGTTCGATCCCGGAACAGACTTGTATGGATAGTATGTCTGACATTACAAGTTGAGATATAAAGCTGATTCCTTTCAAATATATTTCTGTTGGTGGCGGAGAATTTATTCTCTTAGCTTAACACCCTTCTCTGAGACATACGAGCTCAGAGGTTATGTAGTTGAAGGTTATCAGCAATATACTCCCAATTTGGTAATGTGACATACTGAGTGTTGCTGTGAAATGATCATTGTGTTGATTATTTGTGATAGGATCATTTGTTTGATCGTCTATCTTGGTGATCATCTCTATGATCATTTGTTGACCCAAAGCATGGCTTTTGTATAAAGTATGTTTTTGTGGACGAGACTTCGTCGAGCCTCACACCCCGGAAATGGTCAAAACAGGAAAGATGCGGCAAGGTTATGAGGGGTAGCGCCCTTTAGGGTATGTGCATTTCCTTCTGGAAAAGGGTGGTATCATGGTATGGAGCCCAGATACTTACTCATGTTGAAAACACTTTATGATTGTGTGAATTGATTACGAGCGCTCTATTAAAGGTCCCAAAGGACCGGGGGATGGCATATTCGGTCAGTTGTTACTCAGTTAGGGGTAATCCGGCCTTGTGTTGGTAGAGATCCGGTTTGGTTCTCGGGGATGTCCTTCCAGAGGCATTCTCATGTGGCAATGGGAAGTTCCTTGGCCCGACCATTTGTTGGAAATCCAATTCTCAATACGAAACCCTGTACGGTTTTAGTTGTAGAACCTGCTATTTACTTATGGTGGTCACCACTGTTTAGATGGTAGCTATAGTAGGCATACGGTAATGGTCGTATGTTGGCTAAGATTTATATTCTACTTTCGAAATGAATTTTTCCTACACTATGCACTAGTAATAATATCAAATGTTTCTTTTAATGCGTATCAAGCATCTTTGACTATCATAAGGAGAAATCTCCTCCGATTCTGCGTTTGCATTGTGTGTGTGTGCGGGAGGCCTTATGATAGTCTCATTTTTAAAAAGCATTGCGAATTGACTTTGAAAATCTTTTTTTGAATATTTTAAAAGATAAACTGTTTTTGTTGCTCACACCAGTCCCACGACTGATCCGGAGTTTATTGTTTCTTTCCTAAACTCTGGGTGCTCATTATTTTCTACACGAGCAGTCTAGAGTTGGGTTTTTCAGATAGTCAGGTTTAGTAGATTATCTAGAGTTAGTTCAGTCTTTGGATCGCGCCAGTCTTGCTCGTCTTGGTGCATCGTTATTGGGAGTTCGAGCTATTGCTGGATTGATTCTTGGAAATGGAGTTGCAGTTCTCAGAGTTCTCTTTTGAAGACTATCTTAGAGTTATATTGTTCCGCTGTTAGATGTTATCTATCGTTTTCTTTTCCGCTGCTATTTTATTGTATCATATCTCTGATGTATATTGATATCTATTGGATCATCTATTGTATCAGATATTGTATCAAAGCCGTATATCAATGTATTATTCTTTTATTCCGCTGTGTTATTTACTTAATGTTGTTATAAGCTCCGACGAATCGGATTTGAACGGTCGAATCTATGGCATTCGAATACGATATGAAGTATGGATGTCGATTTTCGAGCGGGCAAAATTCGAAACGTTACATACTCTCCATCGAATAATGATGAAATCACCTTCTAAATTCATATGGTTAGTACGAGTTCCCTTCTTAGAATTTCATACCAAGTATAAGAAGATTATTCCATACAATCTAGGTAATCTGGATTTGGAAAATTTAAAATTTTAATACTTTAGAAATTTTGATCTGAATAAATCAAATTTACTATCCCCTCCGTAGGGCCAGTCCGGGTAGCTCGGAAGAGTAGGAAACTAGTTTTTCAAACAAGCATAGACACTCTCTCTCTGTGTCACCCAAAAGGCGGCCAAGTTATTTGACTGAGTCTAAATCTCAATTTTTTCATTTAAAAATAATTTAGGTAAGAATCTCTAAATTTAAAACTCCATTTCTAATGTTATTGAAATGACAAAAGAAAAAGCGATGCGGAAAGTGCTTAAAAAGCCAATTTGACTAAAATATTTGAAAATCCATATTTTTCAATTCAAATTTCTTTTTAACTATTTTACTGAATTTATAAATTTTATTTCATATTTTTAAACATTTAAGAATTATCATTTCAAAAAATTCAATACTTTGGTCGCTTTACTGAAAAAGCCCGATTTTTTTTGAAAATTTGATTTGGACATATTTTAAAATCTACAAGATGAAATCTTGATATTCTTTCTTCATTTCAAAACTATGAATACAATAGTCTAGAAATTATTATCTCGAAGAATTTCGAGCTAAATTCTACTTTGTGTACTCAATTGAATTTTTCGACGCGAACTACCGTTACGCGACGCGCCTAGTTTTGACTCATTTATTGGTTTTCATTTAAAACTTATCAAAACAAGTTTATATGTCTGTGAAACATTTCTAAAACATTATAAATCATTTTAAAAGTTATTAAATGATTTCATACTACTTTTCAAACTCATTCGAAAGACGTGTATATCGTGACTTATTTAAACATACACATGAAATAAACAATACATGATGATCAAAATCATAAAAAACATCCATACAATCATATCACATCATCACATCCATATATATATATATATATATATATATATATATATATGGCACTGCTATTTGAACAAAAATTCATGACACAAATGGGAACACAAAAGATCTGGACCATCGGATCTTTTTGTCTTTACATGGAAGGTGGAATTCAGGGTGCAATCTCATGGTAGAGTTCCCTCGTGTCACCAATTGTGTAATCAAATTGTGTTCAAGTAGACTTTTCCATATATATATAGTAATTAGGAGTTCTCACCTTGGAGGGAATTACACAAACTTAAAAATAGTTGTAACTCTCCTACTTGAATCGAGAGCTCACGAATTCTTGCTTTAAGGTTTCTAAGTGGCTTGACTTGACTTGTGGAGGCTAGGGGCTCACGGCCGTGGGCAGTAGGGGAAGTTGGGCTCAGATAGGGTGGTGGAAGGTGTGGATCGTGGGTTAGAAGGTGAAGAAGGAGGAGTTTGGGTGTGATTTTGAGGCGTTTGGATGGATATTTCTTTTAGTTTACTTCTGATATAAATTTTGGCATTATTTTTCTAAGGATGGAAGCCATGGAAGAAGAGAGGAAAAGCTTGAAAAATGAAGAAGAAGAAGTGTGGATGAAAGTGAAGAAATGGTCTAGTATTTAAAGAAAAAATTTGGAATAAAAAATTATTATGTGAAATGACCAAAAACCCTTACTTCAACTTAAAGTAAACTCCATCTATTCAACACCTAACACCACATTTCACTTCACAACTTTATGTCTAATCACTTAAGCATTAAGAAAAATAAAGTAATATTTTTCTATATTTGATTTTATATGTTTTGTACTTTTGTGCTTACTTTTTGTTAATGAATTTCTAGAATTTTCTAATCTTGTTTAGAAAAAGTAATCTTGTTTAGCAACTTTACTAATAATTACCATATTTAAAAATGTGTACACGTATATGTAAATAAAGGTGTAACAATGTTCCAACAACTTTTGTTGAACAAAAAGTTGATTTTTGACAAAACATTTTATGGGGATATTTTGACATTTTTGTTAAACTTCATATATTTGTAAACAAAACTAGAAAATAAACTTGTATATTATTATTTAAGAATAAAAACCATTAGTAAATAATAAAAATAACATATTTAACCATATATATTTACTTTTCTGAAATTAGACTTTTGTCACTTTTACCAATATAAGTAATGGTTCCTATTTTTGTGTATATTTCTATCTCCAAATCCTATCTAATATTATTTGAATCATTAAATCTTATACATTTTATATATAAAATCAATTTAAATATTATATTTTAGGGTGATCAAATTCTGGGTCGTTAAAGAAATTTTAATTGAAAACTACTTTGCCAAACAGTTGTATTAAAATGTCCATTTTTGGTTTTAAACATATTTTATTAAAAGGGAAAACTGTATGTTTTGGGGCTTAAAGTGATTCATTGAAAATTATACATAGGAAGCATAAAGCATTGATTTCAGAAATTGGATGAAGATACTTTCACAAGGAAAAATGATTGGTGTAAAAGACTTAAATCATCTTGCAAAAATATTTAGTGAAGCTTTTAGAGAAAATACATGGTTTAAAAATTGTTTTAGTTTGAAAGCATCCCTCGAAAACATTGTGTAGTGAAAGATATTTTTATAAATGCATCCCGATTTGGAATGTTTTGTTAAAAGTGCCTCGATGAGAATATTTAGTGTGAACTCTTATTAGGAAAGAGGGAGTTGTTTTGTTGAAAAGTACTTTACAATAAATACTTTAAGATTTGTGGACTATTTATCTAAAATATGTTTTATTGAAAAAATATTATAATATAAAATATTTGATTTTAATTAGAAGAATATTTTGAGAAAATGTTTTATTAGGGAGAATATTTAAAAATATTATATTTGCAAATACATTTTTTAAGAAATGCCTTGTAGAGTAGTGTGTATAAAAAATTCAAGTGGGGAAAAATATTTTATTCAAAGAATATATTGAGTTTAGAAAACTTTTTGTTTAGAGGTTAATTGTTGTTGCAAGTATATTTTCCTAAAGGATACTTTTTGATAAATGATGGTTTGGAGAAAAAACAATTTTTGGTAAAGGAACGTGGTTGAAAAATACTTGATTTCAAAAAAAATTCTTTATTGTGGATATAATGAAAATAAAATACTGGGAAAAAATGAGCTATAACGTATTTAGTTCTAAAATACTTTATGAAAACTAGTATGGGCCCGTGCTTCTCACACGGGCTGTTTGTATTATTATATCCGTTAATATTTTGTTTGAGTGCAAACATGTAAACAGAAAGCATGGGCATTTTTGGAATTTCAAAAAGACACCGAGTAAATTAGTTCAACCATTTTTTTTTAATGGAGATAACTTACAAAGATGAGATGCTTTGATTTAGAAGTACATTGTTGAAAATGTAAATATTTGATTTGAAAACAAACTTTTGGAGAGTTAATTAAAAAATATTTTACTAAAAAGTATTTCATTTAGAAAATTTTTATTGGAGAACATTTTTAGAATTATGAGACAAGACCGAGTGGCATAGCGTGTGAGCCAACTGGATGATATGAGTTTTGAGTTTACTAACATTCATTATGATGATGTAACCTTTAATACTGAAGTCTATTATGTGTGACTTTCCCTGATGAGTTTTAGGGACGTATAGGTATTCCCTTCCATAGAAAGAGTTGGGATACGATGTTATGATTTCCCATTTTGACGTATGGGATAGAGATAGTTTAGTAGTACTTGCTTACTTTGGTTGAATAGATCACATTGTTCTTATGTTTGTTGAGTTATTAGTGATGTTAGATAAATTGCACTATTTGATGTTTGATTTATAAATTTTTTAATGTTAATTTGAATTGATTTCTTCTGCTTGCATTGTATTATTGTTATTTATGACCTTGTCTAATTTGTTTGTTTAATCACTTGTTTGTTTGGTTACCCTATTATGGTTGTTTCTCTTGTATTCTAGGTTAGATTGCTTGTTGTTGCATGATGAAGTAGTTATCAATGTTGATTTTTAGTAGAGTGTACATTAGAGAGATTAGTGAGGTGTTAAGGAGTAGGTTTGGTTTTGTTATAATGGGATGATGTAGTTTCCTAAACTGAGAAAGATTATGTATTCAGATTGATTAAGAGACGTCGTGATATTCCTTAAAGATGAGTATAGTGAGTGGGAATTTCAATGACTAAGGACACAAGGACTACAACTGAGGAATCAAAGCTACGGATGGGAGGTTTGGTACATCTTTACTAAAAAATACAGTTTCAACAAATGCAAGTTTCAGAGTCTATTTTTATATAAGCAATTACCAACTTTTCCTACAAGATTCTATTACTAATTTTAAGAAGCTTATACAGTTTGAAATTTTTATAAAATGGTGCTTAAAAATTATTTTATGCTTTGAAATAAATGACGGTGATAATATTTTGAAATTGTATTTTAGAAAATGATTATGATATTTTAAAAAAGAAATTATAGAGAGAATGGAAGCTTTGATTTGAAAATGAAAATATTTTAGTATAAATGTTTTGATTTGAAGAAGTACTAGAACTCTCATTGGTAGCATGGGCCGATAGATCCCCCTTTGGTATCTCGGTTGAGTCACCCTTAAAATAAGTAATAATAAAAGGATTGTCGAATCACATATTGATTGTGATTTGAAGGTTGGAAAAGGTGGGTTTCGATGTGGAGGCATACCAAATGATCGTTTGATAACTCCAAGATTGTGATGTGCGCTCTTAAAGCAGGAACATGTGAGCATACTCGCCTAGCGTAGTTTGAGTTTACCGATAGTAATACGAGTGTACCTATATTTTTGGACATTTGAGTGTGTTGATTTTGACCTTTTAAAGTGTGGCATGGGTTTAAGCATTGTGCATCTATGACATTGACTAGTCGCTAGCCCATCTGGGTGGGTTATATAAGTTATTGGACATCTAAGAGTTCTTGGTATGAGACCGTTCTAGTGGCCTGGACTTCTGGACCTTTTGAGCGGGTTTGGAAATCGAGGATTGATACAACTAAAATAAAAGTTGATGGCCATATTATTTTGGGAATGTTGTCATGAGTAGGCAGATATCATTTTGAGGATGTTGCCACAAGTAGGTATATATTATTTCGAGCAGGGGTGCACATAATCCATACTCGACCCGACCAAACCCACCAACCCAATCCAAACCACATAAACTTGATGCAACCCGACCTAGTTCAGGTCGGATATGGGATATAATTTGTAACCAATACCATATACGGGCCAGGCGTGATATTTTATTCAACCCAACCTTATTTTAACACAATCATACCCTACATAAAGAACTCAATAAATATCATCTTATCTAAAGTTAGAATAGTTAGAAACTATAATAAAGTAAATGTATTCTAGAATTTATGTGCTAAAAGAATTCATATTTGATTCCAGTCCAAGTTAAATTAGAGCAATCAAAACACGCGGATTGACTAATTTTAAGTAGTTTTCTACGATAATTTTTATGTATTTTGGAATAAAATTCTTCCCCTACTATATGGTGAACTAATTCTATGTGATGTCTTTTATAATGAAATTCTAAAATCTAATGGAACGAGCATTGTAGTGAAATAGTTATATTTAATGCATTGTCACTAAATTCTGCTATTTTGAGTTGAACATTTTGATTTTTTCTTTCGAATTCTCATTTTCGTAATATTTGTCCAACCCAACCCAATCCAACCCTACTAAACACAACCCGACCCAATCCATACTTCAACCCAACCCATATCCAACCTCATTTAAGGTCAGATACGGGTTGCACTATCTTTATCCCACACCTATATGGGTTTGGTGAAGTATTTAGTCCAATCCGACCCAACCCATACCTTGTGCAACCCTAATTTCGAGGATGTAGCCATGAGTGAGTACATATATTTGAGGATGTATCCATGAGTGGGCATATATATTAATTGGAAAGGTGTAAATATGATATAGTCACTACTACAAATCAACGATTTTCTAATGCACTTTTGATATCACTAAATTTTTTGAATGCTAGAAGGTTCGATAGAAAAACAAACAACACTAAACAATTTGGCATCCCTAAGGCATCACAAAAGTGAGAGGGCAAAGACATTGCAAAATTTTAGAGATGATATTGTGATGTTGTTTTTCTTATGCAAAATAGGCTCACAATAGCGTTGCTGATTTTTAGCACAACATTGCGACATCATTTTCTTAATGCAAAATACATGTCACTATAGCACCAGTAAATTTTGGCGATGCCATGTGATGCCAATTTTCTAACGTAGTGAGGTACCTAATAATTTTGTTAATACTAATGCCGCAATCCATTGCTAAAGCTTGTAATGAAGAACAAGAGAAAAGATAAAAATCCATGGATGTTTACAATTCATTTGAAGGCTAATTGACTTCACCCATATTAAGAATGATTATTTAGTGTGATCAATAATAAATAACTAAATTAAAAATTCATAAACAACAAAGTGCTTGTTTATTTTTAAAGCAAAAAATCAATTCAAAACAATAAATAGAAGAATAAAAATTAGCCGATAACAACTATAAAGATCATTGCAACTAATTGTATCCATACATATAACAAGGACTACATAAGATTTAAAACAAATCCGAACTTCAAAACACGTCAATTATCTAACATAACCAATACGTTGACTAATTTTCAAATCTCACATATAGATCTACTTCAATCTCACGTGCAGCAGAACTACCCGCATCATCAATTGCCCAACATCACTAGAACCCTTCATCATCTACTTCACCAGTTATGACTTCCAAATCCTAACCAAACCCGACTCCCTTGAGCCTTTGCATACATTACACACTTGCGGTTCTTCTATTACACAAGCTTTCTTTAATAGTACTCAATGTTCATTGTGGTCGGTCGATCAAGTTTCCTGCAATGGTGGGATGTCGAAAAGCACCAAATTAATATCAATTATAAGCCTGTAACAAATACAAACTTGAAACAATAGAAAAACCAAAAGAAAGACACTTTACTCTTTATAGTTTCACAAAAGAAACTAGCATATAAACAATAAGGTTAGATCATATTGTTCTACTAGGATACGATAGACAAGAAAAATGAAAAGCAGAAACTAAAGTTATATAAGCGAGCAACTTTGTCAACTAGGCAATGACCAGTCCATTGGTTGGTTATGTGATGACACGTCGCAGATTATAGGGATGTCAAATAGATTGGGTTCAGTATAAATGGGTTAGGTTGAGAATTAACCTAATCCATTTAATAAAAAAAAATGCCCAACCTATTAGACCCATTTATTAAATGGGTGAATCCAACCTAACCCGTAATTTCATGGGTAAAATCAACCAGACCCGTTGAACCTATTTTGGTTGAGAGTATAGCAGAAACGATAGAACGCATTTAAAGATTTAAATTTGATTTGACTAATAAGAAACAAACTGATATAAAATGATTTCAATTTTAATTTTTACGTTTAGAATGTTGATAAAAATTGAAATTTCAAAATTTAAAATTTCAATTCTAACTTTAATCAAAATTCAAATATGAGGGTGTAGTCTGTTATTTGCTAAGTGCAACCGCTATTCACCACGGAGAACTACAACCTGCGTTCACAAGATGAAGTATCTGAGTGTTCCATATTGTCCGTAATTTAGGTAGGAGTTCATAAGTCAAAGTTTCTCCTGATTCTGAGTTAGTATGAAGAAGTTAGTGTATTTGAACAAAAAAAATAGCGGATTCTGCCTAGGTGAAGTTCAAATATTGGGATGTAGCTTGTTCTTTTTTAAGTATAACTATTAGTCACTGTGGAAAACTATAGTGTGCGTTCACAAGATGAAATATCTGACTATCCTATATTGTCCTTAATTTAGGTAAGAGTTCATTTGTCAAAGTCTTGCATGATTCCGATAAATATAAAAAAGTTAAAGCAATCCGAATGAAAAAAATGGCGGCTTCTGCCTTGGCGAAGTTCAAATATGGGGATGTGGCCTATTATTTTAAGTACAACTGTTAGTCACGATGGAGAACTACGGTATGCATTCATAAGATGATATTTTCGAGTGTTCCATTTTGTCCACAATTTAGAGAGAAGTTCATCGGTCGAAGTCCCGCCAGATTCCGAGTTAGTATGAAGAAGTTATTGTAGTATGAACAAAAAAAAATTTCCTTGACGATGTTCAAATATGGGAATGTAGACTGTTATTTTTGAAGTATAATTGTTAGTCACCATGGAGAACTAGAGTGTCCATTCACAAGATGAAATAACCGAGTAAAAAATTCAAAATTTCAAAATTGTTATTTTCAAAATTGTTGTTTTTGTATTCAAAGTTTAATAAATGGGTTACCCATTTATAAACTACATGGGTCAATCCAACACATGATCCATTTAATAAAATTCATAAATAGGTCGACCAAACCCATTTACAAGTAGGATAAATGGGTTAGGTTAATGGGTTGGGTCATATTTTGATGGGTCTAGCAGAACACATCCGTTCAATCAATTGTATTGGGACCTAACAGAGCTGTTCTAGTCTTTTCACTAGTGCGCCTCGCTGTTCTGTTTTTAGAATTGTATTTTTTGTAAGATATTTGTCCATTTCCGCCTCGTAAACCTTATCATCCTTGTGGTGCTCCTCTGCTACATCATGTACCTTCACTTCCTTCACCTGCATTTCATTTCTTATATAACTATGATTTGTACTACCATGGATTAAAATCATGATATATTGGACTATGTATACAATTACTTTTTCTTAAAGAGTGGCCATTGTTTTCTCAATGTCTACCTTTGAAGTAGCTACCCCATTACTTGCATTCTCTTTTTTCGTCTGCATTTTCACTAATATTCCTTTCTACATTTTCATTAATATTTAGTTTTAGTTACTGGATGCAAATATGAAATTGATAACTAAGGTGAAGTAGAAGTGAGAGTCTCTAGCATGGTTCTTATAGGTGTCGGTCCACTCTACCTTAATGCCACATTGCTGCTTCATTTGTGAGATGTGCTGCTTTTATAATGGCTTCTTCAAATTGTGAAACCTAAGTACCATTATATCCTACCACCGAACATACCGCCTGAACCAAACTGTAACACCCCATATATTTTATAACCTTATTTAAGACATTTAATTAGTTAAATTAAATTAGTTAAATTAAATTAGTTAAATTAAATTAAATGATGTAAGAGTAATAGATGGAGATTTAATTAGTTAGAGGTAGCCATGCCATAATGAAGGGACAATTAAAATGAAATAACACTAGGTAATATGTTTTATAAAAATGAAAAGTTGATAAGTCCGGCTACCATTTTCAATCTCAAGGAGAAGAAAGCTAAGATTTAAGAGGAAAGAAGAAATCAACTAATTCAACACTCTAAAGTCTTATCGATGATATCTAAAAGCCAAGGTGAATAATTACAATAACCTTAATATTTCAAGTTTTTGGTTTTTTGTTTAGATCCAAAATGATTTTGATGTAATATTTCCATGTTTGATGCTTTAAGATATATATGTTTGTTGTTGGTGGTTAATAAATGTTTATTCAAGTTTTATGATAATATTTAGCATGAAAACCCAATTTAATGACATCCGAATACTTTGAAAATTTAAAATAGGTCGGGAATAATATTTTAGATATGGGTTTTGATTTTTATAATTTTCCGATTTAATATAGATTTTGTATGAATTTTTGAATGAAGAAAATTATTTATTAGAAATTATTTTCGGTCGAAATGATTATTATTTAGATTTGATATTTTAATATGTTAGGAAATATATTAAAATATATTTTATAGATTTTTTTTTCATAATTTTTCTAAGTCATTTGAGGGATATATAAAATCATTTAAGGTATGAGACTTAAATGTTATATATATTTATAAAGGAGAAGGGGCATTTTGCAAAATAAGATGTTTTATAAATCCTGGTAATTGCAGCAATAAAATTCTAAAATGTATTTTATTGACCCATGAGAATTTGGCAAACAAAGGCAGGTTAGTTGAAAAGTTTTCTTTTTTAAGTTTAAAGACAAAATTCACACTTTTTCCGTGTTTCAATCCATACGGCTATACACCTTTCGCCCCAGACCTTTCATCCCCATCGAAGGGTTAGCTTTCGATAAAGTCAAAGTTCAATGCATAAGGTATCAAAAAATTGGTAAGTGATGAATTGAATATAATTCGAAAGGTTTAAGCGAAAAGGTTGATGGCCGAAAGGCTTGGAAGATAATTATTTTATAAGTAAAAAGCTTTCGCCTGCTTTGTTTTCGAGCTTGAGCTTTCGATTTGGTCACTTCCAACAAATTCACATTATTTAAGGAAAGACTTAAAACCTTCCGATATGTTGAAAGGTTGTAGCTGCTACCGCCATTACTTTGTTTTGAAACCTTCCAGGGTCGTCGAAGGGTTTCCACTGTTTTATGAAGGTTATATTTTGAACCTTTCAACCCAGTCGAAAGGTTCGCATATTTTTAAAGTTAGCCGTTTCTGGAAGGCTTACGGAGGGAAGCTTTTGACTTAGGTGGTTACCCATGTTTTGTGAAATATAACCAAATGCTTCCGAAAGGTTGTTTATATAACCTCAAAAGGTTATATGAATATTTCCAAAAGTCAGCTTTAATAAAGACGAAAGATTTTAAAAGATAAGTTTCCAGATTGTTTTATAGTTGAACCCAATCTACCTTTGAAAGGTTATGTTTTAAAAAGTTTAAGCATTCGAAGGGTTTATTCCTGGATCTGTTTCGAAAGGTTTATTAAAAAAGTTCGAAAGGTTTTGAAGGAAAGGTTTTTCGAAGGTTTTTCTAAGGAAATGACTTAAAGTGGTTTTAAAGAAGGATGTCTAAAGCTTATAGCTCCTGAAAGGTTTGTTTTAAATGAATTCGAAAGGTTTTAGAGATGATTTTCGAAAGGTTTACACATCGAAATTGAATGAGATAATTTCAAAGTATGGAAGAGGTTCTTTCAAATGGTAAAGTGTTTCCGTCAACCAAGTTTTAAATAGAGAATATACATCTAACATGGTAATATGATTTGAGTAAAGTATAAAGACCTATTTCTTTTCCTTATTCAAAGCTTGATTTAAAGGTTTAAATCATTTTGAAATTGTTTCAAAGAAAATTATGGGAGGGGTTCCTTAAGAATGAATGACTCAGATATTAGAAAACCAGATGGGACTAGTATGGGGTTGCGTCCTGTACATTAGCTTGTAACTCCAGCTGATTGTTGTCCAAAATTCCAGTGTGTAAGGCTTGGCCACAGGTACTAAAATTATGATTACACACCGAAAGGAACATATGTTTTATACAGATAGGTTGTTTGTAAGCCTGAAAAACCACTAGGCTCGGGAGAACCTGGGAGATGATTAAGTTAGGGACAGACCGTCCAGAAGGAAGAGATTTAGCAGATAATTTAGGACAGACCGTCCTGATAGGAGATATTAAATAGATAAATAAGGATAAACAATCCTACATGTAAAAATCTAATTGATGTTAGGTAAATTTTGATTTTAATTATGATTATGTTATTTGGTGGGTCGAGTCATCCAAAGGTTAAACGTTATTTGTGTTTGAACAAATAGTTCACTATTACTTGATACTTATGTTTGCTTACATAATGTATGGTCTGTGAGATTAAAAATTTGAGAATGGAAGTGCATAGTATATGATTATATCAAAATATTTGCAAAGATATGTTTTTAAAGATGTTAGTGAGGGGAAATCCATTCCGCTATGCGGCGCGGTTTCACTTAAAATAATTAAACCGGGATATGTGGTATCATTCATACCTGGCTTTATGTCTGACTCGAATTTTATGCTTTTCCCTTAAAATCTTGGGTGATCAAAATTAATTTGAGTAGATTGAGAGTTAAGGATCTTTTCATGTTTTTAGGCTGTTTAGCGAATAAGTTATCGGAGGGTTTAGAAGGGAACAGATAGCTATTTAGAAATTACTGCGTTTTACTTTTATTTGATGAATTTCCACAGTGTTATGACGTATTAGGTCTTATATTACCACTTGACTCTGATCAATCGAGGGGATATTTTCGTATACCTCTATCGACGTAATTTGTAATAACTATATTTATTCAGTGCCTAGGAAAACGTTTGGGTTACGTGATGAGAATATGGAACAATTTTTATTTGGAAATGTAATGAAGAAATCTATGTTTTGTTTCATATTCAAGAGCTTATGATATTATTGATACCATTAACATAGCCGTACTTAGTCACCGGAAGCTAATACTATAGATGACTACAACATCTATTGCGCTTAGTTTTGGGCCTCTAGATAGGGGATGTTACAGCTTGGTATTAGAGCATGGTTTATGAAATACTTTAACTAAAAATAGTTTTTGAAAACATAATCCATAGGAATTAGAGTTAAGATCGGGGTATGTTATAATGTTATAGTAACATATTTTTATTCATATATGTTATATATATATATATATATATATAACTATACACACTATCTTTAGACTTCTATCTTAGTTAGGTTATTCATCTGTATCTCACGAGGTTTGAATATAGATATAGAGGGAAGGAGATATAAGTGTGTTGGAGTACACTAGGAAGTTCGAGGAACTAGTCCGATATGGATATGCATTGGTTGATGCTATTATTAGTAGAAATGAGAAGTAATTCAGTGGGTTAAGGCCTGAACTAAAAAGTGCAACTTTTCCGCACTTAAGGGACCCTAGCTATGTTGTTGTTGAGATGGCAATGAGGCAAGAAGAAGCATTGGCGTGCCTAAGAAAGAAAGTGAAAGAGGCTTAGGCTGGACAGGCTTAGAAAAGTAATTTTTTCTAGAAAATGATTGCTTATAAAGGAGCGTAGAAGAAGAGTAAATCTGAGGTGGCTTGTTGAAACTGCAACAAGAAAAGTCATTATGCCAACGAGTGTCGAGCCAGCAAAGAGAAAGGAAAAGGAGCTGGTGAGAAGAAGAATGTCAGATGCTTCAATTGCAATCAAGTGGGTCACCAGAGGAAGGGAAAGGGCTAGTTTATGCTTTGGAGCCCATAACCGCAAAATCAGTTGCTCAGGATAAGGGAAAAGCTGCTTTAGGAGGCTCACTGTAGATCTACGGTATGTCTGTTAGCATCCTAATTGATACTGGGGCATCCCATTCTTTTATTTCTAGATGCATAGTAGATAGACTTAACCTAGAACCCACTTACTTAGTAACTTCCTTAAGGGTTGCTAATCCGATAGGAGGTTATGCAACACTTGGGATGAGGTGTGACCATCTAAAATTTGATTTGCTAGGCCATACCTTTGATTGTTGTTTGCATGTATTTGATTTTGTTGGATTTGGGATTATCCCAGGGATGGATTGGTTGAGTAGATATGACGCTTTGATAGTTTTCCAAGATAGGAAAATATCATGGAGTGCAGTGAGTGCTTTACTGGGTGTCATGGAGTTGGAAGATGAGTTGCATCGGTGTCACGACCCGAAATCCGGTGTTCGAAAATCGACATCAAATACCTCACTTGTATTCGAATGCCATAGATTCAAACGTCAAATTCTGTTTCACGCTAGAGCTTATAACAACATTAGATGATACAACACAGCGGAAACAGAAGAATAATTCTATTGATACACAACATTTGATACAACAATGATAAAATGAAACGATCAACATATATCAGAGATAGGTTACAATAGCGGAAATAAATAAAGCAGCAGAAGCCAACATTCTCAACGCAAAAACTCCAAATCTCCAAAGACTCCAATCCAGAAGCTCGAACCACCATCAAACTGAATTTGAAACGCAATGCGATCGCCAAACCAAAGACTCCAAAAATTACTCAAGGCTACACCTACTAGTTGATTATCTGAAAACCTGACTCCAGGCACGCAATGCGATCGCCAAACCAAAGACTCCAAAAATTACTCAAGGCTACACCTACTAGTTGATTATCTGAAAACCTGACTCCAGGCTGTCCATGTAGGAAAATTATTGGCACCTAGAGTTTAGAAAGGGAACAATAAACTCTAGGTCAGTCATGGGACTGGTGTGAGCAAACAAAAACAGTTTATCTTGAACAAAAACAAACAAAAGGAAATAGAAAGAAATCCGCAATGCTTTTTGGAAAATAAAACTATCATAAAACCTCCCTGCACACACACAATGCAAGTGCATAATCGAAGGAGATTTCTCCTTATGATAGTCAAACATGGTTGATACACAAAAACCTTTTGATATTATTATTGGTGCATAATGCATAAAACATTTCGTAAGTATAATATTAATCTTAGCAAGCATACCACCATTATGGTATGCCTACTATAGCTACCATGTTCAATAACAGGTTACTACCACATTCCATGGTAGGTTATAGAACTAAAACCGTATAGGGCTCGTATTGTTTTGTTTGTGTCACGCTCCAAATTTCAACGTTCGGAAATCGGCATGCGTACTCCAATTGTACTCGAATGCCGCAGATTCAACCATGAAATTTGACTCGTACCGGAGCTTATAACACATTAAGTATAACAACACAGCAGAAGAGAAAGAATAATATCATTTACATCTCCAGTGATACAATATCCACAATATGATATACAACAATGATATCATTAATGCTCAATAATAATAGAGCGACATATACAACAGCAGAAACAAATAGCACCGGAACAATAACTCCAATAGAGAAAGCAGTCCTCAAAAGAGAATTCCAGTTCGGTAATCTCCATCTCCAAGGCACAAATCCAAGAATAACTCGAACTCCCAATCAGGATGTACTAAGAAAATCCAGGTCGGTCTGAATCCAAAGACTGAACTAGCTTCAGATAATCTACTAAACCTGACTATCTAAAAAAATCTAACTCTAGATTGCCCGTGTGGAAAATTGTGGGCGCCCAGAGTTTGGGAAGGGAACAATAAACTCCAGCTCAATCATGGGACTGTATAAGCAAACAAAAACAGTTTATCTTTAAAACAAACAACAAAAGATTTTAAAAGAATTGAAATCCACAATGCTTTTTGGAAAATGAAACTGCCATAAGGCCTCCCACCACACACACAATGCAAGCGCACCTTGGAGGAGATTTCTCCTTATGACGGTAAAATATGCTTGATATGCAAAAAACATTTGATATTATTATAAGTGCATAGTGCAGAAAACATTTTGAAAGTATAATATCAATCTTATCCAGCATACCACATTTCGTCGTATGCCTACCATAGCTACCATTTAAGAGTGGCAGGTTATACAGTTGAAGTCATAAAGGGCGCGTATTGGATGATTGGATTTCCAACAAATGGTCAGGCTAAGGAACTTCCTTACCGAAACGGGAACACCTCTGGAAGGACGCCCCCGAGAACCTAACCGGATCTCTGCTAACACAAGGCTGACGCTACCTCATGCTTTAACCAAGCTATAACATAGGTAACTAACACACAAGTATGCCATCCCTGTCGTTACCGACCTTTATCCGAGCACTCGACACCAACAACCACAAAGTAATAAATTTGCAGTGTAACGACCCAGAATTTTTATTAATTAAAATATGAATATTTAATTAATTTTAAATATTAATAAGTGAATTTATAAGTCGAATAAATTTTTATTTGAATTATTGGATTTAATTGAATAATTAAATCGATAATTTAATACGTTAAATTATGGAAATAATTGAAAATTGAGTTAAATATGATTGAAAATGATTTGTAAAATTTTATTTTATCATATTGAAGTTAGAACGATATTTTAGAACTTTTAAAATCGATTTAAAAGTTAATTTGTGAAAATTGAATATTTTAATATTTAAAATCGACTAGTGAAAATAGTCAATTTTTGAACAGTCTCAGAATTGAACGAAACTAGTTCCATTGGATCCGTAATAGTTAGTTATTACCGGATTTCAATTTTCGTGTCAATCGGAGTTATCGTTTGATCGTGGCAGCTCGAAACGCATCGATTTGTTTTTAATTTAAATTTGACGAGTGAAAATAGCCATTTTTCAAAAAGTCTCGGATTTCGACGAAACCAGTTTCATCGGATCCATAATGTGATATTATTGTAAGGTTTCAAATTTCAAGTCAATTGGATTTACCGTTTGTCCGGTACAAATTAAAACGCCTAGAAAATCGTTTAAATCGGTTTAATTTAAATTGAGCGTTTATAGCCATAACTCGCACAGATGTCCGAATTAGCTTTCGAAACCTGTTCCATTGTGTCCGGAACGCGGGATAAACCCTAGGAACGTCAGTTTCGGCGCGTAAATTGGAGTTTGGAAAATCGAAATGAATAGTGTTCAAAACTCTATAAATAGACCACCACCATCACAAAATAAAAAAAAAAAAAAAAAAACTAAACCCTAGTTTCAACTGCAGCCGCCACCCTATTATAAACGGCCAGAATTTTCCCACCTTGCTCCCTCCAAATCTCCAAATCCATGCATCGATTGCAAAATCTTTCAACTAACAAAATGAAGAGTACATCGAGAGCTACAATCTGAACGGTGGAGATCGCGAATGGAGTTGTGATTTGTGAGAAAATTGCCCGCGTTTGTCATGAAGTCGGCCTCGATTCATGCGGAAATAGGGTGGCCGAGTGGGTGCGGTCTGAGGGTGGAGGTGGAGTCAGGTGCGAGCTTCGACGTGGTGGCGACGTGATGGAGTTTAGTTGAGCGAGGTGATCGAAATATAAAACCCTAAAAATGATTGGAGTTGGGTTCGGTGTACTGTAATGTCGCGTAAACGAAGAAGAGGGGGGGGGGGGGGGTAGAGACGTGCGGTTGTGATTTGGATCTGGAGATCGTGCGGCCTATGTTTGAGTTAGGTTAAAAATTATATTTAAAATGTAGTAATTAGTTATAAATAAATCGAGTAAACTTTAAATATTCATATCTTTTTCATACGAGGTCGAAAACGCGCGAAACCAGTTGCGTTGGAATCGTATGGACGAGCACTACGCGATGGAGATGGTTTGGAGTCGTTTGGAGTTAGTGAGAATTTTGGGTAAAATTAAACGTCCGTTTAATTTTATTCGAAATAAATCGCTAAAACGAAATTGAAATCAAGGTGAGAACTTCTCACTCAATCGAATTAGTTTCGATTTTATTTTAAATAGTTAGATTTAAAATATTTGAATGCATGTTTGAATGTTGATTGATATCTATTGATTGTTAAAATAGACATTATACGCCGTTAGTAAGCGGATGTTATTTATTAAAAACATATACCGCGAATATTTCATAAACAGTGAAATTGGTATTATATATAATATCAATATATATATATTGGCATATATATATATATATTGCAGTTGTTGATTTCCCGTATTTTTTAGCGGATGAGACCCTATTGCGCCGTTATTAAGCGGATAATATTTATTAAAAACATATACCGCGATAATTTCGTACTGGAACGAAATTGGTATTGTGCTAATGTTTGTGGATGCAGGAAAACAGGTTGGAGGGATCCAACTGGATTCCTCAACAGTATTTATTTGATTATGGATATTTTGATATTCGTTGATTATCATATACGATATGTGATATCGTTGTTGTCGTGATTGACTACTTGGTGTGTAGCATCATTGGACCAAATTTAGAATTTTAAAATGATTTATAAAGTGATTTTTGAAAATATACTTTATGTTTGGAATTGATCCATTTTAAATAAATAAACGTTATAATTTTTAAAGTTATAAAGATTATGATTTTTGAGAAATATAGTTAAAAACTAATTTTTTTGAGAATATGATGCTAATGATTTTATAAAATAGTTTAAATTGGATTTTTGAATTTATTATAAAAAGTTTAAATATAGGATTTATAAAATTTAATTATTTTATAAATCAAGAGAATGATGAAATTATAAAGGAAATTAAAGATGTTTTAAATAATAGTGTGAATTGATTTATATTAAGAGATTTATAAATGGATATTTATAAATTGAAATATTGACATTATAAAACGAGTTTTTATAAATGTTTGAATGAAGTGAAAATGAATTTCATAAATAAATGAAATTTATAGAATTATAAACTGTGAAGTTATAAATGAAATTTATAAATAGTAAGATTTATAAATTTGTGAAGTTAATTGAAGAATAGATTTGGTTAAATAAATGAATCTTATAAGTTATAAGATTTATGATTTGAAAAGTCTTTAAAAGAACGATTTTATAAAATAATCATTTTATAAGTATTTAACTTATAATATGAACTTTTAGTTTATAATTGAGTTATAAACTGGAATAGGTTAATAAAGGAATTTATAAAAGGAGTTTTTATATATAAATAGAAATGGAATTTATAAACGTTGTTTTATAAATTCGCAAATGACTTATTTTGATAAGAAAATTGTTGAAACCTATTAATGGAGTTATATTCACATTCTTGAATAGTGAATAATCCTTTGAATTAAAATGAATAAAAGAATGAAATTTGTTAACGAAGTTTATTCACATTTTTGAATAGTGAATAACACGTTAAAGAAAATGTTTTGGATTTGGATGTTTTAAATAGAATTAAAACGATCTAACGATGTTTTAAAATGTGTTGAGATTCGAAACCATAGATTTCAACATTTATTGTTGAAATAGATGTTTCGAGAAATAAAAGGGAATGGTGGACTATAACACTGTTGTTATAGTAAATAATTTCCGAAAGGAAATGTTTTGTATAGTATTGGGATTTATATATCTATTTTTAATTTCGAATCTCTATACTAGTGATTTTGGGTTGTCGTAACGATGTTTTACGTAACATTCGTTTTGGCCCAAATTAATATGTTAAGAGAATGATTTCCTTAATAGAATGAAATATATACTTAATCTCGATTTAAGTATATTGAATATTTTCTAAGTGTTGAAAATAAAAAGATTTGTGAATTACTTATTTTTAATAAGTATGGAATTGTTTTCCAATATGAAGTGAATAATTAGAATTTATCTTTTTGAAGATAAATTGAAAATGGATAATTGAAATCGTATATGCATGAATATTTGAGGATATAAATTCATTATGGAATTTATAAATGAAAAGTGGAATTGGTTTAGAAAAATAAATATTGATTTATTTTTGAAGTGTTGAAATTATATATCTTGTAAAGATATTTTGGAAAGTAAATAATTTGGAAAATTATTTGGAATCTGGTGATGTGTGCATATCCATTGATAGTTCAATAATCGACTATCAATATTTCCCTTTGAATGGGTATTTGATGTGATTTGTTTGAATTTGAATGCCACACTTATTTTTGAATAAGCGCTCACTATTCGGGTTAACCGGGAAAGGACCATGGGGTCGTATAACCCATTCCGAATATGTGATACGTCGTTGTGAATTGCATTTGAAGATCGGTGTTGAAGACCGGATATTTGCGAGAGCGATAGGATGAACTATCGATTGACTCTGCACCGAGTAGCTACGGTATAGAGTTCTCCATATGTGATGGTGAATCCAATCAGGATTGTGAATATCCGGATTGCAAGGACTTCTTTGTAAGTGCCTTCGGTTTTGTTCGATCCCGGAACAGACTTGTATGGATTGTATGCCTGACATTACAATTTGAGATATAAAGCCGATTTCTTTCAAATATATTTCTGTTGGTGGCGGAGAATTTATTCTTTTAGCTTAACACCCTTCTCTGAGACGTACGAGCTCAGGGTTATGTAGTTGAATGTTATCAGCGATATATTCCCAATTTGGTAATGTGACATGCTGAGTGATGCTGAAATGATCATTGTGTTGATTATTTGTGATAGGATCGTTTATTTGATCGTCTATCCTGGTGATCATTTCTATGATCATTTGTTGACCCAAAGCATGGATTTTGTATAAAGTATGTTTTTGTGGACGTGACTTCGTCGAGCCTCACACCCCGTGAATGGTCAAAACAGGAAAGAAGCAGCAAGGTTATGAGGGGTAGCGCCCTTTAGGATGTGTCCATTTCCTTCTGGAAAAGGGTGGTATCATGGTATGGAGCCCAGATGCTTACTCATGTTGAAAACACTTTGTTATGATTGTGTGAATTGATTATGAGCGCTCGGTGAAAGGTCCCAAAGGACCGGGGGATGGCATATTCGGTCAGTTGTTACTCAGTTAGGGGTAACCCGGCCTTGTGTTGGTAGAGATCGGTTTGGTTCTCGGGGATGTCCATCCAGAGGCATTCTCATGTGGCAATGGGAAGTTCCTTGGCCTGATCATTCGTTGGAAATCCAATTCCCAATACGAAACTTTGTACGGTATTAGTTGTAGAACCTGCCATTCACTTATGGTGGTCACCACTGTTTGGATGGTAGCTATAGTAGACATAGTTCGAAATGTCTATGTTGGCTAAGATTTATATTCTACTTTCGAAATGAATTTTTTCCTACACTATACACTAATAATAATATCAAATGTTATTTTAAATGCGTATCAAGCATCTTTGATTATCATAAGGAGAAATCTTCTCCAAGTCTGCGTTTGCATTGTGTGTGTGGCAGGAGGTCTTATGGTAGTCTCATTTTTAAAAGCATTGCGAATTGACTTTAAAAATATTCTTCTATTTTGATTTTAAAGATAAATAAACTGTTTTGAGTTCTCACACCAGTCACATGACTGACTCGGAGTTTATTGTTTTCCTTCCTAAACTCTGGGTGCCCACCAATTTTCCACACGGGCAGTTAAGAGTTAAGGTTTATCAGGATATTCTGGAGTTGCTGGAGGCAAGCTGGATGGAATGGCGTATTACTAGTTTATATAGTATTTCTTTTTCCGCTGCATTGTTTGATGTTGTATGTTGTACACTCTGATGATATGATATGATGTAATAAAATGAAATGTAATGTAATAACTGATATAGCTCTTTGTTTAAAGATTATTCATTTATTATTATATGTTGTTCCGCTGCGATTGTGAGATTGTTCTGTTATTCTGCTGTTCTGTTCCGTTCTATTCTCTTTTTCTTCTATTTTAAAATTTTCTGTTCTCTTTTCTATTTTCTCTTCGTCCTATTTTTTTCTATTTTATTTTCTCTCTCTCCATTTTCTACCTTCTTATTTCTTCTGTCTCTTCTTCTTTCTTTTTCTTTTCTTAAATTCTTTTTAAAACCCATAACATTTCGGTTTTTCGGCAACGAAAATCCGTAAACGTTACATTTGGTATCAGAGCTTATGGTTAAGCGACAACCATGGTTCTGTTGGGTATTACTCATTAGAGATAGAGTCAGTAGTACTCTAGATTGAGTTTGAGTGTAATAATAGCTATGAGAGCGTATTTGTTAGTGAATATAAAATTGTTTTATATTGTGATGATTGGTTTGTTGAGTGGCATATGAACTTTCGTCAGCGTGGTCCGCAAGACTATGCCGAAGGGGTTTCTAAACACTTGAATAGAACAATTCGACATAATATTGTTTTAAATTAGGTAAATGAAATAATTTTACCTTGATTATATTTTTATATATAAAGGAATAATTTTTCAGAATTATTAAAGTGTGTATAAGTTGATTGTTAAGTTGTTTGAATAATCTAAATAAGAGAATAATTGTATAAGAAAAAGAATTATAAGAAAAGAATTATAATTAAAGTGATTTACAATTGTGAAATAAACTTATATATATAAGAAGTGAAACTATATGAATATGAGTTGTAAGTAATCAAGTGGATTAAATGAATATGAACTTGAGTTATATAAATGAAATTCAACTTTGGAAATTGAATTGAGAATGAATGTTGATAAAAATCCAATGTAAATTAAATTGAGATGGATAATGGATGAAGTGTTGATTCATTAAAATGTAATGTTATTGAAAGTTGAATAGTTGAAAAAAAAATCAATTAATTAAACCAATTGATAAGTAAAGTAATTTGATTGAAATTAATAAATATACATTGATTGATATTTGATTGTTAGTTGATTATATATAATTCATTAAGTGTTAATGAAACTGAAAGCTAAAGTAATGGAAATTCAATTTGAAGTTAAGTGAATCTTAAATAGAATTGAATTTGAATTGGAAGTGAACCAACTTGAATATGAATTAGTGAATATAAACTAATTGAAAATGAATGTTAGTAAAGAACATCCACTGTATATGAATCAAATGTGATTAAATTGAAAACCTATTTCATTGAATATTAATGAGAATATAAATGAATATATATTGATTATGAATTTGTTGAATGCTAGTTGGTTGATATTGCATTTGTTGCTTTTACTTCATTTGCTATGTTGACATATGTAGTTATTATGTTGCTATATGTTGTATATTGATACTATTCTCTATATACATGATTCTCATGTTGTTTGTTGAGTGTTTAGTAGGTGCGGATCGCGTTTGCTTCGCATTTGGAGCTCGCTTTCGCGCTATATTAGCCGTATATGCTCGCTAATAAAATATAAGGTACATATCTCGGATTACATACCGTACTTTTACAAATTTTTCCCTTCGGGATGCCTCATTACTTGATGAGATGTATATTTGTGATATATATACTGTCATTTTTTTTTTCGGATCGAGCCGCGCAAAGGAGACTATGGCGAATTTTTCCGAAAATTTAAGGCGTTAGAAAAAATTTGAGAAAATTTGGAAATTTTGTGAAAACTTTAACTTAGTTTTGAAGTTGAAAGTTAAACTATAGTAGTTGTTTTTGAAAAAGATAACTAAGTATGATTTTAAAAACTTAGTAAAGATTTGTAAGAAGTTTAATTATGAATTTTTGGAAAATTAATAGATTCTGTAACTTTTCTTACTTAATAATTTCGAGGACGAAATTCTTTTAAGGGGGGAAGATTGTAACGACCCAGAATTTTTATTAATTAAAATATGAATATTTTATTAATTTTAAATATTAATAAGTGAATTTATAAGTCGAATAAATTTTTATTTGAATTATTGGATTTAATTGAATAATTAAATCGATAATTTAATACGTTAAATTATGGAAATAATTGAAAATTGAGTTAAATATGATTGAAAATGATTTGTAAAATTTTATTTTATCATATTGAAGTTAGAACGATATTTTAGAACTTTTAAAATCGATTTAAAAGTTAATTTGTGAAAATTGAATATTTTAATATTTAAAATCGACTAGTGAAAATAGTCAATTTTTGAACAGTCTCAGAATTGAACGAAACTAGTTCCATTGGATCCGTAATAGTTAGTTATTACCAGATTTCAATTTTCGTGTCAATCGGAGTTATCGTTTGATCGTGGCAGCTCGAAACGCATCGATTTGTTTTTAATTTAAATTTGACGAGTGAAAATAGCCATTTTTCAAAAAGTCTCGGATTTCGACGAAACCAGTTTCATCGGATCCGTAATGTGATATTATTGTAAGGTTTCAAATTTCAAGTCAATTGGATTTACCGTTTGTCCGGTACAAATTAAAACGCCTAGAAAATCGTTTAAATCGGTTTAATTTAAATTGAGCGTTTATAGCCATAACTCGCACAGATGTCTGAATTAGCTTTCGAAACCTGTTCCATTGTGTCCGGAACGCGGGATAAACCCTAGGAACGTCAGTTTCGGCGCGTAAATCGGAGTTTGGAAAATCGAAATGAATAGTGTTCAAAACTCTATAAATAGACCACCACCATCACAAAATAAAAAATAAAAAAAAACTAAACCCTAGTTTCAACTGCAGCCGCCACCCTATTATAAACGGCCAGAATTTTCCCACCTTGCTCCCTCCAAATCTCCAAATTCATGCATCGATTGCAAAATCTTTCAACTAACAAAATGAAGAGTACATCGAGAGCTACAATCTGAACGGTGGAGATCGCGAATGGAGTTGTGATTTGTGAGAAAATTGCCCGCGTTTGTCATGAAGTCGGCCTCGATTCACGCGCAAATAGGGTGGCCGAGTGGGTGCGGTCTGAGGGTGGAGGTGGAGTCAGGTGCGAGCTTCGACGTGGTGGCGACGTGATGGAGTTTAGTTGAGCGAGGTGATCGAAATATAAAACCCTAAAAATGATTGGAGTTGGGTTCGGTGTACTGTAATGTCGCGTAAACGAAGAAGAGGGGGGGTAGAGACGTGCGGTTGTGATTTGGATCTGGAGATCGTGCGGCCTATGTTTGAGTTAGGTTAAAAATTATATTTAAAATGTTGTAATTAGTTATAAATAAATCGAGTAACTTTAAATATTCATATCTTTTTCATACGAGGTCGAAAACGCGCGAAACCAGTTGCGTTGGAATCGTATGGACGAGCACTACGCGATGGAGTTGGTTTGGAATCGTTTGGAGTTAGTGAGAATTTTGGGTAAAATTAAACGTCCGTTTAATTTTATTCGAAATAAATCGCTAAAACGAAATTGAAATCAAGGTGAGAACTTCTCACTCAATCGAATTAGTTTCGATTTTATTTTAAATAGTTAGATTTAAAATATTTGAATGCATGTTTGAATGTTGATTGATATCTATTGATTGTTAAAATAGACATTATACGCCGTTAGTAAGCGGATGTTATTTATTAAAAACATATACCGCGAATATTTCATAAACAGTGAAATTGGTATTATATATAATATCAATATATATATATTGGCATATATATATATATATTGCAGTTGTTGATTTCCCGTATTTTTTAGCGGATGAGACCCTATTGCGCCGTTATTAAGTGGATAATATTTATTAAAAACATATACCGCGATAATTTCGTACTGGAACGAAATTGGTATTGTGCTAATGTTTGTGGATGCAGGAAAACAGGTTGGAGGGATCCAACTGGATTCCTCAACAGTATTTATTTGATTATGGATATTTTGATATTCGTTGATTATCATATACGATATGTGATATCATTGTTGTCGTGATTGACTATTTGGTGTGTAGCATCATTGGACCAAATTTAGAATTTTAAAATGATTTATAAAGTGATTTTTGAAAATATACTTTATGTTTGGAATTGATCCATTTTAAATAAATAAACGTTATAATTTTTAAAGTTATAAAGATTATGATTTTTGAGAAATATAGTTAAAAACTATTTTTTTTGAGAATATGATGCTAATGATTTTATAAAATAGTTTAAATTGGATTTTTGAATTTATTATAAAAAGTTTAAATATAGGATTTATAAAATTTAATTATTTTATAAATCAAGAGAATGATGAAATTATAAAGGAAATTAAAGATGTTTTAAATAATAGTATGAATTGATTTATATTAAGAGATTTATAAATGGATATTTATAAATTGAAATATTGACATTATAAAACGAGTTTTTATAAATGTTTGAATGAAGTGAAAATGAATTTCATAAATAAATGAAATTTATAGAATTATAAACTGTGAAGTTATAAATGAAATTTATAAATAGTAAGATTTATAAATTTGTGAAGTTAATTGAAGAATAGATTTGGTTAAATAAATGAATCTTATAAGTTATAAGATTTATGATTTGAAAAGTCTTTAAAAGAACGATTTTATAAAATAATCATTTTATAAGTATTTAACTTATAATATGAACTTTTAGTTTATAATTGAGTTATAAACTGGAATATGTTAATAAAGGAATTTATAAAAGGAGTTTTTATAAATAAATAGAAATGGAATTTATAAACGTTGTTTTATAAATTCGCAAATGACTTATTTTGATAAGAAAATTGTTGAAACCTATTAATGGAGTTATATTCACATTCTTGAATAGTGAATAATCCTTTGAATTAAAATGAATAAAAGAATGAAATTTGTTAACGAAGTTTATTCACATTTTTGAATAGTGAATAACACGTTAAAGAAAATGTTTTGGATTTGGATGTTTTAAATAGAATTAAAACGATCTAACGATGTTTTAAAATGTGTTGAGATTCGAAACCATAGATTTCAACATTTATTGTTGAAATAGATGTTTCGAGAAATAAAAGGGAATGGTGGACTATAACACTGTTGTTATAGTAAATAATTTCCGAAAGGAAATGTTTTGTATAGTATTGGGATTTATATATCTATTTTTAATTTCGAATCCCTATACTAGTGATTTTGGGTTGTCGTAACGATGTTTTACGTAACATTCGTTTTGGCCCAAATTAATATGTTAAGAGAATGATTTCCTTAATAGAATGAAATATATACTTAATCTCGATTTAAGTATATTGAATATTTTCTAAGTGTTGAAAATAAAAAGATTTGTGAATTACTTATTTTTAATAAGTATGGAATTGTTTTCCAATATGAAGTGAATAATTAGAATTTATCTTTTTGAAGATAAATTGAAAATGGATAATTGAAATCGTATATGCATGAATATTTGAGGATATAAATTCATTATGGAATTTATAAATGAAAAGTGGAATTGGTTTAGAAAAATAAATATTGATTTATTTTTGAAGTGTTGAAATTATATATCTTGTAAAGATATTTTGGAAAGTAAATAATTTGGAAAATTATTTGGAATCTGGTGATGTGTGCATATCCATTGATAGTTCAATAATCGACTATCAATATTTCCCTTTGAATGGGTATTTGATGTGATTTGTTTGAATTTGAATGCCACACTTATTTTTGAATAAGCGCTCACTATTCGGGTTAACCGGGAAAGGACCATGGGGTCGTATAACCCATTCCGAATATGTGATACGTCGTTGTGAATTGCATTTGAAGATCGGTGTTGAAGACCGGATATTTGCGAGAGCGATAGGATGAACTATCGATTGACTCTGCACCGAGTAGCTACGGTATAGAGTTCTCCATATGTGATGGTGAATCCAATCAGGATTGTGAATATCCGGATTGCAAGGACTTCTTTGTAAGTGTCTTCGGTTTTGTTCGATCCCGGAACAGACTTGTATGGATTGTATGCCTGACATTACAATTTGAGATATAAAGCCGATTTCTTTCAAATATATTTCTGTTGGTGGCGGAGAATTTATTCTTTTAGCTTAACACCCTTCTCTGAGACGTACGAGCTCAGAGGTTATGTAGTTGAATGTTATCAGCGATATATTCCCAATTTGGTAATGTGACATGCTGAGTGTTGCTGTAAATGATCATTGTGTTGATTATTTGTGATAGGATCGTTTATTTGATCGTCTATCCTGGTGATCATTTCTATGATCATTTGTTGACCCAAAGCATGGCTTTTGTATAAAGTATGTTTTTGTGGACGTGACTTCGTCGAGCCTCACACCCCGGAATGGTCAAAACAGGAAAGATGCGGCAAGGTTATGAGGGGTAGCGCCCTTTAGGATGTGTCCATTTCCTTTTGGAAAAGGGTGGTATCATGGTATGGAGCCCAGATGCTTACTCATGTTGAAAACACTTTGTTATGATTGTGTGAATTGATTACGAGCGCTCGGTGAAAGGTCCCAAAGGACCGGGAGATGGCATATTCGGTCAGTTGTTACTCAGTTAGGGGTAACCCGGCCTTGTGTTGGTAGAGATCCGGTTTGGTTCTCGGGGATGTCCATCCAGAGGCATTCTCATGTGGCAATGGGAAGTTCCTTGGCCTGATCATTCGTTGGAAATTCAATTCCCAATACGAAACTTTGTACGGTATTAGTTGTAGAACCTGCCATTCACTTATGGTGGTCACCACTGTTTGGATGGTAGCTATAGTAGACATAGTTCGAAATGTCTATGTTGGCTAAGATTTATATTCTACTTTCGAAATGAATTTTTTCCTACACTATACACTAATAATAATATCAAATGTTATTTTAAATGCGTATCAAGCATCTTTGACTATCATAAGGAGAAATCTTCTCCAAGTCTGCGTTTGCATTGTGTGTGTGGCAGGAGGTCTTATGGTAGTCTCATTTTTAAAAGCATTGCGAATTGACTTTAAAAATATTCTTCTATTTTGATTTTAAAGATAAATAAACTGTTTTGAGTTCTCACACCAGTCACATGACTGACTCAGAGTTTATTGTTTTCCTTCCTAAACTCTGGGTGCCCACCAATTTTCCACACGGGCAGTTAAGAGTTAAGGTTTATCAGGATATTCTGGATATTCTGGAGTTGCTGGAGGCAAGCTGGATGGCATGGCGTATTACTAGTTTATATAGTATTTCTTTTTCCGCTGCATTGTTTGATGTTGTATGTTGTACACTCTGATGATATGATATGATGTAATAAAATGAAATGTAATGTAATAACTGATATAGCTCTTTGTTTAAAGATTATTCATTTATTATTATATGTTGTTCCGCTGCGATTGTGAGATTGTTCTGTTATTCTGCTGTTCTGTTCCGTTCTATTCTCTTTTTCTTCTATTTTAAAATTTTCTGTTCTCTTTTCTATTTTCTCTTCGTCCTATTTTTTTCTATTTTCTTTTCTCTCTCTCCATTTTCTACCTTCTTATTTCTTCTGTCTCTTCTTCTTTCTTTTTCTTTTCTTAAATTCTTTTTAAAACCCATAACATTTCGGTTTTTCAGCAACGAAAATCCGCAAACGTTACATGCAGTAACCACGTAGGTTAAATATCTGGGCTCCATACCATGATACCACCTCTTATCTAGAAGGAAATGGACATACCCTAGGGGCGCGACCCTTAAAACCTTGCTGCATCTTTCATGTTTCGACCATTTCCGGGGTGTGAGGTCCTGATGAAGTCTCATACATAAAGCTAGGCTTTTTCACAAAGCCATGCTTCGATCAACAAATGATCAGCAACACACGGCAGCACTTAGCATGCCACACTACCAAAGTGGGAATGTATCACTAATAACCATCAACTACATAACCTCTAAGCTCGTTCATCTCAGAGAAGGGTGTTAAGCTAAGAGAATAAATTATCCGCCACCAAACAGAAATGTATTTGATAGAAACTAGCTTTACATCTCAAAGTGTAATATCAGACACACATCCATACAAGTCTGTTCTGGGTTCGAACAGAACCAAAGGCACTTCACAAAGAAGCCCTTGCACATCTGGATAATCCGTAATCACCTCCAGACTTCCCATCACAAAGGGTGATCAAATCTTTATACCGGGGACCATCCGGTGCAGAGACATTTGACGAGTTATCCTTTCACTTTCGGAAATATCCGGTCTTCACCACCGGTCTTCAAATGCTATCCATAATGTCGTATCATTATTCGGAATGGGTTATATGACACAAAGTCCTCTCCCGGCTAAACCAAATAATGAGGGCAATATTTAAAAACCATATGGATAATGGGATCTCAATTAAGTCAAGTCTTATTACCCAAAACTTTTCTTCAAATGGTTTAAACAAATTACCATTTACAAATCTTTTTGAACAAAAATTCACTTCACAAAGTTCACAAAGTTTACCAATCTTTCACAAAGATTCATTAATATCTTTCCAATTCAAATCTTTTATACAAAAGATACGCTTTTCAAATCTCTTTTCAATTTGAAAACAAACTTCACCAATCTTTAACAAAGATTCATTCATAGCCCTTTTCAAAATAATTTTCCTTTCAAATTGGGTTAACTCATCCAGTCTTAAATAAAAGATTCAATTCATAGCTTTCAAAACCATTTCCACAAAATAATTCCATTCCAAATCTTTTATATAAAAGATACACCATTTAGAATCCTCTTTGATTCCAAAACAAAGCTTGACAATCTTTCACAAAGATTCAGTCATAGTTTCCCAAACTATTTACGATTCAAATCTTTTTAAGTAAAAGATCCATTTATGTTCAATAACAAGATTTACGAAAATTTTAAGATAGCTTTCAAATTTGAAATCCTTTCAACACAAATTGGAAATTCTTTCCTTAAATGAAAGCTTTTATTATTTGAAAACAAATAGTTTTCTTTTTCGGAAAAATCCGATTTTATTTACATGAGTTAAAGCCCTTTAAGTCTAAAACTTGGGTTAAATTCAAATTCCTGAAACAATGCTTTTAAAATGGTTTTAAAACACATTTATAAACTGTATAACCTTTTTAAACCATAACTTCCAACATGGAATTCAATTTCAAAACTTGAATTCAAATTCAAATCAAATTATTTAAAATTCAAAAATTTATCAATTTATTCAAAATAATTTTTTATCTTCAAACTCCTTTTCAAAAGCTCTTAACTTTTAACCCAATTCTATTTCCAAACTGTTTGGATTCAAAATCCAACTTTTAAAACGATTTCAAGAAAATCTATGACTTAACCAATTTCCTCATACAATCCATATTTGTGTGTGTATAGTGTAATCCAGGGGTTTTACACAATAGTACAACAACAACAATCATCAAATCACATATTAAAGCACATCAATATCGATAAGCGGCATAAACTACAACGCTTATCTTCATTCACAGATTTACAAATAAATGTATCATAGATAAAATGAATAAATAAATTACACACAACTCAATTCATAGAACAGAATATTACAACCAAGAGATAACAATAAATTCAAGGCATTTTGACAACCGAAAATGGAGAAAGAAGACAATGCTCAACTTCCAATTTCAAAGAGGCACAAAGCACTCAAACAAAGTTTCATTCAAAATCAATCAACTTTACAAATGACACAACATCCCTATTTATAGGGTTACAATACACATAAATGACACAAGACATGCCATCCACGACCTAACTCACACGCGACTCAACAGACGCGACCTACGACTTACCTCCATGCGACTTACAACATAACAGGTTACAACAACCTAATGACATAACGACATAACGATATATATACAACACAACAATGACACACGACATAACAAATAGCGACTTAACAAAATATAACATCTTCAGCTTGCGACATATCATCTTGAGCAACACACGAGCGACCTAACTACATAGGCGACATAAGAAGATATATAGCTTCATGCGACTTAGCATCTGGAGCGACCTAGGCTTGAGCGACTTAAGAAAAGCGGTCTTGATTTTTTAGCTCGCTAGGAACTAAGCGACTAATAGAATGCGCTGGCGAGCGACCTATAAGACTGCGGCATAAGAGAGAATACGAATGACATAACCCGATAGGTCATAGCTCCTTAGTGTTAGGTCGCGACTCACTAGGTCGTATCACGTTAGCATGTTCTGATCGACTTAATACATCATTTGTTTTCACGGTGTGTTGTGCGTTAGGTCGCAACCCACTAGGTCGTAACTCACTAGGTCGCTGGCTACTCAATTCAGTCGACCCATGACCTAAAGCATAAAGCACTACATCATCCTTCCCCGGTTGCAAAGAATTCGTCCCCGAATTTGCACTTTCCTGTCCTTCGACACGCTTATCTTCATAATATGGAATCAAATGTTTAACGTTGAAAACGTCGGTAGTATGGACATGATCCGGCAACCTTAACTGATATGCATTATCGTTAATTTTCTTTACAATTTCCAGAGGACCAATTTTTCTAGCAGCTAGTTTGTTGTAAGTACCAACATGAAATCGATCCTTGGTCAACACTGCATACACAAAATTTCCTTCTTTGAATTCAACACCTCGCCGTTTAATATCTGCTGATTGCTTATATTTCTCACTTGCCTAAAGCAATCATTCCTGTACCACTTTTTGGAATTCTTGCAACTCATTCACAAAATCACTAGCTCGCTTAATCATCCCTCTCTGCGGTGGCACTGTTGACAAATCTAACGGTCCCTTCAGAATTGTTGAATAAACAACCTGGAATGGACTGAACCCAGTGCTACGATTAACTGCGTGGTTGTGTGCAAACTCGACTTGACATAACTTCAAATCTCAACTTTTCAAATTGTCATCCACGAGGCATCGCAATAGATTACCTAGGGATCTGTTCACAACTTCAGTCTGTCCATCCGTCTATGGATGATAAGCACTACTAAATTTTAACTTAGTCCCCACCATTTTCCATAGACTCATTCAAAAATGACTTAGAAAACGGGTGTCTCTATCTGATACAATAGATTCTGGCTATCCATGAAGACGATAGATCTCCTTGAAGTATAACTGTGCGACATGAACCGCATCTTCCGTTTTCTTGCATGCAATAAAATGTGCCATTTTTGAGAAACGATCAACCACCACATAAATAGAATCATTGCCTAGTTGCGTTCTTGGTAATCCCAACACAAAATCCATACTGATATCCACCCACGATTTAGTCGGTATAGGTAACGGCATATACAAACCTGCATTTTTCGCTATCCCCTTTGAAACTTGAAAAATATGACATCTCTGAACAAACTTTTCAACTTCCCTTCTCATTGACGGCCAAAAATAAGATTTTGCAATCAACCGTAAAGTACGGTCTCGACCCAAGTATCCTTCCTCATGTAATTCTTTGATGATCTTCATTCGCAGACTGCAATCTGGAATACATAATTGATTTCCTTTAAATAGAAACCCATCAACCAACACATATCCTTCCATGCTTCCCTGCTTGACTTTGTCTAGGATCCTGCACAAATAAGAATGTGAAGTCAACAAATCTGGAAGTACGTCAAAACCCATCACCTCTACTCGCATAGTTGTTAGCAAATTGTTCCTTCGACTCAATGCATCAGCAACGTGATTAATTATTCCGGACTTGTGTTTTACGACGAATGTAAATTGCTACAAATAAGCTATCCACGATGCATGCCAAGCTGCAATTTTATTCTGCCCTTGCAAATGCTTCAATGCTTCATGGTTCGTATACAAAACAAATTCTTTATGGAACAAATAATGTCTCCAATGCTTTACAGCTTGCACGATAGCATAAAACTCCATGTCATAAGTATTGTATCTCATCTTTGCTCCAGAAAGCCTCTCACTGAAATATGCAATTGGTCGTCCTTTCTGACTCAACACTCCTCCAATTCCAACTTTAGATGCATCTGTATGTAATTCAAATAGCAACTGGAAATCTGGCAACACAAGAATTGGTGCTGACGTCAAAAGTTCCTTGATTCGCTCAAAAGCAAATCCTGCTTCCTTCGACCATGAAAACTGTTTACCCTTCATACAATCAGTAATAGGCGCCATCACACTACTAAAGTGCGGTATAAATCTTCGATAGAATGAAGCTAACCCATGAAAACTTCTGACTTCTGTTATAGATTTGGGCTATGGCCAATTTCTGATTGCTTCTACTTTACTCTGATCCACCTGTATACCTTCCTCAAATACAACATATCCCAGAAATAAAACACTCTGCGTCATGAACACGCATTTCTTCGTTGCTGCATAGAAATGTTCTTGACGAAGAATAATTAACACCTTTCGCAAATGTTGGATATGCTCCTCTGTTCTCGCGCTATATATCAAGATATCATCAAAATAAACTACCACGAACTTCCCAATGTACGGTCTGAAAATTTGGTTCATCACCCTCATAAACGTACTTGGTGCATTCGACAGACCAAATGGCATGACCAGCCATTCATACAATCATTCACTAGTCTTGAATGTTGTCTTCCATTCATCACCTGGTTTTATACGAATCTGATGATAACCACTTTTAAGATCAATCTTAGAAAAGATTACAAACCCACTGATTTGATCCAACAGATCATCAAGCCTTGGCATAGGAAATCTATATCTGACAGTAATTTTGTTGAGTGCCCTGCTGTCCGTACACATCCTCCACGAACCATCCTTCTTTGGCACTAACAAAGCCGGTACAGCACAAGGACGAGACTCTCCCGAACACGCCCTTGTTCAAGCAACTCCTCAACTTGTCTCCTCAACTCTTCATGCTCTGTCGGACTCATACTGTAACGACCCGTAAATTTCGACAATTTAATTTGTTTATTTAATAGGATTTTTGTAATTTATTTTAGTAGAAACAATAAAGGGGATAAATAAATGTTAAAATGAAGGCTAAAATAAATTATGTAAATGGTGACTTAAAACCTATTTATAGAAATTTGAATAAAATCCAAATGAATTAAGAAGAAAAGGGATTCTTACCTGGATATAAAATTTAATATGAGAAATTAATGAAAATATTAAATTGATTTAATTCAATAAAAGAGTGTAAACGGTAATTGGAATAAATTAAGAAATCATGTTAATGCAAGTTAATAATTTATGACTTGAATGAAATTCCAATTCAATAAAATCATTTAAATGTTATGATTTGATTTTAAATGGAATATGAGCAAAGAAAAAAATGTGAGGATTTGATTAATATATATGTTATTTATTCAGGGTATTGAATAAAATTGGGAATCCAATTGTAATTAATGGTAATAATGTTGGTATTAACTAATAAATTAAATTTCAATGCAATACCCATAAATGAATGGAATGAAATGAATGTATGTACATGTATACTAGGTTATTTATCATCAAATAGAAGGAAAGAAAAGTAAATACTGAATTGATTGATGAATAAATATACATTGAATAGTAATTGAATATTTCGTTAGTATGAATTTAAAGGAATATGGGGTAATTTGATTAAATCAATAAAAGACAATAAATGCAATGATGGCGGATTATTAATAAAAGTGAATAGGGAAATGATTGTTATAGTAAGAATGGAATTCCAACTGGTTGGAATGGAGTAAATACACTTAGTAATAAATTTAGTATAGGAAAACGAAATGGAAATATTGAATTAATTAATTCGTATATATATAGTAAATGGCGATTTTTGGATTGTAAATAATAAACTTATTGAAGGTGATCAAGAGTTGTAACCACAAGTTATTATGAGTGATACATATATATATATATATATTTAATTCATTCAATTGATTTGGAAATCATTGCAATAAATATAAATTAAATGTTACGTTAAATAAATTAAGGTAATAAATGGAGAATAACGTAAATGTTCTTCATAAATATGATGATTTGTGAATAAAGAATGGAAATAAAGTTGTATCAATATATCGGAATTTAATCTATGATAACAAGGTTAATTGCAATTAGATGAGTTAAATATTTAAACGGGAATCAAGCTTTATTTATTCATTTGGATTTAAAATATGATAATTTGAATCTATTAAAATTAATGGAAATTGAATATAACATTTTACGTTAATTGGAAGTAAAGATGGAAATAGGAAGGTTTTTAACTAAGGGAGGGATATGTAATAATTGCATTAATTTGTAAGTAGAAATAAAACGTTAATGAGAACAAGTATTTAAGATTAACCATCTATTTAGTATATTAAGTTATAACGGATAATCAATTGTAATAATTAAAAATATATTTATTACATTAAAGATAATGAAGTAATATTTGAAATTAAATATTTAGATATTATGCAAATATAAATTTAGATGAAATTTGAGAAATTTACGTAATGAAGTATGAATCCAATGATAAATTTATCTATTTGACAAAAATATATGGAAAGTAAATTTAATTAAATTATTGGAAATTTAATTTATAATTGGTGAATCTAATGAAAATTGAGAATTTATAGATTTTAATTCGACAATTAAATTTTGTTTAAGTTTGTAAAGATGATTTGAGAAATTTATGATGATAAGAATCGTCAATTATCGAAGTGAAATAGGAAATTTGATTGAATTGACTAATTTTTAATTTATTTAAATTATATAAAAATAGCCATTTTTGTCACGGACTTGGATTTCGACGAAACAACCAGTTTCATCGGATCCGTAATAGTGAATTATTGTCGGGTTTCAAATTTCGTAGCGATCGGACTTGTCGTTTGATCGTACGAACGTGAAACGCCTTGAAATCGATTTAATTGAAATCAATTTGAAATCAATTTGAAAATATTGATTTCAGCATAACTTCTTCATACGATCGAATTTGGACGTGAAACTTTTTCCATCGCGTTCAGAATATTTTAAAACACCTATTTCGATATATAGGTTTAACAAATTTCATTCCGGAGTCAGAACGGGCTTTTTGGGCCACTTTGGAGCTAGCACGTATATCCAACCCGATCCATCTATTCAAATTCTGACCTACCTATATAAACTCAGTTGTAAACTCTAGCCTCCATCTATTCTCATTTGTTTGTGTGTTCATTTCCTCAGCTCCTCCTCTTCCCAATGGCTGAAAACCCTAGATTCAGATACAATTTCAAAATCAAATCCAAAGCCTAAAATTTAAAATGCTCAGAAAATTCCAAAAAAAATATATGCTGATGCTCTTGACGAGCGTAATACAATGGCGAAATTCGTTTTTCGATTCGGATTGTAGTTTGACCAGAAATTGGGCGTTTAGTTTCGGTCGTTCATCGCTCGACGACGAACGTCCTCGGATCGAAAATTCCCTTCTGGGTTTTGTAGAGATCGGTAAAGGAAATTCATCGGTGGAAATTGCAAGGTGGATCAACGGCTGGATCGTCTGAGATGTGCGATTAGGTTTAACGTGGGTGGCGGCCGGCTGTGACAAGGAGGGGCCGGACCTAGGGGGTTGCGTGCGGCTTGACGAGGGGAGCATGGAGGTGGTGGTCGGCGAGGCTACGGCGGCCTGTAGGGCTTGCAATCGATGGTCAACGCGGAGGTCAATGGGTTCAGGTTCGTGAGTTGTTCCTGGAGCTCGGTTGAAACTGCGTGAGGGAGAGAGAGGGGTTTGTGTGGTGATGACGTGGCCCACGTGAGTAATTCTTTGTTTTCTTATTTTGTTTTAATTTAATTTCAACTCGTTCAAATTATCATATCTTCCACTTACGAACTCCGTTTCGTACAATTTTTTTTTGTTAGGATCATAACAAAATTCCAGACGCGTTGACGCTGGTTTGGACAGATATGGAGATCGTCGAATTTTTGGGTTTAAATCGGATTTAAATTCGATTTAAATTCAAAAGGTGAGTGATTTAAGCCACTCACAACTTCTAAGATTTCTTTTGTTAAATTCATTTAGGATGTGTTTAGAAATTTATTTATACCTATTTGGCATATATTTCACCATTATCGCAGTTAATTGCATTCATCGTAATTAATCATTAATAAATTTATTCATTGCATTTAAACCTGTCAGTAAATTGTTAATTATTGTATTCATTGCATTTAAAACTGCCAGTTAATTGTTAATTAATTTATTCATTTCAATTTAAACTGCCAGTTATTTGTTAATTTAAATTATTCATTGCATGTAAACAGTCAGTAATAAGTTGTTATCTATTGACGTTATTATTCTTGAAACTGGGTGATGTTTGTTAAATGCTGATGTTGATATGATGGACGAATGGATGTTGTATTTATATTGTATGAACTGCAAGTTATTATGCATTTTCATTCATTCGGGATTGTGGTTTGAAATGATATACAACCGCATTTTTATATTTTAAATTGCGGATTGAAATGATAAATATCCGTATCACTTGACCATAGGATAGAAAATTATATACAGGCACCGCGGTATATAGATATATAATTATTTTTGAAATGATTTTATGGTTTGGATATGATACGGTTTAATAAATATTAAATTTGGATATGATATAAATATATTTTATATATACATACATAGTTAAATTGTTGAATTTAAGCTATGCATAAATCTGTTACATAAAAATGAGTAAGTTGAAAAATGGCATTTGATAATTTATATTATATGATTAAGTACAGGTTTAAGATCTTGTATATATATAGAATTTTAAATGATTCAAATCAATTAAGATTGAAAGATAAATTGGAAATTCAATTTGAATTGAGCATATTTAAAAATTTAACTCCATAAGTTGGTATTAACTTATTTAAATTGGAAATTTTAAAGGTATGATATTTATAACTGAATTTAATGAATAATTCTAGTATAAATAAATGGAAGGAAATATTTAGTGTTAATAAATTTAGTTTTATTTTAAATGGTTGTGGATTTATCATGTAAACCTTTCAAACAAAATAATAGGAAAATGAATTGTTGATTAGAAACCCCAACCTTAGTTTTGAAATTCATTAAATACTCAAAGTTTGAAATATTGAAAATCGAAGTGTTTTATTTAAACTGAAAGAGAATATAAAGGTTATGGGTTTAGACTGAATTTAAAGTGAATAAAAATTGTGAAGGCATGGAAATTACTTACTTTTAAAGAAAATTTAAATTCAGCTGTTTTATTTTATATGCTGTTGAATATCCAAACCATTTAAGTTTTGAAAGTTATGGGTTTATATTATGGGTTTCGAAGTATTATGTTGAAAGTTAAAATTCAAATCTTTGGTTTCAAGGTATTGTAAATTTAAAAAGTGGCATGATTTTGGAAAAGAAATATATTTGAAATAAAATGATATCATATTTATTTGGGTTTTAAAAGGAAATGATATCGTATTTATGGGTTTTGAAATGGATAATTATACTCTGGTTTTGAAAGTATAATTATTTTTAAAAGACCGCGGTGTTATAATAACGTTTGGTGGTTGAAGAGACTGGGATCGAAAGTTGTCATACTCTCTGCCAACCCCGAAAACCACTTTAACAACCGTGTACGCGGTGGACATTCTAGAATGAAGTAGGATGGTGGTGGCATTTCCTTTAAGGTAAATACGTGGACCCAACTCCCGTGAGTTGGCATAAGGTGGCTAAAACAGGAGCGATCGACGGGTTAATAAGGTAGCACCTTTGATCGGACACATCCCTTCGATATTATACTTTGAATTTTGGATTGATTCGGTGGCCACTTTTTTTTATTTCTTTGATTTGGGGGTATTGTTCGAGGTGGGCGGTAGCTGCGGCTACGCGTTACCACCGACCCGGAAGCGTAATTGGTATATCTACCCTGGCATTGCCTAGTTGTGCCGTGTCACCTACCCTAGCTCGCCTTATACGATTTTGGTTTTGTACCATACCTATGGAGTGCCCTTTGACGACGCCCAGTACGGGGGAGATTACGGTACTGTATAGACTATGGGAATATATAACTATGTTAAGGTGGAAAATGTAAAGCCTTAACGCTATTTAAAAGTAAGTTTATTTTACAAATAGACACTATTATAATAGCGCAATATATTATATAGTAAATAGTTTAACGGATCCTTAGGAGATGTAAATCCCGAGCATCTCTTGAGTTATTGCACTCATATTTATTTCTGTTAATTTAACTCACATAAGATCTTTTAGTTCTGACTCGAGTGTTTTTGTCTTTTCAAATTCGCTTGGGTCAGTCCGAGCGTTTCAGGATTTGAAGTTTTAGCTCTGGAGGACGAAGACGAAGATTTGTATTACAATTATCTACTATTATTCCACTACACTATTTAATTCCGCTGCATTGATAATTATTGGTATGTGAACTTTGATATTTATTGTATAAAGAAGAATCAATTATTTGTAAACAGTTTTATGAGCTGTATATTGATTATTATATTTTATCCTTCCGCTGTGAGATTCTGTTTTATTTTATTTCTTCTCTGTTTTTTTATTTACCCCATAATAAACCGCCCTTCCGGATGATTTGAATTGGCACATGTGTCGATTTAAATCGTGCGAAAAGGCTGGATGTTACACATACGATAATGTGGCCTATGCGGTAAAACAGCACCTGGCACTAAGTCAATTTGATGTTGTATGTCCCTTAATGGTGGTAACTTCTTGGGTACCGCCAGAAAGACATCTTCAAATTCATTCAACACCGGCTTAACCTCCTCAGGAATTTCAACATCTTTACTCATTTCATACCCAATCAGCATAAACAATTCAGCACTATCCTCCACCTCTTTAACAAACTTTCTTGTAGATAATAGGCTAGTTGATTCCACCCTTTTCTCTGGCTTGTTCTCACTTTGTTCACGCTTCTTAGGAACTAAGGTAATTTGAGTTCCTTCGAGCATGAAACTATAGCTGTTGGTGCGACCATCATGTTGCACAGCTCTATCATATTGCCATGGTCTCCCCAATAGTAGATGACACATATCCATATCAACAACATCACACCATATATCATCTTTATACTTCTTCCCAATAGAAAATGTAACGAGTGCTCGTCTTCCCACTTTCACTTCTCCACCTTTCTTCATCCATGCTAGTTTGTAAGGTCTAGGGTGTTTTCAGTCTTCAAGCTTAACTTCATAACGGCTTCTTCATAAATAATGCTATCACAGCTTCCTGCATCGATAACAAATCGAAAAACCTTTCCCAAAATAGTACATGTAGACTGAAAAATATTGCTTCTCAGCCAATTAGAATCATTCTCTTGCTTTGGCGTTAAACAAGACCTTCTCATCATCAAATTACACCCTTCATCTCCTGACACAACTTCTTCATCTTCATCAAATTTTGATGGTTGAGAATAATCAATTTCAGCTTCCATATCTTCATACTCACATTCTTCTGCAACCAATGCTCTCTTTTTTGGCTTTGTACATTCATTGCTTTTATGGCCCAACTCCTGGAAATTATAGCACTTGATATTATTAACGACCTTTGGTTAGGCGGCCTCATTGACAATTGGTTTATTGACTGCCTTGGAAACATTAGCACTGCTACTAGCACCCTTACTCTGGTTGTTAGAACTTGTAAACACGCCTCCTCCTCGTCTCCCTTGTTTCTCCCAAGCAAGCACTTTCTGATGTGCTTCAACAACAGACATCGGATTGAACATATTAACCATGTCTTGAATTTGCATTCGTAACCCTCCAATATATCTAGCTGTTAGCTGTTCCTCTGTTTCCATGATATCATTCCTTGCAATTAATTGATAGAATTCATCTGCATAATCATTCACTGTCCTCGTTCCTTGTCTCAAATTCTGCAAACGTTGATACATAAGAGATTGATAATTATACGGTAAAAACGTAGCCTTCATCATCTTTCTCATCTTCTCCCAAGTAACAACTTTGGACTTTCCCATTCTCTCTCGTGTTAGTTTAGTTTGCTGCCACCATGCCATGGCTCTTCCCTTTAGTCTTCTAGCAACTAACTGAACTCTGTGATTCTCCGGTACATCCATGAATTCCAAAATTTCTTCAACACTCGATAACCAATCAAGAAATTATTCGTCTTGCATACCCCCTTGAATTCTGGAATTTCCATTCTCATACCCGATTCCCATCTACGATCATTTTCTGAATCCTGGTATTGATTACGAACTTGGCCTCGATCTCGATAATGAATACTTCCTCTATCACCATCTTCATCATAATCAAATGTACTTCGATATCGATCTCGACCATCAACATCTCTATGTCCATACATGTCTCTTCTATTCTGTCTTTCATCATCACGATATGGCTCATCTCCAAACTCACGTGGAGTTCTTCTCTCTTCATTTCTGTACTCATGGTGTTCTTGTCTCATTGAAACTGATGATTCTCTCCTATCTCGATAAGATTGTGGCGACACCCTCCTCGTTTTCGTAACCGATGGCGAAACTCTGTTTCCTCCATGGTTCGAGATTGGTGACCTTCTCCTTTGACTTTGATTCAAGTCATTCATCAATTTCTCTAACTTCCCAATACCTTCAACGAACTTTTCATTAATACGTTGTTCCATTTGCTCAGCTTCTTGTCTTCGATACACATCTTCAACATTTTGAAAACGGTTAGCACGTCTAGGAGGCATTGTCGAATCTTCAACAAATCTAAACACTTAACTCTCGGCTTGACTTATAAAAGTGATGCACAGCTCCTTCACTGAACCTGCTCTCGGCCTTGATCAAATCTGAACTCCAACAAGCTCGGCTTAGCACTTAGCTCGGATCTGCACTGATATGCTCGGCTCCAACACTTCTCTTTGCTCCAACAGGCTCGGCTTAGCTATGATTGGCTAAGTCTAGCTTTGATACCAAAACTGACGTAGCGGATTTACGAATGACAACGAAATGAAGATTTCGTGTCAAACTAATCGATGAAACGATTAGATGAAACAAGATAAATCGATGGATTGAAAATACCCAGGTGCCCAAATCCGTTGATCTCAAGAGATACCGGATTCTAGCTATCTCAGACACGTTGATCGTGCACGATACCGTGTTAAAAGATCTACGATTCTTCTACGTTGACCTCGCGCACGAGATTCCGTGAATCGGCTTCAAATCCGTTGATTCGAGCGCACTCGAATAACCGAAAATGGAGAAAGGAGACAACGCTCAACTTCCAATTTCAAATAGGCACAACGCACTCAAACAAAGTTTCATTCAAAATCAATCAACTTTACAAATGACACAACATCGGTATTTATAGGGTTACAATACACATAAACTACACAAGACAGGCCATCTACGACCTAACTCACACGCGACTCAACAGACGCGACCTACGACTTACCTCCATGCGACTTACAACATAACAGGTTACAACGACCTAAGAACATAACGACATAACGATATATATACAACACAACAACAACACACGACATAACAAATAGCGACTTAACAAAATATAACATCTTCAGCTTGCGACATATCATCTTCAGCAACACACGAGCGACTTAAGGATTCAACATACTTGAACGACCTAACTACATAGGCGACATAAGAAGATATATAGCTTCATGCGACTTAGCATCTAGAGCCACCAAGGCTTAAGCGACTTAAGAAAAGCGGTCTTGATTTCTTAGCTCGCTAGGAACTAAGCGACTTATAGAATGCGCTGGCGAGCGACCTATAAGACTACGGCATAAGAGAGAATACGAATGACATAACCCGATAGGTCGTAGCTCGTTAGTGTTACGTCGCGACTCACTAGGTCGTGTCACGTTAGCATGTTCTGATCGACTTAAGACATCATTTGTTCTCACTGTGTGCTGTGCGTTAGGTCGCAACCCACTAGGTCGTAACTCACTAGGTCGTTGGCTACCCAATTCAGTCGACCCACGACCTAAAGTATAAAGCACTACATCACATTTCATAAACATTCATAAGCAATCCAAGCATTCAATAATCATTTATAAGAAGGATTAATTAATTACAAATTATTTGATCTAAGTTAATTAATCAATCACCTTAGTTAATTAATCACATCAATTAAATTTAAGACATAACTTCTAAATCAAAATACCTATTCATAGTTTTACATCCAATTTATATTTCAATACATTTATATTTTAAACTTAAGATATTATACTTATTATTTTTTGTTTCAAATATAAAGTTTTCTCTAGGTACAATTAAATTTCAATATATTAACATTTGAATTTCAAATTATAATTTACTTATATAAACACAAACCAAATGCATATCTTTATAAAATTTGAATTAATTCACCATTAAATTCCCAATTCAACATTAATTACCAAATTAAATTTAACTAAAATGGGGATCATTACAGATCCCCCCCCCCCCCCCCGTTAGAAAATTTCGGTCCCCGAAATTTGTCATGGAGACAACAAAGGATGGATACACAAAGATAGAGGAACAGTTTCTAAATCAAACCGGGTATCTATTCTGCATTTGGCTTACCAAATCAGAATATCACTAATAATTATGAGAACAAACTCATTCAATAATTCACAAGATACTCGGGTTACCAGATCAACGAAATATACAGGGCATTGTTTAGTCCGAAGGATAACTAACCACTCGTAGAATGTTTCTACACCCTAAAGAATAGATAAATGGATTCAACCTTCCATAATTTTCAAACACTAGGTATGGATTTCAACTCAGATCGGAATACCCCCTAGTTTACATCAATTTTGTCCCCTTTTGGACTTTGATTCTCATAAGATATTACATTAAAATTTCAAATTTGGTTTTAATCGAAGTCAATACAACCCAACTCAGCTTTATAATCTTGTTTACCAATTTATTTCAATTTCAAATTTCAAATTTATTGAAGTTAAAAATGGAATGATTGATAAGAAACCGATAAAAAGAATACAAATTAGAAACTTATCAACAACGAATCGCAGGGCCACCACACCAAAGCTCCTCCCTCGAGCTGCCACGAAGACATCGGAGAATTAGAAATTGGATGATCAACAAAGGAGATCGAGAAGAATTGTTCCCTAGTTGTTACGGGTATTGACCATTTGTAGTGGTTCTTCCCTGTCCCATATCTCGTCCTCTTCTTGCACTTATACTTACTATCAGTGGATAGTAAAAGAATTTACTGAGGCACTCGGACGGATATCTTAGGGATATACTCATTCTAGGGTATACTTCACCCTACTCTAATGAGTCACCTAATGTGTTATACTCTAAAACCTAAAGTTCAACCTTCATCTCTGATACCAAAATGTCATGCTCCAAATTTCAATGTTCGAAAATCGGCACCCGTACTTCACTAGTACTTAAATGCCACAGATCCAACCGTGAAATTTGACTCGTGCCGGAGCTTATAACACAATAAGTATAACAACACAGCGGAAGAGAAAGAATAATATCATATACATCTCCAATGATACAATATCCATAATATGTTATACAACAATGATACCAATAATGCTCAACAATATCAGAGGGACGTATACAATAGCAGAAACAAATAGCATCGGAACAATAACTCCAATGGAGAAAGTAGTCTTCAAAAGAGAACTCCAGTGTCGGTAATCTCCATCTACAAGGAACAAATCCAGAAATAACTCGAACTCCCAATCAGGATGTACTAAGAAAATCCAGGTCAGTCTGAATCTAGAAACTGAACTAGCTCCAGATAATCTACTAAACCTAACTATCTAAAAAACCCAACTCTAAACTGCCCGTGTGGAAAATTGTGGGCACCCAGAGTTTAGGAAGGGAACAATAAACTCCGGGTCAGTCATGGGAGTGGTATGAGCAAACAAAAACAGTTTATCTTTAAAACAAACAACAAAAGATTTTAAAAGAATTGAAATCCGCAATGCTTTTTGGAAAATGAAACTGACATAAGGCCTCCCGCCACAAACACAATGCAAGCGCACACTTGGAGGAGATTTCTACTTATGACAGTCAAAAATGCTTGATACGCAAAAACAATTTGATATTATTATTAGTGCATAGTGCAGAAAACATTTCGAAAGTATAATATGCATCTTAGCCAGCATACCACATTTCGTCGTATGCCTACTATAGCTACCATTTAAGAATGGTAGGTTATACAGTTGAAATCGTAAAAGGCGCGTATTGGATGATTTGATTTCCAACAAATGGTCAGGCTAAGGAACTTCCATACCGAAATGGGAACACCTCTGGCAGGACGCCCCCGAGAACCTAACTGGATCTCTGCTAACACATGGTCGATGCTACCTCACGCTTTAACCAAGCTATAACATAGGTAACTAACACACAAGTATGCCATCCCCTGTCGTTACCTACCTTTATCCAAGTGCTCGACACCAACAACCACAAGGTAATAAATTTGCAGTAACCACATAGGTTAAATATCAGGGCTCCATACCATGATACCACCTCTTATTCAGAAGGAAATGGACATACCCTAAGGGCACGACTACTAAAACCTTGCTGCATCTTTCCTGTTTCGACCATTTCCGGGGTGTGAAGTCCTGATGCAGTCTCATCCACAAAGCTACGCTTTTTCACAAAGCCATGCTTCGATCAACAAATGATCGGCAACACACAGCAGCACTTAGCATGCCACACTAGCAAATTGGGAATGTAGCACTAGTAACAATCAACTACATAACCTCTGAGATCGTACGTCTCTGAGAAGGGTGTTAAGCTAAGAGAATAAATTCTCTGTCACCAAACCGAAATGTATTTGATAGAAACCAGGTTTATATCTCAAAGTGTAATGTCAGACACACATCCATACAAGTCTGTTCCGGGTTCGAACAGAACCGAAGGCACTTCACAAAAAGCCCTTGCACATCCGAATAATCCCTAATCACGTCTGGACTTCCCATCAGAAAGTGTGATCATATCTCTATACCGAGGATCAGCCGGTGCAGAGACATTCGACGAGTTATCCTTTCACTTTCAGAAATATCTGATCTTCACCATCGGTCTTCAAATGATATCCATAACGTCGTATCATTATCCAAAATGGGTTATAAGACACAAGGTCCTCTCCCAGCTAAACTGTATAATGAACGCAATATTTAAAAACCATATGGATAATGGGATCTCAATTAAGTCACGTCTTATTACCCAAAACTTTTCTTCAAATGGTTTAACCAAATTACCATTTACAAATCTTTTTGAATAAAAGATTCACTTCACAAAGTTCACAAAGTTTACCAATCTTTCACAAAGATTAATTAATATCTTTCCAATTCAAATCTTTTATACAAAAGATACGCTTTTCAGATCCCATTTCAATTTGAAAACAAACTTTACTAATCTTTAACAAAGATTCGTTCATAGCCCTTTTCAAAACAATTTTCCTTTCAAATTCGGTTAACTCGTCCAATCTTTAAATCAATGATTCAATTCACAGCTTTCAAAACCATTTCCACAAAACAATTCCATTCCAAATCTTTTATATAAAAGATACACCATTTAGAATCATCTTCGATTCCAAAACAAAGCTTAACAATCTTTCACAAAGATTCAGTCATAGTTTCCCAAACTATTTACGATTCAAATATTTTTAAGTAAAAGATCCATTTCAGTTCAATAACAAGATTTACCAAAATTTTAAGATAGCTTTCAAATTTGAAATCCTTTCAACACAAATTGGAAATCCTTCCCTTAGATGAAAGCTTTTATTATTTGTAAACAAATAGTTTTCGTTTTAGGAAAAATTCGATTTTATTTGCACAATAAAGCCCTTTAAGTCTAAAACTTGGCTTAAATTCAAATTGCTGAAACAATGCTTTTAAAATGGTTTAAAAACACATTTATAAATTGTATAACCTTTTTAAACCATAACTTCCAACATGGAATTCAATTTCAAAACTTGAATTCAAATTCAAATCAAATTATTTAAATTTCAAAATTTTATCAAGTTATCCAAAATAACTTTTTATCTGCAAACTTCTTTTCAAAAGCTTTTCACTTTTAACCCAATTCTATTTCCAAACCATTTGGGTTCAAAATCCAACTTTTAAAACCATTTCAAAAAAATCTGTGACTTAACCAATTTCCTCGTGCAATCCATATTTGTGTGTGTATAGTGTAGTCCAGGGGTTTTACACAATAGTACAACACAACAATCATCACATCACAGATTAAAGCACATCAATATCGATAAGCGCTATAAACTATAACGCTTATCTTCATTCACAGATTTACAGATAAATGTATCATAGATAAAATGAATAAATAAATTACACACAACTCAATTCACAGAACAGAATATTACAATCCAGAGATAACAATCAATTCAAGGCATTTCATAAACATTCATAAGAAATCCAAGCATTCAATAATCATTTATAAGCATGATTAATTAATTACAAATTATTTGATCTAAGTTAATTAATCAACCACCTTAATTAATTAATCACATCAATTAAATTTAATACATAACTTCTAAATCAAAATACCTATTTATAGTTTTACATCCAATATATTTCAATGCATTTATATTTTAAACTTAAGATATTATACTTATTATATTTTTGTTTCAAATATAAAGTTTTTTCTAGGTACAATTAAATTTCAATATATTAACATTTGAATTTCAAATTACAATTTACTTATATAAACACAAATCAAATGCATATCTTTATAAAATTTGGAAAAATTTGAATTAATTCACCATTAAATTCCCAATTTAACATTAATTACCAAATTAAATTTAACTAAAAATCAGGATCGTTACAGTTTGGATTTCCAACAAATGGTCAGGCTAAGGAACTTCCCCACCACATGGTTACGGCTTTTGAGGGACACCCCGATAACCTAACCAGCTCTCTGCAAACACAAAGCCGTGTTACCTTTGTAACTAGGTAACTAACTGTCACGAGTATGCCATCCTCCGGTCATCACCGACCTTTATCTGAGAGCTCTCCACTCCAACAAATTGCAACAACCACATAAGTTAAATATCTGGGCTCCATACCATGATATCACTTTTTATCCAGAAGAAAATGGACATACCCTAAAGGCCGCGACCCTCGTAACATTGCTGCATTCTTCCTTTTTCGACCATTTTTGGAGTGTGAGGTCCGACGAGGTCTCATCCACAAAGCTACGCTTTCCACAAAAGCCATGCTTTGATCAACAAATGATCGACAACACTTAGTATGTCACATCATCAAATTGGGAATATATCACTAGTAATCATCAACTACATAACCTCTGAGCTCGTATGGCTTAGAGAAGGGTGTTAAGCTAAGAGAATAAATTCTCTACCACCAAACAGAAATGTATTTGATAGAAACCATCTTTACATCTCAAAGTTAACGTTAGACATACATCCATACAAGTCTGTTCCGGGTTCGAACGGAACCGAAGGCACTTCCAAAGAAGCCCTTGTGTAAATTCGAGTATCCACAATCCCGATCGGACTCCCCATCACATATGGATATCTTTAAAAAGTAGCTACTCAATGCAGAGACATTTGGCAGGTAATCTTTTCATTCTCGAAAATACCCGGTCTTTACCACTGTCTTCAAATGCTATCCATTTCGTCATATCATTATTTGGAACGGGTTTTATAACATAAAGTCCTCTCCCGGCTAAACTGAATAATGAGCACAAATTTTAAAAACATATGAATATATTGGGATCTTAGCTAAGTCACACTTTTAGCCCAAAAGATTTTCTTCAAATGATTTAAGAAAATTTCCACTTTAATCTTCTAAAACAAAAGATTCAACCTTTTAAGATCCCTTCAATTTAAAACAAAGTTCACCAATCTTTCACAAAGATTCATTCATAGCTTTCAAAACAATTTCCACTTCAAACTTGATTTACAACACGAAATTCTTTCAACAAAACATGGAAGTTCTTTCTTTGTATGAAAGGTATTATCATTTGAAAACAAATGCTTTCGTTTCGGGAAAATCCGACTCAATATGCTCAAGTTATAGCCCTTAAAGTATAAACTTGGGTTAAATTTAAATTACCAAATAATACATTTAAAATACATTAAAGATGGTTTAAAAATCCATATATATTACTTGTATAACCCTTTCAAACCATAATTTCCCAAAATAATTTTTTTATTTCAAAACTTTAATCAACCACATTATAATAAAAATAATTTTAATTCCAAAAACTTTCTTTTCAAATGTTTAACCCAAATCATTTCCAAACTATTTTGGATTCAAAACTCAACTTTTAAAACCATTTTGAATAAAATAATACCAAATTCAGATACCCATGACTTAACCAATTTCCCATGCAATCCATATTTGTGTGTGTGTGTGGTGTAGTCCAGGGGTTTGCACACAACTACAATATCACAACCATCATCAATTCAAGCACAACAATATTTATAAGAAATATAACCCAATAACTCTTAGCTTCCATTCATAGATAAATAAATAAATATGTAAATTCATCATAAATAAATAAATAACATTTCACAGCTCAATTCACACAATTTATATCAAAGAATGTCACACACCAAAGATATCAAACAATTGAAAGCATTCAATAGAATCCAATCAACCATAAGTAAGATCAATTTATCACCTGATTAATTTAACCAGATTAATTATTTATGAATAAATTACTAATCATGGTTAATTAACATTAATTAATTATAAACCATTTTAATAATTATCCCTTAATCACTTATTAATTAACCTATAATGATAAATTAATTAACCTTCAATTATTTTAATTATTAATTAATCATTCTTAATTAATAAATCAATCAATCTTTGATCATTAAATAATTAACCTTTAATCATTTAATTATTCTTTAATTAATCATCCTTAGTTAATTATATTAATTAATTAACCCTTAATTAATAAATCATCCCTTAATCACTTTCATTAATTAATTAACCTTAATTAATTGATCGCATAAATTAATTATCCTTTAATCTAATTATTCTTTAATCACTTGATTAATCAACCTTTAATCATTAATTAATTATCCTTAATTACTTTCATTAAGTAATTATCTTTAAGTAATTAATTACCTTTAATTACTTACATTAATTAATCTTAATTAATTAGTCCTTAAATGTAATTACACAAAGTAATTATACCTTAATTACATTAAGTAATAACCTTTTATTAATTGCATTAAGTAATTATACTTAATTAATTTCGTTAAGTAATTATCATCTTAAGCAATTACCTTTTTAATTAATTAAGACCTTAATTTATTAAGATAAACCATCTATCTTAATCAATTTCTTAATTACATGATTAAATTTTATTTGAAAAATATTCAGGGATTTAAATCAAATAATTAATATAAACTCATTTTAAAACCAAATCAATTAATCAAAAAAACAATTAACTTCTAAAATTCAACCTTTAAAATAAATTATTATTAACCCTAACTTTACTTCAACCTTAAAGTCAAATAACAATTTAAAAACATCATTATCTTTTAAATTAATTTCTTAATTAAGCTTCAACTTAATTAATTTAAATAAATTTACTTTAATCCTAATTCCAAAACTAAAATAAAACATTTATTATTCTACAAGAATAAATCACGAAAGGTTTCAAACTTGATTAAATTAAATTTTGAGAACCTATTTTATTTTAAAATCTAAAACTGCTTTCAACACAAACCCGAGACCACTTCGAGTTTCAACCCTAGTCAAATACCAAATCCCCCGAGCCTTGCATCGAGCTACCCCTTTTCTTTTGAAATTTTGCTATGTTTTAAAATTTCAAAACCAGTAATAAAAACCCACATGAGTTCTCCGAGAATGAACCCGAGCCCAACTCAAAATTTCCCGAGTACGACTTCAGGTTACACCCTTCTTCCCTAAGCTCAAACAATTCGAGGCATCACCGTGCACACATACATGATAAACCTGGTCATCTCCGACCATTACTACAACCTTTAGCATGTCGACAACGATCTCTTCGATCCACATAACTACCTAATTCGACGAATTCATGAGAAAATCAAAAACGAGCTAATCGAGCAACCATAAACCCAAAACTGATCAACTGAAATCTCCTTGCGCTGCCGCCTGCTGCCGCCTGCAACCACCAAGCGCCTCGCCATCACACCCAAATCTTCATCAAGTCACCCCAAAACGATTCCGCCTCCACCGATCACCTTCCGTTCACCGTTGTCGACAAAATCACCTCGTCAGCATCATCGACCCAAAACGAGCCATAAACCCTAGTTTGCCAACATTCAGCCACCCACTATGGCTTATAAATCCTCCTAGTATTTTTCCTATGACCACCCATCCACGACCTTCCTCGAGCCATGACCCCGCTATCAACAATCCATGCTATCGCCTGAATTTGACCAGATACAGATCATCGTTCAACTCGCAAGTACACACAATTTATAAACTTAAAAACCTGATTTTTCTTTTAAAAATCATAGTTTGTGAAAAAAAATCATACTATATAAATGAATCAAGAATTTAAGATACATAATTTTTTACATGCTTTAGAGTTTTGTTGTGTTTACTTTTTCCAGTTAATCTACATCCTAAGTATACATTTAAAATATTTTTAAAATTAAGATTGCGTTGATTCAAACACATTTTAATTGAACATCAAAGCCAAAGAGATTAGGGGATTAAATTTTTGAATTTTGAACAGGTTTTAAAGCCTGTAAAGTAAGAATAGAGGCTAAAATATTCATGCACATCATCATCTCTTTATATACACAGACATGCATGCATATTTACACAATCATCCAAGCACAATTCACAACATACTTCAAGCATTATCAAGATAAAGCAAGTTTAAGGATATTAAAACATTAGTTTACTTATAGGAATTTGAAGAACAGAGAATAGCCTAAGACTTTGATCTGCTATATGAAAACCTGGAAATGATTTTGTTTGATCTGAACTTGTTTTGTTGAAGTTAAGCTTTGATCTCTGCTTGATATTTGATTTAGTTGCATATATGTTGAGTTGAATCTGATCTTTGTTTGTTGAATTGAACTTTGAAGTTTTGATTAGGTTGATCTTGCTCAGGTTTGAAGCTTCAGGTTGAAATGCTTTTGAATTTTTTTGATAAAACTGAATTGAACTTGAATTTGTTTTGATTGCTTCAGTTTTTCTTTTGAACTTGCTTTAATTTGATTTAGATTTTAGTTTCCTACTCGGGTTTGATTATTTTGAACAAACGAAGATAGAAGAAAATTTGAAAGATAGGAGAAGTAGTATATTTATATCTTTGATTTCCTTATATTTAATTTTTTCTTAAAAATAAAAAGAAGATGACACATGTTTTAATGCTTGTTAAAATGTTTACAAATGTTAAATTATATCATATAATGTCTACACTTCTTTAATCCTTACGTTAAAACACTTACACTTGTAAATTACATGTATTAAATGTTTATATATATATGGAGATCACAATTAAAGGTTAGAACGGAATCGAAGGCACTTCCAAAGAGGCCCTCGTAAATATGGGTATTCACAATTCCGATCGGACTCCCCATCACATATGGAGATCTCTATACCGTAGCCACTCAGTGCAGAGACATTCGACACGTAATCCTTTCGTTCTTGAAAATACCCAGTCTTACCACCATCTTCAAGTGTTATCCATTTCATTGTATCATTATTCGGAATGGGTTTTATGACATAAAGTCCTCTCCCGGCTAAACCAAATAATGAGCGCAAATTTTAAAAACATATGGATATATTGGGATCTTAGTTAAGTCACACTTTTAGCTCAAAACTTTTCTTCATATGGTTTAAACAAATTTCCACTTTAATCTTTTAAAACAAAAGAGATCACCCTTTTAAGATCTCTTCAATTTAGAACGAAGTTCACCAATCTTTCACAAAGATTCATTCATAGCTTTCAAAACAATTTTCACTTCAAACTTGATTTACAACTCGAAATTCTTTCAAAAAAACTGGAAGTTCTTTCATTATATGAAAGGTATTATCATTTGAAAACAAATGCTTTCGTTTCGGGACAATCCGACTCAATATGCTCAAGCTATACCCCTTAAGTATAAACTTGGGTTAAATTTAAATTCCTTAATAATACATTTAAAATACTTTAAAGATGGTTTAAAAAATCCATATATTTTACTTGTCTAACCCTTTCAAACCATAATTTCCCAAAATAATTTCTCTATTTCAAAACTTTAATAAACCATATTATATTCAAAATAATTTTAATTCCAAAAACTTTCTTTTCAAAAGTTTAACCCAAATCATTTCGAAACTATTTTGAATTCAAAACTCAACTTTTAAAACCATTTTGAATAAATAGTATCAAATTCAAAGACCCATGACTTAACCAATTTCCCATGCAATCCATATTTGTGTATGTGTGGTGTAATCCAGGGGTTTGCACACAATAATACAATATCACAACCATCATCAATTTAGGTACAACAATATTGAGAAGCGGTATAACCCTATAACGCTTATCTTCCATTCACAGATAAACAAATAAATACATAATTCATCGCAGATAAATAAATCACAGTTCACAGCTCAATTCACACAATTCATATCATGATTGTCACACATCAGAGATATCAAACAATTCAAAGCATTCAATAGAATCCAAACATCCATATGTAAGATCAATTTGTCACCTCATTAATTTAAACCAGATTAATTACTTATGAATAAATTACTAATCCTGGTTAATTAACATTAATTAATTACAAGCCATTTTAACTAATTATCCCTTAGTCACTTATTATTTAACCTTTAATGATAGATTAATTAACCTTTAATTATGAATTAATCATTCTCAATTAATGAATCGATCAACCTTTGATCATTAAATAATTAACCTTTAATCATTTAATTATTCTTTAATTAATCATCCTCAATTAATTATATTAATTCATTAATCCTTAATTAATAAATCATCCCTTAATCACTTTCATTAATTAATTAACCTTTAATTAATTAATTATCCTCAAATCTTAATTAATTATTCACATAAATTAATTATTCTTTAATTTAATTAGTTTTTAATCACTTGATTAATCAACATTTAATCATTAATTAATTATCCTAAATTACTTTCATTAAGTAATTATCTTTATGTAATTAATACCATTAATTACTTACATTAATTAATCTTCATTAATTAATTATCCTTAAGTGTAATTACACACTGTAATTACGCCTTAATTACATTAAATAATAATCTTTTATTAATTACATTAAGTAATTATACTTAGTTAATTTCATTAACTAATTATCATCTTAAGCAATTATCCTTTTAATTAACTAAGACCTTAATTTATTAAGATAAACCCTTTATCTTAATCAATTTCTTGATTACATCATTAAATTTTATTTGAAAAATATTCAGGGATTTAAATCAAATAATTAATGTAAACTCATTTTAAAACCAAATGAGTTAATCAAAAAACAATTAACTTCCAAAATTCAACCTTTAAAATAAATCTATTATTAACCCATAAATTAACTTAAACCTTAAAGTCAAATAACAATTTAAAAACATCATTATCTTTTAAATTAATTTCTTAATTAAGCTTAAACTTAATTAATTTAAATAAATTTTCTTTAATCCTAATTCCAAAACTAAAATAAAAATTTATTATTCTACAAGAATAAATCAGGGAAGGTTTAAAGCTTGATTCAATTAAAGTGTGAAAACCTATTTTATTTTAAAATTTAAAACTGCTTTCAACACAAACCCGAGACCACATCAGGTTTCAACCCTAGTCAAATACCAAATCCTATGAGCCATGCATCGAGCTACCCCTTTTCTTTTTTAAATATTATTATGTTTTAAAATTTTAAAACCTGTTATAAAAACCCACACGAGTTCTCCGAGAACGAACCCGAGCGTAATTCAAATATTCCCGAGTATGACTTCGGGTTACACCCTTCTTCCCAAGCTCAAACAATTCAGGGCATCACCGTGCGCACATGCACGTGCATCATCGACCTGGTCATCTTCGACCATTACTGCAACCTTCAGCATGTCAATGACGATCTTACCGATCTACACAGCTACCCAAATCGACGAATTCGTCAGAAAATAAAAAATGAACTAATTGAGCAATCATAAACCCAAAACTGATCCACTGAAATCTCCTTGCATCGCCGCCTGTAACCACCAGGCACCTCGCCATCATACCCGAATCTGCATCACGTCACCCCAAAATGATTCCCATCCACCGATTACCTTCGTTCAGCCTTGTCGATAAAATCACCTCGTCAACATCATTGACCCAAATTGAGCCATAAACCCTAGTTTGCCAACGTTCAACGACCCATGGTGGCTTGTAAATCCTCCAAGTATTTTTCCTACCTTATCCACGTCCTTCCTCCAGCCATGACCACGCTATCAACAATCCACGCGATCGCCTGAATTTGACCAGATACCGGTCATCGTTCAACTCGCAAGTACACACGATTTATAAACTTAAAAATCATGATTTTTCTATTAAAAATCATAGTTTGTGAAAAAAATCATACTACATAAATGAATCAAGAATTTAAGATACTTAAATTTTTGCATGCTTTAGAGTTTTGCTGTGTTTTCTTTTTCTAGTTAATATACTTCCTAAGTATACCTTTAAAATATTTTTAAAATTAAGATTGTGCTCATTCAAACACATTTTATCTGAACATCAAAGCCAAAGCGATTAGGGGATTAAAGTTTTGAAGTTTGAACAGGTTTCAAAGCCTATAAAGTAAGAACAGAGGCTAAAATATTGATGTACATCATCATCTCTCTATATACACAGACATGCATGCATATTTACACAATCATCCAAGCACAATTCACAACATACTTCAAGGATTATCAAGATAAAGCAGATTTAAGTATTTTAAAATGCTAGTTTACTTACAAGAATTTGAAGAACAGAGAATAGCCTAAGACCTTGATTTGCTCTATGAAAACCTGGAAATGATTTTGTTTGATTTGAACTTGTTTTCTTGAAGTTGAGCTTTGATCTTTGCTTGATATTTGATTTAGTTGCCTGTATATTGAGTTGAATCTGATCTTTGTTTGTTGAATTGAAGTTTGATGTTTTGATTAAGTTGATCTTGCTCGGGTTGAAGCTTCGGTTTGAAATGCTTTTGATTTTTTCTGATAAAACTGAATTGAACTTGAATTTGTTTTGATTGCTACAGTTTTTTTTGAACATACTTTTATTTGTTTCAGATTTTAGTTTCCTTCTCAGGTTTGATTTTTTTGAACAAATGAAGATAGAAGAAAATTTGAAAGATAGGAGAAGAAGTATATTTATAACTTTGATTTCTTTATATTTACTTTTTTCTCAAAAATAAAAAAAGATGACACTTGTTTTTAATACTTGTTAAAATGTTTACAAATGTTAAATTGTATCATATAATGTTTAAACTTGTTTAATACTTATGTTAGAACATTTACACTTGTAAATTACATGTATTAAATGTTTTTTTAAAAATATATATATTTTTATTCTGTTTTCAATTTAATTAATACTTTTCCTTTTATAAATATCTATATCATCTTAAGAATATGATTTTAAAACTAATTACTAATAAATGAACACATATATGTATATTATATATTTGTTTTTTTAAATATAGAGTTTAACTATCAAGTAGCTATTGAAAATTGTTTATATCAAATTCAAAATATAACTTTCTAATCATGATGTATGTATACAATAATTACAAAACAAATTTTTATTAATTCATAAAGTCTTTAAATCCAATATAGTTTTCTCAAAATATTTATTTTTGAATTTCAAATCAAATTTCAAACTATAATCTATTTATATACATATAAATAAATAACAAACATATATCTTATTTAATTTTGGAAAAAAAATTCAAATTAACTCACAATTTAATTAAAAAATTTATTTTAATCATTAATTTAAATTTGACTCAAAACCGGGATCGTTACAATTGGGTTCTTGTAGTTAGAGTATTTGTCAGTGTATTTGAACCGGTCCTTGGACTGCCACCGAAAAGAGCCATTGATTTTCGGATTGATTTAGTGCCTGGTGCTAAACCGATGAGTAGACAGCCTAGTAGGATGACATCTACAAAGATGAAAGAGTTGAAGGTGCAGTTAGTAGATCTGGAATGCAAAAGTTTTATTAAGCCGAGTGGTTCTCCATGTGGAGCCGCTGTTGTGTTTGCTAAGAAGCCGGATGGATGGTTAAGGCTATGTAATGATTATCGTAAGTTGAATGAGAGGACAATAAAGAACCAATATCCACTGCCGATAATTGACGATTTGTTTGATCAGTTGAGTGGAGCGAAGGTAGTCTCTCGGCTAGAGTTAGCGACAGGATTTCATCAGCTTAGAGTAGCAGAGGATAGCATTCCTTTGGCGACGTTTAAAATGAGATATGGATCGTACGAATGGTTAGTTATGCCATTCGAACTAACTGATGTGCCGGCAATCTTTGTAGATCCGATGAATAGAATTTTTCAAGAGCATTTTGATAGGTTTGTGTCGGTTTTCGTTAATGACATTATACTCTAAGGATGAGAAGGAACACGAAGTTCATCTCAGAGTCGTACTTGAGACGTTAAGGGAGCATCATTTGGAGGTTAAGTTTACAAAGTGTCATTTTTGGAAGAAGGAAGTGAAGTTCCTTGGTCATGTCGTCTTTGAGAAAGGGTTGTCTCAAACTCGACTAAGATTGATGCGGTGAATAATTAGAAGAGGCCTAAGACGGTGACCGAGATAAAGAGTTTCCTTGGATTGATGGGATGCTATCGGATGTTTATAAAAAAAAAATTTACGAATAGCAGCACCGATGGCTAAGCTTACGTGAAAGGTTGTAAAGTTTGTGTGGACCGATAAGTGCGAAGAAGCATTCCAAAGCTTGAAACACTTATTGACCCATGCACCTTGTTAGTGGATTCGGAGGGGAATCAAGATTTAGTTGTTTATACATATGCATGTGGAACTGAATTAGGAGCCGTGTTGTTGCAAAGGGGAAAAGCAATTGCTTACGCTTCTAGACAACTCAGACCACATGAGCTTAGGTATCCAACGCATGAGTTGGAGTTAGCTGCCGTTATATTTTCTTTAAAGGTGTGGAGGCATTACCTTTTGGGAGAACGATTTAAGCTATATATTGATCATAAGTCATTGAAGTTTTTTTCCTCTCAGAAGGAGCAGAACATGAGACAACAAAGATGGTTGGAGTTTATTGCTTCCTATGATATTGGAATTGAGTATACACCTAGAAAAGAAACAAGGTAGCGGATGCACTTAGTCGGAAACATCAGAATGCAGTATTGGCTATGATTACCGAGTGGAAAGATTTGCAGGTATTATTGGATTGTAGCATGCGGTTTAGGTCCGAGGTAGGATCGAGTGCATGAAATACTGTGTCTTGTTAGAAGTCCGACTGGTAATGATTTAGAAGATAGCTTCTAAGAAAGAAGAGGATCCAGTATTGACTGAAAGGATCAAAAGGTTGAAGGAAGAAACGGAGGGAGATGACCTAAAAAATTTCAATCTTGACCAAAACGGGTGGTTGATAAAGAAAGGAAAATTATGTGTTTCGAATGTAGCAAACATGAGGAAAGAGGTTTTGGATGAGTTCCATTGTTCGACGTTCACTATCGACCTAGGAGGAACGAAAATGTATTAGGAAACGAAGAGAAATTTCTTCTAGGAAGCTATGAAGCGGGATATATGATTGTGTGTTAAGCATTGCTTGAATTTCCAACAGGCAATGGCTAAACATCAGAAGCTAAGTGGATTGTTTCAACCATTAAAGATTCCATTATGGAAGGGGGATTCAATCTCCATGGATTTTATTGATGGGTTGTCGAGGTCTAGAAGAGAAAACGAAAACATATGGGTTATAGTAGATAGACTAACTAAGAGTGCCCATTTTATTCCGGTAAAGTCAACTAGAACAGCACTTGAGTTGGCGAAGTTATTCATGAAGAATGTAGTTAGACTACATGAGATTCCTAGTAGTATTGTCGGTGATAGAGATTTTTATTTATCAGTGAGTTTTGGAAAAGTTTACAGGAAGCATTAGGAACCAAGCTCAACATGAGTGCCGCTTACCACCCATAGGTCGATGGGCAAACGGAAAGGGTTAACAAAATCTTGGAAGATTTTTTAAGAGCTTGTATATTAGATCTTAGGGGATCATGAGAGGACCATCTTCATCTAGTCGAGTTCTCGTATAACAATAGTTATCAGACTAGTATTGGGATGGCACCGTTTGAAGCATTGTATGGTTGACCTTGAAAATCTCTCGTATGTTGGTTGGAGACTAGAGATAGATTAGTTCTTGGTCCGTATTTAGTGAAGGAAGCTGCGGAGAAGATTGAGTTGATTCGAGAAAAGATGAAGGAGGCTCAACCTAGGTAGAAAAGTTGTGTGGATAAAAGAATGAATGATTTGGAATTTTTCGTTGCGAATTATGTGTTTGTTAAGGTTTCACCGATGAAAGGTGCAATCTGATTTGGGAAGTCGGGAAAGTTAGCACCTAGGTTCATTGGCCCATTTTGTATTATTTAAAGGATCGAGAAACACGCTTATAAAATAAAGTTACCGAGTAGTTTGGTTGGAGTCCATAATGTTCACCATATTTCTCATCTGAGAAAATGTGTTAAAAACCCAAAGACTATTATAGCACCGAAAAAATTAGAGGATTTAGTAGTGGAACCGGATTTGACTATTGTTAGGAAGCCGATTCAGATTGTGGCCAGACATGAGAAGAAATTGAAGAACAAGACAGTCAAGTTAGTAATGGTTCAGTGGAGCAATGATACTAGAGATTGCACTTAGGAAGTGGAGACCAAGATTGAAGACTCTTACCTAGATTTGTTTGACGGTATGTTTTAGGTTTGATTGTTTGGTTGTGTACCTTACCGTAATTTTTGAGGACGAAATTCTGTAAGTGAGGAGTCTGTAATACGCTATATATTTTATAACCTAGTTTAAGACATTTAACTAGTTAAATTAAATTAAATGATGTAAAGAGTAATAGATGGAGATTTAGTTAGTTAGAGGTAGGTGTGCCATAATGAAGGGGTAATTAAAATGAAATAACACTAGGTAATGTGTTAGAAAAAGAGAAGGGTATTTTGGGAAACTACAACACCTTATACCCTAAACCCTTATGAGATTCACGTTCACTATTCCCATTTCATAAAAATGAAAACTTGCTAAGGCCAGCCACCATTTCCAATCTCAAGAAGAAGAAAGCTAAGATTCAAGAGGAAATAAGAAATCAACTAATTCAACGCACTAAAATCTCATCTATAATATCTAAAAGCCGAGGTGAATAATTACTACATCCCTAATATTTCTAGTTTTCCTTTAGATCTGAAATTATTTTGCTATAATATTGCCAAGTTTGATGTTTTAAATATATATGTTTGTTGTTGATGGGATTATAAATGTTTATTCGTGTTTTACGATAAGTTTAGCATGAAAACCCTGTTTAATGACATACGAATACTTGAAAATTTAAATATAGGTCGGGAATAATATTTTAGAGATGGGTTTAAGCCGAAAGGTTGGGCCGAAAGGGTTGAAAAATAATTATTTTATAAGTGAAAAGCTTTTACCTGCTTTGCTTTCGAACTTGAGCTTTCGACTTGGTCACATCAGACCAGGTCAAGTTATTTACAGAAACACTTTAAAACCTTTCGTTGTGTCGAAAGGTTGTAGCTGCTACCACCATTACTTTGCTTTGAGAACTTCCATCATCCCCGAAGGGTTTCCACTGTTTTATAAAGGTTTTACTTTGAACCTTTCGACCTAGTCGAAAGGTTCACTTGTTTTTAAAGTTAGCCGTTTCTCCAAGGCTTTCGAAGAGTAGCTTTTGACTTAAGTGGTTACCCTTGTTTTGTGAAATATAATCAAAGGCTTCTGAAAGGTTGTTTGGATATCCTCGAAAGTTTATATGAATATTTTCGATAGTTTTCTTTAACAAAAACGAAAGGTTTTAAAATATAAGTTTCCATATTGTTTTAAAGTTGAACCCAATCTACCTTCGAAAGGTTATGTTTTAAAGAATTTAAGCATTTGAAGGGTTTGTTCCTGGATCTGTTTCGAAAGGTTTTGAAGAAAAGGTTTTCAGAAGGTTTTTCTAAGAGAATGACTTAAAGTGATTTTAAAGAAGGATGTCTAAAGCTAATATATCACGAAAGGTTTGTTTTGAATGAATTCGAAAGGTTTAAACAATGAAATTGAATGAGATAATTTCAAAATATGGAAAGAGGTTCTTTCAAATGGTAAAGTGTTTCCATCAACTAAGTTTTAAATAGAGAATAAATATCTAACATGGTAATATGATTTGAGTAAAGTATAAAGACTTAGTTCTTTTCCTCATTCGAAGTTTGATTTAAAGATTTAAATCACTTTGAAATTGTTTCAAATAAAATTATGGAAGGGGATCCTTAAGCATGAATGACTCAGATATTAGAAAACCAAATGGGATTAGTATAGGGTCGTGCCCTGTACATTAGCTTATAGCCCCAGCTAATTGTTGTCCAAAATTCCAGTGTGTAAGGCTTGGACACAGGTAGACTAAAATTATGATTACATAGCAAGAGGAACATATGTTTTATATAGATAGGTTATTGGTAATTCCAATAAACCACTATGCTTGGGAGAACCTAAGAGATGATTAAGTTAGGGATAAACTATCTAGAAGGAAGAGATTTAACAGATAGTTTAGGACAGACCGTCCTGATGGGAGATGTTAAATGGATAAATAAGGATAGATAATCCTAAATATAAAAATATAATAGATGCTAGGTAAATTTTGATTATGATTATGTTATTTGGTAGGTCCGAATCAGCCAAAGGTTAAACGTTATTTGTGTTTGAACAAATAGTTCACTATTACCTGATACTTATGTTTGTTTACATAATATATGTTTTGTGAGATTAACCATTGTGAATGCAGGTGCATAATATATGGTTATATGAAAAGATTTGAAAATATATATTTCAAAAGATGTTCATGAGGGGAAACCCGTTCTGCTATGCGGCAAGGTCTCACTTAACATAATTAAACCGGGATGTGCAGTATTATACATACCTGACTTTATGTCTGACTCAAAGTTTATGCTTTCCCCTTAAACTCTCTAGTACTGAAAACTAATTTGAGTAGATTGAGAGTTAAGGTTCTTTTCAGAATTTTAGGTTGTTTGGCGAATAAGCTACCGGGAGATAGAGGAGGCAACAGATTGTTGTTTAGGAATTTCTGCTTTTCACTTTTATTTGTTGAATTTCCACCGTGTTATGATGTATTAGATCTTATATGACCACTTGACTCTAATCAATCGAGGGAGTATCTTCATATATTGATCTCGATATAATTTGTAGTAACTATATTTATTCAGTGCCTGGGAAAACGTTTGGGTTATGTGACGAGAATATGGAACAAGTTTTATTTAGAAATGTAATAAAGAAAACTGTGTTTTTGAAATTTTTGTTTTGTTTCATATTCAAGTGCTTTCGATATTATTGATACCATTAACATATCCGCATTTAGTCATCGGGAGCTAATACTATAGATGACTGCAGCATCTGTAGCGATTAGTTTTAGGCCTCTAGATAGGGGATGTTACACAAATCAAAATAAGATTCTGGCAACCACAACTTAACCTGCATCAACCATCATCCTCACTTAGACCCAAAAAATCTACCTCCTTCACTACAAAAAAACGATGCACGCACCCAATTTTCTACGAGCATCAACAAGTCATGAGTACCCAAACCTTAGAACTCTGAACGCACTCTGCAGATACCTTCCATCTTGCATTGTTGATTTTAAGAAAAAGGAAAGACATTTCGGGAATGAAGAAAAAGGGAGAAAGTAGAGGACAATGTAATAGTGGTGGTTGTTTTTAAAATTGGGTAGGTTTGTTTTTGAATGACTAATTTAACCATGTATTAAAGAAGGGACTTAAAATATTGTGAAAATTTAGGATACTATTTTGGCAGTAAAATTTGCGGATATAAGAGAGACCATCGGCTAAACAATTTAGATGGTTGGATAGTAGTTTGATGGTTGAAATAAGATTTTGTGTGCTGCTTTCAGTTGTTGCCTAGGTAGTATGCATGTTTTACTGGGGAAATATGCATGTTTTACCGGGGAAACCTTCGTAGGACGTCATAAAGATGTATTCCTTACGTCTTAATGATGCCCAAAAAAGTGAAGATGTCACTATGGCATCGCTAAATTGCCTTGGCGTCGCAAAAATGCAAGTAATTTCCAACGTCTTTGCGACGTCTGCTTGAAAACATTGTAACAGTAATGCAATCATTAAGGCTAGCTAATTAATACCGCCTTAGTAATAGATGTACATTTAGTGACATCGTGTCGATACTGGGTCACTATGGTGCTGGTAATTGACGTCAAAAATCATTCATTTCTCTTGTAATGAGTACACCAATTATTTTGAGGTTGAGACTATGAGGAAGTTCGTTGATGGTTTTGAAGATACATGTATTATGATGGACGTATAGTCAGTATATGAGTCATTACGCATGTGTTATTTGTTGGTAGGTAGGTGTAACGATGATGCCTTGTTACCTTGAGTGTGCGCGCGTTATTTTGATGCACCATATTTGTGACGCCCTACCTCTATACCCACGCTAGCCAAGAACATTACGGTGAATGCTGTCAACTAGCACGGAGAATAAGGCTGTTGAGGAGCGACCATCCGTGTAATTGCTTTGTGCGAGCATCGATATGTCAGATAGTATAACATGCAAATCTTTTCAAGTGGAAATCCGACATGTCGACACTAACTCAAAACTACTACACGGTGGTTATAATATCTTCGGAAACAAATATAGAAATAAACATAACATAAATCAGTCACAGACAATTCATATCACAAAGGCGGAATAAGATATGAATATTACACATAAAAGTGTACATCAGAGTAGTGGTCAGAAAGATCCACAATATCACAAAAGAATAGTTACATGAACTACACAAAAGAATAAGTATACATTATGGAGTCTATATCTCAAATGTATACAACAAAAACTACTAATCTAAGTAGTTAACCAAAAGTCAGAGTAATGAATCCCTGGGGAGAAGTCAAGCAGAAGCACCTGTAACGTCTCGGTCTGACCCGAGTATTATTTGATAAGAAAATAATAAACGGATCAGTCTAACTATAAATATCAGATGACACGATATAGAATAAGAGATACGAATAATAACATAATAATCACAATGCCAAGCTGTGATATATAAGCAGTTGAAAATCATCAAGGGATTATTCAATGTCACAAAATCTACACAAGAATCACAGAAACGTCATACTCCTAATTTAGTTCACCAAACCATATATATTGACGATAATATCAATGTCAATCACAAAAGTCAATGACACACAAATTACAGAATTCAACACACGAAATCCAGAAATCACAAAAGTCAACGACGCACAAATTCACCAATGCACAAATATCGATAAAGCTTATCGATGGAAATCACGAAAATTGGTGAAACACAAATTCTAGAAATCATCTCAAGAAATCCAGAAATCACAAAGGGGGGAAGGCCTATCACAAACGGGAGCATAAAGCTCGCCAACACGTGTATCACAAACGTAACGCTAATCCATGGTTGCTAACCATCACAAATTGAGCCGAAGCTCCATAAATTGCCCGAAGACCATGGGTTGCTACCCCACCAATTTGAGTCGAAACTCCACAAAACAGGGTTTAGTCTCCCTCGCAGACAAAGAGACATCGCACATTGCTAGCCTAAATCACAAAGATGATCGTCGTGATCAACGAGAAGTGTCAATTACACTAAGCTAGTAAATATATGAGTTTAGCTTCATGTCCCATAACCACTTTCTTAACTTAAATATTTATGAACAAACTGTAGATCTCCACTATAAAATAGTCACAAGGGATTCAATCGAACAAGTCCAAGAATTAACCGACGAAGTAAACGCAAGCGTTTCATACCACTCGTTTTACTAAGTCGTTTAATTAGATTTCTCATACGAGTGAGGTAAAGGTTTGTATATACTAATAGATTGGAAAACGGTTTAAGAAGCGAGCTTTGTACTAAAATAGTGTTGAAATCATTTGGAGAAAGAGTTTTGATATTTACTACTAGTATAGAAACCTTTATATTTTTAAAGTGACAAATCACGAAGAAGATTGCAGGAACAATCAATCACTAAAATTCACATACGAAGATGTGAATAAAAATCCAACGAAACCGATAAAGAATCCATCAAAATGGATATTCAAAAATCCCTAAAAAGGAGTCATCAAAGTCATAACAAATGATAACAACACATAGGAAACAACACGAATCGATTAAAGTTGGAAATTCAAACAACTAGGCGAAATAGGCAAAAATGCAGCAGGTCGGTCGGCCGGCTACAGAGCTCGGTCGACCGGATCCTGTTCTCAAAATTCCTCGAGAAGCAGGTCGGTCGGCTGAACACAGTACTCGGTCGACCGAACCTTTAAACAGAGAAGTGCTTATGCACTTGGCAGCAGGTCGGTCGGCCGGCAGCAGGGCTCGGTCGACCGGACCTGTTGCCAGTCCCCTCCCAGTCCATCCAATTGAGGTCCAACCTCGACCAAATTGCATTCTCTCGAGCAACGGCGCTAAGGGATTATGCCAACCGACTACCCGGCCTTATATGCTCCTCGATGCATCACCAAACACATGTTCAAACATCAACGTTATGATTTTTAAAGGATTGAACCCAAAACACCAAAAAATGGAATATTCACCAAATCAATCCAAACCAAAAGCAAATGCACACGAATAAGTGTTAGGAATCCATACCTAACAATCGAAGATAATTATAAGCATAGACGTGAGATAAAAATCTCACCTTTTTACAAAATCAAACAAAAAGAAGCTTGAAAGCAAATGGAGAATCAACCTCTCTTCAACACAACCCAAATGAGCTCGAATCTATGCTCAAAACAAGAACATTCCCAAAATTAGGTTTAGGAATTTCTGAAATTGGTAAGAGAATAAGTTGGAGAAGAAGAAGAGAATGCTTACCAATGGGTTCTCTTGAATTTGGAGCTAGGAATTTGATTTGCAAAAGAAAACTAGGGTTTCGGAGTTTTAATTTCCAATCTCTCCCACCATTAATGCCTTAGAACTGAAAAGAGAAGAGAATGAGGGTGAGTGGGGAAGAGTGGCTCAGATTTGAGCATAAGTTAAACATAGGGCAGAGCCCAAAACCAAACCCAAAGTGAAAAGTAGCAAAAATCAACTCTCTCCAAACGTATCGAAGCTTATACTCAAAAAGGTCGCAAACGGCATTTTAAACTCAATGGGAGTGGTCCCGAGTCCTAATTCAACCGTATGCAACAAGTAGCTTTTCGGACTAAAATCCGACCAACGATAAAATATTTAAATAAAATATTTAAATGTAAAATCGATAAATATGCGGGTTGTTACAGACTCCCCTCCTTAAAGAAATTGCGTCCTCGCAATATTTAAGAAGAAGATATATAGTAACAACCATAAAAGCATATTCAACACAAAAGAAGTTTGAAATAAGAAGTTCACCTCAAAGAGCATGGGAAAGTAAGTCCGGATCTATTCGCTCGATGTACTCTCTAGATTCCCAAGAACAATCCTTAGGATTTGAAGACCATTGAACTTTAACAAGCGGAACATCTTTATTTCGAAGTCGTTTGACCTCGGAAGCAACAATTCGAATAGGATGCTGCTCATAAGTTAAATTAGGCGAAACTTCAATTTCTTCCACAACACCGGGCTCAAGAATAGAATCGGAATCTCGAAGACACTTCCGAAGTTGAGAAACGTGAAACACGTCATAGATAGCAGAAAATTGAGCCGGTAATAAAAGGCGATAAGCCACGGAACTAATACGTTCAGTGATAGAAAATGGCCCAATATATCGAGGCGCTAATTTTCCCGACCGACTGAAACGTACAACACCTTTCATAGGTGAAACACGAATGAACACAAGATCTCCCACAGAAAATTCTAACTTCCTTCTTCGATTATCGGGATAGGATTTTTGTCTACTCTGGGCTTCTCTCATTCTATGTCCAATAAGGTCAATTTTCTCTGTGGAATCCCGAATAAAATCTGGACCTAAAACCAGCTTCTCACCGGCCTCAAGCCAACAAGAAGGAGATCGACATGGCCTTCCATAAAGTGCCTCGAAAGGTGCCATACCAATACTAGATTGGAAGCTATTATTATAGGAAAATTCAACAAGAGAAATATGATCTTCCCAACTTCCACCAAAATCAAGAACACATGCACGAAGAAGATCTTCAAGAGTTTGATTCACACGCTCAGTTTGTCCATCGGACTGAGGATGATAAGCGGTGCTAAAATTAAGCTTCGTTCCCAAAGCTTTTTGAAGACTCTTCCAAAATCCACTAGCAAACAATGGATAACGATCACTAACAATAGAAGTAGGAACTCCATGCAATTTAACAATCTCTTTGATAAAGAGCTTGGCCAAAAGAGGAACGGTTCGGTTAGACCGAACGGGAATAAAATGGGCGGATTTAGTAAGTCTATCAACGATCACCCATAAGCTATCATGACCCGATTGAGAACGGGGAAGGCCATCTATAAAATCCATGGAAATTTGGTCCCACTTCCAAATTGGAATTTCTAAAGGCTGCAATAACCCACCGGGCCTTTGATGTTCGGCCTTAACGAGTTGGCAAGTCATGCAACGCTTAACGAAGTTAGCGATGTCAAGTTTCATTCCCTCCCAATAATAAAGTTGCTTCATATCTGCGTACATTTTACTATTACCGGGATGAATGGTAAATTTAGAATGATGGGAATCTTCTAAAATATCTTTACGAAGATCACCAATATTTGGTACGATAAGTCTACCAAATTTTCGAATGCCGCCACGAAAATCAATATCAAAGTCTTTCAAACTTTCAGTATCAATCTTACCCTTAATATTTTGGCCAAGAAGAGCCAATTCGGGATCTAGCCTTTGAGCTTCAAGAATGCGGTCTAAAAGAGAAGGATGAGCCTCAAGGCTACATAAAACAAGAGATGGACATAAATTGGAAATACGGTCTCGAATTTCACAAGTGGATAAAATCTTGAGATCGTTCCATTCGGATATCATCATAGAAACAACAGCTTGTTGTTTACGGCTAAGGGCATCGGCGACACGATTACCCTTACCGGGAGTATAAAGAATATCAAGATCATATGGTGCAATAAATTCGAGCCAACGCTGTTGACGCAAATTAAGTTCCTTTTGAGAGAATAAATACTTCAAAGACTTATGATCAGTATAAAGAACAAATTTCTCTCCTAAAAGATAATGACGCCAAATCCGAAGAGCGAAAACAATAGCCGCGAGTTCTAAATCATGAGTGGCATATCTAGTCTCAGCAGGCTTCAATTGCCTAGAAGCATAAGCAATAACACGTTCTCTTTGCATAAGAACGGCACCCAAACCAACGCGACTAGCATCGGTATAAACAACGAAATCCTGATTCCCCTCGGGAATAACAAGAATAGAAGCATCAGAAAGAAGCTCTTTTAATTTCTGAAAAGAAGCTTCACATTTGTCTGACCAAATGTATTTAACACCTTTCTTCGTTAAGCTAGTAAGAGGCACGACAATCTTAGAAAAGTCTTTGATAAAACGCCGGTAATAACCCGCCAATCCAAGAAAACTACGAATCTCTGTCACACTCTCCGGTCTCTTCCAATCTTGAATCGCTTCAATCTTTTGAAGGATCCACGGAAATTCCGGATTCGGAAATAATATGACCGAGAACTTCACACGAGATTGCCAAAAATGGCATTTAGAAAATTTTACCTTTAAACGATTACTCCTAAGAGTTTCCAACACAATCCGAAGATGCTTCTCATGCTCCTCCTCGGTTTTTGAATACACAAGAATATCATCAATAAAGATGAGGACAAACCGGTCGAGAAAGTCTTTGAAAACTCTATTCATAAGGTTAACGAAATAAGCCGGAGCATTCGTTAGACCAAATGGCATAACAAGCCATTCATAAGATCCATAACGAGTACGGAACGATGTCAAAGGAATGCTATCCTCTGCAATACGAAGCTGATGAAATCCAGTAGCTAAGTCTAATTGTGAAAAGACTCTAGCACCAGTAAGTTGATCAAATAGATCATCAATCCGAGGTAAAGGATATTTATTTTTGATAGTAAGATCATTAAGCTTGCGGTAGTCAACGCAAAGCCTAAGTGTACCATCGGATTTCTTCACGAAAATAGACGAAGCTCCCCAAGGCGAGGAACTAGAGCGAATAAATTGCTTCGTCTCCAATTCGGATAATTGTTTGCGCATCTCCTCGTTTTCTTTATTGGACATACGATAAGGAGGGCGAGTGATAGGTTGAGCTCCAGGAATGAGATTAATTCTGAACTCAATTGCTCGCTTAGGTGGTAATCCTAAAACGGGCTCAAATATGTCGGACAATTCACGAACGACGTGAACAAGAGAAATAATATCACCCTCGTCATCGTCATCGTCATCACGAGGGTTTAAAGAATATAAAGATGCAACCAAAGCGGAATCCGAATCTTTAAGAATAACAGAAACCTGATTAACAGATAGTGGATGTCGAAGATAAATAGTCCGCTCAGGATATAGGATGTGAGCTTCATAACGATTAAGCCAATCCATTCCCAAAATCATTCCAAAGCCTAAATAACGCATGACATGCAAATCGGCTAGGAAAGGAAAATCAAACAAAATAATCTCGACATCTTTACACAATAAACTGATTGTTGCGGATGCACCAACCGGATTCGCAATTCTCAAAGAAGTCATTAAACACAAAACATCCAAAGAAAAAGTATCAACAAGTTCTTTTGATACAAAAGAATGGGACGCACCCGTATCAAAAAGAACTCGAATAGGATGATAACGAAATAAAATAATTCCATCCAGAATAGAATGAGAAATACCTTAGCCACGAGATGTGTTGTCAGGGGCTTAGGCAACATTTAACTTTCCCTCCTTCTTGCCCTGAAGCTTGGGGCATGAAGATATAACATGACCGGGAACTTTGCAGTAGCGACAAGAGAGAGACCTTGGGCACTTGTTCGCATAATGGTCCTTCGAACCATAATTATAGCATTCCCCACGACCAAAAGACGAAGTCTTTGCCACAGAGGTTGCTTGCTTCCCTTTATTATTGGGATAAGGGCCTTTGAATTTGTTCGGCCTTTTCTTGTTGTTGAAGTTTGGTTTGGAACCCACCACTTCAACATCATTCTCCTTGTCCGCCTCTTCAAGACGAAGAGCGATATCGACGAGTTAGTCAAAAGAAACTTCTAATTTTAGAAGTAATGGCTTCTTGAGATTTTTGTTTAAGCCATAGACGAACCTCTGATTTTTCTTCAATGGGGTGTTGATGTATTCAACCCCATATTTGGAGAGAGATTCAAAAGACGCGACATAATCTGCCACGGAAGATTCACCTTGAACAAGGTCTATAAAACGGCGAGCCAAAGTCACTTTCTCAGCTTCTGGTACGAATTTCAACTCGAAGCGTTCTCGGAATTGCTCCCAGGTGAGATCCGCTTCATTAATCTCAGAAATAAGAAGCTCGTACCAGTCCAATGCTCTTTCTCGGAGCATACTAGAGGCCACCTGAACTCGGTGAAGGTCAATAAGATTCATGCGAGAAAAGATTCGATCGCATGACCTTAGCCAAGCTTGTACTTCAATAACAGTTTCGGAACCTTTGAATGGCTCCCCACCCAAGTTAGTGTAATCGCTACATAAGCGTGCAAATCTCGACTTTGGATGAGTAGGTTCCGGATTACTCCAGCTGCTTGAGCATTCGTCACTAAATCAAGAAGCTGTTGAGCAGTCATAAAAACTCCATCTTAGGGTGGAACACTAGATGGTCCAGCTCTGGGACGGCCTGGTCTAGACATTCCTCTTCCTTAGAAAGAAAGAAGAGCAAGAAGAAGATTATACACCAAATTGAATATCAAGCAATCTTGATAGATAAACAAGGAATCATAAGGAAAATAGGATGAATCGGTACGAAGACTCGAATTAAATCCTAAAGCACGATTCCTAAGATGGACTTAGGACGATGATCCTTGTTATAAAATTCCATATTGTTCCGAAATTTGGCTCTGATACCAAGCTGTGACGCCCAACCTCTATACCCACGCTAGCCAAGAACATTACGGTGAATGCTGTCAACTAGCACGGAGAATAAGGCTGTTGAGGAGCGATCATCCGTGTAATTGCTTTGTGCGAGCATCGATATGTCAGATAGTATAACATGCAAATCATTTCAAGAGGAAATCCGACATGTCGACACTAACTCAAAACTACTACACAGTGGCTATAATATCTTCGGAAACAAATATAGAAATAAACATAACATAAATCAGTCACAGACAATTCATATCACAAAGGCGGAATGAGATATGAATATTACACATAAAAGTGTACATCAGAGTAGTGGTCAGAAAGATCCACAATATCACAAAAAGAATAGTTACATGAACTACACAAAAGAATAAGTATACATTATGGAGTCTATATCTCAAATGTATACAACAAAAACTACTAATCTAAGTAGTTAACCAAAAGTCAGAGTAATGAATCCCTGGGGAGAAGTCAAGCAGAAGCACCTGTAACGTCTCGGTCTGACCCAAGTATTATTTGATAAGAAAATAATAAACGGATCAGTCTAACTATAAATATCAGATGACACGATATAGAATAAGAGATATGACTAAACACATAATAATCACAATGCCAAGTTGTGATATATAAGCAGTTGAAAATCATCAAGGGATTATTCAATGTCACAAAATCTACACAAGAATCACAGAAACGTCATACTCCTAATTTAGTTCACCAAACCATAAATATTGACGATAATATCAATGTCAATCACAAAAGTCAATGACACACAAATTCCAGAATTCAACACACGAAATCCAGAAATCACAAAAGTCAACGACGCACAAATTCACCAATGCACAAATATCGATAAAGCTTATCGATGGAAATCACGAAAATTGGTGAAACACAAATTCTAGAAATCATCTCAAGAAATCCAGAAATCACAAAGGGGGGAAGGCCTATCACAAACGGGAGCATAAAGCTCGCCAACACGTGTATCACAAACGTAACGCTAATCCATGGTTGCTAACCATCACAAATTGAGCCGAAGCTCCACAAATTGCCCGAAGACCATGGGTTGCTACCCCACCAATTTGAGTCGAAACTCCACAAAACGGGGTTTAGTCTCCCTCGCATACAAAGAGACATCGCACATTGCTAGCCTAAATCACAAAGATGATCGTCGTGATCAACGAGAAGTGTCAATTACACTAAGCTAGTAAATATATGAGTTTAGCTTCATGTCCCATAACCACTTTCTTAACTTAAATATTTATGAACAAACTGTAGATCTCCACTATAAAATAGTCACAAGGGATTCAATCGAACAAGTCCAAGAATTAACCGACGAAGTAAACGCAAGCGTTTCATACCACTCGTTTTACTAAGTCGTTTAATTAGATTTCTCATACGAGTGAGGTAAAGGTTTGTATATACTAATAGATTGGAAAACGGTTTAAGAAGCGAGCTTTGTACTAAAATAGTGTTGAAATCATTTGGAGAAAGAGTTTTGATATTTACTACTAGTATAGAAACCTTTATATTTTTAAAGTGACAAATCACGAAGAAGATTGCAGGAACAATCAATCACTAAAATTCACATACGAAGATGTGAATAAAAATCCAACGAAACCGATAAAGAATCCATCAAAATGGATATTCAAAAATCCCTAAAAAGGAGTCATCAAAGTCATAACAAATGATAACAACACATAGGAAACAACACGAATCGATTAAAGTTGGAAATTCAAACAACTAGGCGAAATAGGCAAAAATGCAGCAGGTCGGTCGGCCGGCTACAGAGCTCGGTCGACCGGATCCTGTTCTCAAAATTCCTCGAGAAGCAGGTCGGTCGGCTGAACACAGTACTCGGTCGACCGAACCTTTAAACAGAGAAGTGCTTATGCACTTGGCAGCAGGTCGGTCGGCCGGCAGCAGGGCTCGGTCGACCGGACCTGTTGCCAGTCCCCTCCCAGTCCATCCAATTGAGGTCCAACCTCGACCAAATTGCATTCTCTCGAGCAACGGCGCTAAGGGATTATGCCAACCGACTACCCGGCCTTATATGCTCCTCGATGCATCACCAAACACATGTTCAAACATCAACGTTATGATTTTTAAAGGATTGAACCCAAAACACCAAAAATTGGAATATTCACCAAATCAATCCAAACCAAAAGCAAATGCACACGAATAAGTGTTAGGAATCCATACCTAACAATCGAAGATAATTATAAGCATAGATATGAGATAAAAATCTCACCTTTCTACAAAATCAAACAAGAAGAAGCTTGAAAGCAAATGGAGAATCAACCTCTCTTCAACACAACCAAAATGAGCTCAAATCTATGCTCAAAACAAGAACATTCCCAAAATTAGGTTTAGGAATTTCTGAAATTGGTAAGAGAATAAGTTGGAGAAGAAGAAGAGAATGCTTACCAATGAGTTCTCTTGAATTTGGAGCTTGGAATTTAATTTGCAAAAGAAAACTAGGGTTTTGGAGTTTTAATTTCCAATCTCTACCACCATTAATGCCTTAGAACTGAAAAGAGAAGAGAATGAGGGTGAGTGGGGAAGAGTGACTCAGATTTGAGCATAAGTTAAACATAGGGCTGAGCCTAAAACCAAACCCAAAGTGAAAAGTAGCAAAAATCAACTCTCTCCAAACATATCGAAGCTTATACTCAAAAAGGTCGCAAACGGCATTTTAAACTCAATGGGAGTGGTCCCGAGTCCTAATTCGACCGTATGCAAAAAGTAGCTTTTGGACTAAAATCCGACCAACGATAAAATATTTAAATAAAATATTTAAATATAAAATCGATAAATATGCGGGTTGTTACAATATTGATTGTTAATTTGTACATTTATTTGTACATGCATGTTTGGGCCAATCTGACTTTTCGTTGTGGGCTTTTGCTATGGCTATTGTGGTTGGATTATTGAGGTGCGTGATATGACTGAACAAATTTGATCTATGCCTAAAATTGTTTCACTATTTGTTGATAGAGGCTATGTTTACATGTTATAGTTTGATTGCATGGTTATTGAAATATACGTGTTACTATTAATTTGTGTGTGTAGAGATTGCATTTATTATAACGAATAGATTTTATTATGTCGTGATTGATTATAGTGTGCGGTTATCGTGTACTGCTCTAGAGGTAGGTAGTTGTGAATAGTATACTTCACATATTTTGTATGGTTAAGCATATGATATTATATGATATTTTATGCATTGGGTTAGGATTTATTCTTTGGGGAATTGTGAAAGAACGATTCCTTTAAGAGAGAGGATGTAATTAATCCACAATTTGACACATTAATTATCGTTAAAACTAAATTAACAATAAAAGACAATTTTGAATATTGTTGTCTTTTATGAGGTTTTGGTATTTTCATGCTTTTAGAAATATTGAAAGCCTATATTTCAATACATAACATGATATACATTTATTGGTGTTTGAAATATGCATTTTTGGGCACATAATTGCTTTAGGTCTAAAATACACTATTCTTTGCTATAAATACGAGACTTTTGTCATCCTAGCTGCCACCTAATCATTTTTTCTTCTCATGTCCGGAAATACCCTGTTGACCTTCCCTAATGGCGGACAATCTTCTCTAGTTAAAAATCATCTCAAAATTCAAAATGTCCATTACCATCGAATAATATATCAAATCGATCGCCTCGACGAAAGGAAGAGAACAACACATGTTCCTTTTTGGAGATAGTGCCCAAGTTGACTAGGAGTCACGGACCAAATAAATTTGTCGAAACCCTAGATGGTGAAATGGGTATTTTTGATTTAGGAAAAATTAGACATTGAGACTAGTGTTTTGGGTCCGGCTTGGGGTGTAGAGTTCAAATATAGTCGGAATATGGCCAATCGATATTCGTGGTGGTTGAATTCTGCCAAATACTATCGTGCCTTGATCATTCGAAGTGGCCATTATGGCTATCTGGCATGATGGCACAGGCATCGGTGGATAGAGCTCGGTTAAGAGAGTTCAGCAAACTAGTACATGGGGTGTAGCATCACCATGTTGGGCGAATTCAACCATTAAAGTTTGGTTACGGCGACAGCTTTAATTTAAGGAAGAATGAGGTAATTTTCAATTTAGTCTCTAAATTTTATTTAATTACATTTAAACCCTAAATCTTCTAATTTTGCATACGACCTTCATTTCACATATAGGTTTTTTGTTAGACACGTGATGAAATTTTCAATAATTTGGCATTCGGTTCGATAGCTTTTGGAGCTATTTATGAAAACACACTAGGAAGATTAAACATTTTTAATTATTCATATTTAAAAATATCAAATAAATATCCATCAATGAAAATAAACATTTGTTGATATGGTGTTATGTGTCCCGATTTGATTGTTTATTATTAATTGTTGTATTATTTGGTGATAAATGTTATATAGTATTTAGTTGTGTTGATTTGAAAAGAAAATAACTAGTTGATATAAAATGAGTAAAACCGTATATTTGGTAAGATAAGATTATTTACAAACTTTGTGTGACAATTGTAAATAATAGTTGTTTAACAATTTATACTAAAATGGGTGTTAGAACAAGTGAAATAATGCATGGTTCTTGACGAAACTTGAACATTACGGAGCTGCAAGGAGTTGGTAAGCCGCTTTGTCTTGGTTACATGCCATCAGTATGGTAGGTTGTAGTTCTTTATGTCCTTGAACTACTGCTTATCAAAATTTGGAGATCCAATATTTATTTCATCATCAACTTTATTGGCATTTTGCATTTTGCATTGTGAAGTCATCCATTTACTAAAAATTCTTAATTCCAGTAACAAAGCTGTTGTTCTTTCCAGTGACTTCTAACACCAAAAGATACACCTAGAGTTTCATGTTATGAAATTCGCTAAGCATACTGATTGTTGTTTGGATTTTTGAATTTTCATCAACAATGTATAACATCTTGTGCCTTCATACATATGATGTTTACAAACACACACATTGTTTTTTGAATTCTTATTCGTATGTGTATGTAGCGAAAATGATGGAGTTGTTAAGAAAAGGACCAAGTCAAAGAAGCATGGAAAAACATCTGAACCTATGATGAGTGAAATCCTCTTGTTACCAAGGCTACTAATAGGTTTGAAACATTTCACTTTCTTTTGGATATGTGCTACTAGTTTACTGATAGGATATACCAATAGCACCTTATTCTGTTTTCAAGGGTAGTAAGAAGAGTAAAAAAACAAGTAAAGATGAGTGGTAATTTTCTGTTATTTCAATTATTTTATCAAAAGCGTGTTGCCATATTATGTCAATTACATTATTATATTTCTACTTTTTTCTTATTGTAGAATGCAACTATTGAATCTCCTTCCAATTTTTCTATCTTTGCTTAAATAAATGTGCAAGAAGATGGTGGGTGTAATTAAGGGTTCATATCTTTACATTATAATGTATCGTTTTGTAGCGATGTACGTATATCTTTACTTTTGTTTAGCACGGTTGTACATATTATTTTATATGTTCGTATGTTATATTACTTTTGGTCACAAGTATTTGAATGTTTTGTTTTTGATATATTATGATATATATTGTGCTTTGGTTTATGAGTTTGTATTATTATGTACATTGTAACTTGTTTATCGTCATATTTGAACTATAATAACATTTATACGTTGAAATAAATATTATAATTGCAAATGAAAGAGTGACAAAATAAAAAAGGTAGGAAACATAATCTATAGTGTTTTTAAAAATGCTCTAAAAAGTAGATACGAAACATCTTTTACTTACTATAGTATTACATATGTGCCATAACAATACTTTACACGGATTCACAAAGAAAGATAGCAAGTAAAAACATTATGAAAAGTTCCATAGCATCCAATAAAATGCTATAGAAATTTACTTACGTAAAATATTGTGAAGATTATAGGATAGCAACCAAAAAACGCCTTTAAAATATTTTATAGCAACATGATAAACGCTATAGAAAGCTAATTAAATCTTTAACTAGTCAAACATGAAAACACAAAATGCTGTAAAAGGGTACTTTTATAGCATTTTCTTACATGCTAATATCTGCCGGACATATTACAACATGTTGATTTACATCATTTATAGAAACACTATACCAGCCTTCAATAATGGTTTTTAAACGCTATAAAAGGGTCAGATTGTTGTAGGATAAAGGTGTTGTGACCACCAAAGTTTTTACAACACGGCCATCCATTTGTTTTTTATTAAATAAAAAATAAATTTCTCCAACGATTAGATGCACGTACATGCGATTTATACTAATTATAATAAAAGATCGGTATTTTACTTTTGATTTTGCATTCAAACATTTTACATTTAAAGTAAAATATGCATTTTAAAATTTTATAAGTAGTCATTTTGGGATAAAGTTGTAAAACATTGTCCAAAATCGATTAATTAAGAGCCTAGTGAGATGCTAAATGCATATTATTCTTGCTGTAACACCGTGGTCACAAAATACCATTAAAATCTTTTATTACTTCATTATTGTCAATTAGAAGACTACCAATATTCTTCCCATTCAACTAAAAATACATAAGGGGCTTTGCACACCAAGTCCCTATATTTGATGTGTTATAAGATAAGTTCATGTAACAATGAATATGTAAAAGTCCCTACATCTCAAGCGTATCGTATTTGTGAAATTTTTTATTTATTTATATTTTGTTCTAATCTTTCAAAAATTTAAAAAAAAGTTATGTTTTGAAAAAGTTGATGTTCACGAATATTTTAAAATTTTAAAGATGTTGAAATAATAATCAATTAATAGAAAATACTAAATTTTACTCCTAAAAGTGGTAAATTTATTTTCATCATACCAATTGTACTAGCAAGTTGGTTCACCTTAAAGTGATAATCAATGTAGCAGCAATATACAATGAAAATTTTATGTATAGCAACCCTAGTTTTGAATAGACATGTCAAGAATCTTCCTGAACCCCTCCTGTTAACATGGGTACATGTTTAACTTTGACTATCCAAATATAAAGCCGAGTGTGCCCTGATCTTGATTAGAATGGATATGGGTTTCCACTATAGAATTTTTCTATAATTTTGTGTGAATCTTGATCTCATTACTACCCAATTTATCTATAAACATTGTTTATGTACAACTTTTAAAAAGTTAAGAATTGCAATGGTGTTTATAATATCAATATTCTAGGTCGATTATATGGTTTTTACTGCAACGACCCGGATATTTCAACGGTAAATGTTAACGCTCAAATTTAAACGCTAACACCCTGGTGTATAGGATGTGATTGTGAAAGCACCACCCGTTCGTACGGGAAACAGAAATAAGCAGAAAGTATGCAGAAAAACAGTAAGAGACACAGTATTTATAGTGGTTCGGCTTATAATCCAGCCTACGTCCACTTTAATCTTTTTATCACTAGTTTGATTACAATCCTTTACAAGATCTTTCAATTACAACACACTTCAAGTGATAGGATATGTAAAACAAGTAGCTCAAGCTTTGATGTTGACAATCATCTTCAAATCCATGGCGAATGTGGATGATTCCTTCATGGAGTTCCTTTAGAAGTTTGTTGGATCTAAAAAGCTTTGAAGTAGTCTGGAATTCGGCAGAGTAATGGCGCTTGAAGAGAATGAGCCCCCAAAAGTCCTTTTAATGTTGAAGGTAGGGTGGTATTTATAGGCAAAGATTTTTGGACTTAGGCTCGGTCTTAACTCCTCACCGACCCAGTTAAGTCGCAGCCGGCTTATAGGAGCCCTTATATGATCAAGCTGTGTTGATCTTCCTTCGTTGAATTTGCACAAGTCCAAAGTCGTTACCGGGTCAAGCTAGGTCGCGACCGACTTATCTTATCCCTTCGCCGATCTAACGAGTCAAGCCCTACGACTTAATGGAAACAAGCTAGGTCGCTACCGAGTTAGTATGTCACATGCTAAACTGCCCCGCTACTCCATCCTTTACACCCTTAGATCGGTTACGACTTACTATAAGTCGGTAAAGTCCTCGAGTTGCTAGATCGGAACATACACTAGGTCGGCTTCCATACTAGGTCGGAACTTTCCTTAGGTCGGCATAGCCTCGTTAGACCGGCATCCCTTCAAGCCTTAGGTCGGAATTTCTTCATGCCTTAGGTCGGTATTTCTTCATGCCTTAGGTCGGAATTTCTTCATGCCTTAGGTCGGTATTTCTTCATGCCTTAGGTCGGTATCTATGGGAAAGCATTGGATCGGCGCGTTTCTTAACTAATTAGGTCGGCACCGAACTAAGTCGGCCACCTTGTTAATTGGTTAGGTCGGCATCGAATTAAGTCCTGAGCTGTTAGATCGGCAAAGTCTTTGGGTTGTTAGGTCGGCAACTCTTCTGAGTCGGCATCTCTTGAGTCGGCGCCATCTCCACGTACTAGACCTGCTGAGTCGTAACCGAGATAGGGTTAACATTTGCCCCTCGAAGTATACGCCTTAGGCTTAAGTCGTGTGCTTCGAAACATCTCTTATCTCGGCCCTTCACTGAGTCGGCACGTTATTAGATCGGGCACGGTCCAAAAGTTAAGCCGGCGAATTGCCGCTTCAGTTCCTTTCACTACGAGGTATAAATCATATCCCCTTCTTCTTTCTCATTACCTGCTCTCTTAACTCCGCCATTAAAATTCTCTTGAGTTCTTTAAGGCGATTCCATCCTACCTGATCACCAGCAATTCCTACTATTCAGAGCGTAAGTGAATCCGTCCCCTTCTCGATCATAGATTGCTATTGGTTCATGAATTCTGTCACTTGAATACGAATTGTCTCTTCGCGCAACGTTCCATCACGAATCTCACTATACCTGTAGTCGATGAAGTTTAGGTTACTCGATTTTGGCTTCAGATGATCGTTGAGATGATGAAGAAGGTTTTATCACTCAGGTTCAATGATCTCTGAAGGCAGAGCAACGGACTTATGCGATTTGGAGCTGTTTTATTGGATGATCCGATAGCTTGAATGAAGGCTGCTGTTGAAGAAATGGCTATTGGGTTATCGGGTTTAATGCTATGGGATGTTGGCTCGAAGGCGAGTTAGTGGGTTTAGGTGGCTTAGCCTTCGACCGATCTAGCTCTTACACGACCTTAAATCGTGGTTGAGATAATGCTTGAAAGAATCTCGCCGACCTAAACATTAAAGCTTAGATCGTGACCGAGTTAAGACTTGGAGGAATTCCTGCCTTTCGACTTGGAGCTTGCCTTCTTATCTCCCCCATGCGAACTAGAGGAAATGAGTCGCCAAGCTGAACCACCTAGATTTTGACCCGTTACCGACTCAGTTTTATCTCGCATGAGAATTTTTGAATCGTAGCCGAGCTAACACTTGGGCTCTGGACGTATTGACACTTAGAAACATAGGCCTTCTTCAAGTATTTTAACCCGGACTACCGAACTAAATTGAATAAACCTTGAACAGGGATTAAGATTTGAAATGCCCCAACTTTAAATTTGTTTGAATGTCATTGTGTCACTTCACATATCATTCTCACTTTTGAGCTGTAAACCTGTTGATAATAACATACAAACAAAGAAAACCAAGGCGCACATACTGCCATTGACTGCCCATATCAAATGACAGATTAGTTAAGACAAGATAAGAGATATGAACATATTGCATGAAATGTTGTAAATTAATTGACTAAAGTAGAATATTAATGCAAAGTATCAACAATTTGAACTGATTTGTTTGCATCAACATTGTATTTGCATATTCAAACTCAAAACAAAGATTCCTGGTTTTTATAACTAACAAATGTTTGCTAGGTTTTATTCCAGTTACCTTTGCTTATTGTTTGATTGATACTTGTACAACACTTCACACACTTTAGGAAACGTGCACCTTCATGTTTGAATATCCAATTGCTTGTGTAGAATGACTTCCCATCAAGGAGAAGAAGCGGCAAGTCAAGAAGAAGAAACTTTCCCGATAGCTGTTCCTATAGAGAATCCTCCGGAAAGAACTTCGACTATTCTATCTTCGAGAACATTTATTCAGTTGCGTACTCAATTCGGCTTTGCTGAAGATGATGTCATATTTCCTGGACCGAATGATACTGCTGACAGACCTCCCTATGGTTTTGTCGCGGTTAATCGTCAAATGTGCTTAAGTGGGGCGATCCCACCTTTCAATGACTTTCTTCGAATTCTTCTTCTTCGGATGTCAATTTCTCCGTTCCAACTTCATCCTAATGGTTACGCTATCTTGATGGGGTTGGGTGTTTTGTTCAGAAGAAATCTTGACCGACTGCCGAGCTTCGAAGAAATTCGCTACTTATGCTCGTTTGCAAAGAGCAAAGACCATCCTTCTCTTATCATTGTGAGAAGTGCAAGAAACCGCAAGCTCATTCTTGATCTTACTGAAAGTGTCCATGGATTTTTAAACCAATTTTTCTTTGCCCGCAGTCCCCCAGAGTTTTATGCTTCTTGGAGAGTAGGAAGTAAGATCATTTATTTCCGTCTTTCCACTTTCTTTTTTAACTCTTTTCGGGGTCCAAATTGCTAATCTCATTCTTTGCTTTTTTCAGCACTTCCCCTTCCCTCTAGAGATCCGATACATAGGCAGACTTTTGATAGACTGAGCGCTGTAGCCGCAGAAGAGAGAAGTATCAAGTTTCTACTAAGCGACGAATTTCTACATCAATACGGACTTCTCCACCCTTCTCGCTATACTCAGCTTTGTGAAGCTCCGACTGAAGTTCCCGATTCCCCGACTGAAGCATCGGATGCCCCCGTTACTATCGAACAACCCTCATCAAAAGAGTCTAACATCGAAGCTTCATTGGTGAAATGTTCCACCCCTACCGACATTATGGGGTCATCTAGTAAGACGGCACTTGCCCCGATTGAGGAAGAAGAAGAACCTTCACAGCCTCTCGGGGGATTAGCTGATGTAGGAACTGAGAAAACAAGTCTCACCGAGCATGATGGTGACGATGTTTATGATGGGTTGAGCGACATAATAGTGACCTCACAGGAGCTTTTTAGAGATGACGTGTCTAAAACTATCTCTCCTATAGTTGAGGCGACGTCCCTTCTTCGACTAACACCAACACAAACACCAACTCCTCATACCCAAGCTATCATCACCTCTACACCAATGAGTGGTTTGTAGCTTAATGCGCGTAGCTTGCACATCACACAACACTTAGGATTTTTTGGCATTTGTTCACATTTAACTTCTTTTCTCCGGAAGTTTCTAAGACTTGCTATTTTTGCCTTTTCAGATTCCTCTATGGGGCGCAGCGGCAGCGGTTCTTATTACAAAGACTTTCGACGCTATGGAGGGCGTGGCAGCTATGATTACAAGCAATACTATACCGATCCCAGAGAGACCAATGAGCAGAGAGCTGCGCGAAAAGCTGAAGAGAGGAGAAGGTATGAAGAACGTCATGAGGGAGCGGGCACGCGACATGAATCCTTCCCAAGGGATGATGATTCCCATAAACGTAAAACGCACGATGATAGGGGGAAGAGCCATATTGAGGATTCGAGAAAGCGGACCAAACTTGGCGAGGAGCACGTGCCCGTGACATCTGAGAGACCTGGCGCCTCAGTTTCTATTGACATCCCTTCCAAATCTCCTGCTCTTGAAGGAAGTGCCATCCAAACACTTCTCAACAGGCCTTCATACCATGTTGAAAGGGGCCCCCCGACTTTGCAGAGCCGATTTCCGAACTGGTGTTTGAGGGGGGTACGCTTCGACCTTGATTTGGTCCCCATCGACAAAGAAGCTATGTACAGAAATCTCGATGCTGTCAAGCTTGATATCGATAGAATGTCTGGATGGCAAAAGTTGGTTGATGAACTTCAAAGAGTTAATCGGGCTAACATCGAAGCAATGTTGACCATGGAAAATGACAAATCAGAATGGCAGAAGATTCTTGATCAACACAACGCTGAGATGAAGGAGATAGCCGAATACAACGAAAAACTCGAAGCTGAAGTAAAGCAGCTCAAAGATGATCTTGCCTCTTCTACTAATACTTACACCCAAAGAGAAGAGGTATTGCAAAAACAAGTGCGAGATGCGCACGCCAGCCAGAGGGACGCTGAAGCTAAAGCTGAGAGGTTAGAACAAGCTGTAGAGAACCACCGCACTGATGTCACCCAGTTGCAGAATAAACTGAGCGCCCGGGACATGGAGATTGAAGCGCTAAAAGCCCAACTTGCTCGGACCGAAAAAGATCGAGATGAGGCCATGGCTGGCAAAATTGCAGCCGAAGAAACTGCTCAGACCATGGAAACCGATATCAATTCGACTTTATTCGATTTTTATTTACACTGTGTCTTGGGACGCGGCAGCCTCTCTTTTCTTGGTCCTAAGTATGAAATCACCCTGGCCGAGGTGTGGGAAGCTGCTCTTAACATGTTTAAAGACGCCGGGTATGGCGATGAAGATTTTGAGGCGCGTTACCTGGATGAGGGAGCTCGCGCTGCTCTTGCGAAGGGGCGAGAACAACTTGCCAGGATGAGAACTGGAATGGCGGAAGAGGAACGTTCTGGAAAGGAATTAACGCTTACTTCCTCTGTCCAACCTCCAGTTTCTCCTGTGGTTGACATCGCGGGTTCTAGCTCCTATACTCCGCCTGCAACTAAGACAGTAACTGAAACTACAAGTGCACAAGGCGGGGATGAAGGTGGTGAAAGCAACGAAGCACAGCGATATGAAATCAGCCTCAGAGATCCAACTGCCCCAGGTAAACTTGACACCGGACCAGCCCAAGTGGTGAACTGCTCGTTCGCTCCTTGTGAACTTGACGATCTTCTTGATTATTTTTCAAATGTCAATGAATTCCCGACTTTTGATTATTCCTCAAATGTCAATGAATTCCCGACTTTTGACGAGCCGTCATCCCCTCTCTTTTCGAAAGATACTGATATTTTAAGTTTTTTCTCCTTTGTAGAGAAAGCACCGAGTCAAACTCAAGCTTCTTCTCCCCCGGTGATCCTTCCTCCATCTCTTCAAGTGGCGCCTCCTTCTGCCTCGCAACCTGGGTCACAAGAAGAACAAATAGAGGCTCTTCACGGCTTGGATGATCCCATTGCTTCACAAGAGCAGAAAGATGAAAGGCCTGAGGGAGGTGACACATCTTCAGAGCGAACTCCCTCTGACGAGATTGTTCTATCTAAACTTGTCACTCCCGGGAGTGAGTCTTCCTCAAAAAGAAGAAAAAAGAAGCGTGGGACACCAAAGAGGAGGGGGAAGATAGTCACCACCACTGAAGAGGAGCTGAAAGCTGGACCGGTTGCGCCTTCCTCTCCCACTTCCCTTATGCCCACCGACCGCCCTGATAAGCTGATCATTCGGCCGGGTAAAGGGTCTAAAGGCAGCAAAAAGAAGTGAAGATCTTCAGTTTCTAGTTTTTTGTGTTTTGCATGTACTGGCCGAGAATTGTGCGGGTACCGGCCCCCGCTTTTCTTTATTTTGAAACCTGTACCTGCATTGTAATTGAATAAAATGATTCCTCGTTTGTACAAACTTTTGTTTGAATTAAAGGATACATTTGTTATTCGTTTTGGCATGAGTTTATTTGATATTGCAGCGAGCTTATGGTATGTTACTTGAGCGTTACCTTTTGCTGGTTTAGTTATACCATATCGTGTGTAATTATACTATATTGCCCCCATTCCATAAGTATGCTGCAATATTCTATACCTCGAGGGGACTTGCACTCTTATTTGCTAAAGAATAATTATTTTATTTTTATTTTAAAAAGGATTCTTGTAGAGTGCAACCCCCTTCATATGAGTTTCTACGCGCTTTGTCCTTTGAAGAAATCACTTCTTTCTTTTTTGCTTAAGTACATTTTCTTTTTTACCGAGTGATTTCTTTTATGTAGCAAAGCGGACCTCTGAAGGGCACTTTAACTCCTTTTCTCTTCTTCTTCTTCCCTTTTTTTTTTTTTTTTTTTTTTAAAAAAAGAAGATCATTTTCCAGAATAGGTAAATTACTCTTCCTTTGTGAGTTAAAGCATGCCCCTGATGAGGATTTTTCTTTTTTATATATGGAAAGTTGTACCTCTACGGAGGGATTTTTTCACGTTTCAACACTTGGAAGTTTTATTTCAATCTCGGCGAAACGTGTACCTCCAAAGAGTTTTGCCTTAGAAAGCTTTTCCACGTTTCAACACTTGGAAGTTTTATTTCAATCTCGGCGAAACGTGGGCTTCCGAAGAGGTCTTTCTTCTTGATTGTGCCTCCGAAGAGGTCCTTATTTTGCTTGTCTTTCAACTCCGGTGAAGTGAAATTCCGAAGAGCGGCTGTTACACTTCAACTCCTGGTGAAATATGCCTCCGAAGAGGTCTTTATTTTATTTGCATTTCAACTTTGGTGAAGTGAAACTCTGAAGAGTAACTACCCCAACTCTTGGTGAAATGTGCCCCCGAAGAGGTCTTTATTTTGTTTGCATTTCAACTTTGGTGAAGTGAAACTCCGAAGAGCAACTACTTCGACTCCTGGTGAAATGTGCCCCCGAAGAGGTCTTTATTTTGTTTGCATTTCAACTCTGGTGAAGTGAAATCCCGAAGAGCGGTTATAACACTTCAACTCCTGGTGAAATATGCCTCCGAAGAGGTCTTTATTTTGTTTGCATTTCAACTCTGGTGAAGTGAAATCCCGAAGAGCGGTTATAACACTTCAACTCCTGGTGAAATGTGCCTCAGAGAGGGTTTTCATCGCCTGGAAGTCACTCTCTCATGGTTGGAGGGTCATGACTCCTCCAATCTTTTTTGTTGAGTAGAGAACTTTCTTTTTTGTGGCGTATGACCCATTAGAGGTCTTTTATCCTCCGAAGAGTTGCGCCTCCGAAGAGGACTTGTGCCGCTTATGGTAGTTTTGGTTGTTCCTCTATTCACTTGCTTATGCCTTTTCAGCGATCCTCTCTTTTTTTTTTTTTTTCAAGTTTTCATTCCCCTTTTTCTCACAAGTGGCTTGTTTAATCCAAGGAAGTGTACTTCATTGCCAGGCAAGTTCGTGAGAACGGGCACTAGCTTCCTAATTGGATGTTTGTTTGTTTAAACAATCTCAATTTATCAGCAAGGGCTCGTTCCTATCGAAATCATTAGCCGTTCAATTGAAGTATTTCCTATCTAGGATTTGAATTCGGGGTCTTTGTGACTTGAAATTTGTTTGTTGAATGATGGAGTGAATTGCTCGGTCTTATTATGTGCAAGTTTTACTTCCATTGTCTGCAAAAATTTAAATCGACCTTTTAGCAATACATTCTATGTGCTTTTTATATCGAAAATAAAGCAAACATGTAATAAAAGTAAGGAACACAAGATTTATAGTGGTTCGGCCAAAAATCTGGGCCTACATCCACTTTATATTCATTCATCATTCACTTTCATCAGTTTTACAATTTCTTTCAATTACAAGAATCATACATTCACAATTCTTTTTATAATATTTCAACAAGAATTTCAAGTAAAATATGGACGCAAATGATTGCTGTTCCATGCCCTTGGAATTTGATCTCCTTCAACAGTAGTGAGTTTGAATGTGCCGTCAAGAAGCTTCTGACCTATCACATACGGTCCTTCCCAATTAGGCCCAAACACACCTGTCGCGGTCATAATTCTTTTCAGGACTAGATCTCCGATTTCAAAGCTGCGTTGGCGAACTTTAGAATTGAAATGTCTGGCTATTCTTTGTTGATGAGCTGCAACTCTGAGTTCTGCTTCTTCTCTTTTCTCATCAAGAAGATCTAGTGCTTCAGATTGCAACTTTTCATTTTCCATTTGACTGAAGTGGATTCTTCTATGTGAAGGGATCTCTGTTTCTACCGGAATCATTGCTTCCGACCCGTATGCTAATGAAAACGGAGTATGCCCAGTTGCAGTTTTATGGGTAGTTCTATATGCCCATAGTGCTAGTGGTAGCTTATCGACCCAACCACCCTTAGCTCTTTCAAGTTGCTTTTTGATGGTTGACTTGATAATTTTATTTACTGCTTCCACTTGCCCGTTTGCCTGCGGATGAGCTACTGCTGAGAAGCTTTTCAGGATTTTGAATCGTTTACAAAAATCTTGGAATTCTTCACTTTCAAATTGAGTACCATTATCTGTAATTATCTTTTGAGGCACACCGTATCTGCAAATGATATTCTTAGTCACAAAATTTATCATCTTTTTGGAGGTGATGGTTGCCAATGGTTCAGCTTCAGCCCATTTAGTGAAATAATCTACAGCAACAATGGCATATTTGATTCCAGATTTGGCGGTTGGTAAAGGTCCGATCAAATCTATTCCCCAAATTGCAAACGGCCACGGACTGGTCATTTGTGTGAGTTCAGTAGAAGGTGCTCTGGGAATTTTGGCAAATCTTTGACATCTGTCACATTTTCGAGAGTAATCTGCAGCATCTCGATTAATTTCTGGCCAAAAATATCCATATCGGAGAATTTTCTTTGCTAAAGTTTGACCACCTGAATGATCCCCACATTCTCCTCCATGTACTTCTGATAGGATTATTTTGGCTTCTTCTTTGGATACACATCGAAGTAGTGGCATCGAGAATCCTCGTCTGTATAATTGACCATCCTGGATTATATATCGGGAGGCTGTTCTCAGTAGCTTTTGTCGTTCTTTAGAGTTTTCTGGTAAAGAGCCATTGAGTAGATACTTTGTTATTGGAGTCATCCATGATTCTTGCTCTTGTGACATACTCATAACCCAATCGATATCCATTTCATCAATGCTTGGATTTGACAAAACTTCCACTGGAACTAACCCTAAGGATTGGGCTTCGCCAGAACTTGAGTATTTTGCGAGAGAATCTGCTTTCATGTTTTCTTCTCGAGGAATATGACTTATCGTGTAATGGTCGAATTCACATAAAAGTTCCCAAGCCTTTGACACATAAGCGGGCAGATTTCCTCCTTTCGTCTGAAACTCCTTCTTGACTTGGCATACTATAAGTTGAGAATCACTGAAGATCTGTAACGCTCGAATGTTTAGTTCTTTAGCAATCTTCAAACCAGCAATCAGAGCTTCATATTCTGCTTCATTGTTTGTTGAAGGAAATTCTAACCTTAGGGCATAGCATAAAGACCGGCCTTCAGGAGTTTCAAAAACAATTCCAGCACCTGAACAGTAATCATTTCTTGCGCCATCTACAAATAACTTCCATTGGATTGGGGAGTTTTCGATTGTTTCTTCCTTGCTGCTACCCTTGTCTGTAAATTCTGCGATAAAATCTGCCAAAGCTTGTCCGTTGATCGCTTTTCTGGGATGATAAGTGATGTCATATTGGCTCAGTTCAATATTCCACTTTAGAAGGCGACCCGAAGTCTCGGGGCGAAACAAAACTTGCTTTAAAGGTTGATCAGTGAGGACTTTGATAGGATGAGCCTGGAAATATTGCCTCAACTTTCTTGAGGCAATCAATAGACAATAGGCGAGTTTTTCCAACTTGGAGTAATTCATTTCTGCCCCAGTGAGTCTTTTGCTGATATAGTAAACTGGATGTTGAATCCTTTTGTCTTCCCGTACCAGCGCTGCACTTAAAGCATGAGATGAAACTGCCAAGTATATAAGAAGATCCTCGCCATCGCCGGGCCTAGAAAGTATTGGAGGCGTTTCCATATGTTGAATCAATTCTTCAAAGGCTTTCTGGCATTCGGGAGTCCAGTCAAAGTTTTTCTTTCCTTTCTTTAGAGCGTCGAAGAATGGAATGCATTTATCAGTAGCTTTGGATATGAACCGACTTAAGGCGGCAATTTTTCCATTGAGACTTTGCAATTCCCTCTTTGTTTTAGGAGCTTTGACTTCTTTTAAAGCAGTGATTTGAGCTGGACTAGCTTCAATGCCCCTAGCGCTCACGATGAAACCCAAGAACTTCCCAGATTCTACCCCGAAAGAACATTTTAAAGGGTTAAGCTTCATTCCGTATCTTCGGAGAATTGCGAACATTTCTGCTAAGTGTTCGATGTGATCCACTGCTTTTTAGATTTTACTAGCATGTCATCAACGTAAACTTCCATAGTCTTTCCCAACTGCGGTTTGAACATAGCATTGACCAGTCTTTGGTATGTTGCCCCCGCATTCTTCAACCCAAAGGGCATAACTCTGTAACAGTAAAGACCGACATCGGTGATAAAGCTTGTGTCCTCCTGATCTGGCTCATGCATCATGATCTGATTATATCCGGAGTAGGCATCCATAAAAGACAACAATTCATGACCCGCTGTTCCATCTACCAGTTGATCGATCCTGGGTAATGGGAAGCAGTCTTTGGGACAGGCCTTGTTTAGATCTGAAAAGTCGATGCACACTCTCCATTTACCATTGGCTTTCTTAACCAGCACTGGATTTGAAACCCAATTTGGATAGGTAGATTCTCTGATGAAATTATTCTCCATGAGCCGGTCAACTTCCTCTTTCAATGCTGTCGACCTTTCTGGACCTTGGATTCTTCTTTTCTGCTTTACTGGCGTGAACTTTGGGTCAATATTCAGAGCATGTACCGCAACTTCTGGGGATATTCCGCACATATCGGCATGGGTCCAAGCGAAAACATCCAGGTTTGCTTTCAAAAAAGATATCAAGGCATTCTGAACTGACACATTAAGTTGTGAACCCACATTCAGCACCTTGTTTGGGTCCTTCAGATCAACGGGCACCGGTATCGTTGTTTCTGCTGGTACCACCCTACTCTCCCCCGCACTGGCCTTTCTAGGATCCATCACTTTTCGTGCCCCGCTATGCTCGCCAGTGCAGGGTCCGCCCTGTAGTTGCTATAGGGTTGGTGTTTTGATGCGGATTGGGGTTGCCGCATCTTTTCCCATTTCTCTCTTCCTTGTTTCTCGCAGCTCTGTCATATAACATTCTCGCCCAGCGTTCTGGTCTCCTTTAATAACTCCTACCCCATTGTCTGTAGGGAATTTAATAGTAAGACACCATGGGGCAAGGACAGCTTTGAATGCAGCAAGAATAGGTCGACCAAAGAAAGCATTATAAGCAGAAAATTCATCTACTATCACAAAAGTCTGCTTGCGAACTACTTTTCTTTCTCCTTCTCCGAGTTCCACAAGCAAGTCAATGGTTCCTACTGGTTGCTTTGGCTCCCCTGCGAAGCCAGCAATTTTTTGCAATGATGCCTGCACTTCAACCATAGGAATCTTCATCTGGTCGAAGGTTTTCTTAAAGAGGATATTACAGGATGCGCCGCTGCCGATAAGAATCCTTCTGACGATGGCTGGCCCAATGCCAGCCGAGATGACCAAAGGATCCAAGGTTGGGGCTTCAGTACCGATGGAATCCCTGGTTTTGAATACAATGTCATCATTGAATGTCTTTCGTTGCTTCAAAGGCGTAGTGTCTTCTAGAACAAAAACATTTTCTTCCTCCGGTGCATATTTCAGGGCCCGGGAATACCTTTCCATCTCACCCCAGCTTCTGCCCGCTGGGTGAGGTCCGCCTGTAATGATATTGATAACAGGCCTTCCAGACTCAAAACCTGCATCTTTGCCATTAGTCCCAGATTGATGAGCAGGAGTTTGCTGTCCTTGGTTCGACGAAGCAGGATTATTATTATCATTCTTCTTCACAAATTGTTGTAGTTTATTTTCCCTTAACAATTCTTCAATTAGATTCTTCAATTGACGGCAGTCATCAGTATCATGACCGGGCTGATTATGGAAGCGACAGAACCTCCCACTTTGCACAGCTTTTTTCCCGGTTCTCAAGACTGGGGGTTTAGGATAATTGACAGAATCTTTGGTAGCCAGGTAGATTCGTTCTGGAGTATCTGACAAAGGTGTGTATTCTGATGGCTTGAAGGATCTATGCTTCTTCTGATTATTCTGTTGTTTTCCATTGTTGTTCTCCCTCTTCTGTCCCACAGACTCATTTTTGCGTGGAGCATTGGTGTTAGCTTCAACCTTTTCCAATGCTGCTTTTGTCGATACAGGGCGGCTCTCCAAACGCATGAACTCGTCTGCTTTCTTGTAGAACTTTTCGAGAGAGCTTGGTTCCTTCATATTCAACCATCTTCCAAACTCACTAGATTTATCTATGGCCCTCATCAAATAGGTCAAGACCATGCGGGGTTCTGCATTATCCACCTCAGCTAACGCTATATTAAAGCGATTTAAAAAAGACTTGATAGTTTCCCCCGGATTCTGTTCCAAACCGGATAACGACATGATGTCTTTTGCCTTTGAAGCATATAGCCTAAATTGCTCTTTAAATTTCCTGGTTAGGTCTGAAAACTGATCGATGGACCGGACAGGTAGTTTTGTGAACCAAAGCAGAGCTACGCCTTCCAAATATACGGGGAAATATCTGCATTTTACTTCATCTGAGGCTCGGGCACCCGTCATATGCCAATCATACTTATACAGAAATTCGTTTGGATCACTTGTCCCCCTATAAGCTGGGATAATTGGAGGAGCAAATTTTCGTGGGAATTCAGCCTTTAGAATTTTTTCAGTAAATGGAGTCTTGCTTGGAGCAAAGCCCCATTCTTTCTCATCTTCGACTCTTTGCATGCTCTCCTTCATAATTTGGCGAACCATTCCAGAGATATATTCTTCATCATTGCGAGCCCTAGATCCGCCTACCTCAGGAAGTATTTGCTCAGCGGGGTTAGTGTCCCTTTCGGAAACATTCCTTTCTTCAGTTTCATGAATATTACCAGCAAAATTCCTTTCATTGGCTGTTGATTGACGGTTTGCCCCGAGCAAATCGTTCAACTTATTCAGGATTAAGGCGTTTTGGGCATTCTGGGCTTCCATTTGCACATTTTGAGCATGTATCTGTCTGTTCAACCCCAAAATTGCGGCATCCAACTCTGCTTTCGTAACCCCAAGAGTTGGAGTGGCTTGATTTGGTGTTGGGGAAGCGGAGGTTCCCTCTTGAACGTTTGCAGATCTCACAGATTTACTTTTCCTTCCAGGAGCCATGATTTCGGATAGACTTCTGGTTCTTAAAGAAACTTTTTCTACAAATCTTTCTGAAGCAATGATGATAGTTGTCCTGAGTTCAATTCTCAGTGAAAGCACCAAAATGTTAACGCTCAAATTTAAACGCTAACACCCTGGTGTATAGGATGTGATTGTGAAAGCACCACCCGTTCGTATGGGAAACAGAAATAAGCAGAAAGTATGCAGAAAAACAGTAAGAGACACAGTATTTATAGTGGTTCGGCTTATAATCCAGCCTACGTCCACTTTAATCTTTTTATCACTAGTTTGATTACAATCCTTTACAAGATCTTTCAATTACAACACACTTCAAGTGATAGGATATGTAAAACAAGTAGCTCAAGCTTTGATGTTGACAATCATCTTCAAATCCATGGCGAATGTGGATGATTCCTTCATGGAGTTCCTTTAGAAGTTTGTTGGATCTAAAAAGCTTTGAAGTAGTCTGGAATTCGGCAGAGTAATGGCGCTTGAAGAGAATGAGCCCCCAAAAGTCCTTTTAATGTTGAAGGTAGGGTGGTATTTATAGGCAAAGATTTTTGGACTTAGGCTCGGTCTTAACTCCTCACCGACCCAGTTAAGTCGCAGCCGGCTTATAGGAGCCCTTATATGATCAAGCTGTGTTGATCTTCCTTCGTTGAATTTGCACAAGTCCAAAGTCGTTACCGGGTCAAGCTAGGTCGCGACCGACTTATCTTATCCCTTCGCCGATCTAACGAGTCAAGCCCTACGACTTAATGGAAACAAGCTAGGTCGCTACCGAGTTAGTATGTCACATGCTAAACTGCCCCGCTACTCCATCCTTTACACCCTTAGATCGGTTACGACTTACTATAAGTCGGTAAAGTCCTCGAGTTGCTAGATCGGAACATACACTAGGTCGGCTTCCATACTAGGTCGGAACTTTCCTTAGGTCGGCATAGCCTCGTTAGACCGGCATCCCTTCAAGCCTTAGGTCGGAATTTCTTCATGCCTTAGGTCGGTATTTCTTCATGCCTTAGGTCGGAATTTCTTCATGCCTTAGGTCGGTATTTCTTCATGCCTTAGGTCGGTATCTATGGGAAAGCATTGGATCGGCGCGTTTCTTAACTAATTAGGTCGGCACCGAACTAAGTCGGCCACCTTGTTAATTGGTTAGGTCGGCATCGAATTAAGTCCTGAGCTGTTAGATCGGCAAAGTCTTTGGGTTGTTAGGTCGGCAACTCTTCTGAGTCGGCATCTCTTGAGTCGGCGCCATCTCCACGTACTAGACCTGCTGAGTCGTAACCGAGATAGGGTTAACAGTAAATTATGAACATTTAAATGATTTTAAATATTGAATTTGAATTATAGATTGATTTCGAAAATGAAAAATTAGGGTTATTTATAAATTAAATTGAAAATTTAAATAGAGCAATTTATTGGATAATTAAATTATAGAAATTTATATTTGAATATTGGTTAAATTTTTGTATCTTGAGTTTTAAGCCCGATAAAAATAATTTAAAGGCTTATAAATTTTATATTAATAATACTAAAGATAATTCAACTTTAAAATCGAATTTAAAAGTGATTTGTTCAAAATTAAATTATATCATCTAATTGACATTTAAAAATAGCCTTCCGGGACACGGTCTTGGGATTCGACGAAACAAGCTCCATTGGATCCTAATATTGTATTATTTTCGAATTTCAAATTTCATAGCTTTTGGAGATATCGTTTGGTTGTATAGAGTATAAATGCTTTGAAATTAATATTGAATTCAATTTAATAGTTAGGTCTAAAAAGCTATCTTCTCCATACAATCGAATTAGGACTCGGAACCTTTTCCATTGCGTTTGGAATAGGGGTATAACATTATAAATTCCTTGCGGCATGCCTCTATAGGGGTTCAATATTTTTAGCTGCGGAATAGGGACGATTTGAATTTTAAAAAAAAAAAATATATTATAGGTTGACAAGTCAAGATATATACCATCAGTTTTCTTTCATCTCAAGTCACCATAACCCTTCTTTTACACGCAACCTTCCTCTTAGTCGTTTCCCTCCCCCATTTTAAAATCACGAATACCTTTCTCTTCAAAACAAGAAAAATCGAATTCATACAAAATAAATAATGAACGAAACCGTGCCATCTACTTCTCTTCTTCATTTTCAAATCGAAAATGGAAATTAAAAATCGCGAGTTTTTTCCCCTTTCCCTCTTCTTCAGTTCGTACGAAAGAAATCAAATAAAAGAATAAAAAAGAGAAATTTAATACTCGACTAAAATCGAGACAAGCTCATTCGAGGTTTAGGGCACGCGTTCAAGCTTGTCATTCGTGATTGATTTGGGCAATTCTCGATCGCATTAGTTTGGGTTTTCGACCGGCAGTGGCTAAGGTGGTGAGCAAGGAGGGCAACGACGAGGCAAATGACATAAAGGATGATGGAGGATGCTCAGCGAGGCTGGGGATCGATGGGATTATTGCGAAGGGAGGCTGCTTTTGAAGGTCACATCTAGGGTTTGGCGGCGCAAGGCGGTAGGGTCCGAGTGACTCCGGGCGGTGACGTGAGTGGTTGAGCGTCGAGGCAATCGTTAGGTAAAGATAATTCTGCAATTTAAAGTTATTTAAATTTGTTGGTAAGGTAATTAAGCATATCAATTATTTTATATAGAAGTCAGAAATTTATAAATGTATAATTTTTAATATGAAATCCAAAATCGTGAAGAAACAAGTCGGTTGGATCAAGCTGCAAAATAAAAATCAAACCTGAGGATTTCTCACTCATTTGGATTATCATATTTAAATTTAAATTGTTGGATGCTTGATTTGACTGATAAATTTATAATTATCTGTTGGATGACTATATATATAGTAGTATATATATTAGTGATGGGACTTATTTTCCCGCATACTATGGTGGATGAGACCCTATGCGGGCCGCATAATAGTGGACGACTCTATATACCGCAATATCCCCCTAGAAGTGGAATTGGTATTTTTTTATTATTTTCTAACATCTATGGGTGCAGGAAAACAAGTTGGAGGGATCCAATTGGATTCCTCAAAATATAGTTAGTGATTTCCAAATGTATAAATATATGATGTGAATGAATAATCTGCTGGAATATTGTGTGATGAAATTTCTTAAATGTTAAAATAGCAAGGAAATTTAAATTTGTATACTAAATACTGTAAATATCATTTTGAAATTTTTAAGAGTTAAAAGGAGATTTTTAATATAAAAATATGGATTATTTTTAAAAGGAATTGAATTGAATGAAAAATAATTGGATATGATCATATTAAATAATGTCGAGAAAATGTTTTAAATACAGAATTTAAAATAAATTACATTAAGGAATATTTGATGACTGGATTTAAAAAAGATATTTAGGAAGAAAAAAGGAAAAAAGGGTTGAAATCGATATTGAAAATACATTGGCAAAAATAAATGAATTTTTTAAGGAACTGAATATATAGAATGGAATTTTATAAATGAGATTATTTTAGTGAAACTCAAAGGAATTATAAAAATTTGTAAATGATGATTGGAAATTAAAATTTACAGGAAGAATTTATAGTGAATATAGAAATATGCGGAGAGAAAAATAGTGGAAACTATTTTTGAAGTGAAAATGGTTAAGGAAACCGAAATGGAAGTGAGGTGATAGAAATCGAGAGGGGTTATAAATTGAAATTTTGGTTATCCAGATTTTAAAAATATATTTTTAACAATAAGTTAAGTTTAAATATTAAAAAGGGAATTTTTATTCATTAAACTATGTAATTTTAAAGTTAGTTGGTATTGAAATATTTTAGACGTGAATTTTTAAATACTTAATATTTATTTTAATAAAATCCTAAAATTAATCCTGATTTGAAAGTGATGTTATAAAAAGGTGTTTTAAATATTTTAAATAATTATTTGAATACGTCTTAAAAATAAATTATCATTATTTTCTTCAAAATACTTATTTTTATTTACATATGTATATATATACAGAGATTTGAAAGGGCATTAAAATTTATTATAAATCTTCTCGAGAGTTGGAAAGGAATATTTAGTAGATGGGACCTAAAAGAGAATTCTCAGAGCGAAGTTTGGGAAAACATTAGAAAAATTCCGAATCAGTTAAAAAATGTAGGCTTCGAAAAAATGAAATAGAATTCAATAAAAGAAGTAGAAGAGAAATTGGGATTATAAGCAAGTATAATTGGCTTTGAAAATATTAAGGGAATTAATAAAGGAATTTCGGAATTTATAAAATTTGTTGTAAACTAGTCAAGGAGTTTATAAATAAAATTGTAAATGATTTGAGAAAATAAAAAGGAAATAAAAGGAATATTTTTCAAGTGTTAAGTATCAAAGAAGTGGGAAAATATTCTAAGTATTAGGAAGGGTTGAGAATGTTGGGTTGAAAATAAAAGGGATTTGAAAACTATTTTCAATATGTTGTAGTATAGGAAGTAATATCTTATAAAAGATATTTTGATATATATTTTGGAAAATTTATAATAAGGCCTGGAGATTGTTTTTGGATGTTTACGGAAAGTTAAATAACTGACTATCAATTTTGGCCAATTTTGCTAATCGTTTCGAAGAGATAGGGATCAGATTTAATTATCCGAAAACCACTTCAATCAGATTTGAACGTTACGAATGAATATGGTGAAGATGATGAAGACGGTGACTCATGACAATTGATGGATGAATGCTATCAGAATATCGTCATTGGAGGATGATGAGCATTCTAAGTAAAATTTTGTTCTTGAAAGGTAACGCTAAGCCTCAAGCCTCATCAACCGAGGAATGTCTAAAGCATAGAAGATGCAGCAAGTATAAGTGGGTCGCACGCAAGTAGGATATATTATAACCTTTCTAGATGTCCTCGGAAACCTTTATATTATGGATATGCTTGTGCATGGAAGGAGAGCTTGGGGGTAAGGGTAGGAACACCCGGGGTGATAACATATTCGGTCTATCTAGGTCAGGGGTAGGCTGGTCTTGTGTAGCAGGGGATCCCGGCGTGGTCCTCGGTACATTGTTTTAGAGTTGTATTATGGTGGGCGGTAGCCCAGTGGCCCAGTCATTCGATGGAATCCATTTTCCAATAAGTGTTGTACGGTTTTGATAGTGCCCAACTATGCTGGAACGTGAGATGCAAGCATTTCATCTATTTCATACGAGTTTGATAAGAATTGTTTTGGTTATCGTAAGGTAAAAACCTATTGTGTTTATTTGTGACGTAGTCTTACGAGATACCTTTGTTTTTCAAAGGATTTTGAAAAGTTAATAATTCAAATTAAGTGTGTTTTTCTCACGCTGGTTTTCCGGACTGAATTGGATGTTATTTTATTATAATGCTCGGGTTAGACCGAGTATTACATATTCAGGTTAAATGTTGTGGAGCTTAGGAGACGAGATGGAGGAGTTCAGACGTATATCACGTATTTGGTTACTTCCGCTGTGTGAATCATGTATATCAGGACAAGTTATTAAACTGTCCAGATTTGATGTATTGAATTGTTGTACTCTGATAGTGGTATGTATATTAACAGTACTTCTTATATTTAAATCTGTTATTATATATTATAATATGTTCCGCAGTTATTGTGAGATTCTGTGTTGTTCTGTTTCTTTTCTTCTACCTTTTTATTATCCACCCCTAATGAACTGGTATTTTCGGTACTCGACTGCTCGGTATTTTATACAGTAGGTGTATTGATGTCGATTTTCGAGGGTCGAAAATCCCCGTCTGTTACACTTGCTATCAGGATGAAGGTTAAGTTAGAACCTTGGCTCGGGTGGGGATTAATCATTAGAGATAGAGTCAGTGGTACTTTAGAATGAGTTGAGTGTACTAATAGATATGAGTGTATTTGTTTGTGAATATAAATTATTTTATAATGAGTTGGCTTATCGGTTGAGTGTTTATAAATTATGGTTGGTACGGTCTTGACAACTGTGTCGATAGGGAATTCTAAACTCTTAACTAGGCAAACCGACACTGTATTGCTTTAAAAAGTGATTAAATGAAATACTTTTACCCAAACCATATTTTGATATAAAAGTAATAATTTTTTTTCGAAAACAAATATTATATATAAGTGGAATGTTTGGATGATAATATTAAAATCAAACAAGATTATAAAATTGGAAATGGTCTATATAACCAAAAGAAATTTTTTATAAGTATAAATTATACAAATGGATTGTAATTAAAAATTTGATTTAAAATGGAATTTGAAAATTTAAATCCCAGAGATTTTTGGAAATGTTTTCCAAAGAATTTTGAGAAAAGAATAATAGTACTTTTTTGGAGATATTTTTGAAAGAAAATGGTTTTAAATGGATTTTTGGAAGTTATATAGCACTGAACTCACTTCAGTCGCTGGAAAATAATTCTGATGATGACGGCTGCATCATTAGTATTAATTTCGAGTTTCTAAGTGACGGGTTGCTACCTAAATAAATGATTTGGAGATTTTGTTGGAAAAATAAACATTATTTATAAATTCCAAGAAATTTGATTTAGATAAAAGCCAGGGTTGGTTTAAATTTAAAAAGGGGGATTTAGGATATTTGTGATTTCATAATGATTTGAAATAAATATCGGGTGCTTAAATTCTGTAATCCTTACTTAAAGTGTTCTAGAAAACATCAAGAAATAGATATGAACTTATAATATTGAGAACAATTTTAAAAGAAAAGAGAAAAATTATGGAATTTGAATTTCAGAATTAAATTTTAAATTGAGAAAGTTAAAATGAATGAAATTAAACTTAAGCGAAGTGATTGGGATGTATAATTAAATTGGATGAATTAAAATTAAAATGGTTTAGAGTGAAATTAATTAAGTATGAATAACTCAAATATGGTTTTGAAATGTGGGTTAAAAGGAATTGAAAATTAAATAAAAAGGTGAATTGGATTTGAGTTATTTGGAATTGAATTAAAATATGTAAATGAGAATTATAAAGTGTGACGACCCGAACTCGATGTCCGACAAACAACATCAAATTCGTATCGCCGGAGCTTATAACAACATTAGGTGTAAACAAACAGCAGAAACAACATGAATATCGTTGATCATAACACAGATACAACTTTGATACAATATCCATAATAACATCGATCTCTAATATCATAGTGAAACACAACAAAAGATACAACGATAAAGAGAAAACACCACAGCGGAACAACAGAGACTCCAAAAAGTTTCCAACATACTTCAATTTGATAAGGCCTACAAAAACTCCAAAACTCCAAGAACTTCGAAAGATTTCCAAATCCAAAAGCTTTCCAAAATCTGACACCTTCCAAAATACGGATAACCTGCTTCTAGGCTGCCCGTGTGGAAAATTATGGGCAGCCGGGATTTAGGAAGGGAACAATAAACTCCAGGTCGGTCATGGGACTGGTATGAGTAAACAAAGCAGTTTATCTTTTAAAAACAACCAAAAGAATTTACTTTTGAAAATCGCAATGCCTTTTGGAAAATGAAACTACCATACGGCCTCCCACCACACAGTCAATGCAAGCACACACTTGGAGGAGATTTCTCCTTATGACAGTTGAAAAATGCTTGATACGCGAAAACCATTTCGTATTATTATTAATGCATAATGCAGAAAACATTTCGAAAATATAATATTAATCTTAGTCAGCATGGGCATTTCGCACTTATGCCAACTATAGCTACCATGTTTAATAGCAGGTTACCGCCACATTCCATGGCAGGCTATACAACTAAAATCGTATAGGGCTCGTATTGTTTCTTTGGATTTCCAACAAATGGTCAGGCAAAGGAACTTCCCACACTGAAATGGAACGCCTCTGGAAAGACGCCCCCGAGAACCTAACCGGATCTCTTCCAAAGAAGGCCAACGCTACCTCACGCTTTAACCAAGCTATAATTAGGTAGCTAACACACGAGCTATGCCATCCCCGGTCGTTACCGACCTTTATTCCGGGATCCCGACAACCAACAATCACAAAGTAACAAATATGCAGTAACCACATAAGTTAAATATCTGAGCTCCATACCATGATATCACCTCTTATCCAGAAGGAAATGGACATACCCTAGGGGCGCTACCCCTAAAAAAAACCTTGTCGCAACATTCCTGTTTCGACCATTGCCGGGTTGTGAGACTCGACGAAGTCTTGTCCACAAAGCTACGCATTTTCACAAATCCATGCTTCGATCAACAAATGATCAGCAGCACTTCGTATGCCACATTACCAAATTGGGAATGTATCACTAGTAACCATCAACTACATAACCTCTGAGCTCGTACATCTCAAAGAATGGTGTTAAGCTAAGAGAATAAATTCTCCACCACCAACAGAAATGTATTTGATAGAAACCAGCTTTACATCTCAATTTGTAACGTCAGACATACAACCATACAAGTATGTTCCGGGTTTGAACAGAACCGAAGGCACTTCCAAAGAAGCCCTTGCAAATCTCGGTATTCACAATCCCGATCGGACTTTCCATCACTTAGGGAATCTCTATACCGTAGCTATTCAGTGCAGAGACAATCGATAGGTCATCCTATCGCTCTCGCAAATACCCGGTCTCCACCATCGGTCTTCAAATGCTAGCCATATCGTCGTATCACTACTCGGAATGGGTTATATGACACAAGGGTCCTCTCCCGACTAAACCGAATAACAAGCGCAATACTTAAAAATCATATGGATACTGGGGTCTCAGTTAAATCACAGCTTAAAGCCCAAAACCCGTCATTCAAATGGTTAAAACAATTTACAATTTCCAATCTTTTAAACAAAAAGATTCATTTCAACAACCTTCAATGGTTTAAACAATTTCCACACTTTTAATCTTTTAAACAAAAAGATTCAATTCACAAAGTTCACCCCCATTCGAAAAGATCCAATCATGGATTTCAAAACAATTTCCATTTCAATTGGAATAGCTCGTTAAATCTTTAAATCAAGATTTAACTTATAGCTTTCAAAATCATTTCCAAAGATTCATTCATAGTCTTTCAAAACAATTCAATTTCAAGTTGGATTAACTCATCCGGTCTTTGAATCAAAGAATCATTTCATAGCTTTCAAAACATTTCAATTCCATTTCAAACTTGAAACCTTGCAACACAAATTGGAAATCCTTTCTTTAAATGAAAGCTATTATTATTTGAAAACAAATAGTTTTCGATTCGGGGAAATCCGATTACATTGGTCAAGTTAAAACCCTTCAATGATAAAACTTGGGTTGAATTCAAATTCTCACAATAATACTTTTAAAATGGTTTAAGACCCATATAAACACATTTATAACTTGTATAACATTTTTAAACCATAATTTCCAAACATAGATCTCAATTTCAAATCTTGAATTCGAATTTAATTAAAATTATTTAAAAACCAAACTTTATCAAGTTATTCAAAATAATTTTTATCCTAAAAAAAAATTAAAAGCTTTTCAAATTTGACCCAATTCCATTTCCGAACCATTTGAATTCAAAATTCAACTTTTAAAACCATTTTCAAAAATCTGTGACTTAACCGATTTCCTCGTGAAATTCATATTTGTGTGTGTATAGTGTAGTCCAGGGGTTTCACACAATAGTGCAACATCATCAATCACCACAGATTCAGTCATATGAATATTGATAAGAGGTATAACCCATAGCACTTATCTTCATTCACAGATTCATAGATAAAGTAAATTTATCAATCACAAAGATTTATCATTACAATTCGATGTGGGTTCCGGATAACCAACTGGAATCTGATTCCCGGTCGCATCGAAATTCGAACGCCGTTTATGGCAAAAAGAGTTTTCACATACATAAAAAAACAAATCACAAATCACAGTTCAGCATAAAGCAATTCACATCACACAGTATCACAACCACATCAGAAATACCAATCCAGTACATAATATTTGACAATTAACTTAAACTCAATTAATTACAATGAGTAATTAATTTCTTAATTACTTTCATAAGGTAATTACACGTACACAATTTCATAAATGATTATCATTAATTAATTTATCTAATTAATTGTTAAAATTAATCATATTAATTAATGATTTACACCATCTTAGTTAATGACCTTCATTAAACCAAAACAATTCTTTAATTACTTTCCAAATTAATCTCTAATTATAAATTAATCAAAATCATTAATTTATCAATTAAATAAAGAAGTCATTCCTTAATTATCTTATTCATTAACTCATTTTAATACCTTAATTATCTCTTAAGGTAAATCCATTTCTTTATTAATGACTTCATTAATACTAAAGTGTATTTAAAACATTATGCTTCCGAATTTAGATTCAAATTTCAATTTGAATTTAAGATTCAAAATGATTATTTATTTAAACATTTACCAAATGTAAATATCAGCTTATACAAGAACTTTATTCAATTCCAATTCAAATATTTATTTGAAAACAAATTACTTTGAAAAGCTATTTGATTTAAACTTGTTTAAAACATTCAGAATTTAAAACTGATCAAATTCTCAGATATGGATTCAAAGAGACTTGAATCCACTAATTTAAACATTTATTTTAAACCTTTGATTTAAATCTTGATTTTAAATTCTTGATTTAAAATCCCAATTCATTTAAATTTGCTTAAATTCAAAATTACAGATAGGTTTAATAAAACCTGTACCAATTTAAAACCAACCCGAAGCAATATCAATCAGCTTCGAGTCAACACCTTATTTACTTCGAGTTTGGACCCAGGCAAGGCCACGCCTTCAACTACTTCGAGCAAATCTTCCCTTTGCACGCGCTACACCCCGAGTTTCTTCCTCCTTTCCCAAAAATGTTCGAACCCAGTTACACGCGAAGGCACGTATATGTGCACAACCACTCGCCGAAGTTTCGACCAACATTGCGATCGTCGACCGATCACTCATCAACCCCCGAGTTCCCACGAACACTCAAATCACCAAAACCGAGTACGATTCGAAAATGAGTCGTTCAACTCAACACTGGAACCAAACTCCGACTACAAGAACCCATCGCCTCACTACTATCGATCACCAGCAACCTCGCCGACCCGTCCCTGCATTCGCCAAAGCCTCCGCTCCCTGCTCCCCCTGGTGCGATCGCCAGAAACATGGTGGGGACGGCGCGATTAACTCACGACTTCGACCAGATAAACACAAGCTTTAAACCCTAATTTGATCTCGTTCCATCATCCCTCACAATAGAAAATTTTTAGACAATTTTCCTAACATCATCAATGGCTCAGCTAGCTTCAAGCAAGATTACAACATCCAATTTTCCTTTGATCGCTAGAATTTGGATAAAAAGCATTTTCGGTTCATTTATATATTGCTTGAAGCATACTCGATTAAAAACTCCCATTATTGTTTTAAAAATCCTATTTTCATATGCAGTTTCAAGTTATATAATTGAATCAATGAATTAAGATTTTCAAATTTTTCATGTGTTCATACTTTTACTGTAAAACTCAATTTACAGAAACCACACTTCAATATCAAGCTTAAAATAAATCCTAAGCCATGATTTAGGTTCAAACAAACTTGTTTAAATTTGAAACTCTAAGCTTAAAAATGTGGTATGAAGATATATAAATTTTTTTCTCCACTTTACTTTACTCTGTAGCCCAAAACCAGAAGAAGAACAAACATCTTCAATTTACACAGAATAATCACAATTATGTACACAGAGCTACAACTTGAACATATATACACAAAACCCAATATATCATGCACAGATTTAATGATACTAAAGTATTGGAAGAGTTTGTTTACTCACAATTGATTTGAGAAGATGAACAGAGCCTTCTATACTTGAAACTGGCTTGAATTGTTAGCTGAAGTCTCCTTCTTTTAATCTCTGGTTGTAGTTGATTGTTGTTCAAGTTGAAGTTTTGTTTAAGTTATGAGACGATATTACTTCGGTTTTGCTTAGTTTTGCAGATGGACGAACTGATGATGAGAGGCTTGATATATAAGAAATGAGTGTACTGGGTGTTATAATGTTGTTTGTACAATACAGGGTAAAAAAAATTTGCTGTACAATATAAAATCAGAGATATTTCTCCTCATATGGTGGCTGATATGTTGTTTTGGTGGCTGATAACATTGTTTTGATGGCTAAAAATCTTATTATTTCGGCTGATGATTTTTGTTTTGTTGTGCTGAGAATAGATAGAAATGCATATACTCCCTTCCTTAGTTACAGCTTATCCTATTCTTTTTTTGGTGGCTAAAGATTCATGTATTAACTTTTCTTTGTCTTCTTATACAAGCTTACATACTTATCCTTTATTTGCTTGTACATGGACATTTTCTTTTGCTTTGCATTTCTAAACTTCACATATAAGATTCTACTTGCCTAGCAGCTTTTATACCTTATGTATATATAGATATAAAGTTATTTTAGTCAATGTTACAAAATTTTAACTTAAGTATAAATATATACTTTTATACTTAAACAATTTACAATTTTATCTTTCCTTTATTTTTAAACTTAAACTATTAAATACTTAATCTACTTATTATTCATTTCTATTTCTAGCTTAAACATTTATTTTTAACTTTAATAATTATTGTCTTGTATTTCTATATATATATATATATATATATATATATATATATTCATTTTATTATTTTTTATATTTTATTTGTATTAATACATAAATTTATTTAAATTTTGGAGAAACTCAAATCAATTACCAATTAATTTCACAATTTAATTTTTTTAAATTAAATTAATTATCAATATAAACTCAGTAAAAATTCGGGATCGTTACATAAAGTGACTATATAACTATAAGTTATAAAATTCGAATTGGATGAGTAATAATATCAAATTGAAGCAAATATAAATTTTGAATTGTGGAATATTATAAAACCATAAGAATAAGACTTTTAATGAAATAAAATTCAGGTCAAGAATTGGAATTGTGATTAAATGAATTGGAATAGCTTATAAAGATTGAAGTAAATTGAATAAAATTATATTTAAACTATAAATGAAGGTACAATCTCGAGTTGAAAATAAATAGGAACATATTCAAGTATAGAATTGATGGAAATATGAAAGAAATAATAGTTGTGTGACTGATAAAATTGAAAATTGAAATAGATAAGCCAAAATAAAAAGAGTTTGATATTTTGGAAATGAAATAAAAATCCCAACTTGAATTATAAAATAAATTGAACTCAAGTAAATTGGTTGAAGTGATTTTTGAAATAAAAATCAGGTATTGAATTATAAAGTGGAAATAAACTAATTAGATAATTATTTATTTAATTGGATATTAAGTGGATATTAACTAGGTTGATTAAATTTGGAAGGAGTAAAATGGAAATAGTTTGAAATGGTGATTACTCAAGTTGTAAATAAATTCAATTAGAGCGTAAATAAATTGATATGGCTTGAGATGTTAAACAAATGGATTTTGATATGGAATTAAAATTGAAGTGGACTAAATGAATAAACTAATCAATTAATTAGTAATTGAATTGGAATTCGATTGAATAGAAATCAATTTAAATAAAATGGATATGAACATAAAGAGAGTAGATATGAATGGAATACAACTCAATTGGTTGAGAATCAATTGGCTATTGAACAAAATTAAATATAAATTGATTTGGAATCAGTTAGAAATAGTTATAAGCTTTAACGGTTATTCATTTAAGTGAATAACTCCGAATTTACATAGAAAATTGGTGTTTGGCGTAGACCGAAGTAAATAAAATTCTATGTATTAATAGAAGTTCATTAAAATTGATTTTTAATAAATTTGAAATGGATATGAGTTGTTTGGCATAAAAATAAAGTGATGCAAGAAAACTGAGTTGTAAATCATTCAGATTGAATGAAATGCTATACAAATTGATTGAAAATAAATAATCAAATGATGGAAGCTTTGTAATTTCTATAAAAACATGCCATAACAGATTTGTTTATGGATCTATGTGTTTATCCATTTAAATAAGTGAAATGTTATTGAATTTGATGTTTTTGAAACTTACGTATTTGAGTAAGTACAGGTACCTAGAGGGATTTTTTAGCTAGAACGGGGTTACATATTTGCAAATGAAGTATATGCTTGCTTAATAATGCTTAAAAATGCTAAAATAAGGTATGTTTTCGGATTAACAGATATATAAATGTTGATATATATTTTTGTTTTCCGACCGTATGGGTCGATGTATAATATTTATATCTCTTGTCATATTGTCAAAGGCTCTCCGTACAAGGGAGACTCTGCCAAAAATTTTAGAAAATTTAGGGTGTTAGGAAAAATTTGAAAATTATTGGAAAACTTTTGTTAACGATGATTGGATTTCGTATTGTAATTGGAATAAAAAAAAATTTAATTACAAATTGAAAACTAATTGTTTTGGTTGAAACTAAAATATTTGAAAAGTGAAATATCAAATTTTCACTAAGTGGGTTTTTAATAAGTAATGAGTTTGGAGCATTTTCCTGCCTTAGCCATTTCGGGGACGAAATTATTTTAAGTGGGAAGGATTGTAACAACCCAGATTTTTCGACCGTAAAATATGAACATTTAAATGGTTTTAGATTTTGAATTTCAATTATAGATTGATTATGAATATGAAAATTTGAGGTTATTTATAAAATAAATTGAAAATTTAAATATCGCAATTTATTGGAAATTTAATTATTGAAGTTTATAATTGAATATTGGTTAAGTTTTTGTATCTTGAGTTTTTAGCCCAATAAAAATAATTTAAAGGCTTGCAAAATTTACATTAGTAATATTGAAGACAATGCACCTTTTAAAATCGAATTTAAAAGTGATTTGTTCAAAATTAAAATATATCGTTTAAATTGACATTTAAAAATAGCCTTCAGAGACACGGTCTCGGAATTCGACGAAACCAGTTCCATTGAATCCATAATATTGTATTATTATCGGATTTCAAATTTCATAGCTTTTGGAGTTATCATTTGGTCGTACGGGATATAAACGCGTTGAAATTAATATTGAATTCAATTTAATAATTGGATCCAAAAAGCTATCTTTTCCATATGATCGAATTAGGACTCAGAACCTTTTCCATTGCGTTATGAATAGGGTTATAATAGTATAAACGCCTAGTGGCATGCCACGATGGGGGTTCGGGATTTTTAGCTGTGGAATCGGGATGATTTGAAATTTAAAAAAAAAATATAACATAGGTTGACCAGTCAAGATATATCCACACTATCTTTCTTTCTTCTCAAATCATTGTAGCCCTTCTTTTGCATGCAACCGTCCTCTCAATCGTTTCTCTCCCCCTTTTTAAAATCACGAATGCCTTTCTCTTCCAAACAAGAAAAATCGAACTCGGAAAAAATAAATAACGAATGAAACCATGCCCTCCTCTACTCTTCTTCATTTTCAAATCGAAAATGGAAATCAAAAATCGCAAGTTTTTTCCTTTCCCTCTTCTTCAGTTCGTACGAACGAAATCAAATCATTGAATAAAAAAAGAGAAATTCAATACTCGATAAAAATAGAGACAAGCTCGTTCGAGGATTAGGGCACGCATTTAAGCTTGTCATTTGTGACGACCTGGAAATTTTAACGATTTAAAATGGAATAATAAATTGATTTTTAACATTTGAAAGGTTAATTTTAACTTGAATTCCAAATATCGATATTTACTTGATAATTAAATTATTGAGTTATATAGTTTAAATATTGAATTTAGTAAATTGAAAATTTGGTAAAATGTTGAATCTGAAATTTCTAAGCCTGTTTAAATAATTTGAAGACTTATAAAATTTATAATGATGATACTGACGATAATAGGTTGGTTGAAATTTCATTTAAGGGTAATTTGTTCAGTTTTAAAAAAAAAAAATTATCGTTTAAATTAGAATTTAAAAATAGCTTTCCGAGGCACAGTCTCAGAATTCGACGAAAATAGTTCCATTGGATCTGTAATAGTTAGTTATTATTGGATTTCAATTTTCGTAGCAATCGGAGTTGTTATTTGACCATTTTCTTTTGTAACTCGCGCATACGATCAGATTGGCCTTCGAAACACGTTCCATTGTGTTCGGGACGCGGGTAAAACTTTATATACGCCTGTCGGCATGTTTGATTCGGGGTTCGGGATTTCGCGTTATGGAATACGAGAAATTTTTATATTTAATTATATAGTTAATTTGAAGTACAAGTCGGAGATATTTTTATTTATCAACAAGCGTGTTCGGGAAGCCTCTCCAACCCTATATCCTATTCTCGTCTTCCTCTCAAATCTATAACATCCTCGTCCTTCTCTCCTTATTTCAGAAACAAATTCACGAAAAAAAAAGGGGCGTCCATTCTTTATCCCATTTCATAAACGAAATCAACTCGAAGGAAAAAAAATCAAAAATCAAAAATCAATGGCCGAAGCCGTTCTTTCAGAAAGGGGAATCGAGAGGCTCGCGTTTGAAGATCGAATCGCGTGAAGTCGTATGGTTCGACAGCGATTTTTCGAACGAATCTCGAGAGAGAGAGAGGGGCAGAGCCGAGGCTGGTCGCGTGAGGCAGGTTGTTCGACGAGGGCGAGGTCGTGATGGATTCGAAGCCGTAGCTCACGTGCAACTGTGCGAGGCATGGCAGCGGGTACCGAGGGTAGGGTTTAGGTCGCATTCGAGGTTGGAGGTGGTCTTGATGATTCTGACAGAAAGGGGCTCGCTATCGAGGTGAGTAATCTTACCTGTATAACTGAGTTGTAATTATTTGGTTGCTGTATCTATCTTGTTGATGGAAAGACATAAATTTTAAGTTTAAATAAATATGAAGGAAAAACATCTCAAATGTGTTTGAGAATGATCAGTAAATCAGTTATAAAATGTTTTCTTCAAGTTAATTAGAATTTAATGATTTGAAATTCATTAAATTGTTAGAGTAAATAAAGAGTTAAATAATAAGTTGGTTAACTTATGATATGGATTAATTAATTAAGTTATTTAGGTTTCTATTAGATTAAGGTCAAATTTAATGGAAATTAAAAATTTGTTAATTTCATAAGTCTGGATTGTAAATCGATGATTAAGAATTAGTTAATCGAATAATGGAAGATAAATGTAGTTAAAATTTTGAAATAAATTACATAATCAGGAATTAAATAATTATAAGGTAATTAATTTTATTAATTAACTAAGGAAATAAATTGTGAAAGTGGGTAGGTATAATTACTGAATGTAATTTACTAAGTAAGATTACTTGGTGAGGTAATTAGTGATACATGAAATTACTGGATGTAATAAATTAATGGATGGTTAATGAATGGAAGTAATTTGGATTTAATTACTTGGTGGAATTGATAAGAAAGGTAAGGACTTAGTTGAAGAAATTGAAAGTGAATTTATCAGAAGGTTAATTAGAGAAATTAACTAATCCTTTAAAAAAATTACACTGGAGATAAGTTTAAGATGAATATTTAGGGAGTGATAAATTAATGGAGGGTAACTAATTGTTGTTAAGTAAACAAGATTAAAATGATTGATATCGTGGGTTTAATTAATATAGTTAATTTAGATACCTAATGATGTAATCAAAGACCGATTAATTAAAATTGATTTATCTAAAATAAATGACTTGTGAGAAATTAAGTAATGTAAATAATTAAGGATTAATGTAATTGAAATAGTTAAGTAATTCATGAAGTAATTAAGATTTCTTATTGATCTGATTAAGAATAATTAATATCGTGAATTTAATTTAAAATAATTATTTGAAGGTAAGTTATGGATAATTAATCCAGAGTGATTAATTAAGATGAGTTACGAAGGGATGATTGATAAATTGTTTTAGAATTAATTGATATTGAATGAAGGAATCCAAGTGATTAAGGTTTTGGAATTCAATTTAAATCAACTGAATTGATTTGTATAAGATTTGCTTATGGGTGATTAAATGGTATTGGATGCTTGAATTAGTTTACATCTCTGAGATCAAATGTTGTGTATTTCATTTGAATAACTTGGGATAGGATAATATGAGTTTCGAAGAGACGGGGTCGGGTATTAGGAAATACCCGAAACCACTTCGGGTTAAAAATAAATCGATGTGTGAAATCGATAGGCTGGAATAAATCGATTAAGTGAATTGGATTATTTTATCTAAGTTTGGTACTTAGAAATTGATATGTGAATTAAGTGTTGGCTATAGCAAATTGTGAATTGGATAAATTAATATATGTTACCCCGGGTTTATATAACTTGGTTGTTTTGGTATTCCATGTTAGTTGGGTTTACTCACGCTAGTTTCCAGCCTGACCCGGGCGTTACTTTGGTGTAATGCTCGGGTCAAACCGAGTATTACAGATTTTTCAGGTATGTACGATCTGGAGCTCAGGAGGCGAGTTGGAAGCAATAGCGTATGGAGTATTTCCGCTGTATTTATATTATTGTTAATCTGAGTCATGATAATTGTAATATTCAGTGACTGTATATTATGTGAAACTCTGATGTACATTAAATGTAACCGACAGTTATAATATTCTTTTGTAAACTGTTATTATTTATTATATTTTATCCGCTGCGAATGTGAGTTGTTGGTGTTCTAGTTCTTCTTCTTCTTTCTTTTTCTTCTCTTTCATAACTATCTGAAATTTTTGGGTTCGGAAATTTCGGGTTGTTACATGTGGTATCAGAGCTGGAAGGTTAAGCGAGAACCTTGGCTCTGGTGGGAATTACTCATTAAATAGAGTCAGTGGTACTCTAAAATGAGTTGAATGTATATTTATATGAGCGTGTGCTTGTTATTTTCTTATATAAAGGCCTTAAATGATTTTATATATATTAAAAAAAATTGCTATATATAAAGTAACATTTTCTTCAAATTAATATAAAGGTGATTGGTTGTTAAATTATTGGAATTAAAATTTAGAAGTCATATAATACAACCAGATTGAAGTCTTGAATTAGAATTAAATAAAGTAAAAACGAAAATACAACCAAATCGAAATTTAATTAATTGAAGTTTAAATTCTAAATTTAGAATTCAGGAACTAAATTAAAAAAAAGCTTTAAATAAATGTAAGTTTGAAATGGGATTCAAACTGAGATTTAATCTTGAATTTATAGAAATAAGAATAATATAAAAAGGAAAATGAGACTTATTGCAAGCAATGGGTTGTTTGAAATTTGATTTGAATTTAAAACCAAAGGTGGTTTAAATTTTAAATATGGCTGGGAGGGTCAAGAAATAAAGATGTATATATGTATGGATATAAATGATATCAAAGATAATTTAGAATAAACTCTAAAGGGTTGAGTTTCGATTTTTCCCTGAAATATGATATAAAACTCTCAAAGTGATATAAGTTTCGAACTTATAAGAGGGAAAGAATTTTGAGAAATTGGGCTCAGAAATTAGAATGATTAAACACTTTGATTTAAAAGTTAATTTGGTTTAAAGAGTTAAACCAACCTTTGAGAATTTAACTCGAATTTCTATAATTCGAGATAGTTTAAATTCAAGATTTAATTGAATTAGCTTAAAATTGAATTTGGTTTGAAGTAATTGGATTGGTGATTGAAGATGTATAAGTTAAAAAAAATTAAATGGGAAATTGATTGGATTAAGTTGAAGTGATTTGGATTCTGAAATTAAATTGATAATAATTCAAATCGATTGGAGTAGTATGAAATTATAGTTAAAATTGAACAGGATTTAAAATCAACTAGAATTTGATTTAAATTGGGGAAAGAATCGAGATTGATTCAACTTGAATTGGGGGTTAATCAAGTCCAATGGAATTTGGAGTTATTTGTATTGGAATTGGGTCAATTTAAATGGGAATTTAAATTGAATTGTTGGGGAAGTGAACAGTTAGCTCTTGACTATTTTTAATATAAATTGTTTTGATATAAACTTATTTTTCTAAGCTATTAATATATAAAACCTTTCTTTCTTAAAGCCAAATTATTTTATATACTAGTTTACGATTATTATTTTTTGGGGCTATTTAACCATTTTTCAACTGTTAACTAAACTAATTACTATTTTTCAACTATTTCACAAACTAATTTCTATTTTACAACTATTTTGCAATTATCTACAAATTTTGAAACTATTCAACTATTTCTTAAATATTTTACAGTTAGTTACCTATTTTATAGCTATTTTGCAAACTAATAATTATTTTTCCACTACTTATTTATTTTTAGAATTTTCAAGCTATTCTCTAAATATAAATTGGTCGGAGTTCAAACTGTTATTAATTTAAATACCCAATTGAGGTAAGAATTGAAGTATAAAAGGGGTTTTATACAAGCTTAAAATGATCCATAGTTTTAAAATTTTATATATCTGAATATATATAAAGAATCTTATGAGGAATTTGGAAAAGATTTTGAGAACCTTTGGATTTGGAAAGGCTTTTGATTTTGGGTAAAATCAATATTGAATTTGGAAAGTGTAGTTTGAGAATTATCGATTTTGGGATAATCGATTTTGTGTAAAGGAGCTTTGTATAATATCATACTAGGTGTATGATTTGAAGATACTATATGTGTGTAGTATAAAATGTTTTGATGATGACTCTGGGAAAAAGGGCGCTCCCTTGAAATGAACTTCTCAGGAGTGCCACCGGGTGGTGCTGCCTTGAGCCCCAAAGGAGGGGGGTTCTAAAGTTGATCCTGTGAGGAGTCCGGACAAAACTAGTTCCTGAGGATTATTGGGTAGCGTAAGTCGATGGCGTTGATGCCTACAGAGGCATCTGAGTTATGCTGTGATGATAGTGTAACTCGATGTCGTTGCGATCTACTGTGGGGACCATAGCGAAAATCGTGTGGAGGATGAGTGTCAACGGTCTACATTTGATTTTGCCGGGAAGGCAACGCAACATCGGTAGACTGCGATCTATGGTCAAGTAGAGTGGAGAAGTTTCATTTTTGGCAGCGAAATTCGATGGCGCCGATGCCTACAGTTATATGGGTTTTTGCTGTGATAGCTACGTAACCCCAGTTGTAGCTACGATCTGTCGTGGGTTCCATGGTGTAATCGAGGGGCGCGGAGGCCTACAGTTATCTGTGGATTTTGTCGGGATGGCAACGTAACCATCGGATTAACTGCGACCATGGATGGGGGTGTTGATTTCCAGAGCATCCTCAGCAAAGATATTTCCTCTATTTTCAAAAATTATTTTCTATATTTCAATAAAATTACTTTCCAAGTATTTTCATTGGGCGTTGAAAACGGGTTTACCAAGTACTTATAGATTTTCAGTCCTACGCCTGATCAACGTATGACTGAATTTCTGTGAGAATAAGGATGGACTGGTTGAGACATCGAGTTATAAAAGATATTTTTATAAAGAGTTATTTTAATAGTATTATGTGACTTTAAAAGTTTTTCTGAAATTTAAATAAAAGAGTTGGAATTTTGGGAAATAAAAAGGAAATCCAAACTAGAATTTTAATGAAGTGATTTTGTAATTAAAATCGAGTATTGATTTCAAATTTGAAAGTAAGCTAATTGGCTAAATAATTATTTGATTAAGTATATTAATAAAATTTAACTCGGTAAAATAAAATGGATCGTAAATTAATAATGGAGTTTGGAATGAATTCAAGATGTGGATAGAATTCGACTTGGATTTAGTAATGAATTAAATAAGAGGAGATGTTGTAAAGTAGAAATAAAATAGAGTTGGGTTGAAAAATGGGATGGTTTGAATTACAAATAAAATTCAAAGGTGATTTGAATAATATTTAATGAAATAGAAGTGATTATAATAGATATGGTTTGAGTTGCAAAACAAAATTTCCCCTAAGTAAATAGAAATAATTTGAAAATGGCTTGCGTTAATAAAATAAACTCGATAATGTATTAAATAAATAAATTAAAAATTTAAAAATGGGTTAATTGAGATGAATCATAAATGGATGAAAACTAAATCAAAGTTGTGATTGAAATTAGATTATCGGACTGAACTTAAGTTCGGTGACATATTAGTTTGATATATAAATGAGTTAAGTATGTGCTTGGATATTATTTTGGAAATTGAGAAGGTGAATTAAAATTAAAATTTAAAATGGATGGGTTAACTAAATTTACTGGAAGTTGCTTAAATGAGAATCAAATAGAAGTAAACTTAAGTTTGATGTTGGAATAAATTAAAGTAGAGTAACTTAAATTTAAATTTAAGGAAGCTTGCCTTCGAATAAGGGAAAAGCCATTGAATAAAAGCTCGGTTCAAATTAATTTGGGAATGTAGCAGTACACAAGCATGGAATGTGTCGAGCTAAATAAAATGATTGTGAATAAATTAAAAAGGAATTGAATTAAATAAAATTGAGTTGGAATCAATTTTAATTGGTTATAGAGCTTAAGTAATTATTTATTCACATGAATATTATCAAATTGCATAGAAATAAATGTCGTTTAACGTAAACGAGATTTAATTAAATTCTATGAATTAGTGGAAGCAAATATAATTAATTTTTGAATCAATTGAAGTGAATCTGAGCTTGATTGGATTAAAAATAAATTAAATTTAAGCACTTGAGTAGTAAGCCATTAAAATTGAACGAAATGGTATATAAATTGGTTGAAAACAATGGAATTAGTTTTGAAATCATATAAAGTGCTTGTGGAAGTTATTTAGAATGCATTTCTTTTAGAATTGATGTGTTGTAGTTGTTTAAGCAAGAGAAATGTTATAAACTTCATATATATGGCACTTACATATTTAAATTGAGTAAGTATAGGTACCTGAAGACTGTTTGGTTGGTTTGGATTGCGCTAATTGCTTAAATTAATAAGCTACTTGCTTAAAATGCTAAATAAGGTACGCCTACGCAATAAAATTAGGAATTATGAACTGTTTTTGCTTTTTTCCGACCGGGTGGGTCGATGTATATATATTTATATCTCTTGTCAAATTGCAAAAGCTCCTCCGTACAAAGGAGACTCTGCCAAAAAATTTCGAAAATTTTGGGAGTTAGAAAATTTTTGAAAATTTTTGGGAAAATTTTTGTTAACAATAGAACGATTTCAAATTGGAATTTAATGTAAATCAGTAAATGAAACTAATATGAATCAGTTATAAATGAAAGATAAAATTTAATACTCAGAAGTGAAGACAAATTGAATTCATATGGAATGGGAAAACTAATTTTGAAATAGATATGAAACATATATGAGGAAATGCATAAAATGATTGGAAATGTTTCGATTGGATATTATTGTTATGTAAGATATGCAGGTATTAAAAGGAGAAAAGAAAATTGGATTTGATTCCAAAAGATTAATGTGAATTGCCCCAAAAAAAGGTATGTATTTTAATTTCTATATGAAATTGGATTGGGTTTTGATGTAGCCACTTGGCTTTTGTTTTCTTTTTGGAATTTGGGAGCCCGTAGAGGCCTTTTGTAGTAGTACCGAGCTAGCCGCGTAAAGGAGACGCTGGCAAAAAAATTCGAAAATTTAAAGAGTTAGAAAAATTTTGAGAAAATTTTGATGATTCAAAATTTGGGTTTAAATTGAAATTTAAATGATTGAGCAGAAGAGTATTGATTAGACACCATGAAAGGTTTTGGAAGTTAGTTGAGGTATTAGTGAATCTTTAGTAAAAGATATTGTGACAAGTGATAAAACCTGTTGGTTTTGGAGAAAAGGTAAAAGGGATTGGTCCATTCTTCCTAACTAGTAATTTCGGGGACGAAATTCTTTTAAGGGGGAAGGAATGTGACAACCCGGAAATTTTAACGATTTAAAATGGAATAATAAATTGATTTTTAACATTTGAAAGGTTAATTTTAACTTGAATTCCAGATATCAATATTTACTTGATAATTAAATTATTGAGTTATATAGTTTAAATATTGAATTTAGTAAATTGAAAATTTGGTAAATTGTTGAATCTGAAATTTCTAAGCCCGTTTAAATAATTTGAAGGCTTATAAAATTTATAATGATGATACTGACAATAATAGATTGGTTGAAATTTCATTTAAGGGTAATTTGTTCAGTTTTAAAAAAAATTATCGTTTAAATTAGAATTTAAAAATAGCTTTCCGAGGCACAGTCTCGGAATTCGACGAAAATAGTTCCATTGGATCCGTAATAGTTAGTTATTATCGGATTTCAATTTTCATAGCAATCGGAGTTGTTATTTGACCATTTTCTTTTGTAACTCGCGCATACGATCAGATTGGCCTTCGAAACACGTTCCATTGTGTTCGGGACGCGGGTAAAACTTTATATACGCCTGTCGGCATGTTTGATTCGGGATTTCGCGTTATGGAATACGAGAAATTTTTATATTTAATTATATAGTTAATTTGAAGTACAAGTCAGAGATATTTTTATTTATCAACAAGCGTGTTCGGGAAGCCTCTCCAACCCTATATCCTATTCTCGTCTTCCTCTCAAATCTATAACATCCCCGTCCTTCTCTCCTTATTTCAGAAACAATTCACGAAAAAAAAAGGGCGTCCATTCTTTATCCCATTTCATAAACGAAATCAACTCGAAGGAAAAAAAATCAAAAATCAATGGCCGAAGCCGTTCTTTCAGAAAGGGGAATCGAGAGGCTCGCGTTTGAAGATCGAATCGCGTGAAGTCGTATGGTTCGACAGCGATTTTTCGAACGAATCTCGAGAGAGAGAGAGGCAGAGCCGAGGCTGGTCGCGTGAGGCAGGTTGTTCGACGAGGGCGAGGTCGTGATGGATTCGAAGCCGTAGCTCGCGTGCATCTGTGCGAGGCATGGCAGCGGGTACCGAGGGTAGGGTTCACGTCGCATTCGAGGTTGGAGGTGGTCTTGATGATTTTGACAGAAAGGGGCTCGCGATCGAGGTGAGTAATCTTACCTGTATAACTGAGTTGTTATTATTTGGTTGTTGTATCTATCTTGTTGATGGAAAGAAATAAATTTTAAGTTTAAATAAATATGAAGGAAAAACATTTCAAATGTGTTTGAGAATGATCAGTAAATCAGTTATAAAATGTTTTCTTCAAGTTAGTTAGAATTTAATGATTTGAAATTCATTAAATTGTTTTTTTTTTTTTGAAAACGGGTTCAAACTTTTCTACTACGAACTGTATAAATCAAAATACAAATGCCATAAGGCAAGGTCACAATGTACATAGCAAAAAACAATAACTAAACAGGCCTTAATATAATTAAACGGTACAAGGCCGAACGAAACTATATCAGAGCCCATGCGTGGACGTTTCTCGAATGCTCACAAGTAAATAAGGCATGTTTTACTTCTAACTCTTTAATTAAACCAACTCCGAAATCATTCCCATTAATGGCGGCAAGAAGAGAATGGTAACATTCTCTTCAATCTAATCTGCCGCTGTAGTTAAAGTTTTACTCAACTACTTCAATTATCTCGACGAGGCACCATATTGACCAGATCTTGCAACTATGAAAGAAGACAAGTTAACAAATCTAGCAGCTATGAAACTCTTTATTTCGTATGTCCCATATCTGAAGAAGATAAGTGATTTAAACCCCAAAGGTGAAGTCTTTAAGCTTTATATGAAATACAACCAGATCTGAGTTACTTTATGTCTTTTAACAGCAGTCTCAGCAGCATTTAAGAGATCCATATTCATTTATAACCTTTTCGAGTAAATCAAGCCCAGATTTATATTAGATAAGATATTTGACTCATTTTTTTTGGGAGGATGTAAGGGCCCGATTGGGTACCCATACAGTTCCTATCTTTCATCTCATGTCTAATATCTTGGTCTGTTTTGATTTATAGGCTCGAAGGCAGGTACTTATATGCTACAACTAGCATAGATGAGGCCAGATGGCTGATTCTTCTCCAACTGAACAACCAGATAAGTCACTGTAATACTGAACTGAGAACAATATATTTGATTGTGTGGACTAATCATGTTGTTTGAATGTCGGTCAATCCAGGAAAGCAGAGGGTGTCATCAGAATTCAAAGCTACCCAAGGAAAGATATTCTGCAACTTAACAAACTACATCAAAATGTATTATTAAATGTTTATTAAAACGTAAATTAAAAGAGAGGAGGTGAGGTCAATGTAAATAATACAGGTAGATGTTGAGCTAAATCAGGGTTCAAAGATTGAAGAATGAGAGCAGGAACGCGACATATGATAATGCAGAGAGTACCCCAATTCGGCGTTGGGAGGTATATCCCCATTTCATAATTATTTTCTCATCCATGCCAGTGATGTTTTTAAAATATTTGGATTTTGACATTCTGACGCTCATGGTTTGATGAATTCTGTTACATATCTGTGTACTGTCTGAGAACCTATTTTGAAATATTCTATCGTTTCTTTCTTTCCATATATGCCAAACACCAATAGATAAAGATAGTTGAAACAAGTCTGAACTGAGATTATTTGTTTTTGAAATAGAAACGATTTTCTGCAAATCTTCCTTTAAAGAGAAGGACAGCACATTTTTTGGTGAATTGAAAAAAAAATTACAACTCCAGTACCAAATTTTTTCCGTATAATCACATTGAAAAAATAGATGATCTATAGTTTCAATGTGATTATTACAGAAAGCACAATAGGGATCCACAACTATCTGCTTCTGAAGCAATCTATCTTTTGTCAATAGATAGTCGTTAATGGCTTTGTAAAGGCACACCGCCATTTTTGGAACGTGGATCTTGTTCCAGACCAAATTCGACCAATATTTGTTTTCAAAACTGGTACGAATCGTGTTCCAAACATTTTTGAACTGGTATGTTCCATTCTTCGTACACTTCCAAGACCAAAAATCCCTTTCCCTATCCTTGTGAATTATAACGCCTTCTATCTCTGCATGGATTTGAAATAAGAAGCTACAAGAGTCCCACATCCATTCTCCTTTCTGAATAATTTTACTTAGAATAAGATTATCTGTGTCAGTTCTGAATGCAGTGTCTCTACCTATACGTTCCATTATAGAACTACCATGCAACCATGGATCGTACCATAAAGAAGTCGTTTTACCATCAGCTATATTGAGCGAAAGACATTTCAGGGCGACATGTCTATTTTTTAAGATAAATTTCCACACTCCCGAATCGTCCGAGCGTTGATTAATTTCCCAAAAGCTTTTATGCCCAATGTATTTACAACGCATAAGTTACGCCCAAGTTCCTTCTGCATTTATAATTTTCTAAATCAATTTAATGCATAACGCCCGAATCATCTCTTCTAAGTCTCTCAGACCCATTCCACCTTCTTCTTTTTGTCTGCACAATATTTCCCGAGGAATTTTACTGCTACGACTTTTCCAAAGAAAGTTAAGGATTAAATGTTTAATTTTTTGGATTGTAGAGATTGGGAGACAAAAACATTGCATCCAGAATTGTATTATTGGGTAAATGGTAGATTTAATAAGTTCGAGTCTCCCAGCTAGACTCAGCATCTTATTCTCCCATCCTCCAATTCTTAACTTGATTTTTTCTATCAATAGCGCACAATCCTTATCCCTCAAATTCACACTAGACAATGGTATTCCCAGATATCTTATAGGCAAATCCGACTGCTGAATATTAAGGATATTGCTAATCTCCGAGCACGTATCAACCCCTTTCCCAAAGAAAACATTAGATTTTTCACAACTGAGTTCCAGGCCTGACACTCTTCCCATAGTTTGAAAAACATCACTAATGGCCTTTGCTGATTGTGCATTGGCTTTAGTAAAGATTATAATATCGTCTGCGTAAATGATGTGTGTCAACTTGTTATCAAATTCTGTTATTGGGGAGATTTGACCTTCTCTTACTTTCTCATCCATTAATAGCGTAAAATATTCCATGACCAATGTAAATAGAATGGGAGAAATTGGGTCACCTTGTCTAAGGCCATTTGAACTGTTGAAATATCTGTGTGATTCCCCATTAACTATGAGTGAGAACATAGGAGTCGATATGATTTTGTTAATAACATTCACCCATTTTCCTGGGAAACCCAGGCTAATTAATATGTGTATAACAAAAGCTCGATTAATCGAATCATATGCTTTCTTTAAACATCCTAACTTTGATGCACATATATTTATTATCCTTTCTGCCTAGGCCTCTAATAATTTCATGTGCGAACAGAATTCCATCCCCTATTGATCTTCCTTTTATAAATGCCATCTGATTCGGGGATATCAACTTATTCAAAAAAGGGACCAGTCTACTACAAAGAATTTTGGTGAAAATCTTATAAACAATATTACAACAAGCGATGGGTCTAAAATCTTGAATACAAGTTGAATGGACTTTTTTAGGAATCAAATGTAAGAAAGTATGATTCCATTCTTTGATTATTAAACCCTTTTGGAAAACATCATTCAATGCTTTGAAAATAATGTCTTTCGAGTGATGCCAATGTATTTTGAAAAACTTAGCGTTAAAACCATCTGGACCTGGAGAAGACGTATCTTTAATGTCCCATAATGCAAGTTTAATTTCATCCATAGAAATACCGTCGTTCAAGAAGTTAGCACCATATTCAGTGATAATCGTTTTACAAACAACTTCTTGGAATTTATTTTCTAGCGTACGGTTAAAAATGCGTTTGTAGAAGTTGATAGCCGAGTCGACAAATTTGTCGTCTGTCTCTACTTTGCCATCTACTTCAATGTTAGTCAAGCAATTTTTACCTCTTCTGCTAGACATTTTAGCATAAAAGAAAGAAGAAGCCTCATCTCCCATCCTCAACCAATTGCATTTGGCCTTTTGCTTGGTATCCAGATACTCCTTTTTAAGTGCCATATCCAGTTTAATTTTGGCATCATGGAATTCTAGGACTAAATTTTGATCATTTGATGTTTCCAAAAGTTTTTGGAGTCTAGAACAGGTCTCTCTTTGAACTTGAACCTCCTGTTTGGTATTCCTTATATTAGCGCTCCAAATCTTTAGCTCTTTCTTAATATTCTTGAGTATATATAAGAGTTGAAATAACGGTCTGTCTTCGTGGTTAGAAGTCCACTTTCTCTCAATGAGAGGGAAGTATTGATCACATAGAGACCAGTGATTCATAAACCTAAAAGGTCTATTCTTGTCTCTAGGTTTGGAAAAAGAGAGACTATGATTGCATTATGGTCGCTCACCGAGGGAGGTAAATAGAAGGCCGTTAAGTTTGGAAATAAGTTGATCCATTCTAAATTAGCAAAGACCCTATCTATTTTTGAAAATATGTTTCGACTTGGGCCAGACCACCAATAAAATTCAAAACCTTTAATGTCAATTTCTTTAAGTCCTGTATAATTAGACAAATCATCTAATTCAAACAGTTTTTCAAATGGCACTGGGTTACCTCCCTTTCTTTCAGAAGTACTGCGAATACAATTAAAATCTCCAAGGACTAACCACGGTCTAAAAATATTAATAGCATCTTCTCGCAAATTCTCCCATAATTTCGTCCTCAGATTAGTAAAATTCTGAGCGTAGATAAAGGATAAATTACATTTAAATTTCAAATTGTTAACCAACTCAAGAGTGATATGTTGGTCGCTCATACTAATGAAGTTAAAATCCCAATAACTTCTGTCGATAAGGATGATAATTCTACATTTATAATAACAGGAGACATTTCTTATAATTTTCCACCCGTTATCCATAAGTCTTTCTAGGTTCAAGATGTCTGATAACAACATATTATTTTCTAAAATACCAAAGCAACTTATTTTATACTTGTCAATAATATTTCTCACTTCTTTCATTCTGTTGGGGTTATGAAACACCCTCACATTCCAACAAGCAATCGTCATTATACTTTGTTGTTCCGAGTCCTCTGTGACCTTCTACTAGAGGACTCCTCTATATCTTCTTCAGTAATGCCTAGCATCTGAACCCACTTGGGGTTTTTACGAACAAGTTTATCCTTAATCACGTTCTCATATTCTTTGTCCTGAGGCTTAGGGATATCCTGTTCCCCCTGAGGAAACTCTATATTATCATATGTATATTGTTCCTTTTCCAGTTCTTTCGATCCTGAATCCTGGTCGAGCTCTTCCTGTACCTGCATATAATTACATTGTTCAGAACCTCTCATATAATTAACATTATTAATAAGACAATTTTCAATACAAATATCAGTAGGAAGTAAATTTGTAGAAAGTGTATTATTATTCGATATAGGCGAAGGACGATTAAAAATAATAATTTGATTTGGGGGAGATTTCGGAGGAGGTGTTTTCAATTCATTGTCTTCCGTAGCGTTGGTCGATTCATCATTTCTCAGGTCACCGTCTATTCTGGCCTCAGAGATTTGAACTAAATTACTCGTTGTCTCCATCTCCTTCGACATAGTTTGACTTCCATCCTCTTCGTTTGAGACCATCTCCTCGTTGTTCCTTGTGATTCCCTCAGATGGACGCATACCATCCATAAGCTCCGCGTTTTGAGATTCATTGGGACTTTCTTCATGCACCTGATTATCCTGTTCCACTGTATTATCCTTTCCTCCTACCTCCATGACTTCCTTGCCTGCTTCTACAATGTTTTCTTCGATAGAATCATTGACTTGGTTCTTTTTAGGAACCCATGACTTGGTCATAGGGCATTCCTCAGATATATGGCCAAAACAAATACACTTGTCACAAATAGGCGGAGGGTTTTCATATTCCACTTCCTGTATAAAGCTCCTCCCTTCCTCATCCATACCAACAATGCTGTTAGGCATACCATAGTTTGCATTAACCTCTATCAATACTCTGGCATAAGCTAATCTATTTTTGTTTTTTGTTGCCTCGTCCATCTTTATTGGGATTCCAATAGTACTTGTTAGCGCACTGATAGCTTTATTACCCCACAGCTTAAAACTTAGACCAGGAAGTCTAACCCACATTGGCAAAGATGTAAGTAGATCTCTATCTATTTTCATATCAGGTGAAAGGCGCTTCATGATTATCAAATTCCTATCCATAAACCATGGACCTGATTTCAAGATTTTGCTACAGTCTTCCTCCGAACCAAATCTCACCACGAAGAATCCATTATTCCTGGAATGGACAGAGAACGGCTTTTGAGTTGACCAAACTCTGTTGGCATATCCTTCAAATGTCTTAAGCCAAGGTTTATATCCAACAACATACAATAGAATACATAGATCCCATCCACCCTCTGCTTCTTTGATAGCATCAGCTGTAAGTGTACCAATCCTTTTGCCATCTACTATTGTAGGTTCAATAAATTCAAGATCTAGGTTACCTATGTCTCCAACTGCACCAATTTTCACTGCCTCACTATAAGAGAATTTTTTAGCGTTCTCTGAGACGGTGAATTTAATTTTCGGATAGCTTCCCGTCTGCGAGGCGGCCTGCTTTGTTAATTTTTGAGATTTTGCTTTTGTTAGACCTGCAGCCGCCTGAACCTTATTCCTCAGATTCCGATCAGATGTGAACCCATTTTTGTTCGATCTGAGACCTCCCATATTGAGTCGGGTTTCAGGACCACTAGGAGCTGGAAGTTTGCCCCTTTTCCTTCTCACCTCCTCCCAGCCTTCTTCATCACGCGGTGATCCCATTGTTTAAGGAGAAAGAATTGAAGACAATTAAGAATGAATAAGATGATGGAAGAATCGAAAGAAAAAGGAGAATAGGAAAAAACCCTAATCTCCAGATCTAGATCTGGAAGCCATGGCCGAAAAACTTGAGTTAAAAACTTACAAATTAGTTGTTGAAAAATTTTTGATTGTTATGAAAGAATTAACTAATGATATGGATTAATTAATAAAGTTACTTAGGTTTCTTTTAGATTAAGGTCAAATTTAATGGAAATTAAAATTTTGTTAATTTCATAAGCCTGGATTGTAAATCGATGATTAAGAATTAGTTAATCGAATAATGGAAGACAAATGTAGTTAAAATTTAGAAATAAATTACATAATCAGGAATTAAATAATTATAAGGTAATTAATTTTATTAATTAACTAAGGAAATATGAAATCGGGTAGGTATAATTACTGAATGTAATTTACTAAGTAAGATTACTTGGTGAGGTAATTAGTGATACATGAAATTACTGGATGTAATAAATTAATGGATGGTTAATGAATGGAAGTAATTTGGATTTAATTACTTGGTGAAATTGATAAGAAAGGTAAGGACTTAGTTAAAGAAATTGAAAGTGAATTTATCAGAAGGTAAATTAGAGAAATTAACTAATCCTTTAAAACAATTACACTGGAGATAAGTTTAAGATGAATATTTAGGGAGTGATAAATTAATGGAGGGTAACTAATTGTTGTTAAGTAAACAAGATTAAAATGATTTATATCATGGGTTTAATTAATATAGTTAATTTAGATACCTAATGATGTAATCAAAGACCGATTAATTAAAATTGATTTATCTAAAATAAATGACTTGTGAGAAATTAAGTAATGTAAATAATTAAGGATTAATGTAATTGAAATAGTTAAGTAATTCATGAAGTAATTAAGATTTCTTATTGATCTGATTAAGAATAATTAATATCGTGAATTTAATTTAAAATAATTATTTGAAGGTAAGTGAAGGATAATTAATCCAGAGTGATTAATTAAGATGAGTTACGAAGGGATGATTGATAAATTGTTTTAGAATTAATTGATATTGAATGAAGGAATCCAAGTGATTAAGGTTTTGGAATTCAATTTAAATCAACTGAATTGATTTTTATAAGCTTTGCTTATGGGTGATTAAATGGTATTGGATGCTTGAATTAGTTTACATCTCTGAAATGAAATGTTGTGTATTTCATTTGAATAACTTGGGATAGGATAATATGAGTTTCGAAGAGACGGGGTCGGGTATTAGGAAATACCCGAAACCACTTCGGGTTAAAAATAAATCGATGTGTGAAATCGATAAGCTGGAATTAATCGATTAAGTGAATTGGATTATTTTATCTAAGTTTGGTACTTAGAAATTGATATGTGAATTAAGTGTTGGCTATAGCAAATTGTGAATTGGATAAATTAATATATGTTACCCCGGGTTTATATAAGTTGGTTGTTTTGGTATTCCATGTTAGTTGGGTTTACTCATGCTGGTTTCCAGCCTGACCCGGGCGTTACTTTGGTGTAATGCTCGGGTCAGACCGAGTATTACAGATTTTTCAGGTATGTACGATCTGGAGCCAGGAGGCGAGTTGGAAGCAATAGCGTATGGAGTATTTCCGCTGTATTTATATTATTGTTAATCTGAGTCATGATAATTGCAATATTCAGTGACTGTATATTATGTGAAACTCTGATGTACATTAAATGTAACCGACAGTTATAATATTCTTTTGTAAACTGCTATTATTTATTATATTTTATCCGCTGCGAATGTGAGTTGTTGGTGTTCTAGTTCTTCTTCTTTCTTTTTCTTCTCCTTCATAACTATCTGAAATTTTCGGGTTCGGAAATTTCGGGTTGTTACATCATTCGAGATTGATTTGGGCGATTCTCGATCGCGTTAATTTGGGTTTTCGGCCGGCAGTGGCTGAGGTTGTAAGCAAGGAGAGCAACGGCGAGGCGAACGACGTGAAGGATAATGGCAGATGCTTGGCGAGGCTAGGGTTCGATGGGATGTACTGCGATGGTCGGCGACGGGAGACTGGTTTCGTAGGTCGCATCTACGGTTTGGCAGCATGAGGCAGTGGGGTCCGAGCGACTCTAGGCTGCGACGTGAGTGATTGAGCATCGAGGCGATCGTTAGGAAATGATAATTCTACAATTTAAAGTTATTTAAATTTGTTAGTAAGGTAATTAGGTAGATCAATTATTTTTAATAAAAGTCGAAAATTAATAAATGTATAATTTTTTATACGAGGTCCAAAATCGTGACGAAACATGTTGGTTGGATAGGATTGCAATTCACTCATTTGGATTACCATATTTAAATTTAAATGTTTAAATTTAAATTATTGGATGCTTGATTTGATTGATAACTTTATAATTATCTGTTGGATGACTATATATATAGTTGTATATATATATTAGTAATTAGAGTGTAATTGGAGTGATTTTTCCGCATACTATGGCGGATGATACCCTATGCGGCCCGCATAATGGCGGGGGACCCTATATACCACGATATCCCCGTCGGAGTGGGTTTGGTGTTTTTTTCATTATTGTCTAACATTTGTGGATGCAGGAAAATAGGTTGGAGGGATCCAATTGGATTCCTCAAAATATATTTAGTGATTTTCAAATATACAAATATATGATGTGAATGAATAATATGCCGGACTATTGCGTGGTTAAATTTGTTAAATGTTAAAATAGCATGGAAATTTAAAGTGGTACATTAAATACCATAAATATCATTTTGAAATTTTTAAGAGTTAAAAGGAGATTTTTAATATAAAATATAGATTATTTTAAAAGGAATTGAATTGAATAAAAAATAATTCGATTTGATCGTTTTAAATAATGTCGGGAAAATATTTTAAATAAAGAATTTAAAATAAATTATTTAAAGGAATTTTTGATGACTGGATTTAAAAATGATATTCCGAAAAAAAGGGAAAAAGGGTTTAAATCGATATGGAAAATAGATTGGCAAAAATAAAAGGATTTTTAAAGGAATTGAATTAATGAAACTCAAAGGTGTTATAAAATTTATAAACGATGTTTATAAATAAAGAAAAAATTAATATCTGGTGATAAATTGGAATATAAACTCACAAGAGAATTACAGTGAATATGGATGTCAGGACACGATTCTTCGTCTTCCGAAAATTCGACATCGACACTCACTTTATCGACTGCCGAGAAATCGAACGACGGAAAACCGAACACTGAGGGTTTTTAAGAAAAAGAATTTAGGAAAAGAAGAAGAGAGAAAAGAAAATAGGGATAAGGAAAAGAAGATAGAAGATTTTAAAATTGAAAGAAAAGAGAATAGAGAACATAGAGAATAGAAAATAGAAAAACAGAAGAAAATAGGACGGAACAGAAAACAACAGAACAACATCAGAATCTCACAATTCGCAGCGGAACAACATATAATAATAAATGAATAATCTTTAAACAAAGAACTATATCAGTTATTACATTTTATACATTACATTACATCATATCATCAGAGTGTACAACAACAATATACAACATCAAACAGTGCAGCGGAAAAAGAAATACTATATAAACTAGTAATACGCCATGCCATCCAGCTTGCCTCCAGCAATTCCAGAATATCCTGATAAACCTTAACTCTTGACTGCCCGTGTGGAAATTGGTGGGCACCCAGAGTTTAGGAAGGAAAACAATAAACTCCAAGTCAGTCATGTGACTGGTGTGAGAACTCAAAACAGTTTATTTATCTTTAAAATCAAAATAGAGGAATATTTTTATTTCAATTCGCAATGCTTTTAAAAATGAGACTACCATAAGACCTCCTGCCACACACACAATACAAACGCAGACTTGGAGAAGATTTCTCCTTATGATAGCCAAACATGCTTGATACGCATTAAAATCAAATCAATTTTGATATTATTATTAGTGCATAGTGTATAAAACGATTTCGAAAGTAGAATATAAATCTTAGCCAGAATAGGTACCATTATATTATGCCTACTATAGCTACTTCCTGAGGAAGCAGGTTCTACAACTAAAACCGTACAAGTCACGTATTGTTTCTTTGGATTTCCAACAAATGGTCAGGCCAAGGAACTTCCCATTGCCACATGAGAATGCCTCTGGAAAGACATCCCCGAGAACCAAACCGGAACTCTGCCAACACAAGGCCGGGTTACCCCTAACTGGGTAACTACTGACACGAGCACGCCATTCCCCGATCGTAAACGACCTTTCTCACGGGATCCCGAAAGCCAACAACCACAAAGTAATAAATTCGTAGTAACCACATAGGTTAAATATCTGGGCTCCATACCATGATACCACCTCTATCCAGAAGGAAATGTACATACCCTAAAGGGTGCTACCCCTCATAACCTTGCCGCATCTTTCCTGTTTTGACCATTTCCGGGGTGTGAGGTTCGACGAAGTCACGTCCACAAAAACATACTTTATACAAAAGCCATGCTTTGGGTTAACAAATGATCAACACAATGATCACCAAGATAGACGATCAAATAAACGATCCTATCACAATAATCAACACAATGATCATTTCAGCATCACTCAGCATATCACATTACCAAATTGGGAATATATCGCTGATAACATTCAACTACATAACCTCTGAGCTCGTACGTCTCAGAGAAGGGTGTTAAGCTAAAAGAATAAATTCTTCGCCACCAACAGAAATGTATTTGAAAGAAATCGGCTTTACATCTCAACTTGTAATGTCAGAGACACAATCCATACAAGTCTGTTCCGAGATCGAACAAAACCGAAGGCACTTACAAAGAAGTCCTTGCAATCCGGATATTCACAATCCTGATCGGATTCACCATCACATATGGAGAACTCGGTGCAGAGTAAATCGACAGGTCATCCTATCGCTCTCGCAAATACCGGGTCTTCAACACCGATCTTCAATGCAATTCACAACGACGTATCACATATTCGGAATGGGTTATACGACCCCATGGTCCTTTCCCGGTTAACCCGAATAGTGAGCGCTTATTCAAAAATAAGTGTAGCATTCACATTCAAACAAATCACATCAATTACCCATTCAAAGGGAAATATTGATAGTCAGTCATTGAACTATTAATGGATATGCACACATTACCAGATTCCAAATAATTTTCCAAATTATTTATTTTCCAAAATATCTTTACAAGATATAAAATTTCACACTTCAAAAATAAATCAAATATTTATTCTTAAACAAATTCCACTTTCTTTTATAAATTCCATAGTGAATTTACATTCCAAAATATCCATGCATATGATTTCAATAATTCATTTCAATTTATCTTCAAAAAGATAAGTTCTCAAAGTATTCACTTTATATTGGAAAACATTTCCATACTTATTTAATAAGTAATTCACAGATTTTATTTATTTTCAACACTTAGAAAATATTCAGTATACTTCAATCGAAATTAAGTATATATTTCATTCTTTAAGGAAATCATTCTCTTAAACATATTTATTTGGGCCAAAACGAATGTTACGTAAAACATCGTTACGACAACCCAAATTCACTAGTATAGGGATTCGAAATTAAATAGATATATAAATCCCAATACTATACAAAACATTTCCTTTCGGAATCATTTACTATAACAACAGTGTTATAGTCCACTATTTCCTTCTATTTCTCGAAAACGTCTATTTCAACAATAAATGTTGAAATCTATGGTTTCGAATCTCAACACAATTAAAACTTCGTTAGATCGTTTTAATTCTATTTCAAATATCACATTTCAAAACAATTTCTTTAACATCTTATTCACTATTCAAAAACGTGAATATACTACGTTAACACATTTCATCCTTTTATACATTTTAATTCAAAGGATTATTCACTATTCAAAAACGTGAATATAACTCCATTAATAGGTTTCAACAATTTTCTCATCAAAATAAGTCATTTGCGAATTTATAAAACAACGTTTATAAATTCCATTTCTATTTATTTATAAAAGCTTCCTTTTTATAAATTCTTTTATTAACCTATTTCAGTTTATAACTCAATTATAAACTAAAAGTTCATATTATAAGTTAAATACTTATAAAACGATTATTTTACAAAATCATTCTTTTTAACTTCCCAAATTATAAATCTTATAACTTATAAGATTCATTCATTTATCCAAAATCATTATTTTAATAACTTAATAAATTTTATAAACCTACTGCTTATAAAATTCCATTTATGACTTCACCGTTTATAATTCTATAAATTTCATTCAATTTATGAAATTCATTTTCACTTCATTCAAACACTTATAAAAACTCATTTTATAATTCAATATTTCAATTTATAAATATCCATTTATACATCTCTTAATATAATTCAATTTATATTATTCTTTTAAAATGTCTTTTAATCTCCTTTATTATTTCACCATTTTGATTCATAAAATAATTAAATTTTATAAATCCTATATTTAAACTTTTCACAATAAATTCAAAAATACCGATTAAGCTATTTTATAAAATCATTAGCATCATATTCTCAAAAATCAGTTTTTAACTATTTTTCTCAAAAATCATAATTTTATAACATTAAAATTATAACGTTTATTTATTTAAAATAAATAAATTCCAAAAATATTTTATAAACGTATACTTTCAAAAAATCACTTTGAAATCATTTTAAAATTCCAAAATCTGGGTCCAATGATGCTACACACCAAATAGTCAATCACGACTACAACGATATCATATATCGATATGAAAATCCATCAAATATCAAAATATCTGAAATCAAATAAAAACTGTTGAGGAATCCAGTTGGATCCCTCCAACCTGTTTTCCTGCATCCAAAAACATTAGCACAATACCAATTTCGCTCCAATACGAAATTATCGCGGTATATGTTCTTATTAAATATTATCCGCTTAATAACGGCGTAATAGGGTCTCATCCGCTAAACAAAAAATGCGGGAAAATCAATAACTCCAATATATACATATGCCAATATATATATATATTGCTATTACATATAATACCAATTTCACTGTTTATGAAATATTCGCGGTATATGTTTTTAATAAATAACATCCGCTTACTAACGGCGTATAATGTCTATTTTAACAATCAATAGATATTAATCAACATTTAAACATGCATTCAAATATTTTAAATCTAACTATTTAAAATAAAATCGAAACTAATTCGATTGAGTGAGAAGTTCTCACCTTGATTTTAAATTCCGTTTTAGCGATTTATTTCGAATAAAATTAAACGGACGTTTAATTTTACCCAAAATTCTCACTAACTCCAAACGACTCCAAACCAACTCCATCGCGTAGTGCTCGTCCATACGATTCCAACGCAACTGGTTTCGCGCGTTTTCGACCTCGTATGAAAAAGTTATGAATTTTCTAAGATTACACGTATTTATATTAACTAATATACAACTTAAATTAAAATTATAAACCCACAACCATTCCTAGCCACAAGATCCCACTGTTTTGCATCAGGGCCGTCCACATCTTCATCTTCCACTTGCGTTCCTTCATCAGGTAAGAGCCGAACAACATAACCCATCACATAGAAACTAGGGTTCGACTTTGCAACCTCATTTCTCGACGAAACTTCATCAAACCACTGCCATGTCGAAGCCCTTCGCGAGAGCTACCTCCACCACCAACCACCTGAAGCTCGACCTGCTCTAGACCCCTCGAAATGCGTGCAAAATCTGCAGGTTTCGGCCCCAATTGCTCCCTCCACGTCGCTCCAAACACGATCATCACCGTATGGATCTCTAGCTCTCCTCATGCTCTTCGACTTCCGTGTTGAACACTTCGCGTGAATGTCAACGGATTGTGAATGATTGAGGGAAGAAAGGGATTAAATTCTGGCCATTCATAGCAAGGGTGGCGGCTAGGGTTTAGGAATTAGGGTTTAGATATTTTTTTTATTTTTTTAGAGTGAAGGGCTATTTATAAGGAACCGACGAAACACTATTCATCCCGGAAATTCCAAACTCCGATTTACGCGCCGTAACCAGCGTTTCTAGGGTTTACCCCGCGTTCCGGACACAATGGAACAGGTTTCGGAAGCTAATTCGGAAGTATGTGCGAGTTATGGCAATAAACGCTCAATTTGAATTAAACCGATTTAAGCGATTTTCTAGGCGTTTTAATTTGTACCGGACAAACGGTAAATCCAATTGACATGAAATTTGAAACCTTACAATAATATCACATTACGGATCCGATGAAACTAGTTTCGTCGAAATCCGAGACTTTTTGAAAAATGGCTATTTTCACTCGTCAAATTTAAATTAAAAATAAATCGATGCGTTTCGAGCTGCCACGATCAAACGGTAACTCCGATTGACACGAAAATTGAAATCCAGTAATAACTAACTATTACGGATCCAATGGAACTGGTTTCGTTCAATTCTGAGACTGTTCAAAAATTGACTATTTTCACTAGTCGATTTTAATATTAAAATATTCAATTTTCACAAATTAACTTTTAATTCGATTTTAAAAGTTCTAAAATATCGTTCTAATTCCAACATGATAAAATAAAATTTTACAAATCATTTTCAATCATATTTAACTCAATTTTCAATTATTTCCATAATTTAACGTATTAAATTATCGATTTAATTATTCAATTAAATCCAATAATTCAAATTAAATTTATTTGACTTATAAATTCACTTATTAATATTTAAAATTAATTAAATATTCAAATTTTAATTAAATAAAATTCTGGGTCGTTACAATCTTCCCCCCTTAAAAGAATTTCGTCCTCGAAATTACAAGTAAGAAAAATTACAGAATTTATTAATTTTCCAAAATCCATAGTTAAACTTCTTATAATACTTTACTAAGTTTCAAATCATACTCAGTTATCTTTTCAAAAACAACTACTATTGTTTAACTTTCAACTTCAAATCAAAGTTTAAGTTTTCAAAAATTTCCAATTTTCTCAAAAATTTTCTAACGCCTTAAATTTTCGGAAAAATTCGTCATAGTCTCCTTTGCGCGGCTCGATCCGGAAAAAAAAATGACAGTATATATATCACAAATATACATCTCATCAAGTAATGAGGCATCCCGCAGGGAAAAAAATGTAAAAGTACGATATTTAATTCGAGATATGTACCTTATATTTTATTAGCGAGCATATACGGCTAATATAGCGCGAAAGCGAGCTCCAAATGCGAAGCAAACGCGATCCGCACCTACTAAACACTCAATAAACAACATGAGAATCATGCATATAGATAATAGTATCGATATACAACATATAGCAACATAATAACTATATATGCCAACATAGCAAATGTATGCAAAGCAATATATTCAACCATCAACCAACTATAATCCATAACCAATATCAATATTCATTTATATTCTCATTAATATTCAATGAAAGGGTTTTCAATTCAAATCACATTTGATTTATTTACATTGGATTTTATCAACATTCATTTTCAATTAGTTTATATTCACTAATTCATTTTCAAGTTGGTTCGCTTCCAATTCAAATTCAATTCTTATTTAAGATTCACTTAACTTCCAATCGAATTTCAATTACTTTAGCTTCCAATTTTATTAAATCAATTTCATTAACACTTAATGAATTATATACAATCAACTAACAATCATATAACAATCAATGTATATTAATTGCAACCAAATTCCTTTGCTTATATTCATTCAATTTGGTTTAACACCTTTTCTTTCAATTGGTTTAATTAAATTGATTTTCATTCAATTTTTTTCAATTTCCAATAACATTTGATTTTAATGAATTTACACTTTCATTCATTATTTCATTCCAATTTAATTCACATTCATTTGATTAACATTTAATCCATTCATTCAATTCAATTACAAAATCGAATTTCATTTACATAACTTAAGTTCATACCTATCACTTAATTTTATTAATTTACTTTGATACTAATATCAACTTAAGTTATATTTCCATTTAACTTTAAATTCACTTTTATTTATTTACAACTCACATTCATATAGTTTCACTTCTTATATATATAAGTTTATTCACAATTGTAAATCACTTTAATTATAATTCAATTCTTATAATTCTTTTTGCTTATACAATTCTTCTTTTATTTAGATTATTCAAACAACCTAACAATCAACTTATATACTCTTTAATAATTCTGAAAAATTATTTCTTTTATATATAAAAATATACTCAAGGTAAAATTATTTCATTTACCCAATTTAAAACAATATTGTGTCGAATTGTTCTATTCAAGTGTTTAGAAACCCCTTCGGCATAGTTTGACAGACCGTGCTGACGAAGGCTCATATGCCACTCAATAAACCAATCATCACAATATAAAACAATTTTATATTCACTAACAAATACGCTCTCATAGCTATTATTACACTCAAATTCATTCTAGAGTATTACTGACTCTATCTCTAATGAATAATACCCAACAGAACCATGGTTTTCGCTTAACCATATGCTCTGATACCAAATTGTCAGGACACGATTCTTCGTCTTCCGAAAATTCGACATCGACACTCACTTTATCGACTGCCGAGAAATCGAACGACGGAAAACCGAACACTGAGGGTTTTTAAGAAAAAGAATTTAGGAAAAGAAGAAGAGAGAAAAGAAAATAGGGATAGGGAAAAGAAGATAGAAGATTTTAAAATTGAAAGAAAAGAGAATAGAGAACATAGAGAATAGAAAATAGAAAAACAGAAGAAAATAGGACGGAACAGAAAACAACAGAACAACATCAGAATCTCACAATTCGCAGCGGAACAACATATAATAATAAATGAATAATCTTTAAACAAAGAACTATATCAGTTATTACATTTTATACATTACATTACATCATATCATCAGAGTGTACAACAACAATATACAACATCAAACAGTGCAGCGGAAAAAGAAATACTATATAAACTAGTAATACGCCATGCCATCCAGCTTGCCTCCAGCAATTCCAGAATATCCTGATAAACCTTAACTCTTGACTGCCCGTGTGGAAATTGGTGGGCACCCAGAGTTTAGGAAGGAAAACAATAAACTCCAAGTCAGTCATGTGACTGGTGTGAGAACTCAAAACAGTTTATTTATCTTTAAAATCAAAATAGAAGAATATTTTTATTTCAATTCGCAATGCTTTTAAAAATGAGACTACCATAAGACCTCCTGCCACACACATAATGCAAACGCAGACTTGGAGAAGATTTCTCCTTATGATAGCCAAACATGCTTGATACGCATTAAAATCAAATCAATTTTGATATTATTATTAGTGCATAGTGTATAAAACGATTTCGAAAGTAGAATATAAATCTTAGCCAGCATAGGTACCATTATATTATGCCTACTATAGCTACTTCCTGAGGAAGCAGGTTCTACAACTAAAACCGTACAAGTCACGTATTGTTTCTTTGGATTTCCAACAAATGGTCAGGCCAAGGAATTTCCCATTGCCACATGAGAATGCCTCTGGAAAGACATCCCCGAGAACCAAACCGGAACTCTGCCAACACAAGGCCGGGTTACCCCTAACTGGGTAACTACTGACACGAGCACGCCATTCCCCGATCGTAAACGACCTTTCTCACGGGATCCCGAAAGCCAACAACCACAAAGTAATAAATTCGTAGTAACCACATAGGTTAAATATCTGGGCTCCATACCATGATACCACCTCTATCCAGAAGGAAATGTACATACCCTAAAGGGTGCTACCCCTCATAACCTTGCCGCATCTTTCCTGTTTTGACCATTTCCGGGGTGTGAGGTTCGACGAAGTCACGTCCACAAAAACATACTTTATACAAAAGCCATGCTTTGGGTCAACAAATGATCAACACAATGATCACCAAGATAGACGATCAAATAAACGATCCTATCACAATAATCCACACAATGATCATTTCAGCATCACTCAGCATATCACATTACCAAATTGGGAATATATCGCTGATAACATTCAACTACATAACCTTTGAGCTCGTACGTCTCAGAGAAGGGTGTTAAGCTAAAAGAATAAATTCTTCGCCACCAACAGAAATATATTTGAAAGAAATCGGCTTTACATCTCAACTTGTAATGTCAGACACACAATCCATACAAGTCTGTTCCGGGATCGAACAAAACCGAAGGCACTTACAAAGAAGTCCTTGCAATCCGGATATTCACAATCCTGATCGGATTCACCATCACATATGGAGAACTCTATACCGGAGCAACTCGGTGCAGAGTAAATCGACAGGTCATCCTATCGCTCTCGCAAATACCGGGTCTTCAACACCGATCTTCAATGCAATTCACAACGACGTATCACATATTCGAAATGGGTTATACGACCCCATGGTCCTTTCCCGGTTAACCCGAATAGTGAGCGCTTATTCAAAAATAAGTGTAGCATTCACATTCAAACAAATCACATCAATTACCCATTCAAAGGGAAATATTGATAGTCGGTCATTAAACTATCAATGGATATGCACACATTACCAGATTCCAAATAATTTTCCAAATTATTTATTTTCCAAAATATCTTTACAAGATATAAAATTTCACACTTCAAAAATAAATCAAATATTTATTCTTAAACAAATTCCACTTTCTTTTATAAATTCCATAGTGAATTTACATTCCAAAATATCCATGCATATGATTTCAATAATTCATTTCAATTTATCTTCAAAAAGATAAGTTCTCAAAGTATTCACTTTATATTGGAAAACATTTCCATACTTATTTAATAAGTAATTCACAGATTTTATTTATTTTCAACACTTAGAAAATATTCAATATACTTCAATCGAAATTAAGTATATATTTCATTCTTTAAGGAAATCATTCTCTTAAACATATTTATTTGGGCCAAAATGAATGTTACGTAAAACATCGTTACGACAACCCAAATTCACTAGTATAGGGATTCGAAATTAAATAGATATATAAATCCCAATACTATACAAAACATTTCCTTTCGGAATCATTTACTATAACAACAGTGTTATAGTCCACTATTTCCTTCTATTTCTCGAAAACGTCTATTTCAACAATAAATGTTGAAATCTATGGTTTCGAATCTCAACACAATTAAAACTTCGTTAGATCGTTTTAATTCTATTTCAAATATCACATTTCAAAACAATTTCTTTAACATCTTATTCACTATTCAAAAACGTGAATATACTACGTTAACACATTTCATCCTTTTATACATTTTAATTCAAAGGATTATTCACTATTCAAAAACGTGAATATAACTCCATTAATAGGTTTCAACAATTTTCTCATCAAAATAAGTCATTTGCGAATTTATAAAACAACGTTTATAAATTCCATTTCTATTTATTTATAAAAGCTTCCTTTTTATAAATTCTTTTATTAACCTTTTTCAGTTTATAACTCAATTATAAACTAAAAGTTCATATTATAAGTTAAATACTTATAAAACGATTATTTTACAAAATCATTCTTTTTAACTTCCCAAATTATAAATCTTATAACTTATAAGATTCGTTCATTTATCCAAAATCATTATTTTAATAACTTAATAAATTTTATAAACCTACTGCTTATAAAATTCCATTTATGAATTCACCGTTTATAATTCTATAAATTTCATTCAATTTATGAAATTCATTTTCACTTCATTCAAGCACTTATAAAAACTCGTTTTATAATTCAATATTTCAATTTATAAATATCCATTTATACATCTCTTAATATAATTCAATTTATATTATTCTTTTAAAATGTCTTTTAATCTCCTTTATTATTTCACCATTTTGATTCATAAAATAATTAAATTTTATAAATCCTATATTTAAACTTTTCACAATAAATTCAAAAATACCGATTAAGCTATTTTATAAAATCATTAGCATCATATTCTCAAAAATCAGTTTTTAACTATTTTTCTCAAAAATCATAATTTTATAACATTAAAATTATAACGTTTATTTATTTAAAATAAATAAATTCCAAAAATATTTTATAAACGTATACTTTCAAAAAATCACTTTGAAATCATTTTAAAATTCCAAAATCTGGGTCCAATGATGCTACACACCAAATAGTCAATCACGACTACAACGATATCATATATCGATATGAAAATCCATCAAATATCAAAATATCTGAAATCAAATAAAAACTGTTGAGGAATCCAGTTGGATCCCTCCAACCTGTTTTCCTGCATCCAAAAACATTAGCACAATACCAATTTCGCTCCAGTACGAAATTATCGCGGTATATGTTCTTATTAAATATTATCCGCTTAATAACGGCGTAATAGGGTCTCATCCGCTAAACAAAAAATGCGGGAAAATCAATAACTCCAATATATACATATGCCAATATATATATATATTGCTATTACATATAATACCAATTTCACTGTTTATGAAATATTCGCGGTATATGTTTTTAATAAATAACATCCGCTTACTAACGGCGTATAATTTCTATTTTAACAATCAATAGATATTAATCAACATTCAAACATGCATTCAAATATTTTAAATCTAACTATTTAAAATAAAATCGAAACTAATTCGATTGAGTGAGAAGTTCTCACCTTGATTTTAAATTCCGTTTTAGCGATTTATTTCGAATAAAATTAAACGGACGTTTAATTTTACCCAAAATTCTCACTAACTCCAAACGACTCCACACCAACTCCATCGCGTAATGCTCGTCCATACGATTCCAACGCAACTGGTTTCGCGCGTTTTCGACCTCGTATGAAAAAGTTATGAATTTTCTAAGATTACACGTATTTATATTAACTAATATACAACTTAAATTAAAATTATAAACCCACAACCATTCCTAGCCACAAGATCCCACTGTTTTGCATCAGGGCCGTCCACATCTTCATCTTCCACTTGCGTTCCTTCATCAGGTAAGAGCCGAACAACATAACCCATCACATAGAAAATAGGGTTCGACTTTGCAACCTCATTTCTAGACGAAACTTCATCAAACCACTGCCATGTCGAAGCCCTTCGCGAGAGCTACCTCCACCACCAACCACCTGAAGCTCGGCCTGCTCTAGACCCCTCGAAATGCGTGCGAAATCTGCAGGTTTCGGCCCCAATTGCTCCCTCCACGTCGCTCCAAACACGATCATCACCGTATGGATCTCTAGCTCTCCTCATGCTCTTCGACTTCCGTGTTGAACACTTCGCGTGAATGTCAACGGATTGTGAATGATTGAGGGAAGAAAGGGATTAAATTCTGGCCATTCATAGCAAGGGTGGCGGCTAGGGTTTAGGAATTAGGGTTTAGATATATTTTTTTTATTTTTTTAGAGTGAAGGGCTATTTATAAGGAACCGACGAAACACTATTCATCACGGAAATTCCGAACTCCGATTTACGCGCCGTAACCAGCGTTTCTAGGGTTTACCCCGCGTTCCGGACACAATGGAACAGGTTTCGGAAGCTAATTCGGAAGTATGTGCGAGTTATGGCAATAAACGCTCAATTTGAATTAAACCGATTTAAGCGATTTTCTAGGCGTTTTAATTTGTACCGGACAAACGGTAAATCCAATTGACACGAAATTTGAAACCTTACAATAATATCACATTACGGATCCGATGAAACTGGTCTCGTCGAAATCCGAGACTTTTTGAAAAATGGCTATTTTCACTCGTCAAATTTAAATTAAAAATAAATCGATGCGTTTCGAGCTGCCACGATCAAACAGTAACTCCGATTGACACGAAAATTGAAATCCAATAATAACTAACTATTATGGATCCAATGGAACTGGTTTCGTTCAATTCTGAGACTGTTCAAAAATTGACTATTTTCACTAGTCGATTTTAATATTAAAATATTCAATTTTCACAAATTAACTTTTAATTCGATTTTAAAAGTTCTAAAATATCGTTCTAATTCCAACATGATAAAATAAAATTTTACAAATCATTTTCAATCATATTTAACTCAATTTTCAATTATTTCCATAATTTAACGTATTAAATTATCGATTTAATTATTCAATTAAATCCAATAATTCAAATTAAATTTATTTGACTTATAAATTCACTTATTAATATTTAAAATTAATTAAATATTCAAATTTTAATTAAATAAAATTCTGGGTCGTTACAATGGAAATAGGGGACGAGAAAAATAATGAAAACTATTTTTGAAGTGAAAATGGTTAAGGAGACTGAAATGGAAGTGAAGTGATAGAAATCGAGAAGGGTTATAGATTGAAAATTTGGTTATCAAGATTTTAAAAATATATTTTTAATAATAAGTTAAGTTTTCGATTTTAAAAAGAAATTTTTATTTATTAAACTATGTAATTTTAAAGTTAGTTAGTACTGAAATATTTCAGAAGTAAATTTTTAAATACTTAATATTTATTTTAATAAAATCCTAAATTTATACCTGCTTTGAAAGTGATGTTATAAAAAGGTGTGTTCAATATTTTAAATAATTATTTAAATACGTCTTAAAAATAAATTATTATTATTTTCTTTTAAGTACTTATTTTTATTTACATATGTATATATACAGAGTTTTGAATGGGTTTTAAAATTCATTATAAATCTTCTCGAGAGTTGGAAAGGATTATTTAATAGATGGGACCTAGAAGAGAATTCTCAAAGCGAAGTTTGGGAAAACGTTAGAAAAATTCCGAAGCAGTTAAATAAAAATAGGCTTCCAAAAAAAGAAATAGAATTCATTAAAAGAAGAAGAAGAGAAATTGGGATTATAAGCAAGTACAATTGGCTTTGAAAATATTAAGAGAATTAGTTATGGAATTGAAGAATTTATAGAATTTGTTGTAAACTAGTCAAGGAGTTTACAAATAAAATTGTAATTGATTTGAGAAAAGAAAAGGGAAATAAAAGGAATATTTTACAAGTGTTGAATATCAAATGAAGTGGGAAAATATTCTAAGTATTGGGAAGGGTTGGGAATGTTGCATTGAAAATAAAAGGGATTTGAAAACTATTTTCAAAATGTTGAAGTATGGGAAGTAATAACTTATAAAAGATATTTTGAAATAAATTTTGGAAAATTTATAATAAGGCCTGATGATTATTTTTGGATATTTGTAGATAGTTAAATAACAGATTATCAATTATGGCCGGTTTCGCTAATTGTTTCAAACAGATCGGGATCGGATTAATTATCCGAAAACTACTTCAATCTGCTTTGAACGTTATGAATGAATACGGTGAAGATGATGAAGACGGTGATTCGGTTTGTCCACACCCATGACAACTTGTATGGACGAATGCTATCAGACATTGTCATTGGAGGATGATGAGCACTCTAAGTAAAATTTTGTTCCTGAAAGGTAACGCTTAGCCTTTAGCCTTATCGACCGGGGAATGACTAAAACAAGGAAGATGCAGCAAGGCTAAGTGGGTCGCACCCAAGTAGGGTATGTTATCACTTTCTAGATGTCCTCGTAAACCTTTATATTATGGATATGATTGTGCACGGAAGGCACGCTTGGTGGTAAGGGTGGGAACAATCGAGGTGATAACTTATTCGGTCTATCCAGGTTAGGGGTAGGTCGGTCTTGTGTAGTTGGGGATCTCAGCGTGGTCCTTGGTTTTATTCGTGAGGTGTACTATGTTGGGCGGTACCCCAGTGGCCTAGTCATTCGATGGAATCCATTCTCCAATAAGCGTCATACAGTTTTGATTGTGCCCAACTATGCTGGAACGTGAGATGCAAGCATTTCATCTATTTCCTATTTATTTTCTATAAACACTATTACAATATCAAACGAGTTTATAAGAATTGTTTTGGTTATCGTAAGGTAAAAACTCATCGTGTTTATTTATGACGTTGTCTTACGAGATACCTTTGTTTTTCAAAGGATTTTGAAAAGTTAATAATTCAAATTGAGTGTGTTTTTCTCACGCCGGTTTTCAAGACTGACTCGGATTTTATTTTATTATAATGCTCGGGTCAGACCGAGCATTACAGATTCATGTTAAATGCTGTGGAGCTCAGGAGACGAGCTGGAGGAGTTCGAACGTATATTATGTACTTGGTTACTTCCAATGTGTGAATCATGTATATCAGGACAATTTATTAAATTGTCCCGATTTTATGTATTGAATTATTGTATTTTAATAGTTTATGTATATTAAAAGTACAGTTCTCATATTTAAATCTATTATTATATATTATATTTTGTTCCGCTGCGATTGTGAGATTCTGTGTTGTTCTGTTTCTTTTCTTCTACCTTTTTCTTCTCCACCCTAATGAACTAGTATTTCCTGCACTCTACTGCTCGGTATTTTATATAGATGGTGTATTGATGTCGATTTTCTAGGGTCGAAAATCCCTATCTGTTACACTTGGTATCGGAGCTGAAGATTAAGCGAAACCTTGGCTCTGGTGGGGATTACTCACTTGAGATAGAGTCAGTAGTACTGTAGAATGAGTTGAGTGTATCAAAAGATATGAGGGCGTATTTGTTAGTGAGTATAAGTTATTTTATATTGAGTTGACTTATCGGTCGAATGTTTATAAATTTTGGTCGGTACAGTCTGGACAACTGCATCGATAGGCATTTCTAAACTCTTATACTAGGCAAACCGACACGGTTTTGCTTTAAAAAGTGGGTAAATGAAATAATTTTACCCAAACCATATTTTGATATAAAAGTAATAAATTTTTTCTGAAAACAATTATTATATATAAGTGCAATGTTTGGTTGATAGTATTAAAATCAAACAAGATCATAAAATTGGAAATGGTCTATATAACTAAAAGAAAATTTATATAAGTATAAATTACACAAATGGATTATAATTAAAATTTTGATTTAAAATGGAATCCGGAGATTTTTGGAAATGTTTTCCAAAGAAATTTGAGAAAATAATAATAGTAATGTTATTTTGGAGATATTTTTGAAAGAAAATGTTTTAGATGGATTTTTGGAAGTGATATAGCACTTAACTCACTTCAGTCGCTGGAAAATAATTCTGATGATGAGGGCCGCATCATCAGTATTAATTTTGAGTTTCTAAGTGACGGTTTGCTACCGAAGTAATTGATTTGGAGATTTTGTTAGAAAACAAATGTTGTTTAGAAATTCCAAGGAATTTGCTTTTGATAACAACTAGGGATGGTTAAATTTAAAAAGGTGGGATTTGGGATATTTGTGATTTCAAAATGGTTTGAAATAAATACTAGGTGTTAAATTCTGAAATCCTTATTTAAAATGTTTTAGAAAACATCAGGAAATAAGTATGAACTTATAAAATTGAGAATAATTTTAAAATAAAAGAGAAAAAGTGTGGAATTTGAATTTCAGCATTAAATTTTAACTTGAGAAAGTTTAAATAAATGAAATTAAGCTTAAGTGAAGTTATTGGGATATATAATGAAATTGGATGAATTAAAAATAAAATGGTTTGGAGTGAAATTAATTTAAGTATGAATAACTCGAATATGGTTTTGAAATGTGGGTTAAAAGGAATTGAAAATTAAATAAATAGGTGAATTGGATTTGAGTTGTATGTAACTGAATTAAAATATGTAAATGATAATTATAAAGTGACTATATAACTATAAATTATAAAATTCGAATTGGATGAGTAATAATATCGAATTAAAGTAAATATAAATTTTGAACTGTGGAATATTATAAACCCATATAAATAATATTTTTAATAAAATAAAATTCAGTTGAAGAATTGGAATTGTGAATAAATGAATTGGAATAGCTTATAAAGATTGAAATAAATTGAATAAAAATATATTTAAACTATAAATGAAGGTATAGTCTCGAGTTAAAAATAAAATGGGAATATATTCAAGTATAGAATTGATGGAATATGAAAAAATAATAGTTATGTGACTTATAAAATTGAAAATTGAAATAGATAAGCCAAAATAAAAAGAGTTTGATATTTTGGAAATGGAATAGAAACCCAAACTTTAGTTATAAAATAAATTAAATTCAGGTAAATTGATTGAAGTTATTTTTGAAATAAAAAGCAGATATTGAATTATAAAGTGGAAATGAACTAATTAGATAATTAATTAGTTAATTGGATATTAAATGGATATTAACTAGGTTGAATAAATTTGAAAATATGTCGAGTAAAATGGAAGTAGTTTGAAATGGTGATAACTCAAGTTGTAAATAATTGATATGGCTTGAGATATTAAACAAATGGATTTTAATATGGAATTAAAATTGAAGTTGACTAAATGAATGAACTAATCAATTAATTATTAATTGAATTGGAATTCGATTGAATAGAAATCAATTGAGATAAAACGAATTTGAATTTAAAGAGAGAAGATATGAATGAATTGCAACTATATTGATTGAGAATCAATTGGAAATAGAACAAAATTAAATATAAGTTGACTTGGAATCAATTGAAAATAGTTATAAGCATAAATGGTTATTCATTTAAATGAATAGCACCGAATTTACATAGAAAAATTGGTATTAGGCGTAAACGGAAGTAAATAAAATTCTATGGATTAATAGAAGTGGATAGAATTGATTTTTAATCAATTTGAAATGGATATGAGTTGTTTGGTATAAAAATAAAGTGATGCAAGAAAATTGAGTTGTAAATCATTCGGATTGAATGAATGCAATATAGATCGATTGAAAATAAATAATCGAATGATGGAAGCTTTGTAATTGCTATGAAAACATGACATAACATATTTGTTTATGGATATATGTGTTTATCCGTTTAAATAAGTGAAATGTTATTGAATTTGATGTTTTTGAAACTTACGTGTTTAAATTGAGTAAGTACAGGTACCCAGAGGGATTGTTTGGCTAGATTAGGGTTATGTATTTGCATATGAAGTAATTGCTTTCTTAATAATGCTTAAAAATGATAAAATAAGGTACGTTTTCGGATTAAATACCGCAAATACATAAACGTTGATTTGTATTTTTGTTTTCCAACCATATAGGTCGATGTATGTATATTTATATCTCTTGTCATACGGTAAATGGCTCTCCGTACAAGGGAGCCTGCCAAAAAAATTAGGAAATTTATGGTGTTAAAAAAAATTGAAATTTTTTATTAACGACAGTTGGATTTCGAATTGTAATTGGAATAAAGGAATTTTGAATTAGAAATTCGAAACAAATTGTTTTGATTGAAACTGAATGATTTGAAAAGTGAAATATCCAATTTTCACTAAGTGGGTTTTTAATAAGTAATGGGTTTGGAGCATTTTCATGCCTTAGCAATTACGGAGACGAAATTATTTTAAGAGGGAATGAATGTAACGACCCGGATTTTTCGACGGTAAATTGTGAACATTTAAATGGTTTTAAATATTGAATTCGAATTATATATTGATTTTCAATATCACAAATTGGGGTTTTTTTACAAAATAAATTGAAATTTAAATATAGCAATTTATTGGATAATTTAATTTTTGAAGTTTATAGTTGAATATTGGTTCATTTTTTGTATCTTGAGTTTTAAGCCCGATAAAAATAATTTAAAGGCTTATAAAATTTATATTAATAATACTGAAGACAGTGCAACTTTTAAAATCGAATTTTAAAGTGATTTGTTCAAAATTAAAATATATCGTTTAAATTGACATTTAAAAATATCCTTCCGGGACACGTCTCGGTATTCAACGAAACTAGTTCCATTGAATTCGTAATATTGTATTATTATTGGATTTCAAATTTCGTAGCTTTTGGAGTTTACGTTTGGTCGTATGTGATATAAACGCGTTGAAATTAATATCGAATTCAATTTAATTGTTGAATCCAAAAGGTTATCTTCTCCAGAGGATCGAATTAGGACTAGGAACCTTTTTCATTGCGTTTGAAATAGGGGTATAACATTATAAACTCCAAGCGGCATGCCTCGCTAGGGGTTCGAGATTTTTAGCTGTGGAATCGGGACGATTTGAAATTTTTTTAAAAAATAATACATTTTATAGGTTGACCAGTCAAGATATATCCACATCAGCTTTCTTTCTTCTCAAATCACTGTAGCCTTCTTTTACATGAAACTTTCCTCTCAATCGTTCTCTCCCCCGTTTTAAAATCATGAGTGCCTTCCTCTTCGAAAGAAGAAAAATCGAACTCGGAAAAAATAATTAACGAACAAAACCATGCCTTCCTCTTCACTTCTTCATTTTCAAATCGAAAATGGAAATAAAAAATCATGAGTTTTTTTTCCTTTCCCTCTTCTTCAGTTCGTACGAGCGAAATCAAATCAGTAAATAAAAAAAGTCAGTACTCAATTAAAATCGAGACAAGCTAGTTCGAGGTTTAGGGCACGCGTTCAAGATTGTCATTCGTGATTGATTTGGGCGATTCTCGATCGCGTAAGTTTGAGTTTTCGGCCGGCAGTGGCTGAGATCGTGAGCAAGGAAGGCAACGGAGAGGCGAATGACATGAAGGATGAAGGCAGACGCTCGACGAGGCTGGGGTCCGATGGGATATACTACGATGGTAGGTGGCGGGAGGCTGGTTTCGAAGGTCGCATCTATGGTTTGGCGGTGCAAGGCAGTAAGGTCCGAACTACTCCAAGCGGCGGCACGAGTGGTTGAGCGTCAAGGCGATCGTTAGGAAATGATAATTCTGCAATTTAAAGTTATTTAAATTTGTTAGTAAGGTAATTAGGTGGATGAATTATTTTAAACAAAAGTTAGAAAGTAATAAATGTGTAATTTTTAACATGAGGTCCAAAATCGTGAACAAACCTTTACCTCATTCATTCGAGAAATCCAATTAAATGACTTAGCAAAATAAATGGTATGAAACGCTTGCGTTTACTTCGTCGTTTAATTCTTAGACTTGTTCGATTGAAATCTTCTGACAATTTTCGAGTGGAAATCTACAATTTGTTCGTAAATATTTAAGTTAAGCTAGTGCTTATGGGAAATGAAGCTAAACTCATTTATTTACTAGCTTAGTGTAATTTACACTTATCGATCGATGATGATCCTTTGGTGATTTAGACTAGCGATGTGTGATGTCTCTTTGTCTACAAAAGGGAGACTATACCCTGTTTGGAGGAGCTCCGGCTCAATTTATGGGATAGTGACTCATTTGTGATACACGTGCCGGTGAGTTTTCATGCTCCCGTTTGAGATAGGCCTTCCCGCTTTTATGTTTTCCTAGATTTTCTATTATGGATTTCTAGAATTTATGATTCACCAATTTTTGCAATTTGCATTGATATGTTTTGTCAATATTAGAGGTTTGGTGAATAAGCTAAAGGATATGATATTGTTTTTGGTTTTTGAGAAAATTTGAGATATTGTATGATTTTTGTTGTTATCATATAAATTTGTTATATCTCTTATCCTATCTCATTTTATATGATGTTTATAGCTAGACTGATCCATTTATTATTTTTCTTCTTAAATAATACTCAGGTCAGACCGATGTGTTACAGATGCTTCCACTTGACTGCTTTGCAGGGACTATATTCTGACTTTTGACTAACTATTTTAGCTTAGTAGTTTTTGTTTTATACATTCGAGATAGAGACTCCTTGACGTATACATATTATTTTGTCTAGCACTTGTACCTATTCTTTTGTGATATGGTGGATCTTGTATGACCACTACTTTGATGTCCACTTCTATGTGTTATATTCATATCTGTTTTCGCCTTAGTCATATGAATATTTGTGACTGAATTATGTTATGCTTCTTTTATATTTGTTTTCGAAGACCTCATAGTCACTGTGTAGTAGCTATGAGTTTGCATTTGATATATCATATTTCCTCTTGAAATGAGATGCATGACATATTATCCGACATATCGGTGCTCGCACAAAGAATTTACACAGATGGTCGCTCCTCAACAACCTTATTCTTTTTGCTAGTCGACGGCATTACCCTGTAGTGCTCTTACCTAGTGTGAGTATAGAGATGGGGCGTCACAGCTTGGTATCAGAGCCGTGATTCGAAAAAATATAGGATATTATAACAAGGATCTTTGTCCTAAGTCTCTCATAGGAATCGTGCCTTAAGATTTAATTCGAGTCTTAGGACCCATTCTGTCCTATTTTCTTTTATGATGCTTTGTTTTATCAATCAAGCTTATTTGAATTCATTCTGAAAATAATCGTTTTCCTCTTCGTTCTTTCTTTCTTTCTTAAGAAGAAGAGACGGTTAGACCGGGCAGTCCTAGCGCTGGTCAATCCAGTAGTCCTCCTCAGGATGGCGTATTCATGTCCGCCCAACAACTATTGAATCTTATAAAGAATCAAAGGTTTACTTGTGTTTGAGTAAGAACCCCAAAAAGGTTTTACCTCTGAAATTAGAAGTGCCTTTCGACCAGCTTGTAGATATCACTCTTCGACTTAAAGAGGCCATAAATGTAACGACCTATAAATTTTATTGGTTTTATTTGTTTAATTGATTGAATTTTTGTGAAATTTTAAAATAATTGAAATTTGAATAAAAATTTAATATTTGAAATACTTCTAATTAAACATAGCAACAGAAAAAAATTCATTAAATTATATGGAAGTTTATTTTATTGTGTAATTCCAATTTAAATTCAAATCAGTTAATAATTGATGATAATAAAATGTTTTTCAAATCTAAATAATTTTATACAATAAATTTTATCATATTCCGAGTGAGACATCATATTTCTTTCGACCAATTTTGACTGCTACTGCTCCGTTTATCTTATTTGTGGCGGATTAGCAGCATTTTGGTACGATATCGACTTTTGATCAGTCGATCATACCACTGATATCTATATACCGTTTTGATCGTCTCGTCGTGCAGATCTATGCGGTATATTCATTTGTGTATTTCGAAGTTCGATGCACGGTGCAATTTGTGAAATGATTAGTGTGTCGGTTCCGCAACCAATGCTTTTTAGTCTCTCCGTCCTTTCATTTTCCCACCTATAAAATCCAATAGCCATTAGACTTTATATATTCCCTGGAATTAATATGCAACCCTTTCTATTTCCCATAGTCATATATTCCTGGTGGTATTCCTTTGGTCTCTTGTTTCGGTTCAAAGTGAAGAAAATAAATAAATATAATACGTATGTTATAACTGTACAATCCTCACTCTTTCTTCTCTCTGAAGCTACATTTGTTCCCTCCTTCTCACTGACACATGCTAGATCATCACCGAAGTTCGCACCCTCATCTTCGTCCTCCACGTTTTGCCACTCTCTGCCGCCTCTTTTCCCGCCATAGCATTTCCCCTCTCTCCTCTTACTTCCTCTCGCTAGCAACCGAAGCCATCAGCCTTCACCAAGAATCGAGCTCACCCCACCTCAGGGCGCCTATATCCGCCCTCACCAGCCTCCTCCGCTCGCTCTCCGCCCCATGCAACGTCCGCCAACTCCAAACTCATGTCCCTTGTTCTAGCGGCTGCACTATTTTTGTTTGAATGATAAGGTATATATTTGATTTATTAATAAATGTGTGTGTATATATATATATATATATATATTGCTGCATACGTATTTTCTTTTGCTCGATTTTAGGCCTACATGAATAGATGGGTTTGTGCATTGGTTCAAAAGTCTATATATATATATATATATATATATATATATTGATTTGAGTATATATATAAGGTATTTTATGGATCTGTTGATAAAATAAATATATTTTGGTTCCTTCGTTTATGTATATAAGTAAGTACGTATATATTTTGCAGTGTGCTTGCGTTAGTAGGTAATAGGTTTGTATAATTGTTGTGCTATATATATAAGTTATATTATCATACATTGAGTCATATATGTGTTTACAGTGTATTGGTTTATAATGGTTACAGTTTATTTATATATATATATATATATATATATATATTTGATTTGAAAACGTGTATGAGTCGTAGTTATACACACACACACACACACACACATATAAGTTATATGCTTTCATCTTCACTGTTTTTAGCTTTGGGTTCTGCTTGTTGATGTAGGTATGATTGTTGTATATATATACTTGTTTATATATATATAAGTTAAATAAATATTTTTAAGTTGTTTTTATATATTCATTAGTTATATTCTATATATATCGAGTTTACATATTAACATGTATGCATTAGTTAGTTTTCAAATTTATATATATAGAGACTTTGTTTTATGTGTTTGAATTTAATTATTAATTTTGAGATATATGTTTGAATTGATTATTTAATATATATATATATATATGGATATTTTCAAATGAAATACATTATATATGTAAGTATTTTGTATTTTCAATATGTATGTGTATATATAAGTATTTATCTCAAATATATTATATGTAAATATGTTTGACTTTAAGATATGTGTTTTAATTTAAAAACAATGATTTTTGAAATATAAGAGTGTGTGTGTGTGTGTATTATATGTGTTTGAGTTTGGAATATGATTTTATATATAGTTATATATATGTGAGTTCATTGTACCAATTTTCTTCATCGATCCAGTTCTGATTCGTTTCATCAATTACTATTTATCAGCTTTATTCGTCGAATTCGTGCCAATCTTGCTCTGCTTTGGAATTCGTAGCTTGCTCTGTTGTCAAACTCTCTAGCCTTGAAAGGTGAGCAATCACTCACGATTAACGTTCTTATATTTATTAAATTTGATTTTGATTGAAACGGCAATTGAAATATGCTGCTGTTAGTTATTTACATTGCTATGTATATATTATATTATCTGTATCTGTTCACCTGTGACATCTAACACCATATTCTGTTATTTATATTGATGATATATGCTTGTTGTATTATTATCATATCTGTTATCACTCTGCAAGTTCCCTATTTGCATAGAATTCTCTATAGGTTGAAATGATACATACCCGAACGATCTGTAGAATAGGAGAAAATCGTTATGGGTTGAAATTATAAACCCAAACGATTTTCATTGAATAAAATTTGGGATTGCGGGTTGAAATGATATATGTCCGTATCTATATTTAAATTACAGATTGAAATGATAAATATCTACATCACTTGACCATAGGATAGAAAATTATATACAAACACCATTGGTCTATATATAAATATTTTGGAAATGATTTCTATAGTTTTGGAAAGAAATATATGGTTTAATAAATATTGTTTTTTAAGGTATAATATATATATATATATATGTATGTATGTATTTTATAAAGTTTAAATTATTGATTTTAATTTATATGTTTTGGAATTTTCAAATTATAAGTTGGTTTTGAAATTATAAATTTTAAGAATTTACATATAATTTTACTATTTTAAAAAATGTAAAATTTGTTTTATTATAAAATAAGTTTGATAATAAGTTTAAATTAATAAAGTTTGATTTAATTTATATATAATATGTTTAAGTATTTAAAAATATATTTTCAAATATAGAGTTTATAATAATTTTTAATAAATTAAGGTTGGAAAGAGAGATTTGAAATTGATTGAAGTGGTACTTAATTAAGAAATTTATTTAATTAAATCGATTTGAAACATATTGAATTTGAGATTTTTAAAGGACAATGACTTTATAACTTGATTTTGGTTCAATGTGATTAAATGAATATTTCAAGTTTAAATAAATTGAAGGAAATATTTAGTCTATTTGTAATTTGAAGCTTATTTAAATGATGTTGAATTTATTAAGTAAATATTTCAAAACTAAACAATAGTAAATTGAATTTCATATATATATATATATATATATATATATATATATATATGAAATTATCAAATTTAGTTTTGAAAATGTTGAATACTTAAAGCTTTGAAATATACTGAAATTGAAATAGTTTATTTTGTGGTTCAAATCTATTTTTTTTTAAATCGATATAATTTGGAATGGTTTATTGGGAAACTGAATTGAATTGAAATTGATGATTTAAGATTTGATTAAATTTGAATTTTGGAATTCGATTTGATTTGGAATTGATTTTTGAAATTTGAGGAAGCTATTTTAATATATAAAGTTTTTTTAAGTTATATTTAAAACTATTTATATATTTTACTCTATAAATTATTTCATATAAACTATTTTTAATATAAACCGTTTTAATATAAACTGTTTTAACTTATATGTAAACTATTTTTACTTTATAAACTATTTTATTATGTATACTATTTTGATATTTAAACCGGTTATGTGGAAAGTATTATGATTTCAAAGTATTATGATTTCAAAATTGTGATTTCCAAAACATTATGATTTATAAGTTATGATTTCTAAAGTGTTATGGTTTTAAAAGTTTTATAATTTTGAAAGCGTTATAACTTTTAAGTGCTACGATTTTTAGAAATGGATATATTTGAAATGGAAATGATATCGTATTTGGCTTTGAAATGGAAATGATATCGTATTAGTATGGTTTTTGAAATGGAAATGGTATTTTAGTTTTGAAGTACAAACTATTTTGAAATAACCGCGGTGTTGTAATAACGTTTGGTTGTTAAAGATGTGAGAAATGCAGATTACGGATCTTAAGGCTAGGATTAACACTAGAGGGGAGTGAATAGTGTTTATAAAGAATTACTAAATCTTTTTGAGTTTATGTTAATTTAGACACAGATGTGTGCAATATACAAACACAGATATGATCACAGAAACAAACACAGATGTAGAAATAAAATAAAAAGCAGTAAAGGAAAGAACACACCGGATTTTATACTGGTTCGGAGTTACCATGCATCCAGTCCCGCAACACAAGTACGGATTTCCTTTCAAAATCAATCTTTACAATTACACCCTCGATTTCAAGGCTATGATGTACACCCTCCATAATCACAATCCTTTGGGTAGAGATACTTGATTTTCCGGGCAACAAGTTCACCCACTTGATTTTACGGGCAACAAGTTCACCCAATTAATTTCCCAAGGCTACAATCAAACCTTATCTTGCTTGATTGATTTTTAAGGTCACTATCACACTTTTTCTCGCTTAATAGATTACAAAGTCTATGACTCTAAATAGCACTAAAAACCTTGTTGAGATAGTGATAGAGAATCAAACTAGAAGTAATCGAGTTTGATTCAATATTGATTTCGGCAGAGTAATGGTAAGAATATGTATTAAGAAATGTGGAAGAAGAAGAGAAGTGAAAAACCAGAAAATCTGATATGAAATTCGTTGAAACTAACCCCTATTTATAGAAGAACAACATCCATGTCCATTCGTGAAGAGTTATGGCGAATAGGCACTTCTTTTGAAATTTAAATTTTGAACTTAACTGACACCATGTCGGCATGGTCACCATGAGTATGTCGACATCTCAAGGCAATTTTTGATGATTTGATTTTCTTTGAAAATAACCTTTATCTTATATTAAAACTATTTTAAACTTTATAAATATACCTGACTATAGTTAAAATTCATAAGTAAATATAGAGAATAATATATATAGAATTTAACTATAATTTTATATTTAAAACTAAGTATAAATATTAAAAATTAAATATATTATATTAAAAGATAGTTTAAAATCAGGAGTAATTTGATTTTGAAATTAAAGATGATTTTGAGGCTAAAATTATTTAAAATCAGGATAGAGGTTTTTGAATTTTTTAAAAGGAAAGTTTCGAAATCATTTTGAAAACAAGATAATTTTTGTAAAATCATTTAAATAAAAATTAGCGGATACAAAACAATGTTCCACTAGATTTTTCGTAGATTCCATCCTACTTAGGGTTCCATCCATTTAACGGGCTCGAAGTGGATTCCATTCCACGAATAAATTGGATTTTAAGATGCCGGTGCTTTTCTAGGAGTTTTAACAAAATTACTAATTAAAAACTTATTCTTGAAGTCTTGAACTCTTGATAATCTTGATACTCATGAGTCTTCAATCTTGATATCTTGAATCTTTATACTGTACAGTCTTCATTCTTGGTACCTGCATGGTTAAATCATGCATATACATATATATCTAAACTTATAATGTTTGTATTTATACTTTATAATCTATTCTAAGGTTGTTGTCATCAAAACCATCATCTTACGGACTAACAAAAGAGACCGGGATCGGTTATTGTCATACTCTCTACCAATACCGAAGACCACTTTAACAACCATGTATGCGGTGGAGATTCTAGAATAAAGTAGGATGGTGGAGACGATCCTATATGAGGTATATATGTGGACCCGACTCCCGTGTGTTGGCATAAGGTGGCTAAAGCATGAGTGATTCTCGGGCCAAGTGAGGTTATTCCTCCGAACGGACACATTCCTTCGATACTATATTCTGACTTTGTGATTGATTTGGTGGCCACATTTGATTTTTTTTATTTGAGAGTGTGTTCCGAGGTGGGAGGTAGTGGCTGCTATGCGTTACCACCAGCCCAGATGCGTAATTGGTATATCTGCCCTGGCATTGCCTTATTGTGCCGTGTCACCTACCATATCGAGACCACTACGAGTTTGTTTTGTACCATACCTATGGAGTGTCCTCTGACGACGCCCAATACGGGGGAGATTACGATACTGTATAGACTATGGGAATATATAAAATATGTTAAGGGGAATATGTGTAACACCTTAACGCTATTTTAATAATTTGCTTTACTATAGACATTATTATGATAGCGTATATTACTACATAGTAGATAGTTTAACAGGTCCTTAGAGGATGGTTATCCCAAATATCCTTTGAGTTACTTATATTTCAGTTGATATTTCACTTGAGTTGGATTTATTGATATAAGAATGTTAATCCTAACTCGAATTTTTGGGTTTTTCTTTACGCTCGGGTCAGACTGAGTGTATCAATATTCGAGACTCACCTTTGGAGTTGGAGTTTCGTTCGGAGATCCATCTATCGATTCTACTTTCAATTATTCAGTTGATTCTAGTGATGTATTCAGATTTTATTTATTTACTGTATATGCTGAGTTTTGCCAAATACAAATTAACAATCTGGTATTTTGAGCAATTCATATCCGGCATGTGTGGATGCGAATGGTTGAATATATCAGGATGTTACAATAAAGGAAGTGAAAGTGATGTTGGAGGTTATGAAAAGAGCCTCAATAACAACAAGAAGAGGCATATTAAGTTCAAATGCCCTAATTCCAACAAAAAAGAGAAGCAGGCAACTTCGGTAGCAAATCCCTAATTGTGGACAATACTACAGTTGTGGTTTTAAGGACCATTGTGCAAATAGGTGTCCGAAACCCCTTTATTCCCGCTGTTGCAAAAGTTCGGGTCATCATATATCTACATGTCCCAAACTTCAATGCAAGAGAAAGGAAAAGCTGAATGTTGTGCAAGTTTCTAGTAACCCTTCTCTTGGTCAAGGTATCTCCCATTCAATCCTTGATGGCATTATTTTGTTTCGTGATTATTCTATTCTAATTACACTTGATACGTGTCAATCTCATTTTTTTCATATCAAAAGAACTTGTTGATACTTTTCTTTAAATATTATGGGCTTGATCACTTTACTAGAATTGTGAATCTAGTTGGCTGATCCGCAACACTCATTTTACTTTGTAAAAATGTCGAGATTATTTTATGTGACTATGCATTCTGAGCGATTTGCATGTTTTGCACTACTTAGGTTTCGGAACGACTTTGGGAATAGATTGGCTTAACCGTTAGCCCGAGAGGACTATCTATCTTCGACATCCCCAATCTGTTAAGCAAATTTCTATTGTTCTTAAAGATTCAAATTCCAATTTGATGGCATTATTTCATTCTTTAAACCCATATGATGAGGAAGATGTTATTTCCCTCATTCCAGTAATTCGAAAATTTCCCGACATCTTTGAGTCTGTCTTAGGATTATCACCTAAGCGATATATTGAGTGCGCTAAGGTCTTTTCAGCTCGACCTTGCCATCAGTTTTCATCAACTTGGAGTTGCAGAGGATAGCGTTCCACTTACCACTTTCCGCACTCACCACTTTCGGCACTCGAGCATCCGAACTCGAGACCACTTCCATTGAGTTCAAACATCGTTTACAACTTGTGTGAGTATAAACATCAGTATGTTTGAAGTTGATTGAGATTTTTGGTATTTTCAATTGGGCATTGGATTGTGTTCTAGCCTACTAACCCAACAAGAGAACCCAAATCTTTTGCCTAATAACTTCCACTCCACTCCTCTTCATTCATTCATTCCATTTTCTAAATTCTTAACACTCAAGCCTTGAGGAAAAAATAGGGGAAAAGAGGGAAAATCAAAATTCCTAAGCCCTAGTTCTTAGAAAATTCAAGTTCTAGACCTAAAATCAAAAAGAAGCTTAGATAAGCATCATCTTCATCTTCTCCATCTCAATCTCTCTTCAATTTTCAGAAATTTCCTATAACTTAACTTAGAAAATATTTGTATATGATCATAGATTGAAGTTTCTAGAGTTGAGATTGAAGTGGAGTTGATCTTTCCTTGTGTTAGAACATCTCAATTATTGTTTTTGAGTTTAAAGGTGAGTCCTTGAACTCACATCTATGTCTATACCTTTGATAGTTGTTAGGTATGAATTACTCACATCTATTTCATGTTCATTCGCTTTTGAATTGAATTGGTTTGGTGAATTTTTCAATTTTTGATATTTTGAAGTCAAAATCTATGAAAATCCTATTATGGATGTTTGGACATGTTGTTGGAGTGTATTGAAGAGCCTATAGGGCTGGATTGTCGCTTGGTATAAATCCCTGGCCACTATCTTTCATTCAATCGCTTTCGAGTTGAATTGGCCACTAATGGCCTAAGCAAATTTTGCCCTGAGCTTCAGCTCAGACGTTTGGCAAAATGCTCAGACGTCTGAGGCAAAGGAATAAACGTTCCAGACCTATGGGTCAGACATCTGAGTGATCTAGAAAAATTCCAGACCTTCAGCTCAGACGTCTGGGAGAACCACAAGACGTTTGGCGCTGTTTAATTCAGCAATTTGCCTATTTTGAGTAGATTTCCGTTTGAATCGATTTTCGTTGATCCGGTTAATTGTTGTCAATTATTATCGACTTTGATGACTTTTTTTGGATTTTTGGGATTATCCATTTGATGGATTCGATAACGATTTTCATGGTTTTAATTCACATCGTCGTATGTGAATTTTTGATGATTGATTGTTTTTACAATCATTTTTTGATTTGACACTTTAAAATACAAAGGTTTCTATACTAGTAGTAAATACTCAAACTCTTTCACAAAAATGATTTCAACGTTAACATTAAAACAAAGCTCGTTTTAAAACCGTTTTCCAGTCTATTAGTATATACAGACCTTTACCTCATTCGTTCAAGAAATCCAATTAAACGCCTTAGCAAAATAAGTGGTGTGAAACACTTGCGTTTACTTCGTCGGTTAATTCTTAGACTTGTTCGGTTGAAATCTTGTGATAATTTTTCGAGCGGAAATCTACAATTTGTTCGTAAATATTTAAGTTAAGCCACTAGTTATGGGACATGAAGCTAAACTCATTTATTACTAGTTTAGTGTAATTTACACTTATCGATCAATGATTGGTGATTTAGATTAGCGATGTACGATGTCTCTTTGTCCGCAAAAGGGGGACTATACCCTGTTTGAAGGAGCTTCGGCTCATAGTCCGCAAAGGGGGACTATACCCTGTTTGGAGGAGCTCCGGTTCAATTTATGAGATAGCGACCCATTTGTGATACACGTGTTGGTGAGTTTTCATGCTCCCGTTTGAGATAGGCCTACAATTTATGATTCACCAATTTTTGTGATTTGCATTGATATGTTTTGCCAATATTTGAGGTTTGGTGAATAAGCTAAAGGATATGATATTCTTTTTGGTGTTTGAGAAAATTTAAGATATTTTATGTTTTTTGTTGTTATCATATATATATATATATATATATGTATGTATATGTATGTATGTATGTATGTATGTATGTATGTTTGTCGTATCTCTTATCTTATCTCATTTTATATGATATTTATAGCTAGACTGATCTGTTTGCTATTTTTCTTCTTAAATAATACTCGGGTCAGGCCGAGGTGTTACAGGTGCTTCCACTTGACTTCTTAGCAAGGACTATCTTCTGACTTTTGGCTAACTACTTTAGCTTAGTAGTTTTTGTTTTATACATTCGAGATAGAGACTCCTTGATGTATACATATTCTTTTGTTTAGCACTTGTACCTATTTTTTTGTGATATGGTGGATCTTGTATGACCACTACTTCGATGTACACTTCTATATGTTATATTCATATATGTTTCCGCCTTAATGATATGAATATCTGTGACTGATTTATATTATACTTATTTTATATTTGTTTCCGAAGACCTCATAGCCACTGTAGTAGCTTTGAGTTTGTATTTGATATATCAGATTTCCTCTTGAAATGAGATGCATGACATACTATCTGATATATCGGTACTCGCACAAAGCAATTACACAGATGGTCGCTCTTCAATAGCCTTATTCTTTGTGCTAGTCGATGGCATTACCCCGTAGTGTTTTCGCTAGTATAAGTATAGAGGTGGGGCGTCACATCTGTGGATGCAGAAAAACAGGTTGGAGGGATCCAACTGGATTCCTCAATATATATTTAGTGATTTCCAAATATATAAATATATGATGTAAATGAATAATCTGCCGGACTATTGCTTGGTGAAATTTCTTAAATGTTAAAATAGCATGGAAATTAAAATTGGTATATTATCGTTTTGAAATTTTTAAGAGTTAAAAGGAGATATTTAATATAAAAATATGGATTAATTTAAAGGAATTGAATTGAGTAAACAATAATTGGGTTTGATCGTATTAAATAATGCCGGAAAAATATTCTAAATAGAGAATTTAAAATAAATTATGTGAAGGAATTTTTGACAACTGGATTTAAAAATGATATTCAGGAAAAAGAAAATGGAAAAAGGGTTTAAATCGATATTGAAAATAGATTGGCAAAAATTAATGAATTTTTAAAGGAATTGAATTTATATAATGGAATTTTATAAATGAGATTATTTTAGTGAAACTCAAAGGAGTTAAAATTTATAAACGATGTTTATAAATAAAGAAGAAATTGATATTTGGTGATAAATTGGAAATATAAATTTACAGGAAGATTTTACGGTGATTATGGAAATAGGGGAAGAGAAAAATAGTGGAAACTATTTTTGAAGTGAAAATGGTTAAGGATACCGAAATGGAAGTGAGGTGATAGAAATCGAGAAGGTAAGAAATTGAAAATTTAGTCATCCAGATTTTAAAAATATATTTTTAACAATAAGTTAAGTTTCATATTTTAAAAAGGGAATTTTATTTATTAAACTATGTAATTTTAAAGTTAGTCGGTATCGAAATATTTCAGAAGTGAATTTTTAAATACTTAATATTTATTTTAATAAAGTCCTAAATTTAAACTTGCTTTGAAAGTGATGTTATAAAAAGTTGTTTTCAAATATTTTAAATAATTATTTGAATACATCTTAAAAATAAATTATTATTATTTTCTTTTAAATACTTATTTAAATTTACATATGCATATATACAGAGTTTTGAAAGGGTTTTAAATTTTATTATAAATCTTCTCGAGAGTTGGAAAGGATTATTTAATAGATGGGACCTATAGGAGAATTCTCAAAACGAAGTTTGGGATAACGTTAGAAAAATTCCGAAGTAGTTAAATAAAAGTAGGCTTCAAAAAAATGAAATAGAATTCATTAAAAGAAGTAGAAGAGAAATTGGGATTACAAGCAAGTATAATTGACTTTGAAAATATTAAAGGAATTAATTAAGGAATTCCAAAATTTATAGAATTTGTTGTAAACTAGTCAAGGAGTTTACACAAAAAAAATTGTAAATGATTTGAGAAAAGAAAAAGGAAATAAAAGAAATATTTTCCAAGTGTTGAATATCAAATGAAGCGGGAAAATATTTTAAGTATTGGGAAGGGTTGGGAATGTTCCATTGAAATAAAAGGGATTTGAAAACTCTTTTCAAAATGTTGAAGTATGGGAAGTAATATCTTATAAAAGATATTTTGAAAGAAATTTTGGAAAATTTATAATAAGGCCTGATGATTATTTTTAGATGTTTATGGATAGTTAAATAACCGACTATTAATTTTGACCAATTTCGCTAATCGTTTCGAAGAGACCGGGATCGGACTTAATTATCTGAAAACCACTTCGATTGGGTTTGAACGTTACGAATGAATACCGTGAGGATGAATACGGTGAATCGGTTTGTCCAGACCCATGACAACTTGTATGGATGAATGCTATCAGAACATCGTCATTGGAGGACGATGAGAATTCTAAGTAAAATTTTGTTCTTGAAAGGTAACGCTTAGCCTCGAGCTTCATCAACCGGGTAATGACTAAAACATGGGAGATGTAACAAGGCTAAGTGGGTCACATCCAAGTAGGATATGTTATCACCTTTGTAGATGTCCTCGGAAACCTTTATATTGTGGATATGCTTGTGCATGGAAGGAGCGCTCGGTAGTAAGTGTGGGAACACGCAGGGTGATAACATATTCGGTCAATCTAGGTCAATGGTAGGCCAGTCTTGTGTAGTAGGAGAATCCCGACGTGGTCCTCGATACATTGTTCTAGAGGTGTACTTGGTGGGCAGTAGCCCAGTGGTCCAGTCATTCGATGGAATTCATTCTCCAATAAGTGTTGTATGGTTTTGATCGTGCCCAACTATGCTGGAACGTGAGATGCAAGTATTTCAGCTATTTCCTATTTATTTTCTATAAACACTAATATAATATATCAGACGAGTTTGATAAGAATTTTTTTGGTTATCGTAAGGTAAAAACCTGTCGTGTTTATTTGTGACGTGGTCTTACGAGATACCTTTGTTTAAGGATTTTGAAAAGTTAATAATTCAAATTGAGTGTGTTTTCTCACGCAGGTTTTCCCGACTGACTTTGTTTTATTATAATGCTCGGGTCAGACCGAGTATTACAGATTCAGATTAAATGCTGTGGAACTCAGGAGATGTAATGACCCGCTATTTTGGACTATTCGCATTCGCACATGTCGGACTTGAATAATTCAAAATACCGAATTGTTAATTTTAAATTTGGCAAAACTCAGATATACAATAAATAAATAATCACAGAATCACAGACACAGAGTAGTAATATGCAGCGGAAGTAAAAGAGATAGTAGTTCATGAAGCTACTATATAAATATATAAGATACATCAGAGTTAAATAAGTTACAACAGAAGTCTCGAATACAACAGTCAAATATAAGAATCAGAATACATCACTGGAATCATCGAATATCTGAAAGCTGGATAGATAGCTGGATCTCCAGGCGAAGCTCCAACTCCAAAGATAAGCCTCGAAAGCTGGTACTCTCAGTCTGACCCGAGCGTAAAGCAAAACACAAAACACTCGAGTCAGGATTAATATTCTTATATCAATAAATCCAACTCAAGTGAAATAGAAATCAAAATACAAGTAACTCAAATGATGTTGGAATCACCATCCTCTAAGGATCCGTTAAACTATCTACTATGTAGTAGTGTACGCTAAATAGATAATGTCTATCAGTAATATAAAGTATCAAAATAGTGTTAAGGCGTTACCATTATCCCCCTTAACACGTTTTTATAAGCATCATAGTCTATACAGCACTGTAAACTCCACCGTAAACTAGTGGGATATCAGGGAGTACTCCATAGGTATAACACAAAGCAAATTCGTAGTGGTCGCGTATATAGGGATACAAGTATGACAAGGCACATGAGGCAATAGTCAAGGTAGTGAAACTACCGTTTGCCTGATCCGGACTGGTGAGAACGCATCGCCGCAGCGATCGCAACACCGCGAAACAACACTCGTGAAAGTACGAGGGTGCACCAATCAACAACAAGTAATGAGTAATAGTTACGAACAAGTGTGTTCGCTCGAGGTGGCTAACCCCATTTGGCCCGGCACGGCTCCTGATTTTAGTCATTTCCAATTTGACACAAGTGTCAAGGCTATCCAATATCGTTCTCTTTCTTCAGTCATCACGTACATCATTCCAACCACTTCATTCTGGATCATCACTTCGCGTATAGTTATTAAAGTGGTTTTCGGTTTAGACAGAGAGTATGTCCATAACCGATTTCGGTTTCTTTAATAACTTTCGTAATTTATTACACCGATTGGTCGTTTAATAAATTTCAAACCAAATCAATTTCAATTTCAATTAGAATTTATAAATCAACATTTCAATTGTCTTTCACTATCAATTTCCAAAATTTTCATTACAAACTTCCAAATAGCCATTTCAAAATCTTACAATTCAATTTCCACTTTTATTTAAACAATTCAAATATTGATTCAAGTTCGTATATAAGTTTCATTCCGAAATCATTTAAAATGGTTCAATTTTCATTCAAATCAATTTTAATTCATTTATCGATTTCATTCAATATTTGCTAAGTAAATTTATCCTTCAAACAACTTCTATTTAAATTCCAATTCATTTAAATCAATTACTTACGTTCAACTTCATTATATCAAAACTCCAAATTGAAATAAATTAAATTCGTCAAATCAATTCTTTAAATTACAAGTCTTACGTTAATTCCAATAAATCTCATTCATTTCAATAAATCACATTTTATTTCTTATTAAAGAAATTCGATTTTCACTTATTTATTGACTTCGTTACAAATTTCAAACTCAATTAATAAAGAACTAAATTTCACATAATCGAGAAGTTTCGATTTCACTTATTTACTTAAATATTTTTCCAAACTTCATAAATAAAGAAACCCCATTTCATTTATTAACGAAGATCAAATTCACTTAATCAAAAGTTCGATTTTCTCTTATCAAAGAATTCAAATTTTATTCAATAATCAGATAATTAAATCTTATTCGATTTTTAAATAATTTCAAACTTAATTATTAATAATTTCAAAACTTAATAATTACAAACTTGATTATAAATTCAAACTTAATTATTAAATCATTTCCACTTAAATTTTAATTCAAACTTAATTATCCAATCATTTCAACTTAATTATAAATTCAACTTAATAATTTCAAACTTAATTATAATTCCAAACTTAATTATAATTTCAAATTTAATTATTAAATGTTTTCAATTTAATAATTTCAAAACTCAATTATTATTAATTCCAAATTATTTATTAATAATTCCAAATTTAATTATTAAATAATTAAATTTCAAACAACGTTCTTTCATCAATTACTATGTTAATATTTGCTTCATATTTCAATCTTTACATTTTCCTTTCAAAATTCAAATTCCAACTTCATTTCAAACTTATTCTTTACTCGAATAAAATCATTATTTTATTTTTAAATCAAATTATCGACCAATCGGATTTTTACTTAATTCTCTATCCTAGGTCAAATTCATTTGGGTATATATCATTTCAACCTCATTCCATTTCGAATTCAAAAATCAAAACATAGCAAAGGGAACTTGCAGTGTGATAACAGGGATGGTGTCAAAGTAAATAAACAAACAATAACAACAATCAATAACAATACAATAATCAATCCAAATAATCCCGAAATAATCGTATTAATTCACATTGTTATTTGTGCGAATTAATATAATTATTTCTAGAATCTACACTATCATTTTATGTAGATTAAAGATTATTACACCAATCTTTATGCGGTTCTTCAATTTACATCAATTATTCAATTTCATACTTAAATCAATTAATACAACATAAATTTAAATGGTTCAAGGGTAATTAACTATTTTCCTACGTGTCAAATAATTAAACATTTAAGAAGTCATATTTTCAAATTTAACTAATCAAAATTCAACGCATATGTCGATTCAAATTTTTAACTATGCTACGTCAAATTTCAATTTCAATATTATCACTTTATACATTAAAAGTTAACATGCAATATAAACAAAAATCAATCAATCAATTATCAACCAAACTGGATTATCATTGTATAAATAATTAACAGATAATGGTGTCAGATGTCATAGGTGAACAGATACAGGTAATAGCATATACAGCAGTGTAAATAACTAACAACATATTTCAATTGTCGTTTCAATTGAAATCAAATTTAATAAATAAACGAATATTAATCGTGAGTGATTGCTCACCTTTTGAGGCTAGGGAGCGAGAATAGACAATGAAGTTGAGTTACGAATTGCAAGCACGACTTTCGAAATAAACTAGATTGTCACGAATCGACGAGCAAAGCTGTTAAATAGGAATTGCCGAAATCAAATCAAAACATTCAACATAGCAATAATTACAAAACATATCCTGCGTCAAAGTTTAACAATATAATTCTATGTGCTACTGAGATCGAAATGGTCTGAAATTTGGTATGAATAAAGATCAAAACTTGTATTTCAAACTGCAAAAGAATCACTTGATTTGGACAAGAGACGAGAAAAGTTACGATGTCACGAACATAGACTCAGACCATGTTGCGACAGTCAAATGTTCAGGTCTGGAAACCTCTCTGGGTCTGATTTTCAGGTAAGAAATAGAGGACTGAACCACCTTGTATGAAGCTAAAATTTTATATACAGAAAGTAGAAAACTTTATCTTTTAAACAAAATAGAAATCACTGTATTCCGACGTAAGACGGAAGAGATACGATACGTCAAACATGAACTCAGGTCGTGTTTGCAGCAGTGTAAAATAATTTCAAGTACAAAAGAACAGCTGCCTGGGTCAAACTTCTAGATCCTCGACCACTAATCAAACGATGTCGGATTTTGCTGAAATTTGACATGCATAAACTAGGTAACTTCGACTCTTTTATAAAAAATAGAATCAACCCATTCCGATAAAACATGAGTGAGATATGATATCGTGAACATGAAGTCTAACTGTTGTTCAGAAAAAATAAAAATAAACAAATATCACCTTTACTATAAACTACAACCAAGAAAACAAAGCCATGTTCACTGTATCACATATGTGCTTGCATAATTAATATATATGTAAGCTAAGAAAACACGTATGATGAGTAGGCCCAGATATACATAACAGAGTAAAATAAAATAAAACATATAACATAAACCATTGATTCATAGCTAACATATATACAACACTATACATATAAGCTTCAGGATGATAAAATACTACTTATATACATATACTTATATAGTAAAATCCTGTACATATATATACCAGTATATAAAACTTTATATATAAAAACATATGTGCATATACTTGTACTATTATAAACTTATTTTATAAACTTCTATTATGAACTTATATATTTTTAAACTATCACAAATTTAAACATTGAAAAATTAAACTCAACTCAGCAAGAGCAAAATAAAGTACCAATACCAAACCCAGATTGTATATATATGCATAGTAGATTTAACAAAATCTTGTATATGCAAGCTATAAAGACATTTGATACCAAACTCATATAAAAAAAGATGTACATATATACCTTATATATATGCCATGACTGGTTTATCAAGCACAGGCAGAAGAAGGAGAGAGACAAAGGCGGTGGAAGGAGGAGTTGCAATGTCTGAAAACAAGAATGGCGACCGCGACCATGAGAGGAGCAAGGCGGGAAGCGAACGGTGGATGGTGGAAAACGAGGCGAAGTCGGAGAGGGGAGCGGGTCCGTGGGTGAGGCAGGACGTGTGAAGAGCTCCGACTCACGAAGGGCTCAAGGGCAGATTCGGCCATCACACGTGGGAAGAGTAGGCGTTGCAATCTTGGGTTGCTGCACTCGGTTGTGATGGTGTGCCGATGGGTTTGCTGCCGCGACGTGGAGGCCTGACTTCAATTTGCGTGAGAGGCGAGTGGTGGAGCAACGCGAGATAAGTGACGACTGATAAACAGGAAGTACGGCGGCGGCTAAAGGTCAGGGAGGAGGAGGGATGGCCGCATGTTGCTATGCTTGAGGGAAGGGGAGAGGCGGTCGGTTGTGGATGGCGGATTGCTAGGGGTTGAACGCGGGGTGTGGTCGGGCTTTGGGTGGTCGAAGGGAGCACGTGTAGGCGGCTGTGGATGGGAGGCGGACGTGGTGATGGAGGTCGAGCCTAGCGAAGGGATGGGTAATGATAGATCGGCCATGGGAGGAAGGTGGAAGAGCTGCATACGGAAAAATGGGTGACGTGATGCAAAGTTTATGAAGTAAGAGAAGATGTATGCTGTAACAAATGGTTTCTCTTTTTTTTTTCAAGCAAATGAATCAAAGGTGAGCTTCAACATGAGGGTGCATGCAAGTCTTCAGGCAATTAAAAGAATGACGTGCACAAAATATGAATAGGAGGGGCAAGGCAAGAAAATGAAAGAGAACAAAGTAAACGACACTTTAATTAATTTTATTTTTTTTGAACCATGGGAATGACAACAGCCATGTACAAGAATTCAAGGAATATACAGCTGGCTATTGGTTGTCTCGAGAACACTAAAGGACACAGAAAAAGTAAACGGTTCAATGGATACCGATACGGACAACCGTTTCGCGGATTCCGCCACGCATCGGACTTCATAACACAGAAACAAATATACCGCAGAGATCAGCACGACGAGACGATCAAAACGGTATACAGATATCAGTGGTACGATTAAATTATAAAATTTCAAATTTTTATACTAGCGAAAAATGCATAAAAAACACAGAAAAATAAGATCGACGGAGATAAAGACGTCCGAATTTGAAAAAACGACAAACTGACATCTTGCTCAGAAGATGCTTTAGAATTTTTCTATGTAAAAATATTTTGGTTTTGAAAACGTTTTATTTTCGTCGCTTTTTAACTGATTAGATTGAAGTAAATTTACGCGTGAAATAAACTTTCATATTTTCGAACGAAAATTTACCGGTTGCTATGTTTAACTGGACGCATTCCAAATATCAAATTTATATTTCAAAATTTTATCGTTTTGAAATTTCACAGAATTTCAATTAAATACGTTACTAAAACCGGTTAAATTTACGGGTCGTTACAGGAGACGAGCTGGAGGAATTCAGACGTATATCACATAGTTGGTTACTTCCGTTGTGTGAATCATGTATATCAGGACATGTTATTAAACTGTCCAGATTTGATGCATTGAATTGTTGTACTCTGATAGTGGTATGTATATTGACAGTACAGTTCTTGTATTTAAATCTGTTATTATATATTATACTTTGTTCCGCTGCGATAGTGAGATTTTGTGTTGTTCTGTTTCTTTTTTTCTGCCTTTTGCATCTCCACCCCTAATGAACTGGTATTTCCGACACTCGACTGCTCGGTATTTTATACAATGGGTGTATTGATGTTAATTTTCGAGGATCAAAAATCCCGTCCGTTACATTTACCTAGCGAAATTAGAAGACCAAAGGGACTTGGTTTGGCTAATGGTTTTGAAATATCTGGATCGGGCTCGAATTATGATTCGAATAAATGTGATTGGATCCAAGTTTTAAACTACCCAGCCGAAAGGGATCCATTGACAAGTCAAATTCAAAGAAAGTCTACTTTATAATAAATTTTTACTTCTACTTCATTTCAAAAGTATGGTATTTAAAAATTACTTTTTCTAATAGATAGCAGTAATAGTAATATGTTGAAATAATTCAACATAATGGAGCCACATATTTTAATATTTAAATGTATGCACTATCTTGTAATTAAGCCTAGTTACATGATCTATTTTTAAAATAAACATATTAAGGCTTAAGTAGTATATTCGTCATGTAAAATTATAATGCGTGAATACCGAATTGACAATTTTAGTTTGTTGAAGGACCGAATTGAAAAATGTCACGCACTATATATGTGGGGTTATAGCATAACTCTTATTATATTCTTTTATCCTCTTCTAAAAAGAATTTAGAGATCTAAACTTGTGTCAATTTGAAAAATCTAATCCAAATTAATTTTCATATCAATTAGGAATCAATAAATTCAGATACATTTTCCGCTGTTAATTTCATATACTTGTTTCTTAATTGAATCAATATGGATTATATGTATTCAGATCTAATATAGATTACTCACCAACATAATAAACTTGCAAATTTGAGATATAATGCTGAAGAAAAAACTTCCATTCTTGTTCACTTTTTCCTTTTCTTTTATCACAACTTATCTAATTTTGCAAAATCGAACAAGGGAATGGGATAAGAAAGTAAAAACCCATTTTACAATTAGTATTATGTTAAGAAGATGTAGCTCATTTAATTTCTTCCAACCTTGATAAATATTTTAGATCAATTACAAATATATTGACATTCGAACCGAGAAATATGGTAACGGAGTTTAGGAACATTTTAACCATCAATCCATTTTGCAAGTGAATATCAGCAAGTTACACTTGAGCATGGAGAGCATAATATTACAGCAAAATTTCACGTACATAACTCAACTTTTAAATTTTAACTTGCTCTACCAGACAACTTTAAGCAGTTATCACAAGGGCTGGGACCAGTTTTGCATAGCTCTCTTTTAAATGACTCTCCAAAATGCTCCAAAAGCATTTGTCTCCTGCACTCAGTCTGCTTATACAAATTAAATTAGTTTAAAACCAACTTGACATATACATACACATATCTATTCATGTTCACATGTGTCTATATATGGGAAACTTTGTAAACACCTTTTTTAAGTTTCAAAATACTTATATACACAATCATCCCTCTTTAAAAACATATTATGAAAAACATCAATATTTTTTATTTCAGTCAAACTGCACATATTTGCAATTTCTAACACTTTAAATATTTACTTAAAAAAGGTCAAAAAAATAAAAATAAAAATGGTTGTGAAAACATGTGACTAAATACAAATTTGATTTTCGGAAAAAAAAATTATCAAGAATTATATTAAGGATGTATTTAAAACAAGTTTTTAAGGGGGTTTTTTCCGTGCATCAAACTTGAAAATAAAGGCGGATCCAAATTTCCAATATATATAAAATGCATACATACACACACGTGCATACATGTATTATATGATATAGTAGTTCGACAAATTATAGTCAATTTAATCAATTATTCTTCCAACTTTGATAAATATTTTGGTACATGTACAAATAATTTAAGACATCGCTGAGGCGTCTGTATAGACATATGCACCAAGAATATTCCTTAGTTAGGAATACACACGAAGTGTGATGAAAATCAATAACTAAATCTGGAAAAGTAGAGGGATTAAATTTACCTTTTGCTCACAATATTCTTGCATTTTCTTTGCTTGGATCATGGATGTCTTGAAACTATTGCTTTTTGATCCTCCATTTCTTAACATACATACAACTCGGCTGAAGTCCTTTTTCTGATAAAGAACAATGCATGATGCTGGCATACCATCCCTTCCTGCTCTTCCAGATTCTTGGTAATAGCTTTCAATTGACTTGGACAAGCTATTGTGTATCACAAAACGCTGTGTACATGAAAACCGCATTAATTTTCAGTTTAATCGGATGTTATAGTAAAAATTCAGATCAACTTATTTGGTAAGCGGAGCAGGTACCAGTTACGATTCATCGAGTTTTTATCACCCAGATCCTAAGAGCATCTCCAACAAGGGTACACCGTACACATATTACAAAATGTAATATAATCTCAAATCATTCTTCAACAGCAATGTACATTTTGAAATCGATTACAAATTATGTTCAATTGGTTCAGAAAATGTAATCGTACCGAACGCTTGTTAAACAGACGTTTAAATTTCAAACGCTTGTTGAATAAACGCTTGGTTTTTAACTTAATAAAATACAGGAAACATGTGTTTGTTTCTTGGAGTTTAGACACTTGTTGAACAAAGGCTTCACCCCTAGGTCAACAAGCACCTAGAAGCTTACGCTTGTTCAACAAGCACTTAAACCCTAGGCGCCTGTTGAACAAGCATTCCGTTCTTTCCCATTGTAATATTTTATCTTCAAACTGTTGGAGATGCTTTAAGTAAGCCATATTATCGACATCGATAAAGTAGAAGTTGCTAATCCAAAAGTTAGATTTTGTTGTTCAAAGTAGGCTAAAATAAGACTAATCACTTCAAGACACGAAATAATCGTTGTCTTTCAAGAATGTTTTCCCTTTTTTTGTCACAATGGATAGAACGAAAACCTTCTCTCAGGATACAATGGAGATTATCTGTGTAAGTTGTAATTACTTACACAGATCGAAAGAAACACTCAGAAGAATAATGTCAGACGAGTTTAGATATAGAAGAAAGCGAAGTGTCGTTGCTTTGGATGGAATGCATTGCTATATATACAGAGAGTGAGGTGTCTATTCGTCTACAGGTGCCTATTCGAACGGTCGTGGCCGTTGGCTGTTGAATTTGAATTCAACAGTCAATAAAACGTACCGTTTTGGACGGGACGCTACCCCGCACCCTGCCGGGGCGCTGCCCCACTCCCCGCCGGGGACGCTTTCCTCTGGACCCCTCGACCTGACCAGGCAAGTTGAACCCCGTAACGGACCCCCACCTTGAGGTTGCCACCGTCTGTACCCCCTTCGTAGGAAATCTTATTTGAAAAAACATTCAACAGATTTTAGGGGGAAAAAAGACTGAATCGCCCTAAACTTGAGTGTTCATCCTAATCCAGTATATTTCTAGATTATCAAATGTTTTCATATTAAAATGCTTTAAGGATGTTCCCATACGAGCCAGTTGTACGTTTCTGGATTATCAATCTGGATGTGCAAACAAAATCCATTTGTTGCTAAATGTCTTAGGTTAAGATGAACTCAAGGTAGTTTAGAATAAGCAAAATGAAAAATGAAAACTACTAGAAAATGCACAGTTGTGATGTGGCTTACGACATCGGCTTTGTCTATCCCCATTCCAAATGCAATTGTTGCACATACAACATGAACTTCTCCTGTATGCCATTTCTTCTGGACTTCAACTCTTTGTCGTGCAGCTAAACCAGCATGATAATATACCGTTTTTATCTTACATTTCTGTTTCAGATAATTGGAAACCTCAACGCATTCGCTCTTTGATAGACAATACACGATTCCACACTTGTTCTCGAAATTATCCTTCAACAACTTCCCAAGCTGCTTCAGAGTATCTCTGCTTTTACCCTGAACTTCATAGTTCAGGTTTGGTCTGTCAAAACTAGTTTCCAGCACAAGAGCATGTGGTATCCGCAAAGTATCCAAAATATCCTGCATGTATTCACATAGCATACTCATAGCCATGAATTATTTAAATACAACTCCCAATCTTAAACATTTATTAACACGTTGCCTGAGAAATCATTTAGCCAGTAGAGTTAGGCAAGTATAAATTTAAATAACTAAGATTGCATTACCTTGCGAACAGAATGGGTTGCAGTTGCAGTTAACGCCATCACTGAAACTTGTGGAAAATTTTGCTTAAGACATCCAAGAGCTCTATAGTCAGGACGAAAATCATGGCCCCACTGACTGGAAAAGGAAAATTAGTAACAATTTTTCAGTTAAACTTCAAGTAAGATTCTGAAAATTTCATTTCATTGCAGTAGATGGTTACCTTACGCAATGAGCTTCATCTATGACAAACCTGGCTAATAGACCCTGTCATGTGGCAACTACTGTTATACCTTCCTTTTAAACAATAACTTCTGCATATTGAACATGATTAACGATATCAATGTAGCTTTACTAAAATTAGAGAGCTACCTTTTTGTAAAGCTGTCTTACTGTTTCCATGAATAAATTGTTTCCAGCAATTCTTTCAGGAGTCACGTATAACAGTTTGCAAGATGGCGTACCTTTCCTGTTTTGAAATGACAATGAACTGAGGGACGATTTTATTTATTTTTTATCTTACATATAAAATTCTAAGCGTTACAAAGATGAATGAGGATGGAGAGACTAAAGATGCATCCTATATAAAAGCTGAAATCATTACCATTTTGATGCACGTCAGTTTACAAAGTGATTAAGTTGTTATTTAAGTGGGTTAATACTTCCACTGCAGATCAAACATAAGAATACACAACAAACGATATAGTTTTTTGGGTAAACTTGTTATTTTTGGCAATACTAAACAATGTAACTATTTTATAATAAATATGTGAACTTACTTAAGTTCGCGCATAACTGCTGATGCCTGTGAAGCCGTTTGTTGAGAATTCAAGAAGGTCGTTGGTATCCCATATTTCATGTTCAACGTAATGACCTGATCTTGGATTAGAGAAAGCAACGGACATACAACAATTGTAACACCTGGATGGAGAGTTGCAGGGAGCTGAAATGTAATTAAATGGTCAGCTATGTATCATCATCATCTTAGCTTTTTATTCCAATAAATAAAGTTGGCACGAAACAAGTTCTGAAATCTGAATACCCCAGAGCCAACATGCAGGTACGTGAATCGAAATTCTCTATTTAAGAGAAACAGGTATTTTATGTAGTGATACCTTATTGATCAATTATCTTTAGCGTTTTTCTGACTAGTATTTTTGGTCTTGTAATTTACAGTAAAATATACATTATATATACTTTTTATATCTTATGTTGTATATTCGCACAGAAGGTTAGGAAAGTTTTAATTGTAATCCAAGATCATGGCAAGCACTTGTTGGTAGCTATATACTGATCTAGTCAATCTTTCTATGGAGCTCTGCTACTTTGTTCTATGAAACAGTGGTCATCCATTTTATAAAGAAATTAGGAATGTATTGGCATTTCCAAAGCACTGATGTTCAAATTTTGATTCTCCACTAGTATTATCAACATACCCTTAATCAGTATTACAAAGCTTTATCCATTGATAATTGAATGGAAAATCTCCAAATACTTGATAACATTTTCTCTCAAAATATAAACAAATTATTATGTGAATAAGTCTTGAACCCTACCTAAGTCCCATAACGAAATTGCAAATTAATAGGTAGAGGTGCAAACCTGGTAACACAAACTTTTTCCACCACCAGTTGGCATAAGAACAAAGCAATCTCTGTTCTCAATTGCTGCTTTACAAGCTTCATACTGGAGGGGACGAAGTGTTTTATTACCAAATATTACGACATTAGCCAATCCTATATCATCCATAGCTAGCAGATCATTGTATCCTAGGACAGCATGTTCATTTCCGAATGTGTCATTGCTTCTATCAGTACTGGTAAATGGTGAACTTGATCCATGCTTATTGGAGCTTTTGTACACCTACACTTCGAGAAAATGAAAGGATTTAATTTTCAAAGGAAAAAAAAGATGAATATTGAGTAATTTATGTTAGTAATGTTGTCAGAATATCTATTTCCATCTACATCCCATCCAAAATTTGACGGTAAACCATTCCAGATTTACTCCAAAGAAAATAGTAAAAATAGACATATGAAACATAAAGTAAATTGAAGACGAATGGAACCTACTTGAGAAATTAAAGGCTGTTTACTAGTAGAGCAAGTAGCAGTTTGATGTTGCTTCTTATTTGATTTAAATGAATCACTAAAACTTTGACTCAACACCTCCAAATCTGAGTCTTCGTCAACAATGGTGTAGCTTGATCGTTTAGAAGCTTCTTCTGAACAATTATGTGACTCTTTCTTTTCAATTCCCTTCCCGTGGTTATCGGTTTCCTTCGTTTCAATAATTTTACTTAATGTACCGCATGCTTCAGTTTCAATAGCTTCCAGATCTTCCCAGTCTTCGGTATCCTGCATTGCATCAGCAAGCGAGGCAAGAAAATCATCGCCACAGTGCTCCACGGTGACAAAATCTTTGCCATCTTCCCCTAAGTCAATAGGGAGATAATACTTATAATTTAACTAATACAAAACTATCGGGTATTAGCAATGTAAGCTGCTAATATGATAATTTGTATACACCACAATTTGAAAATGGCCATTTTGGGTTTCTGAAGCGAGGAACACAAATGCAGACATGGATAAATAAGCAACATTTTGAAGATAAAACGGGCACCCGTAGAAAAACAAAGACGCCCACATAGATCATTATATAAATAGGTGTAAATAGTTATATACTCTTTAAAGTTTTGTAAAAAGTATGAGATTTACAGGGATAGCTCAATTGTTGCCTAGATCCCTATTGAATCAGGGCCTCAAGGTTTGAGTACTTTAACCATTTACAAGACTACCATAACTGTTGCCTAGAACCCCAATTGAACCAGGGCGTTGACATCTGTGGCAATTTATAAAAGTACCATAAAGAGTACACAGCAAATAATTGAAGCCATGTACGGAAACCCACTTTCCAAGCCGTTCATTTTGTTAAAGTTATGGTATTTATAAGGTACAAATCGAACTTTCAGATCTCGGATTTCAGATGCAATCTTGGACTGATATCTCAATTCATATCTCGGGCTGAGATCTAAATGTCACAGGTGAGAGGAGTATCAAACAAGTTAAAATTACGTTTGAAGTTTCATCTCAACAAGTGCAAAAAGGTGATCTTGGGAAGATTATGGATGAGATGAAAGATATTTAAAACTCTAGTACCAACTTTATTTTGCTGCGATGTAGAATAAGATAGCAAGTGAATTACAAACAAATGAGCATTTGGGTACTGGGATATCCACTACTATTATTTTCAAAATATTATGCCTTTCTTTCGTCCATCTATTTCTAAGTCACGTTCAAAAATAAAAAATATAAAGCCTGAATTTCGTGTTAACAAAGAAGCCAATATCTATTTTTGCTTTTTATTTTATGATTATGCTATAATTTTTATCAAGTGGCATCAATAGCAGTACTATGGTTGTCGTGGTACCTTAACAACAAGTAACACATTGTAAGAACTAAAACTTTTCTTAAGACCATTTCTGGACACTAAGATAATAATACAAGATTTTACTAGGCCTCTTCAATCAAGTTTGCCTGAAGCCTCAGATTTGTCCCAATACCGCCCTAGGTTTTTGTATACTTCTTTCCTTTTTTACAAAATGGTGATATTTGACTATTTTCAATGATATTTTGACAAGTTATTCAGCTAATTTCAACTGTCCACGTATCAATTTTCTCTGCCTTGAGAATACAAATTCACATTTCGACAAGTTATACAGCTTATCCAAAGGTGATTTAGCATACATATTTTTGCTTGTTTCATGAAGCTAATCCAATGGTATTTAGGATCTACTCATTATCCCATGGTTGATATATCCACTGCTCATTATAACAGCCTAAACATCCTCACAACAATTGTTTGACCTTAATCTTCAATCTCTTATAATCTTTCAATGTCATATAAAATAGTTCACCAAAGTGTACATAGAGAATATCACATCTGTGAAACAACTGTAAAATGCTTGTATTCTTTTTTACACGATTTAAATTTCCATGGTGTTCGATTGATATGTACTGATCCATGTTAACTTTTTGATTGTTTTGAGGTTATTTTACCATCTTCGTGATGGATCACTGGTAGGTTTTCCCTAGTCTAGGGTTTAATTCATCACTTCAGATCCCTAACAGAAATTTTATGGGTCCTAATAAACGTCTTAAAACTGCAATAAGTAGAACCAATTATTCTTCAACTGTAACATCAACATAATAGGATACACAAAAATAGAAGAACTGATTGTAGAACCCTAAGACACTATCACATATGTCTGAAATGCAAATTATCCTTAGAGCTAAGAGGATACGAACCTCTTACGCGCCCAAATCTGTTCAGTCATTTGTAATAGTTTGCTAAGCAAGGATAATTTAAGCAGGATCATACCGTATAGATCAAATAGTCTATCTAAGCACTGGTTGGCGAATCCTTCCTCAAATCCAAAATCGATTGCTAAGCTTAATAGTCGTGCTCTTTCTATCTCCATTGTCAATAGTATAGCAATTTTGACCCTCCTTTCTCCCTCCTTTCTCTCAATGAAATAGCGGGCAAATGCGCGGGAAAATAATTAGAGTGGCTAAAAATTGTAGATGGACCGTAGAACCCCAAATTTATGCTAACTATTCAATTTATTTGAGATTCCAATTCGAGTGTTTTTTATTTTGAATACCAACATCCGCATTTAAAATCATTTTCGTATATCCACGTCTACGGATACAAATAAATATCAAATATTTATTCTTTAAACTAACAATAAATAAATCTAAAAATGCAAAGAAAAATTTGAATTTAACACAAATATTATTTCAATCGCATTGATTATAAAAATACAAAATATAAATAAATTTAACGGTTCTATCACTTCAATATTGGACGGTGGCCTTACCGAGTTCGATATCGAGATGTGATGGGCGGTGGCCTTGCTGGAGCTCATTCAAGAAGCTACATATTTTCGTATTCATTTATTTTTCTTTGATATGATTTGTTACCTACTAGGCATGCTGACGGCTTCTTTGTTATTGGTATTATACACACATACACACACAAATGTGTGTGTGCTGTCATCTACTTTAGAGGCCTACACATTTCTCTCAAAAAAATAAATAAATTTAACGATAATAAACAGCTTTGGATAGTTAACATACATTAAATGCATGCAACATAAACTATTAATATCGTAAAATAGTGAATACTAAAACACAAATAATATAAACTATAATCTTAATAAAAATTGAAAAGGTAACTTTCGGATGCGGATATCTTCATATTCGCGCCGTGTCTGCTTTTCGAATATTAGATACTTATTCATTTTCGGATGCGGATGAATTTTAAATTTTTCGGGTATACATTGGTAGACGTAGTCCGACTTATTGTTGGATTTAGGTAGAGAGTTGCTAAATACATCAAAGAATGTATTGGATAATACTCGATTGATAATCCAGCCTTTTATTTTTATGTTTGCACTTAAAAATACCACCATTATTGGGTGTTCAAAAACAATGTTCATGTCAAGGACAGTTTTGTAAATCCGAGTCATAAATGAAGATAATGGGTTCATACAAAAGCACATTAAATTAAAAGTTCTACTACGTACAACCGAAGCATCGTGATTTAATATCAAATGCACAAACGATTTTCAACATCTAAAAGTATTACATAGCAGTCGAGATTCAATAATCGATTGTTCAAGTAAAATATAAAATTTTGAAAACCCAACCTATTGATGTTGAAATAAGGAAGGAAATCGAAAACAAAACCCTAGAAGAACACAATTAAGTTGAAATCGTAATCAAACACTATTTGGTAAGGAACGGTTCGACTTAGCAGTTGAGATTAAAAACCGATATTACTTACTTTTGATAACCTTTGACATCAAATTTCACACTCTTGAACTTTAATTACTTTTCCAGATAGTGTTTCGGAATGAGACTATAGTACGTAACGCTATTCAAATATCGGACAGTGTATTACTCATGACTGTTGGGGGCATCAAGGGGTTGTGTATTGATAGTTATAGATATCTATGAAATGAATCGCTTGAGAGTTTTCTATTGGTTAATATAAACAATGTCAAGTAGAAAATCTCAAAGTGAAGATATTACACAGTTCTCTCGACTTTAGAATATTGTTGAACTACAGTGTGGACACTCCACTTTGATTATAGCTAAATTATGACACGATGTCCATCGAACGACTATAGTTGGATCTAAGTCAAAGTATTGAAAGTGAAACACTATTCAATAGAGAACCTCGGTTATATGATGTTGGTATCACGGTCAACTAAAGTTAACTCAAAGTCAAAGTCTCTAACCAAAGCAATAAGATTAATAATAATTGTTATTATTAAACTAAGCACTTTGTATTTTGTAACAACCCTGATTTCTACATTATAATATAAATATATTTAATAAAAATAAAAATATTCGAGTTCTATTTTTGATAATTATTATTTTGAAAATAATTTCTTATTTTCTTGAAGTCTAATTAATAAGATTTTTGTTTTAATAAATTAATAAATTCTTTTCAAATGTAAATTAAAAGTTAATAAAATGTTTAATGAATAAGAAAATAAAAATAAAACAAATGGGAAATGTATAAATTATAAGAGTTGTTTAAAATAAAATAAAAGAACTGTTTTGAACTAGCCCAAAAATGCAAGCTCGGCCCACTCAAGCCTTTATTATTTTCTACATCATTTCTTGTTCCCAGATTCCAACCCACACTCCCCATATCCTTAATTCTCTCAAAATTTCCCCTTTAGAAATCGATTGGCATAAAAAATTCAGAATCGTGAATGACGGAGACAGGTCTGGTGGCATTGATGACGTTAACAACGTTAGCGGGCGAGGCATTTCACGATTGAATGGGTCATTGACCGAGACGTGCATGAATGAAGTTAATGATCGCAGCATAAGGCGATGCGATTTGGGTGCATGGCTATGCGTTGGTGGAGGAGGTGCAATGATCAAAGCTGTTGCTGGTAGGGGCTTGGGGGATGGCATTTGGTGGTGGTTGATGGTTGGTGCATAGGTTGTGACGTGCGATGCAGTTGCTGATAATAGAGGGTAGCTGCGATCTGTGGATGGTGTTTGCGACAAGTTGTTGGTGGCAAAGAAGGCGATGGGATGTAGTGGCCATTTTAGAATTCAAGCATTGGTTTAGTGAGTTTCTGAACTCATAACTATATTTATTTCCTATTACTTGATAAACAATTGTCTCATATATTGGTTGAATTTGCTTGTTTGAGATTTTATTTGGGATATTCGATTGAGCATTTAGTATTGGGAATGATTTTGGATTAGATTATGGACTTTGTATATGTTGAATTGTCCAAAATACAAAAAAGATAATGTCTAATAGCATTTTGATGTGTAGTTTGTTTTATATGTGCGTACATTGCACGATGGCCAAAAATTGATGTAATTCGATTCGGGTCAAACGATTAAATTTATAATGATGATTGATTGATAAATTTAGAGAATTTCGCTTCGATTTATATTTCGAATGTTCGATTGAGTTTCTAATTTCAAAAAATTTTGACTAGCATTGGAAAACTTTTTATTGTGTTATAAAAATTGAATTGAAGTATATTATAAATAAATAAAAGTAGTTGGAAAAATAAAATGATTTATTGGAAATTTTTTTGGAGATAAAAGATGTTCTGAAAATGAAAGTGGAGAAAAGTGCATGAATATATGGAATTTATAGGTATGAATGAAGGGTTTCTAATAATATTTTCGAAAGGGAAATTCCTTTATAAATTGAATATGTAATAAAGGATTAAAAGTAAATATCAAAAGGGGTTTTTTTTATATTAAATTTCTATTTTTAAGAGTTTTGACCTTTATCCCCTTTTTATATATTTATTGGTTTGAAATTAGTTTATTTGATGATTTTTTGATTATATTCTATATATTGAGGATGTTAAATAGACGAATTAGTAGTATCGGATGGTATGGCATGCTCGGTAATATCTTTTCGGTTATTCTATTGGCTTGTATTATAGAATAATATTTATTTGATGATAGCTTCTAGTAAATGTTCGAGTAATACTGAGTAGTATGAGATGCTGAAGTAATACTTGTATAGTTACTATTGGTGAGTGTATGCCACTTATATTCAAGAGATGGGTTAGAAATTGTGATATCGTCTAGAGGCGATACCGTAGATCTTTATAGTTGAGAGTTCTATTACTCGGGCTATAGGCTAGAGATATGTTGGGATTAATAGATTTATCCTCTTAGAACTAACTAGCCAAGTGATATTATTATTTACTCTTAGGGCCAACAGGCGAGGAATTAGTATGTTGTGACGCTCTCATTAGGATATGAGGAGTCGATGGTACTTACTATTACTTTCATTAGGACTTATCTCGTCGAGAGTATTTCGTCGTACCCTTTAAGGACTAACTAGTCATGTATCGTTATCTACTCTTAGGGCTAGTCGAGGATTTGTTATATTAGATGCTCACATCAGGCCCCATGTAGTTGAGAGTGATCATTCTCATCAAGATTTCTAGAGTCGAGAGTATTTTACGTTGCTCTCATAAGAACTCATCGAATCAAGAATGTTGGTTATCAATCTTATTAGGACTTATCAAGTCGAGAGTATTAATTGGGAATCTACGTCATATGGTTCATGCCACAATGGAAAGCATGTGAATAAGGCCCATCAGATAGGCTGGTTATCCATCCTAGCAGTCCTGATTGCAGGATTGCTCCCTGGATCCATGTTGTCACTATGTGGAGTTTAGAGGATGAGAGTTATTTCTCTCATTAGACTCGTTTCTCATACGTCACTTAAGGACCAACAGTCTGTTACCAAGGGCATCTAGGATTCATGGTCAATGCATAATGTAGTCTTGCAGCATGTTTACGACATGTGATAGGTATGAGTGTCATGATTCTAGGAATAACCAAGGGACTATGGAAACAGGCTACAGTCATTAGTGTTTCATGGAGCAATTCTAAAACACATCAATCTCCCATCTGGATGAATTTGGTAGGTTCATTATATATGAGATAGTGGATATTATCATCTCACTAGAGATGATGATCATATGAAATTAAAGATTGGCTGCATATTAGTCTGTCATTTGAGATACCCTAATTCGAGAGAGTTGTGTGCTTTCTATCTATGACATTAGAGACTTGATATGAGCTTGTCTGTCATTCATAAGAGCATATGGCAGAGAGCTCTCCTTTTCGTATGATTTGTTGTTTCTATCTCCTAGAGCCATTCAGTTAAGAGTTTCGCCTCTCTAAGGAGGGGGGTCGAGATAAATGGTTTTGCGCGCTGACTATTTAATCGATTTTGATGTTTATTGAGTTTGAGTTTTCTTGATGTCACTGAGGGATTAATAGTTGGAAATTATCACTTTCATTAGGACTATAAGTCGTTATTTGGTATTGCCTTCGATATTTTACACGAATTGTGCTTGTTTGGATTTGTGTTTCTTGGTATCTTCTAGGACTAATGGTTGGAAGTATTTACTTCCACCGGGACTGTAAGTCGAGATAGTATATCCGGATATTGATTTCTTTATTTTGTATGGATTTTGTTCTATTTGCATTCCACATATCTTGATATATCTTCTACGACATAACAGTTGGGAGTTGATACTTCCATTAGGACTGTAAGCTGAGAATCGATGCTTTGATTGTTTAGTTAGGATTATGCCTTTCTTGATTTATATTTTTAAGGCTTGATAATTAAAATTCTTCACTTCCATTAGGACTACAAATCAAGACAGTACTTTGGGTTATGGAATTTTGTATTTGGTATGATTGTGAGTCAGTCCTTTATTTGTATTATTTGTTGACATGTCGCATTCCTGTCAATAGTATTTTGAGATTTCGATGAGCTTGACTGTTATCACTCGATTTATAGATGTCATGATTCTTACTTATTTTATTCATGGGTGATATTTGGAATGTGTGGCATGGTTTATTGTCATTATTGATGCTATGCTGGATATTACATTACGTCGAGTACATGTTATGCTTTTCATTTATCATGCTTATTGTTATGTACTCACATGGGATTTAGATATAGTTTGACCTATTTATTATTTATATAATACTTGGGTCAGTCAAAGACTTCTTAGGTACATGGACATTATCCATTTTGAATGACCAGGCTTTAGATTAAATAATATATATGATATATCGTATTTTGAGACTATCATTTAATAAAGTCCTAGTACATTCTTAAATAGTTCTATTTTCACGTTATGCCACTCCGTTTTGTTGAGGCATTCGAGAAAAAGAAAATTTATGTCTTATAACTTTCTTGCTACAAAAATTTTCAAAATTTTTATTCTCGAATTCGCCTCCATGATCACTTCTTCTAATTTTAATTTCTATGGAGTTTTGATTTTGAATTCTTTTAACAAAAGTATCGAATATTTCAAAAGATTCATTCTTTTATTTTTAAGAAAATATCTCATATATATCTTGAAATATTGCCTAATATTACAAATATATATATTTATAATGGTTTATTGATTGTACTTAAGATGGTCCAAAGAGATCTGAATGAAGAAGTTCTAAAGGTTGTGAAGTTGTACTTAAGATGGTCCAAAGAGATCTTATGATATCCTGGAAATTTTAGCAATATCAATTTAATAATCTATATTTAAAATTAAATTGATTTGATAAAATTTTAATAAAAATTTACTTGATTTAATGATCCAATTAAATAAATGTTTAATTGATGAATTTTATCTTTTAAAAGCTAATAATTGTTTTCCTATTTATAATGTATGTATATATATATTTATATATATATATATTTATATTGTAAATGGATAAGTTTGATTTGAAGTTAAATAAACAAATAAAATCTTGTTTTTAAAATTCTAATATACATTTGATAATCTGAAGATTATTATTTTATTTAATAAATAACTAATTGTTTAAAATACTTAAAGTAATTGTTTTAAATTTGTATAATTGTATTTTAAATATAGTTTAAATCTTAATAAGATAAATAAAAGTTTATTTTATTTGTTTTAAATATAGCTTAATAATTATAATTTGGAATTATTTAGAAATTTAAAATATCATTTAAACATTAAACATTAATTCTTTTAATTAAGATAAATAAGATAAGAAATTTATAATTTCTTTATAAATAATTTAAAATTGATAAATGAGTATTTTCTACTAATAATAAATGTATAAATGTAGATATGTTTTAAAAAACAAAATTATTATTGTCAAAATAAATATGTTAATATAAATTAGTTTTAAAATTGGATTTTAAATGTAAATAGCATTTGAATTTGAATTCATTTTGAAATTCAAATGAATAAACCTATATGAATCTTGTAAATAAGTTGTTTCACTTTATTTTCTTTAAAAAAGGAATGTATATACATTTACTCATGGAAATAACTTACACATATATAAATACAAATAAAGTAAAAGAGTTTTATTTACTTTTAAAAAAAAATACATTTCATTTATAAAACACATTAAGTAGTATAAAACAAATGTTAACATTTTAATCAACTAATGAGACATGTGTTATCATATAATATAAGTTTATGACAAGTGTCTTTTATTTTGATTTTCTTTTAATTTTTTAAATAATCATTCACACTTATATAAAACATGTTTTTTTTTCTTCACTCTCATTTTTCTAATGTTTATTTTTTTCTAAGATAAGAAAAAATATTTCCAGCTGAAACAAACTCGTTTCTAAACTCTTCAAAACCAGATTTTTCAAATGCAATGCAATCCTCCCTCAAAATCAAATCTGTAACCATATTCCTCAAAACAAAATCTGGAAATTCTTTTAAACCCAAAATCTGCAATCCTCTGTACAAATTTTTCTCATCAACAAAATCCACTTCTAAAAGCCTACACCTGAAACCTTTTCAATAATAAATGAAATCTGCAACCTGCACTTCCTATAAAAGAAAATAAAATGGGCTCTGCATTATATTTTTTTTTTCTTTTATCTGGGAATCAAGTGTTGTCTGCATGCAAGATAAATCAAGCAACAGCAAGTTCATGTTTCAAAAAGCATGCATGCAAATTTAAAAGCAAGCTACTCAAGTTTTATCAAAAGCATAAAACAAAAGCTTTCCAGAAAATGTGTGCTCTGTCTTTCAAAATCTCAGGTGAGTAACATTATTAACCTAAAGATTTAGAGTGAAATTGTTGCATGTTTTTCATTTTGAGTTAAATATGTTTGTGTGAATGAACATAGATAGATTTCTGTGCAATTTGGATGTTAATACATGTATATTTGTGATTGTACTTCTTCTGACTATGGTTCCAGAACCAGATTCTTTTAAAATATATATATATATATAAATCCTCTTGCTCTTGTTTAAAATTTTGTTAGGGATTAAGTTCTGAAGCAAATGTGTAAATTATAACATAGTTAGTTCAGTAGTTTATTTAAGTAAAACAAAGTTAGGTGATGTCTCTGTAAATTGTAAAACTTCAGACTATGTTAAATAAAGATGAAACTCAAACATTAAAAATTATAACTACAGTATTATAATCTGGAAAATTAAACAAAAGGATGAATTTTAAAACTAAAATCAAATTGTTTAGTTAAGGATTGACACTGCAGTACCCATTTGAACTGAAATTGGGTTTTTAGCAAACTCTGGTGATCAAGTTGATTTAAGTGTTTGGGATTCTTGGTGATGGTAGAGCAGTGATCAGGGGATGTGGGAAAAATTCTAGATGGTGATGTTTTTCATCGAGGAGGTAGCGGTGAAAAGATTTATTCTGTAACCCTAGTTTATCTAATATAGGTAGTTCGATCAATCACTGTTTCTAGAGTGGATCGAGTGTCTTTAGATTTTGGGTGGTGGAAGGTTGGTCTTAGGCGAAGGCGTGGCCGGAGTTACAGCTCTACTGATGGTCGGAGCTTTGTGATTGGAGTGTTGCCAGGTTTGGTATGGTGGTGGTTCCTGTGTTTTCCAGGTTTTGTTTTGGGTGTTCAAATTTCGATCTCGTGATGCTAGTATGGTTTTAATGGTTGTAATGGGTTTTAGGGTTGGTGGTCGACTTGTTCGATGCATGGGTAGAGGCTGGAGATGGCCAGAGCCACCGTGCATATGCACGGTGGGGTGGTGTATCGGGGTGGGGGGGGGGGGGAGTTTGGGTTTGCTGTGTTTGTTTTGACTCGAGTCGATACTCGAGTTAACTCAAGTTTTGCTCGAAGAAAGCCTAGGGTTTACTCGAAGTAAACTGTAGAGAGTGGCTCGGGTTGTTTCCTGAGATTACAGGTTTTTTTTGAAACCTGTAGTTTTAATTTAAAGATTTATTTTAAAATCTTAATGCAGGGTTTTTGAAAACAGAATTTAAGCCAAATTTAAAATTTGAATTTCAAATGAGTTTTGAATCCAGGTTTGAAATTTAAATTTAAACTTTGAAACAAAATGTTTAAACCACTTCAAAGAGAGTTTAAGTATTTGAATTTAAGATAAAGCTTTAAATTTAAGTAAAGATTTAAACATAAGTTTAAATCTGGAATCAAACTTCAATTTTGAAACAATGTTGAAAATTAAGGGAGTTTAAAAAGAAATTTAAATGTTTAAACAAATTGGTTGTTCAAACATATTTAAATATGATTTGTATTTTTAAATGAATTTGGAGTTTAAATTTCTTATAACTTCTTTTATAAAATAAGAATAAAGCTTTAAAAGATTTTAAAATGTTTTTAAAACTTTGTTTAAGTTAAGTTTGATTTCTTTTTAAATTTTGAATTTTGAACTTAAAATGTAATTTGAAACAATTTTAAGTTAAATTGTTTTAAAGTTACTTTATTTATGATAAAGTAACCATGAATAAGAAATGTTTTATTTTTAAAAGTAAATTTAAGATTTAATGATCTTTGTTTCATTAAATTAGTAAGGTAAATTAAATAATTTAATTAATTTATTTATTTAATTAATTAAAGATTTGAAATAAATTAATTAAGGTTAATTAAATTAGTAATTAATTTAAGTTAATTACTTAAGAAAAGGTAATCAAGAATTTGTTAATAAGTAAATGAAGGTCATTAACTTGTGATTATTCATTAATTAGATTAGTTAATTTAAATAATCAATTATGAAACTTAATTAAGTATGATTATTTTATGGAAATAATTAAAGATATTAATTACTTTTTGTAATTAATTTATTGATTGGATTAATTTAAATTAATTAATTAACTTTAATTAATTTATAATAATCATTAAATGAGTTGATAAGTTATCATTGAGAAATAATTACTTAGGGAAGTAATTAAGAAAAATAAATTACTGGAAGTAATTAATTGAAGTATGGTATTTTGAAATTAATTACTTAGTATAATTAATTTAAGCATTAACTGATTAAGTCATGTTGAAATGATTAAGTGATGTAATTAATTAAAGGTAATTAATTACAAATGAGATTAATCAAGGATGATTAATCGATATAATTTATAATTAATTTAGGAGTGATTAAGGAAGTAATTAAGGTTAGTTAATTACTAAATGTAATTAATCAAGTATGATTAATAATTGTGGATTAATTAAGGTTAGTTACTTAATGTAATTAATTAATTAATTAAATTTAATTAAGGATCATTAATTAATATGATTAATGATGTAATTAAGGATTAATTAATTAATTAAGATTAATTAATCAATGATAAATGATTAAGGAAGTAATTAATTAATGTAATTAATTAAGAATTAATGTAATTAATTATAATTAATTAATTATTTAATGAAGTAATTAAAGGTTAATTACTGATATTGGTAAAGGATAATTAATTTGTAAAATTAATTAGGATAATTACTTGAATGTAATTAAGGGATAATTAATCAAGGATGATTAATTAAGGTGATTAATTTGAGGATAATGATTTAATTGATTGATAATCAATTAAAGGTTAAGTAAGCAAGTTTTAATTGGTGAAGTAATTAATTTAATTCATTTTAAATTAATTAAAGATAGGTAATTAATTTAATTCACTTTAAATTAATTAGAGATGGAAGTAATTAATTTAATTCATTTTAAATTGATTATAGATGATGTGATTTTGGATCCTTGCTTATGAATGGATGATATGGTTTGCCTTGAATGGTTTGAATCTCAGATATGAGATTAGTATTGTGTGATATGGATGCATTGATTGCAGTGTGATGGTATGAGTTATCTATGTATGATGATAATATAGATTATCAATTTGTGATGATTACCTGTTTATGATAACATTGATTATCTATTATGATGATGTGAATTATCTATCTGTGTGTATATGGATAATTAGAATTGAATTGTTTTAAACTTAAAACAACTTGGACCTAAAAGACACGCTTTGGATTTCGATGAGACCGGGATCGGGTTTCCATATTTGGAATCCGAAAACCACATCGATTCCAACTAAACGTTAGGTCGTGAATCTAAGTGGAGCAAGTGAAGACTCGAGGTGTAAGGGCTATACGTCAGTATAACTCTGTGGGTGATTCCGTAATGAGTTTGACGGAATAGTGCTTATAGATTCGAGATGGTGAATCAGAGTGCAAGGGCTATGGTCGTTGACTTTGAGGGTGATTCCAATAATGAGTGCAACGAGATAGTGCCTTCGGTTTCGTTCGAACCCGGAACGAACTTGTATGGATTGAATGCTTTCAACACATCGTCAGGCAGACGATGAGCATTCTAAGTGATGTGTCCTATAAAGGTAATCATAGCCTCAAGCCTCATCAACCGGGAGTGGCTAAAACAGGGAAGATGCAGCAAGGCTTCGTGGGTAGCTCCCACTGGAGAGCAAGATTGATCCCTGTCTAGAGGTCCCTTTATATTCGGCTGTGTGGGCGGTTGGTTCACGACAACTGCCGGGGTTGTCTTGTTCGGAACTATTCAGTAAGGAATGGGTCCGGCCTTGTGTTGCAGGGAAGTGGGAGTACTCCTCAGTACGGTGATCTAGGCCACGTACTGTGACGGACGGTACCCCAGTAGCCCTGCCATTGTATGGATTCCAAAATCCAATAAGTGCCAACGGTTTTGATTGTATTACCCACTTTTGTGGCTAGTAGCTGGAATTTAATAAATGTAACAATTTCGGCTATTTCTTATTTACTTGAAAACCCTAGACCCTATTATAATATCATCGGATTTCCTATCAAATATTTTGGTTAGCGTAAGGTAAAAACTTTTCCATGTTTATGTGTGGGAAGTCTTACGTGATACCTTTCTTTTCAAAGGTTTTTGAAAGTTAAGCAACTTTAACCTATTACTCACACCAGACCCATGTCTGACCCGGAGTTTATTTTTGTTTTCATAAACTCTTGGGTACTCAAATTTTTACGAGTAGCCAAGGGATTCAGGTTTGGATTCGGGTTAGCTTTGACGAATGTGGAGGAGCAAATGGAGCAAGAGGCTTCTGCATGTAGATATATATAGTTTTCCGCTGTGTGTTTTCTCTAAGTTGTTTCTTGTACTGATTTGAGTTGTAATAACTAGACAAGTGTTTATAACTGTCTAGTATGTGTTGAATTATCTGTGTACTCTAATAATGATGTATACTATGTAATACTTATGTTGTTAATATAATTTATTCGTTCCGCTGTTTAGATTCTGATGTGTTGGTTCCTCTTCTTCTCTTTCTTTCTATTCTCTATCCCTTTCTTTCTTATTAGCGATGCGACTTCCTGGAGTCTGGAAGTTGGGTCGTTACAGTGGTATCAGAGCATTAGGTTGAGTGAATACCTAGGCTCTGGAGTGGTGTCTATCTTGAGAGAGCGTATTTGTAGTTTTGATATATATCTATATATATATTTATTATTTCTACCTATCTGTTGGGTTACCCGTTCAGGTTTTCCAACATAAGTTATAAAGGTAGATAAGGTAGTGGTGTGTGTAACACGATTACTACCATTGGTTGGAGTTTGAATGTTTGAGGTTGGAAGTGTATGTTTCGAGAATGTAGACCAAGTACCGTCTCGAGTGAGTTGTGCAGTGGTGTAGAGATTTCATCGATCTCTGAAGGAAACCTGTTGAGGTTCAGAGTTTATCTTTGAGGATGAATGAGTTGAGTTTGGATCTGTTGGTTGGTAGAAGAGTGTGATGGTATTTTGATACCTCAGGAAGTAGTAGCTGCGTGATGAGATGCAGTAAATATGGATATTTCCGAAGATGTTTTCTTTGGAACGAGTTAGGAAGTGTGTCTACTTCGATGATGTGGCTGAGTTCAGCTGGTTGTTTGTGGTTGGATTTGAGGGCCGAGTTTCTCGAAGAGCTTTGGATAAGGAAGTTTTGGCATCAGTGTCAGCAGTGCAACTCGGAGTGTCTTTGTTGGCAGAAGTTGACTGGCTGAGTAGTTTCTGAAGGTGGAGTTCAGAAGCAGCAGAGTGGACCCAATACTTTATTGGATTGGCTAATTAAGAGTAAGATGTTCTGTTTGGTAAAGAGAGAACAGTTTTGTTTGGAAATTGATCTCTATTGATCGCAAAAGTGACTTGCGATAGTTTGAGTGTTCTTTTAAGATATTGAAGAATTTTTGGTAGTCTTCTGAGAAGTCGAAGGTTTTTCTACTTCTGAAGATTGAGTTTTCTTATCAACCGGATTCCAGGAGTGCTACCGGTGGATCATCTAGTAGAAGGATGATTTCTCGAGATAGGTTTGGTGAGGTTGCTCAGGATTGGTGAAACATCTAAGTTTTCTTTGGATATGTTGAGCCATATTTCTGGGAAGTGGTGTCCAGTTTGTGCTCATATTCTTCATCAGCAGTGTCTTCTGTGCCAGTTCAGAGTTGTGCAGCGGAAGCAGTTTGGGAATGTTTCTGTTTTGTCTTTTATGGATAGAAGAAGTGAGTTTATTCTTCTGATGTTTGAAGAGTAGGGTTGATGATCTTAGTCTTGGTTGATCTTGAGAAGATCGTTGTGTTGGGTTGTTTTTGGTTTTGATTGTTTCAAGAGGAATCAGCAAGAGTTGAGCTGATCAGTTTGGATATAGGCAGCCCAGGATCATCCGAAGAGATTTGTGGATAAGAGACGAAGGAATTTGAATTCCGGAGTCGGAGATTTGTTTTGGATCTCTTCTGTGTTTTGGTTGGATTGGTGTTTGGTTTTCAAGAGTTGAATTGCCAGTTTTGGATAATTGGATTTGTGAGTTTCACATATCTCTGAGAGAGTACGTGTATGAGTTATCTCTGGAAGTGGAACCAGCTGTTCGGGAAGGTTTAGTGGTTGGGTCAGACTCGTTTGTAGTCTGATATCTTGTCTAGTTCTATAGATCTAGATGAGTAGAAGCTCTGTAGCTTCGTAGATTAGATTGTTTGTATTTTATAGGGCGAGTATCCCGGTATATATATACTTAGGGAAACTCGAGAAGATTTTATCCAGAATTTTATCTGGATAATTAATTTGTTTGATTAGATAGATTGGTTGCTATGGTTGTTAGCATATAATTGATGTATGTTTGTGATTTAAAATTTAAAATTTAAATGGGTTATTTTTTTTTTTGCTTTTAAATTTCGGGGACGAAATTCTTTTAAGGGGGGAGGAATGTGATATCCCGGAAATTTTAGCAATATCAATTTAATAATCTATATTTAAAATTATATTGATTTGATAAAATTTTAATAAAAATTTACTTGATTTAATGATCCAATTAAATAAATGTTTAATTGATGGATTTTATCTTTTAAAAGCTAATAATTGTTTTCCTATTTATAATGTATGTATATGTATGTGTGTATATATATATATATATATATATATTTATATTGTAAATGGATAAGTTTGATTTGAAGTTAAATAAACAAATAAAATCTTGTTTTTAAAATTCTAATATACATTTGATAATCTGAAGATTATTATTTTATTTAATAAATAACTAATTGTTTAAAATACTTAAAGTAATTGTTTTAAATTTGTATAATTGTATTTTAAATATAGTTTAAATTTTAATAAGATAAACAAAAGTTTATTTTATTTGTTTTAAATATAGCTTAATAATTATAATTTGGAATTATTTAGAAATTTAAAATACCATTTGAACATTAAACATTAATTCTTTTAATTAAGATAAATAAGATAAGAAATTTATAATTTCTTTATAAATAATTTAAAATTGATAAATGAGTATTTTCTACTAATAATAAATGTATAAATGTAGATATGTTTTAAAAAACAAAATTATTATTGTCAAAATAAATATGTTAATATAAATTAGTTTTAAAATTGGATTTTAAATGTAAATAGCATTTGAATTTGAATTCATTTTGAAATTCAAATGAATAAACCTATATGAATCTTGTAAATAAGTTGTTTCACTTCATTTTCTTTAAAAAAGGAATGTATATACATTTACTCATGGAAATAACTTACACATATATAAATACGAATAAAGTAAAAGAGTTTTATTTACTTTTAAAATAAAATAAAATAAAGAAATACATTTCATTTATAAAACACATTAAGCAGTATAAAACAAATGTTAACATTTTAATCAACTAATGAGACATGTGTTATCATATAATATAAGTTTGTGACAAGTGTCTTTTATTTTGATTTTCTTTTAATTTTTTTAAAAATCATTCACGCTTATATAAAACATGTTTTTTTTTCTTCACTCTCATTTTTCTAATGTTCATTTTTTCTAAGATAAGAAAAAATATTTCCAGCTGAAACAAACTCGTTTCTAAACTCTTCAAAACCAAAATTTTCAAATGCAATGCAATCCTCCCTCAAAATCAAATCTGTAACCATATTCCTCAAAACAAAATCTGGAAATTCTTTTAAACCCAAAATCTGCAATCTCTGTACAAATTTTTCTCATCAACAAAATCCACTTCTAAAAGCCTACACCTGAAACCTTTTCAATAACAAATGAAATCTGCAACCTGCACTTCCTATAAAAGAAAATAAAATGGGCTCTGCATTATATTTTTTTTTCTTTTATCTGGGAATCAAGTGTTGTCTGCATGCAAGATAAATCAAGCAACAGCAAGTTCATGTTTCAAAAAGCATGCATGCAAATTTAAAAGCAAGCTACTCAAGTTTTATCAAAAGCATAAAACAAAAGCTTTCCAGGAAATGTGTGCTCTGTCTTTCAAAATCTCAGGTGAGTAACATTACTAACCTAAAGATTTAGAGTGAAATTGTTGCATGTTTTTCATTCTGAGTTAAATATGTTTGTGTGAATGAACATAGATAGATTTCTGTGCAATTTGGATGTTAATACATGTATATTTGTGATTGTACTTCTTCTGACTCTGGTTCCAGAACCAGATTCTTTTAAAAAAAATATATATAAATCCTCTTGCTCTTGTTTAAAATTTTGTTAGGGATTAAGTTCTGAAGCAAATGTGTAAATTATAACATAGTTAGTTCAGTAGTTTATTGATGCAGGCCATCTGAATAAAGACTTAGGTCGAGACCGACCTAAGCATACTAATGAGTCGTTTCAACGACTTAAGAATGAAGACGGATTAAGCTTAAGTCGCGAGCGACTTAACGAGGTAACGCGGGGTACATCTTTGGTGCTTTCACGACCTAACGAAGAAGTCCTAAGTCGTTTACGACTTAACAAGGAACTTGAGAGGGAAGTGGCATTAAGTTTACGACCTAACGAGTTTACGGGTTACGACCTAAAGGAAGCCCGACTCATCAACTTACGAGATAACGAGGTAGTACCATATTACGATAAGTCGTTTCCGCGACCTAATAGGAACGAGCTACGACCTATGGTTATACGACATAATGAAGGAACGGAGTTAAGTCACTTGGAGATGAGTCGTTCAGGGATGAGTCGCTCAGAGATGAGTCGTTCGGAGTTAAGTCGTATGGAGTTTTCTTAAAGTTTTCTTTAAGTCGCTATCGATTTAAGCTGAGTCGTAGGTCGCGAGTCAGTCTTGTTTATACTATGTCGTGAGTCGTGTAACCTGTGTTGTTTTGTTGAGTCGTATCTTGTTGAGTCGTCTGTGTTGTGTGATGTTGTAGTGTGTTTGTATGTCTCTTGAGTCGTCTGTACATGTTTGTGTTAGGTCGTTGTTGACATAAACTGAGTCGCATGATGATTGAGTCGCTGCCAACTTATGAGTCGTGGGTAGTGTGTACCGTTGAGTCGCTAACGACTTATGATGAGTCGTAAGTCATGAGTCGGCAACGACTTATGGAGCCGGTTGTAAAAGGGCTATAAATAGGGAGTGAGTTGTACATTTCAAGGAGTTGATTTTTGAATAAAATTTCTTGTTGATTGCTGTGTGCTTTCATATTAAATTGGTAGTTGAGTGTAATCTCCTATCTCCACTTTCGGTTATTCGAGTGCGCTCGAATCAACGATTGTTGAAGCCGATTCGCGGAATCAAGTGCGCTTGATCAACGCTTGAAGAATTGAAGATCTTCTCTCACGGTATCGTGCGCGATCAACATGTCGAAGATAGCTAGAATTCGGTATCTTTGTGATCAACAAATTTGGGCATTTCAGTATCTTCAATCCACCGATTGCTACATTTCATCGATTTCATCGTTTTCGTAATATCCGCTGCGTCAGTTTTGGTATCGGAGCTAAACTTAGCCAATCATAGCTAAGCCGAGACTTGGAGCCAATTTTTGAAGTTGAGATTTGAAGTTGTTGTTCATCGTGTTCATCTTGAAGTTGCAACGAGTTTGAAGATTTTGATTCATTTCATTTTGGATCTAAAGTTGGAAAAGTGTTTGTATTTTGGCCGTGAGATTTTGCGCGCCAAAGTTGAAGGTGAAGTGTTGAGGCCGAGCTAGTAGTTAGAGCCGTGCCTTGTTATTTGAATTGAAGGGTTGAAGTAGGTGGCCGAGCCAAGTGCAGTTAAGCCGTGAGTTCAAGCCGAGCCGACCTAACTTTGGGTCATTGCAAGTGAGGCCGAGCCAAGTTGCAAGTGATCCGAGCTTGTTCGATTTGTGTTGAAGTTTTGTGTTTGATTTGTTGAAGTATTTGAGAAGTTTTGAAGTGTTTGTGAAGAGTTTCCAATCATGCCGCCAAGGAGAGCTAATCGTCATCAAAACGTTGAAGCTTTGTATAGAAGAGAAGAGGTCGAGCTTATGGAATTTGATGAAGGCATTGGAAAGTTAGAGAAATTGATGAATGATTTAAATCAAACTCAAAGGAGGAGATCACCAAACTCGAACCATGGAGGAAACCGAGTTTCACCATCGGTTACGGAAGCGAGGAGGGTATCACCGCAATCATTTAGAGAAAGAAGAGAGACATCAATTTCATCAAGGAGAGATCACCCTGACTATGGCCATGAAGAAAGAAAAATTTCACGAGAATTTGAGCATGAGCCATATAGAGATGAAGAGAGACATAGTCGAAGAAGCATACATGAACGAAGGGATGATAATGGTCGAGATCGATGTAGGCGTACCTTTGATTTTGATGAAGAGGGTGATAGAGCTAGCATTCATTATCGAGATCGAGATCAAGTTCGGAATTCTTATCGGGATGTAGAAGACGATCGTCGATGGGAATCAGGTATGAAGATGGAAATTCCAGAGTTCAAGGGTGGAATGGTAGCTGAAGAATTCTTAGATTGGTTGTCAAATGTGGAGGAAATCTTTGATTTCAAGGAGGTTCCGGAGAATCGAAGGGTGAAGTTAGTTGCTACAAGGTTGAGGGGGAGAGCTTTGGCGTGGTGGCAACAAACTAAACTTACGAGGGAGAGAATGGGAAAGTCAAAGATTGAGTCTTGGGATAAGATGAAGAAGTTGATGAGAGCTACTTTCTTACCATACAACTATCATTCACTTATGTACCAAAGGTTGCAGAATCTGAGGCAAGGGACGAAGTCTGTTAGTGATTATGCTGATGAATTTTACCAACTCATTGCCAGGAATGATATTATGGAAACGGAAGAACAGCTAACTGCTAGATTCATCGGGGGATTGAGAATGCAGATCTAGGATATGGTTAATATGTTTGATCCTAGATCAGTTGCAGAGGCACATCAGAAAGCATTGGCCTGGGAGAAGCAAGGAAGGCGTGGAGGTGGTGTGTTTACTAATTCCAATAATCAAGTGAAGGGTGCTAGTGGAAGTTCTAATGTTCCTAAACCTGTTAGTAAACCAGTGGTGAAGGAGGCTGAGAAGGCAAAGGTTAGCAATGGTTTCAAATGTTATAATTGTCAGGAGTTGGGTCATAAAAGCAATGAATGTCCGAAGCCGAAGAAGAGAACCATGGTTGTAGAGATTGAAGAAGATGATGATAAAGAGGCAGAATGTTCAAATGCACCTTATGTTGAGGAGGAAGAAGAATTGTCTGGAGATGAAGGTTGTAATTTGATGATGAGGAGATCTTGTCTTACACCAAAGCAAGAGGAAGATTCTAGTTGGTTGAGGAGTAATATTTTTCAGTCGACATGCACTATTCTGGGAAAAGTTTGCAAGTTCGTTATTGATGCTGGAAGCTGTGATAATATTATCCCTACAGAAGCAGTAAGGAAGTTGAACTTGAAGACTGAGAAGCATCCTAAACCGTACAAGCTAGCATGGTTAAGGAAGGGAGGTGAAGTGAAGGTGTGTCGAAGGGCTTGTGTTAATTTTTCTATTGGGAAGAAGTACAAAGACGAAATTTGGTGTGACGTTGTAGACATGGATGTGTGTCATCTGTTGTTGGGCAGACCATGGAAATTTGATAGAGCAGTACAACACGATGGTCGTGCTAACAGCTATAGTTTTATGTTTGAAGGTACTAAAATCACTTTAGTTCCTAAGAAGCAACAACATAAGGAAAGCAAGCTAGAGGAGATTGAAGAGTTGAAAACATTATTATCTTTGAAGGAGTTTGTTAGGGAAGTTGAAGAAGAACCTGAAGTGTACTTGTTGATAGGGCGTGAGAGCAGTGAAGAGGTTGAGATTCCAGAAGAAGCAAAGCCAGTATTGAAAGACTTTGAAGATGTATTTCCAAAAGAGTTGCCTAAGGAGTTACCGCCACTGAGAGACATTCAACATCAAATTGATCTTGTTCCGGGAGCAGTATTACCGCATAGCCCACATTATCGGATGAGTCCGAAGGAACATGAGGAGTTGCGAAGGCAAGTGGAAGAGTTGTTAGAACAGGGACGTGTTCAGGAAAGCTTGAGTCCTTATGTAGTACCAGCTTTGTTGGTGCCGAAGAAGGATGGAACATGGAGAATGTGTACCGATAGTCGAGCATTAAACAAGATTACCGTTCGCTATAGGTTTCCTATGCCAAGGTTGGATGACTTGCTAGATCAGTTGAGTGGGGCTACTATCTTTTCGAAGATTGATTTGAAGAGTGGTTATCATCAGATTCGAATTAGACCGGGAGACGAAAGGAAGACCGCATTCAAGATGAGGGAAGGTTTATATGAATGGCTGGTTATGCCGTTTGGTCTATCAAATGCACCAAGTACATTTATGAGGATGATGAATCAAATTTTCAGACCGTACATTGGAAAGTTTGTTGTAGTTTACTTTGATGATATTCTGATTTATAGTGCGAGCACAGAGGAGCATGTAGAGCATTTGAGAAAGGTGTTAATTATTCTTCGTGAGGAACAATTTTATGCAGCTACGAAGAAATGTGTGTTCATGACTCGAAGTGTGTTATTTTTGGGATATGTTGTATCTGAGAAGGGAATCCAAGTGGACCAGAGTAAAGTTGAAGCTATTAAAAATTGGCCACAGCCGAGGACTATTACTGAAGTTAGAAGTTTTCATGGATTGACATCATTCTACCGAAGATTCATTCCACACTTCAGTAGCGTGATGGCACCAGTTACCGATTGTATGAAAGGAAAGCAGTTTTCTTGGTCAGAGGAAGCAGGAGTTGCTTTTGAACGGATCAAAGAACTTTTGACGACAGCACCAATTCTTGTATTACCAGATTTTCGGTTGTTGTTTGAGCTACACACTGATGCATCGAAGGTTGGGATTGAAGGAGTGTTGAGTCAGAATGGAAGACCTATTGCATATTCCAGTGAGAAGTTGTCAGGGGCAAAGATGAGATACAGTACATACGATGTTGAGTTTTACGCTGTAGTGCAAGCAGTCAAACATTGGAGACACTATCTGTTCCATAAGGATTTTGTTCTTTACACAGACCATGAAGCTTTGAAGCATTTGCAGGGGCAGGATAAGATTTCAGCGAGACATGCATCGTGAATTGCATATTTACAGCAATTTACCTTTGTTGTTAAGCACAAATCTGGGGTGACGAATCGTGTGGCTGATGCTTTGAGTAGGAGGAGTCATTTGTTGACTACAATGAAAGTTGAGGTGATGGGGTTTGAATTATTGCCAGAGTTGATTGAAGAAGATCCTTACTTTGTGAAATTTGTTGAGAAAGTCAAGGAAGGATGTACTGATGAATTTGTGTTGGTTGATGGTTTTCTGTTTAAAGGAAATCAGTTGTGTATTCCAGAGAGCAGTTTGAGAATGAAGATTATCAAGGAATTGCACGAGGAAGGACATGTGGGCCGTGATCGTACATTGCATTTGATTTCTCAATCTTACTTTTGGCCGTCGATGAGGAGAGAGGTTGAAAGGTTTGTGGAGAGATGTCATATATGTCAGGTTTCGAAGGGAACAGCGACAAATGCAGGATTGTATATGCCGTTACCTGTACCGACTAAACCATGGGTTGATATCAGCATGGATTTCATTTTGGGTTTGCCTAGGACTCAAAGGGGGAATGATTCTATATTTGTTGTGGTAGACAGGTTTTCAAAAATGGCACATTTTGTTGCTTGTAAAAAGACGGCGGATGCTGTTCATGTTGCTCAGTTATTTTTCAAGGAGATCTATCGACTTCATGGATTGCTAGAATCTATTGTGTCGGATAGAGATACTCGTTTTCTGAGTCACTTTTGGTTAAGCTTGTGGAAGATGGTTGGAACGAAGCTAAACTTTAGCAGTGCCAATCATCCGCAAACAGATGGACAGGTAGAAGTTGTTAACAGATCGCTGGAGAATTTATTGCGGTGTCTTGTGAAGGACAATCTGAAGAGTTAGGATATGAAGTTATGCCAGGCAGAGTTTGCTCATAATCATACAGTGAATCGTAGTACGGGATTCAGTCCATTTCAGATTGTATATTCAAGTTTGCCAAGGGGACCGTTGGATTTGGCAGTAGTACCACAACCGAAGGGGACGGTTAAACGAGCTGCTGATTTTGTTGAAAGCTTGACGGAATGTCATAGAATCATTCAGGAACGATTGGAAAAGTCGAATGAGAAATATAAGAAAGTTGCAGATTTGAAACGAAGAAATGTTGAATTTAATGAAGGAGATATTGTATATGCTGTGTTAACGAAGGATCGTTTTTCAGTAGGCGCTTATAACAAATTGAAAGCCAGAAAAATTGGTCCAGTAGAAGTCGTGAAATGGATCAATGAGAATGCTTATAAGTTGAAGCTGCCGGAGGATGTATACACTTCTGACGTGTTCAATGTTAAGCATCTTGTGCCATATTGTGGAGATGAACAATCTGATATGGAAGAATTTACAAATTCGAGGATGAATTTTTCTCAACCCGGGGAGGATGATGCAGGCCATCTGAATAAAGACTTAGGTCGAGACCGACCTAAGCATACCAATGAGTCGTTTCAACGACTTAAGGATGAAGACGGATTAAGCTTAAGTCGCGAGCGACTTAACGAGGTAACGCGGGGTACATCTTTGGTGCTTTCACGACCTAACGAAGAAGTCCTAAGTCGTTCACGACTTAACAAGGAACCAGAGAGGGAAGTGGCATTAAGTTTACGACCTAACGAGTTTACGGGTTACGACCTAAAGGAAGCCCGACTCATCAACTTACGAGATAACGAGGTAGTACCATATTACGATAAGTCGTTTCCGCGACCTAACAGGAACGAGCTACGACCTATGGTTATACGACATAATGAAGGAACGAAGTTAAGTCACCTGGAGATGAGTCGTTCAGGGATGAGTCGCTCGGAGATGAGTCGTTCGGAGTTAAGTCGTATGGAGTTTTCTGAAGGCTTTCTTTAAGTCGCTACCGATTTAAGCCGAGTCGTAGGTCGCGAGTCAGTCTTGTTTATACTATGTCGTGAGTCGTGTAACCTGTGTTGTTTTGTTGAGTCGTATTTTGTTGAGTCGTCTGTGTTGTGTGATGTTGTAGTGTGTTTGTATGTCTCTTGAGTCGTCTGTACATGTTTGTGTTAGGTCGTTGTTGACATAAACTGAGTCGCATGATAATTGAGTCGCTGCCAACTTATGATTCTTGGGTAGTGTGTACCGTTGAGTCGCTAACGACTTATGATGAGTCGTAAGTCATGAGTCGGCAACGACTTATGGAGCCGGTTGTAAAAGGGCTATAAATATGGAGTGAGTTGTACATTTCAAGGAGTTGATTTTTGAATAAAATTTCTTGTTGATTGCTGTGTGCTTTCATATTAAATTGGTAGTTGAGTGTAATCTCCTATCTCCACTTTCGGTTATTCGAGTGCGTTCGAATCAACGATTGTTGAAGCCGATTCGCGGAATCAAGTGCGCTTGATCAACGCTTGAAGAATTGAAGATCTTCTCTCACGGTATCGTGCGCGATCAACGTGTCGAAGATAGCTAGAATTCGGTATCTTTGTGATCAACGAATTTGGGCATTTCAGTATCTTCAATCCACCGATTGCTACATTTCATCGATTTCATCGTTTTCGTAATATCCGCTGCGTCATTTATTTAAGTAAAACAAAGTTAGGTGATGTCTCTGTAAATTGTTGAACTTCAGACTATGTTAAATAAAGATGAAACTCAAACGTTAAAAATTATAACTACAGTATTATAATCTGGAAACTTAAACAAAAGGATGAATTTTAAAACTAAAATCAAATTGTTTAGTTAAGGATTGACACTGCAGTACCCATTTGAACTGAAATTGGGTTTTTAGCAAACTCAGGTGATCGAGTTGATTTAAGTGTTTGGGATTCTTGGTGATGGTAGAGCAGTGATCAGGGGATGTGGGAAAAATTCTAGATGGTGATGTTTTTCATCGAGGAGGTAGCGGTGATAAGATTTATTCTGTAACCCTAGTTTATTTAATATAGGTAGTTCGATCAATCACTGTTTCTAGAGTGGATCGAGTGTCTTTAGATTTTGGGTGGTGGAAGGTTGGTCTTAGGCGAAGGCGTGGCCGGAGTTACAGCTCTACTGATGGTCGGAGCTTTGTGATTGGAGTGTTGCCAGGTTTGGTATGGTGGTGGTTCCTGTGTTTTCCAGGTTTTGTTTTGGGTGTTCAAATTTCGATCTCGTGATGCTAGTATGGTTTTAATGGTTGTAATGGGTTTTAGGGTTGGTGGTCGACTTGTTCGATGCATGGGTGGAGGCCGGAGATGGCCAGAGCCACCGTGCATATGCACGGTGGGGTGGTGTATCAGAGGGGGGGGGGGGGGGAGTTTGGGTTTGCTGTGTTTGTTTTGACTCGAGTCGATACTCGAGTTAACTCAAGTTTTGCTCGAAGAAAGCCTAGGGTTTACTCGAAGTAAACTGTAGAGAGTGGCTCGGGTTGTTTCCTGAGATTATAGGTTTTTTTTGAAACCTGTAGTTTTAATTTAAAGATTTGTTTTAAAATCTTAATGCAGGGTTTTTGAAAACAGAATTTAAGCCAAATTTAAAATTTGAATTTCAAATGAGTTTTGAATCCAGGTTTGAAATTTAAATTTAAAATTTGAAACAAAATGTTTAAACCACTTCAAAGAGAGTTTAAGTATTTGAATTTAAGATAAAGCTTTAAATTTAACTAAAGATTTAAACATAAGTTTAAATCTGGAATCAAACTTCAATTTTGAAACAATGTTGAAAATTAAGGAAGTTTAAAAAGAAATTTAAATGTTTAAACAAATTGGTTGTTCAAACATATTTAAATATGATTTGTATTTTTAAATGAATTTGGAGCTTAAATTTCTTATAACTTCTTTTATAAAATAAGAATAAAGCTTTAAAAGATTTTAAAATGTTTTTAAAACTTTGTTTAAGTTAAGTTTGATTTCTTTTTAAATTTTAAATTTTGAACTTAAAATGTAATTTGAAACAATTTTAAGTTAAATTGTTTTAATGTTACTTTATTTATGATAAAGTAACCATGAATAAGAAATGTTTTATTTTTAAAAGTAAATTTAAGATTTAATGATCTTTGTTTCATTAAATTAGTAAGGTAAATTAAATAATTTAATTAATTAATTTGTTTAATTAATTAAAGATTGAAATAAATTAATTAAGGTTAATTAAATTAGTAATTAATTTAAGTTAATTACTTAAGAAAAGGTAATTAAGAATTTGTTAATAAGTTAATGAAGGTCATTAACTTGTGATTATTTATTAATTAGATTAATTAATTCAAATAATCAATTATGAAACTTAATTAAGTATGATTATTTTATGGAAATAATTAAAGATATTAATTACTTTTTGTAATTAATTTATTGATTGGATTAATTTAAATCAATTAATTAACTTTAATTAATTTAGAATAATCATTAAATGAGTTGATAAGTAATCATTGAGAAATAATTACTTAGGGAAGTAATTAAGAAAAATAAATTACTGGAAGTAATTAATTGAAGTATGGTATTTTGAAATTAATTACTTAGTGTAATTAATTTAAGCATTAACTAATTAAGTCATGTTGAAATGATTAAGTGATGTAATTAATTAAAGGTAATTAATTACAAATGAGATTAATCAAGGATGATTAATCAATATAATTTATAATTAATTTAGGAGTGATTAAGGAAGTAATTAAGGTTAGTTAATTACTAAATGTAATTAATCAAGTATGATTAATAATTGTGGATTAATTAAGGTTAATTACTTAATGTAATTAATTAATTAATTAAATTTAATTAAGGATCATTAATTAATATGATTAATGATGTAATTAAGGATTAATTAATTAATTAAGATTAATTAATCAATGATAAATGATTAAGGAAGTAATTAATTAATGTAATTAATTAAGAATTAATGTAATTAATTATAATTAATTAATTATTTAATGAAGTAATTAAAGGTTAATTACTGATATTGGTAAAGGATAATTAATTTGTAAAATTAATTAGGATAATTACTTGAATGTAATTAAGGGATAATTAATCAAGGATGATTAATTAAGGTGATTAATTTGAGGATAATGATTTAATTGATTGATAATCAATTAAAGGTTAAGTAAGCAAGTTTTAATTGGTGAAGTAATTAATTTAATTCATTTTAAATTAATTAAAGATAGGTAATTAATTTAATTCACTTTAAATTAATTAGAGATGGAAGTAATTAATTTAATTCATTTTAAATTGACTATAGATGATGTGATTTTGGATCCTTGCTTATGAATGGATGATATGGTTTGCCTTGAATGGTTTGAATCTCAGATATGAGATTAGTAATGTGTGATATGGATGCATTGGTTGCAGTGTGATGGTATGAGTTATCTATGTATGATGATAATATAGATTATCAATTTGTGATGATTACCTGTTTATGGTAACATTGATTATCTATTACGATGATGTGAATTATCTATCTGTGTGCATATGGATAATTAGAATTGAATTGTTTTAAACTTAAAACAACTTGGACCTAAAAGACACGCTTTGGATTTCGATGAGACCGGGATCGGGTTTCCATATTTGGAATCCGAAAACAACATCGATTCCAACTAAACGTTAGGTCGTGAATCTAAGTGGAGCAGGTGAAGACTCGAGGTGTAAGGGCTATACGTCAGTATAACTCTGTGGGTGATTCCGTAATGAGTTTGACGGAACAATGCTTATAGATTCGAGATGGTGAATCAGAGTGCAAGGGCTATGGTCGTTGACTCTGAGGGTGATTCCAATAATGAGTGCAACGAGATAGTGCCTTCGGTTTCGTTCGAACCCGGAACGAACTTGTATGGATTGAATGCTTTCAACACATCGTCAGGCGGACGATGAGCATTCTAAGTGATGGGTCCTATAAAGGTAGCCTCAAGCCTCATCAACCGGGAATGGTTAAAATAGGGGAGATGCAGCAAGGCTTCGTGGGTAGCTCCTACTGGAGAGCAAGATTGATCCCTGTCTAGAGGTCCCTTTATATTCGGCTGTGTGGGCGGTTGGTTCGCGACAACTGCCGGGGTTGTCTTGTTCGGAACTGTTCAGTAAGGAATGGGTCCGGCCTTGTGTTGCAGGGGAGTGGGAGTACTCCTCGGTACGGTGATCTAGGCCACGTACTGTGACGGGCGGTACCCCAGTAGCCCTGCCATTGTATGGAATCCAAAATCCAATAAGTGCCAACGGTTTTGATTGTATTACCCACTTTTGTGGCTAGTAGCTAGAATTTAATAAATGTAACAATTCCGGCTATTTCTTATTTACTTGAAAACCCTAGACCTTATTATAATATCATCGGATTTCCTATCAAATGTTTTGGTTAGCGTAAGGTAAAAACTTTTCCATGTTTATGTGTGGGAAGTCTTACGTGATACCTTTCTTTTCAAAGGTTTTTGAAAGTTAAGCAACTTTAACCTGTTACTCACACCAGACCCATGTCTGACCCGGAGTTTATTTTTGTTTTCATAAACTCTTGGGTACTCAAATTTTTACGAGTAGCCAAGGGATTCAGGTTTGGATTCGGGTTAGATTTGACGAATGTGGAGGAGCAAATGGAGCAGGAGGCTTCTGCGTGTAGATATATATAGTTTTCCGCTGTGTGTTTTCTCTAAGTTGTTTCTTGTACTGATTTGAGTTGTAATAACTAGGCAGGTGTTTATAACTGTCTAGTATATGTTGAATTATCTGTGTACTCTGATAATGATGTATACTATGTAATACTTATGTTGTTAATATAATTTATTCGTTTCGCTTTTTAGATTCTGATGTGTTGGTTCTTCTTCTTCTCTTTCTTTCTATTCTCTATCCCTTTCTTTCTTATTAGCGATGCGACTTCCTGGAGTCTGGAAGTTGGGTCGTTACAGATCTAAATGAAGAAGTTCTAAAGGTTGTGAGTAGATCTCATATCCTTAGAGTTAAATGATTTCTCATGGAATTTTCCCGATTGACAAGCATCACATAAATTTTCTACTTTGAAATTCATCTTTGGAAGACCTCTTACATGTTTAAGTCCAGCAACATTTGATAGATGTTTAATATTCAAGTGTCATAAATATTTACATTAAATCCAAAGGTCGTTTGAATCAGCCATAAGACAAAAGTTTATCATTTGAAACTTGTTAAAACATAGATATTTCCTTTACTACTTCCTTCAAATGTAGTTTTAGAGTCCTATTCTAAGGTGTGACAATTGTCCTTTTCAAGATTTATTCCAAAACTTCTATCACTTAGTAGACTTACACTAACGAGATTAAGTTTCGAATTCTTAACTAATAATACATTTAAAATAGTAGGAGTTTCAGAGTTACCGATATTACCGATACAAATTATATAACCTTTCGAGTTATTTCAAAGTTTACTTTTCTACCATCCTTGTAAATGATGTACGTTGATAGTTCCAAGATTCCAGTCATATACCTAGAACAACCACCTATCCTTCTAGAATTTAAGTACAAGTTCATTGTAAGCTATAAAACATAGTTCATTTCATTCTCAGAATCAGTGCTGCTTGATGTGGTGTCATAATCTTCCTAAGTTGTTGTGAATGCTCATTTCCTCTTTTTGATTGAATCCATATTAGGAGAGTCCTCTGAATCCTTCAATGTTGGGTAGTCTCTTTTTAGACGTCCAATCTTGTCAAATTCAAAACATTTATTGCACTTTCATAGTTTTTGTTGTTGACCATTCTTTAGAATCTATTCCTCTTTCCGTATTTCAGAAATCTTATTAAATTCCATTCCATAAATGATATCTCTTCAACATCATTGTCTGATTTTCGTTCTTGGATTTTAGCACTATAAGTGATAGACTTCCTTTCATTTGCATGGCTTTCCTTTCTTCCCTACAGATGACCTTCATATGACATTAAATTACCTATTGAATCTTCTACTTTCTTAGTACCCATATCTTTAGCCTTTTTTATTGCCAAAGTCTTTTGATCCCTTTTACTTGAAAGTGAATTTATAATCTTACCTACTTGGTCTTCCTCAGTAAAGTTTTTTCATATTGAAATTAAAGCAAGCAATATGTCTTGAATCTAGAATATATGTTAGAAATAGGCTCATTGGGTTTCATTTTAAATAACTAAAACTAGTTAGCTAACACAGAAATCTTGGTTTGTTTTACTTTAATAGTGATTTCATGTGTGATTCGTATTGTCCTCCAAATTTCATATGCACTATAACAGATAGACACACTATTGAACTCATTTTTATCCAAGGTGCATGTTATACCATAACTTTTACTCATTATGAACACCGAAAGATAGAATCTTAGGCTTAAGTTCGAAGGCTCTATTATGTATATAATCCCTCTTAAGGGTTAAATGCCTAGCCAATGTCCAAAGGATATTAAACTACAAACCAAAAGCTTAAGCCTCAAAGGAGGACCCTTAACTGAAAGAATAAAAGCATAGAGCATGATATAGTTCCTAGGCTATAAGATGCCTTCAAAAAATATTACAGGACCTTTCTATGGTCATTACCTAGAGAAACGACTTCACTTAACCTTAATCGAATATACAGGCTAAGAGCTCCTAACTCAAAATACATAAACAAAACTGTCGCTATTCAAGGCCTAAGATAAGTCAACATAGAACCAAGACAAATGGCTAAGATAGTCTTCACCTACGTCAACAGTTCAAATGGCCTGAAGTTTACACAAGGATGAAGGTTACAACACCCAAAGCTAGATATAAAATGGCCATATCATTAATTTTCATCAATATGCAAGAAGTCAAATGATGACATCTATCTAAATCCTTACCCAATAAGCGAGCCAAGTCAGCAATCCAGGGGAAGCGCTCTATACCGATGACAGAGCTATAAATCATCTATAGACACAAGATTTACACCTGTAGTAAAAGGATTCAATATTTGAAAGACTTACTGCATATTACTCAGATCATTTGTAATAGTACTTAAGCTTGTCTAAGAACTATAACAATCCAGACGTTAGTGGGTTCGAATTTTGACAAAAAGCAAAACCCAAGTCCGTTAGACTACGGAGTATTAGTGTTGGTAACCTATAATAAACATAGAAATATCAAAGATCAATCAAATAGAACTCACAATGGAAAGAAAAGATAACAAGATCAAATACCGACCGAGACTATTACTTCAGAATCAACTGTATCCCATGGACATCCATCGGCCTCACTAAAATCGATCATGAAAAAGAATAACGCTCCATCAACCAATCCGTTAGCTCTAGTGACATGTTCATCTAAATCTACCACGTGGGTTGTAATGAGGAGGGGGACATAACAACGTTTGGTGAATAGGAAAGTTACATACATTACTCATAACATAGACTTATGCCGATTGGCTTTTATTCCAATGTTATATTTATTATTTAATTTAATGTGTGCGTGCATGATATGTTATTCTTAACTAAAGCACAGCTACCTATATACATCTACCTATAACATATGTATATATGTCTAAGCGTTTCACTACCTAAAAATTCTTGACCCCTTAATACTTCTTAAATAGGAGCGGCATACTCAATTGCCATTTAATACCCTAATATTGAAGCAGGTTATCTTTAATACCATATGTAATGCCAAGTCAATCTACACATGGGTTACTAACACATAATTCAACTTCCGTGCTTCTACAGCTCTTTCAGCTATATCGCTAGCGTTGTAAGCCCGAAGGCAATTTCAGTCCAATTAGGGAATTCTAACACACTATTGTTTACGATGTGAAAGAGTACCCAAAACCACTTAATACCTCTTCTATTAGGAATTAGGAAGAATCTAACCTTTTAAGGCCAATAAAATAAGCAGGTCCCTGTTATTTAAGATCTAACCTTAACACAGGTCCCTACATGGTTCTCCCTAACTGACATCGTAAGAAATCTCATTAGGCCACTTAATACTTCTCCCAAGGAAGAGGCGGATACTACCATAGTCACTTAATATCTCTAACCTGAAGTGGCCCCTCCAAGAGATTTCACCTATCATACCAATATCGTAACTTATGACCCATAACCCAACCATGACGAATTAGATTAATTTGACTATCGCAGGTATTGGTAGCCAGATTGACGGGGCAGTTTTACCCTATAGAATTGGGACTAACCATGCGACCATTGGGGTTATTTATTATAAATTATGTTTCACATTAGTCCGTAGAGCCACATCATTGGTAGCTAGATTTGACCGGGTAGACTTTTATGTAAACTTGGACTAATCTTACATCCCTATAACTTAGTCATAACTTATATATATACCAATTATATACATATATCATCATATATAATTAATAGTTGAGGCCATATAAGGTAACCCCTTATTACGTTACCAATTAGGAACTAACTCCCTATTTAATTATTTTGCCTAAGAGATTTACACATATCTTACATTTTATTTCTTTCTTTATTCCCTCACAATTAGTTTTGACAAATTTCATTAATTAGTCCTACTTATTTGTTTGTGACTATTTAAATTCTCAAAACTTCTTCACATTCAATGCTTATTTATTTCTAGAGTTGCAACCTTTAACTATTTAAATTCTAATAATCACTGTTCCATTTATTTGCACATTTAATGTTGATTTAACCTTCCTTTTTTCATTTCCAATTATTACCATTTGTTTTTATTTTTATTTTATAGTTCCTCTTAGCATGAATATTTATACATATTTTTGTTGTATTAATTATGATTCATCTTAGGAATTAGTGGGGCTGTATATGTTTATGCATTTACTTTCTTTTCAGTCTCTTTTATCTTTCTAGTAACATTCATTATTAACTAGGATACTTCTTTATGTTCTAACGTATGAGAACCTTCTTTTTTTAAATATTTCTCGTTATATTTTCTATAAATTTAGTAAAATAGGTGATTTGCGTTGTTTGAAATTACAAAGTGTGACGACCCGGAATTTTCAAGCATCTAAAATCAGAATATTTAATTGATTTTAAGTATTCAATAGAGTAATTTTAATTTGAATTACGAATATCACTAATTATTGATAATTAAATAATTTATTGAATTAAATAATTTGAAGCTGAGTAAAATGTTAAATCCGGAATTTTAAGCTTGTTAAAAATAATTTGAAGGCGTATAAAATTTATATTGATAACACTGAGGATAATAGAAGTTGTAAAATTGAAATTAACAGTGGTTCGTTCAGTTTTAAAAATATATCGTTTAAATTGAATTTAAAAATAGCCTTCCGAGGCGCAGTCTCGGAATTCGACGAAACCAGTTCCAATGGACCCGAAATGTTTAATTATTTTCGGACATCAATTTTCGTAGTGTTTGGAGTTGTTGTGTGAGCATATGATAAGTAAATGCGCTACAAAATTTAATTGAATTTTTTTTTATAAAATATAAGGGTTAAATCAGCAGTCTCTTTTCCTGAGCAAGCCGTATTCATGTTTCTCGTTTAACAACAGCACGCAAACATTTCGTTTCATTTCATTTCAAGGCCGAACTTTTCAAAATATCAGAGAGAAAAAAATGATGAGCGAAATCGAAGTATAATTAATGCCGAGATTTCCTTACTCTGGATCTCATTCATCTGCCGTTCGACCTCGAAAGAAAATGGCGTTAACCCTTGTTCCCTTTCCTCTTTCTTTCTGGTTATTCCAAAAATCAATTCGCATAAAAATAAAGAGGGACGCGATCGAATTCGCGAGCTCGCGTGTGACTACAAGGGGGGCTAGGGCATGGTTAGGCGAAGCAGCTGCAAGTGATTCGCGTGGAGGCTTGAGTTTTGGGCGTCGCGAGGAGACATGCGATTTGAGTCGCGGTTTGGGGGATTCGCGAGAGGCTGGGGGGTTGTTATCGATAAGGAGAGCCGTCGCATAGGTCTCGGCCGCAAGGGTAGCGCGGAGTGGAACTCGAGGTGTTGAGGGTTGGGGGTCGCGTTTGCATAGTGGCCGAAAGGATGATGGGTAGTACGTCAGTAATGGAGGCAGTTGCGTGGGGAGAGGCCGTGCGCTAGGTTCCCAGTGGACTGTGAGGTATCCTTCTTTTATTTTCATTTCAAACTGAATTTATAATCATATGCATTTTATAGACAGAAAATAAAACAAAATAATATAGAGTCAAAGAGTATGTTTTGTTATTCTTAAGTTTATTTAATTTATATATGTATATGTGTGTGTGTGTGTGTGTGTGTGTGTGTATATATATATATAGGAAGAGTTATTACAGTAAGCGTAAGTGTTAAAATATGACTTGCACAGGAAAGAAACAAATCCTGTTTTGTTTATTCACAGAAGCAGAAATAAATATAAATATCTTATATTCATGTGTATATACAGTAAAGGAAGTATTAATAAATACACACTCCTATTTAATTTGCTCGGTTGTGTTAAAAATAGCGTTTTGTTGGAAATTAATTTATTTAATTAACCTATTAAATTAATTGGTTGCTAAAATAATATGTTAAAAGGGAATTAGTTTAAATTTAAAATTTATTAGTTAAAATAGAATCATGGGTTAATTAAATTTATAAAATAGGAATAAACTGTTCAAGTTATTTCAAAGTGTTAACAAAATAATCTAATGTTTGTTCAAGGTCATGAAAAGAAAAAAAAGAAAAAGAAACAAGTCGAGATGGTTATGGTGGAAAATAAAAGGCAAAGGTGAGAAATCTCACTCTGTTTAAATTTAAATTTAAATGATTAAATTTAAATAATTGTTGGATGGTTTAATTGATTGATGTGATATAGTATGATATTTTAGAATTGGTGTATTATGTTGTGCTAACATTTGTGGATGCAGGGAAAACAGGTTAGAGGGATCCAACTGGACCCCTCACATTTATTTAAATTATTCAATATTCTCTGTTTTGATTATTTGATATCCTATGATGAGTTATATTGGAATATTGAATGTATGGTTTGATTGGATATTCGGGTATCATGAATTACCAAAATATATGAGTTGGATTGTTGAGGGAAATTGAAAGGAAGTAAATTTGTAAGCGAAATAATTATAGAAAGTTTGAATAAATTAAGAATGAATTGAAAAGAAATAGAAGTGATATGAAAATAATAATAAATAACTTCGATTATGAAGAGAAATGTAATTGTTAATAAAATGAATTTGATGGATTGTAAACTTAAGTTATATAAATTAAAGGAATAAAGAATTATTTTAAAATTCAAAGTTTAAATTTATTTAAAATGGAGTAAGAAGTAATTTGAGAAAATCAAGAATTGGTATTCTCTGTTGAAAATATTTATATCACAATTAAGGAATAAAATCTAAAGTTAATAGATTTTGAAGTAAAAAGGGGTAAACTGGAAATCAATTTGAAAATTGACTCAAGTGTTTGAGATTGGAAATTTAAAGAAGATTGAGAAGAGAAGTATATTTCTCTGGATAGCCAAGTACGTTCAAAGTTAATTTTTAAATACAAGAGAAAGCTTGAATGTTGTTTTAAAAAACATGTTTAGAAGATTTATTATTTTTAATCTTTGAAATTCTAAAGTAAATATTTTCAAATCTATTATCATAATAATTATTTAAAATAGCAGTCTTAACTTAAATAGTTTAAAGTAAATTCCAAAGTAAGTGTTTTGTTTAATCCATTATAGTCATAATTATTTTAAAGATAATTTGGTATTTTGTTAAAGAAGAAAATCTAGTTATATTTATAAGTTAAACTTATTTTACTTGGTTTTAAGGTATTATTATAAATTAAGTATTAAGGTAAATTTTTCTAAAATTAAATGTTAAATATATTTTACAATTAAGTTTTTTTAAATTCTTTTAAAAACCTATAATCTTGTGCTTGGTGATTCCAGTGGCGCTAGAAATACTTGGAATTTATTCTGAGAAAGGAAGATATCTCGAAACTGTTTTCAAAGAATTTGAAATTGGAAATATATCTTGTGAAGATAATTTGAGGTTAATAAATAATTTGGGAAATTATTTATTGTTGGATGGATGTTTGTGAATATTAATTGATAGTTAAATAACCGACTATCAATATTGGACAAAATGCGTTGATCGTGTCGAAGAGACCGGGATCGAGATTTATTTCTCGAAAACCACTTCGATCCGGTTTGTACGTTTCGTGTAAACGATTTGGATCCGAAGATGGAGCATTGGAGTGCAAGGGCTAGTCGCTACTAATCCTGAGGATATTTCCAAAATGGATGTAGTAGGAATAGTGCCTTCGGTTCCGTTCGAACCCGGGACGGACTTGTATGGATGAATGCTTGCGAAAACATCGTCAGGTGGACGATGGGAATTCTAAGGGATATGTTCTATTAAGGTAACGCTTAGCCTCAAGCCTCATCAAATGGGAATGACTGAAAATCAGGGGTTATGCAGCAAGGCTAGGTGGGTAGCACCCAAGCAGGGTGAGGTCATTCCAGTCTAGATGTCCCTTTTTATTTTCGGCTTAGTGGTGCGGTTGCTGATCCCAACCGCGGGGTGTTCTCACTCGGGACTGTCCAGTAAGGGATGGTTCTGGCCTTGTGTTGCAGGGGATGAAGGGAGTAATCCTCGATACGGTGATCTAGGCCCCGTACTGTGATAGGTGGTACCCCAGTGCCTAGTCATTAGTTGGAAATCCATTCTCCCTACGAGCCTTGTACGAGTTTTGTTTGTATTACCCACTCTGTGGCTAGTAGCTGGAATTTAATCATGTAACAATTTCGGCTATTTTATAAGTACTTGTATATAGACCCTATTATAATATCAGAGGATTTCTATAAAAATTGTTTTAGCTATCGTAAGGTAAAAACCCGACATGTTTATTTGTGGCGTTGTCTTACGAGATGCTTTTGTTTTCAAAGGATTTTTGAAACTTTAAAAATCAATTGAGTGTGATTTTCTCACGCTGGTATTCCAGACTGACTCGGGTATTATTTAAGTGTAATGCTCGGGTCAGACCGAGTATTATAGGATACATGATGATGCTGTGGAGCTCAGGAGACGGGCAAGATGACGATACGTACATTCGTACTTGTATTTTATATATATTTTCCGCTGTTGAGTTATTGAGTATCCATTGTATGTTATTGATGTGAGGTGTGACTGATGTACTATGATGATGTAATATATGTAAACTGATATATTTGATTTTGAGTAAAGATTATTTATTATTTATTATATTTTATTCCGCTGCGATGGTTAGATTCTGATATCGATTTTGTTTTCTCTTCTTCCACCTCTTCTTCTTAAGCCCAAATAGTTCGTATTTCTGTGCAACTTAAGTTAATTGTTGTAAAATAGTGTTGACTCAAGGGGTACGGATTTGCGGGCTGTTACACTTGGTATCAGAGCATAGGTTGGTGATAATCTTGGCTCTGGTGGGAATTACTCATAAAATAGAGTCTATAGTACTCTAGAATGAGTTTGAGCGTATTAATAAATATGAGCACGTATTTATTAGTGAATATAAATTGTTTTAATATTGTGTTGACCGGTTTATTGAGTGGCATATGAACTTTCGTCGGCACGGTCTGGACAACTGTATCGAAAGGGTTTCTAAACACTTGAATAGAACAATCGACACGGTATTGTTTTAAATATGGGTGAATGAAATAATTTTACCCAAAAATATATTTTTGATATAAAGAAAGTTTTTGGTAAACTATAGCTATTATATGGTTGCTTGGATGTTAGAAATGATAATATTAAAGTATTATCATTGTTAAGTGAAATATTTATTTAGAAATTGTAAATATAATCAAAGATTGAGAAGATAAATCCAATTATGAAATGAAATTTATAAATATGAATTGTAAATGTAATTTATAAATTGAATTAAAATAAAATGGGAATTTGTATAAGCATAAATTGTACAAATGCATTATAGTTAAAATTGGAATAAAAATAAAAATTTGAAACGTTAAAACCCCGGAGATTTTGGAAATATTTTGAAGATAAATAGTAATATTGTTGTTTTTGGGGTATTTCTGAAAGGAAATTGTTTCAAATAAATTTTGGGAAGTGAGGTTGCATTGAATTCACTTCAGTCACTGGAAAATAACTTCGGTGATGACTGCAGCATCATCGATGTTCATTTTCGAGTTTCTAAGTGATGGATTGCTGCCAAATTGATTTGTACAGAAATGTTAGTTGTTTTTGGAAATCTCAAAGGAAATTTGTTGGGAATAAAACCAGGATTGGTTTAATTTATGAGAAATATGATTTGAGATGTTGGAGATTTCAAAACAATTTGAAACCAAAGCTGGGCGTTTAAAAAAAAAAAATCTGGATAAGATAAGTTGTAAGCATATAAATGGAAATGGTTTGTAAATCAGGAAGAAATTTAAGCTTTGGATAATGGAATATAAATCTAAAGTGAAAAGTTAAAATGAAATTAACTTGGATTGGAGAATAAAATTTAACTAGATTAAAATAAATTGAATAAGGTGAAAATAATATCCAGTTGTATTCGAATTTAGTTGCAATCGAATTGAATTAAATAAAACTGAGTTAAAATAAAATTGAATTGGAATAAGGATTCAATTAAGTTATTAAATGAAATTAAATTTTTACCTGGATAACTGGGAAATAAGTTGGATAAGAATTAGATTGAGTTAAATAAATCAGAATGACTTGTAAAAGAATTAAAAATCCATGAAATAAAAATATGTTTGGGTTATAAATAAGCATAAGGCTTGGGTTAAAAATAAAAGATGAATATATTCAAGCCTAGAATGAGTGTGATTGTATGAAATATAAGTTGTGACTTGTTAAATTTGAAGGTGAGATAGAAAACCCAAAAATAAATATCTTTGGTGAATTGGAAAATAAACAGAAAAGCCAAACTTGAATTATAAAATAATGTGAATTAAGAAAATTAAATGAAGTGATATTTGGAAATAAAATCAAGTATTGTACTATAAAAAGGAGAGAACTAATTTGTTAATAAATTAGTTAATGAAATTGAATTGTGAGTTTATGATGAGGTTTGAAAATAAAACTCAAGTTATAATTAAATTCGACTTACATTGTCGATGAAGAAAATATAATTAAAAGTGGCCTTGAAAATAATCAATTGATTTGTGAATGAAATTGCAATGTAAGTTAATAAAATTGGATGGTAATTTAAAAGTGAGTGGTAATTTGAAAATGAATAGTGAATTCAAAACTTGAGATATAAATTTAAAATTTAACTTGAAGTGTTAACAGATTAAATATAATTGGGAATGTATCAAATAAAAATGTAAATGGATTAAGATAGCAATGGTTTGAATGTGCAAATAAAATCCAAATAAGTGAAGATAACCTGGAAAATAGCCAGGTAATAAATTGAATGAGTTGAATCCGGAAAGTTAAATTTTATAATAACCAATTAAATGAAATTTGCAGATTTAAAATGGGATTGAATTAGAATAAAATCAAGTTAAATTGAAAAGAGAAAATTTACTTGTAAAATGAAAATGAGCTTAAGTGTAAAATTTGAATAAATTGAGGTTAATGGACTTAAGCTAAATGAATGAAGGAAAGTTGAATTGAATTCAACTTAATACCAAGTTTAAAGATATTGGATGGAATTTAAACCAAGTAAAAAATAAATTTGGATCGGAATAAAATTTGGTGGGTTGTAAATAATATTTAAGGCAATAAAAATTCACAATGGATTGAGTGGATAAACTAATTATATTGAATAAATGAATGGATGTGATAAATAAGAACCAAAAGGAGTATGGCTTAAATAAATTGAGAAATGGTTATTGAATGATATGGCTTGGTTGTTTTGAGCTAAATAAAATAGTTGGAATAAACAAATATGGAATGACATGTAAATAAATGGATTGTAAATGGTTTGGATGAACTTGTTTGGTTAATAAAATGAAATGCAAAGTGAATGGAATTCAAATTTAAAATGCAAGGAAAATGAGAATATATAGATTGTGAATAAATTTGAAAATGCAATAGAATTAAGTATAAATCGAGTTGAAATCCATTTACATTGGTTGTAAAACATAAATATTTGTTTGTTCACATAGATTTTGTCAAATTTGTATAGAATAAATATCATTGGATGTAAATGGAGGTGATTAAAATTCTATGAATTGATAGGAGTAAAATAAATTAATTTGAAAGCAATTGAATTAAATATGAGTTCAGTTTGCTTAAGAATAAATTTAAATATAAGCAATTGAGTTTTAAATTATTCAAATTGGTGAAGTTGTATATGAATGGATTGAAAACCCTTCAAATTGAATGAAATTGGTTTGTAAATTAATTGAAATAGTTGAATTGGTATGAAAACTATATGAATTGCTTACGGGAAAATGTTTGGTGTGAATTCCTTTTAGAATTCATATGTATTAACTATTGTAAATAAGTAAAATGTAGTTAAGCTTCATTTATATCGTACTTACATGTTTAAATTGAGTAAGTACAGGTACCTGGAAGCCATGTGGCTGGATTTGGTTGTGCTATTAGCTAAAAATAATAAGCTGCTTGCTTAAAATGCTAAATAAGGTACGCCTACGCAATTAAAATAGGAAATATGATCTGTTTTTGGTTTTTCCGACCGTGTGGGTCGATGTATATATATTTTCTCTTTTGTCAAATTGCAAAAGCTTCTCCGTACAAAGGAGACTCTGCCAAAAAGTTTAAAAAAATTTGGGAGTTAGAAAATTTTTAAAAATTTATCAACGACAAAACAATTTCAAACTAAGAATTGAAATAAGTTAGTAAATGGAGCTAATTAAAATAATGACGAGAATTAGTTATAAATGAAACATAAAATTTAAAGTTAGAATTGAAAATAAATTGAATTCGTATGGAAATGAAAGAATCAATGTGAATAAAAATGGGTATAAACTAAGTGATAGGATGAAAATAAATATAAGAAACACATAAATGCTTATACTAGCTTAAGTAAGGAATGAGACATTCTCAATTGAAAATTGATATTTCAAATATAATCTAAATAAGTATTTGAGTTAATGGATATTGACATCTGTAAGTGAGTCGATAAAATGTTTTGGGATATTGTGATTGGGTATTAGTAGTAAGCAGGATATGCAGGTAATCTAAAGGAAAAATAGAATTGGATGGATTTCAAGAGATAAATTTGAAATGCTCGACAAAAAGGTATGTATTTAAATTTGGTATGGAATTTGATTGGGATTTGGATTTGGATTGAGCCGCTTGGCTTTTCGTTTTCTTTTTGGATTTGGGAGGCCGTAGAGCCATTTTGTAGTTGTACCGAGCTAGCCGCGCAAAGGAGACGCTGGCAAAAAATTTCGGAAATTTAGGAAGTTAGAAAAAATTTGAGAAAATTTTGATAATTCAAAATTAGTTTTGAATTATAACTTGAATGGTTAAACAAATGGTATAGTTTGAAACTAGGGAAAGGTTTGGAAGTTAATAAGAATGATAATGGTCTTTTATAAAAGATAGTTGGAAAGATGTTAAATTGTTGGAAACGGGTTTTGGGCCATTCTTCCTAGTTAGTAATTTCGGGGACGAAATTCTTTTAAGGGGGGAGGAATGTGACGACCCGGAATTTTCAAGCATCTAAAATCAGAATATTTAATTGATTTTAAGTATTCAATAGAGTAATTTTAATTTGAATTACGAATATCACTAATTATTGATAATTAAATAATTTATTGAATTAAATAATTTGAAGCTGAGTAAAATGTTGAATCCGGAATTTTAAGCTTGTCAAAAATAATTTGAAGGCGTATAAAATTTATATTGATAACACTGAGGATAATAGAAGTTGTAAAATTGAAATTAACAGTGGTTCGTTCAGTTTTAAAAATATATCGTTTAAATTGAATTTAAAAATAGCCTTCCGAGGCGCAGTCTCGGAATTCGACGAAACCGGTTCCAATGGATCCGAAATGTTTAATTATTTTCGGATTTCAATTTTCGTAGTGTTTGGAGTTGTTGTGTGAGCGTGTGATAAGTAAATGCGCTACAAAATTTAATTGAAAAAAAAAATATTTATAAAATATAAGGGTTAAATCAGCAGTCTCTTTTCCTGAGAAAGCCGTATTCATGTTTCTCGTTTAACAACAGCACGCAAACATTTCGTTTCATTTCATTTCAAGGCCGAACTTTTCAAAATATCAGAGAGAAAAAAATGATGAGCGAAATCGAAGTATAATTAATGCCGAGATTTCCTTACTCTGGATCTCATTCATCTGCCGTTCGACCTCGAAAGAAAATGGCGTTAACCCTTGTTCCCTTTCCTCTTTCTTTCCGGTTATTCCAAAAATCAATTCGCATAAAAAAAAAAAAGGGACGCGATCGAATTCGCGAGCTCGCGTGCGACTGCAAGAGGGGCTAGGGCATGGCTAGGCGAAGCAGCTGCAAGTGATTCGCGTAGAGGCTTGAGTTTTGGGCGTCGCGAGGGGACATGCGATTTGAGTCGCGGTTTGGGGGATTCGCGAGAGGCTGGGGGGTTGTTATTGATAAGGAGAGTCGTCGCATAGGTCTCGGTCGCAAGGGTAGCGCGGAGTGGAACTCGAGGTGTTGAGGGTTGGGGGTCGCGTTTGCACAGTCGCCGAAAGGATGACGGGTAGTTCGTCAGTAATGGAGGCAGTTGCGTGGGGAGAGGCCGTGCGCTAGGTTCCCAGTGGACTGTGAGGTATCCTTCTTTTATTTTCATTTCAAAATGAATTTATAATCATATGCATTTTATAGACAGAAAACAAAACAAAATAAAATAGAGTCAAAGAGTATGTTTTGTTATTCTTAAGTTTATTTAATTTATATATATATATATATATATAGGAAGACTTATTACAGTAAGCTTAAGTGTTAAAATATGACTTGCACAGGAAAGAAACAAATCCCGTTTTGTTTATTCACAGAAGCAGAAATAAATATAAATATCTTATATTCATGTGTATATACAGTAAAGGAAGTATTAATAAATACACACTCCTATTTAATTTGCTCGGTTGTTTTAAAAATAGCGTTTTGTTGGAAATTAATTTATTTAATTAACCTATTAAATTAATTGGTTGCTAAAATAATATGTTAAAAGGGAATTAGTTTAAATTTAAAATTTATTAGTTAAAATAGATGGGTTAATTAAATTTATAAAATAGGAATAAACTGTTCAAGTTATTTCAAAGTGTTAATAAAATAATCTAATGTTTATTCAAGGTCATGAAAAGAAACAAGTCGAGATGGATATGGTGGCAAATAAAAGGCAAAGGTGAGATAATCTCACTCAGTTTAAATTTAAATTTAAATGATTAAATTTAAATAATTGTTGGATGGTTTAATTGATTGATGTGATATACTATAATATTTTAGAATTGGTGTATTATGTTGTGCTAACATTTGTGGATGCATGGAAAACAGGTTGGAGGGATCCAACTGGACCCCTCACATTTATTTAAATTATTCAATATTCTCTGTTTTGATTATTTGATATCCTATGATGAGTTATATTGGAATATTGAATGTATGGTTTGATTGGATATTCGGGTATCATGAATTACCAAAATATATGAATTGGATTGTTGAAGGAAATTGAAAGGAAGTAAATTTGTAAGCGAAATAATTATAGAAAGTTTGAATAAATTAAGAATGAATTGAAAAGAAATAGAAGTAATATGAAAATAATGGTAAATAACTTCGAGTATGAAGAGAAATGTAATTGTTAATAAAATGAATTTGATGGATTGTAAACTTAAGTTATATAAATTAAAGGAATAAAGAATTATTTTGAAATTCAAAGTTTAAATTTATTTAAAATGGAGTAAGAAGTAATTTGAGAAAATCAAGAATTGGTATTCTCTGTTGAAAATATTTATATCACAATTTAGGAATAAAATCTAAAGTTAATAGATTCTGAAGTAAAAAGGGGTAAATTGGAAATCAATTTGAAAATTGACTCAAGTGTTTGAGATTGGAAATTTAAGGAAGATTGAGAAGAGAAGTATATTTCTCTGGATAGCCAAGTACGTTCAAAGTTAATTTTTAAATACAAGAGAAAGCTTGAATGTTGTTTTAAAAAACATGTTTAGAAGATTTATTATTTTTAATCTTTAAAATTCTAAAGTAAATATTTTCAAATCTATTATCATAATAATTATTTAAAATAGCAGTCTTAACTTAAATAGGTTAAAGTAAATTCCAAAGTAAGTGTTTTGTTTAATCCATTATAGTCATAATTATTTTAAAGATGATTTGGTATTTTGTTAAAGAAGAAAATCTAGTTATATTTATAAGTTAAACTTATTTTACTTGGTTCAAAGGTATTATTATAAATTAAGTATTAAGGTAAATTTTTCTAAAATTAAATGTTAAATATATTTTACAATTAAGTGTTTTTAAATTCTTTTAAAAACCTATAATCTTGTGCTTGGTGATTCCAGTGGCAATAGAAATACTTGGAATTTATTTTGAGAGAGGAAGATAGCTCGAAATTGTTTTCAAAGAATTTGAAATTGGAAATATATCTTGTGAAGATAATTTGAGGTTAATAAATAATTTGGGAAATTATTTTTTGTTGGATGGATGTTTGTGAATATTAATTGATAGTTAAATAACCGACTATCAATATTGGACAAAATGCGTTGATCGTGTCGAAGAGACCGGGATCGAGATTTATTTCTCGAAAACCACTTCGATCCGGTTTGTACGTTTCGTGTAAACGATTTGGATCCGAAGATGGAGCATTGGAGTGCAAGGGCTAGTCGCTACTAATCCTGAGGATATTTTCAAAATGGATGTAGTAGGAATAGTGCCTTCGGTTCCGTTCGAACCCGGGACGGACTTGTATGGATGAATGCTTGCGAAAACATTGTCAGGTGGACGATGGGCATTCTAAGGGATATGTTCTATTAAGGTAATGCTTAGCATCAAGCCTCATCAAATGGGAATGACTGAAAATCAGGGGTTATGCAGCAAGGCTAGGTGGGTAGCACCCAAGCAGGGTGAGGTCATTCCAGTCTAGATGTCCCCTTTTATTTTCGGCTTAGTGGTGCGGTTGCTGATCCCAACCACGGGGTGATCTCACTCGGGACTGTTCAGTAAGGGATGGTTTCGGCCTTGTGTTGCAGGGGATGAAGGGAGTAATCCTCGGTACGGTGATCTAGGCCCCGTACTGTGACAGGTGGTACCCCAGTGCCTAGTCATTAGTTGAAAATCCATTCTCCCTACGAGCCTTGTACGAGTTTTGTTTGTATTACCCACTCTGTGGCTAGCAGCTGGAATTTAATCATGTAACAATTTCGGCTATTTTATAAGTACTTGTATATAGACCCTATTATAATATTAGCGGATTTCTATAAAAATTGTTTTAGCTATCGTAAGGTAAAAACCCGACATGTTTATTTGTGGCGTGGTCTTACGAGATGCTTTTGTTTTCAAAGGATTTTTGAAACTTTAAAAATCAATTGAGTGTGATTTTCTCACGCTGGTATTCCAGACTGACTCGGGTATTATTTAACCGTAATGCTGGTCAGACCGAGTATTATAGGATATAGGATGATGCTGTGGAGCTCAGGAGACAGGCAAGATGACGATACGTACATTCGTACTTGTATTATATATATATATTTTCCGCTGTTGAGTTGTTGAGTATCCATTGTATGTTATTGATGTGAGCTGTGACTGATGTACTCTGATGATGTAATATATGTAAACTGATATATTTGATTTTGAGTAAAGATTATTTATTATCTATTATATTTTATTCCGCTGCGATGGTTAGATTCTGATATCGATTTTGTTTTCTCTTCTTCTACCTCTTCTTCTTAAACCCAAATGGTTCGTATTTTTGTGCAACTTGAGTTAATTGTTGTAAAATAGTGTTGACTCAAGGGGTACGGATTTGCGGGCTGTTACACAAAGAGTTGTTAAATCCCCTTTTATTTCGAAATAGACAGTCTAAGCACGGAGTGGGAATCCACACCTTACACATCCCTTTCCTTTTCTTTTAAATTATTCCTTGTCAAATCAAGCACTGCACTTTTCGGTTAAATTAAAAGATTAAGTAAATCTGTGAAATTTAAATGGATTACATACTCAGCCGATTAGAATACTTAAGTTTTCACATTTTAGTGAAATTAGATCAACTTAATTCATATTAACACCCTACAATACAAATATAGACCTAAAATAAATCCTAAAATAAACCAATTGGCAGATCGAAATAATTCTACATTAAATTCATATTTAACTACTAACAACATAGGACTAATTTTAAGGTCTTTCTCGACAGATTAAAAAACCTTGGTTAGTTATGGGGGATTTTAATGCAGTTTTAAAAACTAAAGAAAAAGTTGGAGGTAATACACTGACCGTAGCACAAGTAGCTGAGTTCAATGAATGCGTACTTGCGAGTGGATTACTGGAGACATCCCACACTGGCCTGCATTTCACATGGAAGAGTGGTGAAGGGAAAAATATATCTTCCAGAATTGACAGATGCTTATGTAATTCAGAGTTAATAAACACTATCCCTGTAATACAAACCATAGTTCTTCCCAGTTCGACAAGTGATCATTGCCCTTTACTTGTAAAATTTAATAAAGATAGGAACAACAATAAGGGTAAACCATTTAGATACGCAAATAATTGGCATCTATTGGAAGGATACAATGAAGCTTTAAGTATAGAAAATATAATACATCCTCCAGGAAATAATATGTACAGATATATAATGATGTTAAAGACAATGAAGCAGAGACTAAAAAATTGGAACAGGAAAAGGCCAAAAAATAGAGATTCTATTGTGAATATTCAAAATAAGCTCCAGATTATTCAAGATTCTCTAGACAAAGACCCATTAAGTGAGGAATACAACAAACAATTTTACCAATTAAAGGGAAAACTCAAAGAAGAAATTCAGAAACAATCGATGGAAATCAAACAAAAAGCAAAAGAAAATTGGATAACTCAGGGGGACGAATGCACTAAATATTTCTATACTAAAATGTCTCAAAGATCAAAACAAAATAATATATTGAATTGTTTAAATGAGGAAGGAAAACTGGTTACTGATTTAAAGGAAATGGAAAACAAAGCTCTTATATATTTCTCAGATCTATACAATGGAGAAACATCTCAAGTTTTACCTGTAGTTCATTGTAGAAGGAAGATTACCCAAGAGGGATGCTCCATGCTCACAGCTAGGGTTACGAAAAGGGAATTGAGAAGAGCTGTTCAGTCCATCCATAGTGATGCCAGCCCTGGTCCAGATGGTATGGGGGCAGCTGCTTTCAAAATGCACTGGGACCACCTGGAAAAAATTATGTTGGATGCTTATCAGGAAGCTTTTGGCAGTGGTGAGTTTATTCAAGAAATTAACCACACCTTTATTTCTCTTATTCCAAAAATCAAAAAACCAAATAGAATTGAAGACTACAGACCAATATCTTGTTGTAATGTATCTTACAAAATTTTGAGCAAAATTATATGTTATAGACTGAATAAGGTTCTTCCAAATTTGATTGCCCAAAACCAAAATGCTTTCATAAAGGGGAGACTAATTTCAGAAAATTCCTTATTAGCTGATGAACTTATCAGAGATTTTAACAAACCAGGAGCAGACAGATTGTGACTTAAAATAGACCTGCACAAAGCTTATGATAAAGTGAATAGACACTTTATTATTCACATGCTCAAAGAAATGAGGGTGCCAGAGAGTCTATTAAAATTGATTAAATGTTGTATTTTTACCCCAACTTTCTCAATTCTGATTAATGGAATTCCTAGAGGTCACGTTTCTAGTGAAAGAGGTTTAAGACAAGGAGATCCCCTATCCCCTTATTTATTTGCTGTGGTAATGGAGTGGTTTTCCCTTCAAATGGAAATAGCTTGTCATAATAACAAGATTATCCCGGTGCACAGAAATTTACCTAAGGTAAATCACCTTGTATATGCGGATGATCTACTAATTGTCATGAAAGCTACTATATATGCAATGGATGAGCTTAAAGAAATATTCCACAAATTAGAAAAGATTGCAGGCCTGAAACTTAATGAAGGCAAAACTAAATACTATTTTAACAAATATTGCAAAAATAAGCAGGCTCTGATAGACAGAATTGGAGTAGCAGAGGGGACTCTCCCAGTGAAATATTTGGGCATACCACTATCTAATAACTCAATTACAGATAAAGAGTGTGCAAATCTGATAGACAAAATAAGAGAACAATTACAGGGTTGGAGATCCAAACTGTTATCATTTGCTGGAAGGGTTGAGCTAGTTCACACAGTGATCAGTTCTAAAGTCAGATATTGGCTCCAAACGTTTCAAATTCCAGATTGTTCTATAGGGAAAATAAATTCAGTTTGTGCGGATTTCATTTGGAGAGGGAAATTTCACAAAATTAGCTTCAAAGACTTGTGCAGACCAAGAAAGGAAGGTGGGGTAGGTATTAAAAATCTATTTGATCTCAAAAAGGTCTATGGCATTAAATTAGCATGGAATATAATATCATCAGAAAATTTATGGCCAAAATGGATGAGATCTAGATACATTAAAACAAACTTTTGGACAGATACAATAGATAATAATGCATCTGTGATATGGAAGAATATCATGAAACATAGAGAAGTTTTGAAACCTTTGATTGAAAGGAAAATAGCGAATGGTAATACAACTGATCTTTGGAGAGATCCATGGTTCGGTGGAAAAAGCCTAATTGACAGATTGGGGATGGAAAGTTTCTCAGACTATGGACAACCAAACTATGCTGTTTCAAGTATAATGGAAAGAGGGGTTTGGAAATGTGAAAAACAACTGGTTACAAGGAATTACACACGAGAAATTCAGAACATTCCCATTCTTTCAGATAAAATGTATGATGAGTGGAGTATGAAACAGTCTAAGACAGGAAAATTTCAATTCAGTAAAATCATGGAGGAAGTCAGATCGAAGCATCAAAAAGTAGAGTGGTATAGTTTTATCTGGAGTAAATCAATTACACCAAAAATGACACATACAACATACAAGGCCATACTTGGCAGACTTCCCATGAAAGATAGGTTAAAAAAATGGGGAATTATAGAAGATGACACATGCGGACTATGTACGGAACATACTGAAAATCATGAACACTTATTTTTTGAGTGTAATTTCGCTATACAGGTCTGGAAACTTCAGAAAGAGAAATGTACGGGAGCAACTGAAATTAAAACAATAAAGGAGGAAATTTGCTACCTGAACAATTAGAGAAATTGTACGAATCTTCTGAACGAAATATTCAAAATTAACTTCGCAGCTACCGTTTGGAACATCTGGCGTGAAAGGAACAACAGGGCTTTTAACAAAAAAGAATCAAATATTTTATCAGTGAATGCTCAAATTGACCGGGATGTTAAAATGGTGATTTTGAGAATCGACAAGAAAATTCTTACCAGCCTAAAGGAACAAGAAAAATCACTACTGGCGAAGTGGAAGGCAGACGATGAAGGATGTCTAGCAAAAATTCGGGAGCCGCCATGAATGTCGAACAACTTGCTTTAGTGAGGAGCTCAGATTTGGAATGTATCGAGCTATGTATTTAATTTTAATAATTGTAAACATTTGGATTAGTATTCGCTGTAAACAATTGGGCTTCGGCCTTTATACGAAGAAATAAAGATTAACCAATTTTCAAAAAAAAAACGTAGGACTAATTTACAAATTCGGGTGTAGTTAACATTTCTATTTCTTCTTTTCTAATTTATAGAATATGTTGACAATGCTTTATACATTGAATTCAAGCCTACAACTCTAGATCCTTCAATTAGGCATAATAGTCAAACAAAATCCAATGAAATTTATAATGTTATAAATAATTTATATATATTCCCACTTATGGTATTTAGCTTCCCAAACTTCCAGATCTGAATCCGATCCTTTGATTCAACTGCTTTTCCTTTCTAATTCAAGGCATATGTATAAAAGAAATACATATATTATTAGAATCATAGACCTTTGATAAGAAATGAGATTTAAGGGAAAATATAGATTTATTATATTAAGATTTGCCTTGTTATCGCACAAGGCTTTTGTATGTTCTTCTCTTCTTCTTATTTCGTGATCTTCTCAAATTTGTATATTTACAGTCTGTTTTATTTTAGGGAGAAAGTCTAGGAGAGAAAATGGCAGAGCATCGCTGCTTGCATCAGAAAATTTGAAAAGAGAAGGAGGGTTTGGATGTGTATTTATATATTCTAGAACGAATTGTATGCGTCAGATTAAAATTTATAAAATCTAGACCGTTGATCGAGGTTCAACCTTAGCCAACTAGTTGATCGATGGGACCCAACTGGTTGATTCTTTGTTTCCTAACTTTATTTGTAATTATTTTTGTTTCAATTCCTTTAAACGTTAGTAACTTCTTCGTTTAAACCCCATTAGCGAAACTTCAAATATGATAGTTTCTTAGAAAATTGCCACAGACGCACTGGTGCAAGTTTCATGGGCAAATTCCACTATTTGTACAAATTACATTTTTGACGCCTAACTAATTGACTAATGTAAATTTACAGGGTGTTACAAGAACCTATTAATAGCGGATAACCAATCAAATCTTGTACAACTATTTAAAGCTAGCTTGATTAAGAAACAATGACTTGGCTAGCTATAGTGGATGTAGGGATTCTTCTTGAACCACCATAATTCCTCGATGTTCGTTACTATTCATTATTTATTTTCTTGCTACTTTTAGCTTAGGCACTTCTCGCCAATCAAACTTTGCTTTTATATTGCTATTTTCGGAAATAACTTCTAGACTTTTGGGTATTAGCTTATGATAAAAATCATGCTAACATTTTTTGTGCTAGAACCCCTCGAACCTCTAATCCAAGATACTACTATTCACCTTTTGATTCCTATCAATTTGCAATTTGAAAATGAAATCTAAGTCTTCTACCAGAAAGAATCCTTAGCCCTTGACTCTTGAAGAATATATACTTTAGACACTAACCGAGAATGTAAATCAAATTGCTACTAGAGGATCTGCCCCTCCACTTTCTACTGATAATTAGTTTCGATGGATGATGTTCGCCTTTATTGAAAATACCACCAAGCACTTGGATGATTACCAAGCAGAAATAAGAAAGACATCTAAGGATATAGAAAAAAAGTTTTGCTGCCGTTGACAAAGGAAACTAACCTTCGACGGCTGGATGAAATCCTAGTAATAGGCTAATGTATAGGGAAGTACTTAAAGCCAAATTCATTAGAAGCACAACCAATAAGGCTAGGGTGGAAATGTCCTAGACAAGTAAAGAATTTCAAATCAAAAGGCCACCAACACCATGCCCTGAAAGTATAAGCTTCGGTGGGCTAGCAAAGGTTCAACCCGAAAGCATAAATGTTGATGTTGAATCTACTAAACGAGTAAATCTCAAAAGTGAATGAAGTTTGGGGAAGTTGTTGTTTAAGTTGTCTGAGCAAGTCCAATAGCTCCAAGAAGAAAGGTCTGATCCTTATACAAAACTGAAGATCAAGAAAATCAAAACATTTTCAGTCGACATCATAAGGGCACTATTGCCCATTGGAATTCGAATCCCAAAACTCATGTAGATGGGTCAATCGGTCCAGAAGAACATATTGTTTTATATGTAAAAAAATGCAGGCTATCCAGGCATCAAATGAAATCTAGTGAAGATTCTTACATGCCACCTTTACTGTGATGACATTAAAATGGTTCTAGAATTACCCACCGAATTCAATCCATTCATAGGATTAATTGACCACCGAATTCATGACTTAGTTTTTTGCCTTGAGAGATGCTCGTGTAAGGGTAAGCTTGCTCACAGACATTAGATGGGGCAGTGGTGAATCCCTCAAAGATTACTGCAAATTTTTTAACAACATTGCCTTTAAGGTCAAAGGCATGTCGAATGAATCAAAATGATTGCAGTAACTTTCAGATTATGGAGGAGGACTCTATTTTGGAATGCTTTGGTAAGGTAAAAATGTAGATCATTGAAATATTGTTTTATCGAGCTTATGGAGAAACTAGAATCGATGAGTCTAAGGGAGCTGTAGGAAAAAGCCAAGACTGGGGAGATGAGAACTTTAATCTCATTCCAACAAGAAAAGCACAAGTGAGAGTTTCAAGTTGTGGAAACTCTCCTGCTCACCCATTCTTATAGTCAAATATACGTTGACTTATGATAGATTTTTGTACCCTCTACCATGAAGGCGAATGATCCAAAGCCTAATCAAGGGGTAGAAATTGTTCTTTCCATAAGCAAAATGGCTATAACACAGAAGAATGTAGATTTTTGAATTTTTTTATCAATGGGCTTGTAAAATCCGAAAAGTTTAATGTGTTTTTAAGAACTGAAAACATCTAGGTGGCATGCCTTTGGTTGAAACCAAGACAACTCATCAGTCAGCCTATTTGCCGAGATTATTGTCGGTACCTTGAAATTTCATCAACATAATTTTGGGAGGCCTACATGTAGATGGATCCAATAATAGCAGCTTGAAGTTGAACAAAAATAAGGCCAAAAATGAAAAGGAAGCAATGTTTGAAGTATGTCGGTTGGAAATAAATCCAAATACAAGAACCAAAGGTTGTCTTTGAGGAAGGGATAAATAGGGTGTTTGCCACCCTCACAATGATCTCTTGGTGATCATAGCACAAATCGATCTTGTGGAAGTTTCGAAAATAATGGTCGATACATGGGCTATTGTAAACATTATTCTAAACATGCCTTCGACAAAATGGACTTTCCTGAAACCTTTCTTGAACCAAGCCGGACCCTAATATATTGCTTTAAGGACTAAGGATCATTTGCCTTCAGAGAATGTGCCCTTATGGCGAAATTTGGCACCGAGGTATGTTCCAAAAATTTTGAGACCACATTTTTGATTATGGATGTATCATTTATCTACACTGCCTTCCTTGCGAGGCCAGCTCTTAATGCCAAGTACTAATGTGTGTCAACCAAAAACTTGCTGCTTAAATTCCCTATTGGGCGTTATGGAGGAAGTTTGCAAGGAGATCAGTGGGGTTCTAGATAGTTGTATTATACTAGTCTAAACATGGTTAATTATGGGAAAATTTATGCTGAAGTGAATAATGTCAAATCGAAAGATGCTACTACTTCCTCTATACATGAAGAAAAAGTTCAAAGGATGATTAGTATTGTCAATTCTAAAGCCATAAGAATTTCCAAAGAGTTCCATCAAGATAAGATAATAAGAACCATAGGAAAATGGTTAAAGTTTGATATGGCCAAAAGAGAATCGATAAAGTGCCATTAGTCCAAAATAGCAGCTCTTTTTGGCTGAAAGAGGAAGCTACTTCATATAGTGCAAGAGGATCTAGAAGAAGGGGGATGTATTAAACTTGACCTAGATTCGAGAACCGACACTGAGAAAGAAAAGCTATCGATACCCCTAAGAAGTATGTGTCAACTCAAAGGACCAAACTAAGAATATCAAGATTGGAACTTTACTTTGCCCTACAAACCGAGAAGGGCCGATATATTTCCTATAACGACCCTGATTTTTCGATGTTTGATCTAAATATTTAAATGGTTTTATATATTGGATTTGGAACCATAATTTAGTTGGTAAGATTTTAAAACTGATAATTTCAAGCAATTTCGTAAATTGTAGAAATCGTGGATTTAAACGACGCGCTAAAATAGCGATCTGGGGACCAGTCTCGAAATTCGACGAAATTAGTTTCATTGGATATGTAACAGTGTATTGTTATCGGATTTCAAATTTCTTAGCGTTTGGATTTATCATTTGGTTGTACGATTTAAAAACCATATAAATAATTTAATTGAATTTTATTTAAATAGTCAATTTAAAAAGCTATTTTTCCTATACGACCAAATTAATTGAGTTAGGAATAACAGTATAACATTATGAACGCCAGGCAGCACGCCTTAATAGGAGGTCGAGACGGTATGGATTCGAGATATTTAGAAGAAAAAAAATTAAAATCAGTGAACAGTTGAGCCATCCTATCCATTAGTGTAATAGCCCGAATTTTTGACATTTGTTAATTGATATGTTAACTGGATTAAATTAGTAGAAATACTAATTTATAAGTTAAATAAATAATTCTGATAATAAAAATATATTTATGTAGATAAATATTGGGGTGATAATCTTCCTAATATAATTATTTAAAATTGGCAATTTTTTTTTAAAATCAAATATATGTTTGTTTAAATATACATATTTATATGAGGAATTTGAATTTGAAATTCGAAAGATAAATATCCTAAAGTAAATTGGATTTAAAAATTATATATATATATATATATATATATGATTTTATTTGTATAAAATTTGTTTTATATTATTTTCTTTTAAAAGATTTGATAAATATAAATTAAGAAAAGTATTAATTAAATAGAAATTAAATATAAAGATTTATAAAGCATTTAGAAATATATTTACACATGCAAAATACAAGTGTTGAGATATTAGCATATAATTTAACAAATGTAAGTAAATGAATAAGGTTTAAAGACAAACGTAATTAAGTTACTTAACAATTTAACAGTGCCTTTTATATCTTCTTATTTTTCAAAATAATTAACAAGAGATAATATGAACATTTTTATACATATCTCTAATTCTCTTTAATCAGTTCAAATTCTAAAGGAAAAAAATTGTAACTCAAAAACCAGTAAATGGAAATCAAGAAAATCAAAGAATTCTCTTCACAAAATTCAAACCAGTAACGATTTCAAGTTTCTCTGTATCAAGCAACTCCAGATTCAATTTAAGCAAATCATTTCAACAACTAAATCAAAGACTCAGAGCAAGATCAAGTTTCCAGTTTCAAAAGATCAACAACCACCTGTTTTAGATCATCCCAGGCTTCCTCTGTTGACAGTGAGTAAACTAAGCTTAAAACAGTTTTAAATTGGATTCATGTGGTAGATGTTTGAAGTGAAATTGTGATGCATGCTAGAAAATATGTGTGCATGTTGTTTTAAGCTGAATACATACATACATACATATATATAGAATTGTGTGTGCATGTTTATATTTAACAGATTTTCTGCTTTGTGGTTCAGGCTTAAATCTAACAAAAATTATAAGTTCTTCCTTCTTGATCTTCTTTAGGCTTTAATTTGTGAACAAAAATTGTTTGTTTCATCAAGATATCAATAATAAAAATATTTTCAAGTTAAATCAGTAGTTGGTTGTAACAGAAAGAAAAAGAATAAGTAACTATGGAAACAATCAAAATCCCATTCATAATAATTGTTTGCTTCAAGTGCATAATTGTTTTTGCTTTCGAAATCTAGGGTTTTTAAGATTAAAATCATGAATTTTAATTGAGTAATTTGAGAGATAATGATTGATGAGTGGAAATTGGGATTTCGTCGATTACTGGTGATCGCGAAAGTTTTTGACTTTAGGGTTTTGGTTGAAGGAGGCCACAGGGTCAGCGAACATAGGAAAAATGGTTGATGGGTTCAACGATCATCGGGGTGGCAACATAAAGGGATTGTAGGGTTTTATAGCCTTGTGGGTTCAATGATGAATCGGGAATCATCATGACGGCGAGGATGGATCGAGCTTGCTCGATGTGGACGAAAATGATGCGTGAGTCTGAAATGATGATTTCTGGTGGATCTGCGTGATCTCCGGTGAACTAGATCGACGAAGCGAGGTGGTTTTCATCGGAAGGGTTGGGTTCGAGGGTGTTTTGACAAACTCGAATTTGATTCTGGTCGACTCCGTTGAACCTGGATGGTCGAAAAGTTTGGGAGGATCGTCGGCGGTGTGCTGGTAGTCGCGGCAGTGATCGATGATGACCGGAACGCGTGTGTATATGCACCAGTGCATTGCGGTATCTGAATTATTTGAGATCGAGAGGAAGCATGGTCGAGCTCGGAGAAGATTGTAGTTAGTCTCGGGGTTGTCTCAAGTTTTGATCGGGTCTGTTCACTAGTATATTAGTCGAGTTTAAGTATAGGGAGAGAGATCAGAAAAGATGGTTCGAGCTAGAGTTTTTTTTCGAGATGACTGGGCTTGGGCCTGGGTATTTTGGTAATGTTTTAAAACTAGAATTAGATGAATAGTAGAATAAAATTCTAAACAACTTTTCAAAGAAAATATTTTTCAAAAGAAGATTAAGCAAGTTTCAAATAAAAGTATGGATCAAGATTTAAAAACAAGTTTCAAAAACTAAATTTTGTATCCAAACGTTTTGATATTTAAATTGTTTGAATTTGAATAATTATTAGGATAATTAATTAAATAAATTCATAAGTGTTTTCAAATGTGATAAGTAAGTGACTATGAATTAGTGTATTGAATTTTTATTAAAGTACATGTGATTTTGTATAAATAATTTCAAAAAAAATTAATAAGATTTAAATAATAATATATAAGCAATTAATTAAGATAATGGTTTATCTTAATTAATTAAAGTCTCAATAATTAAGAATGATTAATTAATGTAAGTAATTAAGGGATAATAAATTACTGCATTGATTAATTAAGGGTAATTAACGAATGTGAGCAATTTAAGATTACTTGTTAAATGTATTTAATAAAAAGGGTAATTCATGAGAGTAATTAGTAGATCATTAATTACTGAGAGTAATTTAAGCAATGATTAAAGAGTAATTAATTTATGCAATTAGTTAAAGGGAAATTACTTAATGAAATTAATTTATAATAATGAAAGTAATAAAAGGATAATTGCTTAATGACGTTCATTACGGAGGGTAATTAATGGGTAATTACTAAATGTGATTTATTTAATGATAATTACTTAATGAAATAATTAAGGATTAATTAATTAGTGTAATTAATTAAAGGATTGAATTAATTAAGGAAATTAATTAAGGATTAGTTAATTAATGAGTATGATTAATTAAAGGATAATTAATCAATATAAGTGATTATAGGATAATTAATTTGAGTAATTAATTAAGTATAAATGTGATTAATGTGAATGGTTGAAGATAAATTAATTTGTGTCATTAATTAAGGCTAATTACTTAGTGTAATTAAAGAGAATAATTAAGGGATGATTAATTAATGGTTTGTAATTAATTAATGTTAAGTAAGCAAGATTAATAGTAATTGTAGTAATTAATTTAATTTATTTCAAATTAATTAGAAATGGTATGATAAATTAATCTTGTTTGTGAATGATTGAATGATATTGTATGCCTTAGATTAGTTGATATCTCTGATATGAGATTTGTGATACCATGTGATATGATATGTTTGGTTTAAACTATGATAATGTGGGTATCTATCGATGATGAATTACTATGTAAAGGTGACACCCTGTATTTAAAGTTTGAATTGTATTCCACTTGAATCATGGGTTAAAATGACTTGGGAGTCGAAGAGATCGGGGTCTAGTATCAGTAAATACCAGAAACCACTTCGATTTGAAATCTACTATAACTCTTTATAGATTTGATATGTATAATCAGTAGGCTGGAATGAAATAATTTAAGTAATTGGACCATTAAAACTAAGTAGGGGTACTTAGAGATTGATTTGTGAAGTAGTTATTGAATATAACAAGTTAAGAACTCGTAATAAGGCACGAGTTACCAGGGTTTTTAAATAAGTTTATTGCATTAATATTTCTCGTTAGATGGGTTTACTTACGCTGGTTTCCAGCCTGACCCGGGTGTTACTTTGATGTAATGCTCGGGTCAGACCGAATATTGCAGATTTCCAGGTAAGGACGTTCTAGAGCTCAGGAGGCAAGCTGGATGGAAGGAACGTATATAGTGTATTCCACTGTGATATTGTAGTTTATCTGGGACATGTTAATTTCAACTGTCCAGTGTTTGTGTGAATATTGTAACTTTGATGTATTGATGTAAATTAACTAATACAGTTTTCCTTTGTATAACTGCTATTTTATTTGTTATTATATTTTGATCCACTGTGAATGTGAGAATATGTGTTTTGGTGTTTCTGTTTCTTCTTCTTCTATCTCTTTTCTTCTTTTCCTTAACTATCTGGAATTTTTGGGATCGAAAATTCCGGCTCGTTACATTTGGTATCAGAGCTGAAGGTTAAGCGAGAACCTTGGCTCTGGTGGGTTTACTAATTAAGGATGGGGTTAGTAGTACCCTAGAATGACTTGAGAGTGTGTGTGTATATATATATATATGAGAGCGTACTTGTTATTTTCTTATATAATGATTTTAAAAATGATTTTTATATAAGATTATCTTTTGATATATAAAGAAATAATTTTTTCAAATTATTAAATATATTAAAGAAATTCGTTATTAAATCATTGGAATTTAATGAAATAATGAGAATTAAGTGGTAATAGAAATACAACCAAACTGAAATTGAATGAAGATAAGTTTGAAATGGATTCAAACTGAAATTAAAATCTTGAATTTAGAGAAGAGTTTTCAATATAAGATAATAGTGAATTGGTTTCCACTTGTAATAACCTTGGTTATTATCCTAAAAAAAATTAAAATGAAATGTTTTAGGGAAGAAATTTTTTATTTGAGTATAATTTATAAATTAGAATGGATTTAAATAATGGAGTTTTAAAACCTAAGTCTAGAAACATTTGAATTGTTTCAAAATGATGAAAGGAATAATAGATAATATTATTCAGTACATTTTTGAATGTGATCTTATTTTAAAATAAGAAGTTGTTTGAAAGCTTAAAAGAAATCTATTTTAAAACCAAAGATGGTTTAAATTTAAAATATAGCCTGGGGGCTAAGAAATAAATATGTATATGTATGGATATATAGTATCAAAGATGATTTGAAATAAACTTTAAAGTGATGAGTTTTGATTTTCCCTGAAGTGTGATGTAAAAACTTAAAATGAAATAAGTTTTGAACTTTTAAGTAATAAAGAATATTGATAGAAATTTGAAATTTGAAGTGGGGAATCAAATTGAGTAAGGTTAATGGGATTAAATTGAATTTAACTTAGAAAAGGTTAAATAAGTTTGGAATGAACAACCTGAATTGAAAATTTCAAGATGAAATTGAGATTTAACTTAGGGAAGTTAAATGGGTTGATTTGGTAGGAAGTTATATAAGATCTCAAAATGGGTTTGAGTTCTGCGAATGTGTGATGGATACAGTTGATGGATGTTTTTTTTAAATTAGATGTTTATTTATCCTAACATCATCCCATTATTATCAATAATTTTGAAAATGTGAATTGTGTAGTTTAAAATGAATTAAGAAATGGATTGGAGTAATATATATGTCCATTGTAGAAATTAAATAGAAATAGAACTTTAATTAGGAAATTGGACTTGTGGAGATGAAATTACTTTGAAATTAATATTTAAATGTTCAAAAGGAACTTGGAAATTTAAATTGGTTTCAAAAATTGAAATTGGGTAATAAATTGAATTTCAAAGCTTGAGTTGTTTAAAAAGGATTTGAATTATTATTTGAACCTAGAAATAGGTTTATGGAGAAGTAAAGGTAATTTAAAATAGAATTTTGAAATTTGGACTCAGAATTAAATGTTTAAAGGGTTCTAAACTTTTACTTGAAAACTTGAGATAAGTAAGTAAAAGTGATTTGAATAAATATTAAAATGTTGGACTCAAAATTTAATTGTGTAAGGACTTGGGTTGTTAAATTAAAAAGTAAAGGTTAATTTGATTTAAGGAAATTAGATCAACATTTGAAATTAAACTCGAATTTATATAATTCGAGATGATTTAGAGTGAGATTGAATTTGAAATTAGTTCAAATTGAAATTGATTTCAATAATTTGGATTTGTCATTAAGTTGAATAGTTTTAAGTTCAAATGGAATTTGATTTGAACTTGGAAAGAATCGAGGTTAATTCAACCTGAATTGGGGTTAAGTCAAACTGGAGTTGAAATGAAGTTGTTTAAATTGATTTGGGATTGAATCAATGTTAAAGGGTTGTGAAAATTTAAAATTGAATTGATTGGGATGAAGATTGAGTAGTGGAACAGTTTGGCTCTGAAACTATTTTCAAACAAATTATTTTAATTTAAGATTTCTTAAATCTATTTTTCCAACCTATTTACTATATACAACCTTTCTTTTCAAAGCCAAACTATTTTATACTTATTTTACATTTATTTTTGGAACTATTTAACTATTTTACAATTGTTTTATAAACTAATTACTATTTTCAATTACTTTATAACTAATTACTATTTTATAACCATTTTGCAATTATCTAACTATTTTATAATCATTTTACTATTTTATAACTACTTAACTATTTTACAAACTAATAATTATTTTTCAACTACTTATCTATTTTAAACTTTTCAAGCTATTTTCTAAATTTAAGCTGGACAGAGTTCAAACTGTTTATGATTAAATATTTATTTGAGATGAGAATTGAGGTGATAATCCAAATGGGATTGAAACAATTGTGAATTAAGTAATAGAATCAATGTAAAGGTGAATAGAAAGAATATTGATTTGGATAATAATCAATGAAGATAAATACGTAGGATGTACGTATATTATTCTATTTCGCATAGTGATTTGATTCAGATTCGAGCACAGAATTTCGAGATAGTATATCGATCCGAGTTGGGATTTTTCACTCGGTTTTCGACGGCGAACCTGGATATGGATTTTTGATTGGTTCTAGAAATTCTCTATCATAGTTAGGCTATGCGAGGAGAATTACAGTTTCTGATCAAGAAACCAGATCAAAGTCCACACTAGAAAGTCAGGTGGACGATACTAGTTCGGAATTGAAATTGTGTGATCGAGTGAGCGATCAGATTGATATAGCGTACGGATGATATGTGTACATCGTATGGGATAGAATGAAAGTAATATTGGAAATTTGTTGATAAAAACTGTAAAATGATTTTGAAATGGAAGGGTACATTTTGAAAAATAAATGATGAAATAAAATGGAAATTGGATATTTCTATGTTTAAAGATTCACTTTTTGAAGAAAAGTAATGTGGTTAATAACTTTATAAAAGAGTAATCAAATTTGAGTATTTGACTTGGAATTAACAAAGTTATATATCTTTGTTATATATATGATAAAACTCCCCTTGTTGAATCTTTTGCCAGAAGAAAAGGGTTTTTGAAATTATTTAAAGTATAAAAAGGGACTTTATACAAGTATGAAATGATCCAAAGATTTATCAAGGTTTATATATATATAAAGGATCTTACTAGAATGATTTTGGAGAAAAGGTTTTTGGAACCTATGGATTTTGGAAAGGTTTTTGATTTATGGAGAAAAATCAATTTTGGAAATTTGGAAAGCCTAGTTGAGAATTGTCGATTTTGGGACAATCGATTTTGAGAAAAGGAGATTTATATGGGATTCATATTAGGTGTATGATTTGGAAGATGCTATATGTGTATAGTATAAAGTGTTCTGAAAATGGTTTTTGAGAAAAAAGCGCTCCCTTGAAATGAACTTCTCAGGAGCGCCATAGCTTGGGACTGCCTTGAGCCTCAAAGGGGGGAGGCTCTAAAGTGCATCCTGTGAGGAAGTTTTGGACAAACTGAAGTTCCTGATGATTATTGGTTAGCGAAAGTCGAGGGCGCTGATGCCTACAAAGGAATTTGGGTTATGCTGTGACGACAGTGTAACTCGATGTCACTACGATCTACTGTGGACCATAGCGGAAATCATGTAGAGGTGAATGTCAACGGTCTACACGTGATTTTGCCGGGAAGGCAACGTAACATCGGTAGACTGCGATCTATGGTCGAGTGGAGTAGAGAAGTTGCATTTATTTGGCAGCGAAATTCGAGGGCATTGATGCAAACAGTTATATGGGTTTTTGCTGTGATAGCAACGTAACCCCGGTTGTAGCTGCGATCTTAGCGGGTTCCATGGTGTAATCGAGGGGCGCGGAGTGCCTACAGTTATCTATGGATTTTGTCCGGATGGCAACGTAACTATCGGGAACTGCGACCATGGACAGGGGTGATGATTTCCAGAGCAATCTCACCATAGATATTTCCTCTATTTCAAAAATGATTTCTATATTTTCAATAAATTATTTTCCAATATTTTCACTGGGTGTGAAAATGTGTTTACCAAGTACTTATAAATTTTTAGTCCTACGCCTGATCAACGTATGACTGAATTTCTGTGCGAACAAGGATGGATCGATGTTATAAAAGTATTTTTACCAAAACCATTTTAATAATATTATATAGATTTTTAGAAGTGTTTTAAAAATGATCAAAGAATAATTTATCTGATAATAAGTAAATAGTAAATTATGGCTTCATTCCTTTTCGAAGACGAAAAGATTCAAAGGGAAGAGGAATGTGATAACCTGGATTTTTGGACATTTTTTAATTGATAAGTTAGCTGGATTAAATTAGTAGAAATACTAGTTTATAAGTTAAATAAATAATTCTGATAATAAAAATATATTTATCTGGATAAATATCGGGGTGATAATCTTATAAATATCGGGGTGATAATCTTCCTTATATAATTATTTAAAATTGGCAAATTATTTTAAAAACAAACAAACTAAATATGTGTTTGTTTAAATATACATATTTATATGAGTTAATTTTAAATTGAATTTGAATTTGAAATTCAAAAGATAAATATCTTAAAGTAAATTGGATTTAAAAATAATATATATATATATGATTTTATTTGTATAAAATTTGTTTTATACTATTTTCTTTTAAATGATTTGCTAAATATAAATTAAGAAAAGTATTAACAAATTAGAAATTAAATATAAAGATTTATAAAACATTTAAAAATATATTTACACATGTAAAATACAAGTGTTGAGATATTAGTATATAATTTAACAAATGTAAGTAAATGAATAAGGTTAAAAGACAAGTGTAATTAAGTTACTTAACAATTTAACAAGTGTCTTTTATATCTTTTTATTTTCCAAAATAATTAATAAGAGATAATATGAACATTTTCATACCTATCTCTCATTCTCTTTAATTAGTTCAAATTTTGAAAAAAAATTGTAACTCAAAAACCTGTAAATAGAAATCAAGAAAATCAAAGAAATCTCTTCATAAAATTCAAACCAGTAACAATTTCAAGTTTCTTAGTATCAAGCAACTCCAGATTCAATTTAAGCAAATCATTTCAACAACTAAATCAAAGACTCAGAGCAAGGTCAAGTTTTCGTTTTCAAAAGATCAGCAACCTCCTGTTTTAAATCAATCGCAGGCTTCCTCTTTTGACAGTGAGTAAACTAAGCTTAAAACAATTTTAAATTGGATTCATGTGGTAGATGTTTGAAGTGAAATTGCGATGCATGCTTGTAAATATGTGTGCATTTTTGTTTTAAGCTGAATATATATATATATATATATATATATATATATATATAGAATTGTGTGTGCATGTTTATATTTAACTGATGTTCTGTTTTGCGGTTCAGGCTTAAATCTGATAAAAATTATAAGTTCTTCCTTCCTGATCTTCTTTAGGATTTAATTTGTAAACAAAAATTGTTTGTTTCATCAAGATATCAATAATAAAAATATTTTCAAGTTAAATCAGTAGTTGGTTGTAACAGAAAGAAAAAGAACAAGTAACTATGGAAACAATTCAAAATCCCAATCATAATAATTGTTTGCTCAAGTACATAATTTTTTTGTTTTCGAAATCTGTGGTTTTTAAAATTAAATTCATGAATTTTAACTGAGTAATTCGGGAGATATTGATTGATGAATGGAAATTTGGATTTCAACGGTTACTGGTGATCGCTAAAGTTTTGGACTTTAGGGTTTTGGTCGAAGAAGGCCACGGGGTCAGCGAACATAGGAAACATGGTTGATGGGTTCAACGATCATCGGGGTGGCGACACGAAGGAATTGTAGGGTTTTATAGCCTTATGGGTTCTACGATGAACCCGGAATCATCGTGACGGCAATGATGGATCGAGCTTGATCTGAGTGGGTGAAAATGATGCGTGAATCGGAGATGATGATTTCTGGTGGATCAGCGTGATCTCTGGTGAACTAGATCGATGAGGCAAGGTGGTTTTCATCAGAAGGGTTGGGTTCAAGGGTATTTCGACAAACTCGAATTTGATTCTGTTCGACTTTCTTGAACCGGGATGGTCGGAAAGTTTGGGAGGATTGTGGGTGGTGTGTTGGTGGTCGCGGCAGTGATCGATGATGACCGGAACACGTGTGCTTGTGCACCGATGCACTATGGTATCCGAGTTATTCGAGATCGAGAGGAAGCATGGTCGTGCTCGGGGAAGGTTGTGGTTGGTCTCGGGGTTGTTTCAAAATTTGATCGGGTCTGTTCACTAGTATATTTGCCAAGTTTAAGTATAAGGAGAGAGATCAAAAAAGATGGTTCGGGCTCGAGTTTTTTTCGAGATGACTAGGCTTGGGCCCGGGTATTTTGATAATGTTTTAAAACTAGATTTAGAAGAATAGTAGAACAAAATTCTAAACAAGTTTTCAAAGAGAATATTTTTCAAAAGAGGATTAAGCAAGTTTCAAATAAAGCATGGATCAGGATTTAAAAACAAGTTTCAAAAACTAAATTTTATATCCAAACATTTTGATATTTAAATTGTTTGAATTTGAATAATTATTAGGATAATTAATTAAATAAATTCATAAGTGTTTTCAAAAGTGATTAAGTAAGTGATTACGAACTTAGTGTATTGAATTTTTATTAAAGTACAAGTGATTTTGTGTAAATAATTTCAAGAATTTAATAAGATTTAAATAATAATATATAAGTAACTAATTAAGATAATGTTTTATCTTAGTTAACTAAAGTCTCAAATATTAAGAAGGATTAATTAATGTAAGTAATTAAGGGATAATAAATTACTGCATGTGATTAATTAAGGGTAATTAACGAATGTGAGAAATTTAAGATTACTTGTTAAATGTAATTAATAAAAAGGGTAATTCATGAGAGTAATTAGAGGATCATTAATTACTGAGAGTAATTTAAGTAAATGATTAAAGAGTAATTAATTTATGTAATTAATTAAAGGGAAATTACTTAATGAAATTGATTTATAATAGTGAAAGTAATAAAAGGATAATTGCTTAATGACGATCATTACGGAGGGTAATTAATGGGTAACTACTACATGTGATTTATTTAATGGTAATTACTTAATGAAGTAATTAAGGATTAATTACTTAGTGTAATTAATTAAAGCATTGAATTAATTAAGGAAATTAATTAAGGATTAGTTAATTAATGAGTACGAGTAATTAAAGGGTAATTAATCAATATAAGTGATTATAGGATAACTAATTTGAGCAGTTAATTATGGATAAATGTGATTAATGTGAATGGGTGAAGATAAATTAATTCGTGTTATTAATTAAGGCTAATTACTTAATGTAATTAAGGAGAATAATTAAGGGATGATTAATTAATGGTTTGTAATTAATTAATGTTAAGTAAGTAGGATTAATAGTAATTGAGGTAATTAATTTAATTTATTTCAAATTAATTAGAAATGGTATGACAAATTAATCTTGTTTGTGAATGATTGAATGATATTGTATGCCTTAGATTAGTTGATATCTCTGATATGAGATTTGTGATACTATGTGATATGATATGTTTGGTTTAAACTATGATAATGTGGATATCTATCGATGATGAATTACTGTGTAAAAGCGACACCCTGTATTTAAAGTTTGAATTGTATTCCACTTGAATCATGGGTTCAGATGACTCGGGAGTCGAAGAGGCCGGGGTCTGGTATCAGTAATACCCGAAACCACTTCGATTTGAATTCTACTATAACTCTTATAGATTTGATATGTATAATCAGTAGGCTGGAAAGAAATAATTTCAGTAAACTGGACCATTGAAACTAAGTAGGGGTACTTAGAGATTGATTTGTGAAGTAGTTATTGAATATAACAAGTTAAGAACTCGTAATAAGGCAGAGTTACCCGGGGTTTTAAATAAGTTTATTGCATTAGTATTTCTTGTTAGATGGGTTTACTCACGCTGGTTTCCAGCCTAACCCGGGTGTTACTTTGATGTAATGCTTGGGTTAGACCGTGTTTATACATTTCCAGGTAAGGACGTTTTGGAGCTCAGGAGGCGAGCTGGATGGCAGGAACGTATGGAGTGCATTCCGCTGTGATATTGTAGTTTATCTGTGACATGTTGATTTTAACTGTCCAGTGTTTGTGCAAATGTTGTAACTCTGATGTATTGACGTAAATTAACTAATACATTTTTCCTTTTTATAACTGCTATTTTATTTGTTATTATATTTTGATCTGCTGTGAATGTGAGAATCTGTGTTTTGGTGTTTCTGTTTCTTCTTCTTTTTCTATGTCGTTTCTTCTTCTTCTTCTATGTCGTTTCTTCTTTTCCTTAACTATTCGGAATTTTCGGGATCAAAAATTCTGGGTCGTTACAATCAGCTTACCTACCTTTTTTTTCATTTTAAATCGAGATTGTGACTGCTCTTTTCCTTTTAAAATGACATTTCCCTTTCTCTTCTCTTCAATTACGTATACATAAAAAATAACAATGAAGGTTGCGTTGCGTGGCAATGCTCACGACATTAGGAGCTCGTGCACGAGGATGGTAGGGAGTTCGACAGTGAAGTAACTTATTAGGGCTTTGACTTTGGGGAGGTAGAGGTGACCTAGAGTTTGCGTTGGTTCTCACGTGATTCTTGCGAACTGAAGCTCGATGCATACGCACACGCGTATGGAGAAGGTACGGGGCGACGAGGCAAAATCGAGTTGGGCGTGAATCTGTTCCGGGTATTTGCAATGTTGTACCAGGAGCGATGTCACGGTGGGATGGAGAGGCTTTATTGGCTGGTTTTCGTGAGGTTGTGGGCTTCCGAGTGGAGTGGCTAGGGGCCGTGATGGTAGCGATGGAAGGTATGTAGTTCAACGAGGTCTGGTGAATGGCAATGCTCTGTTGGGTTTATCTAGAATAAGTTGGTGGGGTTCTATAACCACCTGATTAGAGAAAGATAAGGGTAATTAAAATTTATTTGTTTAGGTTAAGTATTATTTAAAATCATATGCTAATGAAAATTCGTAACATGTTCATACGAGGTTTAAATCGAACGAAATCTGTGTAGAAAAATACAAATTTTGGATGGATTGGAAGATAAAATCAAGTTGAGTAAAATCTCACTCATTTGGATTGCCAGTATAATTTAAACATGTTGAATTCAAATTATTGATTGTTTGGACTAATTTATAAATTATTGTCAGTTTGGATGTTATATACACACACATAGTAGTATATATATTAGCATGGACATATACCCGCCGATTGGAGCAAATGAGGCCCTGTGCGCCCCGCATAATAGCGGATGACCCTATATACCACGATATCCCCATCGAAGTGGGATTGGTAGTATTATGTTGTATTAACATCAATGGATGTAGGAAAATAGGTTGGAGGGATCCAACTGGATTCCTCAAATTTATATTGATTGTTTTTCATATATAATAATGTATAATGTGTTAAAATAATATATTATAGATTATTATTGTGATTTGAATAATTGGATGCTATAGTAGCACTGGCCCGAATTTTGGTATTTTAACTATCATAAATGTTATTTTTGAATTTGAAGGAATTAAAGGGGTTTTAGATATAAAAATATTTATATTGGAATTTGGATTTTTTTAAAAGGAAATCTAGTTGGATAAAATAATAATTTGATTTTCGGTTTGTACTTAACTGTTAAGAAAATATTTTTAGTAGAAATTTTAAAATAAATTATATAAAGTGATTTTTAGGAGTGGATTTAAAATGATATTCAGGAAAGAATATGGAAAGAGGTTAAAAATCGATATTGAAAATAGATTTGAAACATAAATGGAATTTATAACGAAATGGATTTATAGAATGGGATTTTATAAATAAGATTTGATTTTTATGAACAAGCAAAAACAAAGGAGTTTGTAAATTTATAAACGTTGTTTATAAATATAACAAAAGATAATAATGGTAAATTTGAAATATAAATTTCGCAATGTGAATTTATATAAAGCTATGAAAATAGTTTTTGGGAAAAATAGTAGAGTTTATTTCTGGAAAGTGAATTGAAAAAGGAATTGGAAAGGAAATCAATGTGCTATGAATCGAGACGAATTTATAAATTGAGAATTGGTTATTGTAATTTTAAAATATTTTTTTAGAAGTTAAGCTTTTTCTAAAAAGAAATGAAATTTTGTTTATTAAACTATGATATTTTAAAACTAGTTAGTATTGGAATATTTCAAAAGTGGGTTATGCAAATATTTTATATTAGTGAAAGGAAATGTAAGTTTTATTAATAAGCTTGCAAACGAATTGATTTTATTTAAAATGAATTGGAAATGAGTTATCAATGCCCAATTAAAGATGCTTTGATATTTTAATAGTACTTAACCATGTTTTGATAATTATTTTTCTTTAAAATAATTATTATATATATGTATATTTGGTTTGAAGGCAAAAGATTAAAGTGATTTATAATTACCTCGAGATTTGTAAGTTGGGTTGGTAGATGGAGAGTGGTTTGGAAAAGGAATGTTATAGTGAAATGCTGAAATTCAATTAATTTCCAACGTGACTAAATATAGACATTCAAAAAGAATTTAGAATTCATAAAAGGAGTTTGAAATGGGAACTGGGGGTTTAGTTGAGTGAAATTGACTTGGGGAATTTAAAAGGAAGTTAATTAACGAATTTCGAAACTTATAGAACCCGTTAAAAACGACTCAGGGGATTTACAAATGAAATTTGTAAAGGATTTGTGAATTGTGAAATAAATGGAATATTCCCTAGGTATTAGAGATAAATTGATTTTTGGTAAATAAACTCATAATTATTTCCTAAGTATTGAACTGGATGGATTTGAAATATTTCTCCTTCGAGATTATTATTATTATAGAAATATTTTCAAGTATTGAGTTGTGAATGGAATCGAAGGAAAATATTTCTAAGATATTGAGGTGGTTTGGAAAAATCCTGTTATAGGTATTAGAGTTAGAATTGGTTTTCAAATTTTGAATTATTTTAAAGTAATTTGAATATATCTTATAAAGTTATTGTGAAAATAAATTTGGAAAATTTTAAATAAGGGCCTAATGACTGCCTATGGATGTTATTTGATAGTTAAATATCGATATTGGCCAATTTCGATATTTAATTATCCAATGACTGCCTATGGATCAGATTTCATTATCCATAACCACTTCGATCCAGTATGAACGTAACGAATGGATATCGTGAAGATAGTGAAGGCGGTGATTCGGTTTGTCCGATCCATGACAACTTGTATGGACAAATGCTGTCAGAACATAGTCATTGGAGGACGATGAGCATTCTAAGTGGAATTAATCTTGAAAGGTAATGTTTGCCTCAAACTCTTTCAACCGGGAATGACTAAAATAGTAGATGCAGCAAGGATAAGTGGGTCGCACCCAATTATGGTATGTTATCACTTTTCTAGATACCCTCGGAAATATATATAAATTATGGACATGGTTATGCATGAAAAAGCGAGCGCTCAATTTTTTAAGGTGGGAACATCCGAGGTGATAACATATTCGATACTATCCATACTAGGGGTAGGCCGGTCTTGTGTAGCAGGGGATCCCGGTGAGGTCCTCGATACATTTTTCTAGAGGTGTACTGTGATGGACGGTTTCCAGTAGCCCAGTCATTGTATGGAATCCAGTCTCCAATACGAGCCTTTACAGTTTTGTTTGTAGAGCCTAGTATGCTAGAATTTAATTAATGTAACAATTTCGGCTATTTGAATAAGTATTTGTACTTAGACACTATTATAATATCACCGAGTTTTCTATAAAATGTTTTGGTTATCGTAAGGGAAAAACCCGTCGTGTTTACATGTGACGTGGTCTTACGAGATACCTTTGTTTTTCAAAGGGTTTTAATAACTTTAATAATTCAAATAGAGTGTGTTTTCTCACGCGATTTTCCAAACTTACTCGGGTATTATTTTATTATAATGCTCGGGTCATACCGAGTATTACAGATTCATGATAGGATGCTATGGATCTTGGAAGGTAAGCTGGATGACAGAGGCATATTTCTGTTCTTGATTTGTAACGACCCGAGATTTTAGATAATTGGAACTGAAATATTTAATTGATTTTAAATATTTAAAAAGTCAATTTTTAACTTGAATTTCAAATATAACTAGCATTGGATAATTTAACTATTGAATTTAATTACTGGAAATTAGGTAAAGTATTGAATCTGGGATTTAAAGCTTGTAAAAAATATTTCAACGGATTATAAAATTTATATTGGTGATACTAAAGATAATCGATGTGTTAAAATTGAATTTAAAGGTGATTTGTTCAGTTTTTAAAATATATCGTTTAAATCGATATTTAAAATAGCCTTCCAAGGCATGGTCTCGGATTTTGACGGAACCAGTTCCGTTGGATCCGTAATATTGCATTATTATCAGATTTCAAATTTCGTAGTGTTTGGTGTTATCGTGTGATCGTACGATATTGTAACGACCCGAAATTTTCGACCTCAAAAATTTGACACGAGTACGTTCACTGTAGAAGTGCCGAGCAAGCGAACATCGAAAATCTCAGATTGTTAGGGTAAAGAAGAAAGAGGTAGAAGAAGAAAAAGAAAACAAAACGTAGAATCTCACATTTCACAGCGGATCAAAATATAATATCAAATAATAGCATTTATACAAGAAAGTTGTATCTGTTAATTTTCATTCAACAAATCAGAGTACAACCATTAACAAATAAACCGGACAGTTATAATTAAACTTGTCACGAACTATAACCAAATCAAACTCAAATACACAGTGGTAAACTCCATACCTTCCTGCCATCCAGCTTGCCTCCTGAGCTCTAGAACGTCCTAACCTGAAAATCTGTAATACTCGTTCTGACACAAGCATTACATCAAAGTAACACCTGGGTCAGGCTAGAAACCAGCGTGAGTAAACCCATAAAATTTAAAATAATAAGTTTAAAACATAACTGAACCCGGGTAACTCGTACCTCACTACGAGTTCATAACTTATTATAGTCGACACTTATTTTCACAAATCCATTCCTAAGTATCCTTACTTAGTTTCAATAGTCCATATTATTCCATTTCGGCCTATTGATTTCACATATCAAATCTATAAAGAATTATTGTAGACTGCAAATCGAAGTGGTTTGGGGTATTTGCTGATACCCAACCCCGGTCTCTTCGAATCCAATATTATTCTTTAATCAAAGTTGTTAAGTAAATTCAATTCAATTTTAAAATAGGATGTCCATTTATACGGCAATTCATCATCGACATATAACTTACATTATCAAAGTTCAACCAAAGTATCTCATATCACAAAGCATTACAAATCATAGGGATATTAAATAATCTAAGTCAATTAATATATCTTCATCCTCCATAAGCAAGATTAATTTATTGTACACTTTCTAGTTAATTTAGTTAATCTCCAATAAATTAAATTAACTATTTAAATTACTTTTAAATCAAGCTTACTTAACATTAATTAATTACAAACCTATTGTTATTAGTTTACGATCCTCAATTATCCAACGTAAGTGATTATCCTCAATTACTAACATTGATCACAAAAGTTAACTAACCTTAGTTAATTACATTAATTAATTAGCCTAAATTAATTACTCTTTAATTACTCTAATTAAGTAATTAATTATCCTTAATTTAATTACACTAAGTAATTATCCCATAATTACTTGATTAAATAACTTTTTATCATAAATCAATCATCCTTAACTACTTAAGTAATTTAACTCAAATCATTAATAAATTAACCTTTAATTATTGACCTCAAATTAATTTCATTAAATAATTAAATAATCATTCTTTAAGTAATTATTCACATTAATTAATCATTCCTTAAATCAATTACATTAAGTAATTATTCTCTAATTTCTTTCATTAATTTATTATCCTAATACATAATCATTCAAATCAAATATTTAAATTTCAAAACTTTTGTCTTCAATTTATATTGAAACTAGTTTTTGAAAACTTGATTACGCTTTACATTGAAAACTTGTTAAATCATTTCTTTGAAACTTGTTAACATTTCTTACTTTATTCTTCCCTTCTTCATTTTTCCTTTTTCTTACTTGTATTCTAAAATTTCTACTTATACTTCATTTATTTGACCACTAAAATTTCCGGTCTAAACTTACTTCGGCCCGTTCTGTAGAAAACTGGAGTGATTATAACACAATGTTGGATCTTAAGGCTATTCAGACACTAGAAGTTGTGAATTGTGTATTTACTACTTACTTATGAATAAAAACTTTATTTACTCAAATTACAAATAGAAAGATGTAATCAAAGAATAAGTAAGTAATAAAGTAAAATGCAGTAATGTAAATAACACCCAGATTTTTATACTGGTTCGGATTAACCAATCCTATATTCAGTCATGCACTCTATCGTACAGAATTCCACTATAATCGCTTGTTTTCCACGGGTGGCAAGAACACCTTTACAATCTTGGTTTCTTGGGCTACAAAACACACCCTCTTGATTTTACAGGCTACAAGAACACCTTCTCCTTATCACCAACAACAAACATGGCAAGTGGTTGTATCTTTAATACAGATTCTTGCAGATTCGGTACAATGATCCTATAGAACTCCAATGGCAATATATCTTTGAATTCTTTGAGGAATAGGATGAAATCAGAGAGAGAATGATGTGAAATAAAGTACAACTCTCTGATATTGTGTGGCTTGCACATCAGTGAAGAATTGGAGTGAAATAGTATCGATTTGAAAGGAGATTTAAAGAGTATGCAATGGATTTCTTTTGCAAATGTTTGGAGAAGGAGTAAGAGAAAATGAGAATTCTTGATCATAAAATTCATTTTTAGCGGCCTTTATATAGTGGTTGAAGAGACGGGTCTTTTGGTGAAGAGGTGGAGTGAAATGTCTCTTCATTTAAAATTTGAAATTCTGAAAAACTGCTAGTATGTCGACATGCCCAAGTACCCCATGTCGACATGGGTGTGTTGCAAAATGAACAGCAACACTAATAAGTGTCGCAAATTTTCAGCATTTCAAATTACCTTATATTTGTGGATTTTTGTGATTCGGTTGAGGTCAATGGTTGATGATCTTCAAGTATAATTGCCATGAGATCTTTAACAAGATATTCTAAGGTTTAACCAACTCCTCATCACTTCAAACACCTTTATGCTTCAGCATTCTTCTCTAACTAGGTTTTGTTCTTCAATTTCTCTGATCAACCTTCTTCTATAGTTCATTTGCTTCCATTGTATTCTTGTTTATCTCTGTAAATGTCTCCATAATATATCTGATATGACTGCATAACTTGAAGATACGTTAGTAGTAATATTTATATGGTTGTTTTCATCAAAATCAATACCTAGGGTATTAACAATCTCCCCCTTTTTGATAATGACAACCATATAAATATTTAAGAGATAAAATATAATATTTTTATATTTGACTCCCCCTAACTCTATGAACTCCCCCTATCATTTTGCCTAGTATATTTATACCTTTTCTCCCCCTTTGTCATCAACAAAAAGGGCAAAAAAGAGTCGCTTAAATCACTGCTAGACAATATGTAGAGTTTGTATATAGAGATGAATGCTTATAAACAAAACACTTGAGGGGAAACCAAATCAATTCAAAACATGAAATAAACTTATCAAGTAATAAGATAATTTTTAGAGTTACCAACTTTGCCGATGCCAATAACAAATCCTTTTTGTATTTATCCAATGTTCAATAGATGTCTTGTCATATGCTTTGAGAATCTGCTATCTGATATACATTGTTTGGTACCTGAAAAATTATAAAATGTGCACACTGGTACCCTTTTTATTCTGGGTCCATGGGGTTAAGTTTTAGGACTGAGTTTGGATGTCCTTTCAAAATATAATCATTAGATGAGTGAACTTTATTAATAAAATTATCAATATTTTTTTCTTTTCCAATATCATCCACCCTTTTTGGAACCCATAAATTAATGAATCTATTTGGAGGTTTTAACTTTAATTTCCTAGGTTTTGGTTTGAACTTGGTAGCCTTAACAAACTTAGTATTTTGAATACTATTTTTCTTTAATTTAGCCTTAGGGGTGTATCCAAGTCCATGTTTATTCCTAGTGTGTTTAGATGTAGATAATAATTTTTTTAGATTATCCTTCCCTTTGTTAAATTTATGGACATCAGTTTTCATTTTCTCAAAATCCTTATTACGGATAAGAATAACATTGTCTAGAGATGTTATTTTGTCAATCAGAACGGCGATCTGTGACTTCATTGAAAGATTTTATGATTTTAAGGATTCATTTTCACTTTTTAGTTTTTCAAAATTTCCAAGTGTCAAATCCTTTTCATCATTTTACCTATTAAGTCTTTCAATTTCATCTTGTAGATATTGTATTTCTTCAGTTAACGTTTCATTAGATATTTTAAAACTATCTATCTCTGCCAAACTGTTGTTGTACTCTTTCCTAAGTATTTTATATCCCTGAAACATATCATTCAAAACATTAGTAATTTCTTTATTAAAATTCCATACCTGGTCATCCTTTGCCATGAAGCACATGTTGGTGTTTTCTGTTTCTGAATCACTATCACTTGATGATGTATCTGAATCATCCCATTTTGCATTGAGTGCCCGTTTCCTCTCCTTATTGAAATTGTTTGACTTTGATTTCTTCAGTTTGGGACAGTCTCTTTTAAATGACCCGGTTTATCACGTTCGAAACACTTAACAACATTTTCATTTCTAGAATTATTGTTGTTAGTTTTTCAAAGTTTGTATGTTATCCAATACTTCAAGAATTTATTGAACTTCTTGGTCATAAACTCGATATCATCATCAATAGCATCATCATCAATAACATCATCATCTGGTTCATCTGTGTTGATCATAGCATTGAGTGCTAGTGATTTCTTCTCATTTGCCTGATTCTCTTTTCTAAACTGCAACTTTACTTCATAAGACATTAGGTTACCGGTTAAATCTCCTATTTTCATAATACTAATATCATTGGCTTCTTTAATTTCCAGAGTCTTCTGATCCCATTCACTAGGAAGTGAATTCAGAATCTTTCTGAGTTGGACTTCTTTAGTAATTTTCTTTCCTAATGATATTAAGGCATGTACTATATCTTGAAATCTAGAATGCATATCATAAATAGCTCATTTGGTTTCATTTGAAAGAGTTGAAACTGGTTAGTTAGCATAGATATCTTTGTTTGTTTTACTTTATTGGTACCTTCATGTGTGACTTGCAGTGTTCTCCAAATTTCATACGTAGAATTACAAATAGACACCCGATTAAATTCATTTCTATCTAAGGAGAAAAATAAAATGTTCATGGCCTTGGAGTTATTAAGTGATTGTGTCTTTTGGTCTAGTGTCCACTTTGAATATTCAGTTTGAGGCTCTATGTACTCTATTTGGGTACTGTCCCAAATATCCAAACCATTAGACTGCAAATAACATTTCATCCTACAAGCCCAATAAGCATAACTACTACCATCAAATAGAGAGGGTCTAGTAGTAGATTGCCCTTTTACAAAAGTGTTAAAAAATGTGTTACTAGTGTCATTAGCCATTTATACTTTTCAAAAACCAAGTTATGAATTTTTGTAAACCAATGCTCTGATACCAAATGTAGAAAACTGGAGTGGCTATAACACAATGTTGGATCTTAAGGCTATTCAGACACTAGAAGTGGTGAACTGTGTATTTACTACTTATGAATATAAAACTGTATTTAATCAAATTGCAAACAGAAAGAAGCAATCGGAGAATAAGTAAGTAATAAAGTAAAATGCAGTAATGTAAATAACACTCGGATTTTTATACTGGTTTGGATTGACCAGTCCTACATCCAGTCCTGCACTCTATCGTGTAGAATTCCACTATAATCGCTTGCTTTCCACGGGTGGCAAGAACACCTTTACAATCTTGGTTTCATGGGCTACAAGACACACCCTCTTGATTTTACAGGCTACAAGAACACCTTCTCCTTATCACCAACAACAAACTATGGCAAGTGGTTGTATCTTTAATACAGATTCTTGCAGATTCGGTACAATGATCCTATAGACCTCCAAAGGCAATATATCTTTGAATTCTTTGAGGAATAGGATGAAATCAAAGAGAGAATGATGTGAATTAAAGTACAACTCTCTGATATCATGTGGCTTGCAAATCAGTGAAGAATTGGAGTGAAATAGTATCGATTTGCAAGGAGATTTAAAGAGTATGCAATGGATTTCTTTTGCAAATGTTTAGAGAAGAAGGAGTAAGAGAAAATGATAATTCTTGATCATAAAATTCGTTTTCAGCGGCCTTTATATAGTGGTTGAAGAGACGTGTCTTTTGGTGAAGAGGTGGAGTGAAATGTCTCTTTATTTAAAATTTGAAATTCTAAAAAACTGCTAGTATGTCGACATGCCCAAGTACCCCATGTCGACATGGGTGTGTTGCAAAATGAACAGCAACACTAATAAGTGTTGCAAATTTTCAGCATTCCAAATTACCTTATACTTATGGGTTTTTGTGATTCGGTTGGGGTCAATGGTTGATGATATTCAAGTATAATTGCCATGAGATCTTTAACAAGATATTCTAAGGTTCAACCAACTCCTCATCACTTCAAACACCTTTATGCTTCAGCATTCTTTTCTAACTGGGTTTTGTTCGTCAATTGCTCTGATCAACCTTCTTCTATAATTCATTTGCTTCCACTGTATTCTTGTTTATCTCTGTAAATGTCTCCATAATATATCTGATATGACTGCATAACTCGAGGATACGTTAGTAGTAATATTTATATGGTTTTTGTCATCAAAATCAATACCTAGGGTATTAACAATCTCCTCCTTTTGATGACGACAACCATATAAAAATTTGAGAGATAAAATATAATATTTTTATATTTGACTCCCCCTAACTCTATGCACTCCTCCTATCATTTTGCCTAGTACATTTATACCTTTTACGTTCTTCTCTTGTTCGTTTACTTCTATCCTTCCTAATTTATACTCCTCTCTTTACTTTTTCTTTTTCTTTTTTGGCCCAACACGGCCCACAAACTCAAGAAAACATCGGCCCTACCCTTCTTCTTCTTTCCCTAAATCCCCAATACTCCACCTATCCTCCCTGTAGACATGCACCTGAATACCGTGCACGTGCACGCGTTGAACAAACATGGCCGTCCCCTCCGACCATCTATACTTATCACCCCAGGCCTTGCAAACCTCATGACCACCCAGATCATTGAATATATTACGAAAACAAAATCGAACTCGATCGAATCCACAACGACGAAACTGGACACCCAAAACCTCCTCGCATTCCCACTACTAGTCGCTAGAAACCTCGACATCCTGACCAAAGCTTCACCATAGTCTAAAGCTTCCATCCCACCCACTCCGACGAAGACCGATGCTTCGACGAAGTCATACTCACCTCGAAACCGAAGTCGACCAAAACAGGACCCAGAACCCTAGTTCGCCATTACCCGATCACTCTAGTGATCTAGAATCCCTTTGAATTTTTTTTGCCATAATCACCGATCAACGAACAATCTCCAGCCTCAACCCCGACACCCACGAGCCTCGCGATCGTCTGAATTTGACGAGAATTCAAATACTGTTCAACTTAGGAATACTCCACAAATATAAATTTAAAATTTATGGAATGATTATCAAAAATCATCATTTTATAATACAAATCTAGTTAAGAAATCCAAACTCAAAATTTTGGACATTGATTTTTGACTTATCTTTGATTTCTCACTGTATTTTTCCATTTTCAAAGTATTTATCCAATATTTTCCTTTGAATCTATTTTTAAAAATGAATTTATAAACATACAAATACTTTTTATTCAGAGATCAAAGTCTAAATTGTTTATATGGGATGTTTTAGATTTTTGATCAGGTTTTAAAACCTGTAAATCATGAACAGAAGCACCTCTTCCCTGTTCCTAGACATGCACACCTATTTACACATACACTACACACACACGCACACACACATATATATACACACATACAATAATATTTACATTCATGCAAGCACTTATCACTATTATACTTCAAATATTAGTCACAAACATCCAACTATAACATCAGATTCAAGTTTAAATAGGTTAGTTTTACTCACCTTTAATATTTGAAAACAGAGAAAGCCTGTATATTTGTTTTGAAAACTTTGATTTGGAATTTGGACTTGATGATGATCTCATCTGCTCTGGTTTCTTTACTTAATGAATTAGCTTTGAGACTGAGTTGAGCTTGAATTTTTTTGAGCTTCAGGTTTGAAACAATTTGAAAGATTTTGTTTGTTTATTTTATTCTATTTACCGATTTATTACAGGCTTTGGTTTACCTTTGATTTCGAAATTGAAGATAAAGGAGAAAATGAAAGGGAGGGATAGAGAGTTGTTTATGTAACTTTGCTTAATGTATAAAAAAATAAATGACACTTGTTCAATTATCTTGCCACTTATAATTTGCATGCTATATTGACTTAAATTATTATATTGTATTTTAAAATTTTTACACTTGTATAAATTGTTTTTATTATGGTTTTTATATAATTTTTATCTTAGTTTTATATATACATATGTTCTTTTTTTATTATAACTTTTTAATAAATTTCTATTTGATTATTCTTAATTTATTTTTATAAAATCCTTTTAAGAAAATAATATAGAACTAATTATATACTAATAAAAATCAAATATACATTATTTTTAGAACCAATTTATTTTAAGAACTTTGTCTTTTGAATTTCAATCTCAAATTCAAATTCAATCTAAAATCAACTCATATAAATATATATTTAAACAACACATATTTAATTTGTTTGAAAATAATAATTTTGCCAATTAAATAATTATATTAGGAAAATTATCAAACCAATATTTATACAGATATATATATTTTTATCATCGGAATTATTTATTCAACTTATAAATTGGTGTTAAAAATTATTTATTTACCCAATAAACAGATGTCCAAAAATCCAGGTTATCACATTCCCCCCTTTGAATCATTTCATCCTCGAAAAGGATTGAAGCCATAATTTATTAAAATGCTTATTGTCAGTTTATATTTCTCTTTGACCATTTCAACTATAAATCCTTTATTTAAGAATTTTAAAAACACTTTAAAATCTATATAATATTACCAAAACAGTTTTATAAAAATACTTTTATAACTCAATGTTTCCACAAGTCCATTCTTGTTCTTACAGAAATTCGGTCGTACGTTGATCAGGCATAGGACTGAAAATCTATAAGTACTTAGTAAACCCATTTTCACCACCTAGTAAAAATACTTGGAAAACATTTTTGAAAATATAGAAACATCTTTGGTGAGAATGCTCCGGAAATCATCACCCCCTCCATGGTCGTAGTTAACCCAATGGCTACGTTGCTATCCCGGCAAAATCCTTAGATAATTGTAAGCACTTCGTGCCCCTCGTTTACGCCATGGAACCCACCACAGATCACAGCTACATCCCGAGTTACGTCGCCATCATGGCAAAAATCCATGTAACTATTGGCATCAACGCCCTTGATTTTCACTACCAGATGAAACTTCACCACTCCTACATACATACTACATCAGTCAAGTCCCAATGTAGCCTTAGACTCTCATGGCCTCTCGACTTTCGCTATGTCTTCATATATCCCAGTCTACCGATGTTACGTTGCCAACACGACAAAATCAAATGTAGGCCGTTGGCTCTCATAGCACACACGACTTCCGCTATGGTCCGTAGTAGATCGCAGTGACATCGAGTTACATTGTCGTTACAGCATAACCCAAATATCTCTGTAGGCATCAGTGCCCTCGACTTTCGCTACCCACAACACAAAATTCTCAAGAACTTCAGTTTGTCCGGACTTCCTTCCAGGATCTAATTTAGAGCCTCCCCCTTAGGGCTCAAGGCAGAACCACCCCGTGGATCTCCTATGAAGTTCATTCAATGGGAGCGCCTTTTTCTCCAGAGCCAATTTCAAAACACTTTATACTATACACTTATAGTATCTTTCAATTCATACTCTATATGATTAACATAAATCTCCTTTACACAAAATCGACATCTCAAATCAATATTTCCAAACTTGGCTTGCCAAATTCCCAAAATTTGATTAAATCGAAAGCCTTTTCCAAAACCATAGGTTCCAAAACCTTTTTCCCCAAAATCATTCTCATAAAACCATATATATATATACATATATTTATATATATATATATACAGACACATACACACAACTTATCCTTTCCAACTTGAAAATAATCTTTGGATCACTTATATAGATTCCTCTTTTGTACTTCAAATATTTTCAAAAATCCTTTCTTTTGGTTCTAGATTCAACATTGGGGAAGCCTACCATATATAACAAATATATATATAGTTTTACTATGCCAATAAAATTTTGATTTTCTTTTATAAAGTTACTTACCATATTACTTACTTTTCATAAAGTGAATTTCAAAAGATATCCAACTTCCACCTTTATTCATATATACTTCTCAAAATATATTTCAAAAAATCATTTCCATTTCTTTCAAAGTTTCAATATCTATTTCATTTAAGTACGTACGATGTACATAGACCATCCATACGCAATGTTAAATCTGATTTCTCACTTGATCACACAATTTCACTTTCGAACTAGTATCGTCCACCCGACTTCCTAATGCGGACTCAGATCTGGTTTCTTGATCAGAACCCGTCATTCTCCTTGCATAGTCATAACTATGATAGAGAATTTTCAGAATCAATCCAAAATCCATATCCAGGGTTCTCCATCAAAAATTGAGTGAAAAATCCTAACTCGGATCGATATACTATCTCGAAATTCTATGCTCGAATCTGGATCAAATCATTATACGAATAGAATAATATACGTAATCCTACGTATTTATCTTCATTGATCATTAGCTAAATCAATTCTCTTTCCTGTTCACCTTCATTTTTATTCTATTCGCTCATCCACAATTGCTCCCAATTTCCATTTGGGTTAACACTTCAATTCTTATCTCAAGTAGTATTCAATTATAGATAGTTTGCACTCTGACCACTTGATTTAGGAAATAACTTGAAAAGTTTACAATAGATAAGTAATTGTAAAATAGCTATTAGTTGTAAATAGTTAAATAATTATAAACTAATTGTAAAATAGTCAAATAGTTGCGAAATAGTTATAAAATAGTAAGTAGTTTGTAAAACAGATGAAAAATTGTTGTAAAATGCAAAAATAGTTTCAGAGTAGTTGAAAAAATAAGTATAAGATAGTTTAGGTTTTTTTTAAAAAGAAAAGTTGTATAATAAATAGGTAGGAAAAATAGATTTAAAATAGATATATTAAAATAATTTGTTTGGAAAAAATGGTTCAGAGCAAAACTGTTCAATTCTCAATCTCCATTTCCAAATAATTTCCAATTTCCACTTCCATTTAAATTTGATTCAATTCCAATTTAGTTTGAATTAACTTCAATTTCTATCACAAATTCAAATCAATTCCCATTTAAGTTTAAACCTATTCAACTTTAATCACAGTTCCCATTCAATCTCAAATTCAAATTCAATTTGAACTAGTTCAATTCAAATCTCAACTTTAAACCATCTCGAATTATATAAAATCAAGTTAAATTTTTAAATGTTGATTTAATCCTTTAAATCAAATCAACCTTTACTTTTAAATAAACAACTTAAATCTTTAAACCATTTGATTCTGAGTCCAAATTTCAAATACCATTTTTAAATTGCCTTTACTTATCTTATTTCAAAATTCAAATAAGAGTTCAAAGCAATTTCCCTTTCATAAGTTCAATCTTATTTCTATTTTATTTCAGTAAAGGATGTATTATCTCAATCCATTTCTTAATTTATCTAAAATAATCCAATTCTTAGTTTTATAGATTATTACTAAACAGAATGATATCAGAATAAGTCATAATAAATAAACGTCCAAATTATTCAAAACATCCATCCACAAAATCCATTTCCAATTTCTAGATCTTAAATCTGTTTTGAGATCACACATAACTCCCATCTCAAATCAACCCATTTAACTTCCCTAACTTAAATTTTTAATTTCATCTTGAAATTTCCAATTCAGATTGTTCATTCTAACTCAAATTAAATTTATTTAATTTAGTCAACTTTACCCAATTTGAATTCCTATTTCAAATTTTAAACTTCTTATTAATAATCTTCCCACTTAAGTTTAAAAACTTATTTCACTTTGGATTTTCACATCACATTCCAAGGAAAAAAATTCAAAACACAACCTTAGAGTTTATTTCAAATCATTTTTAATATTATGTATATCCCATATATATACATATTTATTTCCTTTGCATACCAATTTATACTTTAAATTTTAAACCACTTTTGGTTTTAATTCGAAACAAAATTTCCTTAAAATTTTCAAACAACTCTTGTTTGAATCAGGACCCATTCATTCAAATACGTTGCAAACAATACAATTTATTATTTGTTTTAACACTTAAACAAATTCCAAATTTTCTGGACTTAGATTTGAAACTTCACAATTTAGATTATCTTTAGTTCCAATTTATAAGTCATACTCACCTAAATGTTTACTTCCCTAAAACATTTCATTTTGCTTAATCACTAACAAACATTTCATTATCAAGATACAACAAACATTTTAGGATAATAACCAAGGTTATCATATCTGAAAACCAATTCACTATATATTATCTTATAATTTATTGGAAAATAAAATCAAGGTCACTTAATTCAACCTTCTGAACGAAAGTCTAACGTATAGTGGATCGATTATACAAATGACAAGTATATAACTAAATTAAACTATAGTGTAATAATTAGTAAATAATGTAAATAAGAATAATCACACCCGGGTTTTTATACGTGTTCGGACCTCTCGTCCTACGTCCAGTCCCGAAACCCCTTTTCTGAATTTTCTTTAAACAAATAACCCTCAATTCACCCGGAGGAGCATGTTTACAATAACATAGTTTCTTTGTTAAGAGTGTGTTCCCTATTACATAGATTTTGACTATATTGTACAAATAAACTTCCTATGTCTCTTGAATGACTGAATACAATATTGTTCGAGAGAATATGGAAGTGTATGATCTCAGGCTTTTAGATTTGATAGCAAGTGGATGATTAGAACAAGAAATAATCAAGAATCAATTAGATAAGACAGAAGTAAGTGAGTAAGCAAGTTGATTCATCTTGATTCTTGTTTATATAGTTGTAGAGAGTTGCTTCTAGCAGTCACATCTCTTCCCTTTCAGTCTAGAGTTGTCACTGTTCACTTGTGAAGCATTGCGGAGGAGAGATGGAGTTTTGTCTCTTCGGAGATGACAGTTGTGATTTGAAATATTTGTCCCCAGCCCAGTTTCAGATGGCTGAATGTTGTTTTCTGATGTCTAGAACCTATTATTAATTTTATTCTAGTATCTACGTTCAGACGTCTGAAGTTCTACATTCAGACGTCTGAACCTGTCAAGTGAGGTTTTTTTGGTTCATTCTTGAGTGTTTGTTCCTTCGATCTTCGTATAACTTTGTAGATGAATTTCTTTAATGCTTCGTCTTGTCAATGTAGTGGTTTGTCTTGGTTTGTATCTGTGTATGATATATATATATATATATATATATATGATTTCCATTGTATAGTTGTTATCATCGAAATCATAAACTCAGGGTTCTAACATTCTCCCCCTTTTTGATGATGACAACTATACAATGTACTTAGATAAATAATTACAGATGAATTCTCCCCCTAAATATAATCTCCCTATATAGGTGCGCATATCTATTTTTCTCCCCCTTTGGCATTATCAAAAATAATTGAAGAACCTTAACGCATAGATAAATATGATATGCAGACAGGATGACAACAGTAACAAAAATTATGATAACATATACAACCAAATATTGATAGTGTCTTACTAGTAATTTGAAAAAAAGTTTAACTACAACAAAATATTAACCATATGAGTTTAAGGTAGATCATCATCAAGGGAGGCCAATTTCCCTTTGTCCCTGTCGCTGATCTTTGGTGATATGTGAGGAGATGGAGAAGGTGTAGACCAGTCAAAGAAGGTTGTCAAGTTTGTTAAAGTGCTTGATCAAGTTTGGAAACTACTGAAGCAATAGAGCCTTCAACTTTGGAAAGCCTGGTGGACAATGTGTGATCAAGCCTTACTATGTGTGCGGAGATGGAGATGGTTGCCTTAGTAGTTCTGCATTACCTTCTTATTGTTGTTGTTGTTCTTGTTGTTATGTGGGAGTGGGAGGTTGATCTTCTGCATTTCTCTATTCTAGAAGAGTTATATAAGATGGTGGTTCCTCCGGAAAATGCATAAGATTGAAAAATTTTGTTCCACTATATTTGACAGGTAACTCCTCCAAAGCAGAAATGTACGATGGGATGTCTAGTGCTTTGAGGGTTCGCATAATATAAGCCGGGTAAATGATATTCTGGCGAGATCTATTCCAAAAATCTTTAAGTTCATCGAAAATGAACTTAGCCTAATTAATCGTAGTTCGACTAGAAAGAGCATATAAAGATTTGTGCTCAAGGTCGGTAATTTGTTCATGGCTACCTAATCGCTGGATAATGGCACTTATAAGCATTCGGGTAAGGAGCCTAGCATGTGGCCTAAGGAATTTGGAAGAAAATTAAGGCATTTGATTCTCCCATAATTGATGAGTTGTAATATCACAAGTTTGAATCACATATCCTCTATTTCAGATAATCTGTGACCCGTATAAAAGCATTCTAAAATTCGTCCAGTTATAGTGGGAGTTAACTTTCTTGTTGTCCCATAGACACTCATCTATAAATACTGTTCATCATTCTCAGTAGTCCATACGGATGAACTATCTAGATTAGCATAAAAAAGGTATATAGCCAATTGATCGATGGAGATATCTTGGCGTTAAAAGAAACAAGGGTTTTTTAAGTTACCTTGCACACAAATGTCATCCATATCGTATAAAGGAAACATGATTAGGTTATAGAAGGATTCGAGATGCATCTTCTTAATCTTCAAGTCTTCAAACCATCTTATAGTTGTTGGATTGTGGAATAACCAATCTTTGATTTGAGTGTCAGTTACCATAAAGGGTTGAGAAAAGGATCCTTCCCATGCTTTCTTTTCTTAATTCCCATTTTTTTGTTCGTGGTGGCATTAATCAGGTGAGAAATTTGATTATTAAATTTTGATAATAATAAATTTCGATTTGGAAATGATTAGAAATAGGAAAAGGGGATTGATCGATTAGAGAGAGGGTTTTAAAAATTGTCGTTTCTAGTTCCAGACGTCTAAAATAGTGGATCAAACATCTGAAATTGCTTGATGTAAAAAAAGAGAGTAGAATCAGATGTTTGGAAGTAGCACTCATACGTTTAGAAAGTGCTAATACTAAAATGAGACTAACTCCAGACGTTTGGAAAGGATTTCAGACGTCTGGGAACATTTATTAGTAGTTTCAGATTCATATTTCACACATCTGGAATCTTTTTCAGACGTCTGAAAAACTCCAGATTAGTTTTTTTGATATTTTTTCGTAGAAAAAACTTTATTTATTGAATAGAATACAATATAAACACACACACACACACACATATATATATATATAATCGTCTTCAAACATAGTAGTTTATTTGTTCTGGTTCCATTCCTGACGATCCCATGAATTCGGTTCTTAGATGGGATGACCATAGTTGATTGGGGACCAAAAACGAGCTTTGGGCGACGAAGTCAATGGTTCGTCTTTAGGAGTTTCAACAAAGCGTGGAGATTTTTTGATGTAAACACTTCTTTTTGGAGAATGACCACATATAGCATATAGAGCCTTTTCCAGGAAGTTCAAATGTTTGATAGTTCCTTCCTGTCTATAGTATATTTCCTTTTAAGCATCCATCATTGAGAATTGATAATGTGATATTTCATCAAGTTTTTCATGGATTGTTGGTGGTTTTTCTCATTTGGCTTTCTTTAGTAAAGGTGATAATCCCCATCGACTTTTTGGTAAGTCGGGAGAGGGTGGAGAATGAGCAGGTGAAGGACTACGAAGAGAGGGGATGTATTTGATTTATATTTTTAAAGAGAAACTTCTGGAAGTTAGATTTTATAACAATCCAAATATAAAAATAAGTAGCATTTTTATGGTCCAAAATTATTGTCTAAATTTTCAAATGTTTTTAATCTGCTAAGAAATTGTGGATATAAGAAATTTTCTTAGTTTAAAAGTTCATTAAGTGAACAAACGCCTTAGTCTCGTCGTAATTTTATAAAAGTTTGTTCGTTTAATGGTTTTGTAAAGATATTGGCTATTTGATTTTCAGTGTTAACATATTCTAAAGTTATAATTCCTTTTTCGACATTATCTCTTAAGAAATGATGTCTTATATCTATATGTTTAGTACAATGAAATGACACGTTCCACTAGTACTTTTTCTATTCGTTTTACATCCTCCAAAATCCGCATCACTATATGATACAAGTTCAAAGGAAGATCCATTCAGGTAGAATAGTCCATAGTTTTTCGTGTTTGATAAATATCTCAAAATATGTTTAACAGCTCTTTGATGAGATTCTTTTGGTTTCGCTTGAAAACGTGCGCAAAGACAAACACCCATCATTATATCGGGTTGACTTGCGGTTAAATATAATAACGAACCAATCATACTCCTATATAATTTTTCTTCAAAATCTTTTCCGTTTTCATCTTTATCAAGATGAACCATTGTACTCATAAGTGTAGGTTTACTAGATGTTTTAGCCATACCGAAACAGTTTAATAGTTCATCACAATACTTATCTTGATGTATAAAGATACCATTTTCTAGTTGCTTTATTTGCAATCCTAAAAAGAAATTTAATTCGCCCATATGTGACATTTCAAATTCATTTTTCATCACATTAGAAAATTTTACACATAAATTTTCATTAGTTAATCCAAATATGATATCATCGACATAAATTTGAACTACTAAAATATCATCATTTTCTCTTTTAATAAATAGAGTCGTGTCAATTTTATCAATTTGAAATCCTGATGAAATTAAATGATTTTGAAGCCTATTATACCATGCTCTAGGGGCTTGTTTTAACCCATATAACGCTTTTTTAATTTAAAAACATGATTTGGAAATTTCTCAAGTTCAAATAATGGTGGTTGTTTGACATAAACATTTTATTTAATGAGACCATTCAAAAATCCACTTTTGACATCCATTTGATATAATTTAAAATTGTTATGACAAGCAAAAGCGAGTAGAGTTCGTATTGCTTCTAATCTAGCTATGGGTCCAAAAGTTTCATCGTAATTGATTCCTTCTTCTTGATTATACCCCTGTGCTACTAAACGTGCTTTATTTCGAACTATATTTTTGGTTTCATCGGATTTATTTTTAATACCCATTTAGTTCTAATGACGGATTGATTTTCTGGTCTTGGAATGAGTTCCCAAACATTATTTCATTCGAATTGATTTAATTCTTCTTGTATAGCTAAAATCCAAAAATCGTCTTTAGAGGCTTCGTTATAGTTCTTTGTTTCAAAATTTGAAATGAATGCAACATGACTTATTTGATTTCGAGTTACTCTAGAATTTAAATCTCCAATAATGTTATCTATAAGATGATTCCTTTAAATCCTAGGAGGTGAAACTAAAGTACTATTTTGATCAATAGCTTCATTATTATTGTGAAGTGTGTTAGAAGAATCATTTGAATATCTTTCTTCTTTGTCATTAATTTGTGTAGTTACAAAATTTTCATCAAAAGAGACATGTAAACTTTCTTCCATGATATTTGTCCTTTTGTTATAAATTCTATAAGCTTTGCAACGATCCGAATAGCCAATAAATATTCCTTCACGGCTTTAGGATCAAATTTTCCTAGATTGTCTTTAGTATTTAATATGAAACATTTTGATCCAAATGTTCTAAAATATGATACCTTAGGTTTCTTACCAAAAAATATTTCATAACACGTGTTTTTTGTCATTGGTCGTAGTGTCACTTTATTCAAAACATAACAAGCTGTAGCAATAGCTTCGGCCCAAAAATGTTTTGGTAGATCAATACTATTTAATATTGTTCTTGCACATTCTTGTAATGTTCGATTTTTTCGTTAAACTACACCGTTTCGTTGTGGTGTACGTGGAATTGAAAAATTATGATTAATTCCCTTTTTATTGCAAAAGTTTGTAAAAAGTTCATTTTTCTAATTCTCCTCCATGATCACTGCGAATATTTTTAATTCTCAAATTCATTTGATTTTTAATTCTTTTTGCAAAAATTTTAAACATATAAAAAGTGTCACTTTTATGTTTTAAAAACAAATTCCATGTATATCCTGAAAAATCATTAACAATTACAAAAACATATTTGTTTTGATTTATTGATCTTACTTGAGTAGGACCAAATAAATCTAAATGCAACAATTCTAATGGTTGTTTTGTTAAAATATTATTTTTAGATTTAAAAGAACTCCTTTTTAACTTTTCAATTTGACATGCATCACACAAATTGTCTATTTTATAATTTATTTTTGGTAAACCTCTAACTAGTTCATGTTTTGATAATTTATTTATATATTTGAAATTCATATGAAAAAATCGTTTATGCCATAGCCATGGATCATCAAGCTTAGCGGTTAAGAATAAATCCGAATTTTGTTTTATATCCATATTCAGAATATAAATATTTTTATTTCGAAAACCTTCAAATAATAAATTTTTATTATTATCAAATATATTGAATTGATTTTTCTCGAAATTTATTTGAAAACCTTTATCACATAGTTGACTAATGCTTAGTAAATTATGTTTTAAATTTTCTACTAATAAAACATTAGAAATAATAGGAGAGTTTGAAATACCGATGTTTATGACTTCTCCAATTTTGATGACATATCCTTTTGAGTTGTCTCCAAAGGTTACGGTGCCTCCATCGATATATTTTATATTTGAGAGCATCTTGGCATTCCCGGTCATATGTTTTAAACAATCACTATCGAGTATCCATTTCTCCTTGCTTTTATTTTTGGGTACCTATGAAACAAAAATTATTCAATTGGTACCCACTTCTTTTATTAGGGTCCTAAATGTTAGGAGGGGAAGGTAGCCATACCCAAGTGGGTTTGGGTACTTTAAAAACATAATCATTGTTAAATACTACACTTGATAGAAAAGAATCAATATGTTTTTGTCTAATTAACTTATTATTGGACTTTGGTATCCAAAGTTTTATATTTTTAGATTTTACATCTTTACTTAACTTTGGTGTCTTTTTGAAAATTTGATATAAGATACTTTGCTTTATAATATTATCTTTTTTCTTATGTGCATTCTTTTCAAATCCTAACCCATTCCGATTACTAGAGGTTTCGAAATTTTAATTAAATTTTCAAGATCTTGTTTTCCTTTGTTAAACTTTGAAACATTGTTAGTAATTTTTTCTAGTTTTTTCTTTAATTCACAAATTTCATTTTTTGACATGTCTATACTACTTTTTAGTTCAATATTTTCCTTAATCAAATTATTATTCTTAAGTTTAACCTATCTATTTCACTAAGTTATGTGTCATATACGATAGCCTTTTTACATTTTTCTGGTGAAATCTCTAATTCTTCTTCTAAGATAACTTTTTCATCCCTTAATGATTCAATTTCTAGTTCTAATCGATTTATCTTGGCTAGGTGTTCTTTATTCAATTTTTTTATTTGTCTAAACTTGTCATCAAGTTCAATATTTAACTCTAATAATCGTTATAACTAAGTTTAGGACATATCTCATTAGTGTTAGCCATAAAACATACATTATCTTGTTCTCCATTGCTATTACTATCACTCTCGGAAGATAATGATGAATCGGAATCGTCCCAAGTGACTTTAAAAGTTCTTTTCTCATTGTTGAGTTTAGGGCAATCCTTCTTCATATGTCCATATTGATCACATTCATAGCACTTGATTTGAGATAGATTTATTGTGTTGGACTTCCCTTCTTTTTGGAATTTGGTCATCTTTCTAAATTTCTTGAATTTGTTATAATTCTTGGCAATGAAGACTATCTCTTCTTCATCCAAATCCGAGTCATCATTCTTTGCTTGAAATGCTATGTTCTTCTTTTCAACATTTTGTTCTTTTCTAGCCTATAATTCATAGGACATTAAATTTTCTATCAACTCTTCAACCTTGAGAGTAGAGAGATCATTAGCTTCTTCAATAGCTAATACCTTCATTTCCCAATCCGATGTTAAAGAGTTGAGTATTCGAGAAATTAAATCAAAATCGGTAAACTTAACTCCTAATGCCATAAGATCATGTTGGACAGTTTGAAATCTAGAATATATGTCAATAATTGTTTCATTTTGCTTCATTTTGAATGAAGAGAATTGGTTTTGCAAAATTAAAATCTTAGTTTGTTCAACCTTTGTTGTACCTTCGTGTGTAGTTTGTGAGGTACGCCAAATGTCAAATGCAGTTGTGCATAACATGACACGTGAAAATTCATTTTTATTTAGAGAGCAAAATAAAACGTTCATAGCTTTAGTGTTATTTGGTGCTAAGGCCTTTTGTGCATCAGTCCAAGTGTTCATAGTAGTGTCAGGTGCTTCATATTTATTTTGTGTAGCAGACCATATTTCTAGACCATTGGCTTCCATAAAAATACGCATATGAGTGGACCAATATGCATAGTTTGAGCCATTAAATAGTGGGGGACGTGTGGTAGACTGATCTTCTTGAAAAATACTTTCCATATTAGTGATTCAAAAACTTGTTATAGTACTTTTAATCAAACCTTGCTTTGATACAATTGAAAGTCTAACGTATGGTGCATCGATTATACAAATGACAAGTATATAACTAAACTAAACTATAGTGTAATAATTAGTAAAGAATGTAAATAAGAATAATCACACCAGGGTTTTTATACTGGTTCGAACCTCTCGTCCTACGTCCAGTCCTGAAGCTTCTCTTCGGAATTTCCTTTCACCAAATAACCCTCACTTCACCTGGAGGAACAGGTTTACAATAGCAAAGTTCTTTGTCAAGAGTGTGTTCTCTATTACACAGATTTTGACTATATCGTACAATTAAACTTCCTATATCTCTTGAATGATTGAATACAATATTGTTCGAGAGAATATGGAAGTGTATGATCTGAGGTTTTCAGATTTGGTAGCAAGTGAATGATTAGAACAAGAAATAATCAAGTATGAATTAGATAAGACAGAAGTAAGTAAGTTGATTCATCTTGATTTTTGTTTATATAGTTGTAGAGAGTTTGTTCTAGTAGTCACATCTCTTACTTTTCAGTCTAGAGTCGTTACTGTTCACCGGTGAAGTTGCGGAAGAGAGATGGAGTTGTGTCTCTTTGGAGATGACAGTTGTGATTTGAAATATTTGTCCAGAGCCCAGTTTCAGACATTTGAATGTTGTTTTCAGACGTCTGGAACCTATTATTAATTTTAGTCAAGTATCTACGTTCAGACATTTGAAGTTCTGCATTCAAACGTCTAAACCTATCAAGTGAGGTTTTTCTGGGTTCATTCTTGAGTGTTTGTTCCTTGGATCTTCGTGCAACTTTTTAGATGAATTTCTTTAATGCTTTAGTCATCTTCTTGTCAAGGTAGTGGTTTGTCTTTCTTTGTATCTGTGTATGATATATATATATATATATATATATATATATATATGATTTCCATTGTATAGTTGTTATCGTCAAAATCATAAACTCAGGGTTCTAACACTGAAATCACTTCTACAAATTCAGAATTTTATTTTCTAGTTTGAATCCATTTCTAGCTTATCTTATTTATATAGTTCATATTATTCAATTCCCATTTGGTTGTATTTCTGTTACCACTTAATTATTATTATTATTTTTAGTTCAAATAATGCAACAACTAATTACCTTAATATATTAGAAAACTATTGCTTTATATATCAAAATATAAACTTATATAAAAACTAATTTTAAAACCATTTTAAAATCTTTATATAGAAAATAACAAATACGCCCTCATACACTCAACTCATTTTAGGGTACTATTGACCCTATCCTTAATGAGTAAACCCACCAGAGCCAAGGTTCTCACTTAACCTTTTGCTCCGATACCAAAATGTAACGACCCAAAATTTTCGACCTCGAAAATTCGACATTAATACGTTCACGAAGTGCTGAGCAATCGAACACCGAAAATCTCAGATTGTAAGGGTAAAGAAGAAAGAAGTAGAAGAAGAAACAGAAAACAAAACACAAAATTTCACATTTCGCAATGGATCAAAATATAATATCAAATAATAGCATTATACAAGAAAGCTGTATCTGTTAATTTTCATTCAACAAATCAGAGTGCAACCATTTACAAATAAACTAGACAATTATAATTAAACTGGTCACAGACTACAACCAAATCAAACTCAAATATACAGTGGTAAACTCCATACGTTCCTGCCATCCAGCTCGCCTCTTGAGCTCCAGAACGTCCTAACCTGAAAATCTGTAATACTCGGGCTGACCCGAGCATTACATCAAAGTAACACCCGGGTCAGGCTGGAAACTAGCGTGACTAAACCCATAAACTTTGAAATACTAAGTTTAAAACATAACTGAACCCGGGTAACTCGTACCTCACTATGAGTTCATAACTTGTTATAGTCAACACTTATTTTCACTAATCAATTCCTAAGTACCCTTACTTAGTTTCAATGGTCCATATTATTCCATTCCAGCTTATTGATTTCACATATCAAATCTGTTAACTCCGCTTTGCTAACGGCCTAAGAGATAACACGAGTTAGCAACCTAAAAGTATAACGACTTAGCGAGTTAAGGTATTGAGCGACCTAACGACACAAACAGTATAGTATGGAACAACTTAAGCGAGTTAAAAGAAGCCACGACTTAACAGTTTAAGGGGGTGGACGACTTAAGGAAGCAACGACTTAACAGTTTAAGGGGGTGGACGACTTAAGGAACAAACGACTTAACAACTTAAGAAGGTTGGACGACTTAAGGAAGCAACGACTTAACAGTTTAAGGGGGTGGACGACTTAAGGAACAAAGGACTTAACAGTTTAAGGGGTTGGACGACTTAACGGCTTAGGGACTTCACGACCTAAAGGGTTAAAGCGCCGACGACCTAAAGCCTTCACGACTTACTATAAGTCGCCCACGACCTTATACTTGTGATTTAACTGCTGCTTTCCATAAGACACGAGGACCGAACAGTTAGTACAAGTAGACATGTGCGAACCAGCTAGGTCGTAACTCCTGACACCTTAACCCGCTGACGACCTACAACCTATCCTAAGTCGTAACCCACGACTTACAACTTACCTTAAGCTGTAAACGACTTAAGACCCATTCAGAAAACCCTATAAATACGGCATGAATTCCAACATGGAGGGGACTTTTTTGCTGATTCTCTCCAAGCACCGATACTCTGCTACATTCCAAACCGACTCAACACTCGAAGCTTTCAAGACACGTAGAACGCCATGAACAACTTCAAGAAGGAATCTCATGTATCCGACATGGAGTTGAGGACTTTCATTTACATTGAAGTTTAAGCTACTCGTTCAAAGTGTTTAGTAGTTCAAAGTGTATTGTACTTGGGAAGAATTGTATCGACTTGTAACGAAATCATCAATAAAGATATTCAGAGTGGACGTAGGCAAACTATTGAGCCGAACCACTATAAAATCGTTGTTATTTACTGCTTTTTCTGTGGTTTTCTGCTTATACTCTGTTCCCGAATCATCGGGTGGTGCTTTCACAACTACACTTTACACACCGGGGTGTTAGCGTTCAAATTATAGCGTTAACATTTTTGGTGCTTTCACTGAGAATTGAACTCAGGCGAATTATCATCATTGATCCATGAAAGTTTGTTGAAGTAATCTCTCTGAAGACTAGAAGTTTATCTGAAATCATGGCTCCGGGGTGAAGGAGTAGATCTGTTAGATCTGGAAATGTTCAAGAGGGAACCTCCGCTTCCCCAGTACCTAATCAAGCCACTCCACCTGTTGGGGTTACAAAAGCGGAGTTGGATGCTGTAATCTTAGGGCTGAACCAGCAGATAAATGCCCAAAGTGCACAATTGGAGGCTCAGAATGCCCAAAATGCCCTAATTTTGAATAAGTTGAACGATTTGCTTGGGGTAAACCGTCAACCAACGGGTAATGAAAGGAACTTTGCTGGCAATATTCATGATGCTGAAGAAAGAAACATTCCTGAGAGGGCTGCCAGCCCCTTCGAGCGGACATTTCCTGAAGTTGGTGGATCTAAAGCTCGAAATGATGAGGGGTATCTTTCTGAAATGGTTCGACAAATCATGAAAGAAAGCATGCAAAGGAATGAAGACGAGAAGGAATGGGGTTTCGCTCCAAGTAAAACCCCGTTTACCGAAAGGATCTTAAAGGCTGAGTTCCCAAGGAAGTTCGTCCCTCCAACTATTCCAGCTTACAAGGGAACAAGTGATCCGAACGAATTCTTGTATAAGTATGATTGGCACATGACAGGTGCCAGAGCTTCTGATGAAATAAAGTGTCGATATTTCCCTGTATATTTGGAAGGTGTAGCTCTGCTTTGGTTCACCAAGCTACCAATTCGGTCTATAGATCAGTTTTCTGACCAAACTCGGAAATTCAAGGAGCAGTTCAGACTATATGCTTCAAAAGCCAAAGATATCATGTCGTTGTCAAGTTTAGAACAGATTCCAGGGGAAACTATCAGATCTTTCTTGAATCGCTTTAATATAGCGCTGGCCGAAGTAGACAACGCAGAACCACGAATGATCTTGACCTATCTGATGAGGGCCATCGACAAGTCAAGCGAATTTGGAAAATGGCTTAATATGAAGGAACCAAATTCCCTTGAAAAATTCTACAAGAAAGCAGATGAGTTCATACGCCTGGAAAGCCATCCTGTACCGGTAAAGGCAGTATTGGAAAAAGCTGAAGATAACGTTGCTGCTCCACGCAAGAATGAATCTGTAGGACAGAAAAGGGAAAATAACGATGGGAAGAAACAGAAAAATATGAAGAAGCCTCGTTCCTTCAAGCCATCGGATTATACTCCTTTATCAGATACGCCGGAGCGTATTTACCTTGCCACTAAAGATTCTGTTGATTATTCTAAACCTCCCGTTCTGAGAACCGGGAAAAAAGCTGTACAAAGCGGGAAGTTTTGCCGCTTCCATAATCAATCCGGTCATGATACCGATGAATGCCGCCAATTGAAAAATTTGATTGAAGAGTTGATAAAGGAAAACAAGCTGCAGCAATTTGTGGAAAAGAATAGCAGCAATCCTGCTTCGTCTAGCCAGGGGCAACGAGCTCCTGTTCATCAACCCAGGACAAGTGAGAAGGCTGCAGGGCATGAATCCGGAAGGCCCGTTATCAATGTCATTACGGGAGGACCTCACCCAGCAGGCAGGAGCTGGGGTGAGATGGAAAGGTACACCCGGGCTTTGAAATATGCACCGGCCGAAGAAGATGTCTTTGTTTTGGAAGATGCTACGCCCCTGAAACAACAAAGAACTTTCAATGATGATATTGTGTTCAGAGCCAGGGATTCCACAGGTGTTGAAGCTCCTACCTTGGATCCCTTAGTCATCTCGGCTGGTATCGGGCCAGCTATTGTCAGAAGAGTTCTCATTGATTGTGGCGCATCCTGTAATATCCTCTTCAAGAAAACATTCGACCAAATGAAGATCCCTATGGCTGATGTGCAAGCCTCGTCACAAAAAATCGCTGGCTTCACTGGGGAGCCAAAGCAGCCAATAGGAACCATTGATTTTCTTGTAGAACTCGGAGAGGGAGAAAGAAAAGTAGTCCGCAAGAAAACTTTTGTGATTGTTGATGAATTTTCTGCTTATAATGCTTTCCTTGGCCGTCCAACTCTTGCTGCGTTCAAAGCTATTCTGGCCCCATGGTGCCTCACCATTAAATTTCCCACTGACAATGGAGTAGGAGTTATAAAAGGGGATCAAAATGCTGGGCGGGAGTGTTATCTGACAGAGCTGCGAGAAGCAAGGAAAAGAGAAATGGGAAAGGATGCGGCAACCCCGGTCCGCATCAAAGAACCAGCCTTGTAGCAGTTACAAGGCGGACCCTGCACTGGCGAGCACAGCGGAGCACGGAAAGAGATGGATCCTAGAAAAGCCAGTGCAGGGGAGAATAGAGTGGTACCAGTGGAAACGACAGTACCAGTACCTGTTGACCCAAAGGACCCAAACAAGGTGTTGAATATGGGTTCACAACTTAATGTGTCAGTTCAGAATATCTTAATATCTTTTTTAAAAGCAAATTTGGATGTTTTTGCTTGGACTCATGCCGATATGTGCGGAATATCCCCAGAAGTTGCAGTACACGCTCTGAATATTGATCCAAAATTTACACCTGTGAAACAGAAAAGGAGAACTCAAGGTCCAGAAAGGTCAGCAGCATTAAAAGAAGAAGTTGATCGGCTCATGGAGAATAACTTTATCAAAGAATCTACCTATCCGAATTGGGTTTTAAATCCAGTGCTGGTTAAGAAAGCCAACGGAAAATGGAGAGTGTGCATCGATTTTTCAGATCTAAACAAGGCCTGCCCCAAAGACTGCTTCCCGTTACCCAGTATCGATCAACTGGTAGACGGAACAGCGGACATGAATTGTTATCTTTTATGGATGCCTACTCCGGATATAACCAGATCATGATGCATGAGCCAGATCAGGAGGACACGAGCTTTATCACCGATGTTGGTCTTTACTGCTACAGAGTTATGCCCTTCGGGCTGAAGAATGCGAGGGCAACCTACCAAAGACCGGTTAATGCTATGTTCAAACCGCAATTGGGCAAGACTATGGAAGTCTACGTCGATGACATGTTAGTAAAGTCTAAGAAAGTAGTGGATCACATAGAACACTTAGCAGAAATGTTCGCAGTCCTCCAGAAATACGGAATGAAGCTTAACCCTTTAAAATATTCATTTGGGGTGGAGTCCGGAAAGTTCCTAGGTTTCATCGTGCGCGCTAGGGGCATTGAAGCTAGTCCAGCACAAATTACCGCCTTAAAAGAAGTCAAAGCTCCTAGAACGAAGAAGGAATTGCAAAGTCTCAACGGAAAGGTCGCCGCCTTGAGTCGGTTCATTTCCAAAGCCACAGATAAATGCATCCCATTCTTTGACGCCCTAAAGAAAGGAAAGAAAAACTTCGATTGGACTCCCGAATGCCAAAAAGCCTTTGATGAATTGATTCGCCATATGGAAGCGCCTCCAATACTTTCTAGGCCTGGCGATGGCGAGGATCTTCTTATATACTTGGCAGTATCCTATCAGAGTCCTCACTGATCAACCTTTAAAGCAAGTCCTGTTTCGCCCTGAGACTTCGGGTCGTCTTCTAAAGTGGAACATTGAACTCAGTCAATATGACATCACTTATCATCCCCGAAAAGCAATCAACGGACAAGCTTTAGCGGATTTCATAGCAGAATTCACAGATAAGGGTAACAGTGAGGAGGAAACGATCGATGATTCCCCAATCCAATGGAAGTTATATGTTGATGGCGCGAGAACTGACTACTGTTCTGGAGCCGGGGTTGTACTTGAGACCCCTGAAGGTCGGTCATTATGCTATGCACTGAGATTGGAATTTCCTTCAAAGAACAATGAAGCAGAATACGAAGCTCTTATCGCTGGCTTGAGAATTGCTAAAGAACTAAACATCCGAGCATTACAGATCTTCAGTGATTCTCAGCTTATTGTATGCCAAGTCAAAAAGGAATTCCAAGCGAAAGGGGGAAATCTGCCTGCCTACTTGTTAAAGGCTTGGGAACTCCTGTGTGACTTTGATCATTACACGATAAGTCATATTCCTCGAGAAGAAAACACGAAAGCAGATTCTCTCGCAAAATACTCTAGCACAGGCGAAGCTTAATTTCTGGGGTTGACTCCAGTAGAAGTCCTGTCGGCTCCAAGCATTGATAAGATGGATATTGATCGGATCATGAGCGTGTCTCAAGAGCAAGAATCACGGATGACTCCAATAACCGAATATCTGCTCAATGGCTCTCTACCGGAAAATTCAAAAGAACGACAGAAGCTACTAAGGAAAGCCTCTCGCTATATAGTCCAGGATGGCCAATTATACAGACGGGGATTCTCAATGCCGTTACTTCGATGTGTATCCAGGGAAGAGTCCAAAACAATCCTAGCTAAGGTGCATGGGGGAGAATGTGGTGATCATTTAGGTGGTCAAACTTTAGCAAAGAAGATTCTCCGATACGGATATTTTTGGCCAGAAATTAATCAAGACGCAGCAGACTATTCCCGAAAATGTGACAGATGCCAAAGATTCGCCAAAATTCCTAGAGCACCTTCCACTGAACTCACATAGATGGTCAGTCCATGGCCATTTGCAATATGGGGGATAGACCTTGTGGAACCGTTACCAACTGCCAAATCTGGAATCAAATATGCCATTGTTGCTGTAGATTATTTTACTAAATGGGCAGAAGCTGAACCCCTGGATACTATCACCTCTAAAAAGATGATAAGTTTTGTGACTAAAAGTATCATTTGTAGGTATGGTGTGCCTCAAAAGATAATTACAGACAATGGTACTCAGTTCGAAAGTGAAGAATTCCAAGATTTTTGCAAACGATTCAAAATCCGAAAAAGCTTCTCAGCAGTAGCTCATCCGCAGGCAAACAGGCAGGTGGAAGCAGTAAATAAAATTATCAAGTCAACCATCAAGAAGCAACTCGAAAGAGCAAAAGGTGGTTGGGTCGATAAGCTACCACTAGCACTATGGGCATACAGAACTACCCACAAAACTGCGACTGGGCATACTCCATTTTCATTGGCATACGGGTCAGAAGCAATGATTCCGGTAGAAATAGAGGTCCCTTCACATAGAAGAATCCATTTCAATCAAGCGGAGAATGAAAAATACAGCTCGAGGCACTAGATCTCCTTGATGAAAAAAGAGAAGAGGCTGAGCTCAGAATCGCAGCTCATCAGCAAAGGATAGCCAGACATTTCAATTCCAAAGTTCGCCAACGCAGCTTTGAGATTGGAGATCTAGTCCTAAAGAGAATTATGACGGCGACAGGTGTGTTTGGGCCAAATTGGGAAGGACCATATGTCATAGGTCAGAAGCTTCTTGACGGCACATTCAAACTCACTACTGTCGAAGGAGATCAAATTCCAAGGGCTTGGAACAACAATCACTTGCGCCCATACTTTACTTGATAGCTTTGTTGAAATATTGTAAAAAGAATTATGAATGTATGATTCCTGTAATTGAAAGCGATTGTAAAACCGATGCAAGTGAATAATGAAAGACTATAAAGTGGATGTAGGCCCAAATTCTTGGCCGAACCACTATAAATCTTGTGTTCCTTATTATTATTACATGTTTGCTTTATTTTCGATATGAAAAGTACATTAAATGTATTGTTGAAATGTCGATTTAAATTTTTGCAGGCAACGAAAATAAAACTTGCAAATTACAAGACCAAGTGATTCTTGTTATCATTCAACAAACAAATTCCAAGTCATAAAAGCCCCGAATTTAAATCCTAGATAAGAAGTGCTTCAATTGAACGGCCAATGATTTCGCCAAAAAAGGGCTCTAGCTAATAAATTGAGAAGTTTGAACAAACAAACATCCAATTAAGAAGCCTATGCCCGTTCTCGCGAACTGGCCTAGCAATGAAGTACACTTCTTTGGATTAAGCAAACTACTTGTAAGAGAAGGGAGTGCGAGCTTGAAAAGAAAAAATAGAGGATCGCTGAAAAGGCATAAGCAAGTGGACAAGGAACAACTAAAGCCCTCTTCGGAGGCACAAGTCCTCTTCGGAGGCACAAATCTTCGGAGGATAAAGACCTCTAATGAGGCATATGCCGCAAAAAAGAAAGTTCTCTACTCAACCAAAAAAGATTGAAGGAGTCATGACCCTCCATCCATGAGAGAGTAACTTCCAGGCAATCCTCGGAGGCACATTTCACCAGGAGTTGAAGTGTGACAACCGCTCTTCGGAGTTTTACTTCACCAGAGTTGAAATGCAAAACAAAATAAAAGCCCTCTTCAGAGGCCCATTTCACCAGGAGTTGAAGTGTGATGTTAACGCTAAAATGTGAACGCTAACACCCCGGTGTGTAAAGTGTAGTTGTGAAAGCACCACCCGATAGATCGGGAAAGAATTACAAGCAAGTAATAGCAGAAAAGCAGTAAACAACAACGATTTTATAGTGGTTCGGCTTAAGGGTATAGCCTACGTCCACTCTAAGTACTTTTATTAATAATCTCGTTACAAACTGATACAATTCTTCTCAAGTACAATACACTTCAAGCTACAAGTGATTTGGAACAAGTCTCAAGCTTCAATGTCCATTAAAGTTCTTAGATTCATGTTGAAGATGTGTGGTTTCTTCGTGAATTTCTTTGATGTATTCCTCTAATCTTGGAAGCTCTAAGTGTTGATGAAGTTCTCAATGCAGCAAGGTAACGGTGTGTGAAGAGAATGCCCAAAAGTCCCCTTCATGTTGAATGTGGCCTTGTATTTATAGGCAAACTGTTTAGGCTGAAATTGCTAAGTCATGAGTCGTGACCGACTCATGATGAGTCGTGACCGACTCATGATGAGTCGTGAGTCGTCTGCGAGTCACCTCTTTGCAGCATGATTTTGAACTTGCCTCTGAGCCTTGTGTCGTGCGTCGACCTATCTTTTGAGCCGTAGGCTTTCCTGAGTCGTGCCATCCTTAACCCATCGAATCTCCTTAACCCGTCAGGTTCCTTAAGTCGTAGCGGCCTCTTGAGTCGTTCATCTCTTGAGTCGTAAACCTAATGAGATACTTAAGGACCTTGAATGGATGAGTCGTGATCAGATGAGTCGGTCTTTGATGAGTCGGAGCTCGAATGAGTCGTTGGATCGGTATAGGCCTTGAGTCGCAGACCCGCTGAGTCGTTGATCCATACTGTACCTTTAAGGCGCTAACTCATTGAGTCGTTGCTATCAATGAGTCGTTGACCCATTGAGTCGGCAATCTCTGAGTCGCTTCATTAGTCGAGTCGCTGATTCCTATGAGTCACTGACTGCCTTATCTGTTGAGTCGGCCTAAGTTTCAGTGGGGTTAACATTTGCCCCTCGAAGCACGCGCCTGAGTCGTAGGTCGCGCGCTTCGACTTATCTTAACTCGCTTGTGCCGACTCATGCCCTACTTCCTTGGTATAAAATGGATGAACCGTCACTTCTATCTTCTTCTTCCTTTATCAACCTCTTGAGTCGTGTTCCGCCATTAACACATCTCCAAGCTCCCAAAAATAATTTCAACTCGAATTAGCACCCAATCCTCTCTAGTCAACATACAATCGTAAGCGATTTCTTCCCTTTCTTCGATCGTTGATCATTATTGTCTTACACGCTTAATCCTTCGCCTCCGATTTGCCTCTTCGTGTCTTACGAGTTTTGTTGGATTTGATTGTTGATGAACTTAGGTCTGCTTGATTTTACTCGCGGCGATCCATCATTCGAGGCGATTCTGTATTGTGATAGGATTAGAGTTACTATTTTTGGAGATACCATTAGGTTAACGGGTTATGGGTTAGGATCCAAAGATAGGACTTGGAGATAGGTCATTGGGTTATCATGGGGTAGGAGGGAAACGAGTTTTGGAGTTGTATGGTAGATAGGCCAATCAGAGTAAAACGCTACCCCTGATGCGACTTAATAATCTTGAACGACCTAAAACCCTTTGCGATTCAACTCTGGACCGGCTCACCAACCTTCACGACACAAGACTTGAGTCGGGGCCGAGACATCACGACACAATGCTTGAGTCGGGGCCGAGACATCACGACACAATGCTTGAGTCGGGGCCGAGACATGTCTTGATGAATTTTTCATAATTCTGAGCTGACATCTATTCTCTTTTATGACTCGTGACCTAAGTATTGCTGAGTCGTCTTCGACTTAGTCCTTGAGTCGTCTACGACTTAGCACTTGCACTTTTAAACTCCACTTGAACCTTGAACTGCTGCTTGAATCTTTTACAGATTGCTTTAACTTGTAAGCTAATAACCTGTTAATATAACATCCACAGAAAACTGGGACGAATATACTGTCATTGATTGCCCACATCGAACGACAGATTAGTTAATGATAGATGATTAACTTAAATAAATCGTGTGAACGAAGTGCTATCGATTTCAAGTGGAATATTAAAGCAGCACTGGATTAGTCAATTGAAACTGACCAGCCCGCATTAATATTATGCTTGAGCTTTAAATAACAAGTTCCGAAATTACCGTAGTCAATCAATCGTCAACCAGTTTAATTCCAATTATCTATACTTGTTATTATTTTTTATTAGCTTTGCACGACACTTCACACTTTTTAGGAAACGTGCACCTTCGCATTTGAACATCCAGTTGCTTGTGTAGAATGACCTCTCATCAAGAAGAGCCGATGGGCCAGGCTGAAGATGTCTTCCCAGTAGCCATCCCTATAGACAACCCTCCGGAGAGAACATCCACAACTTTGAATCAGCGGGTGTTTAACCAACTGCGCGTCCAGTTTGGCATTGATGATGCTGACATCTTATTTCCGGGGCCAAATGACACCGCGGATAGGCCCCCTCTTGGCTTTGTTGCTGTTAATCGCCAAATGTGCTTGAACGGCGCTATTCCTCCCTTTAATGACTTTCTCCAACAGTTCCTGCTTCGGTTGTCTATCTCTCCATTCCAATTACACCCCAATGGCTACGCCATTCTGATGGGGTTATGTGTTCTATTTAGGAGAGTTTTGGATCGATTACCAAGCTTCGGGGAGATCTGCTATTTTTGCTCATTCACGAAAACTAAAGACCATCCCTCCATCGTGGTTATAAGAAGCGCTCGAAACCGCAAACTTATTACTGATCTCTCCGAAAGCGCTCACGGATTTTTGAATCAGTTTTTCTTTGTTCGCTGCCCTCCAGGGTTTTATGCCATCTGGAGAGTGGGAAGTAAGATTTCCTGTCTTTACTTTTTCCGTTTTGAAACTTTCTCGAGATCTGAACTCTCAATTGCTAATTTCATTCTTTTCCTGTTTTTAGCACTTCCACCCCCTGCTAGGGACCCAAGTCTTAAGCAAATTTTTGAAAGATTAAATGCCGTGCCGGTAGAAGAGAGGAGCATAAAGTTTCTGCTAAACGATGAATTTTTACATCAATACGGACTCCTCCATCCCTCTCGCTTTACTCGGCCTCGTGAAGCTCCAACGGAGGTTCCTAATTCTCCGGTGAAAACTCCTGATCTTCCGATCTCCACTAAAGAGCACATGCGAGGAGAAATTTCTGCAGAAACCTTACTAGTAAAGTGCTCTACTCCAAGAGACGATACGGGACCCTCCGAAAAGCCCGCACTTGCTCCCATAATTGAAGAAGAAGAGAAGCCCCTTTCCCAAACCAGGAAGAGTGCTGACAAAGGAGCTGATGGAGGGAATCAGGTTGGGCATGACGGTGATGACGTTTTTGGGGATTTAAGTGACATAATCGTCACTTCCCAAGAGCTCTTTAAAGATGACCCTGCCTGTGGTAAAACTGTACCCCCGATGATTGAAGCGACATCTGCCCTCCAGCAGACTTCAACTCCTTTATCCCAAGAATTGTCACCGAAAGTGGGACCTATTACTTCCCCCCAACTGAGGAGTGGTTCGTTAGTCCAACGCGCGTAGTTTGCACTTCACACACAACTAAGGATTTTCCAGCACATTTATGCACTTATCTTCTCATACTTTAAAGATTTCTAAAGCTTATCTTTTCTTATTTCAGATCCTTCAATGACACGCGGCGGATCATATTATCAGGATTTCCAACGCTACGGGGGGCGTGGTCAATATGATTATAGGCGTTACTTTCCCTCCTACAGAGAATCTGACGAAGAAAGGGCTGCCCGAAAGGCTCATGAAAGGAGGACTGAAGAAGAACGTCGCGAAAGAAGGGAGAGAGAAGAGCGCCATGATTCTTGGCAAAAAGGCGATGACTCTCAAAAGAGAAAATCTCATGACGATCGAGGAAAGGGTCACATGAGTGAAGACTTAAGTAAACGAGCCCGTCACAGTGAAAAGCAGGCCTCTACTACTCCTGAGAAAGTTACTATTCCTGCCTCACTCGACATCCCTTCTGACTCTCCCGCTCTTGGGAAATCAGATATTCAAACGATAATTAGCAGGCCCAAATTTCAAGTTGGACCGGGTCCTGCCACTCTGCAGAGCCGATTTCCTCAATGGTGCCTTAAGGGGGTGAGATTCGACCTAGACTTGGTCCCCATCGACAAGTCTGCTATGTTGCGCAATCTTGATGCAGTCAAACTCGATATCGAGAGGATGTCAAACTGGCAGAAGCTTGTCGATGAGCTTCAAAGAGTTAACCGTGCCAACATAGAGGCCATGCTTACTATGGAAAACGATAAGGCCGAATGGCAAAAGGTCGTTGAGCAACACGACACCGAGATGAGGAACATTGCTTCTTACAATGAGGAGCTTGAAGCAAAAGTCGAGGAATTGAAACATGAACTTGCTGCTTCCTCTACTTCCTACTCTCAAAAAGAAGAAGTGCTTCTGAAACAAGTGAGAGATGCTCACGCTAGCCAAAGGGATGCCGAAGACAGGCTAGAAGCACAAAAAAGAATCAGTGACGGCTATGTCTCTGATATTGCTGAGCTTCGAAAGAAAAACAACTCCCAGGAAGCGGAGATACAAATGCTTAAGCTTCAGCTTGCCAAAACTGAAAGGGAGCGTGATGAGGCTGTCGCCGGCAAAATCGCAGCCGAAGAATCTCATGAGGCGACCAAAAACAGCTTCGGCTCAACATTATTCGACTTCTACTTGCATAGCGTCTTGGGGCGTGGAAGCCTCGCTTTTCTTGGTCCTAAGTATGAAATCACTTTAGCTGAAGTATGGGAGGCCGCTCTTGAGATGCTTGGTGCTGAAGGTGCCGGTTACGACGAATCAGCCCTGGAAAGGCATTATTTTGATGATGACGCTCGCGCTGCCCTTGCCAAGGGAAAGGAACAACTTGCCAAATTAAGAACTGAAGTGACGGAAGGGGACCGGCTGGGGAAAACCACTTCAACTACTCTAGTCCAGCCACCTTCTTCGTCTGAAGTCGACATTATTGGTTCCAGTTCCCATCTTGCATCTCCCACCAAAGTTACCACCGAGATTACAAGCATACAAGGTGGAGATGAGGGTGATGAGAGCGCTAATGCGCAAGCTTATGAAGTCGATATCAGGAAACCAGCTTCTTCAGGTAATTTCACTGTTAATCTCGCTACTGTCAATTCTGCTCAAGCGGGTTACTCATTTATTTCGCATGAGTTTCATGAGCTCCTTGGCTATTTTCTCAACCTTGATGAGCCTTCATCTCCTCTCTTTACTGACTTCATTGGTGAACCTTCATCTCCTCTCTTTACTGACTTTAACCTCTTTTCTTCTGTAGAAAAAGTATCAAGCACTGCTCAAATCTCTACTTCTCCGGTAATCCCTCCTCCATCTCTTCAAGTGGCTCCTCCTTCTGCTTCGCAGCCTGGATCACAGGAGGAACAAATAGAGGCTCTCCATGGCCTGGATGACCCCATTGCTTCGCAAGAGCAGAAAGATGAGGGACTTGAGGGAGGCGACATATCTCCGGAGCGGACTCCTTCTGACGATATAACTCTATCTAAACTTGTCACTCCAGGAAGTGAGTCTTCCTCAAAGAGGAGAAGGAAGCAAGGAGCATCAAAGAGGAGAGGGAAGATAATCACTGCCACTGAAGAGGAGCCAGAAGTTGGGCCAGCTGCGCCTACCTCTCCTTCCTCCCTTATACCCACTGGTCGACCTGAAAAGCTGGTCATTCGGCCGGGTAAAGGGTCCAAAGGCAGTAAAAAGAAGTGAAGACTTTAGCTTTTTGTCTTTTGTATGAACTGGCCGAGAGTTGTGCGGGTATCGGCCCCCGCTTTTATTTTGAAAACCTGTATCTGCATTATAGTTGAATAAAATGATTCTTCGTTTGTTCAAATTCTGTTTGAATTTGAGAATGCATTTACTATTTATTTTATTTTTTTGCACAAGTTTATTTACACGATATTGCAGCGAGCTTATGGCATGTTATTTGAGCGTTACCTTTTGCTGATTTGGCTATACCATATTGTGTGTAATTATACTATATTGCCCCCATTCCATAAGTTTGCTGCAATATTCTATACTTCGAGGGGACTTGCACTCATATTTGCTAAAGAATAATTATTTTATTCTTTAAAGAAAATTTTTGTAGAGTACAACTCCCTTCGTATAAGTTTCTACGCTTTGTCGTTCGAAGAAATCACTCTTTTTTTTTTTTTTTTTTTTGCTTATGTGCATATTTTACCAAGTGAATTCCTCTATGTGGTAAAGCGGACCTCTGAAGGGTACTTTAACTTCTTTTCCTTTTTTTTTTTTATAGTAGGTAAATTACTCTCCCTTTGAAAGTTAAAGTACGCTTTTGATGAGGATTTTTTTTTATACAAAGTTGCACCTCTGAGGAGGGATTTTTCACGTTTCAACACTTGGAAGTTTTATTTCAATCTCGGTGAAACGTGTACCCCCAAAGAGTTGTGCCTTTGAAGAAAGCCTTTTCACGTTTCAACACTTGGAAGTTTTATTTCAATCTTGGTGAAACGTGGGCTTCCGAAGAGGTCTTTCTTCTTGATTGTGTCCCCGGGAGGGGGTTATACCTCTAAGGAGGGATTTTTCACGTTTCAACACTTGGAAGTTTTATTTCAATCTTGGTTAAACGTGTACCTCCAAAGAGTTGTGCCTTCGAAGAAAGCCCTTTCGCGTTTCAACACTTGGAAGTTTTATTTCAATCTTGGTGAAACGTGGACTTTCAGGAAGGTCTTTATTTTGTTTTTGCATTTCAACTTTGGTGAAGTGAAATTCCGAAGAGCGGTTATTACACTTCAACTCCTGGCGAAATGTGCCTCCGAAGAGGGCTTTTATTTTGTTTACATTTCAACTCTGGTGAAGTGATATCCCGAAGAGCGGTCATAACACTTCAACTCCTGGCGAAATGTGCCTCCGAAGAGGGCTTTTATTTTGTTTACATTTCAACTCTGGTGAAGTGATATCCCGAAGAGCGGTCATAACACTTCAACTCCTGGTGAAATGGGCCTCCGAAGAGGGCTTTTATTTTTTGGCATTTCAACTCTGGTGAAGTGAAATCCCGAAGAGCGGTCATAACACTTCAACTCCTGGTGAAATGTGCCTCAGAGAGGGTTTTCATCGCCTGGAAGTTACTCTCTCATGGTTGGAGGGTCATGACTCCCCCAATCTTTTTTGTTGAGTAGAGAACTTTCTTTTTTGTGGCGTATGACCCATTAGAGGTCTTTTATCCTCCGAAGAGGACTTGTGCTGCTGATGGTAGCTTTGGTTGTTTCCTTGTCTTCTTGCTTATGCCTTTTCACCGATCCTCTTTTTTTTTTTTTTCCTCTTTTCAAGTTTTCATTCCCCTTTTCTTGCAAGTAGCTTGCTTAATCCAAGGAAGTGTACTTCATTGTCAGGCAAGTTCGTGAGAACGGGCACTAGCTTCCTAATTGGATGTTTGTTTGTTCAAACAATCTCAATTTATCAGCAAGGGCCCGTTTCTATCGAAATCATTAGCCGTTCAATTGAAGTATTTCCTATCTAGGATTCGAATTTGGGGTCTTCGTGACTTGAAATTTGTTTGTTGAATGATGGTGAGAATCGCTCGGTCTTATTATGTGCAAGTTTTATTTCCATTGTCTGCAAAAATTTAAATCGACATTTCAGCAATACATTTTATGTACTTTTATATCGAAAACAAAGCAAACATATAATAATAATAAGGAACACAAGATTTATAGTGGTTCGGCCATGAAATTGGGCCTACATCCACTTTATATTCTTTCATTATTTACTTGCATCAGTTTCACAATTGCTTTCAATTACAAGAATCATACATTCATAATTCTTTTTACAATGTTTCAACAAAATTTTCAAGTAAAGTATGGACGCAAATGGTTGCTGTTCCATGCCCTTGGAATTTGATCTCCATCAACAGTGGTGAGCTTGAATGTGCCGTCAAGAAGTTTCTGACCTATTACATACGGTCCTTCCCAATTTGGCCCAAACACACCTGTCGCGGTCATAATTCTTTTCAAGACTAGATCTCCAATTTCAAAGCTGCGTTGACGAACTTTGGAATTGAAATGTCTGGCTATCCTTTGCTGATGAGCTGCAACTCTGAGGTTAGCTTCATCTCTTTTTTCATCAAGGAGATCTAGTGCTTCAAGTTGTAGCTTCTCATTTTCTGCTTGATTGAAATGGATTCTTCTGTGTGAAGGGACCTCTGTTTCAACCGGGATCATTGCTTCCGATCCGTATGCTAACGAAAAAGGAGTATGCCCAGTTGCAGTTTTGTGAGTAGTTCTGTATGCCCATAGTGCAAGTGGTAGTTTATCAACCCAACCACCTTTTGCGCTTTCGAGTTGCTTTTTGATGGTTGATTTGATGATCTTGTTCACTGCTTCCACTTGCCCGTTTGCCTGCGGATGAGCTACTGCCGAAAAGCTTTTCTGGATTTTGAATCGTTTGCAAAAATCCTGGAATTCCTCGCTTTCAAACTGAGTACCATTGTCTGTGATTATTTTCTGAGGCACACCGTATCTGCAAATGATATTCTTGGTTACAAAGCTTATCATCTTCTTAGAAGTGATAGTAGCCAATGGTTCAGCTTCAGCCCATTTAGTAAAGTAATCAACCGCAACAATAGCATATTTAATCCCTGACTTGGCAGTTGGTAGCGGCCCAATGAGATCCATTCCCCAAATTGCAAACGGCCATGGACTGACCATCTGTGTGAGTTCGGTAGAAGGTGCTCTAGGAATTTTGGCAAATCTTTGGCATCTGTCACATTTTCGGGAGTAATCTGCGGCATCTCGATTAATTTCTGACCAAAAATATCCGTATCGGAGAATTTTCTTTGCTAATGTTTGGCCACCTGAATGATCACCACATTCTCCTCCATGAACCTCAGCTAGGATTGTTTTGGACTCTTCCCTGGATACACATCGAAGTAAAGGCATTGAGAATCCCCGTCTGTACAATCGGCCATCCTGGATTACATAACGAGAGGCTTTCCTTAGTAGCTTCTGTCTCTCTCTCGAGTTTTCTGGCAGAGAACCTCTGAGTAGGTAATCTAATATTGGAGTCATCCATGACTCTTGTTCTTGAGATACATTCATAATCCAGTCTATATCCATCTCGTCTATACTTGGTGCTGAAAGGACTTCTATAGGGACCAATCCCAATAGTTGAGCTTCACCAGAACTTGAATACTTTGCGAGGGAATCTGCCTTCATATTCTCTTCCCGAGGAATGTGGCTTATTGAATAGTGATCGAGTTCACATAGGAGTTCCCAAGCCTTTGACAAGTAGGAAGGCAGGTTTCCACCTTTTGCTTGAAATTCCTTCTTGACTTGGCATACAATAAGCTGAGAATCATTGAAGATTTGTAATGCTCGAATGTTTAGCTCTTTAGCGATTTTCAGACCTGCAATAAGAGCTTCATATTCTGCTTCATTGTTTGTTGAAGGAAATTCCAATCTTAGTGCATAACATAATGATCGACCCTCAGGAGTTTCAAGTACCACTCCGGCTCCAGAACAGTAGTCATTTCTTGCGCCATCAACATACATCTTCCACTGGTTTGGGGAATCGTTGATCGTTTCTTCCTCACCATTATCTTTCTCTGTGAATTCTGCAATGAAATCAGCTAAAGCTTGTCCGTTGATTGCTTTTCGGGGGTGATAGGTGATGTCATATTGACTGAGTTCAACGTTCCATTTTAGAAGGCGACCCGAAGTTTCAGGGCGAAATAGGACTTGCTTTAGAGGCTGATCAGTGAGTACTTTGATAGGATGAGCTTGGAAATATTGCCTCAGTTTCCTTGATGCAACTAGTAGGCAATAGGCGAGTTTTTCCAACTTGGAGTAATTCAGCTCTGCCCCAGTGAGTCTTTTGCTGATATAGTAAACCGGATGTTGAATCCTTTTGTCTTCCCGTATCAGCGCTGCACTTAGAGCATGAGATGATACTGCCAAGTATATAAGAAGATCCTCACCATTGCCTGGCCTAGAAAGTATTGGAGGCGTTTCCATATGACGGATCAACTCATCGAAGGCCTTTTGGCATTCAGAAGTCCATTCAAAATTCTTCTTTCCTTTCTTCAGGGCGTCAAAGAATGGGATGCATTTATCAGTGGCTTTGGAAATGAACCGACTCAGGGCGGCGACCTTTCCGTTGAGACTCTGCAATTCCTTCTTTGTTCTAGGAGCTTTAACTTCTTTCAAGGCAGTAATTTGAGCTGGACTAGCCTCAATGCCCCTAGCACTGACGATGAAACCTAAGAACTTTCCGGACTCGACCCCAAATGTACATTTCAGAGGGTTAAGTTTCATTCTGTATTTCCGGAGGACTGCGAACATTTCTGCTAAGTGTTCAATGTGATCCGCTGCTTTCCTGGACTTCACTAACATGTCGTCGACGTAGACTTCCATAGTTTTGCCCAATTGCGGTTTGAACATAGCATTAACAAGTCTTTGGTAGGTTGCCCCTGCATTTTTCAATCCGAAGGGCATAACTCTGTAGCAATAAAGTCCAATATCTGTGATAAAGCTTGTATCCTCCTGATCCGGTTCGTGCATCATGATTTGGTTATAACCGGAGTAGGCATCCATGAAAGATAACAATTCATGTCCCGCAGTTCCGTCTACCAGTTGATCGATCCTGGGTAATGGGAAGCAATCTTTGGGGCAAGCTTTGTTTAGATCAGAAAAATCAATGCACACTCTCCATTTTCCATTAGCTTTCTTGACCAACACAGGATTTGAAACCCAATTCGGATATGTAGATTCTTTGATGAAGTTATTTTCCATGAGTCGATCAACTTCTTCTTTCAATGCTGCTGACCTTTCTGGACCTTGGGTTCTCCTTTTCTGTTTAACTGGAGTAAACTTTGGGTCAACATTCAGAGCGTGTACTGCAACTTCTGGAGATATCCCACACATATCGGCATGAGTCCAAGCAAAGACATCCAGATTTGCTTTCAGGAAAGATATCAAGATATTCTGAATTGACACATTAAGCTGTGAACCCACATTCAACACCTTATTTGGGTCCTTCGGGTCAACAGGTACCGGAACTGTCGTTTCCACCGGTACTACTCTATTTTCCCCTGCACTGGCTTTTCTGGGATCAATTTCTTTCCGTGCCCCGCTGTGCTCGCCAGTGCAGGGTCCGCCCCGTAATTGCTACAAGGCTGGTTCTTTGATGCGGACCGGGGTTGCCGCATCCTTCCCCATTTCTCTTTTTCTTGACTCTCGCAGCTCTGTCAAATAGCACTCTCGCGCAGCATTTTGATCCCCTTTTATAACTCCTACTCCATTGTCAGTAGGGAATTTAATAGTGAGGCACCACGGGGCTAGGATAGCTTTGAATGCTGCGAGTGTTGGACGGCCAAGAAAAGCATTATAAGCAGAAAACTCATCGACAATCACAAATGTTTGCTTGCGGACCACTTTCCTTTCTGCTTCTCCAAGTTCTACAAGCAGATCGATGGTCCCAATTGGTTGTTTTGGCTCCATAGTGAAGCCAGCGATCTTCGGTGATGAGGCTTGTACATCAATCATAGGGATTTTCATCTGGTCAAATGTCTTCTTGAAGAGGATATTGCATGATGCTCCGCAGTCAATGAGGACTCTTCTGACAATGGCCGGTCCAATACCAGCCGAGATGACCAAGGGATCTAGGGTAGGAGCTTCTATACCTGTGGAATCTCTGGCTCTGAAAACAATATCATCGCTGAAAGTTTTCTGTTGTTTCAGGGGCGTACTGTCTTCTAAAACAAAGACGTCTTCTTCGGCTGGAGCATATTTCAAAGCCCTGGAATATCTCTCTATCTCACCCCAGCTTTTGCCAGCTGGGTGAGGCCCTCCTGTAATGACATTGATAACGGGCCTTCCAGATTCATGTCCCGTAGCTTTCTCACCTGTCCTGGGCTGATGAATAGGAACCTGTTGCCCCTGACTTGACGATGCAGGATTGTTGCTATTTTTCTTCACGAATTGCTGCAGTTTGTTTTCTCTTAGCAACTCCTCGATCAGATTTTTCAACTGGCGGCATTCATCAGTTTCATGACCGGGTTGATTGTGGAAGCGGCAGAATTTCCCACTCTGTATGGCTTTTTTCCCAGTCCTCAAAGGGATAGGTTTAGGGAAATCGATGGAATCTTTAGTGGCCAGGTAGATGTGCTCCGGTGTATGTGATAATGGAGTATATTCTGATGGCTTGAAGGATCGGGGCTTCTTCAGATTACCCTGTTTCTTCCCATTATTATTCTCCCTTTTTTGCCCCACCGATTCATTCTTGCGTGGAGCGACAGTGTTGTCTTCTGCTTTCTCCAGCACCGTCTTTACTGGTAAAGGACGGCTTTCCCAGCGAATGAACTCATCTGCTTTTTTGTAGAACTTTTCGAGAGAGGTTGGCTCCTTCATATTTAACCATTTCCCAAATTCGCTTGACTTATCAATAGCCCTCATCAGATAAGTCAATATCATTCGTGGTTCTGCATTGTCCACCTCAGCCAGTGCTATATTAAAGCGGTTCAAGAAAGATCTGATAGATTCACCAGGATTCTGCTCTAAACTTGACAGTGACATGATGTCCTTGGCCTTCGAAGCATATAGTCTAAACTGCTCCTTGAATTTTCTGGTCAAGTCTGAAAACTGATCAATAGATCGGACTGGCAACTTGGTGAACCATAGTAGAGCCACACCTTCCAAGTATACGGGGAAATATCGGCACTTTATTTCGTCCGAGGCTCTGGCACCTGTCATGTGCCAATCATATTTATACAAGAATTCATTCGGGTCACTTGTCCCTTTATAAGCTGGGATAGTCGGAGGGACAAACTTCCTTGGAAATTCCGCCTTTAAGATTCTTTCAGTGAACGGAGTTTTACTTGGAGCGAAACCCCATTCCTTCTCATCTTCAACCCTTTGCATACTTTCTTTCATGATCTGCCGGACCATTCCAGAAAGATATTCCTCATCATGCCGAGTTCTAGATCCACCAGCCTCAGGAACTGCCTGTTCAAAGGGACTAGCAGCCCTTTCAGGAGCATTCCTTTCACTAACATCGTGAATGTTGCCAGCACAGTTCCTTTCATTACAAGCTGGTTGATTGTTTGCCCCAAGTAGATCGTTCAATTTATTCAGAATCAGAGCATTCTGGGCACTTTGAGCCTCTAATTGTGCATTTTGGGCGTTTATCTGCTGGTTTAGCCCTAGAATCACAGCATCCAACTCCGCTTTCGTAACTCCAACAGACGGAGTGGGTTGATTAGGTACAGGGGAAGCGGAGGTTCCCTCTTGAATGTTTCCAGATCTGATAGATCTACTTTTCCTTACAGGAGCCATAATTTCAGATAGACTTCTGGTTTTTAAGGAAATTCTTTCTTCAAATCTCTGTGAAGCAATGATGACAGTTTTCCTGAGTTCAATTCTCAGTGAAAGCACCAAAAATGTTAACGCTAAAATGTGAACGCTAACACCCCGGTGTGTAAAGTGTAGTTGTGAAAGCACCACCCGATAGATCGGGAAAGAATTACAAGCAAGTAATAGCAGAAAAGCAGTAAACAACAACGATTTTATAGTGGTTCGGCTTAAGGGTATAGCCTACGTCCACTCTAAGTACTTTTATTAATAATCTCGTTACAAACTGATACAATTCTTCTCAAGTACAATACACTTCAAGCTACAAGTGATTTGGAACAAGTCTCAAGCTTCAATGTCCATTAAAGTTCTTAGATTCATGTTGAAGATGTGTGGTTTCTTCGTGAATTTCTTTGATGTATTCCTCTAATCTTGGAAGCTCTAAGTGTTGATGAAGTTCTCAATGCAGCAAGGTAACGGTGTGTGAAGAGAATGCCCAAAAGTCCCCTTCATGTTGAATGTGGCCTTGTATTTATAGGCAAACTGTTTAGGCTGAAATTGCTAAGTCATGAGTCGTGACCGACTCATGATGAGTCGTGACCGACTCATGATGAGTCGTGAGTCGTCTGCGAGTCACCTCTTTGCAGCATGATTTTGAACTTGCCTCTAAGCCTTGTGTCGTGCGTCGACCTATCTTTTGAGCCGTAGGCTTTCCTGAGTCGTGCCATCCTTAACCCATCGAATCTCCTTAACCCGTCAGGTTCCTTAAGTCGTAGCGGCCTCTTGAGTCATTCATCTCTTGAGTCGTAAACCTAATGAGATACTTAAGGACCTTGAATGGATGAGTCGTGATCAGATGAGTCGGTCTTTGATGAGTCGGAGCTCGAATGAGTCGTTGGATCGATATAGGCCTTGAGTCGCAGACCCGCTGAGTCGTTGATCCATACTGTACCTTTAAGGCGCTAACTCACTGAGTCGTTGCTATCAATGAGTCGTTGACCCATTGAGTCGGCAATCTCTGAGTCGCTTCATCAGTCGAGTCGCTGATTCCTATGAGTCGCTGACTGCCTTATCTGTTGAGTCGGCCTAAGTTTCAATGGGGTTAACATGTGACAACCGCTCTTCGGAGTTTCACTTCACCAGAGTTGAAATGCAAAACAAAATAAAAGCCCTCTTCGGAGGCCCATTTCACCAGGAGTTGAAGTGCGATAGTCGCTCTTTGGAATTTCACTTCACCAGAGTTGAAATGAAAAAGAAAATAAAGCCCTCTTCGGAGGCCCATTTCAAAAAAAAAGGAGGCACAATCAAGAAGAAAGACCACTTCAGAGGCACACGGTTCACCAAGATTGAAATAAAACTTCCAGGCGTTGAAACGTGAAAAAGTCTTCCCCGAAGGTGCAACTTTTCAAAGAAACAAAAATCAAGAAGCCCTTTACTGTGGCAAGTAAAAAAAAAAAATCCTCATCAAAAGCACACTTTAACTTTCAAAGGAAGAATGAAATACTTATTCTAGAAAATTCTCTTCCTCAAAAAGAAGTTGAAGTACCTTGCAAATACCCGCTTTACCACATAGAAGATTTCATTCAGTAAAATGTGTATATGCACAAAATAAAAAGTGATAGCTTCGAAGGATGAAGCGTAGAAACTTATTTTTGCTCTATTTTTTAATGAAATAATATTCCTCCAAATGTGGAATAATTATTCTCTAAAAAATAAAAGCACAAGTTCCTCATAAAATAAAATATTACAATGGGCTTATGGTATAGGGGCAGCATGGTATAACTACATCGGTAAAATTGCGCTCGAACAATATATACCACAAGCTCACTGCAATATCGTACAAAGAAACTTGTACAAAAATGAATAATAAATGCATTCTCAGATACAGACAGAAGTTTGTACAAAGAAAAAGAATCATTTTATTCAACACTATTAGAATTTTATACAGGTACAGGTTCCAAAGTAAAAAGCAAAAGAAAAGCTGGGGGACGGTACCCGCACAATCCCCGACCAATACATCCAAAAAACGAAAAAGCTAAAAACTGGAATCTTCATTTCTTCTTGCCACCCTTGGACACTTTACCCGGCCGGATGGTTAGCTTCTCGGGTCGATCTATAGGCATGAGGGAAGAAGGAGAGGGAGGTACAACTGGTTCAACTTTCGGTTCCTCTTCAGTAGCTGTAATACTCTTCCTCCTCCTCTTTGATGTTCCGTGCTTCTTTCTCCTCTTTGAAGAAGATTCACTTCCTGGAGTAACAGTAGACAAAATTATGTCATCAGAAGGAGTCCGCTCCGGGGATATCTCACCTCCCTCAAATCCTTCGTCCTTTTGCTCTTGTGAAGCAGCTGGGTCATCCAAGCCCCGGAGGGCACCTATTATTTCTTCCTGTGATCCCGGGTGAAGAGTAGGAGTGATTGGGGAAGGCAGAGGAACAGTAGCTGGAGGTGAAGAAGTTTGAATGACGCTCGGCGCTTTCTCTACAAAGGAAAAGTCAAAAATGTAAGTAATTCCCATAAAAAGAGGAGACAATGGCTCGTCGAGATTCAAGAAGTAGTCAAAAAGCTCATCAAGCTCGTAAGAAACAGATGAGCAGTCTACTTGGGCAAGATTGTCAGTAGGGTTACCTGCAGAAGTCGGTTCCCTGACGTCAACTTCGTAAGCCTGTGCCTCAGCACTCTCGCCGCCTTCATCTCCACCTTCTATGCTTGTGATCTCGGTGGTAACTTTAGTAGGAGATGGGGAATGAGAACTAGAACCGATAATGTCAATTTCGGCTGAAGGAGAAGGTTGAATTGGAGTAGTTGAGATGATTTTTCCTGAATATTCTCCTGCCGCTGTTTCGGCCCTTAATTTTGCAAGCTGTTCTCTCCCCCTGGCGAGAGCGGCACGAGTATCATCATCAAGATAATGCTCCTCTAGAGCTGACTCAGCATAGCCGGCACCGTTACCACCGAGCATATCGAGTGCGGCCTCCCAAACTTCAGCCAGAGTAATTTCATACTTGGGGCCTAGAAAGGCGAGGCTACCGCGCCCCAAGATGCTATGCAGGTAGAAATCAAATAACGTTGAGATGATGTTGGTCCTCGTCGCCTCGTGAGATTCTTCAGCTGCAATTTTGCTGGCAACGGCCTCATCATGCTCCATTTCAGCTTTAGAAAGTTGAAGCTTAAGCATTTGAATCTCCGCCTCTTGGGAGCTGTTTTTCTTTCGAAGCTCCTCAATATCAGCAACATAGCCCTCACTAATTCTTTTCTGCACTTCAAGCCTGTCTTCGGCATCCCTTTGGCTGGCATGAGCATCTCTCACTTGTTTTAGGAGCACTTCTTCTTTTTGAGAATAGGAAGTAGAGAAAGCAGCAAGCTCTTGTTTCAGTTCTTCAACTTTTTCTTCAAGCTCTTCATTGTAAGAAGCAATGCTCCTTATCTCAGTGTCATGTTGCTCAAGAACTTTTTGCCACTCAGCTTTATCGTTTTCCATAGTGAGCATGGCCTCTATGTTCGCACGATTAACCCTTTGGAGCTCGTCAACAAGTTTTTGCCAGTTCGACATCCTCTCAATATCAAGCTTGACGGCATCGAGGTTTCGTAACATAGCAGACTTGTCAATGGGGACCATGTCAAGGTCAAACCTTACTCCCTTCAGACACCACTGTGGAAACCGACTCTGCAAAGTGGCCGGACCTGGTCCGACTTGGAATTTGGGCCTGCTAATTATTGTTTGGATGTCTGTCTTCCCGAGAGCGGGAGAGCCGGAAGGAATGTCAAGCGAGGCAGGGCCAGTAACCTTTTCAGGAGTTGTAGAGGTGTGCTTCTCACCATGTCGGGCTCGCTTGCTCGAATCTTCAAGCATATGACTTTTTCCTCTGTCATCATGGGATTTTCTTTTATGGTAATCGTCGCCTCTCAGCGAAGAATCGTGGCGCTCTTCCCTCTCTCTTCTTTCATAACGCTCCTCTTGAGCTCTCTTTTCTTGAGCCTTTCGAGCGGCTCTTTCTTCATCACATTCTCTGTAAGAGGGAAGGTAACGCCTGTAATCATACTGGCTACGCCTCCCGTAGCGCTGGAAATCATCATAGTAGGATCCGCTGCGCCCCATCGGAGGATCTGAAATAAAAAAGAGCTAAATCTTATAATTCTTCAAAGTACAAAAAGTCATAAGCATAAAAGTTCCGAAAAAATTCTAAGTGTGTGTGACGTGCAAACTACGCGCATCAAACTACGAACCACTCTTTAATTGAGGAGTGGTTGTGGGTGTAATAGTTAGCGTCAACTCTTGAGTCGACGGAGTCGGTTGCAGGATAGAAGTCGCTTCAACTAATGAAGAAGAAACCCCGGTAGTGATAGGATCATCTTTAAAGATCTCTTGCGAGGTGGCAAAGAGGTCGCTCAGCCCTTCGAAAGTATCGTCCCCGCTCTGCTTGGCAAGGCTAGTTTTTCCGGCCTCTTCGCCAGATTTCTGTGACAGTCGGGGAGATCCCTGGGGCTCTTCTTCCTCAATAACCGGGGCAAGTTCGACAGATGGCCCCGCAACATCAACAGAAGTGGAGCACTTCACTAGCGAAGCCTCAGGAGCAGGTCCTTTTGGTATGGATGTGTCTGTAGAAACCAGGGCATCTGATTCTTTAGGTGGGGAGTCTGGAACCTCGCAGGGGTGTGTGGAGCGAGAAGGGTGAAGAAGTCCAAACTGGTGAAGGAATTCGTCGTTCAGCAAAAATTTCATATCCCGTTCTTGAACCGGTACTGCTACAAGCCTCTCCAGAGTTGGCTTGTGACTGGGATCTCTACAAGGAGGGGGAAGCGCTGAAGAAAAAAGAAAGAGAAATGATGATGAAGTTAACACTTGGCAACTCGAACTTCAAAAGACTCAGAATATAAAGGAGGTAAAGGTAGATGATCGTACTTCCTTCTCTCCACACAACATAAAACCCCGGGGGGCAACGGACATAGAAAAATTGAGTCAAAAACCCATGAGCGCTGTCAGGAAGACCGATGATCAATTTACGATTTCGAGCACTTCTCACGACAGTAATAGAGGGGCGATCTTTAGTCCTGGTGAAAGAGCATAGGAAGCATATCTCGTCAAAGCTTGGGAATCGATCAAGCGTCCTCCTAAACAGTACACACAACCCCATTAAAATGGCATAACCATTGGGGTGTAATATGGATGGGGCGATGGCCAATTGACGAAGAAGTTGTTGGAAAAAGTCATTGAAAGGAGGAACGCCCCCACTCAGGCACATTTGTCGATTGACCGTTACAAAGCCAGAGGGTGCTATGTCAGCAGTGTTACTTCTCTCGGGAAGAATGGCATCTGATTCAGCAATGCCAAACTGAGCGCACAATTGGTAGAAAACTCTGTACGATAAAGTAGAAGAGGCTCTTTCGGGAGGATTGACCAGAGGAGCCAGAATTACAGTGGCCTCTCCAGTCTGAACCGTTGTATCTTCTTCCTGAGAAGTCATTCTACACAAACAACTGGATATTCAAATGTGAAGGTGCACGTTTCCTAAAAGTGTGAAGTGTCGTGCAAAACTAATAAAAATAACAAGTAAATATAACTGGAATTAAACTAGTCGATGATTGATCGATTACAAAATTTTAGAACTTGTTAATATAAAGTTCAAGCATAATATTAGTGCAGGCTGGTCAGTTTCAATTAACTATTTCAGTGTTGCTTTAATATTTTACTTGAAATTGATGAAAGCACTTCGTTCACACAATTTATTTGAGTTAATTATTTGTTATTAACTAATCTGTCATTTGACGTGGGCAGCCGATGGCAGTATATTTGTCCCATTTTACTGCAAGTGTTGTGTTTAACAGGTTGATAGCGTTAAAGTTAGAATAATCTGTAAAGAAACGCAACAAAGTTCGAGCAGTATATTCTGGCAATTCAAATTGGAAGTACAATCAAGTTTTGTCGACATCTTGAAGTTTACAAACTTTTGTTCAAGCCATTTAGTCACAGTCCAAAAATTCTTTAAGCCCTAAGTCGTTCACAACCTAACAGAGGGATGAAATTTGCTTAGGAAACAATTCGGAAGTAAAAGATTGTCCATGTGCTGAGTCGTCCACGACCTAAAGGATAAGTCGTCCACGACCTAAAGGTTAAGTCGCAAAGCTTCAAATCAAGATAGGATGAATCCGGCTAAGTCCTAAGTCGTCAGGAAATTAACACGACCTAAAAGTTGAGTCATGTATAGCCAAAGTCGGTCGATTCGAAAACAACCTAAGTCGTAAGAATTTCAAGATATCCCCTCAACCAGCTAACCCCCCTCCAACCCGAAACCCGTTATCGCCTAAATAACATCAAACCATCATCCCCTCAACTAAGCCTGTTATCCATTCACCCCATCAACGCATCAAACATCGATCCAAATCATCATGAAGCCGCCATAAGTCTAGTGCGGTGCTGTAATCTTATGGATCGCGATGGCAACGTAGCTAACGGTGATTGTAATCGATCGCAACTTGAATCAAAAACTAGGCAAGGCGTGCGAAGATGATTTGGGGTCAAGGGGTAAAAGATTGGTGTTTCAGCAATAGTCGCAGTTGGGTTAGGGATCAAGTTCACTTACAATGTAATGGAAAAGATGAACTGTTGATCGATTATCTTGGATTTGCCTTCGAAAACTTGAAAAGTCGCTAATGGAAGAAAAGGATATTGAAGCAGTAAAGAAGGAGGAAACGGGTTAATAGGCTATATAGAGGAAGAAGAGGAAAGTGAATGGATGCACGAGTTAGCCTATCCCTTAGGTCGCTCACGACCTTGCAGAATTAAGTCGAAGCACACAACCTACGACCTAGGTGTATACTTCGAGGGGCAAATGTTAACTCCGCTTTGCTAACGACCTAAGAGATAACACGAGTTAACAACCTAAAAGTATAACGACTTAGCGAGTTAAGGTATTGAGCGACTTAACGACACAAACAGTATAGTATGGAACAACTTAAGCGAGTTAAAAGAAGCCACGACTTAACAGTTTAAGGGGGTGGACGACTTAAGGAAGCAACGACTTAACAGTTTAAGGGGGTGGACGACTTAAGGAACAAACGACTTAACAACTTAAGAAGGTTGGACGACTTAAGGAAGCAACGACTTAACAGTTTAAGGGGGTGGACGACTTAAGGAACAAACGACTTAACAGTTTAAGGGGTTGGACGACTTAACGGCTTAGGGACTTCGCGACCTAAAGGGTTAAAGCGCCGGCGACCTAAAGCCTTCATGACTTACTATAAGTCACCCATGACCTTATACTTGTGATTTAACTGCTGCTTTCCATAAGACACGAGGACCGAACAGTTAGTACAAGTAGACATGTGCGAACCAGCTAGGTCATAACTCCTGACACCTTAACCCGCTGACGACCTACAACCTATCCTAAGTCGTAACCCACGACTTACAACTTACCTTAAGCCGTAAACGACTTAAGACCCATTCAGAGAACCCTATAAATACGGCATGAATTCCAACATGGAGGGGACTTTTTTGCTGATTCTCTCCAAGCACCGATACTCTGCTACATTCCAAACCGACTCAATACTCAAAGCTTTCAAGACACGTAGAACGCCATGAACAACTTCAAGAAGGAATCTCATGTACCCGACATGGAGTTGAGGACTTTCATTTACATTGAAGTTTAAGCTACTCGTTCAAAGTGTTTAGTAGTTCAAAGTGTATTGTACTTGGGAAGAATTGTATCGACTTGTAACGAAATCATCAATAAAGATATTCAGAGTGGACGTAGGCAAACTATTGAGCCGAACCACTATAAAATCGTTGTTATTTACTGCTTTTTCCGTGGTTTTCTGCTTATACTCTGTTCCCGAATCATCGGGTGGTGCTTTCACAACTACACTTTACACACCGGGGTGTTAGCGTTCAAATTATAGCGTTAACAAAATCTATAAAGACTTATTATAGATTGAAAATCGAAGTGGTTTCGGGTATTTGTTGATACGCGACCTCGGTCTCTTCAAATCCAATATTATTCTTTAATCTAAGTTGGTAAGTAAATACAATTCAATTTTAAAACAAGATGTCCGTTTATACGGCAATTCATCATCGATAGATAACTTACATTATCAAAGTTCAACTAAAGTATCTCATATGACAATGCATTACAAATCACAGAGATACTAAATAATCTAAGTCATTTAATATATCTTCACCATCCTTAAGCAAGATTAATTTATTGTACACTTTCTAATTAATTTAATTAATCCCCAATAAATTAAATTAATTATTAATTACTTTTAAATCCAGCTTGCTTAACATTAATTAATTACAAACCTATTGTTATTAATTTACGATCCTTATTTATCCAACTTAAGTAATTATCCTCAATTATTAACATTAATCACAAAAGTTAATTAACCTTAGTTAATTACATTAATTAATTAGCCTAAATTAATTATTCTTTAATTACTTTCATTAAGTAATTAATTATCCTTAATTTAAATACACTAATTAATTATCCCTAATTACTTGATTAAATAACCTTTTATCATAAATCAATTATCCTTAACTACTTAAGTAATTTAACCCAAATCATTCATAAATTAGCCTTTAATTATTGACCTCAAATTAATTTCATTAACTAATTACGTAATTATTCTTTAAGTAATTACTCACATTAATTAATCATTCCTTAAATCAATTACATTAAGTAATTATTATTTAATTTCTTTAATTAATTTATTATCCTAAAACATAATCATTCAAGTCAACAATTTTAATTTCAAAACTTTTGTCTTCAAAATTTATATTGAAACTAGTTTTTGAAAACTTGATTACACTTTACATTGAAAACTTGTTAAATCATTTCTTTGAAACTTGTTAACATTTCTTACTTTATTCTTCCCTTCTTCAATTTTCCTATTTCTTACCTTTATTCTAAAATTTCTACTTATACTTCCTTTATTTGACCACTAAAATTTTCTGACCCAAACTTACTTCGGCCCATTCTTCTCTTGTTCCTTTACTTCTATCCTTCCTAATTCCTACTCCTATCTTTACCTTTTTTTTTGGCCCAACACGGCCTACAAACTCAAGAAAACATCGGCCCTACCCTTCTTCTTCTTTCCCTAAATTCCCAATGTTCCACCTATCCTCCCTATAGATCTACATCGGAACACCATGCACGTGGATGCGTTGACCAAACGCATCTCCGACCATCTATACTTATCCCTTCCGATCCCTGCAAACCTCCTGACCACCCACATCATTGAATATATCATGGAAACAAAATCAAACTCAATCGAATCCATAGCGACGAAAGTGGACACCCAATACCTTCTCGCATTACCACCACCAGTCGCCAGAAACCTCGACATCCTGATCAGAGCTTCGTTATAGTCTGAAGCTTCTATCCCACCTACTCCGACGAAGACCGATGCTTCGATAACGTCACACTCACCTCGAAACCAAAGTCGACCAAAACAGGACCCAAACCCCTAGTTCACCATTACCCGATCACCCCGGTGATCAAGAATCCCTCCGAATAATTTTTCCATGATCACCGATCAACGAAAAACCTCCAACCTCAACCCCGACACCCCTGAGCCTCGCGATCTTCTGAATTTGACGAGAATTCAAATACCGTCCGACTCAGAAATACTCCACAAATATAAATTTAAAATTTATGGAATGATTATCAAGAATCATCATTTTCTAATACAAATCTGATTAAGAAATCCAAACTCAAAATTTTGGACATTGATTTTTGGCTTATCTTTGATTTCTCACTATATTTTTCCATTTTCAAAGTATTTATCCAATGTTTCCTTTGAATCTATTTTTAAAAATGAAGTTATACACATACAAATACTGTTTATTTAGAGATCAAAGTCTAAATTGTTTAGGTGGGATGTTCTAGATTTTTGATCAGGTTTTAAAACCTGTAAATCATAAACAGAAGCACCTCTTCCCTATTCCAAGGCATGCACACCTATTTACACATATATATCTATACATACAATAATATTTACATTCGTGCAAGCACTTATCACTACTATACTTCAAATGTTAATCACAAACATCCAACTATAACATCAGATTCAAGTTTAAATAGGTTAGTTTTACTTGCCTTTAATATTTGAAAACAGAGAAAGCCTGTATATTTGTTTTGAAAACTTTGATCTGGAATTTGGACTTGATGATGATCTGATCTGGTTTTTTACTTAATGAATTAGCTTTGAGACTAAGTTGAACTTGAATTTTTTTAGCTTCAGGTTTGAAACAATTTGAAAGATTTTGTTTTTTTATTTTATTTACTGGTTTATTATAGGCTTTGGTTTCCGTTTGATTTTGAAATTGAAGATAAAAGAGAAAATGAAAAAGAGAGACAGAGAGATGTTTATACAACTTTGCTTAATTTATAAAAAATGACACTTGTTCAATTATCTTGCCATTTGTAATTTGTATGCTATACTGACTTACATTTGTTTAATTGTATTTTAAATTTTTTACACTAGTATAAATTGTCTTTAATATGTTTTTTATATAATTTTGATCTTAGTTTCATATTTACATATACGTATGTTCTTTTTTATTATAACTTTTTAATAAACTTCTATTTGATTAATACATTTTCTTAATTTATTTTTATTAAATCCTTTAAGAAAATAATATAGAACTAATTATATACTAATAAAATCAAATATTCATTATTTTTAGATCCAATTTATTTTAAGATATTTGTCTTTTGAATTTCATTGTCAAATTCAAATTCAATCTAGAATCAACTCATATAAAAATATGTATTTAAACAATACATATTTAATTTGTTTGAAAACAATAAATTTTCCATTCAAATAATTATATTAGGAAAATTATCAAACCAATATTTATGCAAGTATATATTTTTTATTATCAGAAATATTTACTCAGTTTATAAATTAATGTTAAAAATTAGTTATTTACCCAATAAACAGATGTCCAAAAATCCGGGTTTTCATAGATATATAAATGCGCTGAAATCTATATCGAAAATTCAATATAATTACTAGGTCCAAAAAGCTATCTTCTCTATATGATCAAATTAGGATTCAGAACCTTTCCACTGCATTCGAAAAAGGGGTATAACATTATGAGCGCCTAATGGCATGCCTTGATAGGAATCGAAAATTTTGAGCTATTTTGTAAACAAGATATTTGAAATTTTATAACATATATACTCAAGTCAAGTTGTCGTCCTCAGATTGCAACGTGTCTCCCTGCCTTTTTAATCACGCTCCAGATGTCACTTCGAAAAAAATATATAAAAAAATCAAATAAAGGCCAATCATTTCTTTCTTCGTCCTTTAGTTTTAAAAAAAAAATGCCAAACAATATAATAATGGTCGACTCTTCAAAAAAAAATAAGAAAGAGAGAGAGAGTTCAAACATAGAAAGGAAAAAAATCGATTCGAACGAATCGATTCGAGGGATTGTGGCAGAAAATATTTAGGGCCATGGTTTCAAATCGCGGCGAACTTCACGAGAAGGGAAGGCAAGCGCTCGCGTGTAGGAGAATCCATGGAAAATCATCATCGTCAAGAAGCTAGGGTGGCTCGCAACGGGGTTCGTGAAGGGGCAATAGCTCTTGGTGGATAGAATTAGTGAGGCTCATTCGGCGACAGTGGGATACGCAAGGCTACAGGCGAGCGTCGATTGAGGGGATAGCCTTGGTAATGATTTTAATTGGTTTAAATAATTTATTTACCAGGTTTACATGCTTAAAAATTTTAATCTTTAATTTTAGATTTCCTTAGTTAACTGTGTCATTAGAAACCAAATAAAAAATATATATGCAGTAAAGGATTGCGGGAAAAAATAGGGTGATGAACTGAAATCGATTATTTTAGTTACTAAGAATAGTGTATTAGGGTAATTAACTAGTTTAGTTAATTTATTTAAATTATTTTAGTTACTAAGAAATTTCTTAAAGGGAATTTTGTTTAAAAGTTAATTAATAAAGGGTAATTGACTATTCGATTATTTCAATATTAATAAACGTATAATGTTTATACAAGGTCTGAAATCATGAAGAAAACAAGTCGGTTTGTATCGGATTGCAAAACAAAAATCAAAGGTGAGTTAAATCTCACTCATTTGGATTACCATTTAAATTTAAATAGTTAAATTTAAATTATTGGTTGTTTGCTTGAATCGATAATTTATTATCAGCTTGGATGTGATATGTTATATATAGTGTGTATATATATTAGAGTGATTGATTTCTCGCATTATATAGCGGATGAGACCCTATGCACCCCGCACAATAGCGGATGACCCCATATACTACGATATCCCGCCTTGAAGCGGGATTGGTATCTTATTTGTTGACTAACATCTATGGATGCAAGGAAACAGGTTGGAGGGATCCAGCTGGATTTCTCAAAATGTTGGAATTTATTTTCATATTCGATGATATGTTTTATTTGATAATCTACAATAGATTATATGGATTATATTATGAATTGAAATTATTGGATGTTATGGTTTGATTGATATATTTGGGTATATTGAGTTATCAAAAATATATAGATTGGATTTTTGAAGGAGTTAAAGGGAGAATTTTTAAGTAAAATAATTATAGAGAATTTGGATAAATTAAAAGAATGAATTTGGAAAAGAAAAAAGTCAATTTTGAGTTCTAATAAATAAATTCTTAGTATGGGGAAAGAGATTTTTGAATAAATGGGAATAAATGAATTTTTAAACTTAAGTGATATTATTTAAAGGAATAAAGGATTTATTTTTAAATTCAAGGTTCAAATAGTTGGGAGAGATAAAGAAGAATCTTGGGAAATAGGAGGAAACTAGTATTTTCAGTTTAATTAAGATTTTAAATCATAATAAAGAGGAAAAATTTGAAATTAATGGGCTTTGAAATAAAATTGAGTTAGTAAAAGAATTTATTTTAAAATGGAGTAAATTTTGGAAATCGATTTGAAAAATGATTAAGTGTTTGAAACTGTGATTTAAAAGGAAGATGAGACTATGAAATTTATAAAGTCGGTTTATAAAGTGAAATAAGACATCAGTGGATATTTGAAAGTATAAATTCACGGTGGGAATTTATAAAGGAATGGGTAATTTGTTTTAAAAATAAATAGTGGTTTTATTTTTAAAGGCGCGGGAAAGAAATTTACGGGTTTGAGACGTAAATTAAATTAGGATAATTCGAGAAGGATTTATTAACTGATTAGATGGACTACTTTGGAATGGAAAGCGTATTTCCCTGAAAAGCCAAGTATATTTTCAGAGAAAGATTTCCAAGTATAAGTTAGAGGTTTTAAAGTGGTTTTAAAAGAATGTTTTAGAAAGAAATTATTATTTGATGGTTTTAAAATTTTTTAAAAGCAAATATTTATTAAGTTAATTATAGAAGTGATAATTTTAAAGGTTTAACAAGAATTATGATTTAAAAGATAATTATTTAATATTTATACATTATAGAACAACTTTTATTTTAAATTTTTTTTGGCTTAAGTTTTACTTGAGAAATTATTATGAAATTTCATAATTAGTATTTCAAATAAAGTGTTTAAGTAGTTTTTATTTTAAGTGTTTTAAAGTATATATTTTCGGATAAATTGATTTAAATTATTTAAAAGCCTAAAGTATTAAGACTTGGTGATTTTCAATGGAAATAAAACAATTGGGTGGAAATTTACTCCATGAGAGAAAAGTTGATTTGAAAATTATTTTCAAAGGGTTGAAGTGTAGAAAAATATCCTGTGAAGATATTATGAAATAAATAATTTGGGAAATTGTTAAGGCCTGATGGTTGATTGTGGACGTTATATGTTAGTTAAATAACCGACTATCAATACTGGCCAATGCGCTTGTTAACTCCTATTATTGCCGCGACCTAAAAGTAAGCAACCTAACTGAAGACGCGACCTAGTGACCCAAGAGATGAAACGATTTAACGGCCTAATTAGTGAAGCGACCTAGCAATCTGAAGAAGGTTACGACCTAGCGGAACCCAGCGACCTAAGAGTAGCTGCGACCTAAAGTGTTGCGACCTAAGATTGTCTCGACCTAAAGGCAGCAGCGACCCAAAAAGGCCGCGACCTAACAGAAAGCTGCAACCTAAAGGAGGCCGCGACCTAAGAGTGAGTGCGACCTGAAGATGGACTCGACCTATGGAACTCCGCGACCTAAGAGTGAGTGCGACCTGAAGATGGACTCGACCTATAGAACTCCGCGACCTAACTATCCACCGACCTAAGAAGCTCCGCGACCTAAGGAAGGTCGCGACCTAAGGGACTCAGCGACTTAAGATTAACTATGGCTGCAGGAAAGTACTCACGACTTAGGTTAGGTCGCTAACGACCTAAATACCAGAATATAGAAGACTATGCAATGCCACAGGGGGATAGGTCGCTCACGACCTAGTACTTGTGCAAATCAGCATGCGTGAGGAAGGAGGGGCCAATACTCTTCAGGTCGACTACAACCTTACTTAGGTCGGTCACGACCTACGACCTTACTCTGAAAAATGCCTATAAATATGACCCTAACTCCAACTAGCAAAAGACTTTTGGCTCATTCTCTTCAAGCGCCGTTACTCTACTGCATTCAAAACCAATCCAACACTTAAAGCTCTCAAGACACGAAGAACGCTACAAACAACTTCGAGAAAAGATCACACACATCCAACATGGATTTGAAGACTCTAATCTCCATTGAAGTTTAGGCTACTTGTTCTAAGTGACTTGTAATCCAAAGTGTATTGTACTTGGAAAGAATTGTATTAGCTTGTAACGAGATCATCAATAAAAGTACTTAAAGTGGACGTAGGCTATACCCTTAAGCCGAACCACTATAAAATTGTTGTTGTTTACTGCTTTTCCGCTATTATCTGCTTGTAATCTGTTCCCGAGTTATCGGGTGGTGCTTTCACAACTATAACTCATACACCGGGGTGTTAGCATTCAAATTTTAGCGTTAACATTTTTGGTGCTTTCACTGAGAATTGAACTCAGGGGAGTTATCATCATTGCTTCACAGAGGTTTGTAGAGAGAATTTCCTTGAAAACCAGAAGTCTATCCGAGATTATGGCTCCGGAAAGGAAAAGTAGATCTGTCAGATCTGGGAATATTCAAGAGGGAACCTCCGCTTCCCCTATATCGAATCAAGCCACTCCAGCTGTCGAAGTTACAAAGGCAGAGCTGGATGCTGCAATCTTGGGGCTAAACCAACAGATAAATGCCCAAAATGCACAATTCGAGCCTCAGAATGCCCAGAATGCCCTAATTCTGAATAGGTTGAACGATTTGCTTGGGGCAAACCGTCAACCGGCAGATAATGAAAGGAATTTTGCTGGCAACATTCGTGATGCTGAAGAAAGAAATGCTCCTGAAAGGGCTGCTAGCCCCTTTGAACAAACACTTCCAAAGGTTGGTGGATCTAAAACTCGACATGATGAGGAGTATCTTTCTGGAATGGTCCGAGAAATCATGAAAGAGAGTATGCAGAGGGTTGAAGACGAGAAAGAATGGGGTTTTGCGCCAAGTAAAACTCCTTTTACTGAGAAAATCTTAAAGGCTGAATTCCCAAGGAAGTTTGTCCCACCAACCATTCCAGCTTACAGAGGGACGAGTGACCCGAACGAATTCTTATACAAATATGATTGGCACATGACAGGTGCCAGAGCCTCTGATGAAATAAAGTGCCGATATTTTCCTGTGTATCTCGAAGGTGTGGCTCTGCTTTGGTTCACCAAACTTCCAGTCCGATCTATCGATCAGTTTTCTGACTTAACCTGGAAGTTCAAGGAGCAGTTCAGACTATACGCCTCAAAAGCCAAGGATATCATGTCACTGTCAAGTTTGGAGCAGAATCCAAGGGAGACTGTCAGATCTTTCTTAAACCGCTTTAATATAGCGCTAGCTGAGGTGGACAATGCAGAACCGCGAATGATATTGACTTACCCGATGAAGGGTATTGACAAGTCGAGCGAGTTTGGGAAGTGGCTAAACATGAAGGAACCAAATTCCCTTGAAAAGTTCTATAAAAAAGCAGATGAATTCATACGCTTAGAAAGCCGTCCCGTACCGGTAAAGGCAGTGTTGGAAAAAGCCGAAGAAAACACTGTTGTTCCACGCAAGAATGAATCTGTAGGGCAAAAAAGGGAAAATAACAATGGGAAGAAGCAGAGTAATCTGAAGAAACCCCGATCCTTCAAGCCATCAGAATATACTCCTTTATCAGATACGCCGGAGCGTATCTACCTTGCCACTAAAGATTCTGTTGACTTTCCTAAACCTCCTCCTCTAAGGACCGAGAAAAAGGCTATACAAAGTGGGAAATTCTGCCGCTTCCATAATCAACCCGGTCATGAGACCGACGAATGCCGTCAGCTGAAAAATCTGATTGAAGAGTTGCTAAGGGAAAATAAACTACAGCAATTTGTGAAAAAGAATAGCAACAATCCTGCATCGTCAAGTCAGGGGCAACAAGCTCCTGTTCATCAGCCTAGGACAGGTGAGAAGGCTGCAGGGCATGAATCTGGAAGACCCATTATCAATGTCATTACAGGAGGACCTCACCCAGCTGGCAAGAGCTGGAGTGAGATGGAGAGATATACCAGGGCTTTGAAATATGTCCCAGCCGAAGAAGATGTCTTTGTTTTAGAAGACACTATGCCTCTGAAACAACAGAAAACTTTCAGTGATGATATTGTTTTCAGAGCCAGAGATTCCACAGGTATCGAAGCTCCTACCCTAGATCCCTTAGTCATCTCAGCTGGTATCGGACCAGTCATTGTCAGAAGAGTTCTCATTGATTGCGGAGCATCATGTAATATCCTCTTCAAGAAGACATTCGACCAAATGAAAATCCCTATGGTCGATGTACAAGCCTCATCGCAGAAAATCGCTGGCTTCACTGGGGAGCCAAAGCAACCAATAGGAACCATTGATCTGCTTGTAGAACTTGGAGAAGGAGAAAGGAAAGTAGTCCGCAAGCAAACATTCGTGATTGTCGATGAATTTTCTGCTTATAATGCTTTCCTTGGCCGTCCAACGCTCGCAGCATTCAAAGCTGTTTTAGCCCCATGGTGCCTCACCATTAAATTCCCTACAGACAATGGAGTAGGAGTTATAAAAGGGGATCAAAATGCTGCGCGGGAGTGTTATCTGACAGAGCTGCGAGAGGCAAGAAAAAGGGAAATGGGAAAGGATGCGGCAACCCCGGTCCGCATCAAAGAACCAGCCTTGTAGCAATTACGGGGCGGACCCTGCACTGGCGAGCATAGCGGGGCACGAAAAGAGATGGATCCCAGAAAAGCCAGTGCAGGGGAGAATAGAGTAGTACCGGTGGAAACGACAGTACCGGTACCTGTCGACCCGAAGGACCCAAATAAGGTGTTGAATGTGGGTTCACAGCTTAATGCGTCAATTCAGAATATCTTGATATCTTTCCTAAAAGCAAATCTGGATGTCTTTGCTTGGACTCATGCCGATATGTGCGGAATATCTCCAGAAGTTGCGGTACACACTCTGAATATTGACCCAAAGTTTACGCCAGTTAAACAGAAAAGAAGAACCCAAGGTCCAGAAAGGTCAGCAGCATTAAAAGAAGAAGTTGATCGACTCATGGAAAAAAACTTCATCAAAGAATCTTCTTACCCGAATTGGGTGTCAAATCCAGTGCTGGTTAAAAAGGCTAACGGAAAATGGAGAGTGTGCATCGATTTTTCGGATCTAAACAAGGCCTGCCCCAAAGATTGCTTCCCATTGCCCAGGATCGATCAACTGGTAGATGGAACAGCGGGACATGAGTTGTTGTCTTTTATGGACGCCTACTCCGGATACAACCAGATCATGATGCATGAACCTGATCAGGAGGACACGAGCTTTATCACCGGCACTGGTCTTTACTGCTACAGAGTTATGCCCTTCGGGTTGAAGAATGCAGGGGCAACATACCAAAGACTCGTTAATGCTATGTTCAAACCGCAACTGGGCAAGACTATGGAAGTCTACGTCGATGACATGTTAGTAAAGTCTAAGAAAGCAGTGGATTACATAGAACACTTAGCAGACATGTTCGCAGTCCTCCGAAAATACGGAATGAAGCTCAATCCTTTAAAATGTTCATTTGGAGTGGAATCCGGTAAGTTTTTAGGTTTCATCGTGAGCGCTAGGGGCATTGAGGCCAGTCCAGCTCAAATTACTGCATTGAAAGAAGTCAAAGCTCCTAGAACAAAGAAGGAATTGCAAAGTCTCAATGGAAAAGTCGCCGCCTTGAGTCGGTTCATTTCCAAAGCCACAGATAAATGCATCCCATTCTTTGACGCCCTAAAGAAAGGAAAGAAAAACTTCGATTGGACTCCCGAATGCCAAAAAGCCTTTGATGAACTGATTCGCCATATGGAAATGCCTCCAATACTTTCTAGGCCTGGCGATGGCGAGGATCTTCTTATATACTTGGCAGTATCATCTCATGCTTTAAGTGCAGCGCTGATACGAGAAGACAAAAGGATTCAACGTCCAGTTTACTATATCAGCAAAAGACTCACTGGGGCAGAGATGAATTACTCTAAGTTGGAAAAACTCGCCTATTGCCTACTAATTGCGTCTAGGAAGTTGAGGCAATACTTTCAAGCTCATCCTATCAGAGTCCTCACTGATCAACCTTTAAAGCAAGTCCTGTTTCGCCCTGAGACTTCGGGCCGTCTTCTAAAGTGGAATATTGAACTCAGTCAGTATGACATCACTTATCATCCCCGAAAAGCAATCAATGGACAAGCTTTAGCAGATTTCATCGCAAAATTCAGAGATAAGGGTAACAGTGAGGAGGAAACAGTCGACGATTCCCCAATCCAATGGAAGTTATATGTCGATGGCACATTCAAACTCACTACTGTTGAAGGAGATCAAATTCCAAGGGCATGGAACAACAATCACTTGCGTCCATACTTTACTTGAAAATTTTGTTGGAATATTGTAAAAAGAATTATGAATGTATGATTCTTGTAATTAAAGGCAATTGTAAAACTGATGCGAGTAAATAATGAAAGAATATAAAGTGGATGTAGGCCCAATTTCCTGGCCGAACCACTATAAATCTTGTGTTCCTTATTATTATTACATGTTTGCTTTATTTTCGATATAAAAAGTACATAGAATGTATTGCTGAAATGTCGATTTAAATTTTTGCAGACAATGGAAGTAAAACTTGCACATAAAAAGACCAAGTGATTCTCGCCAAATTTCAAGTCACAAAAGTCCCGAATTCAAATCCTAGATAGGAAGTACTTCAATTGGACGGCCTATGATTTCGACAGAAACGGGTCTTTGCTAATAAATTGAGATCGTTTGAACAAACAAACATCCAATTAAGAAGCTAGTGCTCGTTCTCACGAAATTGCCCGACAATGAAGCACACTTCCTTGGATTAAACAAGTTACTTGTGAGAAAAGGGAATGAAAGCTAAAAAAAAAAAAAGCAGAGGATCATTGAAAAGGCATAACCAAGTGGACAGAGGAACAACCAAAGCCATCATCGGCGGCACAAGTCCTCTCCGGAGGCACAACTCTTCGGAGGATAAAGACCTCTAATGGGTCATACGCCACAAAAAAGAAAGTTCTCTACTCAACAAAAAAGATTGGAGGAGTCATGACCCTCCAACCATGAGAGAGTAACTTCCAGGCGATGAAAACCCTCTCTGAGGCACATTTCACCAGGAGTTGAAGTGTTACGACCGCTCTTCGGAATTTCACTTCACCAGAGTTGAAATGCAAACAAAATAAAGACCTCTTCGGAGGCACATTTCACCAGGAGTTGAAGTGTAACAACCGCTCTTCGGAATTTCACTTCACCAGAGTTGAAATGCAAACAAAATAAAGACCTCTTCGGAGGCACATTTCGCCAGGAGTTGAAGTGTAACAACCGCTCTTCGGAATTTCACTTCACCAAAGTTGAAATGCAAAACAAAAGAAAGACCTTCCTGGAAGCCCACGTTTCACCGAGATTGAAATAAAACTTCCAAGTATTGAAACGTGAAAAGGCTTTCTTCGAAGGCACAACTCTTTGGAGGTACACGTTTCACCAAGATTGAAATAAAACTTCCAAGTGTTGAAACGTGAAAAATCCCTCCTCAGAGGTACAACCCCCCCTTGGGAAGCATAATCAAGAAGAAAGACCTCTTCGGAAGCCCACGTTTCACCGAGATTGAAATAAAACTTCCAAGTGTTGAAACGTGAAAAGGCTTTCTTCAAAGGCACAACTCTTTGGAGGTACACGTTTCACCAAGATTGAAATAAAACTTCCAAGCATTGAAACGTGAAAAAATCCCTCCTCAGAGGTACAAATTTCTATTTAAAAGAAAAATCCTCATCAAGAGCATACTTTAACTTTCGAAGGAAGAGTGATTTACCTATTCTAAAAAAAGGGGGGGAAAGAAAGTTAAAGTACATTCAGAGGTCCGCTTTACCACATAGAAGAATTCACTTGGCAAAATGTGTACATACACAAAAGGAAAAAGTGACTTCTTCGAAGGACAAAGCGTAAAAACTTATATGAAAGGAGTTGTACTCTATGAAAAATCTTTTCACGAATGAAATAGTCATTCTACAGAAAATAAGAGTGCAAGTCCCCTCGAAGTATAGAAAATTGCAGTAAGCTTATGATATGGGGGCAGCATGGTATAGTTGTATACGATATGATATAGCTACATCGGTAAAGTAGGCTCAAACAACATACCATAAGCTCACTGCAATGTCATATAAATAAACTTGTGCAAAAATGAATAATAAATGAATTCTCAAATTCAAACAGGAGTTTATACAAAGAAAGAGGAATCATTTTATTCAACATTACTTTATATACAGGTACAAGTTTCAACAAAAGAAAAGCGGCGGGCCGATACCCGCACAATTCTCGACCAATACATGCAAAAGACGAGAAGCTAAAAGCTGAAGTCTTCATTTCTTCTTGCCACCCTTGGAACCTTTGCCTGGCCGAATGATTAGTTTTTCAGGTCTATCCATAGGCATAAGGGAAGAAGGAGAGGGAGGTGCAACCGGTGCGACTTCCGGTTCCTCTTCCGTAGTGATGATTTTCTTCCCCCTCCTCTTCGATGTTCCGTGCTTCTTTCTTCTCCTCGAAGAAGACTCACTCCCTGGAGTAACAAGAGCGGACAAAACTACGTCATCAGAGGGAGTCCGCTCCGGAGAGATCTCGCCTCCTTCAAGTCCCTCGTCCTTCTGCTCTTGCGAAGCGATAGGGTCATCCAAGCCATGAAGAGCCTCAATCTGTTCCTCTTGAGACCCGGGTTGTGAAGCAGAAGGAGGAGTCACCTGAAGAGACGGAGGAGGGATAACCGGAGGAAGTGAAGTCTGCACAGCACTTGGCGTTTCAACTGCAGAAGAAGAGAAATTAAAAATATTAGTATCTCCCCGAAAGAAGGGAGATATGGGTTCGTCGAGATTCAAGAAGTAATCGAGAAGCTCATCAAACTTTCGAGGAGTAAGCAAGCGATCCACCTGAATCGGACCAATATCAAAATTACCTGAAGATGTTTGCTTCGTAAGTTCAATCTCATAATTCTGAGCTCCGATATCCTCCAAAGCCTCATCATCAGTAGGGGTGATTACCCCGGTTCTTATAGGAGGCGGCGAATGAGCACTAGAGCCTGTAATGTCCACTTCGGGAGAAACTAAAGGACGTTCAGAAGTGGTAGGCGGTATTTCTTTCTCAGAACGTTCCCCTTGCGCCATTCCGGCCCGTGCCTTGGCGAGTTGCTCTTTTCCCTTGGCAAGAGCGGCGCGGGCATCATCATCAAGATAATGCTCTTCAAGAGCTGTCTCGGCGTAGCCAGCACCTTTGCCACCTAGCATATCAAGTGCTGCCTCCCAGACTTCAGCTAATGTAATTTCGTATTTAGGGCCTAGAAAGGCAAGGCTGCCACGCCCCAAAATGCTATGCAGGTAGAAATCAAATAATGTGGAGCTAATATCAGCTTTGGTTGCTTGATGGGCCTCTTCGGCCGCGAGTTTACCAGCAACAGCCTCGTCACGCTCCGTTTCGGCTATAGCAAGTCGAGCTTTTAGCATCTCTATCTCCAAGCTTTGAGAGCCGGCCTGTTCTCGCAGTTGTAAAGTTTCAGCGCGATATTCTTCTATGACCTTCTCTTGGTGTATAAGCTTATCTTCGACTGCCCTTTGACTGGCATGCGCATCTCGTACTTGTTGCTGAAGCATGCTCTCCTTTTGAGAATGGAAAGTAGATGAAGTAGCTAATTCTTCCTTAAGCTTTTCTACTTCCGCTTCCAGCTTTTCATTATAGGAAGCAATACTTCTCATTTCGGCGTCATGCTGTTCGAGAGTCTTCTGCCACTCAGCCTTATCGTTCTCCATTGTGAGCATGGCCTCGAGATTGGCTCGGTTAACCCTCTGAAGCTCGTCGACAAGTTTTTGCCAGTTCGACATTCTTTCAATATCGGTCCTGACAGTATCAAGATTTCGCAGCATAGCCGGTTTGTCGAGAGGAACCAAGTCGAGATCAAATCGAACCCCTCTCAAGAACCACTGAGGAAATCGACTTTGAAGAGTGGGAGGACCTTGCCCAACTTGGTATGCGGGCCGGTTGATGATTGCTTGAATGTCGGAGCGAACGGGAGCAGGAGATTGAGCAGGAACATGTTCAGAAGCTGTCGGCATTGTTTCTTCGGTAAGTCTATCCCGCTTGCTAGAAGAATCGTCTATGTGACCTTTACCTCTCTCATCGTGAGCTTTTCTCTTTTGAGTATCATCATCTCTGTGGGGAGGGTCATGTCTTTCTTGTTCCCTTCGGCGACGTTCTTCATATGCTCGTCTCTCGTCGGCTTTCCTGATGGCCCTCTCTTCATCCGATTCTCTGTAAGAAGGGAGGTAACGCCTGTAATCATACTGGCTACGCCTCCCGTAGCGCTGGAAATCATCATAGTACGAGCCGCTGCGCCCCATAGGAGAATCTGGAGTAAAAATAATAAGCTTTAGAAATCTTTAAAGTACAAGAAGATAAGTGCGTAGAAGTGATGAGAAATCCAAAGTGTCGTGTAACGTGTAAACTACACGCATCGAGTTACAAACCACTCTGTGGAATAGAGGTAGTGATAACTTGAGTAGGAGGAGTTGACATTTGTTGTAAAGAAGATGTCGCCTCGATTACAGAAGAGATAGTTTTGGAGACATCATCTTTGAAAAGTTCTTGAGAAGTCACAATTAAATCGCTCAACCCCTCAAAAACATCATCGCCATCATGTTTTTTGGAACTTGCTTTTTTAACTCCTTCGCTAGTAGATTTTCCGGAAGATCGTGGGGGTTCTTCCTCTTCGGTAACTGGGGCAAGTACAGACTTGTCAGACGGCCCCACAACATCCTTCGGAATTGAACACTTTACCAGTGAAGTTTCTATAGAAGTTCCGCCCTACATGTGCTCTTTAATAGAGACCGGGGCAACAGGAGTTTCCGTCGGAGAATCAGGAATTTCAGTTGGAACTTCATGAATTTGAGTGGAACGAGAAGGATGTAGAAGCTCAAACTGATGAAGAAGTTCTTCTGTCAATAGAAATTTTACGCTTCTTTCTTCAGCAGCCACAGTGCTTAGCCTTTCAAAAATTGACTTATGGCTGGAATCTCTAGAAGGAGGAGGAAGCGCTGTAAAAATAAGGAATGGAATCAGCATCTAGCAATACGAACCAGGAAAAACTTAGAATAAAATTAAAGAAAGAAGAGAAAAAAGATCTCACTTCCTACTCTCCAGTCTGCGTAAAATTCTACGGGGCAACGAATGTAGAAGTATTGATTCAGGAAACCATGTGCACTCTCCGGCAAATCCAAAATAAGTTTGCGGTTCCTCGCACCTCTTACGAGTACAATTGAAGGGTGGTCCTTGTTCTTCGCAAAAGTGCACAAGTAACAGATTTCCTCAAAACTCGGAAGACGGTCAAGAGTCCTCCTGAACAGAACGCACAATCCCATCAAAATAGCATAGCCATTGGGGTGCAGCTGGAAAGGAGAGATCGTCAGTCGAAGGAGGATTTGTCGAAGAAATTCATTAAAAGGAGGAATTGCTCCACTTAAGCACATTTGTCGATTAATGGCAATAAAACCGTAAGGTGGTCTATCAGCAAAGTCGTTTGGTCCAGGGAGTAAAACTTCTGCCTCGGCAATGCCAAATTGAACGCATAATTGATTAAGCGCCCGCTGTTTCAAAAGGGTAGGAGTTCTTTCCGGAGGATTCTCTAGTGGAATAGCAATCGGGAAAACCCCTTCGGCATGTTCTATCATCTCTTCTTGTTGAGACGTCATTCTACATAAGCGACTGGATGTTCAGATAAGAAGGTGCACGTTTCCTAAAAAGTGTGAAGTGTTGTGCAGAACTAAAAAAAAAAGAAGAAGAAAGCAAACATAACTGAAATCAAACTAGTTGACAATTAGTCGACTATGAGATTTCAGGACTTGTTAATATAGAGCTCAAGTGTAGTGTTAATGCGAACGAATCAGCTTTAACTGGATATTTTAGTTTTGCTTTAACACTTCACTTGAATTCATTGGTTCACAGCATTTCGTTCACACAGTTCATTTAAGTTGATTACTCTTTATCGACTAATCTGTCATTCGATGTGGGCAGTCAATGGCAGTATATTCGTCCCAGTTTTCTGCAAATGTTATGTTTAACAGGTTATTAGCATTAGAGATAACCTACAACAAAGTGCAACAGAATTCAAGTTCAAACAATTCAACCAAGTCTTCACGGAATTTCACAAGTCTTAGGTCGTCCAGCGACCTAGCATAGGTCGGGCTTCATTAGGTCGCACTATGCAAGTTAAAAGGTTCAAGGCAGTACAAACTTACCAAGTCCTAACTCGGCCGCGACCTAAAGCCTATGCCGCAAAGTATAGGTCGTTGATATATTAAGTCGCTATGCAGTCGTTCAAGAATGATAGGTCGCTAAATTGTTAAGTCGTTCTGTTCAAAGTGCATGTGCAAATTTGCCAAGTCCTAGGTCGTTCAAATCCCAACGCGACCTAAGAATTAAGTCGTGAATTCGAAAGTCCTCGAGCTTCCCTTAGGTCGTAAGTTATCTTAGAATGCTCAGATCTACTAGGTCGCTGACTTCTTATCCACGCTAAAGCACATCAGACCCAGTAACCCGTTAACACTAATAGCGCAGAATCCCTCATTCTATTCGTGAAGATCATCGTCTTTTCATACCACCAAGTCATTCGAAAAACGACTCCATATATCTCTGATCTGTCATAGACCTAACTCACTGTTGTGCGTTCGAGAATCACAACAACAACAATAAAAGCCAGTGACGAACAGGAATCGATCACAATGCAACTCAGAGTGAAGCACGACGTGCAAAATCGATTTGGGGTTGAGAGGTTAGAATTCGTGGTTCGATGGTGATTATGGAATGAATAAGGATCGAAGATGCTTACGTGATTTGATAGCAAGAATGAATTGCTGAATGATTTGCTTGAGTTCGTCTTTAAAATCGCGGAATTCTGTTAATGGCAGAGCAAGAAATTGGAGCAGTTAGATAATGAAGAAGAAGCAACCTAGCAGTTTATATGGAGCTGAAAGAAGAAGGCGAGTAGACACGCGAGTTAACATATGTTTTAGGTCGCTCACGACCTAGCAAAGATAAGTCGAAGCATGCGACCTATGACATAGGCCGATACTTCGAGGGGCAGATGTTAACTCCTATTATTGCCGCGACCTAAAAGTAAGCAACCTAACTGAAGACTCGACCTAGTGACCCAAGAGATGAAACGATTTAACGGCCTAATTAGTGAAGCGACCTAGCAATCTGAAGAAGGTTACGACCTAGCGGAACCCAGCGACCTAAGAGTAGCTGCGACCTAAAGTGTTGCGACCTATGATTGTCTCGACCTAAAGGCAGCAGCGACCCAAAAAAGCCGCGACCTAACAGAAAGCTGCAACCTAAAGGAGGCCGCGACCTAAGAGTGAGTGCGACCTGAAGATGGACTCGACCTATGGAACTCCGCGACCTAAGAGTGAGTGTGACCTGAAGATGGACTCGACCTATAGAACTCCGTGACCTAACTATCCACCGACCTAAGAAGCTCCGCGACCTAAGGAAGGTCGCGACCTAAGGGACTCAGCGACTTAAGATTAACTATGGCTGCAGGAAAGTACTCACGACTTAGGTTAGGTCGCTAACGACCTAAATACCAGAATATAGAAGACTATGCAATGCCACAGGGGGATAGGTCGCTCACGACCTAGTACTTGTGCAAATCAGCATGCGTGAGGAAGGAGGGGCCAATACTCTTCAGGTCGACTACAACCTTACTTAGGTCGGTCACGACCTACGACCTTACTTAGGTCGGTCACGACCTACGACCTTACTCTGAAAAATGCCTATAAATATGACCCTAACTCCAACTAGCAAAAGACTTTTGGCTCATTCTCTTCAAGCGCTGTTACTCTACTGCATTCCAAACCAATCCAACACTTAAAGCTCTCAAGACACGAAGAACGCTACAAACAACTTCGAGAAAAGATCACACACATCCAACATGGATTTGAAGACTCTAATCTCCATTGAAGTTTAGGCTACTTGTTCTAAGTGACTTGTAATCCAAAGTGTATTGTACTTGGAAAGAATTGTATTAGCTTGTAACGAGATCATCAATAAAAGTACTTAAAGTGGACGTAGGCTATACCCTTAAGCCGAACCACTATAAAATTGTTGTTGTTTACTTCTTTTCCGCTATTATCTGCTTGTAATCTATTCCCGAGTTATCGGGTGGTGCTTTCACAACTATAACTCATACACCGGGGTGTTAGCGTTCAAATTTTAGCGTTAACAGCGCTGATCGTTTCAAAGAGATTGGGATCCAGATTAATTTTCCAAAAACCACATCGATCCGATTTGTACGTTTTCATGATGAAGACAAGAGCTTGAAGTCGAAGATGGAGTAGTGAAGTGCAAGGGCTACTCGGTACTAATCTTGAGGGTGGTTCCAAAATGGATGTAGTAGGAGTAGTACCTTCGGTTCCATTCGGACTGGAAACGGACTTGTATGGATGAATGCTATCAGAACATCATCAGTAGGACGATGAGCATTCTAAGTGAATGTGTGCTAAAAAGGTAAAGCATAGCCTCGAGCCTCAACAACCGGTAATGGCTAAAACAAGGGAGATGCAGCAAGGCTAAGTGGCTAGCAACCAATTAGGGTAAGGCCATCCCTGTCTAGATGTCCCTTTTTATTCAGCTGTGTGGGCCGTTACTGATTCCAACCGCAGGGTGATCTTTTTTGGACTGTCCAGTTTGGGGTAGCTCCGATCTTATGTTGTAGGGGATCAGAATGGATCCTTGGTACACTGATCTAGACCGGGTACTATGACGGGTGGTACCCCTGTATCCCTGCCATCGAATGGAATCCAATCTACAATAATTGCCTGTACGGTTTTGATTGTGCCCACCTATTGCTGGAATGTGAGATGCAAGCATTTCAGCTACATTCTATTTTACTTTCAATAGACACAACTATAATATTAGACGGATTTAATAAAAATTGTTTTGGTTATCATGAGGTAAAAACCCAACATGTTTATTTGTGGCGTGGTCTTATAAGATACCTCTAATTTCAAAGGATTTTGAAAACTTTAATATTCCAATTAAGTGTTTTTCTCACGTTGGTTTTCCAGACTGACTCGGGTGTTATTTCGCTATAATGCTCGGGTCAGACCGAGTATTATAGATATAGAGAGGGATGCTATGGAGCTCAGGAGACGAGCTGGATGGCGAGACGTATCACACGTATTTGATGTATATTCCGCTATGTATGGTTAACTGTGTGGTCAACTTTTGTGAGGACACGTTATGATAACTGTCCAGTTGTGTGCTATGAATTTTGTTGTACTCTGATGATGTAATGTATATAACAGATACATTTCATTTTGTATAAAGATTTAGTCATTTATCTATTATGTATTGTTCCGCTGCGATAGCAAGATTCTGATATTGTTTTTGTTTTCCTCTTCTTCTACCTCCTTCTTTTTTCCCTTACAGACTGGTTTTTCGGCACTCGAATGTTCGGCCATTGATACAGTGGACGTATTGATGTCGATTTTTCGGGCGTCGAAAAATCGGATCGTCACAGTTGGTATCAGAGCTGAAGGTTAAGCGAGAACCTTGGCTCTGGTGGGGACTACTCATTTAAGATAGAGTCCGTAGTACTCAAGAATGAGTTTGAGTGTATTAATAGATATGAGCGCGTATTTGTTAGTAAATATAAAACGGTTTTATATTGTTGATTTGTTTGTTGAGTGGTTTATGGATTCTTCGTCAATATGAGTAATTAACGTTATTGATAGGGATCTCTAAACACTTGAATAGAACAATTTGACATGGTATTTTTTTTAAATAGGGTAAATGAAATAATTTATCAAAATTATTTTATATATAAAAGAATTAATTTTCAAAAAATATTAAAGTTATATATGGTTGCGTGGTTGCGAGGAAATTATAATATTAAATTATTATCATTGTTGTGTGGAAATTGAATAAGAAATTGAAATCATAACCAAAGTCAAGGACATAAGTTCGGATAATAGAATGGGGTTTGTAAATGTGAAATTATAAATAGGACTTATAATTTGAAATAGGATTAAATTCCTAAGTAATATTTGAATATAGATTGAAAGGATTTGAAATTCGGAAAATTTAATTTCTTTTGGGTTTGAAAATGATTTTCAAGAGTTTTGAAGGAATTATAGTGATATTATTTGAAAATATTTTTGAATTGGATGTAAAATCTGGTGAGATTTGGAATTAAAAATATTTTAAAGGGTTTTTTAAAGAAATAAAAGCGCCGATCTCTTTCGGTCATTGGAAAATAACTCCGATGATGATCGCGACATCATCGGTGTTCATTCTTGAGTTTTCAGGAGAGGAATTGCTGCCATATTGTTTTAAATTGGAGTTGTTTGCAAAAATGGGTTTGGTTTATAAATTCAAAAAATATTTTGATTTGCAAATGAATTATGTATATAATGATTTCAAAGGTGATTTTGAAATGTTGGGTAATTGTTTAAAAGACTTTGGAATCTTATCTAAATGTGTTTTGAATATAAATGAGTTTGGGGACTAATAAAAATTGAAGTTTGTTAGGATAAAATTTAACTTAATGGAGAGTCAAACTAAAGTAAGTGTGATAATAATGTGGTAAGTGAACCAATTAAATGAAAGGAGTAGGAAGAGATTAAAATATGGAATGAAAATAAGTTGGAAAACTTATAGAAGTTAAAATTTGAAATAAATAGAAGTGTAACCGAATCAAGTAAAACAAAGGTGAATTTAAAGAAAAATATAAAAAGATTAGGTGAAGTGGTTCTTGAAATAAAAATTCATTAAGTTAGAATGTGGGAATGAAACAAAATGATTTGAATTGTAATAAATGGAATTTAAGCTGAATATTAGAACTCAATTTGGATTGGGTTAAGTAAGTAAAGTGGTGGAATTTGGATTAGGTGAAGTATTTTTTATTAGAACTCAATTTGTTAGCTCATGACGAACTACTAAAAGATTGTAAAACTTTTGAATAAATTTAATAGAATTTCTTTAACTAAGTTAGAAGATTGTGAGCAAAAAATTTCCAATTTAAAAGAGGAAAATAAATTTTTGATAAAACAAACTAAATGTTTTGAAAATACCGTAGAAGAACTTGTTCTACAAAAAGATTTCCTACAAAAAGAAAATGAGTAGTTAGAAGAGTAATCAATAATATTTTGGAGGAAACCAATGTTTTGTAAAATAACAATACATTTTTGGAAAATTCTTTAAATAATTCTAGTTCTTTAATTTTGTCTCTTGAAAAAGAGGATGTAGCTTTAATTAAAAAGAATATAGAATTATATAAAGAATATGAGATTTTAAAAGTCAATAATAATATTTTGTAAAAAGAAGTTTGTGATTCTAAGGCAAATTTTGAAAGATTAAATACAAAAATTATAAATTTTAACAAAGGTAAAGATATCTTATCTTCCTTACTTACAAATTCTAAAGCTCATAATGATAAAAGCAGTTTAAGCTATAAACAAGCTAAAAGTAGAAATAGCACTAGATATGCATTCTTGTATAAAGTTTTTAATGCTAGTACTAGCAACAAAGATAGTTCTAAAACAACTTACAATCATAATAGTACTTTGTTTAGAAATGGTAGAAATTATTTTTCAAGTACTAAGCTAATAATTAATAGTATTAAAATATGGATTCCAGCTAATATGATTTATCATGATAAAAAACTTTATATTAGCAACTATTATAAGAATGTGATTTACAATGAAAACTATATCTATAAAGATTCAGCCACACCCAAATGGGTATGGTTTCCTAAAATTAGGAAATTAAAACAACCTTGGGTATCGCATGCTTTAAACACTAATTTTTTTCGATACCTTACAATATAAGTAGTGGTTATTTTGTTTCATATTGTTTTATGTTAACACTTACATGGAATATAATTTATGTCATCATATAAACTCTCCTTTTTATCGATGAAAAAGAGGGAAAAGATATTGCTCTAACACTATTTGCAGGAATAAACGATGCAAGCATAGATTCGGAGGCAGAAACTGAAAGATAAGGCTAACGTTATTCAGGGCGAGATATAGAACTATGAAGCAATATTGTCAAGATCCATCTATAGTCATCATCAAAAAGGTGGAGAATGTTGGATCTTATGCTTTGATAAATGATAAGAAATTAAACCGGCACGAAGATTCATGAATCTACGACAAAGAACTACGAAGACCGGACTCAACAATATAAAGTATTTTTCATACACACACACACACACACCTTATTTAGAGTCAAAGTCCAGTTTTAGCTATGTTAAAATCTATCTTCAAGTAGTTTACAAACATACACATTCGAAACTAATTGTGAAAGTAATAAAAACTTTACTTAAAAAACAAAACAAAATAATAATAATAATAATATATGAAGTATTACTTGAACTTAGGTCATTGTTAAAATCATATTTTAAAAGAAAAGTCAAGTTTTCAAAAAATGCATAGAGCAGGGCTCAAATCCAGGTCACTAATTTAGAAGGCAAGTTCTCTAACTGAATGAGCTATGATGATTTTTGTTGATTAACAGAATTTAGTTAACTGAATACACTCAGTCAGTCGACTAAATCTGTGCACTTTCAAATGCATATGTACGATTTAAATTCAGTCGACTGAATCTTCTAAGGCAGCCGACTGACCACTGTATAACTGCCATATTTTTTGAATAGACACTTTCTATCATAAATAGCCTTCTCCTATGTGAAGAGTTGCAGCCATTGCTGTTCGTAGAGATCTCATCACTAGCAGTTGCAACTTCTTAACTACTATATATATATTCATGAATTTCAAGATCAAATTCCTTCACTTACTTGCTCATACTTGAATTGTATTTTATGAATTAACTACTCTCTTGAATTCATGCATTCATTGCTTGCAATCACAATTCTATATTTCTAAAAGCAATTTGAAACTTTCTAATCTTCATATACACACAACTACACACATCATACTTGAAGAAAATATTATAAGAAGGGTGTACTACAAGTGACAAACACGTGTTATTAGAAGACACAAGGTCAAGACAATCTACTTTGTAGTCAAAGTCCTGTTCAGTTGCTAGGCGGTCAAGTCCTGTTCTGTTGCTCAGATGGTAAAGTCCTATTCGGTTGCTTAGGTGGTAAAGTCCTATTCGGTTGCTCAAGCGATGTAATACCCGTTCCTCCGGTTTAAGTGAAGGCTGCTAGTTTCAATTCCAGAAGGAGTCTGAAATTGGACGTAGAACGGGAGTTCGAACCAGTATAAAAATTCCTAGTGTTATTTTATTTTACTGCTATTATTATTTTTCGCACTAATTATTTTTTATTTTTTATATTATTCAGTCCTATAGCACGATCACTTTCATATTACAAAATTTGCAATATATCCTTGGGATCTTATTCCAATTGGAGGGATCCTCATAACTCCCTTTGGATGGATCGGTAGAAATCATAATTCAAGCAACACTACCTCACGGAAAATGCGATATCATACAAACCATATGTTGAAATTGCATGAAACTTGGTGACTAAGTAGCTAACATCATGGGGCACGCCTCATAGGGATCGCAGCCCATTTGGACACACTAGTGGAAATGGACCGATCCTTATTTTGGACTCTGATGGGCTTGGAAATTTCTAGGTGGCCTCGTCTTAGTCTCCTTAACCTTTTTTCGAAATTTTAGTCCGATCCGTGCATGTCTTCCCCTATAAATACATCAGGCATGGTGTTAGAAAAGGGATCCTTCTTTCTACAAAAAAGGATTTTCCATTTTTATTCTTCATTCTTGTACTAATGTATCCTAGCTAATTTAAGCATTCTTGTAATCATAATCAAGTGTAAGAACAATAAAAATATGAAGTGGACGTAGACCAAGATTGCCAAACCACTATAAAAATCTGTGTGTTCATTTATGATATTTGCTCTGTTTTAATTTCATCCTTCAATTAATCTCTACTAGATTCTATTGGATGTTGATGCCCATTTTGGCGTCAATATTTTGGTGCTTTCACTAAGAACTGAATTCTCAGCTTGACTGGATACCATTATCTACTTATGGATTCCCATATTCACAAGATAGATCCAACGTTCTATGGGTAAACTTTCTATTCTACTTATATTTGAAGGAAATCAAAAGGAAGCATATTGCAATGGTTAGAAGAATTAATCAACATCCCACGGAGCTGAAAGAAATGATGTGCTTGTATTCTTGTTTGGAGTTGTTCATGTGTTCATGTCCATTTGGAAGGGGTCAAATTCACTCATGTATGCAAGTTCTTAGGATCATATGCTGAAGTTTGCACTCAAGTTAGCTAAAGGCCGATCCTTCTCTCAAGGCCAAAATGGCCGATCCCTGTCTCAAGGCCAAAATGGCCGATCTTTAAATCAAGGCATCATCACTGATCTCTCCTTCTTGGGGTCTAGCACCGATCCCTTCATGACCGACCCCTAAATACATGCACTTGGTGAATACCAATCACTCTAAAGACATCAATACCGATACCTTCGAAACAGCTATATCGATCCCGTCAACGTATAGTATACCAATCCCTCTCCAAGGTGTATATATCGATCCCTCTCCAAGGTGTGTATACCGATCCCTCTCTAAGGTGTATATACAGATCCCTCTCCAAGTTATGTATACTGATTCCTCTGCTAAGTATATATACCGATCCCTCTACAAGGTATATAAACCGATCCCTCACGAAGGTGATATACCGATCCCTCTGCAAGGTATGTATATCGATCCCTCTATGAAGTATTTATACCGATCCCTCTGCAAGGTCTATATACCGATACTTATACCACCGATCCCTTCATATTACCGATCCCTCTCACAAAACATTCAATACCGATGATCAGCATGTCATGGCCAATCGATCAACCCACTACCGATCCTTGTGTCGCATTTATCCGAAACCGAACCCTTGTTTAACTGATCCCTTAAAGACGGTGCATTCTATCTGCTTCCCTTACATCCTGTGACTGATCGGGGCATAGGGGATTAAGCGGCAGCTGCTGAATTGCATCCAAGGAATGGATAATGAACTGCTACTCAAATGATACATCCAAAGGCCGGAGAACCAAGATAATACATGAACTGGGATCCGTTACTAGATCAGGATCCTATGGTAGATAACAACTGCTCTCAACTGAACATCTTTCAAACACATGATTCACCAATTATGATATGATGGCTTGTGTGATGACTGCTCTATGCCACTTATTATGCCATCTCAAAGTATAGCTATCCATCATCAATGTCGAACCTCAAGTAGTCATCCATTCGACTCACAGCGAACCCAGGAAGTGCTAGCCCAAGGTCAAACTCGAGCAAAACTAAAATTTTCTCCGAGCAAACACTAGTGTGACTCCAAGCACCATTCGTCACAACCCAGCACTTCAAATTCAGCGACTCCAAGTGAATATGGGCTTACACCAAGCAAACGCAAATTTTCTCTGGTCGGATTCCAAGTAAATTATCTCTAATCCATCACACGTTGGACAATCATGCATATAACATTCACGGGCATTACAAACAGCTGTAACTTGAAAATGGACCAGACAAACAACGACTGGAGCATTTCCCCCAATCGAATCCCTTTCACTAAAGCCATTCAATATGAAGAATATCCCAAGAAATTCAATATGCCAACCATGCCGGCGTTTTTGGAAATACAAACCTCTAATAGCATCTCAAGAAACATGAAGGGCACATGAACTCCGCCAGAGTGACGAACGTAATTGAATGCTGATACTTTCCCATATTACTTGAGGGAGTAGCGATCGATTATGTGATTTACGCGATTACTGCTGCGATAACCTGGATTTTAGGATATCTGTTAATTGATAATTAACGGGGTTAATTAATAGAAATACTAATTTATAGATTTAAAATCTGATAATATATATTTATATCAGGTTGAATATTTGTTTGATAATCTCCTAATATAATTACTTAAGTTTATTTAAAATAAACCTTTTTTTAAAGGTTATAAATATTGAAATTCTTTAAACCCAAAATACTTATATTCTCAAACTTCTAATAAAATTCCATCTTAAAACGACCCTCGATTATTTTAAATTGAAAAGTTTGATACATTGTTTATACTTGATCAACTTTGAACTTAAACTTGTTATTCCTTTCTGAATATGAGTAATTAAATGTTTAACCAAATATGTGATTTGGTATTTAATAAAGGAAATGATTTTTATCTTAATCTAATTATGGTTTTGATAATTAATGAGGTAAATAAGAGAATTAATTAGTAAATTGATTAATGTTTAAGGATTAATTAATTTATAATTAAAGGTAATGATTAATTAATTAGAGATTAATTAATTTATAATTAAGAATTGATTAATTAAGATTAATTAATTTATGATTATTGATTAATTAATTAAGTAATTTATGTAATCAATTTAAAGGATTAATTTATTAATGTAATTAACTAATTAAATTAATTACTTTAAAGATGATTAATTAAGATTAATCACTTAATGAAATTGATTTATAATGATGAAAGTAATTAAAGGATAATTGCTTAATGACATTCATTAAGGAGGGTAATTAATGAGTAATTACTAAATGTGATTTATTTAATGATAATTACTTAATGATGTAATTAAGGATTAATTACTTAGTGTAATTAATCAAAGGATTGAATTAATTAAGGAAATTAATTAAGGATTAGTTAATTAATGAGTATGATTAACTACAGGATAATTAATCAATGTAAGTGATTATAGAATAATTAATTTGAGTAATTAATTAAGGGTAAATGTGATTAATGTGAATGGGTGAAGATTAATTAATATGTGTTATTAATTAAAGGCTAATTACTTAATGTAATTAAAGAGGATAATTAAGGATGATTAATTAATAGTTTGTAATTAATTAATGTTAAGTAAGCAGGATTAATAGCAATTGAGGTTATTAATTTAATTTATTCAAATTAATTAGAAATGGCGTGACAAGTTAATCTTGCTTATGGATGATTGTATTATATAGAATGCCTTGAATTGGTTGATATCTCTGATATAAAATGTTTACTAATATGTTATGTTTGGATTGTACAGTGATAATATGGTTATCTATCGATGATGAATTGTTGTGTAAAAGTGACATCCTGTATATAAAATTTAATTGTATCCACTTGAATAACTTGGGTTAAGATGACATTGGGTTCGTAGAGACCTGGGTCGGGTATTAGTGAATATCCGAAATCACTTCGATCTAAAATCTTTGATAATTCTTTAAAGATTTGACATGTGCATTAAATCGGCTGGAATGGGATAAATTTAAAAGACTGGACCATTTAAACTAAGTAAGGGTACTTGAGGATGGATTTGTGAAAATAAGTATTGACTATAACAAGTTGTGAACTTGTAGAGAGGTACGAGTTACCCTAGGTTTTAAATAAGTTATGCATTAGTATCTCATGTTATATGGGTTTACTCACGCTGGTTCCCAACCTGACCCAGGTGTTACTTTGATGTAATGCTCGGGTCAGACCGAGTATTATAGATTTTCATGTAAGGACGTTCTAGACTCAGATGGCGAGTTAGATGGCAGGGACATACAGAGTATTCCGTTGAGAGATATTATTGTTTATCTGGGACAAGTTATTTTATCTGTCTAGTGATTGTGAAATGTTGTAACTCTGATGTATTGATGTAAATTAACTGATATAGTTTTCCTTTGCATAACTGTTATTTTATTTGATATTATATTTTGATCCGCTGCGAATGTGAGATTCTGTGTATTGGTGTTTCTATTTCTCCTTCTTCTTCTATCACTTTTTCTTCTTTTCCCTAACTGTCCGGAATTTTCGGGATCGAAAATTCTGGGTCGTTACATTTTGGTATCAAAGATGTCAAATGTGAAATAAAATGTTTTATATTACTTTTTTTTAAAATAAAATATATATTTTCAATTATAATTGATGCCTGAATGTTTTTCTAATAAAGTGTAATGATTAAATTAATTAGTAATTAAAGGTTAATTAATTGAGGATAATTAATCAATAGGATAACTCTTGATGAACGTAATTAAAGTTAATTGGTTAAGGGAAGTAATTAAGGATTAATTACTTAGCGTAATTAATTAAAGGATTGACTAATTAAGCAATTTTTTTAAGGGTTAGTTAATTAATGAGTGTGATTAACTAAAGGATAATTAATCAATGTAAGATAATTAATTTGAGAAATTAATTAAGGATAAGGGTAATTATGTGAACGGGTGAAGATTAATTAAGTTGTGCTATTAATTAAGGCTTAATGCAATTAAAGGATATTTAATCAAGGGTGATTAATTAAGATGGATAACTAAAAGATAATTAATTAATTGGTTTGTAATTAATTAATGTTAAGTAAAGGTGATTTAAGTGATTAAAGATTAGTAATTAATTTAATTAGAGATAAATTAAATTAATTTTGGAAGTGATAAATCTTGCTTATGAATGATTGAATGATGTTAAATGCCTTGAATTGGTTGATATCTCTGATATAAAATGTTTTGTGATATGATATGTTTGGATGGACAGTGATAGTATAATTATCTATCGATGATGAATTGCTGTGAAAAAGTGACATCCTGTATTTAAAGTTGAATTGTATTTCACTTGAACAACTTGGGTTAAGATGGTACTGAATTCGAAGAGACTGGGGTCGGGTATCAGTAAATACTCGAAACCACTTCGATTTGTATACTACAATGACTTTTTATAGATTGATATGTGAAATCAATGGGTTGGAATGGAATAATATGGGCCTTGAAGCTAAGGCATTGATTTGTGAAATAAGCATTGACTAACAAATTATGAACTTGTAAAGAAGTATGAGTTACCTCGGGTTTTAAATAGTCCTTATGCATTGGTATTTCTTGTTAGATGGGTTTACTCACGCTAGTTTCCAGTCTGACCTGGGTGTTACTTTGATGTAATGCTCGGATCAAATCGAGTATTACAGCTTTTCAGGTAAGGGCGTTTTGGAGCTCAGGTGGCGAGCTGGATGGCAGGAACATATAGAGTATTCCGCTGTGAGATATTTTTTTATCTGGGACATGTTGATTTAAATATCCAGTGTTTGTGCAAATGTTGTAACTCTGATGTATTAATGTATACTAGTTGATACAATTTTCCTTTGTATAACTGATATTTTATTTTGATCCGCTGCGAATGTGAGATTCTGCATTTCAAGTCTGTTTCTTCTTCTATCTCTTTTCTTCTTTTCCTAACTATTTTAAATTTTCGGGATCGAAAATTTCGGGTCGTTACATTTGGTAGCGGAGAAAAACGTTAAGCGAGAACCTTGGCTCTGCGGGGTTTACTCATTAAGGATAGGGTCAGTGGTGCCCTAGAATGAGTTGAGTGTGTGTGTGTGTGTGTGTATATATATGAATGCGTACTTGTTATTTTCTTATATGAAGATTTTAAAATTGAATGATTTTTATATAAGTAAAATTTTCCAATTATAAATATATTAAAGAAATTGGTTGTTGATTATCAAAATAAAATAAAATAATGGGAATTAAGTAGTAATAGTAATACAACCAAATTTAATTGAATAAAGATAAGTTTGAAAAGGATCCAAGATGAAATTAAAATCCTGAATTTGTAGTAGTATTTCCAGAATTAGATAACAATGAATTGGTTTCTAGATATGACAATCTAGGTTATTATCATAAATGTTTGATATGTTTAATAATGAAATGTGTGTTAATGAGTAAGTAAAATGAAATGTTTTAGGGAAGTAAAACATTTAGGTGAGTATGACTTAAAAATTGAAATTGAAGATGATCTAAATTGTGAAGTTTTAAATCTAGGTCCATAATTTGAAAATTGTTTCAAAGTGATAAAGAAATAATAAATATTATTATTTAATGTATTTAAATGAAGGGTCCTGTTTCAAACAAGAGTTGTTTGAAAATTCAAAGGAATTTTTTGAATTTAAAACCGAAGGTGGTTTAAAATTTAAAGTGACTTGGTGTGTAAAGGAAATAAATTTGTATATTTGAAATAAACTCTAAGGTTGAGTTTTGAATTTTCCTTGGAATGTGATGTGAAAACCTAAAGTGAAATAAGTTTTTAAACTTAAGTGGGAAAATTATTAATATGAAGTTTAAAATTTGAAATGGGAATTCAAATTGGGTAAAGTTTTCTAGATTAAATTCAAATGAATTTAATTTTGGGGAAATTAAATAAGTTTAGAACACACAACCTGAAATGGAAATTTCAAGATGAAATTGAGATTAAACTTGGGAAGTTAAATGATGGATTTGAATTGGGAGATTGTGTGATCTCAAAATGGTTTTGAGATCTGGAAATCGAAAATGGATGGATGTTTTAAAATAATTTGGATAATATTATCCTATTGTTATTAATAATCTTTAAAATATGAATTGAATTTGTTTAAATGAATGGAGAAATAGAGTGTGGTAATATATCCATTATTGAGATAAAAGGGAAATTAAACTTTAATTTGAAATTAAGGATATGGAATTACTTTAAACTTAAGATTTGAATGTTAAGAATTGAATTTGTAAATTATAATTGTTTAAGAATTGGTTTCAAAGCTGGAAGATAAAATTGGGTAATAAATTGAATTTTTAAAGATAAAATTGTTTTGAACTCTTATTTGAATTTTGAAATAAGTTAAGTAAAGATAATTTAAAATGGAATTTTGAAATTTTGACTCAGAATTAAATTTTTTAAAGACTTTAAATAAAGGTTAATTTGGTTTAAGAGGTTAAACCAACATTTGAAAATTTAACTCGAATTTATATAATTCGAGATGATATTAAGTGAAATTGAATTTAAAATTAGTTCAAATTGAAATTTGGTTTGAATGAATCGTGATTAAAGTTGAATAGTTTCAAATTCAAATGGAATTTGATTTGAATTAGGAAAGAATCGAGGTTAATTCACTTGAATTTGGATTAATTCAAACTGGAGTTGAAATGAACTGAGATTGAAACAAAGCGGAAATTGGATATTACTATGATTAAAGGTTCACTTTATAAAGAAAGTAATATGGTTAATAAGTTTATAAAAGGGTAATCAAATTTGAACATTTGATTTGGAATAAACAAAATTATATATCTTTGTTATATAAGGTAAATCTCCCCTTGTTGAATCTATTTCCGAAAGAAAAGGATTTTTGAAAAGTATTTGAAGTATAAAAAGGGAATTATACATGTTTGAAGTGATACAAAGATTTTCAAAGATATATATATATATATATATATATGTATGTATGTATATATATATATGGAGTATTTTATGAGAATGACTTTGGAGAAAAGGTTTTTGGAACCTATGGATTTTGGAAAGGCTTTTGATTTTTGGAGAAAAATCAATTTTGGAAATTTGAAAAACCTAGTTGAGAATGATTGATTTTGGGATAATCGATTTTGAGAAAAGGAGATTTATATGGGATTCATACTAGGTGTATGATTTGCAAGATACTATATGTGTATAGTATAAAGTGTTTTGAAATTGGCTCTGGAGAAAAAGGCGCTCCCTTGAAATGAACTTCTTAGGAGTACCATAGGTTGGTACCGCCTTGAGCCTCAAAGGGGGGAGGTTCTACAGTGGATCATGTGAGGAAGTCCGGACAAACTGAAGTTCCTGAGTATTATTGGGTAGCGAAAGTCGAGGGCACTAATCCCTACAAAGGCATTTGGCTTATGCTGCGACGACATTGTAACTCGATGTCGCTGCGAACTACTGTGGACCATAGCAGAAATCGTGTGGAGGTGAGTGTCAACGGTCTACGTTTGATTTTACTGGGAAGGCAACGTAACATCAGTAGACCGTGATCTATGTTCAAGTGGAGTGGAGAAGTTTCATTTTTTGGCAGCGGAATTCAAGGGAGCTGATGAATACAATTATATGGGTTTTTGCTGTGATAGCAACGTAAACCCAGATGTAGCTGTAATTCTGTAGCGGATTCCATGGCGTAATCGAGGGCGTGGAGTGCCAACAGCTGTCTATGGATTTTGCCGGGATGGCAACGTAACCATCGGGTTAACTACGGCCATGGATGAGGGTGATGATTTCTAGAGCATTCTCACCAAAGATGATTCCTCTATTTTCAAAAATGTTTTCTATGTTTTTAACGAAATATTTTCCAAGTATTTTCACTGGGTATTGAAACGGGTCTATTAAGTACTCATAGACCTTCAGTCCTACACCTGATCAATGTATGACCGAATTTCTGTGAGAACAAGGATGGACTGGTTGAGACATCGAGTTATAAAAGTATTTTTATAAAACTATTCTGGTAATATTATATAAATTTTAAAAGTGTTTAAAGAAATTTCTTAAATAAAGGATTTATAGTTGAAAAGATAAAAAAAGTAATTTAATTGGTAAATAGTATTTTAATAAAATTCTGGCTTCGTTCCTTTTTGGGGACAAAAAGATTCAAAGAGATGTGATAACCCGGATTTTGGGATATTTGTTAATTGATAATTAATGGGGTAAATTAATAGAAATACCGATTTATAGATTTAACAAATAATTCTGATAATAAATATTTATATTTGGTTGAATATTTGTTTGATAATCTCCTAATAAAATTACTTAAAATTTATAAATTGAATTTATGTTTGTTTAAATATATATATATTTGAATTGATTTTAAATTGCATTTTTTTAAAATGAATTTGAATTTGGGTTTAAATTTGAAATTTAAAAGAAGTATATCTTAAGTATATGTTGGTTAAAAATATATTATATGTGATTTTACTTAGAATATAATAAGTTTTTACATTATTTTCTTTAAAGAATTATATATATATGAATTAAGAAAGTATTTACTAACATAGTAAATTAAATGCAAAAGCTTTTTATCAACATTTAAAAATAAATAAAAATATATTTACACATGCAAAATACAAGTGTTGAGATATTAGCATGTAATTTAAAAAATGTAAGTAAATGAATAAGGTTTAATGACAAGTGTAATTAAGTTACTTAACAATTTAACAAGTGTCTTTTATATCTTTTTTTTTTCAAAATAATTAATAAGAGATAATATAAACATTTTCATACCTATCTCTCATTCTCTTTGTAGGATCTAGATTAACCCTAGAGGGGGGGGGGGGGGGGTGAATAGGGTTATAGCAAATTTTCTCGAATTAAACACAAAAACAAACTGCAGAGAAATAAATATGCTGAAAAGTAAATCACACACAAAATTTACCCAGCTTCGGCAACCCCTGGCTACTGCTGCATTCCCAGATTTCTATTTGAATTAAACAGTCTCCCGCTTACAAACACTCTAACAGACTCGCCAAACCTGCTCCCGCTTACAAACACTCTAATAGACTCGCAACCCCTGCTCCCGCCTATAGAGTTTTGCAAACTCGCAAACCCTGCTCCCGCCTATAGAGTTTTGCAAACTCGCACACCCTGCTCACTGAACTAATTCTAACTAGACAATCTGACACTACCTACAACCTAGGTGGTGATTTACCAAATATTGATTCGAAAAGAAAATAAAACTAAAAACAAATAAACACCCTTAATAAAAATAAAGAATAAATTCTTGAAAAAAACAATTCCCCTTTTAACAAGGCCGACCCTTTTTCTATTCTTTCACCCGATCCTTTTTTATAATGGCGTCTGTTTCCTCTTTGCAACTAAATTAGGGCTTCGGTCTTCTTTTCAAAAAGTAGGGTTTCGTTGGTGGCGATTACAATTGCTTGACTTCCTTGCTTTGTAATTGATCGTCTCTTGAGATCAGCTGCTTGATTGACTTCGAGATTGCGAATTACCTCTGGTATGTTGTTCGTATCTTTTGCTTTGTCAGGATTTAATCTGATTGTTCTTGTTAGCTCTGCATTACCGATGATGAACTTGGGTTTATATTTGGATTTGATTTGATTTTTCCACACCTCTAATGATGATTTGCGGGTTGGTATTTCTATGAATTCCGAGACCTTAATCAATTCGATACTTTCCTAAAATATGCTTTCCCAATATTGTTACAACTTGATACGCACGGTTCTGATTTTCAAACGTTCGATTTTCCCTTGATTCATACGGCAAAGAACTTTCTTCTTTTATTTGTTTTGACTTTGTCAATTTACACACACTTGAATTTTTTTACTGGTCATCCTTGCACTTTTAATCTTTTGTCTTCGACTTTACTGTGAATTACGGCTTTGACTTGGTCTGCATTTTTATTCTTTCGACTTTCACTGTGAATTACTTAGTTGGCTTCGACTTCATCTGGTTGTTGCATTCATGAATTATTCTGACTTGACTCCAGTATGCTTCCATGATCTCGACTTGAACTTGTTTATTGCTTTCGACTTCGAACATGTTATTCACTATTTGCATCACTGGACATTGCATAGTGGTCGAGACTTGTTGTATTTGCATTGTACCATGCTGTGTCGAACTTGTACAACACTGGTTATTCTTCACTGTTGCATAATTGATTCTGTTGCTCCAATTTGTCATTGATGTATCACTTCTTGTGTCTGCACTTTGTCTTGTTCACCATGTTGCATGCATTGCTGTTGAGTTGCTTTGGGATTTAAAATATTATGTACATGCTACTTGGTCGCTGCTTTTGGTCTGCACTGTAGTATGTCTTCAATATAATATGTTCAGTGGTCTGCTGTCACTTGGGCTTGTAGTTGATGTTTTGTTGCTCCAATTGTTTCATATGTATTGGCTGCTTGGATTTCATTTGTGTACTTGATTCAATTGAACTTTTGTGTTTCTCAACACTGCATACTCCTCTTTGATTTTGCTTTGGTCATGATACTGTAGACTTTGATCATCATGTAGCCTGGTCTGGTGCACCTTGTTTGCTATGACATTGTGACACTATTGCATTGTTGTTGTTTCCATATCTTGTTCTCGAGCTTGCATTCATTTCTGCTTTGTATCACTGCAAAATTCTTGCAGTCTTCATTTGACTGTTGCAGTATTCATTTGTGTTGTTGTCTTGACATTTGCCTGAGTCTTGTTATCACTTGAACCTTAGTGTTGGTCTATCTAGATTCAAAATCTGGTTACATTATGTTGAATTCATGATGCATTCTCCACTTGCTGTTTACCCATGTACATGCTTCACTGCATCCTCATTTACCTGTTGTACATGAAGTGTATTGATTATCTGCGTTTTGACTCGTATCACTTGTGTCACTGGTGTACTTGAGCTTCTGGCCTGTTGACTGATGCTTGATTTTCCTATTGCATAAAAATACAAATCTCTATTCTGGAAAGGCATTATGTTTTATTTGTTGCACTAGCTCGATCCATTTCAATGTTGATATCCATTTGCACATGACTCTTGCATATATATATATATCTGTGTGTGTGTGTGTGTGCTTGTTTCAGTTTGATACGCATCCTTGACCTGTTGCACTGTTTCTGGCCATTCTTATTGCCTCTTGTTCATTTGCAATATTGTCGTTCATTGTTTGATTTACTGTTGATTTTTGAAATTTCACTTGAGTTGAATCCAGTTTCAAAACTCGGGTTTGACCTTGTGCTCGTGTCGTGATTTTAAATATATTGCACGTGAGTTGAACCCGGCTTTTCATTTGGGTTTGACCAGTGCTCACCTGTCCCTGTAGCATTATCAAGAGTATATCGATGTGCAAGGCCTTGTGGCATGTACAGTGATACACTGTGCATGTCACATTGTTCGTATATGATGAATTCAAATGTGAATGATGACGAACAACCCAAATAACTAAGGCAAATCATATTTTCAAAAGTCATATTTCATTTTATATTGCAAAAATATTTCTTTTTCAATTTTACTGTGTTAGTGAATATTTTTGCAGATTGCTCAGATGCTGGATTATAACTGGAATGAAGTTGAAGATAAACTACGAGTGTGAGTGATATGTAGTGAGGCATTTATGTAAATTGAATTGTTATGTAATTACAATCAAAATTATATATGTATAGTGAGAGCTTGAATTTGTACTATTCAAAATTGTAATAAATATTTGTTTGAATAAAATTTCTGTTTGAATTCAAATTCTGTATATTTAATTTTATTCAGCAAATATTTATTTAATCTATGAAAAATAAAATAGTACATTAAAAAATACATTTAAATGAATGTACATATATGTTTATTATCATCAAACAAAATCATATAAGCGCAAAGCGCATATTCAACACTCTTTAATCAGTTCAAATTTTGAAAAAAAGAAAAAAACATGTAACTCAAAAACAAGTAAATAGAAATCAAGAAAATCAAAGCATTCATTTCACAAAATTCAAACCAGATACAATTTCAAGTTTCTCAGTATCAAGCAACTCCAGATTCAATTTAAGAAAATCATTTCAACAACTAAATCAAAGACTCAAAGCAAGATCAAGTTTCCAGTTTCAAAAGATCAGCAACCTCCTGTTTTAAATCATCGCAGGCTTCCTCTGTTGACCGTGAGTAAATATTTTAAAACAAAAATCTTTGGTGCTAATATATCTATGTGATGATGATGATTACATGTTTGCATGGATGTTTCAAGTTGAACATGGTTTGAATTATGCTATTTGAAAGCATGCGTGTATATATATGGTCACTGTTTTAATCTCTGGTTCAAGATTTGCTTTAAAAAAAAATCATATTTTCCCAATGAATCATTATTGGACTTTGTTTATTGAAAAAAATTTGATTGTAACAATGTAATCTTGTGTTTAAAAGTAATCTTAAGTGTTTATATTTACTAAATACTCTGAAAATTAAAGTTAAAATCTAAAATAAGTTAAAATCAATGTCTATGATTTCATCTTTGGGTTATATAATATGATTCGTATAAACAAATCATGAATTTTAGTATGAATTTGGTAATTTTTAAAATGTTATATCTCGAGAATTAGTGGGATGAACGGAATTTGCTTTATTGTCAAATTCCGGTGAACGACATTTTGGTAAGCGACGAGATTACTGCTGGAGAAGGCTGGGATATGGAGGATCTCGGGGAGGGGAGGATTTTTAGAGGTCTGTGGCAATCAGGGACTGATGATCTAGGGTTTTTGAACCTGTTTTTTGAGTTGATATCGAAGTGATCTCGATGACTACGGTGAATCGAGACAAATCACATGCTGGGGAGTGGATTCAGGGGTTCGAATCGCGACTGTGGTCAAGCGGCAGGTCTTCTGGTGGCGGTGTTCGCCGTCGGCAGGGGTTTGTGTTGATCGAGTTCTTGGGTGCTGAGGGTTCATTTGCTCGTTTTTGTTCCACTAGCGATATCGGCGAGCTGAGTGGTCGTGAGACATGATGGGAGTGTCAGCGTCTTGCCGAGGGTCATAACGATGGTCAGAGTAATTTAATTTCGCCGTTCACGTGCACGGTGATTTTCTGTGTATCTGGAAGATGAGTGGGTTGGGAAGAAGAGGTTTGGCCAAAGTTTTCTCGAAGTTTTTCTCATATTGTTGTGAGAGTGATTGGGGAGGAAGCATACGAGTGTTGCTTGGTAGTTGACTCGGGGTTTTCTATTTTGGCTTGGGTAGTTTTGTTATCAGGTTTAGTTTTTGATGTGATTTTATTTCTAGGGTTGAAACGCAAAGTTATTAAGTTAAGCTAATGAAATTTTTATAAGTGTATTTAATTAAATAAGTTTTCAAAGGAAAAAGTCAAGTTCAAAAACTAGTTTCAAAGTTTAATTCTAAAGTTAAATGTTTTCTTTAAGATTTCTTTGGTTAAATGATGATTTAACAAGTTTTATTAAAAATGCATAAGAAAATGTTTAACCAAGTTTAAGATATATTTAAGATTAATAAGTTTTTTTAAAGTTATGATAAGTAAGTTTTCAAGAATAAGTATTTACTTAATTTATTTAAACAAGTTTTTCAAAGATGTTAAATGTTAAATTAAATGTTTTATATTGTGTTGTTTTTAAAATAAATTATACATTTTCAATTATAATGGATGCCTGAATGTTTTTCTAACGAAGTATAATGATTAAATTACTTAGTAATTAAAGGTTAATTAATTGAGGATAATTAATCAATGGGATAATTACTTGATGAAAGTAATTAAAGGTAATTACTTAAGGGAAGTAATTATGGATTAATTACTTAGTGTAATTAATTAAAGGATTGGCTAATTAAGGAAATTTATTAAGGGTTGGTTAATTAATGAGTGTGATTAATTAAAGGATAATTAATCAATGTAAGATAATTAATTTGAGAAATTAATTAAGGATAAGTGTAATTAATGTGAAAGGGTGAAGATTAATTAAGTTGCTATTAATTAAGGCTTAATGTAATCAAGGGTGATTAATTAAGATGGATAATTAAAAGATAATTAATTAATTGGTTTGTAATTAATTAATGTTAAGTAAAGGTAACCTAAGTGATTAAAGATTACTAATTAATTTAATTAGAGATAAATTAAATTAATTTTGGAAGTGATCAATCTTGCTTATGAATGATTGGATGATGTTAAATGCCTTGAATTGGTTGATATCTATGATACGAAATGTTTTGTGATATGATACGTTTGGATGGACAGTGATAGTATGGCTATCTATCGATGATGAATTGCTGTGAAAAAAGTGACATCCTATATTTAAAGTTGAATTGGATTTCACTTGAATAACTTGGGTTAAGATGGTATTGAATTTGAACAGACCGGGGTCGGGTATCAGTAAATACCCGAATCCACTTCGATTTGTAATCTACAATGACTTTTTATAGATTGATATGTGAAATCAATAAGTTGGAATGGAATAATATGGACCTTGAAACTAAAGGATTGATTTGTGAAATAAGCATTGACTAACAAATTGTGAACTTGTAAAGAAGTATGAGTTACCCCAGGTTTTAAATAGTCTTTATGCATTGGTATTTCTTGTTAGATGGGTTTACTCATGCTGGTTTCCAGCCTGACCTGGGTGTTACTTTGATGTAATGCTCAGGTCAGACCGTGTATTACAGCTTTTCAGGTAAGGACGTTTTGGAGCTCAGGTGGCGAGCTGGATAGCAGGAACGTATATAGTATTCCGCTGTGAGATATTTGTTTATCTAGGACATGTTGATTTTAACTGTCCATTATTTGTTTAAATGTTGTAACTCTGATGTATTAATATATATTAACTGAGACAATTTTCCTTTGTATATATGATATTTTATTTGATATTTTATTTTGATCCGCTGCGAATGTGAGATTCTGTGTTTCATTTCAGTTTCTTCTTCTATCTCTTTTCATCTTTTCCTAATTATCTGGAATTTTCGGGATCGAAAATTTCGGGTCGTTACAACTGCCCAGGTCCATCTCCTTGTTTGATCAACTAGCTCAAGATTTCATCGAGCGATTCAGAATGCATGCGACTCACGTCAAAGATGTGATGTTGTTATCCAACTTAGCCGAAGTGCCTGGCGGGACACTCAAAGAATTTTGGTAGAGATTTAACACCACTGTCATTAAAGTGAGCAATTCGAGCGTAAATATCATACTATTGGCGTTGATAAGGGGAATCGACCCCGAGACACACTTTGGCGATTGGTTACCTAGAGAGCCTATTATGACCTTGAATCATTTATGTTACAAAATGAACCAGAACCTAAGCAATTAAGAGGTAGAGCAGACTAGGAGAAAGAACGATGCAGACCCATTGGCCGAAGGAAGTTAAAGCGAGAGTAGCATTGAGGCCTTAGATGAGCAATTAGATTCTAGGAAACGATCCAGAATCTCAAAATCCAACTTATATATTGAAAGATTCAATCAAAAACATCTACTTGGAGACTCACGACTTGAAGTAGTACTGGAAACTAGCCTCAAGAGAGTCCACACAAACCCAAAAGAAATCCGAGAAATGTTGTATATTTCAAGCTACACACGATCATAACACCAGCGACTGTAGAAACCTCCAAGATGTGATTGGAAAGTAGATACAGAAAAGAAATATGTGCAAGTCCCATGAATTGGTGGGTATGGAACATCTGACCCTTACCAACAATGACCTTTGATTATCAATTGGACCACCTACGATCAACATCCAACCGAGGAGGGTTGGGGCAAAGTGGAATAGCGAGCATTCGAATTACTTCACTTATCAATAAGATTTCTTTCATTTTCAATTATGTTGTGAACTATGACCAACTTGAACTAAACTACTTCCAAACGATGCAGGCGACTAAGTAATTAGATTTGCGTGCCAACTAACCTCCACGGACCATGATCAAACCTTTGGAGGATCATCAAGATGAGTGTGATTCAACTGCTCATTAACTACCATAAGCCCCTGACTTGGGGGTAAGGACTCAAAATTGAAAGTGGGTGTGACTCAATCATCCATTTCCTACTCCATGCTTCAATTCTGATAGAACATCTATGCCTTACTCAGAAACCGATAAGGTCAGAATCTAATACAAAGTGGACATGATTGACCGTCCACTCATCAACCTCCATGCTTGACTGAAGACTAAAGAAACACTTGGAGTGGATGCAAACCGACCATCCACCCCAACTCATACTTGAAGTTTACCAAAATACTTATAGCTCTTCCAAAGCTCAGTAAGACCAAGGTTCAACTGAAGTGGACGCGATTTGACCATCCACTCATTAACACTTGCCCTGGAAAGAGGAAACATTCTGGAAGCTCGACTAATAGCAGGCGTGACTGACTGCCTACTCATCAACCGCCATCCTCAACACATGGACACAACTGCAACTTGAGGTAGATGTGAATTGATCGTCCACCCAAAAACTCTCTCCTTGAATTGCTAGGAGGATTACTAAGCAAATTGGATGCGACCTTACCATCCAACATAAGCATGGATGTGACCTAGCCATCCATCATTTTCTCCCCTCCTCGACTTGATTGGAGGAGCTACAATCATCAAGTGCAAGTGAATCGATTGTCCATTTGTCAAGTTTTTCCCTTGACTCTAGGGCTGAATTACGCTCCATGGATGAACGTAGTTCAACCATTCATTCGACAACTCTTAATTCGATTTGATAACTTGAGTATAAATCAAAAATGGGTGTGACTGACCATCCATCAACCAACTTTAGTCCCTAAAGTGCAGACTGAAATATAAATATCAATGAGATGAAAGCAGTATGATTGTCCATCGATCAACTCTGGTCCCTAGAGCATGGACTAGAGTATAAACACCAAATGGGTGTGATTGACCACCCATCGACCAACTCTGGTCCCCAAAGTGTGGACTGTAGTATAAACACCAAAGAGATGGATGTGGAACGACGGTCCATTGAACAACTCTTGTCCCTAGAGCGTGGGCTAAGTATAAAAACCAGATCGGCGTGATTGACTACCCATCTACCAACTCTGGTCTTTAGAGTGCGAAATGGAGTACAAACACCAAAGAGGTGGATGCGGTACAATCATCCATCGACCAACCCTGGTCTCCAAAGCATGGACTGGAGTATAAACACTATATAGGTGTGAATGACCACTCATCAACCAGCTTTGGTTCCCAGAGCAGAGACTAGGGTGTAAAAATTTAATGGATGTGACTGGCCACCCATTATAAACCTCTTTTCTTGGGAGCACGGACCAAAGTATAAAAAAAAGATGGACGCGGTTCCACTATCTATTTGTCAACTCTGGTCCCTTAGCGCGATTTGGAGTATAAATACCATAAAAAGTGGACGCGGTTCGACTGTCCGCTCCCCAACTCTTGACCTTGACTTAGGCGCGAACACACGACCTTGTTTCACCTAAGGTACGGCGAACTATCCAATCCTTACTTAGACAACGGCAAGCCCAAAATCCAAATCAAGACATGGACATGGTTCGACCGTCCAGTAAATAACTCTATTCCCCCTATTAGAATTAGAGTATAAAAAAAACGGGTGAGGTTCGACCACTCGCCAACAAACTCTTATCCCATAGTGTGGATATGAGTATAAACGAATCGATGAGTGTGGTTCGACCACTCAATATTCCATAAACTCTAACCTGAGCTTGACAGGAGGAGTATAAACTCACCACGGATGGAATTCGACTGTCCACAAACTAATTCTGCTAACCCAAGAATGGGAGCGAGAGTACAAACTACTACAAGTTGTGTACAACATCTTATCGTAGCTCTTGTTGGGTGATCTTTACAACTTAAGGTAACGATTGCAAAGAGGCCTCAATACAAAACCAATTGGAACGACGTTTGAAGTTACAGGTGACCCATTATACCAAATCTTCAGATCGAGGGTCAATATCGATCAGCACTAACCACAAATGGACGTGACCCAAATGCCCATCAAATAACTTCGGTCACTAGAGCATGGATATAAGGATAAACCATGAATGAGTGCGACTTAATCATAAATTCTCCAGCACCCTCCTTCGATCCGTTAGGAGGAGTATGAAACCAGATGAGCATGAACTAACTACATCTGAGCCAACTTTATCCCTAGATCTTGCGAGAGAATATGAATCAACATGGACGTGACTAACAGTCCGACTCTAAATGAATGCAACGTGACCATTCATTTATTGACTCTTTCCATTATCCAACTAGAAGAGCAATACGAAACGGACGTGGCTTGACCATCTGCACACTGGTTCTTGCCCTTGGTCCAACAGGGAGAGTATCAATCAATGATTGCACATGACTTGCCTTCCTACATATCGATGCATGCTCTAGATTAGGGGCACAACCAGAAAAAAAGATGAATGTGAACCAACCATTCGTCGATTAACTCTAAGACTTTGGAGCTTAGGTGGAAGTATAAACACTACTAGGACGAGACTTGACTGTCCATGCAGTACATTTATCAACCTAAGACAAGGGGCAGAAGAGTGATCATCAAAAGACCGACTGCGATAGCTCAATACTATGATTACAATGACTCGAGGCTACAACCGAAGGGATGTCTAGAGATAGAATCGTCAATTCAATTCCCAAGCTCATGGGTAACTTATCATCACTCCAACCTAAATGACGAGTAACAGATCACGAGTACAATGAATGGAAAGATGTTATTCAAATATACAAGCAGAATCAAACTCAAAGCAAAAGCTAGGTATGAAGTTGCGCCTAACACGAGGCTGAACCATACTCAACATTTGATTCAATGTGCTTCTAATTCTAACCTTCGGTTATTTGCAGATAATCTGACGCAGCGGATAATAACAAACCGATATAGATCGATGAAAGTAGCAAACGGTGGATTGAAGATACTAAAATGCCCAAATTCGTTGATCACAAAGATACCGAATTCTAGCTATCTTCGACACGTTGATCGCGCACGATACCATGAAAGAAGATCTACAATTCTTCAAACGTTGATCAAGCGCACTTGATACCGTGAATTGGCTTCAACGATCGTTGGTTCGAGCGCACTCGAATAACCGAAAGTGGAGATAGGAGATCACACTCAACTACCAATTTAGATGAAAGCACACAACAATCAAAACAAAGTTTTTTCAACAATCAACCTCCTTACAAATGACCCGACCATGCCTATTTATAGGCTACAACAAAACACGGTTCAACTAAATGTATCACCGACCTATCTTAAGTCGTCCGCGACTCATCACACAAAACCACACGACTCAGCTTAAGTCGTTAACGACTTAGCTGTGAACTACTCAACTCACACGACCTAAATACACTCACACGGTTTACGACCTACATAGCCCAACGACTTATCATCATACCAGTTACAACATGTAACGACACAACACAACTCAACATATACAACACGACATACGGCTTAAAGAAAAATACAACTTCAACACAGTATATACACGACTCAAGACCCTCGCGACCTAACGACTTAAAATTATACGACTTAACGACCTAAACAAGGTCACGACTTAAAACCTCAGCGACTTAAGAGAAAAACTGCTGCATCACTTCACGCGACCTAACTAGATCGTAGGCCGTATGCGACTTATCTTAGGTCGTGAGCTCCCTTCTTCAGCACACTCGTTAGGTCGTAGACGACCTAAAACACTTCCCTTAGGTCGTAGCCCTTTTAGGTCGTGACTCGCAAACTCGTTAAGTCGCAAACTCAGTACAACTTCCCCCTCTGGTTTCCAGTTAGGTCGTGAGCGACCTTCCTTGACTTCCACTGTGCCATCCATACTTTCTAGCTCGTCATCCTTCACTTCGTTAGGTCGTGAACGACCTAAAGCTTCCTCATTAGGTCGTGAGCGACCTATAACTTCTTCCTTAGGTCGTGAGCGACCTAAGTCTTGTGACTTTGCAGGTTGCGCTGCATCATCCTCCCCTGGTTGACAGAAATTCGACCTCGAATTTTCACTATCCTTTTCCACCACAAGTCCATTTCCATAATACGGAATTAGGTATTTGGCGTTGAAAACATCAGAAATATGAACATCATCTGGTAATTTCAATTGATACGCATTCTCATTGATTTTCTTCAAAATTTCCACTGGACCAATTTTCCGCGCCTTCAATTTATTGTACTTTCCCACCGGAAAACGATCTTTTGTCAACACTGCATAAACCAAATCACCTTCTTCGAATTTCACACTTCTCCGCTTCTTCTCCGCTAGTTGTTTATACCTTTCATTTGATGCAAGCCACCGTTCATGAACAGTTCTGTGGCACTCCTGCAACTCACTTACGAAGTCACTAGCTCGCTTAACAACTCCCTTCTGATATGACACTGTTGTTAGATCCAACGGTCCCTTTGGAATTGTCGAATAAACAACCTGAAATGGACTAAACCCTGTGCTTCGATTAACCGCATGGTTGTGAGCAAACTCCGCTTGACACAATTTCAAATCCTAACTTTTCAAATTATCCTTTACAAGACATCGCAACAAATTTCCCAACGATCTATTTACCACTTCTGTTTGTCCATCTGTTTGCGGATGATAAGCGCTACTAAAGTTCAACTTTGTTCCCACCATCTTCCACAAGCTTAGCCAAAAATGACTCAGAAAACGAGTATCTCTATCCGAAACAATAGACTCTGGTAACCCATGTAAACGATAGATCTCTTTAAAGAACAATTGTGCCATATGGACTGCATCCGCCGTCTTCTTACAAGCAACAAAATGTACCATCTTCAAAAAACGATCTACCACAACATATATAGAGTCATTTCCCCTTTGAGTTCTTGGCAAACCCAACACGAAATCCATGCTAATGTCTATCCATGGTTTTGTAGGAACAGGTAATGGCATATACAATCCCGCATTTGTAGCTGTCCCTTTTGAAACCTGACAAACATGACATCTACGCACAAACCTTTCAACCTCCCTTCTCATTGACGGCCAATAATAAGACTGAGAAATCAACTGCAATGTTCGATCTCTACCCACATGGCCTTCTTCATGTAGCTCCTTTATAATCTTCATTCTCAAACTACAATCCGGTACGCATAAACGATTTCCTTTAAGCAGAAAACCATCCACCAATACAAACTCGTCAGTATTCCCCTCCTTGACCTTTTCAACAAAGTTCATAAAGTAAGTATCTTCTTCAATCAGTTCTGGCAATAATTCAAACCCTGTCACCTCAACCTTCTTCGTAGTCAACAAGTGATTCCTTCTGCTCAATGCATCTGCTACACGATTCATAACTCCTGATTTATGTTTCACAATAAACGTAAATTGCTGCAGATAAGCAATCCACGATGCATGCCTTGCTGAAATCTTATCCTACCCTTGTAAGTGCTTTAACGCTTCATGATCAGTGTAAAGAACAAACTCCTTCTGAAACAGATAATGTCTCCAGTGCTTAACTGCTTGAACAATTGCGTAAAATTCCACGTCATAAGTGCTATACCTCAACTTAGCTCCATATAACTTCTCACTGAAATAAGCAACTGGTCTTCCTTTCTGACTCAAAACTCCACCAATCCCAACCTTCGAGGCATTAGTATGTAATTCAAACAACAGCTGAAAATCCGGTAAAACTAGAATTGGTGCCGTTGTCAATAGTGTTTTGATTTTCTCAAAAGCAACCTCTGCTTCCTATGACCACTCAAACTTCTTTCCTTTCATGCAATCGGTTACTGGCGCCATTACACTGCTAAAATGTGGAATGAACCTTCGATAGAAAGATACCAACCCATGAAAACTTCTCACTTCAGTAATTGTCTTGGGTTGTGGCCAACTCCTGACAGCTTCTACTTTACTTTCATCCACTTGAATTCCTTCTTTCGATAGAACATATCCTAGAAACAAAACACTGTCCGTCATAAACACGCACTTCTTTGTTGCAGCATAAAATTTCTCCTGTCGTAGAATCAACAGTACTTCACGCAAATGCTGTACATGCTTTTCCATACTTCCACTGTAGATCAAAATATCATCAAAGTAAACTACCACAAACTTCCCAATGTATGGTTTGAAAATCTGGTTCATCACTCTCATAAAATTACTTGATGCATTCGATAAGCCAAACGGCATAACAAGCCATTCGTATAAACCTTCCCTCGTTTTAAAAGTAGTCTTCCATTCATCGCCCGGTCTAATACGAATTTGATGGATCCACTCTTCAAGTCAATGTTTGAAAACACAACAGCCCCACTCGGCTGATCAATCAAATCATCAAACCTCGGAATAGGAAATCTGTATCTCACAGTGATCTTGTTTAGAGCCCGACCGTCCGTGCACATCCTCCACGAACCATCCTTCTTCGGCACCAACAAAGCTGGCACTGCACAAGGACTCAAGGTCTCCTGAACACGCCCCTGTTCTAACAACTCCTCCACCTGCCTTCTTAGTTCTTCATGCTCCTTCGGACTCATCCTGTAATGTGGTCTGTGTGGTAGTACTGCCCCTGGCACAAGATCAATTTGATGTTGAATATCCCTCAACGGTGGTAACTCCGTTGGTAATTCCTTAGGAAACACGTCACTGAATTCTTCCAATATGGGCTTCACTTCCTCTGGAACTTCTACAGATTTAGTGGCTTCATGTCCAATCAACAAAAATACCTCTGGACTCTCCTCTACTTCTTCAATAAATTCCTTCAAAGTCAATAAAGTCTTCAGCTCCTCAATCTCTTCTGACTTGCTTTCTCCTTGTTGTCTCTTCTTTAGAACCAAAATGATCTTAACACCTTCAAACATAAAACTGTAGCTATTGGTCCGACCGTCATGCTGCACTGCTCGATCATACTGCCATGGTCTTCCCAAAAGCAAGTGACAAACATCCATCTCCACAACATCACACCAAATCTCGTCTTTATACTTCTTTCCAATGGAGAATGGAACTAGAACTCGTCTGTCCACCTTCACCTCTCCTCCTTTTATCAACCACGCTAACTTGTAAGGATTAGGATGTTTCTCTGTTTTCAACTTCAACTTTCTCACAGCTTCGGTAGAAATAATATTGTCACAACTTCCAGCGTCAATCACAAATTTACAAACCTTTCCCATAATAGTGCATGTTGACTGAAAGATGTTACTCCTCAACCAACTAGCTTCTTCTTCTTGCTTCGGTATTAAACAAGACCTCCTCATCATGAGATTACATCCATCATCTCCTGACGCAACATCCTGTTCATCCTCCTCAACTGGACTAGAATAACCTTCCCCAACATCCTCACCTTCAACTTCAGCAATCATAGTTCGTTTCTTCGGCTTCAGACATTCATTACTCTTGTGACCCATTTCCTGGCAATTATAACATTTGAAACTGCTGTTAACTTTTGCCTTCGCAACTTCATTCACAACTGGTCTACTAACGGATTTAGAAACATTGGAACTCCCACTAGCACCCTTGTTCTGAATATTGGAACTTGTAAACACACCACCACCTCGTCTTCCCTGCTTCTCCCAAGCCAACGCTTTCTGATGTGCTTCCGCTACAGATCTAGGATCAAACATATTCACCATATCTTGAATCTGCATCCTCAACCCTCCAACAAATCTAGCAGTCAGCTGTTCCTCTGTCTCCATAATGTCATTTCGAGCAATCAGTTGATAAAATTCATCAGCATAATCATTAACAGTCTTTGTCCCTTGTCTCAGATTCTGCAACCTCTGGTACATGAGTGATTGATAATTGTAAGGTAAGAATGTAGCTTTCATTAACTTCTTCATCTTCTCCCATTACTCAATCTTCAACTTCCCCATTCGTTCTCGTGTAAGTTTGGTTTGCTGCCACCACGCCATAGCTCTCCCCCTCAACCTAGTAGCAACCAACTTCACTCGACGATTCTCCGAAACTTCTTTGAATTCAAAGATCTCTTCAACATTAGACAACCAATCCAAAAATTCTTCTGCTACCATTCCACCTTTGAATTATGGAATTTCCATCTTCATACCCAATTCTCAACGTCGATCATCCTCAACATCTCGATATACATTTCGTACTTGGTCTCGATCTCGATAATGAATGCTAGCTCTATCACCCTCTTCATTAAAATCAAATGTATGTCTATATCGATCTCGACCATCAACATCCCTTCGATCACGCATGTCTCTCTTCATCTCGATATGGCTCATCTTCAAACTCACGTGGAGTTCTTATCTCTTCATGTCCATAGTCATGGTGATCTCTTCTCGATGAAATTGATGTTTCTCTTCTCTCTCTAAAAGATTGCGGTGATACCCTTCTCGCTTCCGTAACCGATGGCGAAACTCTGTTTCCTCCATGGTTCGAGACTGGTGATCTCCTCCTTTGAGTTTGATTCATATCAATTATCAACTTCTCTAACTTTCCAATGCCGTCATCAAATTTCTCATTAATGCGTTGTTCCATCTGCTCGGCTTCTTCTCTTCTATACAACGCTTCAACATTTTGATGACGATTAGCTCTCCTTGGTGGCATGATTAAATCAACACAAACATTTCAAAACTTCACAAATCTTCTACAAATCAAACTTCAAACTTCAACACTAACTTGTACAACAAGTCACGGTCTTCACTCAACTCGGCTCAACTCATTTCAAACTCTTCTCCAAAAATTCAAACACTTTCCAAACTTTGATCCAAAATGAGATGGATCGAAAGCTTCTACTCTTGTTGCAACAAACTATGAACACGATGAACACCAACTTCAAACTCCTTGGCTCCAAGACTCGGCTTAGCTATGATTGGCTAAGTCTCGCTTTGATACCAAAAACTGACGCAGCGGATAATAACAAATCGATATAGATCGATGAAAGTAGCAAACGGTGGATTGAAGATACTGAAATGCCCAAATTCGTTGATCACAAAGATACCGAATTCTAGCTATCTTTGAACACGTTGATCGCGCACGATACCATGAAAGAAGATCTGCAATTCTTCAAACGTTGATCAAGCGCACTTGATACCGTGAATTGGCTTCAACGATCGTTGATTCGAGCGCACTCGAATAACCGAAAGTGGAGATTGGAGATCACACTCAACTACCAATTTAGATGAAAGCACACAGCAATCAAAACAAAGTTTTTTTCAACAATCAACCTCCTTACAAATGACCCGACCATGCCTATTTATAGGCTACAACAAAACACGGTTCAATTAAAAGTATCACCGACCTATCTTAAGTCGTCCGCGACCCATCACACAAAACCACACGACTCACGACTCAGCTTAAGTCGCTAACGACTTAGCTGTGAACGACTCAACTCACATGACCTAAATACACTCATCCGGTTTACGACCTACATAGCCCAATGACTTATCATCATACCAGTTACAACATGTAACGACACAACACAACTCAACATATACAACATGACATACGACTTAAAGAAAAATACAACTTCAACACAGTATATACACGACTCAAGACCCTCGCGACCTAACGACTTAAAATGATATAACTTAACGACCTAAACAAGGTCACGACTTAAAACCTCATGACTTAAGAGAAAAACTGTTGCATCACTTCACGCGACCTAACTAGAGCGTAGGCCGTATGCGACTTATCTTAGGTCGTGAGCTCCCTTCTTCAGCACACTCGTTAGGTCGTATACGACGTAAAACACTTCCCTTAGGTCGTAGCCCTTTTAGGTCATGACTCGCAAACTCGTTAAGTCGCAAACTCAGTACAACTTCCCCCTCTGGTTTCCAGTTAGGTCGTGAGCGACCTTCCTTGACTTCCACTGTGCCATCCATACTTTCTAGCTCGTCATCCTTCACTCCGTTAGGTCGTGAACGACCTAAAGCTTCCTCATTAGGTCATGAGCGACCTATAAATTCTTCCTTAGGTCGTGAGCGACCTAAGTCATGTGACTTTGCAGGTTGCGCTGCATCATAATCACTCAAAGTATTTAGAGCCCTTCACTATTAGACTCAATAACTCATGACAAGACTCTGTGGTTGGACTGGAGTAACCATCATCATTGATCGTCCCAAACATATTTCACGTTGATTGTTATGTGAAATATTTTGAACTCAATGAATCCAAGGTTGCATCCGCTGAGTTAGAAATCAACATTACGGTCAGCCTTGGCGACCCATCATGGGTACTGAAGATTGTATCATAGCTCAGCGCAACGATGATGAAAGATTTAGCTAGTTTTCTCCGAATGAATCTTGTGTGTTCGCTTGGACCCATTCTGACATGTATGTGATCTCATCAACGATTGCATGCCATGCATTGAATATCGACCTAAGGCATGTCCTGGTGAGACAAAAGCAACACGTCATGGATGTAGAGGGACTTGCTGCACTTAATGAGGAGGTGGATAAACTTAAAAACAATAGGTTTACTCATGACGCCCTCTACTCGAAATGGATATCTAATCTAGTTTTTGTGAGAGAAGCTAATGGAAAGTAGCTGACATGTGTCGACTACTCTTATCTGAACAAAACACGCCCGAAAGATAGCTTTCCACTTTCGGGGATCGACCAGCTGGTAGACTCAACCGTTGGATATGAACTTTTTTCATTTATGGATGTGTACTCCAAATATAACTAGATCCTGATGTACATCCTCGACTAGGAGCATAATAATTTCATTACCGATCAAGGTCTATATTATTATGTTATGATGCCATTTGAACCAATAATCTTGAACCTACTTAACAGTGAGTGCTCAACAGTATGTTCAAAAACCAGATCAGGCGATTGACACAAGTATATGTGGATGATATACTTACAAAGTCATGGCGATCAAACGACCACATAGATGTCTTAGCGGAGATGTTCAGTATTCCATGAAAATATAAATGAAACTAAATCCCTTTAAATGCTCTTTCGGCGTTGCGTTATCGAAATTTCGGGGTTTATCGTCAACTCTCATGGAAACAAAGCCAGTCTCGAAAAGATTTAAGCAATTTGAAACATCTACGTACCGAAGATGATTAAGCAGGTATAGAGCTTTAATGAGAAGATTGTCGCCCTAAGGTGCTTCATCTTCAGGGCCACCGACAAGTAATTCCGTTCTTCAACATGATAAGGAGAGGTAAGAGAAACTCTAAATGGATGTAGGATCACATAGATGCTTTTAAGCTTTTGGTAGATCACTTAAAGTGGCCTCCCATCCTATCTAAGCCATTGGATAGTGAAGACTTATACATCTATTTAGCGGTGTTAGTACACACCATAAGTGTCACAATATTATGTAAAGAGAATAAGATCGAGAGGCCAGTATACTATGTTAACAAGTGATTAACAAGTGCTGAGAGAAACTACTAAAGTTTGAAAAGCTCGCGTACTGCCTATTGATTGTGTCACGAAAGCTTTGCCATTATTTCCAAGCTCACCCTATAAACGTCTACACCAACCAGCCATTATGATAGATCCTACAACAACCTTAGATATCTAGAAGGTATCTCAAATGGAATATGAAACTAAGCCAATTCAATATCACTTATCTCCCTCGAAGAACTACCTAGGGACATACATTAGCAGACTTCATCTTCGAATTCACTACATCGGATGATGATCCGAAGAACAATGGAGAGCTGACCAAACGATATAAAATATACATGAACGGAGCATCCAATGATTGGTGTTCTGGCGTCGGAGTTGTGTTAAAGACTCCTGAGAACGATTGATCCGCTACACCCTAAAACTTAAATTCCCCGCAACAAATAATGAAGCTAAGTATGAAGCGTTGATCTCTAAGCACAAACTTGCTAAAGAGCTGGGAGTGGAAACTTTACATATTATTGTGATTCCTGGTTAGTAGTATGTCAAGTCGGGGAAGATTATCTGGCTAGGGGCAGCACTTGCTCTTTATCTCAGCTGGGTCCAAGAGCTACTGGCCGACTTTGAGTATTACACCATTACACATCCATAAAGAACAAAATGAAAAAGCCGATTCACTAGCCAAGCTGGCCAGTTCTAGGAATGCACACCAAATAGACTTGTCCTGGTTGAAGTACTTAACATTCGAAGCATTGATAGATGGAGACCGACTAGATTTTAAAGATGGAGCAAGAAAAGGAGCCATGGATGACTCCTATCAAAGACTACCTACAATGGGTAATTCTTCCTGAATGGAGGAATGAAAAACGACAGATCCTCCTCAAAGCTTCATGCTACATCATCCAAGAAGAAGTCCTATATAGAAAGGGCTTTCTCCGTTCCCTTGCTTTAGTGTATCAGCCATGATGAAATCAAACAAGTCTTGAGAGAAGTCCATGAAGAAGAATGTGACGATTACACTAAAAGGCAAACCTTGACAAAGAAAATACTCTACTACGGGTATTACTGGCCAACTGTCAATCAAGATGTAGCAGATCAAGCTACACAATGCGACGAGTGCCAAATATTTGAAAAAATTCCAAGGGCCCCTCCCTATGGAAATTATTCAAATGATTACTCCATAGCCATCTACCACTTAGGGTACTGACATCATCAGCTTCTTGCCGATTCTAAAGATGGTGCAAAATATGCCAACGTAGTATTTTATTACTTCACCAAATAGGCTGAAGCAAAACTTATGACCATGTTCACGACAAAGCAAAAAATCAACTTCATTGTCCAAAACATCATCTATCATTTTGGCCTTCCATGAACCGTTGTAACTGATATTGGAACCTAATTCAATAGTTCTAAATTTAAAAACTTCTCCATCGGTGTCATATTAAAAAAGAAATTTGCCACAGTTGCTCGACCTCAAGAAAATGTATAGGTTAAAACTATAAACAAAATCATAATGTCTATTCTGAAGAAACATTTAGAAAAGACTAGAGGCAAGCGGGTGGATGAAATCCCAAATGCATTATGGGCTCATAGAACCAGCCATAAGTCCGTGACTAGCCATACTCCATTCGCCCTTATTTACGGCTCCGAGGACGTCATCCTGCAGAACTTGATGTCCCACATCGTGTGACTTATTACAACCCCTATTTCATTATAAATAAAATATAAACAAGGAATTTCAATTGAATTGCAATTAAACGTGAGGGAATTGGTGATGACTCGTGAGCATACAAACACATCTGGGAGCCATTGACAAGAACGTGTACCTGAACGTCAAGTGCATATATATAAAATTCAATTTCTTGAAATCGATAGAAATTTAATTTTCACCTAGAGTTATTAAAGAAAAGACTAGATCAGATAGCCAAAGCTTAAAGCTCCATAGAACTAGGCACAAATAACAACTGATGGAATACAGCCCAGAATTTATACTATTGGAAATCGACCAAGCGTCATGACGATCAAAGAGAGATACAACACTTTAGGAAGATAATTCAACGGAAGGATAGCGACTATTCAGGAAAATGGATGGATTTCTTTTGGCGACTCTAAATTTCTTAGATACAAAGCACGTAATTATGTAACAAGACGTACTTCGGGAGGCACCTATTATCCGACGTTTTGACCCGACTATATCCGAACTAATTAGACAAGTTAGACCCAAATGTTATCAAGGCCAATAGCCCAGAGTGATTATTGTGAGGTCTGAAAATCAAGAATAGATGATAATATGACGCGGAAGTGAAGTAGAAGCATGAAATCTCACTACTCCCCAAAGAAGGATCGGGTAGGATCCATATTCAGCACTATAGATCGCATTATATCGATTCCACAGCTCAATTCAATGATTATTAATCGATATCTCAGATTTTACAAATCCATTGTCACGACCCGAAATTCAACGCTTGAAAATTGACATCAAATACCTCACTTGTACTCGACTGTCAATGATTCAAACATCGAACTCCAGTCGGATGGAGCTTATAACAACATTAGATGAATAAATAACAGCGGAAAATAAAATGAACATCATGCATCATATCACAGATACAACACCACAATAATATCTGCTACAACATCAGAGTACATAATACATGAATTACATATCCAAATAGAATGACATAATAGAACAACTAGATATCATATGCCAAAGTCTCCAAAAAAATAAAGTGATGGTGAACATCCAAGCTAAGCACCTCGAGATCCAAAAAGCTTCCAAAATGTCTCTAAGGTATGAGCCACCAAAAAAAACCGTCTCCAAACCAAAATACTCCCAGAATGCAGCCAGAGCCAAAATATAGAAAACCTGCTACTAGGCTGCCCGTGTAGAAATGGTGGGCACCCAGAGTTTAGAAAGGAAACAATAAACTCCGGGTCAGTCATGGGACTGGTATGAGTAAACACAGGTAATTGCTTTCAAATAAAACAGATTTAATACAAGAATAATCGGTATGCTTTTGGAAAATGAAACTACCATAAGACCTCCCGCCACACACACAATGCAATCGCAGAATTGGAGGAGATTTCTTCTTATGATAGTCAAATATGCTTGGTACGGGAAAAATTCTTTGATATTATTACTAGTGCATAGTGTAGAAAGCCATTTCGAAAATATAATATCAATCCTAGCCAGCATAGACATTCCGAACTATGCCTACTATAGCTACTATCTAAACAGTGGTGACCACCATAAGTAAATGGCAGGTAATACAACTAAAACCGTGCGGGGTTCGTATTGGGAATTAGGTTTCCAACAAATGGTCAGGCTAAGGAACTTCCTATGCCACATGGGTACGCCTCTGGCGGGACGTCCCGAGAACTAACGTTACGGTTAGATCTCTGCCAACACAAGGCCGGGTTACCTCTGTAACTAGGTAACTACTACACGAATATGCCACTCCCCGGTCCTTTGGGACCTTTATCCGAGGGCCCTCCATCACAAAGCAACAACCACACAGAATAATGAGATTGAAGCAACCACATAGGTAAGCATCTGGGCTCCATACCATGACACTACCTTTTTCCAGAAGGAAATGACATACCCTAAAGGGCGCGACCCTCATAACCTTGCCGCATCTTTCCTGTTTCGACCATTTCCGGGGTGTGAGGTCCGATGAGGTCTCGTCCACAAAGCTACGCTTTACACGAAAGCCATGCTTTGATCACAAAGGATCAACAAAATGATCATCACTATACAGCAGCACTTAGTATGCCACACTACCAAATTGGGAGTATATAGCTGATAACCTTCAATTACATAACCTCTGAGCTCGTACGTCTCAGAGAAGGGTGTTAAGCTAAGAGAATAAATTCTCCGCCACCAACAGATATGTATTTGAAAGAAATCGGCTTTATATCTCAAAGCGTAGTGTCAGACACACGACCATACAAGTCTGTTCCGGGTTCGAACAGAACCGAAGGCACTTCGTCCAATAAAGGAAGAAGCCCTTGCAAATCCGGGCGTCCACAATCCCGATCGGACTTCCCATCACTTAGGGAATCCCTATACCGGAGCAACTCGGTGCAGAGACAATCGATAGGTTATCCTATCGTTTTTGAAGACACCCGGTCTTCACCGCCGGTCTTCAATTGCAATCCATTCGTCGAATCACTATTCGGAATGGGTTATACGACACAAAGGTCCTTCCCCGGCTAATTCGAATAGTGAGCGCTTCAAATTTAAAACATGTGGGTGTATCAATCACAAAGGTTCACATTCAGCGTTCGATGTGGGTTTCGGATAACAAACTGAAATCCGACTCCCTGTCGCATCGAAGTTTAAATGCCATTTTACGGGCAAAAAGGGTTTCACATACATATAGGAGCAAATCACAAATCATAGCTTATCACAAAGCAATCACAGCATCACAACAAAAATGTCAATCCCGTATGGGGTATTAGATGATGATCAATCATCGTTGATACAAGTAATTGTGATTAAGGCGAATTAACTATACGATTGTCTTTGTTAATCATTTCAAATTAATGTTGAATTTTACTTGATTCTGAATTATTTTAATTTGCTAAGTTAATAAATTATTCCTTAGTTTATTATTTCCCTTATAAATTCTTAATCGTTAACTTATTAAGTTTAATTAATCTTATAAATTTCCTATTCTTTAATTTATTAAATTTCTTTCTTTTAAATTTTAAAAGTCATTACGAAACATCAATATGTTAATTTACTATTTTATCATTATAAACTTGGTTTGAACTTTGTATTTGTACATTAGTTTATATTTATATTTAAACTTTTTATTAAGTTAAACATTTAAACAACTTTTATTAATTTAAATAATTTGAACTTCACAAAACTTTAAAAACTATTAGTTTCATATTACATTAACAACTATGGTTACTTCACTTAGAAAATACATGAAATTGCTTTTTCAAAAGTTTTATTAAAAACTGTGTTACTGTGTTATATTTGCATACCCGAGACATGCTTCGGGTCGTACCCGAGCCAAACTTCCCCCTACTTCGAGTTAACCCCAATTTCGACCCGTGCCCTTATTTTTTCTTTCGAAATTTTGGTTAAGTATAAAATGACACGGTGAACACCAAAAATCCCCCCGAGTTGTATTTCGAGTTTTCACTCGATCTACCCGCGTGTTGCTCCGAGTCACCATTGGTCTCCCCCAACGCCTCACGCTGATACACACCCCACCAACGTGCACGTGCACCGCTAGCGCCGCTGCCTATGGTCAGAGCCAAGGCCACGAGCGAGTCGCCTATCGTCCCCTAGAGCGACACGAACACCCAGATCTCGATTTTTGCTTCGAAGTCGCGAATCGAACATCACACCCAAATGTCATCATCAGGAACGCCACCGAAAACTGCCACGCGCCGCCGCCTCAGGCCATTATCGGCCACCAAACTCAGTACCAAGCCTCGCCATCATGTCACGCTTCGAACCCCCCCAGTGGCACGCGGTCCGATCCCCTGTGGTGGTGCGGCAAGCCTTTTCAACCGTGTGCAGTATTTTGGGTTCTTAAACCCTAAAACAAACTCAAATTCAAATTCTGGATTTTAAAAAAAATCGAACAGCATTTTTCTGATGATCACGAGCCCCCAAGCCATCTACGACAGCGAATTCGAGGGCCATAGCTCCTTAGATCATCAGTTTTTGGTAAAACTTTAATTTCCGATCAACCCCCATTTTCCCGAGCAATATGCAATGAAAAAAATTGATTTTTGTTTCAAAAATCATTATTCTTGATGGTAATGCAAGTGGTGTTACTGAAATTCAATTCCATGAGGTTCGAAATTTCACTTGTTTGGGTTGTGACTGCATTTACATTATCCAGTGAAGTTTAAACCTGTTTTTAATTAGCTTTAATTAATTGTTAGATGGAATACCAGTTTAAACAATCATTTAATCTTAATCTCCACCATGATTCAGGAGCAAGGAGAAGAAGAAGACATTGTATTTGAATGTGTTTCACTCTGTAAACAGAGTTTAAGCTTAACAACAAATTTCTTTCTTCCAAAGTTTCCAGTAACTACAGCCTGTTTTTGATTAGTTTCTGAACATGGTGCAAGCTCAACACAATTCAACTTGTCACACATTTATTTCAGAAGGAATAAAGAAGAGAAAAATTTGAACTGGGTTTTAATATGTTTTATCCTTGCAAACAAAGAAGGCTGTATAAAATTTACAGTTTCCAGGAAAACAACTTTACTTTGATTTTTTTTTCCAGAGAAAAATGTGGGTGAAAGTTTTGAACAAAATCTCTCTTGCTTACTGGAAACAAAAATGCATGGCTAACTTTGGTTAATCATTCAAATCAAATAGGGTTAGGGGGGAAAAAGAATAGATTTTCTTACAGGTTTCTTCTTTTTTTTTTTTTTTGAACTAAAACAGGGACTATAACTTGTACAGTCAATCATAACAAACCAAACATTCAATCATACATTCAAATTTTCTTGCGTGCAAACAAGATTTAAGTTTTCTATATCACTCAAAGCATACACATAGAAATCATGATAAAGAAAACAAAGTTTACTCACCTGTTTCTAGAAGTTGACAGTTTTCAAACAGAAAGATGAGCCTGCTACTCCTTTTCTTCTTTTCTACTCTAATTCTCTTGGGGTTCAGATCTGAGAATTTATAGTTACAATTCTCTGGTTAATTGTGGTTGTATTCATGCATTTGAATTATTAAAAACAGGAATTTCTATTTTACTTACTTTTGAAATTTATGGCAGAGAAGACACTCCTTACTTCTGAAATTTGAAACCAAAATAGATTAAGACTCTATCCTTAATTCTTCCTGCAGAAAACTGGATATGGTAGTATTAAACCCAAGTTGTATTTATTTATTTTTAATTATTAATAACAACAACCTCTGGAATACTTACAGTTTTGGATTAACAGAGAAGCTTCTTTTCTCTGCAGTTTTGAAAAAAACAGAACTTGAAAACCAAAAAGAAAAGTAGCTTTTAAATCCTTAACCTTCCTGCAAAAAATTTAATGTTAAATATTATTGAGTTAAACTCTTTCTTTATAAGAAATTATAACTTCAAGTTCACATTTTACAAAGAAAGATTACTTGCCTTTTTTAATGTATTCCAAAAAGAAAAACTATGCACTGCCTTTTGAAACCAGAAACCCCTTTTTGCTTCACAAACCTACAGTTTTCATTTTTGAATTTAATTGTCAACACTTGTTTTAAAAAAAAATCAAAATCTCATAAACTATAAATTTTTAAAACAGAGCTTACCTGAAAGTATCACACTAAGGTTATGAAGCATGAGAAAGTATTTTCAGATATTTTTTTAGCTTGAAGGGAAGAAGACAGTTTGGTTTTCTTTTGAACTTTTTTTTTTCTTTGAATGTTGAAGTAAAACTTGCTAATATCTTTTGATTACTGAGAAACAGATGTTGGGGGTTTAAAATTCGAATTTTTAGAAGGTGAAGGGTTTTCTGATTTTTTTTATTTGATTATTTTATTGAGGAGATGATGGTTTGTGCCATTTGTAAGAAGATATCTTAACACATGGATCTTGTAAATTTTATTGTGAAGGTAAGTTTCAGATTTTTGATGTAACAAAGCAAAAGAAATGTATAGATTTCATTTCCTATATTATATGCATAAACTTTTATAAACCAATATACATACTTTTTATTCATTTGTTGTATATATGCATATGTACAATGTTTTAAAAGAAAAGTTGTCTTACACTTGTATACTTGTTCCTCAATGATTTTTAAATGCTTCTTATTTTAAAACATTCATTCCAAATTTAAATTCAAATCTTAAATTTCAAATTTGAAATATAGACCTTTTAAATCCAAATGACTTCAAAAAAAAACATTTATCATCTCAATAATTTTTAACATAGGATAAAAATTAGAATTCATTTCATATATTACTTTTACTTATTTTATTTGTTTTTAGATTTTTTTTTTTATTCTCAAATCAAACCCCAAGAGTTCAAATATATTATTTTTTTGATTGATAATTTGGGGATGTTACAAATACCCCCTCCTTAGAAAATTTCGTCCTCGAAATTGAAAGAGAGAGAAAAATAGACAAAGAATATACGATTCAAAAAGAATAAGGAAATGGCTTACCGGCTAAGCCGAGATATCCACCCTGCATTTGGGATAAGATTTCTGCATATTATCTTCAGTTTCCCAAGTGCAGTCCCTTGGATCGCCACTCCACTGAACTTTTACTAGCTTTACAATTTTGTTCCTTAATTGCTTCTCTTCACGATCCACAATCTTTATCGGTTCCCTTTTGACTGTCAAGTTGGGGGTGATGTCGAGGTCCTGTTGGGCAGCTTCTTCAATAATACTGTCCGGATCGTGCACATACTTCCGAAGGTTAGAAATGTGGAATACATCATGCACACCCGATAACCAGCTAGGCAACTGCACACGGTAGGCTAGAAGACCAATCCTCTCCAGAATAGGAAAAGGACCAATATATCATGGTGCTAGCTTACCAGTCTTCCCAAATCTCAATACACCTCTCATAGGAGATACCTTAAGAAAAACAGAGTCCCCAACCTGAAATTCCAAATCTCGTCTTCTACGATCGTAATAGCTCTTTTGACGACTCTGTGCTGTCTTCAGTTTCTTACGAATAAACTCAACTTTTTCGGTGGCTTCTTTAATCATGTCCGGACCAAGAATGAGTCTATCACCTGTTTCGATCCAGCATGCCGGTGATCGACACGGTCGACCATATAAAGCCTCAAAAGGAGCCATCTCAATACTGGCCTGATAGCTGTTGTTATAAGAGAATTCGACCAGATGCAAATGGTCCTCCCAAGAACCACCAAAATCAAGTATACATGCCCGCAATAGATCCTCCAAGATTCGATTGATCCTTTCTGTCTGCCCATCAGACTGTGGGTGATAAGCAGTACTGAAATGCAGCTTGGTTCCTAATGCGTCTTGGAACGCCTCCCAAAATCTACTAGTGAAGATCGGGTCACGATCACTCACTATGCTGCTAGGAATGCCATGGAGACGGACAATCTCTTTCACATATAAATTAGCTAGACTTGCAGCTGTGCGGGTAGCTTTTACTGGCAAGAAATGGGCTGACTTAGTTAAACGGTCTACAATGACCCAAATCGCTTCATTGCCCTTTCGAGTGCGTGGCAAACCGTCGATGAAATCCATCGACACTTGGTCCCATTTCCACTTGGGCACCTCTAATGGCTGAAGTAGACCCGCTATCTTCTTTTGGTCGCTCTTGATTTGTTGGCAAGTAGCACAGCGACTCACATAAATAGATATATCCCTCTTCATCGTTTTCCACCAGAAAGTTCTTTTGATATCTCTATACATCTTGTTGACTCCTGGATGGATGCAAAGCTTAGACTTGTGGCATTCATCTAATACTTCTCGTTTCAAATCAGGAAAGTCCGGGACACAAATTCTGCCTTTCATCCTTATAACTCCTCTACTATCCATCTCAAAACTAGTGTCTTCTCCCTGGCATATTCTTTTATAAATTCCCCGAAGAAACTCATCTTCATACTGCTTGCTCGCAATCCTCTTAAGAAGAGTAGGAGCGATAACAAGGTGAGCAAGAATAACATGCTTTCTACTCAAGGCGTCCGCAACCACATTGGCTTTTCCGGGTGTATATAGAATATCCAGGTCATAGGATGCTAGAAATTCCAGCCAACGCTATTGTCACAAATTCAGATCTTTCTGGGTGAAGAGATATTTCAAAGATTTGTGATCGGTGAATAATTCGAATTTTTCACCTAGAAATAAAGAGAATTCGATAAGTATATTTGTTAAATTAAGTTTAAATTCACAGATTGATAAGAAAGCTGAAAAGATTCTTACCCAAAAGATAATGTCGCCATATTTTTAAAGCGAAGATAACAGCTAGAAGCTCCAAATCATGGGTCGGATAATTTCTTTCATGAGGACGTAATTGTCTACTCGCGTAGGCAATCACCTTCCCGTTTTGCATCAACACTGCACCCAAGCATTCACCGCAAGCATCGGTATAAACAGATAATCCCTGGTTCCCGTTGATAATAGCGAGAACAGGAGCGGTGGTTAATCTCTTCTTTAATTCCTCAAAAGCTTCTTCACATTTTGGAGTCCAAATAAACTTTGCATTCTTCATTGTTAGCTTAGTCAAGGGACTAGCTAACTTCGAGAAGTCCTGAACAAACTTCCGATAATAACCTGCTAGGCCCAAAAAGCTTCGAATTTCCTTTGGGGTAGTAGGCCTCCTCCAATCAAGAATGGCGGAAATTTTGCTAGGATCTACAGAAATCCCATCTTCATTAACAATATGGCCAAGAAATTTGACTTCTTTGACCCAAAAGTGGCATTTGGAAAATTTAGCATATAGAATGTTTCTCCTCAATATCTCCAAGACAATTCTAAGGTGTTCGGCATGCTCCTCTTCGGTCTTGGAATAGATCAAAATATCATCAATGAATACGAGCACAAATTTATTTAATACATCCCGAAACACACGAGACATAAGGTCCACAAAGTATGCTGGGGCATTGGTTAGTCCAAAAGGCATGACTAACCATTCATAGAACATATTGGGACCCCTAAAAGCTGTCAAATGAACACAGTCTTCGGCGATCCGTAATTGATGGAATCCTTGGGCTAGATCCATCTTCGAGAAGAAACAAGCGCCGTGCAACTGATCAAATAAATCATCAATTCTGGGCAGTGGGAATTTATTCTTGAGAGTCTGCTTATTGAGATCGCGGTAATCCACGCACAATCTCAAGGACCCGTCTGATTTAGCAACAAATACGACGGCTGAGCCCCATTCAGAAACACTGGGTCGAATCAACCCTTTCTCTAGTAAATCTCTAGTTTGCTCGACTAGTTCAACCCTTTCTCTAGGTGCCATCCTGCGACTTGGATGAACGACAGGACGGGCATTAGGCACAAGGTCGATTCTGAATTCTATTTCTCGGTGAGGAGGTAGAGATTTCACTTCCTCAAATACATCTGGAAAATCTCTAACAATAGGAATAGACTGCAAGCTGGGTTCAGGATAACCCAAATTATACATCAACCCTTCCCTTTTAGGACTAGGGTCCTCACAAGAAATTTCAATGAAATCCCCAAATTCGGTTTTGATTGAGATCAATCGATTTTTGCAATCCAGTTTGGCTTCATATTTTGCTAGCCAATCCATCCCGAGTAAGACTTCAAATTCGTTGAAGTCTAGAACAAAAGGACTAATAGGGAATTGATGGCAAGAATATGAGATAGGAACATCTCTACATCGAAGACAGAGGTTTGCGGGACCTCCAACTGGATTCCTTACACATATAGGCTCATCAACAAAATTAGGTTCAATATTCAATTCATTAATAGCTTGTTGAGAGATAAAACTGTGTGTAGCGCCAGTATCAAAAAGAACTCTAACAATGCTATCATAAATGGTAAGATTACCTTCCAGGACGCCTTTTCCCTTCTCCGCTTTAGAAGATGTGGGCTTGTCTTTAACTGAGTATACTTTAGCTGTTTGGGCTTGCTTCATAACTGGGCGGTCTTTTACTTCATGTCCTTCCTTCTGACAATAATAGCACTTTCTAGGCTTTCCTTGAGCAGATAGATTTCTCTTGGGCTTTTTGCAGTTGGTAGAATAGTGGCCTTTCTCCGAGCAATTATAGCAAGTGACATTCTCCATAGTGCTCCCTTGATTGCTTTTCTTCTTCTCCTTGCCGTGCCAAGGTTTCTTGCCTCCAAATTTTCTTTTCTTCCAATTCGGATTGCTTGAGTTTCCTTGCTCCCTTGGTGCTTCTTGCATGTCTAAAGTAGCATAACGGTATCCCATATCAACCAAATCTGAGAATGATTCTTTCACGTGGCCTGTCATCCTTTCGTGGAACTTTTTATTCATCCCACGAATGAATCGCTCATTCTTCTTCAACGGTGTGTTCACTAATTCTGGACCAAAGCGTGACAATTCATTGAACTTATTGAGATACTCCTCAAACGACAAACTTCCTTGCTTTAGATCCATGAATTCTTGGTACATACGAGAAATCCCGGATGATGGCAAGTAGCGCTTTTCAAATGCTTCTTTAAATCTGCCCCAAGTGAACTCGTCCTCAGGCTCATCAATAGTGACCATCTCCCACCAAGCTAAGGCTTCACCTTGAAGTTGCCAAGTAGCTATGAGACGCATCTGATCATCCTGTAGCTTGAGCCCCTTAAAGATTTTCTCACAAGACCTAATCCATGCCTGGGCCTCCATAATCGTCTCTTTGCCGGTGAATGGCTTACCCCCGAGTCTTGAGAAGTTCTTATATAAGTCAGCCAGATTCGGCTGATTCTGAATAGGTAAAGCTGCCTCGGTGGTAGGGGGAACTTGGCCAGGTGCTGTGGCATTTCCTTGCCCCCTAACACTGCCTCTTCTTCCGCTCATCCTTACTATCTGTAATAGTAAGAAAAATTGGCTTAGTTATTTGGAAGAGATATCTTAAGAAATATCGGCAATTAAAGGAAATAGACTAAGAAAAATTTTGATGTGTTAATCAATTATACTCATTCTAGGGTATACTCCACCCTATCTCTAATGAGCCATCTAATGTGTTATACTCCGTAGCTAAAGTTCTTACTCAACCTTTAGCTCTGATACCACATGTCACGACCCGAAATTCAACGCTTGAAAATTGACATCAAATACCTCACTTGTACTCGACTGTCAATGATTCAAACATCGAACTCCAGTCGGATGGAGCTTATAACAACATTAGATGAATAAATAACAGCGGAAAATAAAATGAACATCATGCATCATATCACAGATACAACACCACAATAATATCTGCTACAACATCAGAGTACATAATACATGAATTACATATCCAAATAGAATGACATAATAGAACAACTAGATATCATATGCCAAAGTCTCCAAAAAAATAAAGTGATGGTGAACATCCAAGCTAAGCACCTCGAGATCCAAAAAGCTTCCAAAATGTCTCTAAGGTATGAGCCACCAAAAAAAACCGTCTCCAAACCAAAATACTCCCAGAATGCAGCCAGAGCCAAAATATAGAAAACCTGCTACTAGGCTGCCCGTGTAGAAATGGTGGGCACCCAGAGTTTAGAAAGGAAACAATAAACTCCGGGTCAGTCATGGGACTGGTATGAGTAAACACAGGTAATTGCTTTCAAATAAAACAGATTTAATACAAGAATAATCGGTATGCTTTTGGAAAATGAAACTACCATAAGACCTCCCGCCACACACACAATGCAATCGCAGAATTGGAGGAGATTTCTTCTTATGATAGTCAAATATGCTTGGTACGGGAAAAATTCTTTGATATTATTACTAGTGCATAGTGTAGAAAGCCATTTCGAAAATATAATATCAATCCTAGCCAGCATAGACATTCCGAACTATGCCTACTATAGCTACCATCTAAACAGTGGTGACCACCATAAGTAAATGGCAGGTAATACAACTAAAACCGTGCGGGGTTCGTATTGGGAATTAGGTTTCCAACAAATGGTCAGGCTAAGGAACTTCCTATGCCACATGGGTACGCCTCTGGCGGGACGTCCCGAGAACTAACGTTACGGTTAGATCTCTGCCAACACAAGGCCGGGTTACCTCTGTAACTAGGTAACTACTACACGAATATGCCACTCCCCGGTCCTTTGGGACCTTTATCCGAGGGCCCTCCATCACAAAGCAACAACCACACAGAATAATGAGATTGAAGCAACCACATAGGTAAGCATCTGGGCTCCATACCATGACACTACCTTTTTCCAGAAGGAAATGACATACCCTAAAGGGCGCGACACTCATAACCTTGCCGCATCTTTCCTGTTTCGACCATTTTCGGGGTGTGAGGTCCGATGAGGTCTCGTCCACAAAGCTACGCTTTACACGAAAGCCATGCTTTGATCACAAAGGATCAACAAAATGATCATCACTACACAGCAGCACTTAGTATGCCACACTACCAAATTGGGAGTATATAGCTGATAACCTTCAATTACATAACCTCTGAGCTCGTACGTCTCAGAGAAGGGTGTTAAGCTAAGATAATAAATTCTCCGCCACCAACAGATATGTATTTGAAAGAAATCGGCTTTATATCTCAAAGCGTAGTGTCAGACACACGACCATACAAGTCTGTTCCGAGTTCGAACAGAACCGAAGGCACTTCGTCCAATAAAGGAAGAAGCCCTTGCAAATCCGGGCGTCCACAATCCCGATCGGACTTCCCATCACTTAGGGAATCCCTATACCGGAGCAACTCGGTGCAGAGACAATCGATAGGTCATCCTATCGTTTTTGAAGACACCCGGTCTTCACCGCCGGTCTTCAATTGCAATCCATTCGTCGAATCACTATTCGGAATGGGTTATACGACACAAAGGTCCTTCCCCGGCTAATTCGAATAGTGAGCGCTTCAAATTTAAAACATGTGGGTGTATCAATCACAAAGGTTCACATTCAGGGTTCGATGTGGGTTTCGGATAACAAACTGAAATCCGACTCCCTTTCGCATCGAAGTTTAAATGCCATTTTACGGGCAAAAAGGGTTTCACATACATATAGAAGCAAATCACAAATCATAGCTTATCACAAAGCAATCACAGCATCACAACAAAAATGTCAATCCCGTATGGGGTATTAGATGATGATCAATCATCGTTGATACAAGTAATTGTGATTAAGGCGAATTAACTACATGATTGTCTTTGTTAATCATTTCAAATTAATGTTGAATTTTACTTGATTCTGAATTATTTTAATTTGCTAAGTTAATAAATTATTCCTTAGTTTATTATTTCCCTTATAAATTCTTAATCGTTAACTTATTAAGTTTAATTAATCTTATAAATTTCCTATTCTTTAATTAATTAAATTTCTTTCTTTTAAATTTTAAAAGTCATTACGAAACATCAATTTGTTAATTTACTATTTTATCATTATAAACTTGGTTTGAACTTTGTATTTGTACATTAGTTTATATTTATATTTAAACTTTTTATTAAGTTAAACATTTAAACAACTTTTATTAATTTAAATAATTTGAACTTCACAAAACTTTAAAAACTATTAGTTTCATATTACATTAACAACTATGGTTACTTCACTTAGAAAATACATGAAATTGTTTTTTCAAAAGTTTTATTAAAAACTGTGTTACTGTGTTATATTTGCATACCCGAGACATGCTTCGGGTCGTACTCGAGCCAAACTTCCCCCTACTTCGAGTTAACCCCAATTTCGACCCGTGCCCTTATTTTTTCTTTCGAAATTTTGGTTAAGTATAAAATGACACGGTGAACACCAAAAATCCCCCCGAGTTGTACTTCGAGTTTTCACTCGATCTACCCGCGTGTTGCTCCGAGTCACCATTGGTCTCCCCCAACGCCTCACGCTGATACACACCCCACCAACGTGCACGTGCACCGCTAGCGCCGCCGCCTATGGTCAGAGCCAAGGCCACGAGCGAGTCGCCTATCGTCCCCTAGAGCGACACGAACACCCAGATCTCGATTTTTGCTTCGAAGTCGCGAATCGAACATCACACCCAAATGTCATCATCAGGAACGCCACCGAAAACTGCCACGCGCCGCCGCCTCAGGCCATTATTGGCCACCAAACTCAGTACCAAGCCTCGCCATCGTGTCACGCTTCGAACCCCCCCAGTGGCACGCGGTCCGATCCCCTGTGGTGGTGCGGCAAGCCTTTTCAACCGTGCGCAGTATTTTGGGTTCTTAAACCCTAAAACAAACTCAAATTCAAATTCTGGATTTTAAAAAAAATCGAACAGCATTTTTCTGATGATCACGAGCCCCCAAGCCATCTACGACAGCGAATTCGAGGGCCATAGCTCCTTAGATCATCAGTTTTTGGTAAAACTTTAATTTCCGATCAACCCCCATTTTCCCGAGCAATATGCAATGAAAAAAATTGATTTTTGTTTCAAAAATCATTATTCTTGATGGTAATGCAAGTGGTGTTACTGAAATTCAATTCCACGAGGTTCGAAATTTCACTTGTTTGGGTTGTGACTGCATTTACATTATCCAGTGAAGTTTAAACCTGTTTTTAATTAGCTTTAATTAATTGTTAGATGGAATACCAGTTTAAACAATCATTTAATCTTAATCTCCAACATGATTCAGGAGCAAGGAGAAGAAGAAGACATTGTATTTGAATGTGTTTCACTCTGTAAACAGAGTTTAAGCTTAACAACAAATTTCTTTCTTCCAAAGTTTCCAGTAACTACAGCCTGTTTTTGATTAGTTTCTGAACATGGTGCAAGCTCAACACAATTCAACTTGTCACACATTTATTTCAGAAGGAATAAAGCAGAGAAAAATTTGAACTGGGTTTTAATATGTTTTATCCTTGCAAACAAAGAAGGCTGTATAAAATTTACAGTTTCCAGGAAAACAACTTTACTTTGATTTTTTTTTTCCAGAGAAAAATGTGGGTGAAAGTTTTGAACAAAATCTCTCTTGCTTACTGGAAACAAAAATGCATGGCTAACTTTGGTTAATCATTCAAATCAAATAGGGTTAGGGGGGAAAAAGAATAGATTTTCTTACAGGTTTCTTTTTTTTTTTTTTTGAACTAAAACAGGGACTATAACTTGTACAGTCAATCATAACAAACCAAACATTCAATCATACATTCAAATTTTCTTGCGTGCAAACAAGATTTAAGTTTTCTATATCACTCAAAGCATACACATAGAAATCATGATAAAGAAAACAAAGTTTACTCACCTGTTTGTAGAAGTTGACAGTTTTCAAACAGAAAGATGAGCCTGCTACTCCTTTTCTTCTTTTCTACTCTATTTCTCTTGGGGTTCAGATCTGAGAATTTATAGTTCCAATTCTCTGGTTAATTGTGGTTGTATTCATGCATTTGAATTATTAAAAACAGGAATTTCTATTTTACTTACTTTTGAAATTTATGGCAGAGAAGACACTCCTTACTTCTGAAATTTGAAACCAAAATAGATTAAGACTCTATCCTTAATTCTTCCTGCAGAAAACTGGATATGGTAGTATTAAACCCAAGTTGTATTTATTTATTTTTAATTATTAATAACAACAACCTCTGGAATACATACAGTTTTGGATTAACAGAGAAGCTTCTTTTCTCTGCAGTTTTGAAAAAAACAGAACTTGAAAACCAAAAAGAAAAGTAGCTTTTAAATCCTTAACCTTCCTGCAAAAAATTTAATGTTAAATATTATTGAGTTAAACTCTTTCTTTATAAGAAATTATAACTTCAAGTTCACATTTTACAAAGAAAGATTACTTGCCTTTTTTAATGTATTCCAAAAAGAAAAACTATGCACTGCCTTTTGAAACTAGAAACCCCTTTTTGCTTCACAAACCTACAGTTTTCATTTTTGAATTTAATTGTCAACACTTGTTTTAAAAAAAATCAAAATCTCATAAACTATAAATTTTTAAAACAGAGCTTACCTGAAAGTATCACACTAAGGTTATGAAGCATGAGAAAGTATTTTCAGATATTTTTTTAGCTTGAAGGGAAGAAGACAGTTTGGTTTTCTTTTGAACTTTTTTTTTTTTTTCTTTGAATGTTGAAGTAAAACTTGCTAATATCTTTTGATTACTGAGAAACAGATGTTGGGGGTTTAAAATTCGAATTTTTAGAAGGTGAAGGGTTTTCTGATTTTTTTTATTTGATTATTTTATTGAGGAGATGATGGTTTGTGCCATTTGTAAGAAGATATCTTAACACATAGATCTTGTAAATCATTAAATTTTATTGTGAAGGTAAGTTTCAGATTTTTGATGTAACAAAGCAAAAGAAATGTATAGATTTCATTTCCTATATTATATGCATAAACTTTTATAAACCAATATACATACTTTTTATTCATTTGTTGTATATATGCATATGTACAATGTTTTAAAAGAAAAGTTGTCTTACACTTGTATACTTGTTCCTCAATGATTTTTAAATGCTTCTTATTTTAAAACATTCATTCCAAATTTAAATTCAAATCTTAAATTTCAAATTTGAAATATAGACCTTTTAAATCCAAATGACTTCAAAAAAAAAACATTTATCATCTCAATAATTTTTAACATAGGATAAAAATTAGAATTCATTTCATATATTACTTTTACTTATTTTATTTGTTTTTAGATTTTTTTTTTTATTCTCAAATCAAACCCCAAGAGTTCAAATATATTATTTTTTTGATTGATAATTTGGGGATGTTACATCCATTACACATGAAACTTTGGGAACAAGATGTGGTGACCTTAAGGAGCCTAACCTAAGGATCACATCTCAAAAGGATAAAGAAAGAGGGATCGATCTTCTTCCCTCTATACGGTTTGGCAAGAATCAGGAGACAACTAACATTGCACCAAAGAACGAGCAGTAACTCATGTTGTACTCATCCAATTGATATAAAACTTGAAGTATAAGCCTATTACAACATGTGGAACATACCTAAATGATCTCATTCCAATTAGAGGGATCGGCATAACTCTTTTCGGCAGAAATCTATAGAAATGAGAATTCAAGTAACACTACTTCATCGAAAATGCAATATCTAAATTGTACATCGGAATTTCACGAAATTTAGGGCGCAATTAGCAACATCATGTGACACCCCTTAAAAGGATCACAACCCATTTGAACACACTATTAGGAATCGATACTGATCCCTATCATAGGACCCGAAAGGCATGGAAATTTTTGGGCGGTCTCGTCTTGGTCTCCAAAACCTTCCACCGAAATTTAAGTTCGATTCATGCACTTCCCCTATAAATACAGAGGCATGGCAACAGAAAAGGGATCCTTCTTTCTACCAAAAAGGCCCTGCCATTTTTATTCTTTGTTCTTGTACCAATGGGTCCTAGCTAATCCAAACATTCTTGTAATCATAATCAAGTGCAAGATCAATAGAAATGGGATATGGACGTAGGCCAAGGTTGCGAAACACTATAAAAATATATGTGTTCATTTAGGATATTTACCATGTTTTAATTTCATTCTTCATATAATCTATACTAGATTCCATTAGTTGTTGACGCATATTTTTGGTGTCAACACTTTGTTATGCAAAAGAGATGAGAGATCGCTTAGAAAGATCGAAAGTGTTTAATTATTTTCAAGTTACTAAAAGATTAAAACTTTAACAAGTTTTCAAAATAAAAACTTTCACTTATGTTTCAAAGAGAGGAAAGGTATGTGTGAAGTTAGATTTGAAGTTGATGTTAGATCTAAACTAATCTAACTTTGATGAGTTGCATTTATAGCGTAGTCGCTATGAATGTAGTTCGAGAAAAGTTAGAGTTCAGATTTTAAAAATGATTCCATTTTGAAATGGTGTTGAAACTCTTTTCAAAATGTTAATTAAGTTTGAAAGTTAATTATTTTGGTAATTAAATAAATCAAGTAAGAGTATAATAATTAATTAATTAAGATAATTATTAACTAAAAATAATTAAGTTAATTAATTACGGTTTAATTATGGATTAAATTAATTAATCAAGGATGTTTAATTAATGATTAACCAAGAAATAATTTTGATAATTAAGTTATTAATTAATTAATTATTTAATTAGGGTAAATTGGTAACTAATTACTAATCAAGCAGGGTTTAATTATTTAATATAATTGGATTTAATTAAGATTTAATTAGGGGTTAATTAAGTCAAATTAAGTTTTAAATTAGGGTTAACTAAGATTCAATTAGATATTTAATAATGATTTAGTTAGTAATTAATTAAGAATTAAATATTATTTAATAAAGGTTTAACTTTAACTTTACCAATTATTTTTAAGTCAGTTTTTTTGCAAGTAAACTGATTTTAAACAAGGGATCTCTTGCTTGTGCTATTAGTAGACAATGACTATGAATAAGTTATACTAAAATGGGACATCCATTAGCAGAATAAAACACCATTTTGCTATAGCTTTAATTGAATTGATTGTTTAGATGCCTTTTAATAGAATAAATCCCAGTTCTGCTATAACTAAACTTAATAGATTGTTTGAACATCTATTTAGCAGGACAAATCACCATCCTCCTATTATGTTATTAGGACTTGTATTCGCCAATTGGTTTATACTGTCATGTTATTCCCTGATTTATTTATAGATTGTATTTTCATATAAGATGACTCCTGTGAATGACCAATATATGATTTGGAAGATAAATTTAAATAAACAGTAACTTGGTTTAGTACCATTGTGGTCACTAAGCCTCCTTTCAAATCTGCAACAGTATGATTTCCAATTAACTGTAATTTTATATCAATTTAAGGTGACGTGTTTTAAATGATTTTGGACATTTACAAAATGGAGTGTTTCAAATGATTTTGGGTATTTATAAAGAAGTTTTATAAATGATTTTGGAGATTTATAAAAGAAGTATTATAAATGAATTTTAGATATTCGTAAAAGGGTTTTATAAATGATTTTTGAATATTTATAAAAGGGTTTTATAAATGGATTTAGGAATTGAGAAAAAAGGATATTTCATAAAATGGAAATGATTTATAAAAAGGATCCATTGAAGAAATTTATAAAATAGTTTGAGATTAGGATTTCCCTTAACCGACCTTCTTAATTATGGTGGTGTGGAACTTTCGCTCCATATGTAACATCGAAGAATAATGTTTGTGGTTATACTTATCTCTAATTTAAATAGCATTTGTTTGATTCTTTTAATATGATTTTGAAGTAAGAAATCTTTCACAAACATTTTGTGAATATACTTTTCTCAGTGAGATAAGTATATGAATGTTTTGATAAACATTTTGATAAGAGATTCAAAAGATGAAGATTTATTTTTGAGGCTTAGTGTTCACTATGGGTAATTAAATCTCTAGAATTTTGTTTGTTTGTGTATTTGATAGTTAAATAACCGACTATCAAATATTGGCCAGTTTCGACTTAGAAAGTATGATTGTATATGTGAGTTCCCCGGTGAGGACTCAAATACTTGTTGTAAACTTTCGAAGAACCTGGAATGAGTCAGTCGAAAACTATTGGTTGTTGGTTTGGAGAGGCTGGGTTTCAATATATTATCCGAAAACCACTTCGAACAAACATATGCATCTGAATGGAACACATCATGAAGATGATTTAAGATGGTGGTCTTTGAAATACAAGGGCCACTTACTACTAATCCTAAGGGTGATTACAAAATGGATATAGTAGAGGTTGTGCCTTCGGTTATGTTCGGACCCAGAACGACTTGTATGGATGAATACTAGCATTGCATTTTTTCAAGAAGTGCAGTATTAACATCCCAAGGTGGTCTGTTATGAGGGAAAAGGTAATTGCAGCCTCTCAAAACCTCACACATTGGGAATGGAAAAAACATGGTTGATGTAGCAAGGCTATGTGGGTTGCTTCCATTAGGGTATGGTCATCCAAAGATCTAGTGTTGATGTAACGAACCGGGTTTTCGATCCTCAAAAATTGACACTAATACGTCCACTGTATTACATACCGAGTATTCGAGTGCTGAAAAACATCGATCGTTAAGGGTAAGAAAGAAGAAGATAGAAGATAGAAGAAATAAGAACAAACATAGAATCTCACAACGCAAAGGAATAACATATATTAATGACATAACACTTTACAAAGTTATATACAAATTGATACATCAGAGTCATACTAATACAATTTCTTACTTAGGATAGTTATAACAGCATGTCCTTATACACAAATACAGAGTACATGATATACAACGGAAACGAGATGATAACTATCTATCGATGAAGCCTCAAGCTCTAAACTTCTCCCAAATGCATCCGTAGAAAACTTGGCTACTTGGCTACTCATAAAAATTTGAGCACCCAAGAGTTTTAGGGAAATAAAATAAAACTCCGAATTAGACATGGGTCTTGTTTGAGTAAACTCAAAGCAACTGAATTGTTACTTTTAAACTCTTTTAAAATCAAAGGCATCTCGTAAGACCATGCCGCATGTAAATGTGACATATTTTTACCTTACGATAACCAAAGCACTTTTATAGAAATTCAACGATATTATAATAATGTCTAAGGGTTCAAAGTAAATTATTAGAATAACTAGAATGCTTGCATCTCACATTACAACATATTTGGAATACAACTAAAACCATATGGCACTTATTGGAGAATGAATTCCATACAATGACCGGGCAACTAGGGCACCACCCATCACAGTACACGTCTAGAAAATGTACCAAGATCGTTCCTAACGACCCCTACCAACACAAGACCATCCTACTCCTTACTGGATTGTACCGAATATTTCATTACCCTAGTTTCTTTGCAACACTTTTTCATATCGAGCTCTCATGCAAATTCATAAATATGTAGATGTATCGTATCTAGAAGGGTGACAACATACCATAATGGGTGCGACCCGAACAGCCTTGTCGTATCTCCTCTGTTTTAGTCATTCCCGGTTGATGAGGCTTGAGGCTACGTTTTACCCTTTTGAATAGCAATCCCTCTTGGAATGCTAACACTGTCTTCCTGGCAGTAATGTAGTGCCAACATTCATCCATACTTGTTCTCCAGGATAAGGACAAACCGAAGACACTACTTCTACTACATCCACTTTGGAACCACCCTCGGGGTTAGTAGCAAGTAGCCCTTGCACTTCAATGGCTATGCCTTCGATCCCATGCTTCAAGATGTCTTTATTTATGAATGCTTGAGTTGGATCGAAGTGGTTATCAGATAACATAATCGATCCCGATCCCTTCATAACAACTTTTGATATTTCCAGTAAACTCAGTCCCATTTCTATAGGAAATAAACAGACAAATGACAAGAGCGGAGTTCACCTCCTAACCGTTTTTAGATGGATTTCCTTATCATTTGTCCTAGAAGAACGAAACGAATTTATATATACAGTATAGCGCCTTCGACGGTAACTGTACTATATAATTCTCGAGTTTCTCTTAGATATTTCCAAAGTTACGTTTTGGGTCCAGCTTTGATAGTCAGTTATTTACTATCAAATATTCAAACATCCAATCAGGGTTTAATTTCCGCATGGGATCCACTAAGCCTTTATAAATTCTCTTTAATTAATAAAACCACTTTATAAAACTTGATCAACAGATCTTTTCCAAAGACTAATCCCAAACCCCTTAATTTCCTTTATACTTGGAAACATTTATATACTTGTCTCGATAATATAAGTATATAACCAAAACATTTTACTTTTCATGCTTTGAAGCAAAACATATAATTATCTTATTCGTGTAAGTATATTTACAAACATTCAAAATTTTTATTCTTTCCAAATCCCATATTAAATAACCAATTTCTTCCAAATAAAACATTCCGCTTATCCTTCATAAAAAATTCCCTTTTTAAAAGCTCATCTTATATTTCAATTAACTTATAACTTTCAAAATAAAGTTATAACCCACTTTTATAAACCTTTAATTTAATTTATAAGCCTCTTTCCAGATCACTGAAATGATTTATAAACCTTTTTCCTTATTTTAAAACTCTTTATATAAACGTTTCTATACTCCTTTACAAATATTATTCACAAAAAATTATTTGTAAAACACCTTAATAACCCTTTTCGATAGTAAAACCCCTTTTTACACAAATTATCATTTATAAATACCTTTATAAGAATTATATGACTTGGAAAACCATTTACAAACCCATAGTCTCAAATTAATAGAAGAATTTAAATGAATTCAAAACCATACTTTATAAATTCCAAATGAGGCTTAGTAGTCCCAATGGTACTGATTCAAATTACCATTTTTTTAAATTTAATTCCAGGGCACTTATCAATTATTTACATAGGCCAACATATATGTAAATCCAAACCAATTAACAAATCAGGGAATAACATGTCAATAACTCAACTAGAATATACATGTCCAAATAACATAATAACAGAATGGTGATTTGTCCTGCTATATAGATGTCCAAAAAAATTTAATCAATTATAGCAAAACGAGGATTTATTATACTAAGCACATATGTAAACAATCCAAACAATTATAGCAGAACGATGTTTTATTCTACTAATGAATGTCCATAAAACACAAACAACCAAATTCTAAATTATTCACAGTTGTTTTTCTATTTAATATCATGAACATGAGATCCTTCAGTTTAGATCAAACCACTTAGAAAGAACCCGACTTAAAACATAACGGATAAAGTTTAAAATAACTTTTGATAATTAGATCATAATTTAATATAATTTAAAGCTTAATTAATTCTTAAATAGTCAAAATCAAATCATAATTAAGTCATAATAAATAAGAAGTAAATTAATAATTAAACTTTAGACAAATAAATATTTACTTAAAATTAATCCCTAGTTAAGTAATAATTTGTAAATAAATAATCTTTAATTAAGTAATAACAAATTAATAACTCAACTTAAACTAAATAATAATTAAAATAATTAAAATTGATTAAATAAAAATAATTACCTTTTTTAACTTATTAATCATCAATTAGTAATAATTTAATTAATTATCACTAATAGTCACCAATTACTTAACCTAATTACTAATTAATTAATAAATAATTATCCTTAATTAATAAATAAATTAATTATTAAACATATTAATCAAGTTATAGTTAACTTATGTGTTGCAAATTACGTTCGAAAATAGGTTTTCACATCATATTTAAAAGGAAACTTTAAAGTTAGAAATCAAACTTTTCAAAACAACATTCATAGCGACAAATTGCTATGGACGTAGCATTACTTCTTTAAGTTACCATCGAAAATTTTAGCCTTACTTTGGATTACTTTTTAATACATAAAAGAAAATGTATTTGAAAACCTTAACTCGAGTTAGAATTAAAAAAAACATTTACTAACTCAAAACTAGTAAACAATTAGATTTTCAAAATGGATCTCAAGTCCCTTACTAACAATCAAGTTCCCATATTCCATACCATTCAACCATAATTCAAGCATATACGAAAGATACCAAATCACATCATCATCATATTGTAGTAAAATCACCACATTCATATCCAATCACATCACCTAACCATCAACCTCGAATCAAATGCTAAACTACAAGTTAGCACATACACTAAACATCCAAGCCATACTTAATCTAAACATAACATCGTATATATACATAATCATATAACCAATATATATATATATATATATATATATATATATATATATATATATATATAGGTAAGATATTTCCTAAAAAGTTAAGAATTTTCTCACCATAAAGCTTCCTTAAACTTGAATGCTTTAGAACTTGTAAACTTGAAAAACTCAAAAAGCAATCTGAAAATAGCTCAACTTCCTCTTGGTGTTTCGATATGATAATCTCATAATTTTGAAAAGTTGTCAATAGTATATTTTTAGAAAATTATTTTCTATATCATTTCAAAAGAAGAATCACTCTATTTGAATCATTTTTGAGAAAGTTATGGTCAAAAGAAGAGGTGGTGTTTTCGACCTTCAAAACATAGGTCCAAAAATAGGTTTTAAAGAGAAGCGTTTTTAACATAGCTAAACTAAAAACTTCAGGAAGTGGTCAACATCAAAGTTGTAGTTATTGGATTTATATACGGTTTTTTGGAAAAAATAAAATCATGATTTGGAGCAGAAAGGCGGAAGTTATGGCAGAAAAAGTAGGATGAAAATGGAGAAGATTTTGAGTGGATTTTGAACTTTTCTATGGATTTTTTTGTTTAAGAGAAAGGAGGACATGAATGGAAAGGAGAGGTTAGAAAAATGAATATGGACAGTAAAATGAATAGGAGTGATGTGTGTGGGTATTTATAGATAGAGAGGAGATAGCAAATTATCTTTATACCATTGGCTTTAAAAATATTCTAACGTGTCATGATATTGGGAGGTTATATCACCATGGCTTATCACATCACTCTCTATTATATATATGTGTGTATATATATATATTCTTTTCAAAACAATGATTTGTCACATCAAATCCATATATATATATGTATATATAACATCAAATCTCATTATATATATATATATTATTTAATCCATGACTTGTCTCATCACCTTATATATATAAGTTAAATTATTAATTAAAGCTAAGACATGAAAAGAGATAATGATGGTTAATGATTACAATCTAAGGTGTGACAACACTTAATATTTATATATAACCTAATATGTGAAAATACTTATATATATATGTTTGTATATAGGAGTTTATTATTTTTAAAACTATGAGATGCCACATCACTCGTTATTTAAATTAATTACAAGATAATATTCTTAAGTATATGGTTATTTAATTAATTAACTCTTATATATATGTATATACGGTGCACAAAGATGAACAAAGTTCCCGACAACTTTCCAGTGTCGAAAGGGCGAAATTTCCCTAAACATTCTTCGGTTACATTTTATGTTTATCTACGAACTATTTTATTTGGTAAACAAATTTTGAAAATGAATTTACCATCATTATTAATTAAAGTGAGTTTATTTTAATTATAAAACCTATACATTGAATATTTAAAATCAATTAAACATTCACTAATCAAAGCAGTGAAATTTTGGGTCATTACATTCTTCCCTCCTTAAAAGAATTCCATCCTCGAAATTACACCTCGACCTATCCCAGAAAACACCTAAAACTATACATCTGCTCGTATAATGTACATAGATAATTCTGATGCAAAATCTGATTCGATCGCAACTCAAATACATAGCATTCTCTCCGAACTAGTATCGTTCGCCCGATTCTCTAGTGCAGACTCCTATTAGGCTCCTTGATTAGGAACCACTATTATCCTTACATAGTTGTAACTATGATAGAAAACATCAGTCCCATACCAAGAACCCTCATCAAATGCTCACCATCAAAGGTCGAGTAATAGATCCTTATTCGGAACTGTGCAATATCTCGAAGCCATGTACTCGAGTCTTGGATAACTCTATATGGAAAGAGAAATGATCTACGTCCAACTTACACACTTGATTGGTTCTCCCTAATTCCAATTCAATTTCCACCAAATTATTTATGAAAACATTTCATAAACTATTCTTAGGTTCAACTTGTATACTACTCCACTACATCCTAAGATCATATATCCTTATCCGATTCCATTATTCCGTTTTGCTTTTATTTTCCTAAAATACCCATCTTTTATTTTCAAAAACTTTTTGAAATGGAACTCTATACTTTAAATCATACAAAATATATAGACATAGCCCAAGTAACTCCAAAATGATACTAAGGAATTAGGTACCACTAAGCAGTATCATACATCCCTTTACCAAGAAGGGTAATACTCAAGAGAAGTGTTTACCATCTGAGCACATCTATTTCCCACTTTTAGGTTATTTTCGAGCCACTCAAACAAGTTGACTTAAAAATATTCTTTTTATTTCCAAATTCTCATTTTTGGAACAGTACTTCACATTTTCCAACAACATATATCACCAACTCACTTTGGGTTTGTTCGGGTTGAACTTGTTTCACTTGTACAATGATAAAGAGAATAATTAACTAAGTACCATATAATGTCACCTAGGCAAACTTCCGATCGTCACTTAGAAGATTATTCCGATTATCACAAAGCAGTCAAGACTTGTTCCCTATATCAATCCAAAGATAACACTTCTTAACTTTTTCATTCCAAAATTTCATACTTGAACCAAATTGTTTCCAGAAATTATTATTATTTTCCCAAAACCTTGAAAATCATTTTCCAAACGCATCGGGATTTAGGTTCTCAAGTTTTCAATCTAAATTCTTCTAATTTAAATGTTACATTTTTGTGAACCTATTTTATAAATCACTGTTATTAAATCATTTTTAAATATTTGTCCTAAAATATTCAAACTTTGAAATCAAATTCTACCTCAACATTAACATCGAATGCATTTTAATCAAACCGTGAAATTTAATTCACAAGGTGTTCGTTTCTTTGATTTTCCCAACCCTTTTCTACCCAACTCATATCTTAAAAGGGAACATACTAACAATAGTCAACGCTCAACTAGGCGAGTATGATTAAAAAAACACTGAATGATAATAAACAACATATTATTATCTCCTAACACCTTAACCAACTATATTACACTATTTGTGAAAATCATTCTTTTATATAAAAGATACCCTGTGTAAAATTATTTTTTTTACCGAATTCCAAAACAATATTGTGTCGATTTTCCTAGTTTAATTGTTTAGAAACCCCTATCGGTACAATTATATACCCTATATCGACCAATGTTCATAAGCCATTAAACTGATAAATCAACACAATATAAAACATGTGATAATGAGTAACAAATACGCGCTTATATATATACACTTAAATTCATTCTAGGGTGTCACTTACCCTATCTCTAATAAGTTAACCTCACCAAAGCCAAGGTTCTTACTTAACCTTCACCTCTGATACCAAATGTAATAAATCGGGCTTTCGGTCCTATAAAATCGACACTAATATGTCCATTATATTACATACCGAGTATTCAAGTGTCGAAAAGCACCGATCATTAGGGGAATGAAATAAGAAGACAGAAGATAGAAAAATTAAGAACAAACACAAAATCTCACAGCGCAACGAAATAACATATATTAATCACATAATACTTTACAAAGTCATTTACAAAACGGTACATCAAAGTCATACTGATACAATTTCTTACTTAGAACAGTTATAAAAGCCTGTCTTTATGCACGGATACAGATTGCATAACATACAACGGAAACAAGATGATAACTATCTATCGATGAAGCCTCCTGCTCCAAGCTCCTCCAAAATGCATCCGTAGAAATGTGGACTATTTGGCTTCTCATAAAAATTTGAGCACCCAAGTGTTTTAGGGAGAGAAAATAAAACTCTGGATTAGACATGGATCTGGTGTGAGTAAATTCAAAGCAACTGAATTATTACTTTTAAAAATCTTTTAAAATCAAGGGTATCTCGTAAGATCACGCCACACATAAACATGGATATGTCTTTACCTTACGATAACTAAAACACTTTTATAAAAATTCAATGATATTATAATAATGTCTAAAGGTTCAAAGTAAATTATTAAAATAGCTTGAATGCTTGCATCTCACATTCCAACATATTTGGTATACAAGTAAAACCGTATAGCACTTATTGGAGAATGGATTCCATACAATGACCGGGGTACTTGGGTATCTCCCATCATAGTGCACGTCTAGAAAATGTACCGAGATCGTACCTAACGACCTCTTCCAACACAAGACCATCTTACACCTTATTGGGTAGTATCGAATATGTCATTACCCCGGTTGCTTTGCAACCCTTTTTTATATCAAGTTCTCATGCACAACAAATCCATAAATTTGTAGATGTATCATATCTAGAAGGATGACAACATACCCTAACGGGTGTGACCATACAGTCTTGTCGCATCTCCCCTGTTTTAGTCATTTCCGGTAGATGAGGCTTGAAGCTATGTTTTACCTTTCTGAATAGAAATCGCTCTTGGAATGCTAACATTGTCTTCCAAGCAGTAATGAAGTGCCAACATTCATCCATACAACTTGTCCAGGATAAGGGCAAACCAAAGCCACTACTTCTACTGCATCCATTTTGGAACCACCATTGGGATTAGTAGCAAGTAGCCCTTGCACTTAAATGGCTCCATCTTCGATCCCATGCTTCAAGATGTCTTCATTTCTGAATGCTTGAGTTGGATCAAAGTGGTTATCGGATAACATATTCGATCCCGGTCCCTTCGAGACAACTTTTGATATTTCCAGTAAACCCCGATTCTTTAGGAAATAAACAGACAAATGAAAAGAGAGGAGATCACCTCCTAACCGTTTGTGGATGGATTTCCTTATAATTCGTCCAAGAAGAACGAAACGAGTTTATCCGTAAAATATAGCGCCTTTGACGGTAACTATACCATATAATTCTCGTGTTTCTCCTAGATATTTCTAAAGTTATGTTTTGGGTCCAGCTTTGATATTCAGCTATTTACTATCAAATATTCAAACATCCAATCAGGGTTTAATTTCCACATGGGATCCACTAAGCCTTTATTAATTCTCTTTAATTAATAATACCACTTTATAAAAATTGATCAAAAGATCTTTTCAAAACACTAATCCCAAACCCCTTAATTTCCTATATACTTGGAAACATTTATATACTAATCTCAACGGTATAGGTATATTGCCAAAACATTTTACTTTTTATGCCTTGAAACAAAATATAATGTAATCAAAAGTAGTAATAACAATGGCTTGTAACAAAAGAAATCATCCAACAAACAATATTCATCCAATTAATTCAAATTTTATTAATTTACATTATCCAATGTTAATAGTTTATTTATTCACTTTCATTTCTTATCAACATTCAATTTTTAATAATATTTAATTGGTTTACTTCAAATTTATTCACATCTACTTAATTTAAATTCAATTTATTCAATTCAATTTGTTAAATTTTAATTGTTTCATTTATGTTTAACATCTTATATCAATTCATTTATTCACTTCATTAGTTCATTTCACTAATTCATATCATTAAATTTACGTAAGTAACTTTTATTTTATAACTCAAGTTTATATTAATAAATTTTTTCTATTTATCACAATCAATTATTCAACCTTTCATAAGTTGACTTACATCTTAAAATTTATTTCATTAACTCATTTCATCAATTCATTTAATCAACTTGACTTAAATAAAATTTCATTTCATAATTCAAATTTCAACTTTCTTATTTCATTAATCATTTCTTGAGTTCATAATCATTTTATACAGATGTATCTTCTTTTACACAATATTATTCAAATTATAATTATCTCAGAAAGCTACAACATAATCTTAAAACATCCTCTGCAGATTTATTTATTTTATTTTACAAATAATTTACAAAGGTATGATTTAATTTATTATTTGTTTACATTCTTTTAAGTTCATATATCTAGATGTATTGCATTTCTTTATTTAACATTCACTTATTTCATATTCAATTAGTTAACATTCAATTTATTAAAACTCATTCCATTTGACTTTAATTTATTTACATCTAATTTAAATCAAATTCAATTAACCAATAAATTTTACTTACACCCATTTATTTACATTCGGTCCTTTTACAAGTTAAATTATATTTTATTTTATAATTCAAGTTCGTAGTCATTTTATTAATTCATTTTATAGCTTAAGTTGAATTAAATTCACTTTACTAATTCATCTAGTTCCATTCAACTCCAATTCAATTCATTTAATCTTTATTAAGTTTAATTTCATTTAACCCATCACCCAGTTTATTTTAATTTTTTGACTTAATTTTTTTCTTATCATTCACAAATTTTAAATTTTTTCCAGCTTAATATTTCTCAAATCTATAAGTTATACAAACATATTCACTTAAAATTTCATTTCATTATTTTATCTAAATCATTTCAAATACAATTCACTTTCATTTAAGCTTTCTTGAATTAAACTTCATTTTACTAACTTAATTTCTTTAACATTTCATAGATTAATTCTTTTATTTCATATTTCAAGTTGAAAATTTCTTTTGTTTGCTTAACCAAAGTGTTCAACCATTTTAAAATTCGGTTTTATTTTCCTGATCAAATTCATAAGTTATAAACTTATTTGTCATATATACTATTTTCAATTTATAAGTTCGAAAGCTATTTTAATATATTAATTAAATCATATTTGGAATACTTTTTTCCCACAATCAGAACTTGTTTTAACCAAAAATAAATTACTTTTGGTAGCAATTCTCACTTAGAAACTCGAAAATGAATACTAGTGATGCAATAGTCATCCGTAGAATTATTTTTGAAAGACTATAACGAGTTCAATGCTTTTATTACTTTTCAAAATATATTTCTAGTCAAAACACTTTGACATAATATTATTACTAATTTTGAAGGCTTTGAAAATAACTTTGAAAGCAACGGGATTTAAATTCAAAATTCTCAACTTTTAAATTCGGTCTATTTATAAGCTATATTATAAATATACTTATACAATTCCATTACCTTATAAAAAGATTTCACTAATTTAAAACTTCTTATTTTAAATAATTCTTATTGCACTTAGATCTGAGTTCAATTTAATTATCGAACGCAACGTTAAATAGAGTTCACAAAGTATTCGTTTTAGTTTGATTCAAACAATAATCGACGATAACTAAATATTATCAACTCTTGACAACTAACATTCATTAATAATCATATAGGTTTATGAAAACTATAATTTTATATAAAAGATATTATTTAGGTGAAAATAGTAATCATACAGATTTTAAAACAATATTATGCCGACTTATCTCATTTACACGTTTAAAAACCCCTATTGATAACATGGCATCCTACGCACCGACCATAATCCATAAGCAACTCAATCGTTAAGTAAACAAAATATAAAACATTTTATCACACTAACAAGTAAGTGCTCTCATATATATATATATACATATATTTGTGTGTGTGCGTGTGTATGTGCGTGTCTAGACACATACATGCTCAAATAACTCATTCTAGGGTATTACTACCTTATCTCTACCGAGTCAAACACTACAATGCTAAGTTTATTGCTAAACCAAAGCTTTGATACCAATTGTGACGACATTTCAGAAAGTTTAAATCAACAATAATCCACACATGTCCAATCCAACAATTCGAAACTCAGATAATCAATGAGGTTAATTAAGAAGAATAAGAAAAGAAGAAAATAAACACAAAATCTCGAAGAAAAATGAAAAAATATAACAATCAAATAAATAGTTCATGAAGCTATTAATCCCATACATTTAATTATAATTTATACGACATTTATCAGATTTATACATACAACAAAGACAAAATAAATAATGCAACAGAACAATATGATGTAGGAAATACTAATAGTAATAATATACCAAATCTTCACCTTCGTCTCCAGAAAAATATCTTCAATGCGCTGAAAAATCAGGGCCGAACCGAGCGTAATGAAAAGACAAAACACTCGAGTCAGGACTAAAATATCCTTATGTGAGTCAAATCAATAACACACATAACATGAGTGTAATAGCGTCAAAGATGTATACGAAGTTCACATCCCCTATCCAGTGTATAACGTGCATGCAATAACTCAAGAAGTGTTATGAGAATTTTCATCTCCTAAGGATTCGTCAAATTATTTGTATATAGTAGAATAAGTTATATATAATGTCTAATTAGTAAAAGAAATATTTTTCTTAGAGTTAAGGCTTTACATTAATCCCCTTTAATGCGTTTTTAAGCATTGTGGTACGGTTTGAAAATAACACCCAAGTAGCATGTCGAGCAATAGCAATTTGCCATGATATGACAACATTAAACCAAAATCCTAAATAGGGATAAAAGTATGACAAAGCACGTGAGGCAATGCCCAAGGCAGGATAATACTAGTTTGATTCGCAGGGCTGGTGGTGTGACGATCCGCCTTTCACTCCATAGAAAGACGCATCATCATTAAGAAAGAAAAAGGTAGAAAAAGAATAGACAGAAAGAAAGAACAAAACAATATCAGAATCTCACAGCGGAAACAGAAAAATATAATATATTACATAGATATTACATAGTCATTACACATCAGAGTCACATAATTACAACATCACAATAGACAATCGAGAAGATCTGCCTATCTATTACATTCCAAAATACAACAGATAAAAGACTCCAACACAGCGGAAATAGATATATAGATACGCCAAGACTCCTGCTCCAATTTTTCCAAAATTCGTCAAGCAAACTTGATCACTTGGCTACTCATAAAAATTTGAGTACCTAAGAGTTTAAGAAAAATAGAATAACTCCAGGTCAGACATAGGTCTGGTGTGAGTAAACGATTAAGTTGTTTAACTTGTGAAATTTTTTTGAAAGTAAAAGGTATCTCGTAAGACTTTCCATAAATAAACGCGGACAAGTTTTTCCTTTACGATAACCAAAACATTTGATAAGAAATCTGGTTATATTATAATAGTGTCTAGGGTTTTCAAATAAATATTCACCCAGCTGAAATTGTTACATTATTAAATTCCAGCATACATAGGTATACAATCAAGTCCGAGATCACTTATTGGAGACTGGATTACATATAATGACAAGGCGACTGGGGTACCGCCCATCATAGTACGTGGTCTAGATCGTTGTACCGAGGTTCCACCCTGATCCACTACATCACAATGCCGGAGCTACCCCTTACTGGATAGTCCAAATAAGACAACCCCATAGTTGTGGCCAACAACCGCCCACACAGCCGAATAAAGGGACCTCTAGACAGGGGAAAATCTTATCCTATTTGGGTGCTACCCACATAGCCTTGCGTGCACCTCCCCTGTTTTAGCCATTCCCGATTGATTAGGCTTGAGTCTACGATTACCTTTTAGACACTTATCTTGGAATGCTTATCGTCCTCCATTGACGATGGTCTGATAGCATTCATTAATACAAGTTCATTTCGGGTTTGAACGAAACCGAAGGCACTATGTCGCTATACTCATTTTGGAATCACCCTCAGAGTTAACGACAATAGCCCGTACACTCTAAAACTTCATCTCAATCTTCACTAGAGATTTCACGACCTATCGTTTAACTTGGATCGATGTGGTTTTTGATAACAAATTTGATATCCGATCCCGGTCTTATCAAAATCCAAACGCCATCTTAAAGGTCAAGTTGTTTAAGGTTTAAACAATATAAATTCAATTCAGAACTTTGTATACACACAGAAATTTAGCACAGATAAATAACACACATTTATCACAACTATATCCAGAGTTCATCATATCACAAAAGATCATAGATTATCATAATATAAATATCAATCCAGACATTCTATACAGTCAATCATCCATAAGAAAGATTTATTAATCCATAACTATAACTAATTTAATTAACTCAAGTTAAATTAATTACCTAAGAATTAATCACCTAACCCTGCTTAATTAAGTAATTACAAACCACTTAATTAATTATCTAATTAATTAATCATTGTTTAATTACTTTATAAATAAATAAATTAATCTTCATTTACCGACTAATTATCTTATTACTATTTATTAACTAATCCTTAATTGCAAATTAATTAACCCTAATTATTAACTAATAAATCCTTAATTATTAATTTATATATCCTTAATTACAAATTAATTAACCTCCAATTACTTAATTAATTAATCCTTAATTACAGATTAATTAATCCTTAACAACAAATTAATTAATCTCTAATTAATTAATTTATAATCCTTAATTTTTAATTAATTAATTTCTTTTTAATTACTTCATTAATTTAGTTAATCTGTAATTACCAAAGACCTTAATTAACTTTAAGATAAACCATTTATCTTTAATAATTACTTAATTATCATTAACATATAAATTTAAAACATTTTAACTTTTTGATTACCTATTTGATTAATCCATTTGCTTTAAGTTTTTAAAATAAACTTAAGAACTTAACTTAATTAATTTAAGTAAAATAAATCATACAACTTCTTAAACCAATTATTTTAAAGCATTTATTTTATAAAGAAATTGATTTTAAAATTATCTAAACTTGATTTATTTTAAATTTTAAAAACTTGCTTAATTTGAATTTAAAAACTGTTAAAATTATCTACCCGAGTTCAACCCGGTTCTTGCCCGAGTCCAGCCCCAAGACTTTTTTTTTAAAACTTGTTAAAACTTTAAGCTGTTAACATGTATTAAACTCACGTTCATCCCCAACAAACCCCGAGCAAACCCTTCCTTTTCCCGAGTTCCCACCCGAGGATGCTTCTTCTTCCTCGAAACAAATACTGATACACAACAAATCTCATGCACGTTCACGACTAGTCGCTGGAGCTCTGGTCACCTATACCACCATCGACAAGTCGTCGATGGCCTTCCTCTTCGATCTGGACCACCCAAATTTCCAAATCGACCGTGAAATCAAAATCGACTCGATCGAACCCACTAGAATGAAACCCGTCGATCAGACCCGATGCTGCCGACCACCAGCAACCACGATACCTCATCCATACCTTTGCCTATCAACCACTCAACTTTTCCCCCATCTCCAATGATCTCCGACACTCCAGAGACGATGCAGCAGATCCATTTCCAACCTCGACCAAAATTGGGTTTTAAACCTTACTCCGATGCCTGTCCGTTGACACCTTGGTTAATAAAACCAACTTCCATTTCTCCCTAGCTCGCCTATTTCCTCGCTACCTCCAGTAGCAATCCCGACCACCCCGAGCCCTCCGATCACCCGAAAATCCCCAAAACCCAAAATCTGATCAACCACGAATTTCTCACTCAAAACCAAACTAAAAATCTTGATTTAACTTTTAAAAATCATGGTTTTCGAAGGTGATTTAGGTTACATGGGTGAATCGAAGAATTGTGATGTTTGAATCTAACATGTTTTAAAGTTTTCTGTTATCTTTCCCATTTTCTAGATAGTATTCAAACCTATTATACTTAAAAATAATTTCAAATCTTATTTTATGTTTAAACAAACATAACTTGTTTTAATATCACAACCTATCAGAGATTAAATGAGGAGATTTTGAATTTTGGCTTTCTTTTAAACCCTGGAAAATAAGAACAGGGGATATATATATGTATATAAACATGCACACTTAACAACTTCATATTTATAAACATGCAAGCATAAATTTCACATCTATACAACAATTATCACATCACTATTTCATATAATCATCACATGCACTAAGTTAAAACAGGATATTGTTTTGTTTACTCCATTGGTAAAGATGAACATAGAAGTTTGAACTGAGTATGCTTTATTTTTCAACTGGAAACTTGAAAATGATTGAAATCTTTTAAAATTGGAAAATGCTTGATGATCTGAAGCTTGGTTGTTGAGATGATCTTGTTTTAAACTTGAGCTAAATTTGCTTGATCAAGTTGAAAGGGTTGTAGCTTTAAATTCCTGGTTTATTTATTTTTACAAGCTTTGTTTTCTTTGAGTTTTGAAAAATGAAGATAGGAAAAGAATAGAGAAGAGGATGGTTTAGATATTTATAGCCTTGTTTTATAATTTTAAAATAAAAGAAAATAAAAGTAATTGTGACACTTGTTTAATTATCTTACATTTATCATATGCATGTTATAATTAGTTTACATTTGTTCAATTTTAAGAACTTATGTTTTATATATATTTATATCATATTTTCTATTTAATTTAATACATTTTCTTTATTTGTATTTATAAAATCTTTTTATAGAAAATAATAGAAAATAATATAAAACTAATTATATACTAATAAAAAATCATACATATATATTTTTAAATCTAATTTATTTTAAGATATTTATCTTTTGAAATTTCAATTTCAAATTCAAATTCAGTTTAAACCAACTCACACATATATATGTAAACAACACATAATTTATTTTTTTGAAAATAAAGGCCAATTTTAAATAATTTATAAAAGAAGATTATCACATTTTATTTGCCTGAAATTTCCAGGATATCACATTCCTTCACCCTTAAAAGAATTATGTCCTTTGTTTGCACAAAAAATGGGCAAATACCTCCAAGTCATATGTTTTAGTTGATTTTATATTGTTCTTAGTGATTCGGGGGATTTATACAAATACGTAAAAAGCAGGGACTAAACTGTAAAAGACACACAGATTTATAGTGGTTCGGCCAGAATGTGCCTACGTCCACTTTATATGTTATTCTCCTTTATTGTTCGGATTACAAGTACAAAGCTTTGATTACAAGTGTATGAAAGTTGTTTGAAAGTTCTGTCTGTGCTTGAGCTCTCAAACTTGTCTGCCATTGTTGTACCCCTGCCCCTCTATTTATAGAGTGAGGTTAGGAGTAAGGGTCTTGGATGTATATAGCTGCCGGTGGGCCTGGGATGATGTGATTTGGCCTGGCATTGTTGATTCGGTAACGCCTTGGCTCGGTAGTGAGTGGAGCATGGATTGGTCCGGTGGTGGGTGGAGCGTTGAGTTCAGGTCCGGTGGTGCTTTGGTTCGGCAGTGGATAGAGGCGTTGATTGGTTCGGCAATGGTTGGAGGTGGCTGGTTCGTAGTGTCTCCTTAGCCTTGATTCGGTAGCGTGGATTGATTCCGCGGTGAGTGGAGCTGGGATTGATTCGGCGATGAGTGGAGTTGGTCCGGTGGCAGAGGATGGGTGTCGAAGGGGTTGGTTCGGTGGTCTCGGTCCGGTGGGACTTCGTCCAACATTTGCCCCCCAAAGTGGGGCATATGCATGCATATGCTGCGCTTTGTTTATTTAGACACTCTCATTCGGCCTGAGTGCCGAACCGGTTGGTCCGGCTATCTTCTCTTGCCTATAAGTATGGGCTCCACGCCTCCGTTATTCCTTACCGTTTGAAAGAGCTGACCCAAATTCTTAACTACCGAATCAATCATAGTGCCGAATCAGATTCGACTGCTGGACCAGGTGAGGAATTCTCTTGCCGAATATAATTTATGCTTGAATTACCGAATGAAACGTATAGAGGATGAGTACCGAATGGACTCCTAGACTCGAACTACCGAATGGGACTTTGGGAGTACGAGGGCTGAATGGATCCTTAGACTCACACTACCAAATGAAATTTTGGGAGTGTGAGTTCTGAATGGATTCTCAGACTTGTACTACCGAATGAAATTTTGTGTTTTGAATTATGAATGAGATTCCAAGCTGCACATACTCGCTTGTTTATATCTCTTGTTCTAACGATGCATTTTCTCGTGTTGCGGATAATGTCTCATAAAGTAGAAACTCGTTCTGACAAGAAGAAATCCAAAGATAAAGGAGAGTCCCCCATAGTGCCCCCAGTTCCGTCAGAGCCAGAATGACATGGACCATCCCCGAGATCATTAGTAGATGGGTACGGTCCTCAGGAGCTTTTGAACTCACCGCCTGACTGCTTTCCTAGCTCCCTCAAAGACGAGCAGCTTGACGTTATGTCTAGATCCTTTGGGATTGACAGAGCGCATATGCTGTTGCCAGGGAAAGGAGTGATGTCGTACAACCCCCTTGAAGGATATTTTTCTTATAGTAGGTATCACTGCATGTGCGGGGCCATTCCTCCTATCAACGCTTGGATCGTCAGCTTTATCACATACTTGAAGGTGGCCCCTTTCCAGCTTCAGCCCAACTCCTATGCCATCTTGGTGAGCCTGTTTATTATTTTTCAGAGAAAGTACGGGCGTCCCCCTTCCAACCGGGAAATTCGGACCTATACAACTTGAGAGGCTATAAGAAGGGGTCCCCATATATTAGCCTAGAATCGGCCGTGTCTTTCAAGCCGGTCCTGAACTTATATTCAAAATTTAGCATGTTCAAGAAGGAATGGTTCTTTGTTAGAGATGACTCTATTTCTTTCCACCACTTCACTTCTTGCTGTAAGTTGACTTTTATTTATAATTTCCATTCTGACTGCAATGCTTCTCCTTATGTGCTTTGTTTCTTGCTACCGACAGGTGGCTTTGCGGTTGTAGAGAATGATTGTTTGGTTCGGATGGCTGGGGAAATAGAAGCCATCCCGGAAAAGGAGAGGGCAGCTTCTTACTTGATCAGGAATGCCACTCTTTTGGAGCACAACCTGATTCTGCCACGCCAGTCTGTGGTCAAGCAAAGAGAAACAGCTGAGGAGAGGGCCGTCAAAGCTAAAAGAGGGGCTACGGCAAAGAGCGGCAAAAGAAGACCCTTCTCGAAACATCCAATTGCCGGGGGGAAGAAACTTAAGAAGTCCGATGGACCCTCCCCCAGCACATGCCCAGATGTCCCGGAGGAGGAAGATGTGGAGGAGGAAAGAGGCGAGGATGAAGGAGGTGAGGCGGAGAGTGGAAGTGGTGGAGAAGGTGATGGTCACAGCGATGACGGTGGTGACAGACGGAGTGGTGATGGCACTTTGGCTTTGTCTTCTGAGCAAGCAGGTGCGATCCAGGAGTGGACATATGACGCTTTCCGCCTAGCTTTTGAAGGGTTGGAGGAAGGATAGACTTTGGTGGAGAAGCCTAAAAAGGTTGACAAGGCCGGGACCGGCGCTGATTCATCTTCTACGAGTGCTTCAGCTAAGGCAACTCCTGCGATTCAAGGTGAATTTTTGACTCCTGCCGACTCCATTTATGATAAGGATTTAGGAATGTTTTATGGTCAGCTCCCGTCCTGGAATGAGATCCAGGACTTATTGCAATATCCTACTCCACCCCAGGGTTTGTATAACAAAAGCGTCTCTTTACTTTTCTTTAACTTGATATATTTCTTGAATTATAGCTCAATGCATGTTTGTAACGCTGGGTTTTTATCACAGAAGCGGGTAAGGTGGCCAAGACATCAGATGTTCGGCACCATTTTGAACAGTACAAATTTCTCAAGGCTTCTACTAAACCAAAGTCTCCGACTAGCCGCCCTGGAGACGTAGTCGGCTACCATCCTCTTCTTGGAGTTATCGAAGAGGATATCCAGAAGAAGAAGAGGAGTTGCTCCTTGTTTGAACCCTCACCTGGTCCTCAGTCCCCAACTCAGCCTCTTCGGGATACCACGAAGAAGAATACATAATTTATACCTCCTTCGCACCCGTCTGAACATCCTACCATTACCCGGATAGGCCATCCTGGCTTGGCTCGTAATCCGTTTATAAGTCATCCGGATCTGAATCCGAGTTCTTGTGATATTACCTTTGATGAGGCTACCGGTGAGCACCTTCTTCCTCGTAATCCTGTGGTAAGAGTATTGGATGAAGCTAAGTCCCTGGACCTTGATTTGCTTACCACTCTGGTTTTAACTTTGAGGGACGAAGCTAATGCAAACATTGATGGGGTTGCTGAGGAGACCAGGAAGCTGATGGGGCATCATGCCCAATTGGTCAAGGCTGTAGAAGAGATCGAGAGTGCTAACATTAGATTGCTGTTAATGGTTCCCGACAGGCCAAACAGCTTGCCGATCAGGCCATCCAGATCTCTCAACACGAGGCCGCTTCTAGGCAATTAAAGAAACCATGGAAGAGGCCAGCAGGGCAGAGTTATGGAAAATGGAGGCTGTCTGTAAGGAATGGATTGATATGGCTATTGCAATGGTGAATGAGGTTCGCAAAGCGGATCTCGAGTGGGTACAGGGGTTATCCGAGAAACTTGAAGCTGCAGAGCTTGCTCAATCCAAGCTGAAGGAGGAGATGGAGGCGATGAGGAAATCCTTTCAGGCTGACTGCTCGCGATACCGATCGGAGAGGGATGCTGCCACTTCAAAGCTGTTGGCTTCTGAGGACCGAATAAGGGAGTTCGAGGAGAATGAGGGGATAATGGATGAGATGCTTCCGGATATATACTTTCGCACTTGGAAACAGGGTAACTTATCTTGGATGGATGATTATCCCCGAATTATGGCCAGGATTTATCTCTGGGCCCTGGAGGAGGCTAAGGTCGATGCCGATAAGGAGGTGGCGTGGCCTTTAGAATGGATGTGGTTACGGCTCAATTCACCAAGGAGGAGAAATTGGCGGCGAAGGAAGGTATGCGACTGCTTACTGGTGAGGAGGTAGGTGTGCAGTTAGAGGATGATGATCAAGGAGCAGATGCTGGTAAGTCTTCCCTTTTAGCTTTTTGTAACTTGATTTCTTATTGTTCATTTAATGGATTCTTCTCCTGAATTGGACAGGCGGGACCTCTGAAGCACCAACTACCTCTGGTCAACTTGCTGAGAGTTCTGATCCTGCGGTTAAGTAGATTTCGGAGGACCAGCAAGATAGAGGTGAAGCTCTGATGCAGTTGACTCCTTGACTTGATCTGGATATCTTTTGGTTTGCTTGACATTGCTATCTATGGTAGTTCCAAAACATTAATGTAACTTTTAGGCTGTAATTATGTTACTCGTAATGAATGACTTTATTCTTGGCATGTAATTTTTAACCTAAGCTGATTCTATCATGTTTGAATGCTATCGTTATTTTGGTATGTTGCATGAGAAATATAGCTGTGCATATTCCTGTGATTCAATTGTGTTAGATGTCAAGTTCTTGCTTAAAATATAATTTCATATCTTGCAATGTTAGTGTGATGTGTGAATAAATTATAGCTACATATTCATATGCAAAAGAAGAATGCATCGCCCTTTATGTTTTGGTCGTAGACGGTTGCTTTGAACGCCTTGTAGGAATGCGGCTGAGTGACCTGTCATCCAGTTGTGAGTTCCTATTCCCATTAGCGAGCGTCTTTTATTTTGTGTCCTGTACTTTAGGGATCGTTATAGAGGATAGGAGGAAATTTTTTTAAACGAAATAGAAATATAAGAAATAGTAAAACTTCCAATCACGGAAGGCCTGCGATGTGCTTAAGTTCGTGGCAAACGGGTTTTGTAGTTACTTTCCCTAGCTGTGGGTCTTGGAGACATTTGTCACCCATCTTACGCCTCCGCGGGGAGTTGCTCTTTTTTACCACAGCCGTATTTAAGACACTCGGAGACGAGATCGTGCACAGTAAATACCCGGGCCATTATGTCCCGTAATCGTGGGTATTATTCGATTTACCGTGGCCGGCTAGCGTGGGTGCCGATCGTCAACCGTGAACTACCCCTGGCTGGCCACACCTTATGTTGGGGCTTAAAGTAAGTTCACGGTTGCCGGCGAGCCGAACGCCGTAATGAGCTACCTCGGCTATAGTCGGCCTTCTCGGTGGCTTATAATCGGCTCATTACAGTTGGCTTTAAGGGCCGATCGTGAGCAATGAGTTAACCCGCAGCAGAGGGATGCTGGAGCAAAAGTGTCTCATTGGCGAGGGCATAGATTCGTATAGTACCTGTTAGGTCTTGTCCAGGTGAAGTCGTGCTGTGATGTGTCTTGGATGGAAATGTCATTACATAGGATTTTGTTCAATAGAAAAGGATAAATTAACAAGAAGCCAAGATACAAAGGAATAAGTTAAAAAAGAGACAAGTTTTTAAAGTTGTTCGGCACGAAAATGCCTATGTCCACTGATTCTCTTTGTTAATTCACTTCATATGGGCAGTACAAGTTAAGAAAAGTATCGACGAAGGTGTTGGATGTTCCATGCCCTTTGGAATACCTCTCCGTCCACTGTTGACAAAATATAAGCTCCGTTGTGGAGATCTTTATGAATTACATATGGTCCGTCCCAGATTGGATCTAGTGCACCGGGGCGCGGGAAAATTCGCTTGAGGACAAGATCTCCTTCTTGTAAGTTACGATGCTTGACTTTGGAGTTGTATTGTGTTGCCACCTTTTGCTTGTGAGCTACTGCTTTGAGTGCTGCATCCTTTCTTCTCTCTTTAATTAGATCCAAAGACATGTGAAGGAGTTCTTCGTTCTCTTCTGAATTATAGTGGATCCTACGGTGGGAAGGCACTATAGTTTCGACTGGGAGCATGGCCTCCGATCCGCATGCCAAAGAGAAGGGAGTATGCCCCGTTGATGTTCTGAAAGATGTGCGGTAGGTCCAAAGTGCCGTAGGAAGTTCATCCATGCAAGCGCCTTTCGACTTTTTAAGTTTCTTCTTGATTAGAGTTTCGAGAATTTTGTTGACAGCTTCGACTTGTCCATTTTCCTGGGGATAAGCTACAGATGAGAAGTTTTTGTGAATTCCGTGCTCTTGGCACCAGTCGGCAAATTCCTCGCTGTCAAACTGAAGTCCATTGTCCGATATGATTTTGAGTGGGACTCCGTACCTGCATAGAACATTTTTGATCAAGAAAATGATAACTTTTGCCGAAGATATTTTATTTGGAGGTTCCGCTTCCACCCATTTGGTGAAGTAGTCGACTTCCACTATAACATATTTGGCTCCGCCCCGGCCCATTGGCAGTTCGCCAATCAAGTCAATTCCCCATACTGCAAAGGGCCAAGGGCTAATCATGTGAGTAATCTCATTTGTTGGTAGCCGAGGAATCTTAGCAAATTTCTGACATCTGTCACATCTTTTGACGAAGTCTAAGGCGTCTTTGTTTAAGGTGGGCTAGAAATATCCATATCGGAGTATCTTCTTTGTCAGAGTCTGCCCTCCAGTATAATCTCCGTAGCTTCCTTGATGTATGTTGGATAAGATTTCCTTGGCTTCCTTTCCAGCAACACACCTTAATAAGGGGTTAGAGAAGTCGCGCCGATAGAGGATGCCTTCTTGTATTGTGTAGCGGGAAGCTTTCCTCAGGATTTTCTTGACTTCGTTACGCCCGTCGAGTAGTGTGCCCTCTTGTAAGAATTTTCGGATGGGTGTCATCCAGGTTTCCTCTTCGATTGCAGCTATCAGATTCACTTGCTCGAAACTCGGGGTTAGTTGCTTTGAGATGGCTACTGTTCCGGAAATGGTGCCGTCTCTCATGCTAGCTTGCTTCGCTAGTTCGTCGGCCTCTTGGTTCTCTCCTCGAGAGATGTGTTTGATGAAATAGTGATCCAATTGATCGAGTAGCAGTTTGGTCTTCTTCAGATATGCGGTGAGTCGTTCTCCTAGAGTCTGAAATTCTCCTAGTATTTGGTTTACAATAAGTTGCGAATCACTATGAAGACATAAAGAACTGACTCCAATCTCTAAGGCAAGTTCTAATCCAACTATTACTGCTTCGTATTCTGCATCGTTGTTGGTGGCAGCGAATTCCAAACTTAGAGCATAGTGTAGCTTCCTTCCCCTGGGAGTGATTATTACAACACCTGCCTCCGAGCCTTGTTCGTTTGATGCTCCATCCACAAAGAGATTCCACTTAATGTATTTTGCTATTTTAGATTGCTCCTTACCTTCGTTGGTAGTGAATTCGGCAATGAAATTGGCCATGGCTTGTCCCTTGATGGCGGTGCGAGGATGGTAGGTGATATCATATTGACTCAGTTCAATGCACCATTTAAGTAGTCGTCCACAAGTGTCGGGACGATGGAGTACCTGTCTTAGCGGTTGATCGGTAAGAACTCTGATGGAATGAGATTGGAAATAGTGTCGCAATTTCCGTGATGTGATTAGTAAACAGTATGCTAGCTTCTCAAGTTTAGGATATCTGGCTTCTTCCCCCGTTAACCTCTTGCTTACAAAGTATACTGCCCATTGCGCGCGGTTGTCTTCTCTCACCAAAGCGGCGCTTAGAGCATGAGATGACATAGCAAGGTATAGGTATAGCTCTTCGCCTTCGTTTGGAGTGGAGAGTACTGGTGGTCTCTGGAGGTGTTCGATTAGGTTAAGGAAGGCTGTTAAGCATTCGTCAGTCCATTCGAACTTTCCTTTGTCTTTCTTTAGAGCCTCGATGAAGGGAACACACTTGTCAGTCGCTTTAGAGATGAATCTGCTTAGGGCGACCACCTTTGCATTTAGGCTTTGTATTTCTTTTCGAGTGGAAGGTATCATGATATCTTTCAGGGCTCGGACTTGTTCGGGGTTTGCTTCAATTTCTCTGGCATGGACGATGAATCCCAAGAACTTTCCTGACGATACCCCGAATGAGCACTTTAGAGGATTCAGCTTCATTCCATATTGGCAAAGTACTTGAAACATCTCGCCCAGGTGGCTTACGTGATTGTTGGCTTTCCTTGATTTTACTAGCACGTCGTCCACATAAACCTCCATAGTTCATCCTATCAGTTCTGCAAACATCTTGTTAACGAGGCGCTGATAGGTAGCTCCGGCATTCTTAAGTCCAAAAGGCATTACTCTATAGCAGTACAATCCCCGGTCAGTGATGAAACTAGTGTGGTCTTGATCGAGGGCGTGCATAGGAATTTGGTTATATCCTAAGTATGCGTCCATAAAAGATAAGAGTTCGTGCCCGGCTGTGCCGTCTACCAACTGACCGATTCGGAGGAGTAGGAAGCAATCCTTCGGGCAAGCGTTATTTAAGTTGGAGAAGTCAATGCATGTTCGCCACTTCCCATTAGCCTTCTTTACTAGTACCGGGTTAGCCATCCACTCTGGGTAGATGGCTTTTCGTATGAAGTTATTGACAAGTAGGTTCTTTACTTCTTCATCGAGGGCTACTGATCGTTCTGCCCCCATACTTCTCTTTTTCTGCTTTACTGGCACCTTGGTAGGATCGATGTTTAGTACATGGCATACCACGTCTGGGGAGATTCCAGTCATGTCAACGTGTGTCCATGCAAATACATCCAAATTGTGGCGGAGAAAATCAATGAGTTGATCCCTCAATTCTGCTCTTAGCTGAGATCCGATTTTCAACAATCTACTTGAGTCATGTTTGTCCATAGGTACATACTCCATAGCCTCTGCAGGCTCGGCGGTGGCCTCCTCCTCTTTGTCTCTGGGGTCTAACCCATTGAAAGGATCACTGGTATATCGAAGAGGAGGGGCTTTCTTTAGTTGCTATGCTTCCAAGTTTTTCATGCAGAGAGTGGTCTCTGCATTCTTCCCTCTGTCCTCCCTGCGATTATTGCGAAGTTCAGTTACATAGCAATCTCGAGCGGCGTCTTGATCTCCCTCTACTTCCCCTATTCCATTGTCTGTTGGAAATTTCATCTTCAGGCACCATGGGGCCAAGACAATTTGGAAGTCAGACAAGGTTGGTCTTCCTAAAAAGGCGTTGAAGGCCGAGTGGTTATCTATCAGCACAAATGTTTGTTTCCGCACAACGGAGCGGGGGTGACTTTCTATTTAAACAAAAAGGTCCAATTGCCCGAGGTGCATCTTCGCGTCTCCAGTGAAACCGTGTATTGGTTTGTTGCAGGGGGACACATCCTTCATTGACAGCTTCATTCTGTCGAAAGCATGCTTGAATAGGATATTTACTGAGCTTCCAGTGTCTACTAGAATTCGGAAAACTTCGGCTGGGCCGAACCGGGCAGAGATGACCATAGGATCCATATGAGGGTACTGCCTTCCTTCTAGGTCACGCCTATTGAAGGTAATGTCATCGTTCTCCTTTCGCTTCGGGTGGCGTTCTTCCGTAACAGAATTAACGTAGCCTTCATTGTTTCTAAGTGACTTTCCGTATCTTTCCATCTCTGCCCAGCTTCTGTCGGCGATGTGTGGTCCTCCCGATATGGTATGGACCACTATCTTCTCTTGACTGGAGCCGCTGGTGTTGCGATTACCCCCTCCTGTTTCTGAGAGGGGTGGCCTTGGGTTTTCATTGGTCGGAGCTGGGGTTCTGTTCTGACCTTTTACATAGCGTTCCAGTCTCTTCCGTCTGATGTGTTCTTCAATTAAGTCCCGAAGATGATGGCATTCATTGGTATCATGCCCGTGCGATTCGTGGAAGCGGCAGAACTTTCTAGACTTAATTACGTTATCTGATTCCTTCTTGTACGGGGGGCATCTGTATTTAACTTCGTCTTGGGTGGCCGGGAAGATGTTTTCGATTGTATCGTTCAAAGGAGTGCAAGTGTCAAATCCCGGTCCTGGCCGATATAGACGTTTTTCTCCATTCTTGCCCCCAACATTGTCTCTAGAGTCATTTCTTCGGACGTCTTTTGATACAACGGGTGTGTCGCCATGAGCTACCTCGGTTTGTTGCCCTGTTTGTCTTTCAGTGGCAGCGTCTTCAAGTCTCATATATCTTCCGGCTTCATGGAAGAAATCGGGTGAGGTAGCTGGTTTTTCTTTCGTTAATCTTCTAGAAAACTTAGTATCCAGATGCACACCACTACAGAGGGCCATTAAGATAAGTTTCTCATCGGCATCTTGGACTGCGGCCGTTGCAGCATTGAATCGGGTTAGATATTGCTGCACTGTCTCTCCAGGCTTCTAGCTTCTGTTTGATATTAGATAGGGAATAAGCGTCCTTGGGTTGTTCCACATGAGTGCGAAACTGGCTGATGAACTTTTCTTTCGACTTTCCCATGAGCGGATGGATCCTTGGGGTAGGTGGCAGAACCAGGAGGAAGCTAGATCTGCCAAGAATAGTGGAAAACATTTGCACAGTACTCCTTCCGTGGCGCTGCTCATGAGCATATGCTGCATGTACCTCTGTAAGTGTACAACGGGGTCAGAGATTCCCTTATAAGGTTCCATTGTTTGCATTTTCCATTCTCGGAGGGTGATGGCAATTTCGATATTGCGGGTGAAAGGGCTGGTTACCCTAGCGCCTATCCCTCGATCTCTTTGATCCCGTTGGACACACTGAACAATCGCGCCATCCTTTCATCAGAATTTGGAGCAGATAGAAATGAGTTTGGTTCTTGTCTGCGGGATTGATTCCGTCCAGATGATCTGTAGGGATGGTTTCATCTATCACTCCTAATGTTTTCCAGTGGCTGTCTCTGGTCTTCTGGGAGCATGCTAGGGTCAGCTACAGTTGGCCCTTGCCTTGATCTCCCCCTGCTGGGTTCTGTTCTGGGCACTTTCTCGGGTCCAACTTCAGCCTGGACTCTAGCTCGGCCCCGTTCATTGGTGTTTCCATGGCTAGGTAGCATGACCGGCTCAGCAATAGCCAACCCTTGCCTGGTACCTCCCCCAATGGGTTTGGTTCCAAATGGTTCCTCAGGTCGGAGTTTGGGCTGAGTTCGGGCTCCGTTCCCATCATTGCTGTTTTTGTTGCTAGCTTCTTCGAAGAAGAAAGATCTTTGTCGCCTCCCTGATCCTCCAGACTGGGACTCATCCCATGATTTAGTGTTGCGGTTGGATTCTTCCGCATCCCTTAAGCGTGACATGAGTCGGTCCACCAAAGCTTCTTGTTGGGATGTGAAGCGGTTAGTCACTTCAGCCACAACCCTGTCTAGATCTACCCTAGTAATTGCTGTCAGTTGATCTGTGGCAGGGGCTGTCGGATTTGCCTGACTTCCATTTCGTACTGCTGTTGAAACGGGACGGTTCTCTTGATCTGTGATCACTGGATTCGGAACGCTGCTAGTTGCAACATTCTTTCCTCTGCTAACATCTTTCTTCTGCTGGGAGGCATGTCTTCCAAGCAAGGAGCGATGCTGTCGGGAAGAAGGTTAAGTGGGAGAAGCTGAAGCTTCTAGCTCGAACTCTCAATGAAAGCACCACAAATGTTTGCACAAAAAATGGGCAAACACCTCCAAGTCATATGTTTTAGATGATTTTATGTTGTTCTTGGTGATTCAGGGGATTTATACAAATACGTAAAAAACAGGGACTAAACTGTAAAAGACACACAAATTTATAGTGGTTCGGCCAGAATGTTCCTACGTCCACTTTATATGTTATTCTCCTTTATTGTTCGGATTACAAGTACAAAGCTTTGATTACAAGTGTATTAAAGTTGTTTGAAAGTTTTGTCCGTGCTTGAGCTCTCAAACTTGTCTGCCATTGTTGTACCCCTGCCCCTCTATTTGTAAAGTGAGGTCAGGAGTAGGGGTCTTGGATGTATATAGCTGCTGGTGAGCCTGGGCTGATGTGATCTGGCCTGGCATTGTTGATTCGGTAACGCCTTGGCTCAGTAGCGAGTGGAGCATGGATTGGTCCGGTGGTGGGTGGAGCGTTAAGTTCAGGTCAGGTGGTGCTTTGGTTTGGCAGTGGATGAAGGTGTTGATTGGTTCAGTAATGGTTGGAGGTGGCTGGTTCGGTAATGTCTCCTTAGCCTTGATTCGATAGTGTGGATTGATTCGGCAGTGAGTGGAGCTGGGATTGATTCGGCGATGAGTGGAGTTGGTCCGGTGGTAGAGGATTGGTGTCGAAGGGGTTGGTTCGGTGGTCTCGGTCTGGTGGGACTTCGTCCAACATCCTTGAAATTTAAAAGCAAAGATAATCCAAATAAAACTTTTATTTCAAACAATTCAGACATACATATCAGCCATACACTATCAAACAAACAAACAATTCATTCAAACAAACATTTTTAGCAATCCAGACACAAATTCGGATGGCTTTCCTAAAAACTATCTAGAGTTTCCCAAGTACAATCTCTAGGATCCTCACTCCGCTGAACCTTGACCAACTTCACCACTTTGTTTCTGAGTTGTTTCCCATCTTGATCAACTATTTGGAATGGATGCCTGACTATAGATAAGTCCAGCTCGATCTCTAAAACATCTTGCACTGCCGGCTCCACAACTAGGGATGGGTTGTACACGTACTTCCTCAGATGAGATATGTGAAAAAGATTATGGATTCCATTCACTGGACTGGCAACTCAATCCTGTATGCCAAAGCACCAATTCTCTCGAGCGCTCGGAAACGGACCAATAAATCTCGGGGGTAAGCTTTCTCGTATTTCCAAACTTGATCGCTCCTTTTATCGTGGAAACCATGGCAAAACCAAATCTTCGACTTCAAATTCCAATTGCCTTCGTCTCTTGTCCACATAACTCTTTTGGCGATCCTAGGCTGCTTTTACTCTCTTCTTCATTAGCTCCACATTTGCATATGCCTTTCGGATCAAATCTGGACTAAGAATAAGACGATCTCCTGATTCTATCCAATAGGACGGCGATCTACAAGATCTCCCATACAAATCTTCATAGAGTGCCATCTTGATACTCGCCTGATAACTATTATTGTACGAGAATTCCACTAAACACAGATGGTCCTTCCAAGACCCATTGAAATCCAGAACATAAGCCCTCAACATATCCTCTGCAATTCGGTTTAGCCTTTTCGTTTATCCGTTGGTCTGGGGATGATAGGCTGTACTTAAATTCAATCTCGTACCCAAAGCTGTCTGTAGAGCCTTCCAAAATTTACTGGTAAAGATTAGGTCACATTCACTTACTATGCTGATTGGAACTCATGCAACCTGACTATCAAGAAAATCTTCGCTAAAGACGCTGTAGTTTTGGTCGCCTTAACTGGAATAAATTGGGCGCCCTTGATCAGCCGGTCTACGATTACCCATATTCCTTCATTTCCCATTCTGGTCCTTGGAAAACAATCGATGAAATCGATAGCTATCATTTCCCACTTCCACTTAGGGACTTCCAAAGGATGCCACAATCCTGCGGTCTTCTGTTGATAACCCTTAACCTGCTAACAGATCGCACAACCATTGACGAAAGTAGCAACATCCTTTTTCATGTTTGGCCGCCAAAAACCTCTCTTCATATCCTTATACATTTTTGAAATCCCCAGATGGATACTCAGCCTGGAGTGATGACTCTCTGACAAATCTTCTTGCTTCAAATCCTTGAAATTCGAAACACAAATTATCCCGTTGATCCTCAAAGTTTCCTGGTCATCAATCTCAAAACTAGAGCACTGACCATTCTTGACTCTCCCAATGATTTCTCTCAACTTTTTATCCGATCCTTTCTTACTTGCACTCCTTTCAATAAGAGACGGAACAACTTCCAAAATAGCTAAAACTGCATTCCTACTTAGAGAATCTTCCACAACATTCGCTTCCCCTAGAGTATAGAGGATATCCAATTATAAGATGCCAAAAATTCTACCCACCTCTGCTGCCTCAAATTCAGATCCTTCTGGGAGAAAAGATATTTCAAAGGTTTATGATCCATGAAAAGCTCGAACTTCTCTCCCAACAGATAGTGCGTCAAGATCTTCAAAGCAAAGACGATGGCCAACAATTCCAAATCGTGCATAACGTAATTCCTTTTATGTGGCTTCAATTTCCTCCTCGCATATGCAATCACTTTCCCATTCTACATCAGTACTGCACACAGCCCAACTCCACAAGCATCCATGTAGATTTCAAACTTACTCTTACCATCAGGAATAGCTAGAATAGGTGCACTGGTCAGCCTTGCCTTCAAATCCAAAAATGCATCTTCACACTCGGGGGTCCATTTAAACTTTGCTCCGTTCCTAGTCAACTTGGTTAAGTGTGAAGAAATCTTAGAGTAGTCCCTGATAAATTTCCTATAGTACCCTACCAAACCTAGAAAACTACAGACTTCCATAGGAGTCTGCGGTTGCTTCCACTCCTGAATAGCTGCTACCTTGGCTGGATCTACAGAAATACCCTCTCCAGATACAATATGCCCCAGAAATCTAAATTACGAATTCCAAGAATGGCATTTCGAAAACTTAGCCTTTAGGGCATGCCTCCTCAAAGTCTCCAACACTATCTCCAAATGTTGCTTATGCGCCTCTTCAGACTTGGAATGGACAAGAATGTCATCGATGAACACGAGCACGAACTTATTTTAGCACATGTCGAAAAAGTCTGTTCATCAAATCCAAAAAATAGGCAGGATCGTTGGTTAGCCCAAAAAGCATAACCAACCACTCATAAAAACAATTAGGTCACCTAAACGCAGTCAACTGCATACCGTCCTCAGCTACCCTTAACCGGTAGAAACCCAAAGCTAAATCAAACTCCAAGAAAACAGAAGCTCTATGGAGTTGATCAAAAAGATCGTCTATATGGGGCATTGGATACTTATTCCTAATAGTAACCTTATTCAACTCTCGATAATCCACATAGAATCTCAATGACCCATCCGACTTGGTCACAAAGACTACAACAGAACCCCAAGTGGAAAAACTAGACCGGATCAAACCTTTCTCTAAGAAATCTTGGGTCTACTTCGCCAACTCTTCTCTCTCTCTGCACCGTCCTTCTACTAGGTTGAACAACAGGTATTGCTCCCGGGACTAAGTCAATTTGAAACTCTATCTCCCGATGCGGGAGCAAACCCTTCACTTCTTCGAAGACATCTGGAAAATCTCTGACCACTTCGATGGATTCTACGCCTTTTGGGGATGCCTCGATTCCATGCAAAAGATTACTCAAGTGAACTCCAGAATTATCGCAAGTCACTTTTGCGATCATTCCCAACTCAGTTTCCAAAGTTATAGTTCTCTCTTCACAAAATAAAATAGCCTTATGCTTATCCAACCAATCCATTCCCAGAATAAGGTCAAACCCTTTGAAATCCAATATAAATGGGTCACAAGAAAAACTATGAGACAGATAAGAAATCCTTAGGCCTCTACAGATCTTATCGAACTTGGCCACCCCGCCTATAGGATTAGATACAAAAATAGGGCGGTTTACCACACTAGGGGTCAGATGAAACTTCTCTACCTTATCAAAAGAAATAAAACTAAGAGATGCACCAGAATCAAACAGAACTCTAATAAAAATGCCATCTAAAAGTAAAGTACCTTCTAGAACGCCTTTGCCTTTCCTATCCGAAGAAGTTAATGGTCCTTCTTGGAGAGCAAACACCTTAGTTGGCTGAGCTCTCTGAAGAAGCGGACAAGCCTTCACCATGTGCCATGGCTGTTGACAGTTGAAACACAAAGATTTCCAAAGCAGAGCCTGGTCCATTCTAACACTGCTGCTGCTGCTGAGATCTCCATTTGCGTCATTTCTTAGCCAAGTGACCCTCTTGCTGACACACATAACACTTCCAGGCTCCATTATTGCCTCCCTGTTTACCTTTGCCTTGCTTTTTCCAATTTGGGTTGAATTTCATTTTGTTTGGATTGGAAGAAGTTCCACTTGGTGCAGCTGCAGATGCCAAAGGTTTCATATTCATAAGCTCCTCATACCTTAATGCCATATCAATCAATTCCACGAATGATCCCTTAAGATGAGCCGTCATCTTCTCGTGGAACTCATTCTTCTTGAGGGGCGTATCGATAAGTCCAAGTATGTAGCGAGATAATTCATTAAACTTGGTCTCATATTCTGAAACCGAAATACTCCTTTGCTCCAGATCCAGAAAATCTCTATACAAACGAGTCTTTCTGGCTGTACGCATAAACTGTTCCTCAAACAGTTCCTTAAACATAATCCAAGAAATATCATCCTTCGAAATATTCACTGTAACTGCATCCACCATGCTGTAGCTCCTTCTTGAAGTTGCCATGATGCCAGCACTCTCTTTTTCCTATCTGAAGGATACAAACTCTTAAAAATTCGCTCACACGAGTGTAATCAAGCCTAAATTTCAATGATGGACTCTGATCCTTTAAACGGTCTTCCTACCAGATTGGTGAAATGCTTACACGAAGCAACAAAGCTTACTCGAGGCGACGTTGGATTTACAACCTTGTTAGCAGTCAGACCTCTTCCATTAGTGGTCGTTGTGCTGCCCCTTAACTCTGTTTCTCCTTCCTCTAGAACTCATGTTGGCAACCTGGACACGAAACCCAACAATTAAATAGATATATAGATATATAAACATTACAAGTAGGCGCTCTCAAGATAGATACTACTCCAAAGCCTAGGTATTGTAGGATCTAGATTAACCCTAGAGGGGGGGGGGTGAATAGGGTTATAGCAAATTTTCTCGATTTAAAAACAGAAATAAATTGCAGAAATAAATATGCTGAAAAGTAAATCACACACAAAATTTACCCAGCTTCGGCAACCCCTGCCTACTGCTGCACTCACAGATTTCTATTAGAATTAAACAGTATCACGCTTACAAACAATCTACTAGACTCGTAGACATTTGCTCCCGCTCACAAACACTCTACTAGACTCGCACACCCTGCTCCCGCCTATAGAGTTTCGTTTACTCGCAAACTTTGCCTCCCGTCTATAGAGCTTCGTTTACTCGCAAACTCTGCTCCCGCCTACAATAGAACTTTGCAAACTCGCACACCCTGCTCACTGAACTAATTCTAACTAGACAATCTGACACCACCTAAACCCTAGGTGGTGATTTACAAAGTTTTGATTCGAAAAATAAAAACGATAATTAAAAAACCATAGACAATAACCCTAAAACTAATTAACAATATAAAGAAGCCTTAAATTTAAAAGAAAACAAAACCCCCTTTTTTTTAATAAGACCGGCCCACTTAAACCCGTTCCTTATTTTTTTTTTCTTTTGTTATCTCCAGCCCGATCCCCTTTTGTCTCGTTCGTGAGAATAATGGCGGCTTCGTTCTGATTAGGGCTTCGTTCCCTTTGTTCCAGTTAGGGCTTCGGCTCTTTGTTCCAATTAGGGCTTCGGTTTCTTCAATCGATCTGAGATATGTTGCCCTAGCTCACTGCTTCTCTGATGGTTGACTATTGCTCGTTTTGCAGTTGCTCGATCGAGTTCGTTGCTTGTGAATTCGGTATGTACTGTCTCCTTTTGCTTTTCTAAGTTGATACTTGAACTCGATGATTTCATTTGCCAGTGATGATTGGGTTATATATGCGTTCGAATTCGTGTTTGAATTTGTCAATTTGTTCATCTCAGCCACTCGATTACACTTGGATGCTTGTGATAAAATCTGACTTTGTCAATTTCGTATTTCTAGTAGCTTGATACACACGGCTTTGAATTGCCTTGCTTATCACGGTTTTGATTTTGACTGGTTCACAATTGGCTTCGGCCTTGACTCGTTCATCTTGAAATTGTTTTGATTTCTAAAGTTACGGCTTTGACTTTCTCAAAGATGCATACTTGATACACTGATCTTGTAGTTGTACTTTTGTAATTTGTTGTCATTTGCAACCGGTCTCTGTGCATTTCTCTGCTCGACTTCGACTTGGTTTTTGACTTGTTCAACATTGATTTCACTGCCACTTCGACTTGTACCTTGGTCTTGAACGTTGCTGTGTCCACTGTGTTACTCATTGATTAGTTTGCATTGTCATATTTTATTCCTGTTTGCATTTGAGTTTGTAGCTTGGTGTCATGTTTGCTTTAAGTCTGCAACTTGGAGTCTGCAACTAGTAGCTGGACTTGATTTGTGCCTTGTCCATTCTCATGTGTTCATCTCTGTAGTATATGTTAGTGATACATTTTGGAGTTGGTTCATGTTGCACTGCACTTTGATGTTGTAGTCTCTGACTTTGCTGTATCAATGCTGCTTCACCATATTGCATTTGCCACACTTGTGTTCCTTCGTTTGATATGTTGTCCATCTGAGTTTGAGCATTTGCACATTTGAAGTCTTGTATCATTTCTTGGTCATTGCACCGATTCTTGGTGGCATTTGGTTCTGCACCATATTGTATGCAGTGTTGCATTGACATGTTGTTGCTGTACTGTCTTGTGCTCGAGTATTTGCCGTTGCATACATGAGTTTGATATTGTCACAGCTCTATATAGTTTGAAACTGTGTCATGGTGATGCATTCTTGAGTCTTGAATATCTTGCATGATTTACTTGCATTGCTGAACTTCACTGTTGCACTTTTGTTGTTGTGTCACTGATTTTGGGGCTGCTGTATTACTTTGGTTCATTTTCATGTTTGTTGTTTGGACATTGTTTGAATTTGCAGTGGTGCATTGTTTTTGCATTCCTTGTTGCATGCAGTAGTCTTGGCCTGTACTGTGACTCGAGTTTTTCACTGTGTTCTGACTTGATGCTGCATACATGTTTCATTTTGAGTTGCAGTGTTGGTCTGGCTTGCTTGAGTTTCACTGTGATAAGTCGTGCATGTGTGTTGCAGTTGTTTATATGCACTTCATCACTTCAGTATTGCATTGTTTTCACCTCTGACCTGTTGTAGTTTGATTGTGTTCATATACACTACTGCCTTGAGTTGAACCTATCTTGGGTTTGACCTTGTTTTTGATTTCTGTGCTTTTGTTTGATTTTTGCACACGAGTTGGCGAGGCAGTGCACACGTATACGAATGTACACATGTGTACTGCAGCCACTTATAATTACCTGTCTCTGATAAAAAATACTGATATGCACAGATATTGCACAGTCAAAAATGATGACGAACAACCCAAATAACTGAGGCAAACAATGTTTTCAAAATCATTGTTTCTTTCAAATTTCAAAAATATTTCTCTTTCAATTTTACTGCGTTTGAAAATATTTTTGCAGATTACTCAGATGCTGGATTCAAACTGGATTATAGTTGAAGACAAAAATATGAGTGTGAGTGATATGTAGTAAGGTTGTGATGTAAATGTGAAATGTCATGTATTGTAGTCAAAATTGTATATGTATAGTGAGAGCTTGAAATTGTACTATCAAAGTTGTAATAAATATTTGTTTGAATAAAAATTTCTGTTTGAATTCAAAATCTGTTTAACTTGTTCTGTTTGAATTCAAATTCGAATTCTGTGTAATTTAATTTTATTCAACAAATATTTATTTAATCTATGAAAAAACAAAATAGTACATTACCAAATACATACTATTCAAAATTGTAATAAATATTTGTTTGAATAAAATTTCTATTTGAATTCAAAATCTGTTTAACTTGTTTTGTTTGAATTCAAATTCAAATTCTGTGTAATTTATTTTATTCAACAAATATTTATTTATTCTATGAAAAATAGTACATTAACAAATACATTTAAATGAATGTATATATGTTTATTATCATCAAACAAAAATCATATAGCGCCAAGCGAATATTCAACAATCTCCCCCTTTTGATGATAACAAACATATATTTAAGATTTTGAATATATTAAATGTATTTGATAATTTCATTTGCTCCCCCTATTTGAATGCTTCCTTTTTATGTGATGCTCCCCCTACATATATGGCTCCCCCTACATATATGCATACAAATAAAAATATGTAAATGAGCCTATATGCAAATTGAAAGTTATTTGACCTTTGCTTGATTCTATTTGACAAAATCTTAACTTTTCTCTCCCCCTTTTGTTATCAGCAAAAGAATAATAGTGTTATAAAATAGGGATGAAGTGATAGACATGAATCAAACATTTAACTCAATTAAATATAAATATCAGATCTCAATAAAACTCAAACAAAAATCATAATTACCCTTGTCAAGCGCATATTCCACTTTCAGAAATGATGGGGATAGAATCATCAAAAATCATACAATTCTGTCTATTTGTGGTATATTTATTTCAGGAAATTTGAATATCTACTAACCATGCATAACCGTTAGGACTTTTAAATGAGATTAGTAGTATTCACAATTTATATTTTTAAAAAAAATGAAATCAAGTATCTTCTAACCACGCATGACCGTGAGGACTTTTAAATGGGATTAGAATCAACTTGTCTATTTGAATCAATTAATTTTGATATGCGTTCCATACATGCATAACCGTAAGGACTTTTAAATGAGCATGGAAGCACATAATCAAAAATCCAAGTAATTCACCCATGCATAACCGTGAGGACTTTTAAATGAGAGTGAATACTTTGGATATTTATTTTTATTGCTAAATATAATAAGTTGAAGCACAAATAATTTCCTTCACAGATTTAAAGATATTGAAGAACAAATGATTTCCTTTGTAAACTACCACAAATTTACATACTAAATATGATCTTGATGAGTGATGGTCGATAGAAAGATGATAGAAATAGAAATGGTGATGGAATTTTTACCCAACAGAAAGTTTTTATAACTCTTGTTATGAAATTCTAAAGAAATTTTCTAATTATACTTTCTCGAGTTATAATATATGATAAATATCAACACTCATCTCTTTTTCAATCACTATTTACCTTTTCGATAATCAAAGGGAGTCAGATTAGTCAAAATTTGTCATTTAAAATCAAATTAAAAATTATAAAATCAATTTTTTTTCAAAAATGATTAAGCTGTAGATATGGTCAAACATGATTTTCTTGAGGGGGTTTTATAAGAAAATTTTCTGCTATTTGAAAATTATTTCAAGTGAAAAATATGCAGATATTTTCTTTGAAAAAAAAAACGATGCAGCAAATGAATGTTTCAAAATAATTAATCACGTTACACTTAGTAATTTTTCTATCAACCATATTACCAGTGTAATCTGCATCTGAATTTAAATTTCACTCAATATTCACTCGTTGAATTTGATTGACCAAAACATGAAGTGTGCACCAAGAATTTCAAACTTAACATCAATTCTTTTGAATTTGAATTTAAGTCGTGTTAACAATCAAACACATATCATGGTGTTAATTTCAGAAACTATAGGATAAACAAGTTCATGAGTAATCAACAGTCAATCAACATTATAATTATTTCAAAAACAATTTCTTAAAGTTTCAACAATTTTTAAAATCCTTTTTCACATGAATTTGAAATCGTGCAAATTTACAAGCAGTGACCAAAAATATCTACGTGTAGCATGAGTAATCAAAATTTGTCCGAACAAAATTAGTTCAAAATTGAAAATCTGATTGGTCATCATTTAAGCACAAATCAATGTCATAAATAAGAACAAGTTAAAAAAAATATCAATTAAGTTCGAATCAGTCAACCATCATAATTACTCCAAGTAATTCTATTTAAAGATGGTTGGTCAATATTTTGAAAGAGAATCATAACATCAAAATCATCATCTTTTGTTTATCTCAATATTGGCTGATTTAATTCAGAATATGGTGCAGATTATCACATTTGATATATCGTTCAAAAATAAATTTACCTGTTTTACCTTTACGATAATTTTTCGTCATTGTCCATTGTGATTCTGTCACCTTTGTACTAGGCTAAGGAACTTTGCTTTGTCGCCCGTTGTGTTTCTGGAACAGCCGAAATCCAGAGAACACTGTTGTTGTTCCTTAGCCTGCCACCACACCTACACGATAAAAGATTTGTGTGACCTATTTGTTTTTATAGGTCCATTGTTGTTAGTGGCAGAATATGAAAAATATGTTTTTGGAGACTCGAAACTATTTATATATGTTCCTATTGGCACCCAAATTTGTTTGACTTTCAAAGATTTTATATTTGTGCCTTTTGGAACCCAAATTGGTATAGTTTTCACGTGTTTGGGTCTATACCAACAATTATTTCGATTAAGTCCAAATTCTCTACAAAACGTGCACATTAAATTGACTTGATTAAATTTTGTGTTTCTATGACTATGATTTTCAACATGATTTCCAATTATTTCAGATCGAGCAAAAACACTTTTACTTTTTACATTATCATCATTTTGTGATTTCCCAAAGCCTAGTCCTTTTCTATTGTTAGCAAAAATTTGATTTCCAAATAACATTTTGAAAGATTTTTCGCCTCTTGAAAAGTTATTCAAAGATTTCTCAAGATTTTGGACTTTGGTTTTTAATGTTGAATTTTCAGTGACAAGTGAGGTGCATCGATTAATAAAATCCTTTCTCCTAGTGTCGATGGTTTCTTTAAGATTCAAGTTTTCATTTTCAAGACTTTCAAAGTTATTCCTCAGTTTTGATAATTCTGAATCTAAAATCTTACATTTTTTACATTCTAGGTTTTGAATATTTTCAAGTTCAGTTTTTAACCTAAAATTTTCATGAGCAAATTCTCTCCTATCAGATTTCAGTTTTTCAATTTTAGATTCAAGAGTATCCACTACCTTAGTAAGATCAGAACACATAAAAACAAGTTCTTTATAAGAAAACTCACCTGCCTCACTAGATTCGTCGGAGGTTGCTTCTGATTCTGATTTTGCCATGCAACACAAGTTAGCCTCCTCTGGGCTGCTATTCGAAGCTTCCTCTCCTTCTTCATCATCCCAAGTCGCTGCAAATACCTTCTTCGCCTTTTTCTTTTCTTTATTGTTTTTGAGAAGTGGACATTTTGGTTTGATGTGGCCAGGCTTGTTGCAGTTATAACACGTCAGTTCATTATCAGAATTTTCGGAATCTTTTGACCTATTGCCCATTGTTTTCTTCTTGCGTGGCTTGAATCTAGACCATCTTCTAAGATTATTGACAGCTATTGCAAGCTCTTCAATTGGATCTTCTTCATCGCTTTCTTCTTTGCTCTTTAAGGCAATCGTCTTCTTCTTTGGTTCGGAGTTGTTGCATTCTTCCTTTGCTTTTAACTCAAGCTCATATGTCATCAAGTTGCCAATCAACTCCTCCATGCTTAGTTTGCTCAGATCTTTCGATTCTTGGATTGCTGTGACTTTTGCCTCAAAGTTCATTGGTAAAACTCGTAGTATCTTCCGCACAAGCTCTACCTCAGTGAATACCTTCCCAAGCGCTCTAGCATTGTATACCAAGGTTGAAAAGCGTCCAAACATATCCTTTATGCTCTCGCCTTTGTCCATCACAAAGTTTTCGTATTCATTGCTGAATAGGGCTAGCCGAGACTCCTTGACTTGAGAAGTTCCTTCGTGTGTCACCTCCAAAGTATGCCATATTTCCTGTGCTGTTGTACAATGAGAAATTCTATTAAATTCATTTTTATCAAGAGCACATATCAAAGCATTCATGCTTTAGCATTTGTCGTTTTCAATCTCTTATCGTTAGCATCCCACCTATCCTTAGGTTTAGGAATCTCAGTATCACCAACGATTATAGTGGGAGGTTTATAGCCAGTTTCAATAATATCCCAAACATCATAATCAACGGAACTAAGATAAATACTCATCCTATCTTTCCAATAAGCATAATCGTTCCCGTTAAACATGGGTGGCCTAGCAATAGATTGCCCCTCAGAAAAAGCATTATTTTGTAGACTCATGACTCTAGAGTTAAATAAAAAAAATATACCGGGCTCTGATACCACTTGTAGGATCTAGATTAACCCTAGAGGGGGGGTGAATAGGGTTATAGCAAATTTTTTCGATTTAAAAACAGAAATAAATTGCAGAAATAAATATGCTGAAAAGTAAATCACACACAAAATTTACCCAGCTTCGGCAACCCCTGCCTACTGCTGCATTCACAGATTTCTATTAGAATTAAACAGTATCACGCTTACAAACAATCTACTAGACTCGCAGACATTTGCTCCCGCTCACAAACACTCTACTAGACTCGCACACCCTGCTCGCAAACATTTGCTCCCGCTCACAAACACTCTACTAGACTCGCACACCCTGCTCCCGCCTATAGAGTTTCGTTTACTCGCAAACTTTGCCTCCCGCCTATAGAGCTTCGTTTACTCGCAAACTCTGCTCCCGCCTACAATAGAACTTTGCAAACTCGCACACCCTGCTCACTGAACTAATTCTAACTAGACAATCTGACACTACCTAAACCCTAGGTGGTGATTTACAAAGTTTTGATTCGAAAAATAAAAACGATAATTAAAAAACAATAGACAATAACCCTAAAACTAATTAACAATATAAAGAAGCCTTAAATTTAAAAGAAAACAAAACCCCCTTTTTTTAATAAGACCGGCCCACTTAAACCCGTTCCTTATTTTTTTTTCTTTTGTTATCTCCAGCCCGATCCCCTTTTGTCTCATTCGTGAGAATAATGGCGGCTTCGTTCTGATTAGGGCTTCGTTCCCTTTGTTCCAGTTAGGGCTTCGGCTCTTTGTTCCAATTAGGGCTTCGGTTTCTTCAATCGATCTGAGATATGTTGCCCTAGCTCACTGCTTCTCTGTTGGTTGACTATTGCTCGTTTTGCAGTTGCTCGATCGAGTTCGTTGCTTGTGAATTCGGTATGTACTGTCTCCTTTTGCTTTTCTAAGTTGATACTTGAACTCGATGATTTCATTTGCCAGTGATGATTGGGTTATATATGCGTTCGAATTCGTGTTTGAATTTGTTCATCTCAGCCACTCGATTACACTTGGATGCTTGTGATAAAATCTGACTTTGTCAATTTCATATTTCTAGTAGCTTGATACACACGGCTTTGAATTGCCTTGCTTATCACGGTTTTGATTTTGACTGGTTCACAATTGGCTTTGGCCTTGACTCGTTCATCTTGAAATTGTTTTGATTTCTAAAGTTACGGCTTTGACTTTCTCAAAGATGCATACTTGATACACTGATCTTGTAGTTGTACTTTTGTAATTTGTTGTCATTTGCAACCGGTCTCTGTGCATTTCTCTGCTCGACTTCGACTTGGTTTTTGACTTGTTCAACATTGATTTCACTACCACTTCGACTTGTACCTTGGTCTTGAACGTTGCTGTGTCCACTGTGTTACTCATTGATTAGTTTGCATTGTCATATTTTATTCCTGTTTGCATTTGAGTTTGTAGCTTGGTGTCATGTTTGCTTTAAGTCTGCAACTTGGAGTCTGCAACTAGTAGCCGGACTTGATTTGTGCCTTGTCCATTCTCATGTGTTCATCCCTGTAGTATATGTTAGTGATACATTTTGGAGTTGGTTCATGTTGCACTGCACTTTGATGTCGTAGTCTCTGACTTTGCTGTATCAATGCTGCTTCACCATATTGCATTTGCCACACTTGTGTTCCTTCGTTTGATATGTTGTCCATCTGAGTTTGAGCATTTGCACATTTGAAGTCTTGTATCATTTCTTGGTCATTGCACCGATTCTTGGTGGCATTTGGTTCTGCACCATATTGTATGCAGTGTTGCATTGACATGTTGTAGCTGTACTGTCTTGCGCTCGAGTATTTGCTGTTGCATACATGAGTTTGATATTGTCACAGCTCTATATAGTTTGAAACTGTGTCATGGTGATGCATTCTTGAGTCTTGAATATCTTGCATGATTTACTTGCATTGCTGAACTTCACTGTTGCACTTTTGTTGTTGTGTCACTGATTTTGGGGCTGCTGTATTACTTTGGTTCATTTTCATGTTTGTTGTTTGGACATTGTTTGAATTTGCAGTGGTGCATTGTTTTTGCATTCCATGTTGCATGCAGTAGTCTTGGCCTGTACTGTGACTCGAGTTTTTCACTGTGTTCTGACTTGATGCTGCATACATGTTTCATTTTGAGTTGTAGTGTTGGTCTGGCTTGCTTGAGTTTCACTGTGATAAGTCGTGCATGTGTGTTGCAGTTGTTTATATGCACTTCATCACTTCAGTATTGCATTGTTTTCACCTCTGACCTGTTGTAGTTTGATTGTGTTCATATACACTACTGCCTTGAGTTGAACCTATCTTGGTTTTGACCTTGTTTTTGATTTCTGTGCTTTTGTTTGATTTTTGCACACGAGTTGGCGAAGCAGTGCACACGTATACGAATGTACACGTGTGTACTGCAGCCACTTATAATTACCTGTCCCTGATAAAAAATACTGATATGCACAGATATTGCACAGTCAAAAATGATGACGAACAACCCAAATAACTGAGGCAAACAATGTTTTCAAAATCATTGTTTCTTTCAAATTTCAAAAATATTTCTCTTTCAATTTTACTGCGTTTGAAAATATTTTTGCAGATTACTCAGATGCTGGATTCAAACTGGATTATAGTTGAAGACAAAAATATGAGTGTGAGTGATATGTAGTAAGGTTGTGATGTAAATGTGAAATGTCATGTATTGTAGTCAAAATTGTATATGTATAGTGAGAGCTTGAAATTGTACTATCAAAGTTGTAATAAATATTTGTTTGAATAAAAATTTCTGTTTGAATTCAAAATCTGTTTAACTTGTTCTGTTTGAATTCAAATTCGAATTCTGTGTAATTTAATTTTATTCAACAAATATTTATTTAATCTATGAAAAAACAAAATAGTACATTACCAAATACATACTATTCAAAATTGTAATAAATATTTGTTTGAATAAAATTTCTATTTGAATTCAAAATCTGTTTAACTTGTTTTGTTTGAATTCAAATTCAAATTCTGTGTAATTTATTTTATTCAACAAATATTTATTTATTCTATGAAAAATAGTACATTAACAAATACATTTAAATGAATGTATATATGTTTATTATCATCAAACAAAAATCATATAGCGCCAAGCGAATATTCAACAGGTATTATCTCGACTTGGCTCTGATACCAACTGTAACGACCCGCCTTTCATTCCACAGAAAGATGCACCATCATTAGGAAAGAAATAGGTAGAAAAAGAATAGATAAAAAGAAAGAACAAAATAATATCAGAATGTCACAGCGGAAACAGAAAAATATAATACATTACGTAGCTATTACACAGTCATTACACATCAGAGTCACATAATTACAACATTAGAGTAGATAGTTGTGAAGATCTATCTGTCTATTATATTCCAAAATACAATAGACAAAAGACTCCAACACAGCGGAAATAGATATATAGATACTCCAAGACTCCTGCTCCAAGTTTTCCAAAATTCGTCAAGCAAACATAATCACTTGGCTATGCATAAAAATTTGAGTACCCAAGAGTTTAAGAAAAACATAATAAACTTCGGATCAGACACGGGTCTTGTGTGAGTAAACAGTTAAGTTGTTTAACTTGAGAAAAACTTTTGAAAATAAAAGGATCAGACTATACGCAAATAAACATGAACAAGTTTTTACCTCTTGATAACCAAAACATTTGACAGGAAATTTGGTTATATTATAATAGTATCTAGGGTTTTCAAATAAATATTCACACCGCCGAAATGGTTACGTTATTAAATTCCAGCATACATATGTATACAATCAAGTCCAAGATCACTTATTGGGGATTGGATTCCATACAATGGCAGGGCTACTGGGGTACCGCCCGTCACATTACGTGGTCTAGATCACTGTACCGAGGACCCACCCTGATCCCCAACTTCACAATGCCGGAGCTACCCCATATTGGATATTCCGAATAAGACAACCCCACGGTTATGCCCAATAACCGCCCACACAGCCGAATAAAGGGACCTCTAGACAAGAAAAAATCTTATCATACTTTGGTGCTACCCACTTAGCCTTGCATATACCTTCTCTGTTTTAGCTATTTCCGATTGATGAGGCTTGAGGCTACAATTACCTTTTAGAACACTTATCTTGGAATGCTCATCGTCCTCCATTGACGATGATCTGATAGCATTCATCCATACAAGTTCGTTCCGGGTTCGAACGAAACCGAAGGCGCTATCTCGCTACACTCATTTTGGAATATCCCTCAGAGTTAACGGCAATAGCCCTTGCCCTCCGAAACTTCATCTCGATCTTCACTAGAGATTTGATGACTTATCATTTATCTTGGATTGATGTGGTTTTCGGATAACAAATTTGATATCCGATCCCGGTCTCATCGAAATCCAAATGTCATCTTAAAGGTCAAGTTGTTTGAGGTTTAAACAATTTAAATTCAATCAAGAACTTTGTATACACACAACAATTTAGCACAGATAAATAACACAAATTTATCATAGCTATATCCAAAGTATATCACATCACGGAATATAACAGATTGTCATACTATAAATATCAATCCAGACATTCAATACAATCAATCATCCATAAGAAAGATTTATTGATCCATACCTATAATTAATTTAATTAACTCAAGTTAAATTAATTACCTAAGAATTAATCACTTAACCTTGCTTAATTAAGTAATTACAAACCATTTAATTAATTATCTAATTAATTAATTAATCATTCTTTAATTACTTTATAAATAAATTAATTAATCTTTAATTACTGATTAATTATCCTTTTACTATTTATTAACTAATCCTTAATTACAAATTAATTAACCCTAATTGTTAATTAATAAATCCTTATTTATTAATCCTTAATTACAAATTAATTAATCGCTAATTACTTAATTAAATAATCCTCAATTACAAATTAATTAATCTCTAATTAATTAATCCTTAATTACAAATTAATTAATCTCTACTTAATTGATTTATAACCTTTAATTATTAATTATTTTCTCTTTAATTACTTTATTAATTTAGTTAATCTGTAATTACCAAAGACCTGAATAAACTTTAAGATAAACCATTTATCTTTATTAATTACTTAATTATCATTAATATATAAATTTAAAACATTTTATCTTTTTAATTAACTATTTGATTAAACCATTTAATTTAAGTTTTTAAAATAAACTTAAGAATTTAACTTAATTAATTCAAGTAAAATAAATCATATAACTTCTTAAACCAGTTATTTTAAAGCATTTATTTTATAAAGAAATTGATTTTAAAATTAATTCAAGCTAGATTTATTTTGAATTTTAAAAACTTGCTTAATTTAAATTTAAAAACTGTTAAAATTATCTACCTGAGCTCAACCCGGATCTTACCCGAGTCTAGCCCCGAGACTTTCTTTTTAAAAAAAAACTTGTTAAAACTTTAAACTGTTAACATGTATTAACACTCACATTCGCCGTAAATAAATCCTGAGCAACCCTGCCTTTTCCCGAGTTCCCATCCGAGGATATTTCTTCTTCCTTGAAACAAATACTGATACACAGCAAACCTCGTGCACATGCACGACTGATCGCCGGAGCTCCCGTCACCCATACTACCGTCGAAAAGTCGTCGATGACCTTCCCTTTCGATCCCGGCCACCCAAATTTCCAAATCGATCGCGAAATCAAAATTGACTTGATCGAACCCACTGGAACGAAACCCATCGATCAGACCACCTCGACCCGACGTTGTCGACCACCAGCAACAATGAAACCTCGTCCACACCTTCGCCGACCAACCACACAACTTTTCCCCAACTCCGATAAACTTCTACGCTCCAGAGACGATGCAGTAGATCTTTTTCCAACCTCGACCAAAATTGGGTTTTAAACCCTACTTCGACGCCTGGCTGTTGCTACGTTGGTCAATAAAACCAACGTCCATTTCTCCCTAGCTCGCTTACTTCTTCGCTACCTCCAATAGCGATCCCGACCATCCCGAGCCCCCTATCACTAGAAAGTCCCAAAACCCAAAATCTGATCAACCACGAATTTCTCACTCAAAACCAAACTAAAAATCCTGATTTAAGTTTTAAAAATCATGATTTTCGAAGGTGATTTAGGTTACATAGGTGAACCGAAGAATTATGATGTTTGAATCTAACATGTTTTAAAGTTTTCCACTGTCTTTCCCATTTTCCAGATAATATTCAATCATGATATACTTAAAAATAATTTTAAATCTTAGTTTATGTTTAAATAAACATAACTTGTTTTAATATCACAGCCTATCAGAGATTAAATGAGGAGATTTTGAATTTTGACTTTGTTTTAAACCGTGTAAAATAAGAACAGGGGATATATATATATGTATACAGACACGCACACTTAACAACTTCATATTTATAAACATGGAAGCATAAATTTCACATCTATACCACAATTATCACATCAGTATTTCATATTATCATCACATGCACTAAGTTAAAACATGATATTGTTTTGTTTACTCACCAGGAAAAGATGAAAAGAGATGTTCGAACTTAGTATGCTTGATTTTTATACTAGAAACATGAAAATGCTTGAAGTCTTTTGGAAACTGGAAAATGCTTGACGGTCCGAAGCTTAGTTGTTGAGATGATCTTGTTTTAAAACTGAGCTAAATTTGCTTGATCAATTTGAAAGGGTTGTTGCTCTAAATTCCTAGTTTGTTTATTTTTACAGGCATTGTTTTTTTGAGTTTAGAAAAATGAAGATTGAAAATGAATAGAGAAGAGGATGGTATAGATATTTTTAGCCTTGTTTTATGATTTTAAAAATAAAAGAAATTGTGACACTTGTTTAATTATCTTACATTTGTCATTTGCATGTTATAATTTATTAACATTTGTGAAATTTTAAGAACTTATGTTTTATATATTTATACCATATTTTTTATTTAATTTAATACATTTCCTTTATTTATATTCATAAAATATTTTTAAAGAAAATAATATTAAATTAATTATATACTAATAAAAAATCATATATATATATTTTTAAATCCAATTCATTTTAAGATATTTATCTTTTGAAATTTCAAATTCAAATTCAATTTAAAATCAACTCACATATATATACATACATATTTAAACAACACATAATTTATTTTTTTGAAAATAAATAAAATTTTTGCTAACTTTAAATAATTTATAAAAGAAGATTATCACATTTTATTTCCCTAAAATTTCTGAGATATTATAGGTGGTAACGAATCGTAGCCACGATCGGCCACTGCGTCCGTCCATCCCATATTAAGTCAAAGGGAGGTTATCCTAAATCAAGGTGCACTAATCAAACCAGCAACAAGTGTAATAGTATGGACAAGTCCATAAAAAAATCGAAGAACGGATCTCCGCTAGAGGTAATTTGCCTCATTGGCCCTGTCAAGCCGTCCTGTTTTAGTCATTTTAAATTGGCACAAGTGCCGGGGTCTATCCATCATCGTTCTCTTTCTTCAAATCCAACAAATGTATGCCAAATCCAACCGCTTTATTTTGGAGTCTCGTCCACGTACACAGTTGTTAAAGTGGATTCAATAGGGACATATAATATGCCAATAAGAGGCCCCGAACCTTCATCAACCAAACGTCGTTTTACACATCGGTTAGTTCTTTTACATTTCGAAAATGATTCATACTTCGTATCAAAAAATCATATTTACTTCAAAAAAATCCTTCATTTCAAAATATCAAATTTACTTAAAATATGTTATTTCTCTTCAAAATCATTTTCGCCACAATATCTAAAATTCACATCCAAAATCATTTCGAGTTTCCATTTGGTTTACAACTTCATTTTGACCCAACTAGTATTTAAATCCATGATTTAAATATAAATGGTTCCCACACCAACCAGTTTTATTTTCTAGAAAATAGTTTAAATAATTTTAAGTAGTTTAAATGGTTTAAATAGTTAAAATAGTTTGATATAAAATAGTTTAAGTATTTAAAATATTTTATAAAATAAAATAGTTTGGAAAATCAAGTAATTTGAATATTTATAAATATCGATTTCTTAAATAGTTTATATTGAAATAATTTATTTTGAAAATAATTTTAAACCAAACTATCTCTTTCCATTTCAACAAATCTAGACCCAAGTCCAAATTCCAATCAAACTGATTCAATTTCAATTATTCCAATTCAAATCATTTTCAATCTCAATTCAATTCAAATCGACTCAATTTCGATTTCAATTTAAATCAATTTCAATTTCAAATTAACATCAAATTCAATTCGAATTAATTTCAATTTTATTTTCGAACAATTTAAGTTTATATAAAGCTTGAGTCAAATTTTAGAATACTGATTTAAATCACTTAATTCAAGTTAAACTTCAATGTTTGAATTTTGGATTCAAATTTTCAAAATAATTCGATTTCGAGCTAAATTTGTAAATATCCATTTAAATCACTTTTACTTAAATAATTTTAAAGTTCAAGTAAAAGTTCTGGCCTTTTAAAAGAATTCAATTTTTATAATTCAAGTCATATGTCGATTTTAACTCCACATTTCAAATTTTATTTTTTAAACAATTTCTTTTACAAATTTCCAATTAAACATTTCAAAAACTCGAGTTCGAAAATAGTCCAATTCCCATATTTAGATTTTTTTATTTTTATAAAACAAGATCACTTGAATAGATACAAATCGAAGAATTTGAAATCATTAAATTTAACCAGTCCGATGTCCGTATATAATTTTCTATCCTATGGCCAACTGATGAGTTATTTCGATTTTACATTTCAGCGATGGATATATATCATTTCAATCCAAAATAAATGTCATAGGTATATATAATTTCAATCAATTTCTTAATTTATTCGAAATAACTCATATAATTGTTTATATAATGTCAAATAATTTATAGGGTGGTAACATGGGCAGATAAAATAAATAAACACCCAATCATCTAATACATCAACCAGTGATCATCCATCACAACAACATTCAAGTAAGTCAAAATATCACAACCATTAACTGGTTATCAATATCGGGTGTCTAACTAGAAATTTAGTTCCAATTTCAATTTAACTATTAATCACAAATTCCTAAAAGTTTAATTCGTATGTCAATTAAATTACCAAACAGCAGTCAACAAAATGAAATTACTTCATGATATCAATTTAACAAACATAAAAATATTTTAGTACTTTGTGAATATTATAAACCACTCACCTTTATTTAAAATTGAAAATTTCTAGCTTTAAAAAAATTCCACTTCAATCCCATGTCGTAGATGACATCGATACGGTCACAACGCGACTCGTTTTGCTCCAATCAAATCTCGTCAGCAAAGATTACAAATTAATTAGAATTTGAGATTAAATAAAAATTAATTAATAAACTTAATAAAATAAAACAAAACTAATCCTCACCTCTAATCTCTCAGCCCGCTCTCAGCTGCAGGCGCTCGTCCCTCTCTTCCCACATCGAGCTTCGTTCGCGACTACCTTTTTTTAAAATCGAATGATTGATCGCCTTAGCCCAGGCCACCACCGCTTCCCCCATCGTCGATGCCTGTGCCACCCCTCTACCAATGCTTTCAAAAGATGAAGCTATTGAAACCCTAAAACACGTCGATGAATGCGAGCTTCTGGCGATTCGAGCCCTTTCTATCCTAGTCGCCGCCCACGCAGCTCTTCACGACCGCGGGCATTGGATTTGATCGTGTTTTGTCTATTGATCTGTAAGAATTTGAAATGAGGGAGAGGGGGGAAGTACGCGGTAGATATGAAAGGGGCAAAAGTGTATGAAGTGTCGAATGATGGTGTGTGTGTGTGTGTGTATAATTCTAATTAGCTAATATTTGACTTCAAACATCCAAAATTCTCGAGCTCCAAACGAGGCATGCCACCTAGATTTCTATATGTTACGCCCCTATTCTGAACACAATGGAACATATATTGTGAGCCAATTCCATCATATTCAGAAGTTAATATTTAAAAAATCAATTTATTTTAATTAAATTATACACTTTTCAATCTCGCATGGCCAAACAATTAGTCCAATCATTACGAAACTTGAAAATCCTACAACAATTCACTATTACGAATTCGATGAAACTGGTTTCATCGAAATGCTCAAAAAGGCTATTTTTACATGTTAATTAAAATAGAAAATTTCCAAAATCAATTTAATCACTCTAAATTCAATTTTAAAATTTAACAATCTTTATTCCTATTCAATAAATTTTAAATCAACTTTCGACATCATTCTCATTCATATTTAATTCATAATTCAATTATTTAAATATTCCAATATTAAATTTAAATTTTTTAATTATCCAATAAACCACTAAAATTAAAATACAAGTTATTCAGCTTATAAATTTTAACTTATAAAACGAATTCAAATAACACAACTACTACATTTATAAATCATTGATTTTAATTCTTAACCATTTTTATTCAATAATCATATTAAATTTAATAATTTAAAATAGTTAAAATTATGGGTCATTACATCCTTAAGCCATACTCCCTTTCCTAACAAATGTAACTAAGCCTGAGAACTTCTTCGTTCTTTTTTTAAATTTATCCCCTCCCTTGTCCAATGGTTGAAAATCATCGGAGCCAACCTATCCCATTTCAGGCCTCGTCTCCAATAGGAATATGTTTGCGACATCGAGCTGGGTTTCAACTATCGGATTAGGCTAGGTAGCATCATGGTTAGCGCGATAGGAGGTTGAACAAAAATTGTATTTTTTGCCGATTGCGACATTTTGGTGAACTTTTAGGTAATGGGATCTGAAGGGGAAGTGTATAGGATAAGGACGATAAGGATCTGACCAAGTTTGGCCCCGAATGGAGGATCATGGTAGTGGTGAATTGCGCCAAACAACAGTCAATGTATTGGTGTGTTTCTTGAATTAGCAGTGAGTGGAGGAGACTTGGTGTGTGTGCATGGGCTTGTCAAGGTAAGGGGGTGCTCGGGGAAAAGTCATGATAGTGCGAGTGGCACGTGGTGGCAGGGAAGGGCGATCGAAGTGGCTCCTGAATGGGTTTGAATGTGAACGAGAGAGAAAGGTTTAAGGGTGGGATTAATTTAATTTGGTAATATATTTACTTAATGATGTAATTAGTGTAAATTATTATATATTTAAATTCATATATCTTATAAACACTATAACTAATTCATATAAGGTTGGAATCAAGTAAAAGAAGTTGCATTGTACTTGTATCAGCATAAATTACGAAATGGAATTGGATTGCCAATGGTTAGAGCTAGTGAAATTTTACGCTGAATTCGAACATGGTTCGAATTCAGATGAAAAACAGAACGCATCGATGACAACCGGAATAATGGCGAGGTAAACTCACCTTTTTGGTTGACCATTATGTTATATAGTTGATAAATATTATTGACTGAATGTTTGGATGATTTACTGTTTTATTTTTTGGTTTGTTTTTATTTACACCCATGGAGTGAATGACCTTTTGTATATACTCTCCTAGTAGCAGATGACCCATATTATATGATTATATATTGTTTGTGATGTAGGGGGACAGGTTGGAAGGATCTAACATGATTACTCACCACTGTTTAATTTTATTTATATATGTAATATATGTTTTAAAATAACCTGAATATTGTTGAAAACAATTCAACAATAACGAGAAATCCCGTTGGGTCCCTTCAACCGTCCCCTTGCATCACAATTCACACACACGTATGCGTGTGTGAGTTGTGATGCAGGGGGACAAGTCGGATGATCCAATGGGATTCCTCGCTATTGTTGAATTGTTTTCAATAATATTCCTGTTATATGAATCATTGAATGTCAAACATTATGGTTTGACACTGTTAGTTATGACATTGTTATATGTTCAAAACTTAAACCCTGTAGTGATAGAAAATCAATGTCGATATTGGTTAAATGTTGGATAGCTATTGGCCTTAAATTGGTGTTATCCTGCCTTTTGGCAAGGCTGTGGATAGGCAGATTTAACTAAATCAACTGCTTGTTGGTCGAGAGTGGAATACTATGGGTTTGAGTCAACTGGATGGACGATCAATCATGGATGATAAAAATGATTTCGAAGCTGTGGTTCAGCATAGCATGGTTCGGTCATCAGAATTCTGCCAAGTGGTTCGATCAGGATGGTGTAGTTCGATATCGGTGGCATGGCTTAGTCGTACATGGCTCAGTGTTGGAGTATGGTCCGGTCAAGGTAGGTGGCTTAAGTCGATCGACATCTTGTTCTGGGTTCGACAAGCATTTGGAGACAGGGTCGGTAATTTGGTTTTGGATCGACCGTGAGCGTTTGGTCGAGGTAGTTCGGCATTTCTGGATCAGTTGTGTTAGAGTCGATCGGTTGAAGGCTAGGAGATAATAGGGAATGTTTCAATATTAGTGGATCATCCATGTGTGGATCGGCCTAGGTAGTTAGGCTGAGGTGGTTCGGCATGTTAAGTGGGTTGACCTTGGTGGTGTGGATTGGTGCTGGAAGTGGGTCGGTAGTGGTGTGGTTTGGCATTTGGATGGGTCGGTGAATTGGTCTTGGAACGGTGAACTTGGGATCGACATAGGGTTTTACTTTGGTCAACATATCCTAAAAACTCAATGGGATAGTAGACATGCCATCTCCTTGTCGATGTAGGATAAAGCTCGGGTCGGCCATGGTAGTTCAGCATGGGGCTGGCATTGGAAGGAGTGAAGTTTACTTCGGGTCAGCCACTATTCTACTTCGAGTCAGGGATGGATTTTCTTCGAGTCGCTCTCAGGATGGGATTGGATCGGCTTGCTCAGAGTTTAGGTTCGGTAATAATGGTGATTTTGGGTCAGCTATGGTGTTGATAGGCCCGGACTGCTCAGGAAGCCAAGTAAGTTTGGTTTTTCCTATAAATACAACATGCAGGGCTTTACAAAAGGGATCTTCATTCTTTTTCCCTTCGTCTTCTAACTAAGGCTGCTCTGCCATTGTTGTTCTAAAAACTCTGGATTATAATTGTAATTGATTCTAACATCAATAAAAAGGAAATTTCTGGAGTGGACGTAGGCCGGGGTTAGCCGAATCACTATAAGCCTTGTGTCTTTACTACTTTCTCTTTAATTTTTACTGTTCTTACATTCTATCTATGATCTGTAGCTGTGATTTTCACTTTCATTTGGATTTACGTCTTAGTGACCAACTTTGGCACTAACATTTCGGTGCTTTCACTGAGAAAGCTAGCACTCAGGGACTCAAAAGCTTGGAGTTTGGATTTAAAGGCTTAGGAACTTGGATTCTGGGGACTATGGAAAAGCAATCAACTAGGAGATAGAGGATGGAAAGAAGTAAGTAGGAGGGAAGTCAGGAGACTTACTTTAGAGCTAATCAAGCCTCTGTCTACATCACTGGGGACGAGATGCTGGTCACGATGAATTCCATGTAGGAATAGATGAAAAGGTAAGAGGAAATGATGTAGGAACTTTTCAGACAATTTGGACAAGTAGCAACTGTGAGAGCTCAGATCCGTGGAGCTGGATCAGGAGGTATCAATCGGCAAGTAGATGTAGTGGTTCAGCAAGGGGTAACCCCCAATCCGCAAACAACTTCAATCTAGGTGGACTAGGACTCGAGGCCATGCCGCCAGGTAATGCTGGACCAACCCATGAAGGGATACCAAATGACGCTGCACAGCCTGGCGCCAGCAGGAATGCAGGAGTGCATGATGAGGAGTATATACCGCAATTCCCTCAAGGACTTGGAGGGCGCTTAGGAAATGTAGATAGAGGGCAACCCTAGATTGGCTGATATCATTAGGTGAACTATTCACGAAGGTCGGACAAACAAGGATTTGGAGGGTGCAAACAGAAGTCCACTTACCCGTAACATTAGGATGGCTAGGAATCCAACCGATTTCAAGCTACCCACTCCAGAAGTATACAACGGTAAGATAGATCCCACTGACCATTTGATAAGGTACACAAGGCATATGGAAGTGCTGGGGGGCATCATAGGAGGTTATTGCTTGATATCTCCCCCTGTACTTGACCGATATAGCTGCTATGTGGTTCACACAGCTAGAGGACAGATCTATTGGAACATGGATAAAACTAGTGGATAAGTTCTTGAGAAAGTTTCGAGTTCATATAAAAAGAACGAAGAATGTGATGACACTGACGTTAGTTAAGAAAAGGGTAGATGAATCGATCAGGATTTTCTTAACTTGGTCTAACACAGTAATTCCCTGGGTGGATCGGCCATATCCATCAATGGTTCTGATGGCGGCGGTGTCAGGAGTCAGGGATAATATGGATTTCAAAGTATCATTGATACGCGACCCACCAATGGATCTCGGGGAATTCTTTCACGAAGCTGAGAGGTTTCTATGACAAGAGGATGCTTGTTTGGATATTAGGTCAAAGGAAGTAAACATGGTTATGGATGGACCGTCCGGGGAGGGCTTAGGTAAAGATAGTGAGAAAGGGAAGAGGAAGCGCTGGGGAGAACCAAAATTCTCCACTTACACAGGATTGAATGCAACACTGGAGTGGATATTCTTGGATACTCGGGATCGCCTTCCTTATCGAAGGCCGGCAAGGGTGGAACCTCAGAACGCGAAAGGGCATCGGGAAGGCACTGTCTCTTTCATGACCTAGGCGGGCATGATACTAACAGCTGCAGGCTTCTAAAGGATATAGTCAACGAACATGTAAGTAATTGTCAGTTGCTGCAATATGTCGAAACTTGGAATGCGGCGGTGGAACAGGAGTAGCCACCGCCTACCTTGAACGACAAAGGCGCAGGGCCTAGGAATGGTGGCTGGTTGGTCATCAACTAATCGTGCAGGTTTGGAATAAAAAACAAACTCCAGGCAAATGGCTAAATCATTTACTCATGCATGGAGTCAAAGATAACCCTTAGGTATGCCTTGAGATGATGGTTTACCAGGATGATTCAATTTGCGAAATCTATTTTTTCCTTTTGACTTGGACATTCGCTTTTTTTCTGCGTTTGTTTTAGAGTTCGATTTGAACTCTTGGCTTTGTTGGTTTCTTGGTTTGGATTTTGGTTTGATTCTTGATTTTTGATTTGAATTTTGATTTGGACTTTAGATATGGATTTCTGGTTTGAATCTGGGTCTCTGATTCAATTTTGATTGACTTTTATCTGGTTTATGGCTAAAAGGTCGTCGAATATGGACTATGCTCGGCAAGGGTCCGAAGAGACCAGGATTCAGCAGAGGACTTAGGCCCCATATCACCTATCGGTTACTATCACATGTCATCGAGTATGGACTATACTTGGTAAGGGTCCGGAGCGACCAGGATTCGGCTTTGGACTTAAGCCACGACATTACTCAACGTTCAGGGACACTAAACCAGGAACACTATGGAATAACTTGACATAGGTTGTCATGTGCAGGTTGCGCTTGGCAAGAACCCGGAGAGGCTACGGATTTTGATATTGGCTATGAATAGCTAAGGATTTGTGTGTAGACCGGAGCGGTCCAAGATTTGGATATCGACCTGGAGAGGTCATGGATGTGGTTATTGGTTACGGATAGATTAAAACTCGGTTGTTGGGTTTGGATGGATGTGGAATTGGGTGAGGATTTGGTTACTAGATAGGAATCGGATATCGACTCGGAGCAGTCTTAGATTTGGATAAGAGTACGGCAATGACACTTGGGTAAGCTGGGTTGGATTATAAATCGGAAATTATGGCTATGGATAACATATGAACTTCGGATATCGGATTTGACGCTATTCAAAACACACCTTCCAATAGCAAGGCATGTTTTGGGGGCAAATGTTAACCCGCCTTTTGGCAAGGCCATGGACAGGAGGATTTGACTAAATTGACTGCTCGTTGGTCGAGACTGGAATACTATTGGTTTTAGTCAACTGGATGGATAGACGATCAATCGCGGATGATAAATATGATTACGAAGTTACGGTTCGGCATAACATGGTTCGTTCATCGGAGTTCTTCCAGGTGGTTCAGTCAATGCTGTGGTTCAGTCTCAGTGGCATGGCTCGGTCGCACATGGCTCGGTGTTAGAGTATGGTCCGGTCGAGGTAGGCCGGCTTAAGTCGATCAGCATCTTGTTCTGGGTTCGGCAAGCATTTGGAGACAGGGTCGGTGGTTTGGTTTTGGATCGATCATGAGTGTTCAGTCGAGGTGGTTCGGCATTCCTTGATCGATCGTTTCAAAGTCGATCCCTAGGAAGGTTAGGATATGATGGGGAGTGGTTCAGTGTTAGTGGATCAGCCATATGTGGATCGACCTAGGTAGTTAGGTTGAGGTGGTTTGGCATGTTGATGTGGGTCGGCCTTGGTGGTGTGGATCGGTGCTGAAAATGGGTCGGTAGTGGTGTGGCTCGGCATTTGGATGGGTCGGTGAATTGGTCTTGGAACGGTGAACTTGGGATCGGCATATGGTTGTACTTGGGTCGGCATGTCCTAATACCTCAATAGGATCGGCAGACATGCCAGCTCTGGGTCGGTGTAGGACGAAGCTCGGGTCGGCCATGGTAGTTCAGCATGGGGCCGGTAATGGTAGGAGTGAAGTTTACTTTGAGCCAGCCGCTATTCTACTTCGAGTCAGGGATGGATTTTTTCGAGTCGCTCCCAGGATGAGATTGGATCGGCTTGCTAAGAGTTTAGGTTTGGTCATAATGATGATTTTGGTTTGGCTATGGTGTTGATGGGCCTAGACCGCTCAGGAAGCCCAGTAAATTCGGTTTTACCTATAAATACCACATGCGGGGCTTTAGAAAAGGGATCTTCATTCTGTTTCCCTTCGTCCTCTACACTAAGGCTGTTATGCCATTGTTGTTCTGAAAACTCTAGACTGTAATTGTAATTGATTCTAACATCAATAAATGGAAATTTCTGGAGTGGACGTAGGCCGGAGTTAGCCGAACCACTATAAACTTTGCGTCTTTACTGCTTTCTCTTAAATTTTTACCGTCATCATATTTATACTCACTACATACATTCTATCTACGATCTGTGGCCGGGATTTAGTGCTTTCATGTGGATTTGGGTGTTAGTGACCAATTTTGGCGCTAACAATTAGTATTTTAAAAATACAATAAATTTCTAATTGAGTTGGAGTTGGTTATTGAGACATGAAATGATTTTAAATCTAAAAATGGGTTTAGAAATATTTTGCTTTAAAGGATTAATTTATTTTTTACTCCAACCTCATTATTTGTCTTTTTAGGTCATTTAAAATGGTTTAAAGGATTATTTATTAAAATTAGTATTATGTTAAAGTTATGTACCAATATTTTAATATTTTTAAAAGCTAATTATTTAAATAATTAATATGGTTTGAAATTAATAATAATGATTAGTTAATAAGGTTTTGGAAATTAATTATTATTTATATTATTGTTGAATATTCATTTATTATTATTCTATTAATAATGTTTTAAAACTATTAATTATTATTTTTAAGATGTTTTAAAGTTAACAATTATTAGCTATTTATAATGATTATTATTAGTAATTATTATTATATATAATGTTTTGAAGTAAATGGTTATTATTTACTAATATCTGTATACGAGATTTATAAAAGAGATTATAAATTATTTTCAAAGATTAATAAAATAGTTTATAAATGGGTTTTTAATGATTTATAAAAGAGTTAACATATATTCTTAGATATTTATAAAGGGATTTTATAAAGGGTTTTATAGATTTATAAAAGGAGTTTTACAAAAGTTTTACGGATGTACAATGAGTTTGTAAAAGAATTGTAGAAATTTATAAAAAGAATTTATAATTGATTGAAATTTATAAAAGAGATTATAAATGATTTTTTGAGATTTATAAAATTGTTTATAAATGGTTTTAGAGATTTAAAGGAGTTTATAAATGATTTTAGAATTGAATAAAAAGAATACCTATCTTTATTTATAAATTACTTATACCATTGGGATAAGTATATGAATACATTTTCTAAGTTGCGAAGTGTAATATTTGTGAATGTACTTATGCCATTGAGATAAGCATATGGATATTTTACCGTATTGAAAATATAAGGATTTATGGGTATATCTTTGCAAATGTATTTTTGTACAAGTGATTTACAAAGTTATTTAAGTGATGAAAAGATTAATTTAAGAGGTTAGCGGTTGCATATGTGCTTAACCATTGTTGGTTTTCCGTATGAAATTAAATCCCTGATTTAATTATGTGTTTGTTGATAGTTAAACAATCGACTATCAAATATGGACCAAAAACGTAACTTTGGAAATATCTAAGAGAAACACGTGAGTTATATGGCACAGTCATGTCTGGTGATGTTGTACCGTACATATAAATCTTGTTTTGTTCTCCTAGGATTGACGATAAGGAAATCCGTCCACTAACGGTTAGGAGGTGATCTTTGCTCTTATCTTTGATCGTTCATTTCCTAAAGAACCGGAGTTGAGTTTACCAAAAATTATCAAATGTTATTTCGAAGTGATCGAAATCAGAAATGTTATATGAAAACCACTTCTATCAAACTCAAGCATTTTGAAGTGAAGACACCTTGAAGATGGTGGAATTGAAGACAAAGCTCTTCGAACTGCAAAGGCTGCTTGCTACTATTCCTGAGGGTGACTCCAAAATGGATGTAGAAGAAGCATGCCTTCAGTATTTCCTTATCCTAGAAAACTTTTATGGATGAATGCTGGCATTACATTATTGCCTGGAGGGCAATATTAACATTCCAAGTGGGGAGTGTTATATAAAACGCATAACGTAGCCTCAAGCCTCATCAACCAGGAATGACTAAAACATGGAAATGCAGTAGGGCTAAGTGGGTTACCCCCAATAGGTTTTTAATAAACATTAAATTCCATTTGGGTTTATTTTTCTCACGTTGGTGTACCAGACTAATCCGTGCGTTCTTCCATTTCGATGCTCGGGTTAGACCATGCATATTTACAGATTGCTTGGATGGATTGGACCTCAGGAGATGAGCTGGAGGTCCAATACGTATCTACGTACTTCTTTATGTTCTGTTGTATTGTTTGTTGGTTGTATTTATCATTATTTGTGAGGACATGTTGTTGTAACTGTCCAGGCGGATGATTAGTGATTTGCGGTTGTACTTTGATGGATATATGTATATTATAGTTTCTCTCTTGTAAAGAACAATGATATTATATTATACGTTGTTTCGCTGCGTTGTGAGATTTTATGTTGTTTAATTTCTTCTTGTTTTCTTGCTACCTCTATTCACCTAACGATCGGGTTTTCTAGTCAATTTGAGTGGGTCTTGTATGGTCGATTGTCCACTTAAACTATATGGAAAAGTGAGTCGTTGCAAAGGCATTTCCTCAATTGCAAAACGTGAAAAATGTTACGGACTCCTGCCAACTTATCCGGTATCTTCTCACGATAAGCACGTTTTCCTATTCTTCTCAAATTTGGAAAGGCCCAACAAATCTTGGTGCAAACTCTATCGATTTTTCAAATGTCACAACTTTCTGAAGTGAGGAAACTTGGATAAACACGATGTCTCCATCCTCGGAATCTATCTCTTTTCTTCGCTTATCCATAGAGGATTTCTACGTATCTTATGCTTCCTTCATTCTCCACCTAATCCATTCTAGCGTTTTGGAAGTTTCGCAAATCTAATCTAGTTCAAGTAAAAAATATATTAGTGATTTCCTACCAAAAATTGGGTGATTTGCATGGCCTCCCATAAAAGGCTTCATAAGGTGTTATTCCAATGTTGCTTAGTGGATATTATTATATGTGAATTAGACTAAAGGTAAGGGATACTCTCAGTGTCTTCTAAAGTCCAAGATGCAAACTTGCAACAAATCTTCCAAGATCCTATTTACCCTTTCCGTTTGACCATCTGTCTCTTGGTGGTAAGCAGTGCTAATGAAATTTCTAGGTTTTCTACAAACTCCTTCAAAATTCTCTAGCAAATAAGGGATTCCTGTGACTAATTATGCTAATCAGAATTTCATGAAGTCGAATCACCTCCTTAATACAATTCCATGCTAGAGACGTTGCAATCCTATTTCTTCTAACAAGAATAAAATAAGTGCTTTTAGTGAGTCCATCCACTATGACCCAAATTGCTTCATTGCTACTTTAGCTCCTAGGCAACTCATCTATGAAGTCCATATATGGTCCCATTTCTAAGTAGGAATCTCTAATGGTAATAACAATCCTCCGAGCTTTCCATGCTTAGCCTTTATCAATTGGCACATCAAGCACCTAGAAATAAATTCAGCTAACCTCTTCTTCATTGCTGGCTAGTATAAAATTCGCTTTATATCCTTATACATCTTATCTCCTTTAGGGTGAACGATCATTCTTGAAGGGTGTTACTCCATAAACTAATTTTTTTTAAACCCAAAAGATTTTGGGATTGAAGCATTTTTTGTTCCTAGTTACTACCTAATTTCTTCATTATCTTCTAGTTTTACCTCTAGTTTATCACTAGTTAAGCGTCCTGGTGAAATTTCCTTATTTACGTTGTTTCTAAATATGTGCATATTTATCTAACTATCGAATCTCATCCGTAAAATCAACACAGTGGTAAAACAAAAATATCTTATACCATCTCGTATGCTTTTATAATAACATAAAGGAGACAACTAGCAATTACAATCCAAAAACTCTAAAAGAATTTTGTTAGAAGCTGCCATTTATCATTAACTAGTGTAAATAATGTTGTGGTCCCAAAACTCCTAACTAAATTTAGATGGACATTCCTAGCATGTAATTTCACTATAATCCACTTTCCTTAATTCTACCTCTTAGTCTTTAATAAATGGGTCCATCGATTACTTTATTGATATACCTGAATCCCTATAAAAGTCATATTAAATTTCCTAATCAGTAGACATTTAATTCCTTTTAACTCTCTATTAATTACAAGTTTATTGCCCATTAAATATGTAATTAATGTCCATAAATCCTATTTCTATAATTACCATGCTGTTAATAACTAATACGAATAGTGTTATAATTTTATTTTTGTACATTAAGTGCGGTTAGACGTGTATATTTATTAATTTCTAAACTAGAGCATTCCTTTCCACATTCTAATTTATCAGAGCTTTCCCTCCATAAAGGATTATCGTTATAATTTTCAATAAATCAACCAAAAGTGAGGTCTTTGCTTTATTTGAAATTATAAGGAATTATTCCTTTTCATGAAATAGATAGTGTAAACTACGAAAAATAATATCCATATCTTACACATTCCTTTTCCTTTTTGGTATATCGTATGTTAATTCAAACTACATGCTTTTATACATATTTTGAAATTGGATAATTTATGGAAATTACATGAAATTTACTCAAAATAAATCAAAACATAGAAACTCACATTCGTAGTCAACTAGGGAAACCTAATTTGCAACCCAATTATAGATCTGGAATAGCTTTACAACTTTACCAACATTCTACGAACAAGTATTTGGGACAGGTTTCAAATTTTCAGATCAGGTTATACAAACTATTCTTATTTTTTTAGCATGCTAGAATTTTTACCCTTCTTACATAGTAGTGATCCCTCCATATGAAAATTTGATTTGCTTTTGACCATTCTTTATAAAATTAAAATTTCACATGAAGTACTTAATCTGAAACTTTTATCTTTGAAAATATAAACTTAGAAACCCCATTACGCTAGTATGTTTCATTTAAAATTCAAAAAAATTTCTCATTTTGAAAGAAAACTTTTAAACATGTTTTCCAAAAGAATTTCCATCTTGGAAAACAGTTTAAGGAATAAAATTCTTAAAAGCATTTAAACACCATATTTTATTTTATTAATTTTGTTTTAATTTTATCAAGCACTTGAATTTTTTTTCCAAAAACATCTGAAGTCAACTTCTCAAAAGTATTTAAAAAAAATCCAAAGCATTTGAACATAATTTTTTTAACATTTTCTAGTTCATCCTTAACCTCGAATTCAAAATTTCAAAAATTGCTTAGCAAAATAATTTCCCTTCTCAAAGAATTTCACCTCAAAGGCTTACTTCTTTAAAAGTAGGATTTTTAACCCAAAATATTTAGAAACTCAATTGTCATACCATTTATCATTTTTGTAGAAACATCTTCTATAATTTTAAACAATAGAAAATGGAGTGGCCAAGGATATCTTCTATTCTATTATTTTTCTATCATATTCCTATTATTATTATTACTATCAAAATGTTCCAATATTGACTTATCGCAGAACGTGCACCTACTACTTTAGCTATTTTGGCTTTTCTTTATATATAACTCTATTTTAGCTATATTCTCCATATTTCCTTATACGAGAATGTTCCTCCTACCTACATTACTAGGCATTCTTACTCTTTTATTCCCTCTTCCTTATTCTAATCAAGTAACATTTCCATTTATTCCTCTTTCAGAAAGACTACAAAAAAGGACTTCAAAGTTTATGAAATAGAAGAAATCATTGAATCAAACCTACGTTCTATTTCAGATTTATTTCAAAATCGAAAAACCTATGTATCGAAAATGTTTAAACCAAATTTTTTTCGACTCAACCAACTTTTAAACAAAAAATTTCAAAAATGAAAAATCCTTTTTACCGAAAACCTTTTAGTTATAAACCTTTAACTCAACAAAATTTTAAATTATGAATTTCCAAATTTCCTTGCTTTTACAAAGCAACAACTTCTCAATAAATCCTTTAAAAAGCCCATTCAAAATATTTAAAGGAATTATTCAAAAATATTTCATCAAATTCTATCACATAGGATTGGTCTTAGAAATTGACTTCCATTTGTCCTTTCTTTTGAACTTCCTTCTTCGCTACTCAATACAAATCTGGTTATCGTCTTAATGTACACCTTCTTACAGGAACTTGCTTCCCTCCTTCTTCACATCTTGCTTCACTCCTACCATTCTTTACTTTTGAACGCTTTTAGCATATTGATTCTCATCTCCCATCTATTTGTATGACCTGTATGTATTTAATCGGTAATCCTTTGAAATCCATAATTATAAGGCGACCTATTTCCAATAAAAAGAGTAGGGTATGGTTCAACTTCTCGGTGCTTCTGTATCTCGTGGCCACGCTCTTATTGGTCCACTCCTTAGGATACGACTCTGACTATGGGGTAATCAATGTAGGAGTTTAAATCGAAGTCTATTTATTTTTCCAAGTCATGGTAGCCTCCTCCATCCTTTTAGTATATGGTCGCAAATGCTTCCATAGTCAGGATTTATAGAGTTAGGCGTATGTTCAAACAAATGTGTGTGTATATAGCAGGATTTTTGAAAATTACTTTCAAAAATAACAAGTACGTCACTCGTATATAGGACTATCCCCATTGATCAAGTAACCCAAGCTCTGATACCAAGTAACAACATGCCATGAAACGTGCCCAATTTTTAACCCAGAATAGTCCCATCGAACTGTAGACCCATTTCCAAGTTGGCTATTGGTTGGTAAACTGATTTATAATATACAGAGCATCATCTAAGCATTCAGAATCTAACAGAGGAAGGATAAAATATAATATCAAAATAGTACTTATTTATTAAAAATTCAAATGTAAAAAGAACATAATCCCACATAACAACGTCAAATATTCATGGTACAATATCTCAAAATACATCGTTTCACAAGGGCATATTAGAAATATAAAAATAACATAGATAGCTAAACAATTGCCATAAGTCCACGTCTCCGCCACCGTCTCCAAAAATCTATGTCATCTCTAACCTGTGCTGTAATGAGGAGGGTGCTAGAACAACAATGTCTAGTGAATAAAAATCTAAAGTCGCTTTATAATATACTTGTACAATATAATTTACAGTAAAAATATGTCTTACATATCCTAACTATATTATAAGTCTTGCAACTAAGACCCTAAGGCTTTCCCAGTTTAATTCTAATACCATTACTCTTTCAATCCATTAACCCAGATCTCTCATCAATAATGTCCTAACAATGTAAAAGATAACACTCAACCTATTTAGTACTTTTTAATGGGAACTGGGAAGACTCTGCCATTTGGTAACTCGTTCAAGGCTAGTCCCTATCATTTAATACCTATCCTATGATGGACTCCTCTCCGGTACTATCCAACAGACATTGTATGGAATCCTTTTTTGCCACTTAATACTTCTCTTTTTGGGAGAATCAGACTCCACAATAGCCACTTAATACCTCAAAGTGGAAGCGGACCCTTCTCGAGATATCTTCTACCTTGCATAATCGCTAATCCTGACTATTTAATACTTCCTACATAGGAAAAAGGTGGGACCTTAACAAGCCACGTAGTTCCTTCAACCCTAAAGTAAGTCCTTGGATTATGATCCATAACCCAACTGTGTTGTATTACACTAGTCCGACTATTCATATTGATGGCCATAATAGTTGGACATGTTTACCCTATAGAAGTTGGATCAAACCTCGCGTCCTTCGTGGGTGCTTATTATAGGCAATGTCTCACAACAGCCTTAAAGTCACGCTGCTATTAGCCAGATTAGCTAGATAGACTTCCACATGCTTTTAACTATTCTCACAACCTTATAACTTAGTCGTAATTTACAACACTCTCTTAACATATTTTCATACATTTCACCTCATTCCATAAGAAGGCCTTATAAGAAAACTCTTTTTTCGCCTTTGTAATTAACTTCTTTCCTAATGAGGATTTTATAATAATTAATAGCCTATTAACTACATAATTAATATGTTATAGTCATACATTATTTATGGTTATACACACACGCACATGCCTAAAATATCTCTACGCGTGCAAAGATTACATCCTATCTAATGTTTAAATGTCGGAACATCATATTTATACAAGTCCAATTCCATATTAACAAATATACCATATATCAAATATCCATAATTTAATCAATAGACCTGTCTAAAAAAGAATCTATATAAAACTTACTTATGCTAAAATAGTAGAATCAACATTAATATAAGCTTACAATTACACTCTATTCAACTTCTTTGTATAAAATTGAAAAATGAATTTCTATTTAAATTGCGAAAACAGGCTGGAAAACTATGAATAAAAGGATCCAAACCTTATGCACCATTTCCTAATTTATTCTTTTCTAAACCCTTAATCAGATCTAAAGAAACAGATAAGAAATGGAACTGTATGTAAAACATTAAAATTGCAATATTTGCATAACTCCATTATTTTAATATGGAATAATCGAGATTCTAAATTACATTTTACTTTCAGAGAATTATAGGTTCTTACTGTGATTTTTTCATGAACAAAATTCCTCTAAGGCCTATCAAATCCAAGTTATACTATACAATTGCTAAAATAAGAAAAACTAAGATCTCCACTAACGATAAATCCTTGGCTAGTCCTTTTTTAGACTTTTACGCCTGCTTTAATCTCTATAGATCTCCCCTTTTAGAAATATACAATAAGAGAATTGTATGTGGATTAGATTAAAAATTTAAAGATTTTAGGAAAATAGAATTTAAATACAAAGCATCTAAAATTTCTTACCGAAAACTATAAAGAATTTTTTGAATCTTTGAAGAGAGAAACCGACAAAGCTTCGCTTAGTTCCTAAAATAATTTGTGGATAAAAGCGATGTGGCTAGACTCTTATTTGTAGTGGTTAGAAATCACTAGAATCGTCAGAGTTAAGTCGGTTAAATATAATAAATCCACACCATTCAAATGCACAAAACCCTAGCTACCGCCAACATCGACTTGTCAACCATCCCATCTAAGACAATCAACTGGTTTGTCTATTTTGGGAACATTGTTTTCTTGCTATTGCTTTATTTATTTAATACCTTAATTAAATTTAAAAGTGATCATTTATTTAAGGTTTACGAACCCCTAAGTTTAATTAATGTTACTTTTTAAATTTCAATTTTAAGAATTAATTATTTATTTGAATTCGAATTCCATTTAAATTGTTTTAAATTTGAAAATGTGAAACATCCACGACTATTTCGTTTGTGCTCCATTTCCAAAACATTATATATGGAAAATAATTAAAAAATTGTCATTAACGCAAAAAATAATTTCCGTGGTCAAATTCTATCTTTTATGAAATTTTCATTTTTAAACTTATCTTATTTAACTAATACATTTATTAATTTTTTTATGGGGTGTTAATAGACCTTTTAGAAATGTGTCATTGTCTAGATATTGATCCTAAGCATTCACTATAAGACGACCGCTCGATTAATTCCAATTCGCTGCACTAAAGAGGAAGTAGAGAAATTTCTCAAGAATAATTGCATAAAAGATGTCCATTATCTAAATTGGATTGCCATTTTAGTGCTAGTAAAGAAGCCGAAAGGTAAGCTGAGAACCTACGTGGATTCATTGACCTAAACAAATTTTGTCCAATAGATTGCTTCCCTTTGCCAAGGATCGATCAGTCAGTTGATGCCACCAATGGGTATTAGCAAATTTCATGTATGAAAATGCCACCAATGGGTATTAGTAACTTTCACGTATGGATGCATATTCCATTTATAATCATATCCTTGTGTTACACTATGAAGAAGAACATACAAGCTTTATAACCAACATAGATTATTTGCTACTTAGTATTGCACTTTGGTCTCAAAAGGGCAGGAGCAACTTATCAAAGATTAGTGAACCGAATGTTCACAAAGCAGATTTCTCAAAATATGAGGTTTACATTGATGATATGCTAGTAAAGTCAAAATAAGGTTAAAGCCATGTTTCAAATTTAGTAGAAATGTTTAAGGTCCTTTGAAAATATCATATGAAGTTAAACCCTCAAAAACGTTCTTTCAGAACCTAATCTAGGAGGTTCCTTGATTTCATACTAAGTGCCAGAGGAATTGAAACTAATCCAAATCTATAATAAATGACACTTCCCAAGACACATATCTAAAGTTTAGAGCCAATTTCGGACTCGTGTCATGCCAAAAAATCTAAGTTATTTAGTGGTGTAAGTCGGTCAGACCGGACTGGACGGAGGTGTGCTCAGTTTCTGTCCTAATTCAAACCGGACCAGACGTGGACCAAACAAGATTTTTGCTGGTACAAATTTTACTGTCCTAATTCATGTCCTAAATGAAATCGTATCCATACGTATGGATGTTCTTTAGCCAGGTTCTCAAATAGACATAGACGGGCATTGTTATTTACATTACCTTTTATGTTTTTTAATAGAGGTTATATCATTTATATTATTTTTATTAATATAAACAGAAGTATAAGCATTTTATGGATCTTTACTCTACCAATAAACCAAACAGCTGTCATAAATATTCTTAAGAACATAATGGATATACTAAATTATAAGAAATTTGGATGAATTCGAACAAACATGGATCGGACGAGATTTTTGCTCATGCAAATTTTGTTTTCCTAATTCATCTCCTAAATAAAAATTGAATGGACTCAGACAAATTTTTTTCGGCCACTGGTTTGGATGAATATTGGACACTCATTCAAAATTAGTAGCCCTAGAGCTATTATGTTTTTAAACAACATAATGTGGGTTAACCCGCCTTTTGGCAAGGCCATAGATAGGCGGATTTAACTATAGCAGTTGCTCGATTGTCGAGATTGAAATACGATGGATTTTGGTTAATTGGATGGATATGCAACCAATCACGGATGGTAATCATGATTATGCAGTCGGAATTCACCATAGTCGATGGACAAAGCTATTGGATACTTGAAACTTGGGTTTCGATGAGCCGCAAGTCGCCCTAGATTTGCTTCAAGTCGTATGGAGTCGAGCTTCGAGTTGCATGAATGATTTCTTCGAGTCTTTTAGCTAGCTCGACATGAGTGGCTCGGCATTGGGGGCTCGACATAGGTGGTTGGCCTCAATGGTGGTTTGCCACACGAAGGTGACTCGGTGCCGTGGTTCGGTCAGGGCGGCCTAGTAATGGTGGTTCGGCACTTGGAGGTGGCTCGACTTGGGGGTTTGGAAAATGTGGTTCGGTGGAAGTTCGTTCGACCTAGGAGGTATGGTTCGGTCGAGGAGTAAAGAGGAGGTATGGGTCGGTCGACATGGTGTCGTTTGGTTTGGGAGACACGGTCCGGTCGAGGAGTGGAGTAGAGGTATGGTTCGGTCAGGACGATGTGGCTCGGTGTGGTGGTATGGGCCGGTCGGAATGATGTGGCTCAGCGTAGGTCGTTAGGCCTATGTGGGTCGGCTATACTTGTTCAGTTGAAGGGGGTCGACGTATATGTGCTTCAAGCTCTAACATGAACTACTTAGGGTCAAGCATAGGACTGCTTCGGGTCGGCATCTAGGAAGGCTCGGGTCGGCATGTACAGAACTCAGGGTCAGTTACATTGAAGGATTGTGACGACCGCCCATGACTCCCGCACCAAAACAAGGAAATAATGCGCTGAAAGGCGTGCCAGGCAGCCATGGACGATAGTCAGGGTAAAACAAAAAACAAAAGAATCTCTATCGTACAACTCACAGCGCATGGATAAAATACAATAGAGAAATATAATATAGTGAAGCTCCATAGAACAGAACATCATCATATAAGCATCACAGTAGTTTTATACAATCATCTACACAAATCCATACATGAAAGCCTCACTACAAATCACTCAACCAAATACAGCAGCGGATACCCAGTACATATAGTAAGAAAACTAATATGCAAAGCCTCCTGCTCGTCTTCGTCATCTTCAGCGTAGAACTCCTAGCACAGCACCTGTCACCTGCTACCTAGTCTGCCCATCCCAAACATGGATGAACAGCCCAAGGTAATAAGAGGAGACATAAAACCTTGAGTCAGACAAAGTCTTAGTGAGCAGTAAATTAACTATCAAACATACCAAAAGAGCATAAAGGATAAAAGGAATAGGAACCAAACCATCCCACTCCACCTCTTTCTACAGTGATAGCCCCAGACATACACTAAGGAGAAGCAAGCATAACAACATAGACAATTAAGGTAAAGCGAATACCACTCGAGTCAAGGACGATGTTTTCCAAATACAAACCCCCAAGGCCTAAACCAAGATCAGATAAGCACCCAGAAAACACCGCTCTTGAAGCCGAATGATAATACAACCAAACATCCATGACTCTGGCTATCACTGTTATCCTTGCCTCGATTTCACCGTTAGTTGAATGACCATCTGTCAAGGGCTAATGGTAACCCCGGTTCTAACCATAACTCCGCACACTGCCTTGTGCCTAGGACTTATCTACTTTGCCCAGAGTACTCAACTACCTACCTGTAGTCTTTTGGGTGTCCCGACTACCTACCTGTAGTCGTTATGGGCGCCCCATGTACTCTTGCTTTTGAGCATGCTAGAACCTTCAACAACGACGAGATCCAAGCCTCCTAGCCATCCTTCTTGACGACTATCCTCATACAAGCTCAAGCTACCTCTTGAACAATCCATTATCAACCAACTTGAACTACTCTTCAAGTTATCAACATGCTTGGAATGATCCCTGCTTGGATTAAGCCAAGACTCACATCATACTTCGCTTCATCGCATCAAAGCAAAGTCTCAACTCAACAACATGGTTTGCCTCATCAAATCATGGCAAAGTCCCATCTCAACATCATCCAATCTATACATATGAGCTTCAACATCCGCTACATATGCCTTAAGCAGCTTTCACCATTCAAGAGCCTTCTTCCATAGCTTTTGAATCCTCTTTCATCATCTTGTTCCAAATCAACTACTAGCTAACTTGGAAACAATCAAATCAATCATACATTCAAATAATCAATCATTCAAACAAGATCTATTAAGCAATTTAAGCAATATCAACTATAATGGGAATTTCGTAAATAAACGAGCAAAAGTCCAACATATGTGAAATCATGGTTTTTAGCATAGATCTATCAATTATAAAACATGGGTTTTGTCTCTAATGCTTATTAAACAAACTTGCATAAGTAAACATCTTCAAAAACCATGGATCTAGACTTCGATCTAAGAAAAATGCATGAAATCTCTAACTTTAACACCCAAACATGCCACCAATCCAATATACTCCTTTGGATCCGCGTGAGAGATAACTACCACTCACCAAATCACCAAAACAACCTAAAATCAATCAACTTCAGATCTGGACAGCAAGGACTTGAGCTTGATCCGGAGAAATTTCACTTGAAACGGTGAAATCTAGCTTCTTCGGATGAAAATCTTCAACTTTGGATCTTCGATCTTTGATCTTGATCTTCAATCTTCAATGGATGTTAGCACTTGATTGAAGTGGAGAAAGAAGTGAAGAAAAATGCTGTAGTCGAGTCTCCAAAATGGCAGCACTTCATCGCTTCAAAAACCGGTGCCAAAAAGTGAGCCAAAGTCCACTATTTATAGGCTGAAACTTCACTAACTCGTACGCCCATGAGTCGGTCACGACCTAAGCCATGAGTCGTTAACGACTCATCAACCCTGCCGACTCAAGAACCCAACGACCTATCAAAGATACGACCCAACACTAAAAGGCTTACGACCTAACGACATATACCCTAACTCGGAGACGAGCTACGAGATACGAGATAACTATATGCCGACCTAACACCAAAGCGACTCAACCCTTAAGTCGTTCAAACGACTTAACAACCTATCTCCTTAACTCGCCGCCGACCTAACACTCTGCTAACTCGTAACTCGCTAACACACAAGCCTTACTAACTCGTTAGGTCGCAAACACGTTAGGTCGTTCCAGACGACTTACGACCTAACTTTCTAACCTGTTAACTCGGCCATATCTACTAACTCGTACACGAGTTAATCCTTACCTCGGTAACTCTTTAACCCGGTAACACGTAAAGAACACTAACTCGTTAGCTACCCTGCACACTATAACTCGCTAACGACTCAAGGCCACTGACTCGTCCAAGCTATGAGTCGGTCTAACCTATAACTCGCTAACACCTATAAGTCGTTAACGACTCAACTCATATCATGTTAACTCGTAAGCCTATGGCTCCACTGACTCGGTCACGACTCATCATCACACGAGTTAACTTTACAACTCGTGCACGACCCATTCCCTTAAGTCGTACACGACTCATCCATGAGCCGTTCACTGCCTTAACTTGTTAACTCGTATGCGACTCACTTCCTAACTCGAACACGACCCAAGCCTTGTTAACTCGGCCACGACTTAACACTTAAGCACACGAATTAACTTCCTAAACGACTCAGGCTAGAGACAACATCAACAACACTAACAACCTGTCAATTCTACGATATATCGACACGTAAAATACGGGTCGTTACATTCTCTCCCCCTTAGGAATTTCGCCCCCGAAATTCCAAGCAAACAACAGCAATCAAAGATATTCCGCATGCCTACCATCCATAGCAAACAACAAACCATGCATCCAATTCTAGCCTAGCATGCAGAATTCTAAGATAGAAATCAAGATGCAAATTCATGAGATGTCACGACACTTAAGGGCCATACCTCGAAGAGTTCGGGATGAGCTGCCTTCATCCTCTCTTCCTCCTCCCACGTACAGTCGTTAACATCATCACTCCATTGTACCTTGAGCAACGTAATCGTCTTCCTCCTAAGCTGTTTCGTATCGGTTTCAACAATACGAAGCGGCTTACGAGGTCTCGAAACAACTGGATCAACCTCCAAGTCTTCACAGCTATCAGCAGAAACCACCGTAGTTGGGTCGTGCATATACTTCCGTAGATAAGATACATGAAAAACACTGTGCACACCCGCCATCTTTTCCGGTAACTCCAATCTATAAGCGAGCTTTCCAATACGCTCGATGATCGGGAATGGTCCAACAAATCTCGGAGTTAACTTCCCTTTCTTCCCAAATCGAATAACATTCTTCAAAGGAGAAATCTTCACAAAGACCATATCACCCACATCGAACTCCAAATCCTTTCGACGTTTATCTGCATAACTTTTCTGACGATCCTGGGCTGCCTTCATTCGTTGTCGAATGATCTCTATACAATCCGTAGTTTGACGAATCATCTCTGGCCCAAGCATCAGCTTTTCTCCAGCTTCCAACCAACATGTCGGAGAGTTACACGGTCTTCCGTACAAGGCTTCATATGGTGCCATACCAATGCTAGACTGATAACTGTTGTTATATGCAAACTCCACCAAATGAAGGTGATCTTCCCATGATCCCCCGAAGTCCAAAACACAAGCTCTAAGAAGATCTTCCAAAACCCGGTTGACTCTCTCAGTCTGACCATCTGTTTGAGGGTGATAAGCTGTACTCAAACACAACTCGGTTCCCAAAACCTCCTGGAAGCTCTTCCAAAATCCACTAGTGAACAATGGATCTCGATCGCTCACTATACTCTTCGGAATACCATGGAAACGAACTATCCACTTCACATATAATTCAGCCAACTTCGATGCAGTCCTAGTCGATCGAACAGGAATGAACCTTGCACTCTTGGTCAAACGATCTACTATGACCCAAATCCCTTCATTCCCTGCTCTTGTCCTAGGTAGACCATCGATAAAGTCCATCGACACTTGCTCCCACTTCCATGTAGGAACCTCTAATGGCTGAAGCAATCCACTGGGCTTCTTCTGCTCAGCTTTCACCAACTGGCAATTCATACACTTGGAAATAAAATTTCCAACATCCTTCTTCATACCTTCCCAGTAGTAGGTTCTCTTCATATCCCGATACATCTTATTTCCACCTGGATGAATTGTCAACTTCGAGTGATGACTCTCCCTCAGAACTTCATCTCTCAATCCATCTACATCGGGAACAACTAGTCGCCCTTGCTTTCGAAGCCAACCCTCTCGATCGACTTCAAATCCTTTATTCTTCTCTGGGTCCAATCCAGATTCCAAATCTCGGATAACCTTGACAAGCTTATCGTCTTGCTTTTGACCCTCGCCAATTCTTTCCACAAGAGTAGGCCTTATTGATAAGTTTGCCAACATCTCAGGTTCCAATTCGCATCTGGGCCTGAAATCAAATCCAGCTATATACTCAAGACTCTTCCATTCCGAAAACATAGCTCCCAATCCTGCATGTCTTCGACTTAACGCATCTGCCACTGCGTTACCTTTTCCCGGAGTATAAGCTATACCAAAATCATACGATGCTAAAAATTCCAACCATCGTTGCTGCCGAAGATTCAAATCTTTTTGGGAGAAAAGATACTTCAATGACTTGTGATCCGTAAACAACTCAAATCGAACTCCCAATAGATAATGTCTCCACATCTTCAGAGCAAACACAATCGCCGCCAACTCCAAATCATGAGTCGGGTAATTCCTTTCATGCTGCTTCAGTTGTCGACTTGCATATGCTACAACTCTATCCTTCTGCATCAGCACTGCTCCAAGTCCAGTACCACATGCATCGGTGTAAACTACCATCTCTTCATTCCCACTTGGAATAGTCAAAACAGGAGCACTGGTCAGTCGCTCTTTCAGGATTCCAAAGGCTTGCTCACACTTAGCATCCCAACTGAACACCTGATTCTTCTTTGTCAATCCTGTCAACGGTGCAGCTATCTTAGAGAAGTCTTTGATAAACCGACGATAATATCCTGCTAATCCAAGAAAACTTCTCACATCAGATGCATTCTTAGGTCTAATCCAATCCTGGATCGCTGCCACCTTAGCGGGATCAACCGCTATTCCATTTCCAGAAATAACATGACCTAAGAATCTCACTTCACTCTTCCAGAAGTGACACTTCGAAAACTTAGCCTTCAGCTGATGTTTCCGCAAGATTTCCAACACAATCCTCAAGTGTGTCTTATGCTCTTCCTCAGTTCTGGAGTAAATCAGAATATCATCCATGAACACAAGCACGAACTTGTTCAATTGATCTCTGAACACCCTATTCATAAGATCCACAAAATATGCTGGTGCGTTAGTCAATCCAAACGGCATAACCAGCCACTCATAAAAACCAGATGGTGTCCTGAAAGCAGTCTTCGGCACACTATCCTTCGCCACTCTCAACTGGTGAAACCCCGTTGCCAAATCCATCTGAGAAAACACCTTCGCCTCGTGAAGCTGATCAAACAAGTCATCTATTCTCGGCAATGGATACTTGTTCTTCTTAGTCACCTTATTCAGCTCACGATAATCCACACACAACCTCAACGATCCATCCGCTTTGGTTGCGAACACAACTGGCGCACCCCATTCGGACACACTTCTCCGAATGAATCCTTTCTGCAAAAGGTCATCAACTTGCACCTTCAGCTCTTGCTGCTCCCTCGGTGCCATCCGCCTAAGAGGCATCACAACAGGTCTGGCTCCCTCAACTAGATCGATACGAAACTCGATCTCCCTATGCGGCGGCAACCCTTTGACTTCCTCAAAGACATTCTCAAACTCATTCACAATAGGCACCGATGACAGTCCATCCCGTGGAACAACTAGCGAATACATGAAGCTCATGAAGACGCCTTCTTCATGCTTACATCGTATCACAACCTTTCGCCCTTCCACATTCCCGACTGTCACCTCAAGCCTCTCACAATCAATCCTAGCCGCATACTTCCTAAGCCAGTCCATACCCAAAATAATTCCGAACCCCGCAAAGTTCAGAACAAAGCAATCACAAACAAAAGAGCAATCATGACTCGATACAACTAGACCACGGCATATCATACACAAACATGACGAACCCCCCACTGGATTAGTCACAACCAATGGCCTATCAACAATATCCGGTTTCATACCTAACCGGCTTACCAAATCATCACAAACAAAAGAATGCGACGCTCCAGTATCAAACAACACTCTAACTGGAACACCACAAATAGAAAGAGTACCTTGAACAACCACACTCTTCCCCTTCTCTTCAGCAGTAGGAGCTTTCGAAGACGATGGAACAGCCCCCAAAGCATAGGCTTGCACAACCTGCCTATCTTTCCTCGGTTCTGGACAATCCTTCTTGATATGTCCCAGCTTATCACAGTTGTAACACTTTCCCGGCACTTTGGGATTCTTACAATCTTTGTAAAGATGGCCCTTCTGCTGGCAGTTGTAGCAGGTCACTTCGCCCTTCGGCTTCTTCTGGCCATTCTTCCCCTTCTGCTGTTGCTGTTTCCTCTTCTTAAATCCACCCTGCTGTGGTTTAGATTCCTCCTTAGTCACAGCAACAACAGTCATCTCCTTAGGAAACAAACTCTCATGCCTGAGAGCTTTCTCCACAAGCCTCTCAAATGGATCGTCCAAATGATCCACCAACTGCCTCCCAAGATAAGCATCCAGGCCTGTCACAAACTTTTCGTTCTTCTGATAGGGAGAATCAATATAAGATCTGGCATACTTAGACAAGGCCTCAAACTCAGAAACATATTCCAAAACCGTCCTCCCATCTTGTTTGAGCTCCACAAACTTTTTGAACAAGACAGACTTCTGAGCAGTGGAGATAAACTTGGCTTCAAATCTTGCTTGGAACTGCACCCAAGTAATCTCCTCCTCTGTTGTATCTATGGTGATAGAATTCCACCAATCAGCAGCTCTTCCTTGAAGCTGTCTCGATGCAAGCTTCCTCTTTGTTGCATCATCAATACCCAAGTCTCCAAAGATCCTCCTACAAGAATCAATCCATCTTTGGACTTCAATAGTAGACTCCGTCCCCAAGAAAACTTTCCCTCCAAGAGCAGTATAATCCTTGCAAAGCTTGGCAAAATCCACCGGTCTCGGAGCTTGGACTTGAACTCCCACATCCACAGATGATCCTGAAGCTGGTATTCTCCTCATGATTGAAGTCATCATGGCCTCAAACATAGGAGCATAATCAACAGCTTCCCTAGGATCACGGCTACCCCTCGCAGCTTGTCTCTCACTTCGACTCATCCTTAATATCTGTAAATAAGAATGATTAGAACACCTTAAGAAACAACTGCATAAGGAGTTCAAACCCTTCTAAACTACTATATTATATATAGTAATCATCCATCAAATTACAATTACGTCTCTCTTACGTAGTTACGTCAGCGAGCGTTGGCTAAAATCGATTAACCAAGGCTCTGATACCAAATGTGACGACCGCCCATGACTCCCGCACCAAAACAAGGAAATAATGCGCTGAAAGGCGTGCCAGGCAGCCATGGACGATAGTCAGGGTAAAACAAAAAACAAAAGAATCTCTATCGTACAACTCACAGCGCATGGATAAAATACAATAGAGAAATATAATATAGTGAAGCTCCATAGAACAGAACATCATCATATAAGCATCACAGTAGTTTTATACAATCATCTACACAAATCCATACATGAAAGCCTCACTACAAATCACTCAACCAAATACAGCAGCGGATACCCAGTACATATAGTAAGAAAACTAATATGCAAAGCCTCCTGCTCGTCTTCGTCATCTTCAGCGTAGAACTCCTAGCACAGCACCTGTCACCTGCTACCTAGTCTGCCCATCCCAAACATGGATGAACAGCCCAAGGTAATAAGAGGAGACATAAAACCTTGAGTCAGACAAAGTCTTAGTGAGCAGTAAATTAACTATCAAACATACCAAAAGAGCATAAAGGATAAAAGGAATAGGAACCAAACCATCCCACTCCACCTCTTTCTACAGTGATAGCCCCAGACATACACTAAGGAGAAGCAAGCATAACAACATAGACAATTAAGGTAAAGCGAATACCACTCGAGTCAAGGACGATGTTTTCCAAATACAAACCCCCAAGGCCTAAACCAAGATCAGATAAGCACCCAGAAAACACCGCTCTTGAAGCCGAATGATAATACAACCAAACATCCATGACTCTGGCTATCACTGTTATCCTTGCCTCGATTTCACCGTTAGTTGAATGACCATCTGTCAAGGGCTAATGGTAACCCCGGTTCTAACCATAACTCCGCACACTGCCTTGTGCCTAGGACTTATCTACTTTGCCCAGAGTACTCAACTACCTACCTGTAGTCTTTTGGGTGTCCCGACTACCTACCTGTAGTCGTTATGGGCGCCCCATGTACTCTTGCTTTTGAGCATGCTAGAACCTTCAACAACGACGAGATCCAAGCCTCCTAGCCATCCTTCTTGACGACTATCCTCATACAAGCTCAAGCTACCTCTTGAACAATCCATTATCAACCAACTTGAACTACTCTTCAAGTTATCAACATGCTTGGAATGATCCCTGCTTGGATTAAGCCAAGACTCACATCATACTTCGCTTCATCGCATCAAAGCAAAGTCTCAACTCAACAACATGGTTTGCCTCATCAAATCATGGCAAAGTCCCATCTCAACATCATCCAATCTATACATATGAGCTTCAACATCCGCTACATATGCCTTAAGCAGCTTTCACCATTCAAGAGCCTTCTTCCATAGCTTTTGAATCCTCTTTCATCATCTTGTTCCAAATCAACTACTAGCTAACTTGGAAACAATCAAATCAATCATACATTCAAATAATCAATCATTCAAACAAGATCTATTAAGCAATTTAAGCAATATCAACTATAATGGGAATTTCGTAAATAAACGAGCAAAAGTCCAACATATGTGAAATCATGGTTTTTAGCATAGATCTATCAATTATAAAACATGGGTTTTGTCTCTAATGCTTATTAAACAAACTTGCATAAGTAAACATCTTCAAAAACCATGGATCTAGACTTCGATCTAAGAAAAATGCATGAAATCTCTAACTTTAACACCCAAACATGCCACCAATCCAATATACTCCTTTGGATCCGCGTGAGAGATAACTACCACTCACCAAATCACCAAAACAACCTAAAATCAATCAACTTCAGATCTGGACAGCAAGGACTTGAGCTTGATCCGGAGAAATTTCACTTGAAACGGTGAAATCTAGCTTCTTCGGATGAAAATCTTCAACTTTGGATCTTCGATCTTTGATCTTGATCTTCAATCTTCAATGGATGTTAGCACTTGATTGAAGTGGAGAAAGAAGTGAAGAAAAATGCTGTAGTCGAGTCTCCAAAATGGCAGCACTTCATCGCTTCAAAAACCGGTGCCAAAAAGTGAGCCAAAGTCCACTATTTATAGGCTGAAACTTCACTAACTCGTACGCCCATGAGTCGGTCACGACCTAAGCCATGAGTCGTTAACGACTCATCAACCCTGCCGACTCAAGAACCCAACGACCTATCAAAGATACGACCCAACACTAAAAGGCTTACGACCTAACGACATATACCCTAACTCGGAGACGAGCTACGAGATACGAGATAACTATATGCCGACCTAACACCAAAGCGACTCAACCCTTAAGTCGTTCAAACGACTTAACAACCTATCTCCTTAACTCGCCGCCGACCTAACACTCTGCTAACTCGTAACTCGCTAACACACAAGCCTTACTAACTCGTTAGGTCGCAAACACGTTAGGTCGTTCCAGACGACTTACGACCTAACTTTCTAACCTGTTAACTCGGCCATATCTACTAACTCGTACACGAGTTAATCCTTACCTCGGTAACTCTTTAACCCGGTAACACGTAAAGAACACTAACTCGTTAGCTACCCTGCACACTATAACTCGCTAACGACTCAAGGCCACTGACTCGTCCAAGCTATGAGTCGGTCTAACCTATAACTCGCTAACACCTATAAGTCGTTAACGACTCAACTCATATCATGTTAACTCGTAAGCCTATGGCTCCACTGACTCGGTCACGACTCATCATCACACGAGTTAACTTTACAACTCGTGCACGACCCATTCCCTTAAGTCGTACACGACTCATCCATGAGCCGTTCACTGCCTTAACTTGTTAACTCGTATGCGACTCACTTCCTAACTCGAACACGACCCAAGCCTTGTTAACTCGGCCACGACTTAACACTTAAGCACACGAATTAACTTCCTAAACGACTCAGGCTAGAGACAACATCAACAACACTAACAACCTGTCAATTCTACGATATATCGACACGTAAAATACGGGTCGTTACAAGGATGTTGGTTCGAAAAAGGCTTGATGGGCCTGTACCACTTAGGGAGTCTAGTAGCTCAGTCTTTGCCCATAAATACACCATGTGGGTCTCTAGAGAGGGGGATCTTCTCTTGGGGCTCTCTCACTTTCTCTTTTCTAAGGAAAAGGCTATACTGGCATTGTTAAACTCTAGATTTTGACTGTAATCGATTATTACAACAATAAAAGGAAATTTCTAGAGTGGATGCAGGCTGGAGTCAGCCGAACCACTATAAATCCTTTGTTTTTACTGCTTTCATTTTAATTTTGATGATTCTTCACATTAATATCCTTCACATATATTCTATCTATGATATATGATTGGTGTTTGGTGCTTTCATTTGGATTTAGGTGTCAGTGACCAGTTTGGACGCTAACATTTTGGTGCTTTCACTAAGAACGCTAGCACTCAGGTATTTTGGAGCTTGGATTCTGGATTCAGAAGCTTGGGAACTTGGGTTCTAGAAAGCAATGGCTAGACCACCAACAAGAAAGCAAGCAGTAGGAAGGAGCAACCAAAAGGGAAGTCAGGCAGCCACTTCGTGAGTTGGAGCGGATGCAATGCATCCATCTACATAACTCGGGACAAGATGCATGTTATTATGGATTCTATGCAGGAGCAGATGATGAAACAGCAAGAGGAGATGATCCAGGCTCTTCTTAGACAATTTGGACAATCGGGAACTTCATGTGCTGAAGTTCTTGGAGCTAGATTAGAGGGACTCAACCAGCAGGCAAATGGAGTGATTCAACAGGGGACAACTCCCAATCAACAAACAACTATTAACTTGGATGGACCAAGACTTGGGGGCACACCGTCGGATAATGTTGGACCAACCTATGGAGGGATATCAGGTGATGCTGTGCAACCCAGAACCAACAGGAACACGAGTGTACGTGACGAGGAGTATGTGCTAGAATTTTTGCGTGGAGCTAGATTGGCTGATATCATAAGGTGAACTATTCATGGAGGTCTGACGAACAGGGATCTAGAGGGGGTCAACAAAAGTCCATTTCCCCGGAACATTAGGATAACCAGGAATCTACCCGATTTCAAGCCACCCACTTTGGAAGTATACAACGGTAAGACGGATCCCACTCACAACTTAATGAGGTACACAAGGCATTCTAAAGTGCTGGGGGCATCAGAGGAGGTCATTGCCCGATATCTCCCCCTACAATTGACCGATATAGCTACTATGCGGTTCAGACAACTGGAGGATGGATCCATGGAAACATGGACAGAACTGGTGGACAAGTTCTTAAGTCAGTTTCGAGTTCACATAAAAGGGCCAAAAAATGTGATAACGCTGATATCAGTTAAGCAATGGATGGATGAATCGCTTAGGACTTTCTTAACTCGAATGTAGCAGTTGCTTCGGTGGATTGGCCAGATCCATAAATGGGTCTGATGGGGGTAGTGTCAGGAGTCAGGGATGATTCAAATTTCAAAGTATCATTGATATGGGATCCACCACTGGATCTCGGGAAATTCTTTCATGAAGCCAAGAGGTTTCTCCAATAAGAGGATGCATGTTTGGATATGAAGTCGAAGGAAGTAAACATAGTTAAGGATGGAGGGCTACCTATGAAAACTTGGGAAAAGACAAGGATAAAGGGAAAAGGAAGCGCTGGGGAGAACCAAAATTCTCCACTTACATAGGATTGAACGCAACATTGGAGCGGATATTCATGGATACTCGAGATGGCCTTCCTTATCGAAGTCCGACAAGGAGGGAGCCCTCAGAATGTGAAAGGGCATCAGGAAGGCACTGTCTCTTTCATAACCTGGATAGGCACGATACTAACAGCTGCCAACATCTAAAGGATATTATCGAGAAGCATGTAAGGAACGGTCAGTTGCGAAAATATGTCGAAATGTGGAATGCGGTGATGGAGCAAGAGCAGCCATCGCCTACCTTGAATGACGAAGGCACAAGCTTAGGAATGGTGGCCGGTTGATCAACTGATCGTGATGGTTTGGAATAAGTAACAAACTTTGGTAAAAAAGCTAAATCACTTACTCATGTACGGGGTCGAAGATAACCTATAGGCATGCTCTGAGATGATGGTTTACGGAGACGCTTCAGTTTGTGAAATCTGCTTTATCCCACTGTGGTTTTGGAGTTTGGTTTGAACTCCCGATTTTGTTGGTTTTTTGGTTTGGACGTTTGATTTTTGATTTGGATTTTGATTAGGATTTTTGATATAGATTTCTAGTTTTTTGGTTGGATTTCGATCTCGGATTTTGGATTTGGGTTGACTTTTTGTCTTGTTTTTGGTTAAAAGGTCGTTAAGCATTGACTTTGCTTGGCAAGGGTCTAGAGAGATAGGGATTCAGCCTAGGATTTAGTCCCCCTATTATCTATTTGTTACTATTTCTGGTCGTCGAGTGTGGACAATACTCGGCTAGGGTTTAGAGCGACCAGAGTTCGGCTGAGGACTTAAGCCATATCATAACTTTGCATTTAGGGGCACTAAACCAAGAACACCGAGGCATCGCTAGACATTGGTCGTCAGGTGCATGTTACTCTCAGCAAGAACCCGAGGAGGTTACAGATTTGGATATTGGCTATGAACAGATAAGGATTCTAGCATGGACACGGAACAGACCCGGATTTGGATATCGACCCGGAGAGGTCATGGATGTGGTTATAAGTTATTGGATATGGATGGATTAGAACTCAATTATCGAGTTCGGATGGATGTAGGATTAGTCAAGGACTTGATTATTGGATAAGAATCGGATATCGACTCGCAACAGTCATGGATTTTGGTAAGTATACGGCAAAACACGCCTTCCAATCGCAAGGCTATGGATCGGATGGCATGGCTATGGATGACATATGGACTTTGGAAGATGGATTAAAAGCTATTCAAAACACGCCTTCCAATCGCAAGGCATGGTTTATGGGGCAAAATGTTAATCCGTCTTTTGGCAAGGCCGTAAACAAGCGGATTTAACCACATCGGTTGCTCGATTGTCGAGGTTGAAATACGATGGATTTTGATCAATTTAAAGGATAGGCAACCAATCACGGATGGTAATCATGATTGTGCAGCCAAGATTCACCATAGTCGATGGACGAAGGATATTGGATACATGAAATTTGGGTTTCAATGAGTCACAAGTCGCCCTGAATTTACTTCAAGTCGTATGGAGTCAAGCTTCCAGTCGTGTGAATGATTTCTTCGAGTCTTTTAAGCAGCTCGACATGAGTGGCTTGGCATTGGTGGCTCGTCATTGGTGGTTCAGCCTTAATGGTGGTTCAGAACACGGAGGTGGCTCAGTGTTGTGGTTCGATCAGGGTGGCCCGGTATTGGTGGTTCGGTACTTAGAGGTGGCTTGGCCCGAGTGTTCAGAAAATGTGGTTTGGTGGAAGTTCGTTCGGCGTAGGAGGTATGGTTCGGTTGAGCAGTGGAGAGGAGGTATAGGTCGATCGAGGTGGTGTCTTTTGGTTTGAGAGATATGGATCGGTCGAGGAGTGGAGGAGAATTATGGTTTGGTCAGGACGGTATGGGTCGGTGTGGTGGTATGGGCCGGTCAGAATGATGTGGCTCGACATAAGTCGTTCGGCATGTATGGGTCGGCTATACTCGTTCGGTTGAAGGGGGTTGGCGTATATGTGCTTTGAGTTCTAACATGAATTACTTCGAGTCAAGCATAGGACTGCTTCGGGTCGTCACCTAGGAAGGTTCGGGTTGGCATGTACAGAACTCAGGGTCAGTTACAATGAAGGGTGTAGGTTCACCAATGGTCTTGATGGGCCTGTACCACTCAAGGAGGCCAGTAACTCAGGCTTTGCCTACAAATACACCATGTGGGGCTCTAGAGGGGGGATCTTCTCTTGGGGATCCCTCACTTTCTCTTTTCTAAGGCCAAGGTTATTCTACCATTGTTAAACTCTGGATTGTAGCTGTAATCGATTGTTACAGCAATAAAAAGGAAATTTCCAGTGTGGACGTAGGCTGGAGTCAGCCGAACCACTATAAATCCTCTTTTTTTACTGCATTCTTTTTAATTTTGATCATTCTTCGTATTAATATCCTCCACATATATTCTATCTATGATCTTTGATTGGTGTTTGGTGCTCTCACCTGGATTTGGGTGTTAGTGACCAATTTAGGCATTAACAATGTGTGATTATAAAGGTAAATTCTAAGACATTATGTATATTAGATTTCACTGTAGAAGGAATTAAAATATAAGTGCTAAAAAATAGATATTTTAGAAAAGCAACCTCTAAAATACTTGTTCTACATATACATTGTTTCCAAATTACAATATAAGCATGAAAAACATTTGATACAATAGGTAGCTTCATGAGAATCGATGAAATTATAATAACTCCAACGTGAAGCTCATTTCTCCACGAACAATGCCCAATCAAGTATTGTAATCCTGTGGTGGTGGAAAATGAAAAGAAGGAGGTGGGCCAGACAAATGTCGAGTACAAGCTTAATATATGATGATCATGTGAAGTTAATTGTGATTCTGCTCTAAATGACATAGGATGAACTACAAGTGTCGTGATTCCTAAGGTCCTTTACCTAAGGGTCCTTATCTAATACATACATACACTACAACCTGTATATCTTACTACAAGGATCGGGCTACGTATAAAACCTCACAACTAACAATTGGTCACCGCTCTTAGAGCTACCTAACAAGGAAACACGACCCTTAGGTACTTGTGGAAATAAATTTCCATCTATATCGCCACATAATGTTAGTGTAAATACTACTCCCACTTGTATCGCTGCCCTTAGACTACTAGTATAGGTTACTATCGATTAACATTTATATAATTTTATCTAATTTATATAATTTCTATTGCAAACCTGGGCCTTAGGCCGAGGTTCAAATTTTACAGTTTATTCGTTAACTGGTCAACCGCAAATCCTAACCAGGCAACCGTAACTGATTGACTGCTGGGGATTAGGGGTCGACCTGTCGCAGACTAAAGTTTTAGGGTTTGCCTGATTTTAAATGTAGATTATAAATTTTTGTTTAATTCATGTCATTAGTAGTTCAGTGAACCCTAATTACTAATTCGGCCGGTCCATGTTTTCAGTTTCAATTCCAATTTGTCAAATATATGGTTTATAAATTAAGGGTTTAACAATTTTAGGGCTTAACCTTAAATAATAAAGAGATGTGCTGGTATCGGTATTAGATTTAACAATTCACAATGAATTCAATTTTACCCTAGATAATAGGTTTCAATTTAGGGGTTTACGGTCTCTATTTTAAATTACTAATAATTAAAAAAAAATCGAATTTTAAATGGGTTTCTTGTACTAACCTACTTTAGAGTTAAACAATTTTTATCATCCAATTCAATAAGAGAAAATAGGGTTCAACTATCATTTTGATGTGATTAACCAATTCATATTAATTACAGTTTAATTCAGATTTCGGGTTTAGAAATTAGATCTAAGAAATAGGGTGTATATGTGACGACCGACCTTTCTGACCCTCAAAGTCGACACTAATACATCAATGATATTAACATGCCAAGCATTCAAATGCTAGAAAGAAAATTTTTGTAGTGAAAGAAAAGAAAAGACAAAATCAAATCTCAAATCGTGATGAGTAATATGTAATATATAGATGATCTTTACGAAAAAACTGTAATATACATACATTAGTTAGAGTAAACTAACATATCATCAGCCTGGATAGTTATAAACTTCGTCCTCACAAACGTTGATAAATACAAAATAAGAACTACAGTGGAAAATAAAATATGTGCATATGTCTTGGAGGCACCGGCTCGTGTTCTGAAGCTCCAAAGCATCATAGCAAAATCAAGAAAGATGCTCGGGCTGACCTGTGCATTATATGAAAATAACGCCTGGATCAGTTTGGTAAATCAGTGTGAGAAACACAAATCATAGGGATTTTAAATGTTATAAACCTTTCATAAATAAAGGTTTCTTATAAAACCACACCGCACATAAACACGGACGGGGTTTAACCTTATGATAACCAAACCATTTTATAGGAAATCGAATGATATTATAATAGCCTCTAGGGTTTAAAAAAATAACGAATCATAACCTGAATGGTTAAATCAATCACATTCAACAAAATATTTAGTATCAACTAATTTTGTAAGGAACGTGTTGGAGAATGGATTCTATTCAATGACAACGTAAGAGACTATCTTCCATACAGTACACTTCTAGATAAAATGTACCGAGGCAGCAAAGCTTACACCACTACTAACATAGAACATGCCTACCCCTTCATGGATGGTATCAAATATGATTACCACTCCGACTACTAACTTGAAAAACCATTTTCTTCGCCACAAGCGTATATTATCGGTAAATATCAGTCTAGATACAAGTGATGATAATACCCTAATGACAACGAACCACATAGCCCTACCGCATCAACCCGATTTTAGTCATTTTTGGATCTAAGGCTTGAGTTTACGTTTTACCTTTTAGTGAATCCCACTTGGAATGTTAACACTGCCCTCCAAGCAACAATGCAATGCTAGAATTCATCCACACAAGTTGTTCTAGGACTGAACAAATCAAAGGTAATACTTTTACTACATCTTCCGGATTTGTAGCAAGCATGCCTTGCACTTCAAAGAACTCCATGTTCGATTTCATCATCTTCAAGATGTGTTCAATTCGAACGTTTATGGTGGTTCAAAGTGATTTTTGGATAACTCATGCTTATCTGATCCCGGTCTCCTCGAACCAACAATCTATAGTTTCAAAACCGACCACCATTTAATAGTCGGTCATTAACTATCAAACAAACAAACAATCAAACTGAAGATTTAATTTTCTAGGGAAACCAACCATGTTTAAGCACATAAGCAACCACTAAGCCTCTTTAATTAATACTTTTACTAATGAAAACCTCTATGTAAATACTTGTACCAAAATACTTCTACGAAGATATACATATGCATGTTATTCATTCACTATTCATTTGTACCCTTTCAATGCTTGGAAAACTATCCATATACCTATCTTATTGGTATAAGTATATTCACAATCCACTACGCTTTCAATACTTAGAAAATGTGACCATATACTTATCTCAACTGTATAAATGTATTCAATTATGATAGGTTTCACTTCAAAAATAATACTTAATTGAATTGAAAGAACAATGTCACTTAGAAACGTTGACAATAATAACCCAAAAAACTTTTGTTGTAAGTAATAGGATTGTAAGGAAATTAGACCAAATATGTTATCACCACTTTCTGATTTGTACTATTCATCAGTTAACAATGATGTCGGGTAAGGCGGAAAAATATCCTTGTTTGGACATACTTCCCTAATTCTCACAAATAGAGACGAATTTCCATACCTTAGAATTTGATGTTAAGTATGAAAAGAATTCTTCCCATATCACCATAAGTTGGAAAGATCATTTATCTCGTTCCTTTTATAAAAACTCCTTTTTTATAAATATCTTTTATACTTACAAAACTTCTTTTATAAATCTTCTTCGTATTTATAAAGCTCCTTTATAAATCTCCAAATTTATTTATAAAACCACTTTTATAAAACTCCAAATTTATTTATAAAACTCCCGATTTTTAATCTTATATAATTAATAAAATCTTCAATTTCGAGATAGGACTAAATGCTTTCCATACAACGATCATTTCATATATCGTTATAAATTCATAAATGTGATTTATTATTTTAATTCATTAAAAATGACATCGTTTTACTTTTATAAAATATCATTTCTAAATCTTTCTTTTATAAATGCCATTTATAAATCTATTCTTTTCATACAACATCTTATATAAAGCATTTCACAATATTTATTTCAAATAATTTTATCTTCTTTTAAAACAGAATCACTTTATATAAAAGATAAGTTCCCTTTTTTCCTTTGAAATAAACATCTGTTATTATATTAACCTTTTTGCATAATATATGCTTCCTGAAATTCATTTTAAAACACTTCAAAGAGTTAGAGTAAAATAGAGAAGTTGAAAAACCATTTCTAAATAAAATGCCGTAGAAAATTCCAAAAATCCCAACTAAAATTATTCTTCAAATCAATATTAATTTCAAATCAAATACAAGTACTAGTATTTCCAAAATACTATGATGAGGCCTAGAGTTACCACAGCAGTTGACAAGTGCTTTCAACGATCCACACTAAAAGAGTTCAACTTTAGTGACATATCAAAGTTGCATGAAATAAGGTCAAACCAACAAGCTTTAACATTCAATAATTTATAACATGAGAATCTAAATGAAATTAACATCAATAATGGCAAGGAATCTGGATACCTCTACAAAATTCCTTGAGTTCCTTCTACTTCATTTATATATCATTCCACTTTCCAAACCGAGAATTCAACCAAAACAACCAAATAAATCATCCAAGTATACAAATAATAATTTATATCTACACATATATCAGATAGTGTTCATCTAAAGGAGTGTTAACTCATCAAAATTCCAACGATCGCCTAATCATTTCGGTTTGATCTAGCTCGAAATTTTACTTGCTACAAACATGACGAAATAAACTCTAGTATAAAGATACGCTCCTACGAGCACGACGCAAAAGACCGTGTTTCGGTTGGACATCATATGAAAAAGTTATTGATTTTATAAGTTTTTGAATTAAAATCTGTAATTAATTAACTAAATCCTTTTTTTAACTTTTTAAATCACCCTCTTTCCCCAATATTCCCCTCCATCGTACACTGGCATATGCACGCACAAATCCATCCATAGTCCTGCATTTATCCACCCTTTCTCCTTTATTCCTCAATGAGACCAAGATCCATTGACATCATCGTGCTCCACATCGCCTGAGATTCACAATGCACATGACCTTGTCGAGCTTGGGCCCCCAAAGCAAAACATGACCTGCTACTTCCTTCCTCAAACTCCCAATGTCGTGATTCACTACGTTAAGCCGCACCACCCCAAACTCGGCTGTAAGATGTCATTTTCCACCACAAACCCAACACCAACCTCTATTCGTGCTAATTCTGTCTAAATCATCGTCGATGTCTAACCATTGCTCACTGCCTCCAACTTCGAACACAACCAACCACCGTCGCATGATACCATCCTAATGTAGAATCGAAGCTCTTTATCCCACCAGTTCGATAGATGTAACGACCTGCCTTTTTGGACGTTTTAAGCAGATATACATGTCAGACTCAAACCATTCATAAGGGCTGATAGTTACAGCGTGAATAAGAAAATGAGAAAGGAATAAAACAAATGCAGAATCTCGCAGCTAAATGACAAAATATAATAATCAAATAATAGTTCATAAAGCTGTTTACAATTAAATTTGATTACTAATACAATACAGAATCAGAGTTACAGACAACAAGAATAAATAAATAAATGCAGCAGAACAACATGATGCAATGGAATAAATATATTAATAATAGTAGTACAAATCTTCATCTTCATCCTCAAAAAATAAGGTCTTCAACCCTGAAATGCTCAGGCTGACCGAGCGAATTGAAAAGACAAAACACTCGAGTCAGAACTAAAAGATTTTGTGTAAGTTAAGTCAACGGTAAATATGAATGTGATGGCGTCAGAGATGTTTACGAGGTTTGGCATCTCTTATCCAGTGTCAAACATGAGTGCAATGACTTAAGAGATGTTCGAGATTCACATCTCCTAAGGATCCATTAAATTATCTAATATATAGTACAATACACTATTATAATATGTCTACAAGAAAGTAAAAGTATTAAAATAGCGTTAAGGCGTTACCTATATCCCCTTTAACACATTTTTATATATTCCCATAGTCTATACAGTACCATAATTCCTCCGTAGACTGGAAGGCTGCCAGAGGGCACTTCATATGTATGGTACAAAGAAAACTCGTGGAAGACTCTCTAGGGCATGTGAACACGGCACTCGAGGCAATGCCAGGGTAGATATAACAATTGCACTCCCGGATCGATGGTAACACATAGCAGCTACTACCGCCTACCTCGCAACACACTTCTAAATCAAAATCAACGGTGGCCACCAAGTCAATTACAAAGTCAAGATATAGTATCGAACGAATGTGCCTGATCGGAGGAATGACCTCACTTGGCCCAGTATAGCTCCTGTTTTAGTCACATCTAAGTTGACTCAAGGGAGTCAAGGTTATGTCATACGTCATGCAGAAATTGTTTACCAAACCCTCCTTCATTTCTGGAATCTCTACCCCTTAGACAGTTGTTAAAGTGGTTTTCGGTATTGGCAGAGAGTATGACAATATCCGATTCCGGTCTCTTTAACAACCAAACGTTTACTTTACACCGGATGGTTCTTTTACATTTCAAAAATTCAATTTGCAATTGATATCAAAATATGTATTCAACTTCAACCCATATCATTTCGAAATCATATTCACTTTCAAACAATATTCACTTTCAAAAATCATAATTACTTTCAAATCATATTTCGCCTTCAAAAATCATATTTACTCAATATGTAAATTCATAAAAAGTATCAATTCCATACTACAACATAGGTTGTATCATCATTTAGAATTTTAAATATAAATACTTCAACTTTACAAAGTTGGAAATTCTGGATAATAGTATAGATAGTCGTGAATAGTTTAATAGTTTAAAATAGTTAAATAAATTAAAATAGTTTAAATAATAAAACAATTTAAATAGAGCTAATTTGTTTTAGCTAGATTTAAATTGATCTAAATAGATTAAATACAGATTTAATATATTTAATTAGATTTTAAAAATGTTTAAATAGATTAATTATAGATTAAATGAAGTTAAATTATATTAAGTAGAGTTTTAAACAAATTAAATAAATTTAAAATTAAAATAGATTACATAAATTTAATTTGTTTAAAAATTGGTAAAATTGTTAGATTGGATTAGATAAGTTATAACAGATTAAAATATGGTAAATAGTTTAAATTGAATAAAATAGTTTACATTGATTAAGATAGATCTCAAAGTTATATCTAAACGTTTTCAATAAATAAATTCCAATAAATACATTTATGTTTGGCACTTCAACTTGAAAATCCAATTTAAATCCTTTGAACCATTATTAAATCAATTTCAATTTCAACATTTACACTTGGATTAATGAAAATGATTCAATTTATAAAAACTAATTTTATTTCAAAATACCAGTTAACTGAATTCAAAATTTAAAGATTCAAAAATCATTTAATTTAACCAATCCATTGTCCATATATAATTCTCTACCCTATGGTCAAGTGATAAGCATATTTATCATCTCAATCCGCAATTTACAATTTTACAGTTATATATCGTTTCAAACCGCAATCCCGAATTAAATAAAAATCCATAAAATCGCTCGAGTCTATTATTTTAACCTATAATGATTTTCCCCTAATCTATGGATCGTTCAGGTATGTATCATTTTAACTCATAGGGAACTTGCAGTTGCAACAATATAAAATACAACATCCAATCATTCAATATCAACAATCAAACATTCATCACAATCATCATCCAAATCAATTAATAAACATCAATGGATAACTGATAATCGATATAGATATTCAATTGACAATTTAAGATTCAATATTAAATTAAATAATGATGAAATGCAATAAAAGGCAAATTTAACCAGAATGACAAATTAACATACCAAACAGTTATCAGTAAATTTTGAATCACATTATAAATTTAATTTAACTAACATAAGAAATTTTATAAGTTGGAAGTGGATTAAAACACTCACCTTCGATCTTAAATCGAATTAAAATCCAATTTAGGGCTCAAATTTAATCAGTCTCAGAATTTTTCCAAACCATCATCAAACTGTCCGAAATTTTGATACGATCCCAACGAAACAATCCATGCATGAATTGGACCGCCTACGTAAAAGTTATGTCAAATAGAACATATAAAAATTTGAATTAAATTTAAATAAAATAATATAATTAATTTACCTGGTCACCTCTCTTTCCCTGCCTCCAATAATTCGTGTACGCTATCCTTTAGGGTTTCAACTGCCAACATACGACCTTACCACACTTTACTACCGGAGATCGAACCATGCCTCGATATTGCGAACGAGCTCGCCTCCACCCTCTCTTTAACCCACGGCTGTCACGACACACCCTGGCGCTGCACCCCACTCCAAAAAAATCAGCCGCAGCCGATGCCTATGTATTCCTATATGAACTTTCACGATGATCTAACCGTCAAATGACGAAACAACCGATATTGATGAACTCCGCTCATCGATCTTCACCAGTCCATGCGGTCGATTCGACGATTGGTTGATGTCGATCGCAGCCCACCGAAAGGCCGAGAATAAACCAATACTTTTTGATCAAACCATGATTCGATGACAAAAACGATTAGCAGATCTGAGTTGTGCCCGTCGAGAGCTTCAAAATGATATATAATTTGTTAGGTTTGGGGGAGCTTGATTTTTGGAATTATTCTGATATTGAACTTGCAATTTAGGAATTAGGGCTTTGTTTTTCTGCCATTGGAAAGAGGAGAAGAGAAAGAAATGTACGTACAGCTAAGTTGAGAAACACTAGGATTTATAGAAGGCAATTTTTATGCAGATTAGAAAATAGAAAGAACGGATAAGATTTGATTTGGATTGAATGATAAACGATCCGAAAAGTGCATTCTATATCCGAAACGAAAATGGGCCGTCACATATATCAAAATAAATGATTTTAATAGTTTTAAACTAAATGTAATAAATTTCATCGTATGAAGAAGCTACGTAAAATCAGCTTACTTCAAATTAATTTCAATTGACTTTAATTAAATTGATTTCCAGGCGTTTCGAGTCCGTACGATCAAACGACAAGTCCGATCGCTATGAAATATAAAACCCCACAATAATTCACCGTTACGGATCTGATGAAACTGGTTTCATAGAAATCCGAGTCAGTGGCCAAAACGGCTATTTTCACTTTAATTAAATAAACTAATATTGAATTAATTAAATCACCTTTCTATTTTAAAGTTAATAACTAATAATTTCCATCATTTTGATTGCTTGGACATCTATAAAAATTTAAAGTAAATTTACATATCAATTTTAGTATTAATTATTTCAATAATTACAGTGTTCAATTTAACCTGTAATTAATCCAATTAATTAAAATTTAATTCCAATAAATGTATTATTTGATTTCAGACTTTATATTCAATCAATTATTACACAAATAACATAGTTAATATTTGTTGATCTCTTATTTCACTAATATGCTACCATTTCCATCTTTTATTTGTGTTAACTACTATGTTTCAATTATATTGAATTTTGTCAATTTTTCTCATTAGTTAAAATTTATATCACCGATTAATTCATTCATCTTGATTTCATTCTTTTATTAAATCAACTATTTTTCCTTGTGAATATAATTAACATTTCTATTTATTTTATTACATTTGTTTTCATATGTTCAATTTATAACCAAGTATAACATTTAAACTGTTTAAATCGGTTAGACTGTCATTCAATTTATTAATAATTAACTTAGATTAACACTATTACATTTCATTTGTCATTATTTCATTATTAAATTGCAATTTTTTTCTTTCTTTCAATATTAAATCACATAATCTTATTAAATTAACATTTTTTAATTATCGAAAATTACGGGTTGTTACAACAGATCCAAATTCATAATTTTCGTTAATAAATAAATCATTTGATTTTGATTTTTAAGGAGTAAGCTAGGTCATTACGGTCACTGTAAATGAAAATAAAAGATGGAAAGAGGAAAAAATGGAAAAAGTAGAGAGTAGCCTAAGTGTAGTGTTAAATTTATGTCATAATTTTCAACACTTCGCTACCTAATATTTCGTTCACGTATGAACTACAAACGACAAAAATAAAAATATGATCGTGCACAACAATGCGATGCGATCACAAAACAACAATAAAATACACTAGTTCACTTATTCAATGAAATTTCAAAAATACCATCCTTTGCCCAAAAATTCTTCAAACAATAATTTAAATATTGTCCAAATTAAAAATGAAGGAAAAATGATGTAAATTCATTGAGAAATAAGTCATTCAAAATTAAGTCGTTTTATTAATGGTTGCTTTTCCTATTGTTTCTCACACTAAAATCTAAATTGAATATTCAAATAGATTAAATATTCCCATTCGAAATGTTGAAATTTTTGGATCTTCAGTATAGTTTTCAGATTTATTTACTAACACCCTAGAATAGGCAGAATATATTAAAATTTAACTATAAATATTCATCATAGTAAACCTATTCCCACTCATTTCAGATCAAAACTCTAACTTCGTACCTTGTATGAGATCCATACCCGTTAGCTTGCTCTTTCCTAGACCTTATTTGTTGTATTTAATCAACTTTGAATTTTAATCTGTAAAGGAGAAGAGAAAATGATGGAGTTTTGGTATATTAACAAGTTTTGTGGTGAATATGGTTTAGGCTAGGTGTATACTTATAGGGGAATTGAATTAATTCTAACCTTTGATTAACCTAGGAGAATCCTTGTTTTCATCCTATTCAATAATTAATTATTTCAGCCCAAGTAAATATATCTAGTTAATTATGGACTGTTGGAATAATAAATTAAACATGGATGTTATTTTAGTTAACGCTTCCCTAACTTCAGTTTTAATTATTTCCTTCAACTCCTTTTCCTCTTTCTATGTTAAATATATAACATTTTCATTATCCTAATTTATTTCATCATAATTATAATCAATTCATTGATTTATAGATATGTATACATATATTATTGACTATTTTAGGGAATCTTATGCATATGCACACACATAATGTATCTTGACAATGATTAATAACTTTACTTTTTTTAATACTTAACTAGTATTTATCTTTTCAAATTTATGTTATCACATTTCCCCATATTCCTCACTAAGAAGTAAATAACATACCTACTTAATAATAAATTTCCTTACTACTTAAATAATATTTCTTTGTAAAGAAAGGAACAACATGTGTACATGTTTGTGTAATTATTTACAATAATTAAAAACTTTATTCTCTACTACTTACTTGCATCATCAACTTATATTAATTGATTAATATTTATACTTCCAAGTTCAAATCGAATTCTCCTTTTTTTTGCTAAAAGGAAAATAGCGTATTCCATATTTCTTTTTTAAAATAATGATTTATTTCTCTATTTTGTTACTATTCTTTCTACAACATTAGATGCGTCCTTATTTTCCGTAAATATATTATTGTCTCTCTCTTCTAACATAAGCAACATTCATTTAATAATAAATTTCTTCATTAATCTAGTTAATGCTTTTACCTTAGTGCATGTAAATACGTTTCTTTTAAAGTAACATTTTTACTTCAGTGTATATTCACTTTTCAAATATACAACATCAGATATATTCCTTTGATTTAAAGTATTTTGTTTTATTCTATTTTTAATACACATAGCGTATATTAATTATAGCAACAAATTCCATAATAGGTTAATTCATACTCTCTCTCTTTACATTAAATATCTTCTTCTTATTCTTTGTCGTTCTTTGAAAAATTGTACTTGTTTTAAATGTATTGATGTATTATTTTTTTCATTTTCTCTTTAGAATATTCAACCTATTAAGTATATCAATAGAAATTTCATCATTAATGCTTTCTTGTTGAAGCATCTTCATATTTGTGCGCAAAAAACTTTGCACGTACATCACTCTAGCCTTTTCTCTTTTCTTTTCATTTCTCAAAGTAATTCATACATACTTAACTTATTTCTTAACAAATAAGTATTTTTTTATTCTTGCATTAATTCTTAAACTTTTTTTTTTCAAAATAGATGTAAAACACAAAATGCACGCTATGGTAGGCATTCCATATCTTCTTTATACGGTATCCGTTTCTTATAATTTATATATAATTTGGGATAGACATGTAAACTTGACATAATGGAAAAGTCAGATTTTTCAAATTCTTCATTTATAGAAATTTACTAATTTTTCTTTTAAGTGAAATTACATTTTTACCCTCATAAATATTTTAGTTTATTATTAAATTTTTTGAGCTACTACATTCTCCACCCTTAAAAGAATTTCGTCTACGAAATGTCCAAGGATGAAAAAATGTAATTTATACACACAATAAACGATAGCTAAGAAAATCTACTCATCCATCATCCATGCGCAATCATTGTCCTTAGAAAATTTTCTAATGCAATGTGTATACATAGATGCAACGTGAGATGCACGAAAACCTATAATAATGCAAAAAGTAGGTGGTCTCTTGGTTTGGTTGACCTTCTGTCATGCAAATGCTCATGCCATGCATCCAAATGTATGTAATATCCTATATAAACATGTAATTCTAAATTTATATGAAACCATTTCATCCGTATACAATGTCCATATGCATAATGCTCAATAAGATAAACAACTCCAGGCATCAATATATACAGTATCTAACAAGCTAAATAACCAATAGGAAATAATATGAATGCGTGTGTACTACCTAAAGGATAAATTATCCTAAGTGTATAAAAAATCTAAATAACACATCTACTAACATCCATCATCCATAGCACGTCCTATTGACATGTTTACAACCGTTCCCACCATTGATGGTTTCTACTATTATCTCGCATTTTGGCAAAGCCGTGATACCAAAAGATTGATCGAAAACAAAAGACAGTTCGTCTCAGAGATTGGTTGTACTTCGCTTCGCTATGGATATCAATGAATTTTGTCCGAGTCCGGATCGGGCCACAATTGACAAGACATGATGACAAAGCTGCAGAAGCCAGCGTTTCAAATCTCAGGTCAATCAGAGCTCGTATGTGCAAGTTATGATCGATTCAATCTAAGGAAAGAGCATGCCATTCGAATCCATCAGGTTCGAATCCATCAGCATGACAACGCCTCGCTCCATTCGAATCCATCAGGTTCGAATCCATCAGCATGACAACGCCTCGCTCCATTCGAATCCATCAGGTTCGAATCCATCAGGAGTTAGTCACTTCGAACCGATCTTGTTCGTATTGATCGAGTTCGAACCCATTGGGATGCCTCAGTTCGAATCGGTCACGCTCGTATCCACGAACAATCACTTGTTCATATTCCACCAAGTCAACTAGCTTGGATGACGTGTCACCCCACGATACGAAGTCAGCGAGATCTAAGGGATCGAAGCGTTCAACGCGGAGAGAAGACCGGATCGACTCGAAGGACGTGCGCCACCTCATCACGGAACCACGTGAGCCGATGGGGTCGAAGACATCGATTCGAAGGGATCGGTTCGAAGCAAACAACAACCAAAAAGGCTTCATTTTGAATCCATGATAACTCGAGATCTACTGATCCAAATACAATGAAATTTTCACAGTAGCTTCCATACAAGGTAAAGATTGTTTATGCCTAGTTTCACCTCGATTGGATCATTTTTTGATGGATTCGAAATCACTTCGAATCGATCTCAGATCGAGTCGAAACTTGGTGGGTCGGTCGCGTGGGCCCACTCACGTGCCAGAAAAAGTCTCCTGAAGTTTGAGCGAGATCTGGGCCTCCAACGCCTATAAATAGCACCTTGAAGCCTTCAGAAAAGTGGGATCTTCCGCCATTCAACATCCAGACTCTGCCGGATTCAATTCCATGCTTCATTATCGCTGTTGTAATCAGATTTGAAAGCTATCATCAATTGTAATTCGCTGTAATCAATTGAAATCCTCAAGTGAATCAATAAAGATATAAGCTTCAGAGTGGACGTAGGCAAGATCGTCGAACCGCCATAAATCCTGTGTTTGCAATTGTTATTTGTGAATTATTGTGATTTTTATTGCTTAGATCTGAGTTCTATATTGATTGTTGCTGATTTGTGTTCATAAACGGGTGCTTCCACGATATTGGGTGTTTGTGACCAATTTTGATGCAAACATTTTGGTGCGTTCACTGAGAACTTAACTCAGGATAAGTTGAATTTGAAGACTTAAGAATTTAGATCTAAGAACCATGACGAGACAAACAAGTAAGAAACAAAGGCCAGAGAGAAGTGAGCACCAAGGAAGTCAAGAGGCTTCTTCAGGAGCGAATCAACCGTCGATCTTCATCACTAGGGACGAGATGGAGACAATGATGAAGAAACAAGAGGAGCTAATCCAGAGTTTATTTCAACAGATAGGACAACTTGGAGCACAGAATAGAGAAGCGGATGGAGTTCAAAACGGAGCAGGACCATCCGGCATAGCACCTGAACTAGGGGGCATGCCCATGGAGAACATTGATCCAATCTCGGAGAGAGAGAGAGAGGAACATCTGCACAACCCGGGAGTAGTATATGAGTGAACGCTCAGTCAAGGGGGCAGATCCCAGAGTTCCCTCGTGAACTTAGGGGGCAGGTTGAGAGTGTGGAATGAAGATTGCATCTTGGAAACAACGACAGATTGGCAGAAATGGTTAGAAGAGCTATGAGAGGTGGTTTGGTAAACAAAGATTTGGAAGATGTTAATCAGAGTCCTTTTACTCCAGCAATCAGACGAGTTAGGAACCCACCGGATTTCAAGTTACCATCGTTGGACATGTATAACGGGAGAACGGACCCTACGGTTCATCTGACGAAGTATATGAGGCATATGGAAGTGCTGGGGGGCATCAGAGGAGGTTATGGCCTGGTGCTTTCCATTGTACTTGGCGGATATTGCAGCGTTATGGTTTAGACAACTAGAGAGTGGATCTATCGGAACATGGAATGATTTAACTGAAAGATTTATGAGACAATTCAGGGTTCAGATTACAAGACCCAAGAATGTGATGACTTTGGCAACCCGAAAGCAGAAAGCCGGAGAGACTTTGAGGAGTTATCTTACGCGATTCAATGCAGCAGCAGCTTCGGTGGATCGAGCAGATCCATCTATGGTTGTGATGGAAGCTGTGTCCGGAGTAGCTGACGGCACAGAGTTCAAAAACTCATTGACTAAAGATCCGCCTGTGGATCTAGGGGAATTCTACGACGAGGAAGAAAAGTTTTTACGATTGGAAGATGCGAATGCAGAAAGAGAAGAAGGAGAGGGAATAGAAGTTTATGTGCTTAAAGACAAAACGCCTCTCGAAAAGGACTCAGGCAAGGATAAAGGAAAACGAAAGGCTGAGGATAATGGTAACGGGCCAAAGCGACTGCGGAGAGAAGCACGATCCACCACCTATTCAGAGCTGAATGAGAGTCTGGAACGAATTTATCAAGATACCAAAGAGCTGATTCCATATCGTAGGGCGATGCGAAGGGATCCAACTTCTGACGAAAGAAAATCAGATAAGTTTTGTGTATTTCATGAATTGAATGGTCATAACACTAATGATCGTAGGCATCTGAAGGATGAGGTGGAAGGGCATATCAGGAATGGTATGCTGCTTCAGTATGTGAGGAGACGAGCCCCAGCGGTAGAGCCAGAGCGGCCACCGTCTACATCAGCTAGGGGTGACCCTGAACCAGGACATCGTTTGGTTATAAATTAATTGAAATAACGATGAACAAGTAGTAAACCTCTCACTAACGTGGGTTAATCATTTACACATGCACGAGATCACGAACGGTCCACAGGCATGCTCTGAGTGGCTATTAACCCTATCGTTGTGAAAATTTACACTTTGACATCCTTGCTTTGCTTTTGTTTTGTTTTGATTTAAACATTTAGACTTTGATTGTTTGGACATTTTCTATTTTAAAACTAATCAGTTGAATGGATATTTGGTTCGGATAATTCTGAAATGACTAAGCTACTTACACATGTACGGGGTCGCGAACGGTCCTTAGGCAAGCTCTGAGATGGCGATATGCCCTGACAAATGATCCAGGGACCCACTCGAACGTGAACCTGGTATCAACAATACCAAGCCCCCCGGGCACACTTATTCACCTCCAATAGGCACACAAATGATCTAGGAACTCACCCGAACGTGACCCTGGCATCGATAACACCAAGCCCTCCCGGGCACACTTTCTCGCCTCGAACGGCACTCGACCGTGAACGGTCACAATTCGCCTCGAACGGCACCCGACAGCGAACGGTCACAATTCGCCTCGAACGGCACCCGACCTCGAACGATCACAACTCGCCTCGAATGGCACAACTCGCCTCGAACGGCACACGATCGCGAACGATCGCAACTCGCCCCGAATGGCACAACTCACCCCACCTCAAATGGCTCGATGACGAACGGTCGCCATTTGAGGTCCGCCACTTGACCGCGCACGATCGCACTTCACCTCAAATGACTCGATCCCGAACGGTCGTCGTTTGAAGCTAGGCGCTTGATCATGAACGGTCGCACTTCATCTCAAATATCTCGATCCCGAACGGTCGTCATTTGAGGTCACATAAAACTGTAACTTCCTTTGTAGGACATCAGCAGGATATGAACATCCAGCTCATGACATTACAAAACACGCCTTCCTACCGCAAGGCATATTTTGGGGGGCAAAAGTTATCCCGCTTTTTGGAAAAGCCGTGATACCAAAAGATTGATCGAAAACAAAAGACAGTTCGTCTCAGAGATTGGTTGTACTTCGCTTCGCTATGGATATCGATGAATTTTGTCCGAGCCCGGATCGGGCCACAATTGACAAGACATGATGACCAAAGCTGCAGAAGCCAGTGTTTCAAATCTCAAGTCAATCTGAGCTCGTATGTGCAAGTTATGATCGATTCAATCTAAGGAAAGAGCATGCCATTCGAATCCATCAGGTTCGAATCCATCAGCATGACAACTCCTCGATCCATTTGAATCCACCAGGTTCGAATCCATCAGGAGTTAGTCACTTCGAACCGATCTTGTTCGTATCGATCGAGTTCGAACCCATTAGGATGCCTCAGTTCGAATCGGTCACGCTCGAATCCACGAAAAATCACTTGTTCGTATTCCACCAAGTCAACTAGCTTGGATGACGTGTCACCCCACGATACGAAGTCGGCGAGATCTAAGGGATCGAAGCGTTCAACCCGAAGAGAAGACCGGATCGACTCGAAGGACGCGCGCCACCTCATCACGGAACTACATGAGCCGATGGAGTTAAAGACATCGATTCGAAGGGATCGGTTTGAAGCAAACAACAACCAAAAAGACTTCATTTCGAATCCACGATAACTCGAGATCTACTGATCCAAATACAATGAAATTTTCATAGTAGCTTCCATACAAGGTAAAGATTGTTTCTGCCAAGTTTCAGCTCGATTGGATCATTTTTTGATGGATTCGAAATCACTTCGAATCGATCTCAGATCGAGTCAAAACTTGTTGGGGTCGGTCGCGTGGGCCCACTCACGTGCCAGAAAAAGTCTCTCGAAGTTTGACCGAGATCTGGGCCTCCAACGCCTATAAATAGCACCCTGAAGCCTTCAGAAAAGGGGGATCTTCCGCCATTGAACATCCAGACTCTGCCGGATTCAATTCCATACTTCATTATCGCTGTTGTAATCAGATTTGAAAGCTATCATCAATTGTAATTCGCTGTAATCAATTGAAATCATCAAGTGAATCAATAAAGACATAAGATTCAGAGTGGACGTAGGCAAGATCGCCGAACCACTATAAATCCTGTGTTTGCGATTGTTATTTGTGAATTATTGTGATTGTTATTGCTTAGATCTGACTTCTATATTGACTGTTGCTGATTTGTGTTCATAAACGGGTGCTTTCACGATATTGGGTGTTTGTGACCAATTTTGGCGCAAACATCTACCTAAAGGGTACCAAGTTAAGCCCTAATGCAATCCTTAATGCGCATACACATAACCTTAAATCATACCATTAGTATATCAATTACTAATGTCAAAGTCCATGATAGTTTTGTTAAATAAATAGTGTTCCTTTCATGTAAGGGACGATTGAAAGGAATATTACCATTATATTCTCAAAGTCTTACGAAAATCTTCCAACTTTCATTTTCCATAGAAATCGCCTCTACATCCTTAATGCATGCAACTGCATATTCTTTTTCTTAATGGAAACCCGAATCATTGAATTGATAATACCTCGCATGATCTTGACTTCAACTTTATCTAGAATATCTTTCGTACTTTGAATTTCCAAAATTTCACCATTTGTTATTCCCTTTTAACCCGATAGACATAACGAACAAAATTTTAGTTTATACTTAGGGATTCTTGCATTTTAATGCCTTGGAATTTTATCTTTTCCAAAGGGAAATGTGAACTTTGTAATTTCTCATAAATTATCTAAAAGAGGATTTGCGTTATGTTTGGAATTACAAGAAATTATCTTTTCTAGTATTATTGAAATAGATAGTACAAATACAATAAACATCCGTATTTTGTATGTCTCTTCTTTTAGATACAATCCTTAGTATTTCAAATGATACACTATTAGATTAAAACTAGATAATTTATAGAACTTTACATTGCTACACGCTTCATTCCAGTGAATTTAGATATGAATTAAATCCCACACTGATTTATAGCAACTTCCAATTATGTCTACTAACTCATGGTTACCCAACAAAACCTAGAATTCCCAAACACTTTCCTTATTGAAGTTTCTCATTAATTTAGGGACTACTTCCCCCTCATTTTTCGAATTCGAGTAAGTGCAATACTTAGCCCTACAATTTTGAGATTTACATAAGCCTATGTGGAACACATCTACCATAATATAAATCCAATAACAGGTAATAAAATATATACTTCCCCATTCTTGTTCACCTGGTCTGCCCGTAGCCTTCAGGAAACAACACAATACTTGGACCACCCATGGCCTATAGGTATACTATCCTCACCTATATAGTACCGATCTTACTGCTATAATGCCGAGCCTACATTACCGTTCCCTTTAGATTACCTGATGTAATCAAGGAAATGCACATTTGTTACTAAACACTCCCTATAAGGATTGAAGTAGACCTTACTTAACCCTTTAGCACTTCAAACCGAAAAAACACTTCTTACTTCCGCAGTATTATTTGATATAACTAAAACATCTTGACTTATTCTTTCCTTATTTTGAAATATGTATACCCAAATCTTAGTTGGATAGAAAGACACAACGTGACTATCATTCTTTGTTATTATAGGAAGTTTGACCTAGTGTCATATCCACCCTAATTCAACTGTTGATTGAAAAGGTCATTATATTTCCGTTATACCTTTTTATCTCTGTCTTAACCATTTCGATGCTTCCATATTTCCAAAGTCACTCTGTCCTAGTGGGCTGTTTAGTTCAATTTATCTAGCTCCAATTTAATACTTTTCTTTGAGGTTTAAGTGATAATCATAATGCTTTCAATTTTCCTTTCAAATCAAAACCTTTTTATTTTGACATCATTTCAATGAAACTAGTAAGTGTTTAGAATTTTAAACCCTTTTTTATTTTTAACAGATGTGTCGATTTCTTAAATTACCAAAATGGTGAAGCTTAAGTTAGGAAAATGATATAAAACACACCATTTTTTAAAAAAAATTCTTTCATAAATAAGAAATTTACAAAGAAGCATTATTATTATAGTTATTATTTTTAAACATAATATGAAATTTTTAGCTTATTATTATATTTATTATTTTAGAGTTTGACACAGACGTCGAGGAAAGGAATTTTAAAATGGTAACCATTTCTTATTTATAAAAGGAGTTCCAAATTAAATCTTTCATACTTCTCAATTTTTCTCTCAAAAGGTTTTATTATTAAAAACAAACTACACATGGAAGGTAAATGTAACAATATGCTTAAAAGAGAAAATGAAAGCTTTTTAATAGTTATTGGAAAATTGCTTTTCATCTAATTCTCTAATTTTTAGCTTTAAACAAATTTATGAATTTTGTCTAACTATTTTATATAACTTCATTGATGAATATTTTCTTTCTATTAATAATATCAGACATATACTATTCCTTACCTTTAAAAAACATTTTCATTGATTTATCATTTAAATTGGAGTAGACAATAGCAACCTAATTACCTAAGCCTACTTATACCTAACAATGCTTTAAGTGCCTAAAATTTCTGTCTGCCTTTTTCAAAGATGGTTAACCCAAACTTATTGTTCACTACGGTGTCCAATTTTATATGGAAATACTCTAACCATACCCTTAAGTAAATAGGAGTCCTTGCAACTAATGCCAATATGAGAATAAGGTATCTATTTTAACTAGGGAATCTGCCTTAAGTTCGTGAAGTCCTCCTCATGTCCCCCCTAATACTTTCAACATCATATTCCTATTATATTGGTTCATAGTACCAATTTTCTTCATTTACCCTTAAATCTATAATTTACTTGCTAATGCTAGTTGATGTAGAAAACCTCCACTAGCCTTTTTAGAGCCATTCCTCTAAAACTCGTACTCAATTCGTACTATTCATGATTGGGAATTATTTTTTCCAATGATTGTATAGGCACGCAGAAAAGGAATTATGATGTATAAATAAACTTTTGGAAAGGTTTTTAAAATCTTTTATATATGTATGTATGTATATGTATGTTTCCAAAACCCATTTTTGAAAACTTTTTGGCAGACATTTTGGAAAACTTTTTGAAAAACCTTTAAAGTACATTCACTTAATATGTTCTTAAGTCTAAGGGATCTTAAATGTAACGATCTGTGTTTTTTCGCCTAATGACGACACTGAATACATCCTCGGTATTCACGTATCGATAATTTAAGTGTCTAAAAGGCAGGTCAATTAGGGTAAAGGAAGAAGAAAATGGAACAAAATCTTGCATAGTGACAAGCAATATATAAGACCTTTACATAAACAATCATCTTTATTTATACACAATGTCATAGTACACTAACTTATTATCAGCCCGGACAGTTATAACATCTTGTTCTTACAACTACTGATAATTATAGACAAGAACAAAACAAAACATCGAAAAATATAAGGTACGTGTGTACATCCAGGAAAATCCAGATCATCTCTTGAAAGCTTCAAAATGTCTAGCTAAATCTAGGAAATACACTCGGGCTGACCAAAGAATTATAAAAAGATGACGCCCTAGTCGTCTGGTAAAATAAGTGTGAGAAACTCAGATCATGAGGAATTTCATTTATTTAGCTTGTAAACCCTTTAAAATTGAAGGTATCCCATAAGACCACACTGCACATAAACACGGATGGGTTTTTACCTTATGATAAAAAACATTTCTATAAGAAATCTTCTGATATTATACTAATATCTAGGGTTTAAAAACATATATAAAATAGATGAAATGCTTGCATCTCAAGTTTCAACATAATAGGGCAAAACTAAGTCTATAAAGCACCTATTGGAGAATGGATTCCAACAATGGCAGGGTAAGAGGCTACCTTCTGTATTTTACATCTTTAGATAAAAGGTACCAATTGCTACAATCGCAATTGCCCCTTCACCAACATAGGATCGGCCTAACCCTAACTGGATAATACTGAATATGTCATCACCCCGATTGTTCCTAACCTTTATAAAGAGCTCTCATGCACTACCAAATCCATAATACTATAATCAAGGCACACCCTTATAGGAGCGACCCATATAGCCCAATGGCATCTACCATGTATTAGCCATTATTGGAGTGTGAGGCATGAGGCAATGATTTACCTTATTTTAGCACTTCCCTCTTGCAATGCTATCACTTCCCTCTAGGCAAAAATGCAATGCCACCATTCATCCATGCAAATTCGTTCTACGTCTGAACAAAGCCGTAGGTACTACCTCTACCACTTCCATTTTGAAATCACCCTTAGGATTAATATAAAGCATCCCTCGCACTTCAAAAGCTCCATCTTCGATTCCATATTCTTAAAGATGTCTTAAGTTCGTAATGGTTGAGTAGGATCGAAGTGGTTTTCGGATAATTTATACTTATCTAATCTTGGTCTCCTCAAACCAACAACCGATAATTTTTGGTTGACTCAATCCTTGTTATTTTATAGGTAAGGGGACTACACTAGAGTCCCAAAGGCATCTCTAATATATCCCTCAAAGCTAGAGACGTTTCATCAGAATGAGTTCATTTGAGAAAACTCTAGCCGTATGAACACGTGAAGCTTCTATTTACTTCCTAAGTCAAAATTGGCCAAGATTTGATAGTCGGTTATTCAACTATCAAATACACAAACAACAAAAAATTTAGATATTTAGTTACCAATAGTAACCACTAAGCCCCACAATAAATCTTTTACTTATTTAAATCTCTCTCCAAAATATTTATTTAAAATGTTCAAATACTTATCTTACTGGCATAAGTGTATCCAAAAAACGTTGTGAAAGATTCCTTACATTTAAATCGTACTAAAAGGATTGAACAAAAGTCAGCTAAGACGGATATAAAGATAATCTCAAATATTATTGCTTCGGTGTTAAGCGTGAAACGAATGTCCATACCACCAAAATTTAGAAGGAAAATTAAAGAAAATCGCTTCTCAAATTCTTTTATAAATTTCTTCAATAAATCCTTGAATAAATCTCTTTCATTTTATGAAAATCTCCTTTATTGAAATTCAAATCCATTTATAAATCTCCAAGTTTATTTATAAAACTCTTTATAAATATCAAAACCATATTTATAACTCTTTATAAATCTCCTACTCATTTAGAAAACTTCTTCCTAAATTTCAAGGTCTCTTTTCAATTTATAAAACTCATTTTTATAAATTTCCTCATTTAATACAAAATTTCCTTAATAAATCTAACTTAATAAGATTCCTTAGATAATTTTATTAAAATAAATAAGTTATTATATAAAACATCCTTCAGTTAATTATCTTTAATTCACATTAAAAAACAATGATTTTAAATAATCATTTTAAAAGTATTACATTAACTTAAAACACCTTTTATAAAATCATTACTAAACTTGAACCCATTACTAAAAGTATGATTGACTTTACCAATGATCACGAAGAGGCTTAGTGACCAAAATGATTCTCATTTAATTGAGTTTAGCCTTCCAAATTATAGCATGGGTATTTACATAATAAGAAAATATATAAAGAGAATCAGCCAACAAAAATCAATCAATCATATAGGTAGATGTCCAAGTTACCACAATAGGAGATGGGGATTTGTTCTACTAAACGCATATCCAACTTAATATAATGGCAGAATGAGTTTTTATTCTACCAAGTATTTGTCAACATAATCTACTTGAAGAACTATGGTAGCCGTTGATTTATTCTACCAGCCGATGTCAAATACAACTAAATTAACAAAACAGTGTTTTATATTTTATTCTGCTAATGGATTTCATTGGGTTTCATAATATATCGGGGTTACTTAGGGCTAGTTGACAAGAAATCGCATGGATTAAAATCTTCTTTTAAAAGAGAGTCACTTTAAAACAAAACCTTTCTTTGGAAATCAAGTGCCTTAAATCTTTAAAACTTTTATTCAAAAATTAAATAATATTTAAACCCTTCTTAATAATAAAAATTAAATCTTTAATTAACAACTAAACAATAATTAACTATTTAATAAATAATTAAATAATAATTATCCTTTAAAAATAATTAATAGTTAACCTTTTAATAAATAATTAACCTATAATAATCTTTAATTAATTATTAAATATTAATTTAAGCTCTTAAATGATGATTAAGTATAAAATAATCTTAATTAAATAATTAAATAATCCTTAATTAAAACTTAAATAATATATTAAACCTTACTTAAAGAATTAAATCATAATAAAGCATTAATTAAACCCTAACATAAATTAAACTTGATTAGTAATTAATTAAAAATCAAACCCTTCATAAATAAGTAATTAGTTAATAATTAATATTTAATTAAATTAATTAATTAAAATAGTTAACAATTAATCTTCAGTTAAATTAACTAATTAAAATTTACTTACTTGATTACGTGTAGTACTAATTCCTTATTTAATTCCTAACTCCTTCTAATTATCTTAAATTAATTGGTTAATTAATTAATTATTAACACATACTTAATTAACTTTTATACTTAATTAATGTCTTGAAAAATGATCTAAAGAATAATTAAGTTAAAACACTTTTTATTTGAAAATGTTGATTTTTCCAAACTACCTTTATAGCGACTATCGCAATGGATGCAGTTACTTCAGAGTAAATTTCTAAGTTCTCCTTTCCAACTCCTTTTATCTAACTTTGATTCACTTTTAAAACATAATTTTTTGGAAAACTAAAATAACATTAAAATTTTGAATATTTATATTAAATAAAACTAATAAAACACATTTTTCCAAAGGAATTCAAGCCCTATTTAACATAGGAAAATTGTCAGTGTAACCTATAATTCTATATCCATCATTTACGCATTCAACATTATATCCATAAACAAAGTTCAGAAATTTACAACCAAGACTTATATTTAGACTTCATTTCAGGTCTAACTTCCAATCACATACCAGTAATCCAACAATTCAAACACATATCGTGCCCAAATTTAATCAAATATATTAAAGTTAAAAACTTTTAATTTAAAACAAAAGTTTACTCATCAAAACCATAAAAATTTCACTAGAACTAAAATAGAACCAAGATCCATGTTATGTGCTTTGAAAAAATGAAGATTTGGTAGCGTTATGACCTTAAGTGCGCTCGGCCAAGGTATGGTGCACATGGCCCAAGGATGGTGAAGCTCGACCTTGAAAGGTGGATGGACTATGGATTATCATCGAATTCATAAAAATCAAACCTGAAAATGGGTCATCTTCCAGTTGTTTTTTGGAAAAGTTACTCACGGAATTTGGAAAAGTTTCCAAAATAGAAAGTTATTGGGAATTCTTATCGTTATAATTTCAATAAAAGAATCACTCAGTTGGATCTGTTTTGAGAGAAATATGGGCAGGAGAGGTATTTTCGGACTTGAAAATCAGGGTTCGAAAATACTCATAAAAGAAATAAGATTTGGACATGGCTAAGCTCAAAATTTGAAGAAGTGGTAGACATAAAAGTTGTAGCCACTTGAAATTGATACAGGTTAAAATGAAGAAATCTTTCATTTGGATAAGATATGGAAACGATATTGTAGAAGGAAAAGAGTTGAAGTTGAAAAAGTGAAAGGGTTACTTATAAGAAAGAAAACAAAGCAAATTACCTTAGTGCCCTTGGTTCTTTACCCTCCATCTCTTTTTGCCCCCTTACCATGATCTCCTTCACTATGTACCTCATGTCCACAAGCTTGTCGCCTCTAAAACCCCATGAGCCAGCATGTTTAAACATGTTTATAATGATATGACATTCACCTTTTCCATTTGTTTATAAAATACAACATATTATATATTAATTGAATATTTAAAATTAATTAAATATTTAAAATAATAAATATTCGCAAATCAAAAAAGTGAAATTACGGATCGTTACACTCTCCCCCATTAAAAGAATTTCGACCCTGAAATTTTACCACAATCCTAGTCTAGAAACAATTAACACTACTCATCAGTCCATATGATGTACATAGATCATTCATGCAAGAAATCCTATTCGATCACTTACTCGAACACATGGCTTTTCTTCCAAACTAGCATCGCTCACTCGATTTCCAAGTGTGAACTCTTATCAGGCTTCTTAATTAGAAACCTCCGTTCTCCTTACCTAACCATAAATTATGATAGAAAACTTTTGGTTCCACATTAAGAACCTACACCAAATGTTCGCCGCCAAAAGTTGAATGGTAAATCCTTATTCGAAATGGTGTGAAGCACCTCAAGTCATGTTCTTGAATCTTCGATCTAGAATTAGGTGAGAAAGTGAAAATGATCTATGTACCACTTACATACTCATTTGCTGGTTCTTCTACCTAATTATTTTTGCCTTTCCAAAAATATTTATGAAAATATTTCATAATAATTTCGCTTAGGTTCAAACTTTTTAAATGATGCAGCTTATTTATGAAACCTTTTCATGAAATCATTTTAATTTACGAACTTATATAATAATCTCCTACATCTTAAGAGTATATACAAAACATCTAATTTTAATTCCATTCACTTTTAACTTATTCAGATTAGGCCCAAAATAATTTTTTGGTCTTAAAACCAAGTCGACCAATACTTCTTTACTCGTTCGGCTTGGTAGCTAAGAAGAGTAGGATGATAATATCCTAAATCCAACCTAGAGCCTTCTTTTTTTAGATGCTCTTAGTTAAAAATGTTTATTAGCTGCCCAATAACATCAAATAATTTTTATCCTCTTAGGTGTTAAAATCAAAAGAAATGGTTTGATAAAAAAAAGTTTTATTGAACCTTCTTCGTAAAATTAATTCAGTTCTTAAAACTTCATTTATTAACCCATTCTTTAATAAAAATACCTTACTATTTTGAAATCTTAGGAGCCAAATTCCCAGGTTTTATTTCAAATAACTATTTGAAATATTACTTTATTTTTAACCCTTAGAAAGTATACATATAGCCTGAGTAATTCCAAAATGATACCAAGGAAATGGGCAATACTAAAAGTATCATATATCCCTTTACCAAGAAAGGTAATACTCAACAAAAGTATTTACCATTCAAACATATCTCTTTCCCATTTTCGATCTCTTTTGAGGCTCTCGAACTAGTTAATAATGGAAGACTTTCTTTTTAAATCCCATTTTGAAAGAAATACTATATATATTTCCGACTAGATAGTTTTCAAAAAAATATTTCTCATCCACTTACTTTGGATTCATGGATTCAAATTTTTTACAATCGTATAATGACAAGGGGAATAATTTACTTTATGCACTATTACATCTGCCTAAGAAAACATCTGATTGTCACTTAGAACATTATCCTGATCATCATGAAACAGATCTAGACTCATTCTTGAACTTTCCGAAGAAAAATCTTCTTTAAAATTCCTTTCTAAAATATTTATACTTTACGACATTTTCTAGTGATATCATTACTATTTCTTCAAAACCCATTTGAAATCCTTTTCAAAGACAATGGGATTTTAAATTCCTAGAAATCCTTTTCATTTTAAATCACATCTTAACCAAATTTATGAAATCATCTTTTTGTAAAACCGTCTAAAAAATTTCTTTTTAATAAACACCTTAATTTCAAAATCCCATTTTAACCTAACATTACCAACAAACGCCTTATAGTCAAATTGTTAAACTTAAGTCACAAGGTGTTCGTTTCAATGTTCCCATAAATTTTATCTACCCAACCTATGGTTAAAAGGAAAAACTACTAATATTAAACAATAGTCAATGCTCAAAACTGGACGAGCATGACTAATCAAATCCTATACATTAATAATTAAATATTACCAACTCCAAACCACAAACACATCACAAATAACAATATTATATTTTAAAATTATTTTTTATGCATAAAATATATTCCTAGGTAAAATTATTTCATTTACAAATTTAAAATAATAATATCTTGATTTTCTTAGCTAAGTATTTAGAAACACCTATCGACACAGTGGTGCCCCATGTCTCGACCAGAATTCATAAATCACACAACTGATAAATCATTATAATATAAACTATTTTTATTGCACTAACAAATGAGCACTCAATATATACACTCAAATTCATTCTAGGTTCTCATTTACCCTATCTCAAATGAGTCAACCCCATAAAGCCTAAGTGTTCACTCAGCCTATGCTTTGATACCAAGTTGTGACGATCTTCCTTTCTAACACCTAAATACGACACTTAATACATCCTTGGTATTAATGTGCCAATCATTTAAGTGTCCGAAAGGCACGTCATTTAGGATTAGAAAAACAAGATAGAGTAGAATTTAACGTCGTGATAAGCAATATATAATATATACAAGACCATTACAAAAAGAAATCATCTTTGTAACGACCAGTATTTTTGGATCTTCGAATTTGAGCATTTCATTTTTTTAAATATTCGGATTTGAATTAAATTATAATAAATATATGTTTAAAATTTTGAATTGGTTTACAATGACGCAATTCTAATTTAATTTATAAAACTTTTCCATAATTTTTTTGGAAAAAGCAAATTTTCCATTTGACGCATTTTACAGCAAACATTGGCATTTTAATACTTTACAGAATTTAATAGCTTGTCTATTTTTTTTATAACCTTGCTATACGCGATTATATTTTATTCTCTATCTATCGTGGCTCATAATCGGATGAGATCCAGTGTGGCAGAGTACCGGAATTTAAATTCAAACCAAAAATACAGCAAACGCAGTACATTTCCTTTCTTTAAATCAACAATACATTTCTTTTCCAACAAGCATTTTGTCTCCCTCAGCCGCCACTATCCATCTCTTTCTCCACCATCTACTGCCATTTTGCCAGCTTGTCCATTGATGAAGTTTATATACATGCATTGGCATATGTGCATAGAGATGGATTTTTTTTCCAACTTCACTTTTGCTCTGTTTATGTTTAACGAACCAAAAAAATAAACATTTTCATCAATCAAAATTCAATACAGTTCCGACCTCCAACATGAAAGTTGTCTGTCTTAGTCTCTAGTATTCTTAAAAATTGACGGTACTTGATTTCTTTGAGTATCGATTGAGTTATTGCCAAAAAACTAAAAGGGGATAAAAATGTTTTGAAACTTCAAAAAAGGATTTCTCACAATCTGTTTCGAATCGTTCGACGCCGCTAATGTCTTTGAGATCGTATGGAAGCATAGTATTTTTAGGGAAGTTTTGGTGTAATTCCATGTTGATGATTATGGGTGGTCGAAAACTAGGTTTTGGTTTTGTCAGAGCTTGTGTTGTCAATTCGTGAAATGGAGAATGGCATTTTGTCGGACTTGGAGAATTCTTCGTTGTGGTGAAGTTTGATGGAAATCGTCAGCGAAAAGTGTCGCATCTTTGTAGGAATCTTTTTTAAGGTTTAATGCTCAGGTTCATCAAGAAAGTATTGAAGTTGGGGAGCAATGCTCAAGTGATGGGGTGTAGTGATGAGAGGGGGAGAAAAGCGACCAATTGATGGCCTTGGATGTGATGTTGGTAGCATGGGTAGTTTGCGCATATGGACAAAATCGTGTACAAAAATGACATTACTTGATCCAAATGAAAAGAGTATAGGAGGAAGAAGAGATTGTAGACAGGGATGCGGGTTTGGATAGGAAGGTTGTGGGCCTTGGGCCGTAGTGATGTAGGGGAGAATTTTATTTATTTTTGGTAGTCTTAATTTAGATAAAACGTGTAAGATATAAACTACCATATTTCATCTATATGAAATCCGTTCAACTCGTGGATTTTTGCGTTGTACTCGTATACTTTTAATATCGTTCTGTATCACGACCTAACGACCTAATATGGTAAGCGACCTAACGACCTAATATGGTAAGCGACCTAACGACCTAATATGGTAAACGACCTAACGACTTAATATGTTAAGCGACCTAAGTATACAACGACCTAACAGTACATTGCAAGAAAAAGACACAACAGCTTAACGACCTAAAAGACACCAAAGATTCGACAGATTAACAACCTAGCGACCTAGCGACCTAAATAAACCAAGACAATTCCTTATGCTGCAACTTCCTATGCCGCTTCTCCCTAAGTCGCTGCGATCTACTAACCTGCTCAGATTGACCAAGTACAACAAGGACAAGCCGTAGCTCGTATCCCTTAGGTCGCTAGCGACCTACGATTTACCCTTAGGTCGTTCGTGACCTACGACTTAGCCCGGATTTTCCCTATAAATACTCCACCTACTCCAACTGAGAAAGGACTTTCGCCTCATTTATGGAACACCTATTCTCTGCTGATTACTCATCCGACACTTCAAACACGAAAGACACTTCAACGAACTTCAAGAAGAGATCTAATACATTCAACATGAAATTGAAGAATTCTCCTACATCGGAGTTCTAGTGATTTGTCTAAGTGGTGTTGTAATCGGAGATTGTTGTATAAGTTGTAATTGAATCAGCAATAAAGGAGATTAAAGTGGACGTAGGCTTAACTTGAAGCCGAACCACTATAAAACTGTTGTCTCTTTACTATTTTTTCTGTGACTTTTCTACTTACTTCTAATTCCCGTATTGACGGGTGGTGCTTTCACTTTATCTCTACTTACACCGGGGTGTTAGTGTTCAATTTTAGCGTTAACATTTTTGGTGCTTTCACTAAGAACATTGAACTCAGGGTGTTTTCATCATTGCTTCATAAAAGTTTGTTGAAAGAATCTCTCTCAAAACCAGAAGTCTATCAGAGATTATGGCTCTTGGAAGAAAGCGCAGATCTACTAGACCTGGTGATGTCCATGAAAATACTGCCACTTCTCCTTCATCAAGTCAAGCAGCTCCAAGTGCTGGAATTACACGGGCAGAGTTGGATGCTATAGTGTCTGGGCTATATCAACAAATGGAAGCCCAGAACACTTTAATGCTTGATAGGTTGAATGCTTTGCTTGGAGCTAACCGTCAACCGGTGAATAATGAAGAAAACTTTGCTGATCATGTTCATAATCCTGAAGAGAGAAATATTCCTCAAAAGGCAGCCAGCCCCGCTGAAGAGGCACCTCCCCAGGCTGGAGGATCAAGGCCACAGCCGACTCTCCGTGAACGTTTGTCCAGGCAAACTTCCAAGAAAATGGTTGAAGTCTGTCCCATAGAGCCTTTAAATGATGAGGAATACCTTTCGGGTATGGTTCGACAGATTATGAAAGAAAGTATGCAAAGAGAAGAAGATGAAAAAGAGTGGGGGTTTGCTCCAAGCAAAACTCCGTTCACCGAAAGGATTCTGAAGACGGAGTTCCCAAGGAAGTTTGTTCCCCTCACCATTCCGGCTTATAAGGGAACAAGCGACCCTAACCAATTCCTATATAAGTATGACTAGCACATGACTGGTGCAAGAGTATTGGATGAGATCAAATGCCGGTACTTTCCGGTATACTTGGAAGGAGTGGCTCTACTCTGGTTTACAAAGCTACCGGTCTGATCTGCAGACCATTTTTCGATTTAACTTGGAATTTTAAAGAACAATTCAGGTTGTATGCTTCAAAGGCGAAGGATATTATGTCACTGTCCAGCCTGGAACAGAATCCTGGAGAATCTATTAGATCTTTCTTAAACCGCTTCAACATAGCCTTAGCTGAAGTGGACAATGCAGAGCCACGAATGGTCTTGACCTACTTAATGAGGGCTATCGACAAATCGAGTGAGTTTGGAAAATGGTTGAAGATGAAGGAACCAAACTCGCTTGAGAAATTCTATAAGAAAGCTGACGAGTTCATGCGCTTGGAAAGCCTTCATGCACCGGCGAAAGTGGCATTGATAAGGTTAAGAATAACACTGCTGCACCTACCAAAAAGGAATCCGGAAGTCAGAAGAGGGAGAATAATGGTGGGAAGAAGCGAAAGGATGTGAAGAAACCCCACTTCTTAAAACCTTCAGATTTCACCCCTTTAACTGATACTCCGGAGAATATCTTTTTCGCTACTAAAGATGCCATGGAATATCCTAAACCACCTGAGTTGAGAGTTGGGGAAAAGGCTATTCAAAGTGGGAGATTTTGTCGATTTCATAATCAACCCAGTCATGATACTAACGAATGTCGCCATTTGAAAAGTTTGATTGAAGAACTGCTGAGAGAGAACAAGCTGCAGCAATATGTTAAGAGAAATAGGAACGACCCAACTTCATCTACTGAGGGCCAGCAACGTCTTGCTCATCCATCTGGCTCAGGTGAGAGGACTACCGCGCATGAATCAGAAAGACCTGTTATTAGTGTAATCACGGGAGGTCCTCACCCGGCAGGCAGAAGCTGGGGCGAGATGGAAAGATATGCTCGTGCTTTGAAATATACCCCAGCAGAAGAGAATGTTTTTCTGTTGGAAGACGCTGCACCTTTGAAGCAGCAAAGAAATTTTAATGATGATATTGTGTTCAGGGTCAGGGATTCTATTGGTGTTGAAGCTCCTACCATGGATCCCTTGGTCATCTCCGCAGGCATTTGGCCTGCTATTGTAAGAAGGGTGCTTATTGATTGCGGCGCCTCTTGCAATATCCTCTTCAAAAAGACATTCGATCAAATGAAGATTCCTATGGCTGATGTTCAGGCTTCATCGTAGAAGATTGTTGGGCTCATTGGGGAACCAAAGCAGCCAATTGGAACTATTGACTTATTTGTTGAACTTGGAGAGGGGCGGAAAAAGGTGGTTCGAAAGCAGACTTTTGTGATTGTTGATGGATTTTCTGCTTACAATGCCTTTCTAGGCCGGCCAACTCTTGCAGTATTCAAGGCAATTCTCGCCCCGTAGTGCCTCACCATGAAGTTCCCCACGGATAATGGCGTTGGTGTTATTAAAGGGGATCAGAATGCTGGGCGAGAATGTTATATGATAGAGTTGCGGGAAGCAAGGAAGAGAGAGATGGGAAACGATGCGGAAGCTCCACTCCGCATCAAAGAACCAACCTTATAGCAATTACAGGGTGGATCCTGCACTGGCGAGCATAGTGGAGCACGAAAAGAAATGGATCCCAGAAAAGCCAGTACATGGGAGAATAGAGTGGTGTCAGTGGAAGTAACGGTGCCAGTACCTGTTGATCCGAAAGACCCAAACAAGGTGCTAAATGTGGGTTCTCAACTTAGTGTCAATTTTCAGAATATTTTGATATCATTTCTGAAAGCAAATCTGGATGTATTCGCTTGGAGTCATGCCGATATGTGTGGAATATCTCCAGAAATCGCGGTACACACTCTGAATATTGATCCAAAATTTACACCTGTGTAGTAGAAAAGAAGAACCCAGGGTCCAGAAAGGCAGCAGCATTGAAAGAAGAAGTAGATCGGCTCATGGAGAATGGTTTCATCAGAGAGTCCACTTATCCAAATTAGGTTTCTAATCCGGTGCTGGTTAAAAAAGCGAATGGAAAGTGGAGAGTATGCATCGATTTTTCATATTTAAACAAAGCCTGCCCCGAAGACTGTTTCCCGTTACCCAGGATTGGTCAGTTGGTGGATGGAACAACTGGGCATGAATTGTTGTCTTTCATGGATTCTTACTCCGGATATAACCAAATCATGATGCATGAGCCGGATCAGGAGGACACGAGCTTCAGCACCGATGTCGGTCTTTACTGCTACAGAGTCATGCCCTTTAGAGTGAAGAATGCAGGGGCAACTTACCAAAAACTTGTTAATGCTATGTTCAAGCCACAGATTGGCAAAACTATGGAAGTTTATGTTGATGATATGTTGGCGAAGTCAAAGAAAGCAGTGGACCATATGGATCACTAGGCAGAAATGTTCACGTCGTCCGAAAGTATGGAATTAAGCTCAATCCTTTGAAATATTCGTTCGGGGTAGAGTCCGGGAAATTTTTGGGTTTCATTGTGAGTGCTTGGGGCATTGAAGCTAATCCTGCTCAAATTACTGCTTTAAGAGAAGTCAAATCCCCTAGGACAAAGAAGGAATTGCAGAGCCTCAATGGGAAAGTTGCTGCTTTGAGTCGGTTTATTTCCAAGGCCACGGATAAATGCATTCCGTTCTTTAACGCTCTAAAGAAAGGAAGGAAATTTTTTAAATGGACTCCGGAATGTCAGAAAGCTTTCGATGAACTAGTTCGTCATATGGAAGCGCCTCCAATACTTTCTAAGCCAAGCAGCAATGAAGAACTTTCATATATTTAGCAGTTTCGTCTCATGCTCTCAGTGCAGCATTAGTACGGGAAGATGCAAAAATTCAGCGTCCGGTCCACTACATCAGCAAGAGATTTACTAGGGCAGAGATGAATTATTCAAAGCTAGAAAATCTCGCTTATTGCCTACTGATAGCTTCCAGAAAGTTGAGGCCATATTTTCAAGCTCATCCTATCAAAGTCCTCACTAACCAGCCTCTAAAGCAAGTCCTATTTCGCCCTGCGACTTCGGGTCGTCTTCTGAAGTGGAATATTGAACTCAGCCAATATGATATCACTTACCACCCTCGAAGAGCAATCAATGGACAAGCTTTAGCAGATTTCATTACAGAATACACAGATAAAGGTGACAGAGAGGAAGAAGTTACTGATGAAATCCCGACCCGATGGAAATTATACGTTGATGGCGCAAGGAACGACTATTGTTCTGGAGCCGGGGTTGTGCTTGAAACCCCCGAAGGGCGATCATTGTGCTACGCATTGAGATTGGAATTTCCTTCGACAAATAATGAAGCAGAATATGAAGCTCTTAATGCCGGCTTGAAGATCGCTGAAGAACTGAATATCAGAGTGTTGCAGATCTTCAGTGATTCCCAGCTTATTGTATGCCAAGTCAAGAAAGAGTTTCGAACTAAAGGAGGAAATCTGCCCGCTTACTTGTCAAAGGCCCGGGAACTTGTCGATGATTTCGATCATTACACGATAAGTCATGTACCCCGAGAAGAGAACATGAAGGTAGATTCTCTCGCAAAGTATTCAAGCACTAGCGAGGCTCAATTACTGGGATTGGTTCCTGTAGAAGTCTTGTCAGCCCCTAGTACTGATGAAATGGAGATTGACTAGATCGTGATTGTTTCTCAAGAGCAGGAGTTATGGATGACTCCAATCAAGGAATATCTACTTAACGGCTCCCTTCCGAAAAATTCGAAGGAGCGTCAGAAGCTGTTAAGGAAAGCCTCAAGATATGTAATTGAAGACGGTCGGTTGTACAGATGGGGATTCTCAATGCCATTACTCCAATGTGTAACCAAGGAAGAGGCTAAGACAATTTTAGCTGAAGTGCACGGAGGAGAGTGTGGGGATCATTCAGGTGGTCAAACTCTAGCTCCGCTATGGGTATTTTTGGCCAGACATTAATCGTGATGCTGCTAGCTACGCCCGAAAGTGTGACCGATGCTAGAGATTTGCAAAAATCCCAAGAGCACCTTCCACCGAGCTAACGCAGATGGTCAGTCCATGGCCATTTGCTATTTGGGGAATAGATCTCATTGGGCCTTTGCCAACTGCCAAGTCCGGAATCAGATATGCTATTGTTGTTGTTGATTATTTTACTAAATGGGCTGAATCCGAACCATTAGCTACTATTACCTCTAAAAAGATGATAAACTTTGTGACTAAGAATATCATTTGTAGGTGTGGTGTGCCTCAAAAGATAATCACAAACAATGGTACCCAATTCGAAAGTGAAGAGTTCCATGATTTTTGCAAGCGATTCAAGATCCAAAAAAGCTTCTTAGCAGTGGCTCATCCGCAGGCAAACGGGCAAGTGGAAGCAGTAAACAAAATTATCAAGTCCACCATCAAAAAACAGTTGGAAAAGGCAAAAGGTGGTTGGGTCGATAAGCTTCCACTAGCACTATGGGCATACAGAACTACCCACAAAACTACGACTGGGCACACTCCATTCTCATTAGCATATGGATCAGAAGCAATGATTTCGGTGGAAATAGAAGTCCCTTCACACAGAAGGATTCATTTCAACCAAACCGAAAATGAAGAGTTGCAACTTGAAGTATTAGACTTCCTTGATGAAAGAAGGGAAGAGGCTCAGCTCAGAATTGTAGCTCATCAGCAAAGAATTGCCAGGCACTTCAATTCCAAAGTTCGCCAACGTAGCTTTGAGATCGGGGATCTAGTCTTGAAAAGGATCATGACAGCAACATGAGTGTTTGCGCCAAACTGGGAAGGGTCGTATGTCATAGGAAAAAAACTTCTTGATGGCACTTTCAAGCTGACAACTGTCGAAGGAGATCCAATTCCAAGAGCTTGGAACAGCAATCACTTGCATCCATATTTTACTTAAAAGCTTTGCTTAGTTTTGTAAAATGATTATGGATGTATGATTCTTGTATTGCAAACCATTGTAAAAGCAGTATGAATGAATAATAAGAACTATAAAGTGGATGTAGGCCCAGTTCTTGGCCGAACCACAATAAATCTTGTGTTCTCTACTATTATAAAATGCTTATTTTGTCTTGATGTGTAAATACTTTAATTGTATTGCTAAAATGTCGATTTAACATTGCAGGCCCTTAAAACAAAGCTTACCCATCACAAGGCCAAGCGATCCCTGAAATCACTTAATACACAAACGTCAAGCCACAAAAATTCCAGATTCCAAATCCTATATAAGGAGTGCTTCATGCAAACAGTTAGTGATTCCGTTGGACTCGTTTAACAATGAAGTACACTTCTTTGGATAAGACAAACTATTTGCAAAAGAAAGGAACATGTGCTTGGAAAATGATAACAGGGAATCACTAATGAGAAATTGACGAACAGACATGGGCGAGCAGACAGAAAATGGCCAAAAAGGAGTCCTGCCTCTCAACAAAAAGGTTGGTGGAACCACCAGAGAGGCGCCTTCCCAAAGCGAAGGCACCAGGCCCTTACTAGCTAATTGCGAACATTTGTGCAAACGAACATCCGGTTGGATAGCTTGCGTCCGCCCCGTGGATCCACCTAACCGTGAGACGCAACCTTCATGGCAAGCCAACCACCCCAAAAGACCACTTCGGAGGCACAAGCCCTCTTCAGAGGCACAACTCTTCGGAGGATAAAGACCTCTTCGGAGGGAAAAGACCTCTTCGAAGGCACAAGCCCTCTTCGGAGGCATAACTCTTCAGAGGATAACGACCTCTAACGAGGCATGCCGAAAAAAGAAAGTTCTCTACTCAAACAAAAAAGATTGGTGGAATCACCGAGGGCCCTTGTTAACTAGTTGCGATCGTTTGTGCAAATGAACATCCAATTAAGTAACTTGCATCTGCTCCGTGAATCCATTCAACCATGAGAGAGTAACTTCCAGGAAATCAAATAAAGACCACTTCAGAGGCACAAGACCTCTTCGGAGGCACAAGACCTCTCCCAAGGCACCACAAGACCTCTTCGGAGACACTCGCCTTCACCAAAGGCACACACCTACCCTCTTCGGAGGCAAAAGACCTCTCCCGAGGCACCACAAGACCTCTTCGGAGGCACAAGACCTCTTCGGAGGCATGTCCCAAGAAAAGCACTTTCAAGTGAACGAAACAAAAAAAAGCCCTCCAATGAGGCACAACAAGAATAAAAAAAAGAAAGCCCTCTTCGGAGGAGCACTGCAGCTATCAAAGGAAGATCAATTTTCCCATCTTGAAAATATTCTTCCGCAGAAGTTGTAGTGCCAATTCAAAGCCCTTTTTGGAAACTTGCTTCACCGCGTAGGGGAGTACGCTTATCAAAAAATAAAAGTGACTATCTCCGAAAGTGAAGTGTAATATTTCCAAATAAAAGAGAGAGAAGATTTCTCCAATACAATGCACACTCTACTAAAGCAGAATAACATTTCCTCAAAATGGAAAAATTATTCTCTAAAGAAAGAGTGCAAGCCTCTTCAAAATGGAAGAATTATTCTCCAACTTAAGAGTACAAGTCTTCTCGAAACAGAAGAATTGTTCTCCAACTTAAGAGTACAAGTCTCCTCGAAACAGAAGAATTGTTCTCCAACTCAAGAGTACAAGTCTTCTCGAAGCCGAAGAACTGTTCTCCAAAGTTTTACCAAATAAAAGGAATTGCAATAAGCCGTGGTATGGGGGAAATACAATACAATAAAGCTACAATAATAAAAGCAATGCTCAAGCAACATACCACAAACTTATTGCAATATCACAGTGAAGAAACTTGTGCGAAAATAAGGAATGAATGCATTCACAAATACAGTCAAAGATTGTACAAGTAAAAAGAATCATTTAATTCCATAATATAAATTTTTTATACATGTGAAGGTTTCAAAAGAGTGGGGACCGGTACCCACACAAATTCCGGTCAATACAAGCCTTTATGTACAAGCTCCGGAGTCTTTTCACCTTCTTCAAGTTCCTCGGCCTTCTGCTCTTGCGAAGCAGCCGGGTCGTCCAAGCCTTGAAGAGCTTCTATTAATTCTTCTTGCGACCCCGGTTGAGAAGCAGAAGGAGGAGTAATTTGAAGAGAAGGAGGTGGAACAACTGGAAGAGGAGAGGTCTGCGTAACACTTGGCGTTTTCACTACAGAAGAAGAGAAGTTAAAGTCAGTATTCCCCGCGAAGAGAGGAGATAGTGGCGCGTCGAGACTTAAGTAATAATCAAAAAGTTCGTCAAGTTCATGTGAAGTGAACAAGTAATCCACTTGAGCTAAATCAACATTGAAGTTACGTGGAGAAGTTGGTTTTATAACGTCAATTTCAAAGCCTTGTGCTTCACCACTTTCTTGAGCCTCATCTCCAATATGAGCAGTTACAATTTCAATGTCAGCCTTGGCTGGAGGCGAGGAATGGGAACTGGAGCCAATGATATCAACGTTGGCCGAAACCGAAGGAAGAGTCGGGTCGGTCGAATGTGCCTTCCCAAAAGGTTCTCCTTCCGCCATTCCGGTTCGCTGTTTAGCAAGTTGCTCCTTCCCCTTGGCAAGGGCGGCATGTGCATCATCATCCAGATAGTGTGCCTCAAGATCTGCTTCAGCATAGCCAACGCCTCCAAGCATATCAATTGTGGCCTCCCACACTTCGGCCAAAGTGATTTCATACTTCGGACCCAAAAACGAAAGGCTACCGTGCCCCAAAACACTATGTATGTAAAACTCGAATAAGGTAGAGCTGATGTTGGCCTTTGGTCACTTCATGAGATTCTTCGGCTGCTGCTTTGCCGGAGATAGCTTCACCACGCTCTTTTTCAACTTTAGAAAGTCGAGCTTTTAACATTTCAATTTCCAAGTTCTGGGAGCTGGTTTTTTCGCAACTGAGCAACGTCAGTTCAGTAGCTTTCTACAACTTTCTGCTGTGCTTCGAATTTAGCTTCAGCGTCTCTTTGTCCGACATGAGCATCTCTCACCTGTTTCTGAAGCACTTCTTCCTTTTGAGTATAGGAAGTGGAAGAAGTGGCAAGCTCTTCTTTGAGTTTTTCAACTTCCGCTTCAAGCTTCTCATTGTAAGCGGCGATGCTCTTCATCTCTGCATCACGCTGGTCGAGAGTTTTCTGCCACTCGGATTTATCGTTCTCCATAGCCAGCATGGCTCAAAGGTTTGCGCGGTTTACTCTTTGAAGCTCGTCAACAAGTTTTTGCCAACCAGACATTCTCTCAATATCGAGTTTTACGGCATCAAGATTATGCAACATAGCTTTCTTGTCGATTGGGACCAAATCAAGATCAAAACGCACACCTTTTAAGCACCAATGCAGAAACCGACTTTGAAGAGTAGTCGGACCCTGTCCAACTTGATAGGAAAGCCTACTGATGATCAGTTGAATATCAGCTCTTTGAAGGGTAGGAGAGCTGGAATGGATATCCAGAGAGATGGGAGCAGCTGGCTTTTCAGAAATTGCGGACTCCGGCCTTTCACTAAGCTTGGCCCATTTACTTGGATCTTCAGCGATGTGACTTTTCCCTTTGTCATCGTGAGATTTCCTTTTGTGGGAATCGTCACCTCTTTGGGAAGAATCATGTCGTTCATCCCTTCTTCCATAACGCTCTTCATAAGCCCGCCTCTCGCGAGCTTTTCTTGCAGCTCTTTCTTCATCGGTCTCCCTAGAGGTAGGAAGATACCGCTTTGGATCATGAGAGTCGCGTCTTCCATAATGCTGAAAATGATCATAGTAAGAGCCGCTACGTCCCATTAGAGAACCTGAAAATGAAGAAGAGACAACTTCAGAAATCTTCAAAGTAAAGAAGTTAAGTGCACAAAGCTGCTAAAATCCTAAGTGTGTGTGGCGTGTGAACTACGCGCGTCAAACTACAAACCACTCTTCGGCTTAAGAGTTATCTCTTGAGTTCATGGAGCTATTTGCAAAACTGATGTCACTTCAATTGCCGGAGAAGCAAGTTTAGAACCGGTAGAATCATCCTTGAAGAGTTCATGTGAAGTAACCATCAAGTCGCTCAATCCCTCAAAAGTGTCGTCACCGTCATGCCTAGCGGGACTCTATCTCTCAGCTCCTACATCAGCAGCCTTCCCAGAATGTTGAGGAGCTTCCTCCTCTTCGATAATCGGGGGAAGTGCGAATTTGTCGGATGACCCCGCAACGTCAACGGAAGCAGAACATTTAACCAATGGGGCCTCGGCAATAGGCTCCTTTGGTGTAAGTTCTTCGGCGGAAACTGGGGCATCTGGAGTTTCTACTTGAGAACCAGGAGCATCATGAAGCTGAGTAGATCGGGAAGAATGCAAAAGTCCGAATTGATGCAAAAATTCGTCCTTCAGCAAAAATTTGATGCTTCTCTCCTCAACCGCCGCAGCACTTAGTCTTTCAAAAGTCGGCTTATGGCTTGAATCTTTAGAAGGAGGAGGAAGTGCTGTAAAAGTAAAGAATGAAGTTAGCATTTAACAACTCGAATTTTGGAAAGTTTAGAAATGTAAAGAATGGAGATAGGCAAGCTTACTTCCTACTCTCCAAATGCTATAAAATCCTGGGGGGCAACGGATGAAGAAAAATTAGTTCAGAAACCCATGGGCGCGTTCGGGAAGATCGATGATCAATTTTCCGTTCCTTGCGCTTCTCACGAGTATTATAGAGGGGTGATCTTTATTCTTCGCGAATGTGCATAAATAACAAATTTCTTCAAAGCTTGGAAGACGGTCGAGTGTCCTCCTGAACAGTACACATAGTCCCATCAAAATGGCGTAGCCATTGGGGTGCAACTGGAAGGGAGAGAAGTCAATCGGAGCAGGAGCTGTTGAAGAAAATCGTTAAAGGGAGGAATAGCTCCACTCAAGCACATCTGACGGTTAACTGCGATGAAACCAAAAGGTGACCTATCAGCAGTATCGTTTACCCCAGGAAGCAAAGCATCTGCCTCAGCAATACCAAACTGAATGCATAGTTGGTTGAACGCCCGTTGATTCAGAGTAGTCGGAGTCCTTTCCGGGGGATCATCCAAGGGTTTAGCTATTGGGAAGACCTCTCCAGCTTGCTCTACTATTTCTTCTTAAGAAGTCATACTACACAAGGAACTGGATATTCAAATATGAAGGTGCACATTTCCTAAATGTGTGAAGTGTTGTGCAAAACTAATAAAATAACAAGCAGATGTGACTGAAATTAAACTAATAGGCATTTGTCGATTATAAAGTTTCAAGGCTTGTTATTTTAGGTCCAAGTACAAGTGCAGTGTTGATGCAAACAAATCAGCTTTAGTTGATTAATTTTTCTTTTCATTAATACTTCATTTGAATTTATTGATTCATAGCACTTCATTCGTATAATCTCTTTAAGTTGATTATTCTTTATCGACTAATCTATCATTCGATGTGGGCAGCCGGTGGCAGTATATTCGCCCTAGTTTTCTGCAAATGTTGAACTTAACAGGTTACTAGCATTAAAAGTTAATATAATCTGCAAAGAAGTGCAGCAAGTTTAGGCAGTTTATCTCAACAGTTCAAGTTGAAAATTCTGTTAAGTGTTGTCTAATTTCTGCAAGCAATCAAGCTCAAGTGACTTAGCATGGGTCGAAGTTCCATTAAGTCGTTCTGTTCAAGTCAAAAAGTTCATTATTCATGCTCCTACGAGTTAAAGTTGTGCTCCAAGTCAAGGCAGTGCAAATTTGTTTAAGTTCTAAGTCGCTTACGCGACCTAAAGATTAAGTCGCTAAGAGTTAAGTCGCAAAGGGTAATGCAATGAGAAGTTAGGCCGCAAAGGTTGTTAGGTCGGCCAAATCTGTTAGGTCGTGAAGGTCTTTAGGTCGCTCAGATTCACTAGGTCGTTTCTGAAGTAACGCAGCGATCTCAAGCTATCTCCCGTCAAAACTGCTATGCCTTGCTCTCTAATTACACTTTGCCACGAGTCCACCAACCACTGCGTCGCTTGAAGCATCGTGACTAAACCTAAAAATCCATTAACTCGATTAACCACGAATCCTTTTCTCTCCTCAAACCGCCTAAAGCCTCGTCTTCTCCTCTGAGTCTCCAGGAACCATGACTAAACCTCTCGAATTCAAAGCACTTACTAGCTTCAAGGCAATCGCCGGCAACTCAACAAAAATCGAAGACAAATACGAGTGTGCTTTTACAAGGGGATACCAAAGATGGTATGGAGAAGATTATGGGGAATCAATGGTAAACACAACAAATGGATGCTCGAAATTACCTAAATTCACTGATTGGAGTTGACGATTGGGATGAAAAAGAGCAAATTTTGCAAACTCGAGTGTAATAATGGCGGCTTAAGTAAGCGATCAAGTAAGGAAGAAGAAGCGAGCTAATGGATTATATAGATGGGAAAGAAGAAGCCGTATTGGCATGAAAGTTAATTAGCTCGTTAGGTCGCCCACGACCTAGAGCAAGTACATCGAAGCACACGACCTACGACATAGGCGTATACTTCGAGGGGCAAGTGTTCATATCATTCTGTTTCACGACCTAACGACCTAATATGGTAAGCGACCTAACGACCTAATATGGTAAGCGACCTAACGACCTAATATGGTAAGCGACCTAACGATTTAATATGGTAAGCGACCTAACGACTTAATATGGTAAGCGACCTAAGTATACGATGACCAAACAATACATTGCAAGAAAAAGACACAACAACTTAACGACCTAAAAGACTCCAAAGATTCTACAGATTAACAACCTAGCGACCTAGCGACCTAAATAAACCAAGACAATTCCTTATGCCGCAACTTATTATGCCGCTTCTCCCTAAGTCGCTGCGACCTACTAACCGGCTCAGATTGACCAAGTACAACAAGGATAAGCCGTAGCTCGTATCCCTTAGGTCGCTAGCGACCTACGACCTACCCTTAGGTCGTTCGCGACCTACGACTTAGCCCAGATTTTCCCTATAAATACTCCACCTACTCCAACTGAGAAAGGACTTTCGGCTCATTTCTGGAACACCTATACTCTGTTGATTTCTCAACTCATCCGACACTTCAAACATGAAAGATACTTCAATGAACTTCAAGAAGAGATCTAATACGTTCAACATGAAATTGAAGAATTCTCCTACATCGGAGTTCTAGTTATTCGTCTAAGTGGTGTTGTAATCGGAGATTGTTGTATAATTTGTAATCGAAACAGCAATAAAGGAGATTAAAGTGGACGTAGGCTTAACTTGAATCCGAACTACTATAAAACTGTTGTCTCTTTACTGTTTTTTCTGTGACTTTTCTACTTACTTCTAATTCCCGTATTGACGGGTGGTGCTTTCACTTTATCTCTACTTACACCGGGGTGTTATCGTTCAATTTTAGCGTTAACATATACTGGTTGCTTTGGACTTATAAAAATTTATGACAAATTTAAACGGACAGGATTTAAATCATGTTATTTTTAATAATAACGTCAGTTAAAATTTATATACATTAAATATGGATGTTTAATCGGCCAAATAAATTATTTTCGAGTTAAATTGGATCGAATATATTAATTGAACCCTTGTTGGCATAATAAAACACCGCTCTGCTAACTAAATTCATTTGACATTTAATTAGAAGAATAAATCCCCGTTTTGCTGTTTTATAGATTTGGACACTCAGTTATGTATTGTTAATTGATATTCCGCTTTGAATAAGTGATATTTTAACCCATGATGGCTAAGTGTTGAATTTATTTACGTAGTCATTGATTATGTAAATATATATTATGGACATGAAATGTTAAATTAAATAATATAATACCTTGTTTAAGTACTATGGTGATTGTTAACCTTCCATCAAAATTCGAAAGCTAATTATTGTTGAAAGTTACATTAAGAATAATTACTTTTATTATAAGGTTTAAAGGCAATTATTATTTAGTAATAATTTTTAAGAAAGTAATTTAATTATTGATAATGTTTTGAAGATAATTTATAATGATTTAAAGCAAATTATCTTTTATTATGATTCTTAAAAGTTATTTCTTAATGTTATTTAAGAATGTTTAATTACGATTTAAAAGTTATTAATTATGGGTTTAAAATGCTTTAATTATATTATTAATTAATTATTTAAATTTTTTAATTTTTAATTAAAGTTAATAAATTATATTGATTTAAGTTATTTAATTATTATTTGAAGGAAAATAAATTTTCATTTTTGTATTAGTTAGGGTTGGTTAATTATTGTTTTTAACAATGTTTTAAAATCAATTAGTTATTATATTAATATTATTTTGAAATTAACTTATTTATATAATAATAGTGTTTAAATTTAATTTAATATATAACTAATGGGATTTCCAAGTTCTAATTTTAAATGAGATTAAATTTAAATAATAAAAGAAGGATGTTTACATAATATCCTATTATTCTAAGTTATTTAAAGTTATTTTAAATAACTTATGGTTTATCAAGAGAACCTGATTGACTTAAAGAGTCTATAAATGAGTTGGATTAAATATGGGAAGAGTTTCATAAATTGCTTTGGATAATTATGAAGGAATATAAATGAGTTTAAAAGAATCTGATAAGGAGAAGTTCTATAAATGGGATTTTGGAATTTATTAAGGATGTTTTATAAAGGGAATGGTATTTTTGGTTCCTCCGTTTAAGTGATATTTGGGTTTGATCATTTAAAATATGATTTCAAAATAGAAAATCTTTCTAAGTGTTGGGGAATATACCTCCCAAGTTTGAAAGTGAGATGGTTAAATATACTTATACGGGTGAGAAAAGTATATGATTATATTTTCTAAGTATCAAAAATATAGTGGTTTGTGAATATACTTATCCTATTAAGCTAAGCATATGGAAGTGATTTCCAATTATTTGAAATATGATTTAAAAATAATGGAAATTTAATTAAAATGAGGCTTAATGATTTCTATAGGAAATGTAATCTTTGTTTTGAATGATTGTTTATTTGATAGTAAAAAAGTCGACCATCAAATCTGGACCAAAACGTAACTCTGGAAATATCTAGAAGTAACACGGAAATTATATGATATAGTTACCGTTGGTGGTGCTGTACTGTATGCATAAAGTCATTTTGTTCTTCTAGGATAAATGATAATGAAATACAACCACTAACGGTTAGGGGGTGAACTCCGCTCTTATCTTTTATCTGCTTATTTCCTAAAGAATCGGGGTTGGGTTTACTAGAAATGATCGAAAGTTGTTTCAAATAGACCAAGATTGGATCTGTTATCCAAAAACCACTTTGATCCAACTTAAGCATTTTTAACTAAAGAATCTTGAAGAGTATGGAATCGAAGATCGAGCATTGATGTGCAAGAGCTGCTTGCTACTAATCCTGAGGGTGATTCCAAAATGGATGTAGTAGAAATAGTGCCTTTGGTTTGTCTTTATCCTAGATAGCATGTATGGATGATTGCAACCATTGCATGATGCGTGGAGGGCTGTGTCAGCATTCTAATTGGGATTGTTATTCAAAAGGTAAGCGTAGCCTAAAGCCTCATCAACCTGGAATGGCTAAAAGAAGGGAAGATGCAGCAAGACTAAGTGGGTCTCTCCCATTATGATGTGTCATCATCTTTGTAGATACATTTACGTATTTATGGATTGGTTGTGCATGAGATCTTCAATAAAATGAGTTGCAAAGAAGCTGGAGTAATGACATATTCGGTACTATTCAGTCTTGGGTAGGCCAGTCTTGTGTTGGCAGGGGACCCTGGCGAGGTCCTCAGTACATTTTCTAGACGTATGTCATGATAGATGGTACACTGGTGCCATATCTTAGTATGGAATCCATTCTCTAATAAGCGCCGTACGGTTTTGATTGCACCTATCTATATTGAAACGTGAGATGTAAGCATTTAAGCTATTTTCATATTTTACTTTGACCCCTAGACATTATTATAATAACATTGGATTTTCTGATATAAAATGTTTTTTTCATCGTAAGGTAAAAACTAGTCCGTGTTTAGTGCAGCATGATCTTACGAGATACCTTTGATTTTAAAGGATTTTAAAAGTTATAATAAATAAAATTTCTTGTGATTTAAGTTCTCACACTGGTTTTACCAGACTGACCCGGGCATTGTTGTTTCTATAATGCACCAAATAGACGGAGCATATTTCCAGGTTTACTTGGATATTTTAAGCTTCAGGAGAGAGGCTGGAGGCCCAGAGACGTATTCACGTAGATGATTATATTTCTGTTGCCTACATTGTTATATACTATTCAGTAGTTGTGAGGATAGGTTTTTATAACTGTCCGTGTTGAATAGGTTAGTATACTCTGATTTATGTCTGTATATACATATATAAGGTTTTTTGTTTGTAAAGACTTGTTATATATTATAGATTATTCATTCCGCTGTGATATTCTGTGTTGCTTAGTTTCTTCCCGTCTTCTTTCTTCTCCCTAGCCATCCACCTTTCCATTCAATTTGGGTCGGGCATGTGTGGTTTATTGTCAGCTTAAAGTGTACGGAAAAGTAGGTCGTTATAATCTTCATTTATACACAACATCATAGTACACAAACCTACTATCAACTTGGATAGTTATAATAGCCAGTCCTTATAATTTCTAATAAATACAGACCACAACAAAACAAAACAGAAGAGCGGAAGAATATAAGGCACATGAATATGTCGTGGAAAATCCAACTTGTCTCCCAAAAGCTCTAAAGTGTCCGGCTAAATTTGGAAAATAGGCTTGGGTTGACCCGAGCATCTTAGGAAAACAATGCCTTGGTCAGTTTGGTAAAACCAGCGTGAGAACTCAAATCACTAGGAATTTTTTTTACTTAACTTGTGAAACCCTTTAAAATCAAAGGTATCTCGTATGAACATGCCGCTCATAAACACGAACGGGTTTTTATCTTACGATAACCAAAATATTTCTCAAAGAAATCTCCTAATATTATAGGGTTTAAATAAATATACAAAATAGTTTGCATTGGTTACATCTCACATTACAATATAGTTGGGCACAATTAAGTCCATAAAGCATGTATTGGAGAATGGATTTCAATATTAGCAAGGTAAGGTACTATCTTCTATACATTACATCTCTAGATAAAATGTACCGAGGGCTACAATCACAATTGTCCCTTTACCAAAATAGTACCAGCCTACCCCTTACTAGATAGTACCGAATATGTCATTACCACTGTTGTTCCCAACCTTTATAGAGAGCTTCCATACACAACCAAATCCATAATATGACAATCTAGAAAGTGTGCTACACACCCTTATGGGAGGGACTCACATAGCCCCACTACATATACCCTAATTTTTCCATTTTGGGGTGTGAGGCTTGAGGCAACGATTTACCTTATTTTAGCATCTCCCTCTTGGAATGCTAGCACTGCCCTCTAGGTAGAAATGAAATGCCAACATTCATCCATACAAATTCGTTCTGGGTCTGAATGAAACCAAAGGCACTAACTCTACTGCATCCATTTTTGATTCACCTTAGGATTAATAGCAAGTAGCCCTTGCACTTCGAAAGCTCCGTCTTCGATTCCATACCCTTCAAGATGTTTTTAGTTCAAAAAGCTTGAGTTGGATTGAAGTGGTTTTTGGATAATTTATACTTATCTGATCTCGATCTCTCCGAACCAACAACCAATAAATTTTGGCTGACTTAATCCCAATTATTTTAGAAGTAAGCGGACTATACCCTAGTCCTAAAGGAATTTCTAATATATCCCTCAAAGCTAGAGATGTTTCACCAAAATGATTTCTCATGAGGGAACCCAAACTGTATGAACACGTGAAGCTTCTATTTACTTCCTAAGTCAAAACTAGAAAAGATTTAAAAGTAGGTTATTTAACTATCAAATACACAAACAATAATAAATTTAGATATTTTATTACCTATAGCAACCAGTAAGCCTCAAAATAAATCTTTCATTTATTTAAATCTCTTTCTAAAATATTTATGTAAAATATTCATATTCTTATCTTACTGGCATAAGTATATTCACAAAACATTGTTAAAGGTTCCTTACATCTAAATCAAATTACAAGAATTTCAACAATAGTTATTTAAGTTAGAGATGAAGATAAACATAAACACTATTCCTTCGATTTTAAGTGTGGAACGAATGTCCGTACCATTAAAATTAAGAAGGTCGTTTAAAGAAAATCCAATCTAAACATCTTTTACAAAAAATTTCAATAAATCCTTTTAATAAATCTCCTTCTTTTTAAGAAAATCTCCTTTACTAGAATTCCAAGTCCATTTGTAACACTTTATAAATCTCCAAGTTCATATATAAAACTCTTTCATAAATATCAAAACCCATATTTATAACTCTTTATAAATCTCCAAAATCATTTATAAAACTTCTTCCTAAATTTCAAGATCTCTTTTCAATTTATAAAACTCCTTTTTATAAACATTCCTCATTTAAAACAAAACTCCTTTAATAAGTCACACTTAATAAAGTTCCTTTGATAAACAAATGATTATTTAAAAACACTTTTAAATAAATAAGTTATTATCTAAAAAATCCTTTATTTAATTATCTTTATTTCACATTAAAAAAATGATTTTAAATGTATTACGTTAACTTGAAACACCTTTTATAAAGTCATAACTTAACTTAAACCCATTATTAAAAGTATGATTCACATTACCAATAACTGGAAGCGGCTTAGTGACCACAATGTTCTTATTTGATTAAGTTTAACTTTCCAAGTTATAGCATGGGTATTTACGTAATAGGAAAATATGTAAACCGAATTAGCCAATAACAATCAATCAATCATATAGGTAGATATCTAAGTTACTGATATAGTAGATGGGGATTTGTTCTGCTAAACACTTGTCCAAGTTAATATAATGGCAGAATGGGTTTTTATTCTACAAAATAGATGTCAACATAATCTATATGGAGAACTATAGTAGAACAGTGATTTATTCTACCAACAATTGTCAAATATAACTAAATTAGCATGACGGTGTTTTACTAATGGATGTCATTGGGTTTCATATTCAATTGGTGTTAAGGGCGGTTGACCAGAAATCCTATGGATTAAAATCTTCTTTTAAAAGTGAGTTACTTTAAAACAAAACTGATCTTTAGAATCAAGTGGTTCAAAACTTTAAAAAAAATTATTTAAAACTTAAGTAATATTTAAACCCTTCTTAACAATAGTAGTTTAACCTTTAAATAATAATTGTCCTTTAAATAAATAATTAAACAATAGTTACCATTAAATAAATTATCAAACCATAATTAATCTTTAATTAGTTATTAAATAATAATCTAAGTTTTTAAATAATAACTTAGTATCAAATAATCTCAATTAATTAATTAAATAACCCATAATTAAAACTTAAATAATAGATTAAACCTTAACTTAAAATAATTAAATCATAATTACGTTTTAATTAGCATTAACGTAAATTAAACTTGATTAGTAATTAATAGAAAATTAAACCCTTATAAATAAATAATTAGCTAATGATTATTCTTTAATTAAACTAACTAATTAAAATTTACTTACTTGATTACATTTAAGTACTAGCTTATTTAATTCCTAATTTCGCCTAATTAACTTAATTAATAAATTTATTAATTTATTAACTCATACTTAAGTAAATTCTAGATAAATGATTTCAAAATTATTTAAATTAAAATACCTTTTATTACGTAAATGTTGAATTTTCCAAACCGCCTCCATAACGAATATCGCCATGGACGCAATTACTTCAGAGTAAATTTTTATATTCTCCTTTTCAACTCCTTTTCTCTATCTTTGATTCACTTTTAGAACATAAATAAAATATTTTGGAAAACTAAAACAACATTAAAACATTGAAACTTTTAGTAAATAAATTAATAAAATACCATTTTTCAAAGGATCTCAAGTCCAATTTAACATAGAAAAATTATCAACTTTCATAGCCTATGATTACATGTCCATCATTTTCATGTTCAACATCTTATCCACAAACAAAGTTCACAAGTTTACAACCAACACTTATATTTAGACTTCATTTTAAATCTAACTTCCAATTACATAAAACAACATACATATATAACCAATCCTCCAGTAATCCAATAATTCAAACACATCACAGACAAATTTAACATATTGAAGTTAAAAACTATTAATTTAAAACAAAAGTTTACTCAATAAAACCATCCAGACTTCCACTAGAACTAGAATATAACCTAGATCCATACTATATGCTTTGAAAAATGAAGATTTGGTGGCCTTAAGGCCTTAAGTGGGTTCGGCCAAGGTATGGTGCACACAGCCCAAGGGTGGTGGAGCTCGGCCATGAAAGGTGGAGGGGTTTTAGATTATCATTAATTTCACAAAAATCAAACCTGAAAATGGGTCATCTTCCAACTGATTTTTGGACAAATTACTCTAGGAATTTAAAAGGTTTCCAAAGGTAAAGTTCTTGGAAATTCATTTCTATACAATTAAAAAAAATACTCAATTTGGTCCTTTTTGAAGGAGATATTACTAAAAGAAGAGTTATTTTCCGACTTGAAAATCTGGATCCGAAAATACTCTTCAAATAAATGAGATTTGGACATGGCTAGCCACATCAATTTTATACCGTTTGAGAAAAAGAAATCCATAATTTGGACAAGATACGAGAAGGATATTGTTGAAGGAAAATAAGCAAAATTGAAGAGGTGAAATGGATATTTATAAGTAAGAAAACAAAGCAAATAACCTTAATGCCCTTGGTCCTTTAAGCACAACCTCCTTTTGCCACTACTACAAGCCCCCCTTCACCATGTACCTTATGCCTACAAGCTTGCCCCCCTCCCCCCCACTCCGCCAAAATCCTATGAGCCAACATGTTTAAACATGTTTCTAATGACACAACATTCACTTTTTCCATTTATTTATAAAATACAACATGTATTAGCCTAAACACACATACACACACTATTATAATACATAACCCTAACATATAAATGCATGTGAATATTTATACTCTAGGCTTTGTAATATTTTAGACAACTTTTATTTGAAGAGAAGTCAAAAATTCGAAAAAAGAATCCCGCACACATTTTTGATTTTTCTTCGAACTATATATTTTTATAAACAAATTTAAAAAACTATTTCACTATCTTTATTTATTATTTAAAAGATTTTAATTTTAATTATAAAATCTATTAACTGAATATTTAAAAAAAAATTCGTAAATCAAAGCAGTGAAATTCTGGGTCCTTACACCTAAGCTCTAATAAAAATGTAACAACCCACACTTTCCAACATAAGTATCCAACGTATGCAGTAACTTTCGGACTCATGTCATGTCAAGAAATACATGTCGCTGCATTTTTAAACATTATAGAGCATGATTATAAGGGTAAATTCTAAGATATTCCACACTTTCAGATCTCACAACGGAAGGAATTAAAATATAAGTACTAATAAATAGACATTTCAGAAAAGCAGTCTCCAAAATATTAGTCTTACATATGCATTATTTCCAAAGTACAATATAAGCTTGGAAACATTTAATACAATATGTAACTACACGAAAACCAATGGAAAATGTGAGAACTCTAATGTGAAACTCCTTTGTCCACGTACTATGCCCAATCAACAGCTAACCTGTCATCATATGGTGGTGGAAAATTAAAAAAGGATGGTTTAGAAAATAGTCTGGTGAATAGGTATATGTTTAATATGTGATGATCATTTCAGTTAAATTTGATTCTACTTTAGATGATATAGGATGTACTACAAGTGTCCATGAATTCCTAAGGTCAATTACCTAAGAGTTCTTGTCTAATACATACCTACACTATATATTGTATAGGTTACTACAAGGATCAAGCTACGTATAGAACCTCACAGCTAATGGTCGTCCACCGCTGTTGGAGCTACCTAATAAGGAAGGCCTTAGACTACTTGTGGAAATAATTTCCACCCATGTCACCTCATAATGCTAATGTGAAGAATACTCTCCACTAATATCCCCGCTCTTAGGCTACCGAGGAATCGGTTTTTCCCTAACTACTACACAAAGTTCCATCTACGCATCGAAGGGGAACACCCAATGTCAACTCGTCAAAATGTCTCATCGTCTGCATCTGTATCCACCTCTCGATCGTAGTATTGGAATTTTATTCTGGTCACGGGATCCTTCATCATAACTGTATCACGTCATGTCAGAATCATGCATACTAAAATTCCCATTATGTCGGACCACACTCAGTCAGGCGTTCTTGCCAGTGTTGTGGATCCACCATGGAACCTTCTATGAGCGTCATTTGAGGCAAGAATTGCCCCTTGTTGAATGATCGACCCTTAAGTTGGGTAAACAACATTGACCTAATACCCCAACGACATAGTATTCTCAGATAGCAAACTAGCTGCCCTACTATCTCTAAAATTCACATTTTTCCCTAAAGTAGGCATAATAAAACAATTAATGTTTAGATAATTTTTATCTAATTTATATAATTTTTATTGCCAACTTGGGCGGCCGAGGTTCAGATTCTACAGATTTTGCGTTAACTAGTCGATCATTAATCCTTACCAATCAACCATTAGGGAACAGGGGTCGATCGGTCATAGACTAAAATTTAGGGTATGCCTGTTTTTAAATGTCGATTGTAAACTTTTTTTAGTTCGTGCCACTAGCTCTTTCCAATGAACCCTAATTACTAATTCAAACATTCCATGTTTTAAGTTTAAATACCAATTTGTTAAATCTAAGATTTACAAATTTAGGGTTTAATGATTTTAGAGTTTACCCTTAGATAATAAAAAGGGTGGGCTATCATCAATATTAGATTTAACAATTTAAAATGATTTCAATTTTACCCTAGACTACAAGTTTCAAATTAGGGTTTTATAGTTTCTATTATAAATTACTTATAGTTAAAAAAAATTAGGTTTTTTAAGGGGTTCTTATGCTAACTTAATCTAGAGTTAATCAATTGTTAGGGTTCTAATTCAACAAGAGAAAAAGAGGTTTAACTATGGTTAGGTGAGATTAGCCGATCCATACTAATTCTAGTTTAATTCCAATTTCATGTTTAGAAGTTGGATCTTAGAATTAGAGTTTACAATTCTCAGATTTATTTACTAACACCCTATAATATATAGAATAGGTTAAATTTATCATCTTATTAAACCTATTCCCACTCACCTTAGATCCAAGATCTAACTTCTTTCCTTGAATGAGATCTACACCGGTTAGCTTGCCCTTTCCTAGATCTTATTTGTTGTACTTATTCTACATTGATTTTAATTTGAATTTGAACAACTTGTACTTTGTAGAGGAGAAGAGAAATTAGTAGAATATAGTTTGTTAAGTTTTATGTATTTCCTTTAACTCATTTTATTCTTCCTATGTTCTAAATATAACTTTTTTAACCTTTTCATTATCGTAATTTATGTCATCCTAATTCCAATGAATTCATTGAATATATATATATATATATATATATATATGTATGTATACATATATTATTAACTATTATGTGAAATTGTGATATCTCGGAATTTTAGACGATATCAATTTAATAATCTTTATATAAAATTAAATTGATATTGACAATATTGATTAATAAAATATGTTTTGGTTTAATAATCAGATTTAAATAATATTTAAATTGTGATTTTATCTTTTAAAAGCTAAAATAAATATTTAAATTATAATGTGTATATATATTTGTATATATTATAGTTTATCTTTGTTTGGAATTTAACTTACATGAAAATAATAAATGAAGTTTTGTTTTTAAATTCTAATAAAATATTGAGTAATTAGGAAATTATGTTTTAATTAATATTAAACTTTTAAAAATCTATTTAAATTAATAACTTTATGGTTTGATAATATTTATAATAAATGTTATATTGTTTTAGATTTAAATAAAGTTTGATTTTATTTCTTTTTAAACATTATTTGACTAAATATGAATTGAAAATATTTTATATAAGTTTAAAATATAAGATAACATATGATTTAAATTCATTTAAATATAAAAGTGATTTATAATTCCTTATAAATCATATAAAATTTGTAAATTTTTTATTTTAAACCATATTAATAAATATTCTATTTTTCATGAATATAGAAAAGAATTAAAATAAGGAAATAGAATCTTCATTTTTTTTAAATTGATTTTAATTTTGATTTCAAAGGTTTAAGTTGATTTGGGATTTTATTTTGAAATTCAAATTAAGTAGTTCTTTAAAACATTTGTATAAGCTTTAATTCATAAATTGTTTATTTACATTTTCTTAAAATAAGTAAATCATATATATATATATTCATATAAACCTAAAATGAATTAAAGAAAACCCTTTATACGCATTTAAAAATATAACTAAATTAATTAAAAGACAAGTGTTAACATATTAACAAATCAAATAACATGTGTTAAGTAATGAATAAAGCAAGTTGACAAATGTTAATTCATTAAGACAAGTGTCATTAAATTTCTATTTTCTTTTATTTATTTTGTCAAATTTATTTCAGCCCTCTTTTAAAAACATTTTCATTTCCCCTCATTTTTTTTCAAAACAAAAGATAAATGAATCAAAGAAAAACACTTCACTTAAAAATCAAAAATCCCTCACAAACAAAACCTGCAAAATTCATTTCAAAAGCAATTCTAAGATCTGTAACTCCTCATTCAAAACTAAGATAAATTTTCCCAAATCAAAACCTGCACTTGCAACTTTGGAAATTTCTGTAAATCAAAAGCATTAAGGAGTCTACATTTCCTTCTTTCCAACCTAAAGCACACTGCATTTACATCTCTGGAAATCATCAACTTTGTGAAATAAATGGCCTGCATGCATCAAATTTTGGTTGAAGTTTCAAATGCAAGCATTCTTCAGTTTGGAAGCATAAAAGAAAACTTGTATTTCTTAAGCCTGAAGCATGTAAAGCATCTTCTTTCAACCTGGGTTCAAAGCTTAAAAAATATGGGTGCTCTGTTCTTTAAATCTAAAGCGAGTAACATTTTTGTTAAAAAAATTTAAGTAACATGGTTGCATGATTTATTACTGTTATGAGTATGGTTGGTGATAAGTATGTTTCTGTATGTATATCTAGGAACTATCTGTAGATATTTGGATGATGTGTGTGTGCATATCTGCTAATATCTTGACCTCTCTGTTTCTAGTTTAAACTCAGTTCTTATTTTAATTTAAATTCCCTTTCTCATGATCCAAGCATTGTTATGAATTGTGATACAAACAAAAATTGTTTGGGAGATCATAAGTTCAAGCTTAAAATTTTAATTAGGTTAAAATAAAATTAAACTTACCTTGGAAAACCCAAAAAGGTCAGGAAGACATGAGATTTGTTCAAATCCAAATACCCTAATTCATTAATTTAGGTTTATGATCTGAAAATTGATATAATAACATGATTTTAAAAACCAAAATCATAAATTTTAAATGGGGCTCGACTATGCATTGCTATTTTAACCCAAATTGGGTTTTGGAGTGTTTCTGTTGATTCAGATAAATTTGGGGTTCATGTTCTTGTGTGATGATAGAGGGGAGATCAGGGAATCAGGGAAAAATATTTTTACAGTGATCAATTTGATTTAGAGCCAGCTGTGGACAAAATTGATCTGTAACCCTAGTTTTTGTCTACAGTTAGAAATTCAATCATTTCTTGTTCTAGGATTGATCGAGTGTTTTGAAACTCTGAGGGTTGGTTGCTGGTCCCTAGAAAAGTATGTAGCCGGAATTGTAGCTTGAACTATGGTCAGGGTGATGTGAATTTGCCATTGACATGTGTGGTTTTCGGGTCAACACTGTGTTTCCAGGTTTATAAAAGAGGCTGGACTTGAATTTTTGGGTAAGGGAAGATTTCTGATGTTTGGTGATCAGATTGAATTCAAGAGAGGGTTTATGGAGGGAAATGATCATCACTGATGATCGGGAAGATGGCCATGGTTATATGCATGCGGACAGTGGTTATATGGAGGAGATTTTGTTGCTGTAATATGGTGAGAAGGTGGTGCTCGGGTAATTTATATTTTTGCCGAAGTAGGAGTAAGGATGACTCGAAGTAAAATAGCAATTGTCTCGGGTAGCTATAGATTGCAGTGTTTTGTTCCCTGTAGCCTGAAACAGTTTCAGGTTTTTGAATTTTAAAACTAAATTTAAAAATAGGCTAGGCAAGTTTAAATCTGAGTTTAAAGCAAGATTAAATGATGAATTCAAATAGATTTTGAATTTCAGATTTGGAATAACAAGATTTGCAGAAAATGAAATATTTAAAATTTAAAACCTGCACAGTTTTTATATTAGTGATTTTTAAATATGAAATAAGAATTTGATTAAGATTTAAATTTTAAGTTAAATCTGAGTTTTAAAATCCTGAATTCAAATTAGAAGTTGAATCTGAAGTTTCAAATAAAAATAGGTTATAAGTTCAAATGTTATTATCAAGTGGAATATTTTGGAATTTATAACATATGAAATGGAAATTTAGAACTTGGTTTTAAATTCTAATCTTTGAATTTAAATCTGAAGCATGATTTGAATTTTTGTTATAATGTAAATGAAATTTGAATTTAAACGTTTCAATGTCAATTGAAATATTTAAGATATTTTAAATTTAATTGAATATAAGCTAAAGTTAAATGATTTTTCTAAAAATTTGCTTTAAGAGGTAAGTGATTCTTTAAAATGAGTACTAAAGAGTTTTTAAATAATAAAAATCTTGTTTAAGTTTAAATTTAATTTAAATTGGAATTTAAAGAAATTTAAAAGCAATTTGTTTTTAAATTTTTGATAATGATAATTAAATCATTAATGAAATTAATGATTATCATTAAGTTGTGTTGAACTTAATGATTTATTAATTAATCAAGGTAATTAAGTTCATAATGAATTAATTTAATAAATAAATAATTAGGATATTAATTAAATAATTAAGGGTTATTTAATTAATTAAAAGTTTAAGTAAGTTAATTAAATTTGATTAAAGTATGACTTAGGAATTAATTTAAATAACATTTGATTATTTAATTATTGGATTGAGATTATTAATCAAGTAATTGATAATTAATTAAGTTTTTAATTATCACTTGATTAATTTAAAAAATTTAGAAATTAATTAATGAGTCTATAAGTAAACTAAGAATTAATATTTATTAATTCAATTAATTACTTTGGAAAAGTAATTAAAGATTTGTTACTGGTTAATGAAGGTCATTAACTTAATATTACAATTAATTTATGTAATTAATTTTAATGATTAATTCTATTAATTAATTTAAAGATAATCATTTGAGAATTATTTTAGTATAATTACTTAATGAAAGTAATTAAGAAAATTAATTACTAATTGTAATTAATTAAGTTGTTGATTAATTAAGTAATTAATTAAGTTTAATTAATTTAATTTAATCACTGGTTGATTTGAGAAGTAATTACAAATGTAATTAAAAATGAATAATTACTTAGTAAAGTAATTAAGGAGATAAATTACTTGATGTAATTTAATATAAGGATACTTGGATAATGGAGGAGTTCTGAAAATTAATTACTTTGTGTAATTAATATGTAATTTGTATGTTGAATAATTACTTAAGTAAGTAATTAATAATTAATTACTTAATGTAATTAACTTAGGTTTTGATAATTGAGTTATTTGAAATGATTAAGAGATGTAATCAAGTTAATGTAATTACTTAATGTGATTAATCAAGAATGATTAATCAATAGAGATAATTGATAATTAATTTAATGGAGTTATTTTAAATAAAATAATTTGAGATCATTAATTTATATAATTAATGATATAAGTAAGATGGATTAATTAAGAACAATTAACCCATGAAGGAATTAATTAATTAATTAATTAATTAAGGATTAATGTATGAAGTAATTACAGGTTAATTACAGGTTTGGTTTGGAATAATTAATTTGGGAAATTAATTAGAGGTTAATTATTTGAATGTAATTAAAGGGCAATTAATCAAGATGATTAATTAGGGTAACTTGTTAAGAGTAATTAATTGATTGATTTATAATTAATTGATGTGTAAGCAAGATTTATATGGATAAGTAATTAATTTAATTTATTTTAAATTAATTAAGGAGGAAGTAATTAATTTAATTCATTTTAAATTAATTATAGAATGGTGATTTGATAAGTAATTGCTTATGAATGATGATTGATATTTATTACCCTGAATGGTTGAGATCTCAGTTATGAGATAAATGATGTTGTGTGATTTGGATGATATGGTTGCATTGAGTTGATAATATGAATTATCTGTTTGAGTTGATAATATAGATTATCTGTTGTAATGATAGTATTGATTATCCATTATGATGTTAAGAATTATCTATCTGTGTGTATATAGATAATATTGAATTGAATTGTTTTAAACATTTAAAACAACTTGGACCTAAAAGACACGCTTTGGATTTCGATGAGACCGAGATCAGGTTTCCATATTTGGATATCCGAAAACCACATCGATCCAAATTAACGATAGGTCGTGAATCTTATGTGAAGAGTGAGACTCGAGGGGTAAGAACTATACGTCAGTATAACTCTGTGGGTGATTCCGTAATGAGTTGGACGGATCTAGTTCTTATAGGTTCGAGATGAAGATTCAGAGTGCAAGGGTTATCGTCGTTAACTCTGAGGGTGATTCCAAAATGAGTGTAACGAGATAATGCCTTCGGTTTCGTTCGAACCCGAAATGAACTTGTATGGATTGAATGCTTTCAGAACACCGTCAGGTGGGCGATGAGCATTCTAAGAGATGTGTTCTCTAAAGGTAATCGTAGCCTCAAGCCTCATCAATCGGGAATAGCTAAAACAGGGGAGGTGCAATAAGGCTTCGTGGGTAGCTCCCACTGGAGAGCGATATTGATCCCTGTCTAGAAGTCCCTTTATATTCGGCTGTGTGGGTAGTTGGTTGCAAACAACTGTGGGGTTGTCTTGTTTGGAACTGTTCAGTAAGGAATGGTTCCAGCCTTGTGTTGCAGGGGAGTGGGAGTACTCCTCGGTACAGTGATCTAGGCCACGTACTGTGACGGGCGGTACCCCAGTAGCCCTGCCATTGTATGGAATCCAAAATCCAATAAGTGTCGTACGTATTAGTTGTGCACAACTATGTTGGAACGTGAGATGTAAGCATTCCAGCTATTTCTGTATTTTACTTGAAAACCCTAGACACTATTATAATATCATCGGATTTCCTATCAAATGTTTTGGTTAGCGTAAGGTAAAAACTTTTCCATGTTTATGTATGGAAAGTCTTACGTGATACCTTTCTTTTCAAAGGTTTTTAAAGTTAAGCAACCTTAACCTGTTACTCACACCAGACCTATGTCTGACCCGGAGTTTATCTTTGTTTTCTTATACTCTTGGGTACTCAAATTTTTACGAGTAGTCAAGAGATTCAGGTTTGCTTTGACGAATAATGGAGGAGAAATGGAGCAGGAGGCTTCTGCGTTGTAGATATTTAGTTCCGCTGTGTGTTCTCTGTGTTGTGTTGTGTTGTGTTGTGTTTGTATTGAGTTGTAAATACTAGACAGGTGTTTATAACTGTCTAGTATATGTGATGTGTATGCTGTGTATCTCTGATTGGTATTGTATATTGTATAAATACTTATGTTATTAATATAATTTATTCGTTCCGCTGTTGAGATTCTAGTGTTGTTTCTTCTTTCTCTTCTTTCTTTTCTTCTTCTATCCCTTTCTTTCTTAATTGATGATGCGATTTTCTCGGAATGGAAAGTCGGGTCGTCACAGAAATCTTATGCATACATACATACATACATACATACATACATACATACATACATACATACACACATACATACATACACACATACATACATACATATATATATACATACATACATACATATATAAATATATATACATACATACATATATATATATATATATATATATATCTTGATAATGATTAAGAACATTACCTTTTTTCATTACTTAACTAGTGCTTATCTTTCTAAATTTAGGCTATTACATTCCACTATTCCTTAAAAAGAAAGAAATAACATACCTATTTAACTATAAATTTCCTTACTAGTTAATTGATATTTATTTATAAATAAAGAACAATATGTGTACATGTTTGGGTAATTATATACAATGATCAAAAACCTTATTCTTTACTACTTAATTGCATTATCAATTTTTTTAACTGATTAATGTTTATGCTTCCAAGTTCGAATTGGATTCATCTTTTTTTACTAATAGAGAGATAGCATATTCCATATTCCTTTTTAAAATAATGATTTATTTTCCTATGTTGTTGCTACTATTTCTACAGCATTACATGCATCCTTAATTTCCCTAAATATATTATCGTCTCTCTCTTCTAACATAAGCAACATACATTTAGAAATAAATTCCTTCATTAATCGGGTTAATATTCGTACATTTGTGCATGTAAATAGGTTTCTTTTAAAATAATCTTTTTACTTTCATATATATTCACTTTTCAAACATATAATATTAGGTATATTCTTTTCTTAAATTATTTTGTGATGTCCCGTTTTTAACACATGTAACATATATAAATTACAATAACAAATTCCATAAAAGGATAATTAATACCCTCTCTCCTTGCATCATATATTTTCTTCTTATTCTTTAATGTTCACTTAAAAATTGTACTCTTTTTAAATATATTAATGTATTCTTTTTAATATATTCAACCTATTAAGTACAATTATAATTCATCATTAATGCTTTCCTGTCGAAGCATTTTCACATTTGTGTGCACAACTACTTTCCCTTCTTCTCTTTTAAAATGGACATACTTATTATGCCCGCTCCCTTATCTTTTACTATTCTCGAGTGATTCATGCATACTTAACTTATTTCCTAATAAATAATTTTTTTTATTCTTGAATTAATTCTTAAACTAAGTTTATTTTCAAAGTAGGCGCAAAACACAAAATGCGCGCTATAGTAAACATTTCGTATTTTTTTCATACGGTAGCCATTTCTAACAACTTATATATGAATTTTGGCTAGAAAATTCTATTTGACACAATGAAAAAGTGTTACTTTTGGCCCAGTTATATTCAGACCGACTAGACAAGTTAGACTAGACGATCATTGAGGAAGATAGCCTGAAGAGATGATTATTAGGCTCGGGGAATAAGTGTAGGTAAAGATAAGCGATGATCAACCGAGGCCAAGAGATAGCCTCTTAGAATATTCTAAGTATGGAATAATGCCTTCCCTAGGCATGAGATCGATGCCTCTCCCTTTCCGTAGGGGATAGCTACATATTCACAATTTTTGTCCCAAACTTGGTAAGATCGATATAGAGTGACAAGGAAGGACCCATAAGGCTACATTTCAAGTTTCAAGTCATTTGTAGTTTGTATGATCAAGTTATGGGAAAATTACTTCACTTATTAAAAGTGATTGATAAAAAAGAGATCATCCATATTCATCTTTCACTATATATTGCAATAATGATGGGTCAATAACTCAAAACTACATATGTTATCAACATAAAACTTGGAGTATAAGTTAATTCGAATGTGAGGAACACCCGATAGGGATTGCATGGAATTTGAAGCCAGTTGGATGGATCCGTACCTATCCCTTTAGAGTGATTGGTAGAAATCGGAATTCAAGCAACACTACTTCATGGAAAATGCGATATCTCAGAATCAGTACATTGGAATTACATGAAGTTTGGAGATAACATCATGGGGCATTCCTAATCGGGATCACATTCTATTTGGATGCATTAAGAAGGATCAAGACTAATCCTTATTATTGGCCTCAATGGGCCTGCAAATTTTTTGGATAGCCTCACCTTGGTCTCCCGAACCTTCTGCCAAAATTTCAGTCCGATCCATGCACGTCTTCCCTTATAAATATAGTAAGCATGGCATCAAAAAAGAGATCCTTCTTTCTCCGCCGAGGCATTGCTACTTTTATCCTTTACTTTTGTTCTAATGGATCACTTATGATCCAAACATTATTGTAATCATAATCAAGAAGAAGATCAGTAGAAATATGAAGTGGACGTAGGCCAAGATTGTCGAACCACTATAAAAATCTAGGTGTTCCTTCATGATTTTTTACTTTGTTTTTATTTCATTCTTCATTTAATCTCCACTAAATTCTACTAGGTGTTGATGCCCATTTTTAATGCCAACAAAAAGTTAGATTCCCCAATTTCCTTCATTTATAGAAATTTACTATGTCATACTTTTATGTAAAATTACATTTTTACCCTTATTAATATTTTAATTTATTATTAAAATTTCTAGGGTGTTACAAGATCAAAGCAAAGTAATAACTAATATGAGGTCCCCAAAATGGAAAAGAATTAACAAATTCCTGAACGGGAAGATTACGACCCTAAATAGGTTCAAAAGCCGATCAACCGTTAAGTTGTAGTGACGTGGAATTTTGGACACTTCATATTTAGATTTCTGAATTATTGAAATATTTGAATCTTGGGTTAAATATTATTAAATTCATTTAATAACCTTATTAACACCCTTTTAAATCATAAATAATGATGTTAAACTAGTTTTCGGAAGTATGCTTACAAAAATATATACTTTGGAGAAAAATCGATAATGTGACCGAAAATCGTTTTATCGATAAACAACGTTTTACTTCTAAGGACTTTCTCAACCCTTTTTTACATATACTTATTTTCTTAGGAAATCAATAATAAGAAATAAAAATATATTTCCATTTGTGGAAAAGAAAATGCGATGATGTCATGGCTGATTTCTTAGGAAGACATTTTGTGTGTAAGGATAAAAGGGTAATTTGCTATGAAGGTGAGGTGTAAAATTAAAAGCATGCAATGCACATGTGGGGGGCTTGTCCATGTAATGGAGGGTAAAGGAAGTTCTTAGGAATGTTTATTCATTCATTATCTCCTAAAGCTTGAAAAATAACAAAAGAACAAAAATAGTGGAAGTGGATTAGCACTAATCCGCTTTGTTCTTCACTAATCTTTCTCAAATTAACTCAAATCTTCTACAAACTCCACTAAACTTTCACCAAAACCTCAGATGACCTTAGGAAGCAAGGATCTAAACTCAAAGTCGAAGAAAAGTAAAGAGGATAGTGGATTCATCTTAGGTTGTGAGAAATACTTGAGGGGGGATGGAGATGCTTTGTGATCTTGGTGCGAAAGGTTGGATCTTTAGGAGTTTGTTGATGGTAGTAAATGGTTCTTTGGTTTTTAAGTATTTGATGTTAGGTTTAGATTTAGATTAGTTATATCACTATGTTTTATGTATATATTGTGCATATATATTGTGTGCTTGAAATATAAAATTGAAGTGACATTAACTAAGTAAAGGTATAAACTTTGGACCTATCTTGCTTTTGAAAGAAAATGACGACTTTGTACTATATAACAACACTTCTATTACCTTCTATATCATATTTCATGGCCTAAAATTTTTGTTTACATGTTTGGTTGACTTGTGTATTGGATTGAAGTATGTTTGAAAGTTTTTGAAGCGAGAATAGTTGCTTTAAGTGCACTTCAATATCCCTTTTCTTTAACTTGTGTAAATGGAAGACGCATGAGCATAACTTTGGATAATTTGATTTTTTTGTGTTCTCTACACATATTTTGGTGTATGTAAGAATAAATAAATGGTAGAAATTATGAAATAATGGTGTGAAAGCTAGAAGCGAAAATGCCGCTATGGATGCACTTTAAAAATGCTTTGTGTTTGGCGATTTTCAAAGTCAACATTAGGAGAATTCCTAAGGAATTTTTTTTGCATTTTTAATAAGTACTATAAGTGTACTTATTACTAAACAATATAGAAGTTTAAATAATTAATTAACTTGTGAAACAAAGTTGTAAAATGTTATGGCAAGAAGGTCGCTGTATGAGCACTTTGAAATGTCATGTTTTTTGAAATTTTTATAATTTATAGGAAAGACATTCTTAGGGGTTTCTTTGAGTTTTTAATAATTATTACATCTATAGTTATTGCTAGAAAAATAAAAAAGTCTAAAAGATTTCAGAACCAATCAAACAGAATGGCTAAAATTAGAGTAAAAAGGTGGTTATAAATACACTTCGAAAACATAGTTTTTCTAGAATTTTTATAAGTAGATTATTAATTATTCCTATGGGATCATTTCCATTGTTTTTTAATTATACTAAGGGTAGTACTTACTACAAAAATACAAATCATAGATCATTTATTTAAATGGTTTAAACTGGTCGTAAAGTTCATGCTTTTCTATGTTGTTCTTTATCAAGGACCTTTAACAGCATTTATAAACTTTGTGATAAGTTTCTTATGGTTTTAAGTGTACAAAAATGATATTAAGTTTGGTATTATTCTATAATATTTTTAAGGTTGTTTTCTAACATATTTTGAGTATTTTGAAGTTAGTTTGAAGTTTAAATATATTTTTGAATTATTTATGAATTTTTGAAGTAAACGAATTTTATACTATAAAACATGCTTTTATTTATTTTAACCAAATTATAAATTAGTTATATTTAATTAATATTATACATAGATATATAAAAGAGTATTTTCATTCAAAGGGCTACTTCGTGCAAGGTAATAAGTTTTAAGGACAACCCCTCTGAAAATTAGTTCTAAGGACAATTTTCAGAGAAAAGATAAATGAAGTTATCATTTTCAATTATACAGAAATATTGATAAATGAATTTAATATTTTCCTGTGTAATTTAGAAAGATAATAAATTTATCGTTTTCCTATAATTGTCCTTAAAACTAATTATTTAGAAATATTATTCTTAAAATTTATTACCTTGGAATGAGAAGCCCTTTAACCTAATTTCCACTATTTAAAACCTATTTACAATTATTTTTAAGTATATGTGTGTGTATATATATATATATGAATTTGGAATAGGTAAATTAAGTTTTTTGTTAAAGGACAAGGGATAGTTTTTGGATTATAACACTTATGCCATAATAAGTGGTTTTATGAAGTTATTAACAAGCATATTACCTAGTTTAACAAACGTTGATATACTTAGATCTATAAAAGAATGATTTTAAGATAATGACATGTATGGAACGGTTTTGGGTTTGTTGTGAAAATGTGTTAGCAACATTCGTGTTTAACCTTTTTATATTATACTTATGAATTGAGTAGATCTCTAAAGGAATGTTTTAAACATAATCATAAGTGAAATGGTTTTGGATTTGTTGTAACAATGTTTTGAGTAACGTTAATCTTGAATATTTATGAATGTATTTGTGAATGTACTTAGATCCTTAATTAGATATTTAAAAGCAATAGTAAGTATTGAATCTTTTGGAAAAAGATAGAAATAGTAAAATTTTAAAATAAGAATTCTTGTTAATGATTTATGAATATACTTACACCATTTGAGATAAGTATGTGAATACTTTTTGAAGTATTTGCACATGGGAACTCTTGTTAATGATTTACGAATATACTTGTACCATTTGAGATAAGTACATGAATACTTTTTGAAGTACTTGCACAAGGGAACTGACTACTGAGTCATATCTTAAAATGGTACAAATGAATAGAGTGATTATGAAATGAAGTTTTATGAGATAAAAAAATACTAGTAAAAGAGGTTTTAATTAACAAAAGGATTGATTAAATAAAAGGGGGAGTAGAATTCGCTTATGTGACTTGATTATAATCCCAACTAGTATAACCGTTGCTATTAATTTCGATAACGATTATATGTGTTGCTATAATGGTGTGGGCATTCATTTGCAACACTTATAACTATTACTAATTCTGTCTGCCAATGTTTATAAGCGTTGGAAAAAAACCATTCCCAATGCTTATAACCGTCAATAATATCATATTTGCAACACTTGTAAGTTGTACTAAATTTTATTTTCCAACGACAATGAGTGTTGGTAATATCCATTTTGTAACATAATACCAACTTAATAGAACATAAATAGATATTGATAGTTTCTATTTCATAACATTAATAACCATTGCAATAATTAGTACGTTACACATGCCGATATCATAGACTATAAATAATATTATCTCAAGCTAGCAAATTGTAACAAAATAAATTTCAAAAAACAATATCCATATTCATGATAATAAAATAAAGTATTAACTAACAAAAGGCATGTTCAATACATAAATTACAAATTTCAATACAAAGGTTAGCAATTTCATCACAATATCAATGGGGAATAACAAAAGGTAAAACATTGTTCATGAAAGAAGTAAAACTAGTTGCACGGTGTTAACTTCATTCTATCAGAATTAAAAATTTCCACAATTGAATCTTTTTCAAGATCTTCAATCCTCCATTACCACCAAAAGTATTCTTTTCCTCTGACTCTTTTAATGGTGCCTGCATACGTTTAATATAACATTAATTTGAAATCTATACTAAATAGAATATCAATGGGAATATAATATAGGTAATATCACATGATTTAGCAAAAACAATTAGATAAAAGACAAAATTTACAAAAAAAGAAAATTTATGGAAACTATAATCACAAAATTGCAGTCTTGAACCTGCCTTTTGAAACTGCAGTTGAAACTTAATATCTATAAATTTCACTTGATTTATATAAATTTTACTTGCTAACATCATATTAGTAAGAACTGAAAAGTATGAAATAAAATGTAGAACATTAAAAGACAGTAGTGTTTTAAGCTTCATGTAAATCTACATGTTTCACAAGCTAACCTAAGAAGCTCTTGGCTAACATATAAGAAAGAACCTAAAATTTTCAGTGTAAATTTACATATTCTCTACAATAATTTTATAAAGATAATGAATGAAATTCTAGTGCTAACTGGAATTTAACAGTAATCACTGAACAGTGAAGTATGATGACGTTGGACTGCGACGTGCCAGCAGTTTTTAATCTAACATATAATACGAATATTTTTTATTATAAGTTGTGCACTGAATATATTACATCATTTAGCCTTTCTCATTTATTTTTTTATACTTATATATGTATAATATATATTTCATAGTTCCATCATTTAATGTGAATCTAATTTATCCAACAAAATACTTTGTTAGGAGAATATGATTTATCCAACAAACTAACTCCTAACTTCTAGGCATACATGCATAAATAAAGAGTTTATCTAACCAAACTTAACCAATAAGCATATACTGAGTTTAAATATACTTATATATATCTTGCTAATTCAAATATCGATAATGCCAATCTTGAAAATATGCCTTTCATTTTTCAATGTTGTATGAGTTTGAAATCAGATGATTTTTTAGCAATAATCAAGCCATTCACACGATGCTTATCAGTCCAGAAAGTGAGCTACAACATTAAGAGTAACAAACAATCTATTAAGAAAAATATCATAGGACGGTAATAAACTTATTTGAGCTTACCATTTAATCAATTTACTAAATGGGTGAAATGATTGAACAATGTTTTTTGTATGATGTATGAAAATAAGAATGAGCGCCTATCAAAAATTTAAATAATCAATGAGTAACATATTAAATTGGCTACAATATCACATAATTACAACAGAATATCACTTACCATCATCTACCATCAACATAACCATCCCCTTCAATTTCCTAAGCCTACAATACATAGAAGAGATAACACAATAAACCTTTAAATTATAGATAAATCTAAAGGACTGTGTGCGTGAAGCTATATGGAAACTAACGATGTCATATAATTTGCATATATCGATATCATGAAATTAATAAGATTTAAACCACTGTTTAATTTAATTTAGTGAATCTCAATGATTAAAAGCCAGCTAATTTGCTATCTAGACAAAAGAAGATATAAAAGTCAAACCAGTATGAGAATTGCATTACAACAGCAAAGAGTTAAAAATATTATGTGCATTATAGTTCTGGGTATCATTGACAAAATTGTGTTAGTTTTCGAGGGGAAAAGGATAATATTATATACACCTAATAGTGGTGGACAATGAAAGCTTAATTTTAAATAAATAATAAATGAATAATAATTAAAATCCCATGTGAGTAGCATTAGGATTTTCAGGCCCTTAAAAGTGAGAACAATTACTATGATCAAAGTAAGTGTTTTAATCATAAAAATCTAAATACATATTCTTTATGATGGTAAAATAAATTGTTTCACAATTCCTCTGATTTGTCAAAATATATACAACTAACTTATGTGTAATGTTTGTGAATATATTATAAGGGGCATAAAGTATCTTAGAAATAGAAATTTGAGAAGCAACTATTTTTTGCTTACAACTTATGAAGAAATGTCTGAACTACTTTATTCAGGCAAGTGGCTAAAATGGCCTTGTTGTTTCAAATAATTTGCAAAGAAAATAGAGTTATTTGGATACATAGACATGTTCAAGTATGTGACTTATTATGTAATTTATTATACATTAATTACTTATAATTCATACTAGCAAAACATAAAATTTACTTTATTTATGCATAAATCAAATTACAAAAACTTTTATATGAAAGTCACACTTTGAAGATACCTAAAATTTCCTACTTAAAACTTCTTTTAAGGAGATTCAAAATAAGTTGCCATTAGCGCTTCCTATCTTAATCTTGTTCCCATGTTACTAATCACTAATCAAAAAAGAAAATATAGGAACCAGTCTCCATTACAATGTTGTTCATATTAGCACCAAAATTGGTCACTAACACCCTTGAGAAAGGTGTGTAGAGAGATTAATGAAGAAAGTAAATTAAAAGGTCCATTTCATTGTGTCCCCGCCCTTCTATTTATAGACGAAGATGGGTTGGACTTCCCTCTTGGGCCTAGGAGCAAGATATCTCGGCCCGTGGTGAGTGACTTCTGTGTGCCGAGCCACAAATGCCGAATGGCAATTGCCGAGCCACACATCCAGGCCGAGCGGCATTCATATGCCGTTCAAGAAAGGCATGTCGACTGGTACCTGTATGCTGAACGAGGCATTGCACCGAGTGAAGAGTGTATGCCGAACGAGGCGTTGTGCTGAGTGAAGAGTGTAGGCCGAACTAGACCTGATGCCAGTCAAGGCGAGATGCCGAACGACTTACTTATGCCTAGCGAGGCTAGATACCAAACGAGGCTAGATGCCGAGCGAGGCCTGGATGTCGATTGATCCCTCAATGTCGAACGAGGCAATATGCCAAGCGACCTCTTAATGCCGAACGGTGCTCTATGCCGAGCGAGGCCATATGCTGAACGAGGCTAGATGCCGAGCGAGGCTAGATGCCGAGCGAGGCCTGGATGCCAATTGATCCCTCAATGCCGAACGAGGCCATTTGCCAAACGAGGCCATTTTCCGAGTGACCTCTTAATGCTAAACGGTGCTTTATCTCAAGCGAGGCCATATGCCGAATGAGGCTAGATGCCGAACGAGGCCTGGATGCCGATCGATCCCTCAATGCCAAATGAGGTCATATGCCGAGCGAACTCTTAATGTCGAACAGTGCTCTATGCCAAGCGACCCTTTTACGCCGAGCCTCTTGTTACTTGATCGAGCCAATGGGTAACACTTGCCCCCCAAAGCGTATCATGTGGACGAACATGATGCGCTTTGAACCGTGACACTCCATAGTTTTCTTTATGACTTTATTCTGTCTTCTCTATAGTGATCCCCTGAACGCCGAACGAGGCATTGAATGCCGAGCGACATATTGATGCCAAACGACATTGATGCGGAATGAGGGATGTCCCTTGATCGGTTCTACCGGTCGCTGACTATTTGCCTTACTTCTCTCGTTCCTATAAATGTCAATACTTCATTCCTTCTTCCCTTTTACTTTTTTACCTCCGCTCTAATCACCCTCATGAACTTAGCATTTCCCAAAACCTTGCTAACACCTCAACCTCTCCTTTAATCCCCGAGTCCTATTGCTTACTTCTCGACCGCCTTTAAAAGCAATTCTGAATTGACTTCCACTTCCAATTCGAGTCTCTCACTAGGTTCCCACTCCTCCTAGGTAAGAAATTCTCATTTGCTTGACGTTCTCCAATTTAAGGCTTCATAAAACATTCGAATCCATGACTTTCATCTAACCCAAAGATGATGAAAGTCGCATAGATTAGGAAGATGTATCTAGCAGTTTAAACGAGCCATAGGACTATATGGAGAGGAAGAAAAATAGGATGTTGGCCCAGTAGGAAATGGTGAGGTTAATTGCTGTTGGTCGAGGGTTGTGTGCGAGTTAAAGTGGTGATTGATTGGCCATTAAGGAAGATGTTTAATTTGTCTGAAAAAAGGAGTTAGAAGAAGACGTATGGATGTGGCCCGACACGACTTCCTCATGCCAAACGATGGTGAGATGTGTAGGAGTGAAGTTGTAGTTTGGTCAAGCATGCTGAGTGATGTGGCTTGGTATGACCACGACTCGACATAACTCCCTTATGCCGAACGAGGCAATAAGGAGCGCTGGAGAGAAGTAGAAGTTATGGGCAGAGCACTGAGCGGTGTAGCTTGGCATGTCTTGCCGAACGACCCATCTGTGCCGAACGGTAGAGAGGGAGTGCTGGAATGAGGTTAGAGTTAAGGGCAAAGTGCCAAGCGATGCGGCTCTGCATGATTGTGGTTCGACATGACTTGCCACATGCCGAACGGTGGAGAGGAAAAGTGGGAGAGTGGTGTACATATGACAATTAACCATATCAACTTGAACACAATGCATTGTTGGCTTAGCACACTTTATATGCCCAAACATTGACAGTGAGCAAGGACGGACTTAAACAATTAAGCATATCGGACAATCCAGACTAATAACTCCCTTGTTTTGACAACTATAAACCTGAGCTTAACTTGCTTAAAATAGTTAATAACCTTCCACATACAGTGTCGATGCCGAGTTCAAAACATAAATCATCTTACGATAAGTCCTCACAGACGGTCAGCGATGATGGTCTACGAAGATGATAGTTCGAAGCCTAAATTTATTTCATCAACTCTATGGCTTTTAATTTCTTGGCACTTATATTTGAAAGATCGCACTAGTTCACACACCACACGGGGGGAGTATTTTTGTTGTTAAGTCTAATGTCATTTGTTTTTCACGTATAGTTCGATCAGGTGTTTCGTCAGATTCAACATTCACTAGAAATGTCTAAGAAATCTAGCTCTGCCACAATCTCAGACTAACCCGGGCCATCTTCTCAATTAGAGTAGTTAGAACTTCAAATCCGTTGACTACTCCTGTATAAGACTTGTCGAGCCCCACGATCGCATCTGTCGACATGGCTTCCGATGCCTTGGATGCAGCTATCTTTTTAGATGATCCGATCAATTCCCAAGCCTCAAAGATTAACGAAAGCATGCTTCTCCGTATATGCTTAGTACAAGGGATTCCTTTCGATGATGTGTTAGTTCCATTAGGACAGGATCGTCCTCATTTGTCCCCAATCGAATATACAACCTATAACAGATTCATGCATTGGGTCGGTAGCATGCCGCCATTCAACTCCTTTCTTCGCGACCTATTACAGTATATCGAGATCTCCCCATCGCAATTACATCCAAACAGCCACGAGTTCATATACGACACTTGCATTTTCTTCATGAGTGTCCTTTTTAGGCTCCCGACTCCTAGCGATATCTGCTATATCTATCAATTCAAGAGACAGTCAGATAGCCCATCTTTTGTATTCCTCGAGCCGCATAGCAAGTGTCAAATTCTGACTAGGGCATGAAGCAAGTTCGCCCAGTATAAGCAGGCATGGTTCTACGTGTGTTGTCCTCCCGGCTTTGCGAGGAGATGGGTGGAAGGGAGTAAGTCTTTTTTTGGATCAATACTCGTGTTTGGCAGAAATTACACCTTTTCTAACTCTTTCTCTACTTTTATAGGTATCAACCCATGTCTTGAAGGCTCTGGGTATTCTGAAGCTGTCGAAGCTATCCGAGCTACCCCCGCAGAAGACCGGGACATCAGATCTCTCATTTCAATTGAATCGCTTTCGAAGTTTGGGCTGCTTGCGGAAGGTCGCCGAATAAACCTCCCTCTAGGCGTCACAATAACCAGGCATACTTCGAGCAAAGGAAAAAAGCAGGCTGGGCCTTTAGCACGCAATGCTCTTGATACACCAGAAGAGGGGGAAATTAGAGAAGCCAAAACGCCCGAAGCACAGGGTGAAAATGTTAGTCCCGCTCGGGACCCGATAGTCGAGGTTCATGACATCGAAACGATGTCTTCCCCTTCGAAGGGATAGAAGAAATTGACCTACAAGCTGAGGAAGAAAACAGTGGGCGGAACAAAGTCACCCTTATTCCAATGGAGAGAGAATTCCTCACAACACTTAAAGAGTTCTTTGAAAGGCCTGTCGAACTCACTATACCTGATGATCTGCTTAACTATGGCTTCGATGATCTGGAGGCCCTTAAGCTTCATTCGCCCACGAGAGGTGATACAAGCGCTTAAGCTCAAAACTAGTGAGAAAAAACTCCTATTAGTAAGCATAAATAAACTGGTCCGTCAGGGGAGGAATACTAGGACACACATAAACACGTGCACTTCACCTTGCACTTAAATTTCTGCCATCGCACTACTCTTTTCTAGCTTGTCATTATTTAAATTCTGTACAGGCGATATGGGGCGTGCACATGGTCTCGATCATCTTCGCATGTCATCTATCTTTCACCACTCTAGAAGGCATTCGGGCTCCGGAAGACGTCGGGATAGAGATGATGACGGACAGGGATTATCACTCTCGCGATTCATCATATCGAAATAAAACTTATCATCGGCCTCCATACCATTATAATCCTCCTTCTCACTCGGAGCAAGGCAGGGAAAAATACGGCCACAAGGGGTCCCATTCCGATGTCCTCCGTGATCAACACTCTGGTTCATCCGGCACACGACAATCTCGGGAACCTCATAATAAAACTGAACTTTCAAAGCCATCTCACCCTGTTCTCACAAAAGATCTGATGACATCGGAGAGACTAGCCGAGCTTAAGGCAAAGTTCCCCAAAATATGCTTCGATGGTCTTAAGTACCTCCCGGCGATCCATCACATTCCGGGACACGTCAAACAGAGAGCAATCGCTTGAACAACGAAGTTTATGTTCAACATGAAACATTTGTCCATCTAGTTGAAAAGGTCTCGGACGTCTCTGTCGAGCATCAACATGAAGTTGGCTGCCTAAAGCTCGAAGCCATTCACAATAAATACATTATCAAAGCTTAATTTGAAGAGCTTTCTTCATACAAATCTCAACTCAAAGCCGCCCAAAAAAGTGCTAAAGATACCTTGGAGGCCGTCAATCGTCTGGAAATGACAAATAAGAAAGAAACCGAGGAAGCGGTCCAACACTGCGGGGCCCTGGCTTTAGAGAAGGATTCAGTTCAGAAGGAAAGGGATGCATTTGCCCTCAGAGTCAAAGAGTTTGAAGATCAACTCCACAAAGAGAGGGAGGAAACAACTACTGCCCAGGAAGATTCACAACGATATTATGACGAGATTGTTGCTACGCGACTCCTAAAGGCAAAGCTCGACGACTAGCTCTCTAAGGTCGGAATGTTGAACGATGAAGCCCGTGAAGAGGGTAGGAGAATATCATCCATGGAGATTGACTCTCTCCTTGAGGCGGCTACAGAGGCTGGCAGAGAGGAGATTAAGTGCATGTTCTACCCACTTATAGCAGAATACAACGCCTGTGTCCTCATGCATCGGGACTTAACTTTTCTTGGCGAAGGCTATCTCGAATCTCTCGTCGAGACGTGGGAGACATTAATAAAGATCAGGAAGGTCGAGCTGGGAACCGAAGAGGTTGATGATGAGGCTTTGGTGAAAGAATTTCTCTGGGGGAACGATCCTTCAGACTTGTCTGCAGTGAAGTCCCTTTACTGCAAAGGTTCCTCCTCATCAAAAGGAAACGATGTCATTGTCGGTCCGTATGGAACCGAGTCTCCAGCCCTTCCTCCTACTCAATCGGCTGATTGGCCAGTACTCGATCTATTCGAGCAACACGCTGGTTATGACACGGATGACCCTGTCCTTGGCATTCATATTCTATCTCCTATTCCAGAGGGTGAGACTCCTCGGACGGTTGAGAGCCAGCAAGAAGCCAGTACATAACTCTAATTCTTAAAGTTAAAGGAGCCTTCGTTTTCGACAAAAGGTTATTGTATTCTAACATTTGTCTCTGGTGATTTTGCGTAGGTTGCTATGACCCTAAGCCCACTCCGAGGAGCACGTGGGAGAGACTATCGGTCCAGATGCTCAAGTGATTGAGGCGCTCGATGAGGATAAGTCTGAGACTTCGCTCCTATCGAAGGAAGTTATGAAATTAAGATCAAAGGCACCTTTTCACACACTTCTAAAATAAGCATGAATGAGCAGCTCACGAAGGAAAAGAAAAATACAGCTGAAATCAAAGTCGAGCCTCGAGTTATGGATCTAGATGATCCTTTGAACAAGCCTTTGAAGGTCATCCTTCCTGGTGGGTCCTGGGCATTAGAGGTCCCTCTTCATCCTCGGCTGTTACCTCCCCATCAAGCAAAAAGTCCAAAGGAAAACACATAGGGGAAGAGTCACCTGAGAAAACAAAGGAGGAAAAGAAACCCAAGAAGTCAAAGGAGTAGTTGTTACTCTCGTTCAATGAGAGTTAGTTTAGATTATGTAATTATTATTTTTTATTTTTGTAGTCAATGTAAATAGTCTTTTGACTTCGAGCTTTGGAGGAGTTGTGGTAGAACCTCACTTTGGATGAATAAATAAAACTTATTTCTTTTGTCTTTTAAACGACTTTTATGGGTCTGCTTTTTGTATAACTGCGGTCGAAACCCAAGCTATTGTGTGTTACATAAACTCCCCATTCATTTTCATATAACTCGGAAACTCTATGGAGTTGTACACCCTTTATCCCATGCTTCAGGTAATTAGAATATTTTTAGTTCGTACTCTGGGGACTTAATGACTTCAAATCGGTTGTATTCTAGTCCGCACTCCGGGGACTTAGAGATTTTCAGGCCGTTTATACTCTAATCCACACTCAGGGGCCTCAGAGTGCTTCGGTCCGCACTCAGAGGACTTGGAGAATTTAAGTCGTTTATACTCTAGTCCGCACTAAGGGGGCTCAGGGAACTCCAGTCCGCACATAGGGGAATTGGTGATTTTAAGTCATTTATACTATAGTCCTCGCTCAAGAGACTCAGAGTACTCTAGTCTGCACCTAGGGGACTTGGAGATTTAAAGTCATCTATACTCTAGTCCGCACTCAGGGGACTTGGAGATTTAAAGTCGTTTATACTCTAGTCCGCACTCAAGGGGCTCAGAGTACTCCAATCCGCACTTAGGGGACTTGTCGATTTTTAGTCATTTATACTCTAGTCCGCACTCAGTGGACTCATAGTACCAGAGTCTACACTCAGGGGATTTGGAGATTTTAAGTCGTTTATATTCTAGTCCGCACTCAGGGGACTCAGAATACTCCAATCCGCACTCAGGGGAATGGAGATTTAAAGTCGTTTATACTCTAGTCCGTGCTCAGGGGACTCAGAGTACTCCAGTCTGCACTCAGGGGACTTGGAGATTTAAAGTCGTTTATACGCGTTCGTACGCCATATAGAATAATGTAACTCTAGTTTTCAATCATAAAATTATCATACATGGAGACATCAATAATTCATGGTAAAAATGGCTTCAAGCCTTTATTAATGAAGCAAGCTAAATTGTCTTATTACATGCTGAAAACTAAGAATCAACGGAATGAAAACACAATGAAAATAATTGCAACAAAGATAGAAAATGAATATACTAGATAAAATAATATCGCAGATGCTCGCTATTGCATGCTCGGGGGAGTATCGCGCCATCAACGATCGCTAGCTTTAAAGTTCCTTCTCTTAGCCTCTGTTCGATGATGTATGGACCTTCCTATGTGGAATTTCGATGCGATAGGACCGGAAATACTCGTTTCAAAATGAGGTCACCCACATCGAAGACTCTTGGCCGTGCTTTTTCTTTATAATATCGAGCGACTCGGTGTCTATATGCAACCGCTCTTAAATCAGCTTCTTCACGTTTTTCATCAATGAAGTCCAGCGATTCCAACAAAAGTTCCTAATTCATCTTAGGGTCGTAATGAGTTACCCGACGTGACCGAACTTCAAGTTCTATGTGTATAACAGCTTCCATGCAATATGCCAATGCGGATGGAGTGTCGCCTGTCGCGGACTTGTGGGTAGTTCTATAAGCCCAAAGCTGTGTTGAAAGTTCATTCGCCCACTTGCCTCGTGTCTTTTCCAAATCCTTTTGCAATATGGACTTGATTATTTTGTTCATGGCTTCCATTTGTCCATTGGCTTTTGGATGAGCAACTGCTGTAAACCTTTTTTCAATGCCATACTTTTGACAAAATTCTTTGAACTCTTTGCTTTCGAATTGAGTTCCGTTGTCTGTAATGATACTCCGTGGAAGGCCAAAACGACATATGATGTTTCGTATAACGAAATTAATGACCTCTTTTGGCGGTGATCGTGGCTAAAGGCTCTGGTTCTCCCCACTTAGTAAAATAATCGATCGCAACTATTGCGTATTTCAGACCAACTTCGGATATGGGTAAAGAACCGATTATGTCGATTCCCCACATTGCAAACGGCTAGGGACTAACCATTTGCGTAAGTTCCATTGGCAGAGCTCTCTGGATTTTTGCATACTTCTAGCATTTGTCGCGTCCCCTTACGTAGTCTGCAGCGTCCCGATTTACATTTGGCCAATAGTGTCCATAACGGAGTATTTTCTTTGCTAATGTCTGCCCCTCAGTATGGTCATCGCATTCTCCTTCATGGACTTCCTTCATGACTCGTTTTATCTCATCGTAGGCAATGCACCGGAGTAAGGGGTCGAGAATCACTTTTGATACATTTTTCTGTTCTGCATTACATATCGTGAAGCCTTACGAATGACTTATCGTCTTTCGCTCCTTCATTCGGGAAAGACCCCATGTGGCAAGTATTGCTTTAATGGGGTCATCCATGATTTCTTCTCGAATTCTGTTTCTAGCACGAGATCTACCTCTATCATATTTATACTCAGAGTATGTAAGGTTTCAACAGGAACTAATCCCATTTGCTATGCATCGCCAGTGCTCGCAAATTTTTCCAATGAATCGGCTTCTCTATTATGCGGGACATGCGAAATGTCATAATATTCTAGATTTGCTATCAGCTCTTAAACTCATGCAAGGTATGGGCCAAGTCTCTGTCCCTTCGCTTGATAGTCCCTCCGTGCCTGGTATACCATCAGTTGTGAGTCACAAAAGATTTCAACTGATTTTACCCCCAGTTCTCTAATAAATCTCAAACCAGTAATCAATGCTACATACTTGGCTTCATTATTGGTCGTTGGGAATTCGAGCTTCAAAGCATAAAAAATGATCAGTTTTCAGGAGTCACAAGAACTACGCCAAACTTGGAGCAACGGTCGTTAGATGCTCCGTCAGTGTACATCTTCCATAGGACGGGAGGTATGACATTGTGACTGCTCGATTCGTCAAACACGGTGAATTCAGCAATGAAGTCTGCTAGTGCTTGCCCTTGTATAGCCCTTCATGGCAGGTAGGTAATATCGAACTGACTTAACTCAATATTACATTTTAACATCCTTCTAGAGGTTTTCGGTCATTGGAGTACCTGTCGCAAGGGTTGGTCAGTATAAACACTGATTAAGTGTGCCTGAAAGTACGGTCGGATCTTGCGTGATGCAATCACCAAGCAATAGGCTAGTTTCTCAATATTTGGATAATTTCTTTCTACCCCCGTTAAACGTTTACTGACATAGTACACTGGCTTTTGAACTAGGTCCTCCTCGCGAACCAAAGCCGTACTAATAGCATGATGGGATACAACCAAGTACATATACAACATTTCATGGTCTACTAGTTTCGGTAGCACTGGGGGACTTTCTAAATGCCTTACCAGAGCTCGGAATGCTTCCTCACAATCGGACGCCCACTAGAAATTTCTCTTTCCCTTCTTTATTACATCGAAGAAGGGAATACACTTATCTGTGGCTCTGGAAATGAATCGAATCAGCACAGCCACCTTTCCATTCAAGCTTTGTACTTGCTTTATTATTATGGGCACTTGTATGTCTCGAATAGCTTAAATCTTCTCCGGGTTAGCTTCAATTCCCCGTGCATTTACAATGAACCCTAAAAATTTCCATGACGGAATGCTAAAGGAACACTTCAAAGGATTGATTTTCATTCCATAATGTCTGAGTATACCAAGCATCTCCGCTATGTCCCGAATGTGGTCGTTTGACTGTCGTAACTTCACTAGCATGTCATCCACACAGACTTCCATTGTTTTACCAATCTGGTGTTCAAACATTTGGTTCACCAAACGCTGATAAGTCCCTCACGCATTTTTCAATCTGAAACGCATCACTACATAGCAATACAACCCAACATCTATGACAAACTAGTGTGTTCTTGATCTGGAATGTGCATCAGGATCTAATTATATCCAGAGTACGCATCCATAAATGACAGTAACTCGTGTCCGACCTTTGAGTCGACCAACTGGTCGATTCTACGTAAAGGGAAACTATCCTTCGGGCATGCTTTGTTTAAATCAGAGTAATCTACACAAGTTCTCCACTTTCTATTTGCTTTCCTCACAAGCACAAGGTTAGACACCCATTCGGGGTAGAGGGCATCGCGGACGAACCCATTGGCTTTGATTTTGTCCACCTCCTCTCTGAGAACAGCGGACCTCTCCGGGTCCATGCCTGTCCTTTTCTGTTTCACAGGTTCATACTTCGGGTCTATGTTCAACATATGACTTGCAATAGCGGGAGAAATCCCGCACATATCAGAATCTGCCCAAGTGAAAACATCTAGGTTTGCTCGGAGGAAATCGGTAAGATCCTCGGCCACTGATGGGTCGAGTTGTGATCCAATCTTGAGTACTCGTAATGGGTCATCTCGACCGATTGGAATGTCTATCGTCATTTCAGCTGGTGCTGCTTTTGATTCCCTGGGTTTTCCGTCATCATCTCTCAGACCTATTTCTCTATAGATCCGAGAATGTGGCCCGAGCCAGGGCTCAGGCCCTACTTGTCAATTGTCAATATTCTGGATGCAGATGAAGTTGTCCGCAACCTTTCCTTCTCTCTCCGCTGGGCCTCTCTCAGCTCAGCCACATAACATGCATGACTAGTCGCATGGTCGCCATGCACCACACCAACTACTTTGTCTGTCGGAAATTTTAAAGTTGAAACCCACGGGGCGAAAGCTGCCCTAAACTCTGCCAAGGCCGATCGACCCAGAAACACATTATATGGAGAATCATCATCCAAAACTACGAAAGGTAGGATTCGCACCCTTCTACATTCACCTAGTCCCAGTTCAACTGGCAACTCAACATATCCTACTACATCACTCGCTGCACCATTAAAGCCATGGATTCAAGCTTTAGGTGGTTTCAAATCCTTTATCTCCATCTTCATTTGGTCGTATGCCTTTTTGAAGATGATGTTAATGGAACTTCCACAATCAATTAAAATTTTCTTCATATATGCTGGCTCGATCGTCTCAGACATGACCATCGAGTCGACGGTAGGAGCCTCCACCTTGTCTCCATCTCGACTCCTAAATACTATATCATTTGTCATCTTGCGTTGCTTCTTAGCAGGGGTTCCAGCCTCCATATTCTAACAACACACATAATCTGCATGCCTTAAGGAGTTAGCATATCACTCCATCTCCTGCTAATTCTTGTCTACAGGGTGAGGTCCACCGAATATCGTGTTTATGATCAATCTACCGATGGTTCGGGCAGGCCCCTCTGGTTGGCATGGAGCCGACCCGTGTCCGGGGTCTGATGTTCTTTGCCTACCCTCCTATGGGTTCTTGACAAACTCCTGCAATTTTTTCTATCCAATCAATTTTTCTATGGCATCATGAAGTTGTATACACTCTTTTATATTATGCCCATAAGTCTTATGGAAGCGGCAAAACTTCCAGTTTGCTTTTGTTCCTCTGTAGACTCCTTTGGGCGTGGCTATCTATATTGGAAAGTATTACAAGTTGACAGGTAAATATTCTCAGAGATGCATTCAGTGGTGTGTATTTGTTGTAGGTTGGAATCCTTAGCTTCCATTTCCCTGCTTCCCTTTTCTTTTTCGGGATTTCCTCCTCCGACCTTTTAGATTGTCCAGTCTTGTTCTGGACATTAACTTGAACCTTTCTGGAGTTGTCATCGAATTATTTTATGGTGATATTGCTTTTTACGGTCTCCTAAACAGGCCCCGGTACCTTATCTCACCTTATTCACCTGGCTTACTCCCTTCTTATGAACTGATGAGCCTTTGAGTAAAAATGCTCTAGCGTAGCTGGAGGTTTCCCTGGCAACCAATCTCCAAACTCTAAATCCGGATCCACTCCTCACATTACAGCCATCAGAATTGCATGGTCATTAGGGTTACTAACTTCAGTAGCCGCAACATGAAATCTCGGTAGATACTCCTTCAACGACTCCCCTCGAGCCTGGATTACACTTGATAGGGACATCACATCTTTAGGATGAGTGGCGTGTATCCAATTGTTTTACAAATTTCGTTGCCAATTCATCAAAGCTGGATATAGACTGTGGGGGAATCGAGTGAACCACATGGTGGCGATTCCGGATAAAGTGATTAGGGAGCATCTACACTTGGTTGCATCATTTACTCTAGTCGAATCCATCACCCATTCATACCTCATCACGTGCTGCCTCGGATCATTCTTTCCTTCGTAGGCCGGGATAGTTGGCATGCTAAACTTCCTGGGGCACTCGGCCTGTAAAATAGCATCTGTGAAGGAAGTATGACTCCTGGGTATTCCCCAATCTTCATTTTTCAAGCCTTGGTTCTCTCTCATCAACTGTCTGACCATCACTCATAAGTCCAGGGTCTGTACGGAGGATGGAAGGTTGGGCTTTGTTCTTCGAGACCGCTCAGGTTGGTGTCTCCTATGTTAGCGGTCTGCCAAATGTGTATCTTGGCGAACAACTACATTGAGGTCTTGGTGAGCCGGACGTCCAGTCCCCACACGTGCTCCAGCTCCTAATTTCCCGTTCCGGCTTGAGTGTGGTCTCCAAGATGTACGTGATCCCTAGTTGATCGATTGGTAGCACCTACTTGTGCAGTTTCCGTTTTGGGCGCCTGCACCTGGGAGGTTCATCGGACGAGGTCGAACTATCAGATGAATAATAAGGAATGGGGCTACCTCCAGCATTCTGATGTTGTTGCTGATTAAGCTGAGTCATGAGGTTAGCATTGGCTTGAATTTGTTCGACAAGTTTTCTTCTACTTTCCATGAGTTCTCTCATCAGGTCGTTGAACTCCATCCTAGTAACAACTTCCATCTGGTTATGAGCTCCAGCAGTCCCTATGCCAGGATTAACTAACTGATTGCTAGGTCCTACATGTTGTACACTAGCAGTCTCGTTGACATCCGTGTTATGAGAGGCTGATCAAGTATGTGGTCTTTCCATAATAGAGCTGTTGGTTGAAACTCTGAGTAGATTCAATGAACGTCCTATGAAAAAGCTGGATCTCCTTTGGGGAATTTATTCAACCCAGTAGCTACAAAGAAGATCCTAGTCACCTGATTATTCGATTCGCAGTGAAAGCACAAAAATGTTAGAACCACAATTGGTCACTAACACCCTTGAGAATGATTGTATAGAGAGATTAATGATGAAAGTAAATTAAAACAGAGAGTTGCATGCTAAATTAAATGCAAAGACAAGAACACCAGATTTATAGTGGTTCCGCGTAACTGGCTACATCCACTTTGAAGTTAATCTTTATTGCTTTACACAACAATAGATTACAGATATAATCCGTACAATAACTACTTGAATACAAATGCTAACTGAAGTACAACGAGTCTTGAATGCGGTAGAGTTTCCCCAGTGTTCTCGGAAAAAGGTCCATTTCACTGTGCCTATGCCCTTCTATTTATAGACGAAGATGGGTTGGACTTCTCTATTGGGTCTAGGAGTAAGATACCTTGGCCCGTGGTGAGTGACTCTGTGTGCCAAGCGACAAATGCCGAACGGCAATTGTCGAGCCACCACATCCAGGCTGAGCGACATTCATACGCCATTCGAGAAAGGCATGCCGACCGGTACCTGTATGACAAACGAGCCATTGCGTTGCAAGAGTGTATGCCGAATAAGACCTAATGCTGGTCGAGGGGAGATGCCAAACGACTTACTTATGTCGAGCGAGGCCATATGCCGAACGAGGCTAGATGCCGAACGAGGCTAGATGCCGAATGAGGCTAGATGCCGAGCGAGGCCTGGATGCCGATCGATCCCTCAATGCCAAACGAGGCCATATGCCGAGCGACCTCTTAATGCCGAACGATACTCTATGCCGAGCGAGGCCATATGCCGAATGAGCCTAGATGCCGAACGAGGCTAGATGCCAAAAAGGCTCGATGCCGAACGAGGCTAGTTGCCGAGCGAGGCCTGGATGCCGATCGATCCCTCAATGCCGAACGAGGCCATATGCCGAGCGACCTCATAATGCCGAACAGTGTTGTTTGCCAGCAAGGCCATATGCCAAACGAGGCTAGATGCCGAATGAGGCTAGATGTCAAGCGAGGCCTAGATGCCGATCGATCCCTCAATGCCGAATGAGGCCATATGCCGAGCGACCTCTTAATGACGAACGCTGTTCTATGCCGAGCGACCCTTGTACGTCGAGCCTCTTGTTACTTGGTCAAGCTAACTGGTAACAGTATACTATTACCAAGGAACAAAAAGTACTATTGATTCATTTGAAAACTTTAAATGCTAAAAACCATTCAGAGGTGCAAATATGTCATCTTTATACTCTCACCCTAGGCCATATGGAGAAAGAGCCATAACGTTATAAATCACCTAAGAATTGCCAAATAAACTTAGCATATAAACCAACAAATATCTAAATAGGAATTTATTGTTAGGGAAAATCCCTTCAGACGATCAGACTAAAAGAATAAAAAATTCAATGCAGCGGAAACAATTGGATAGTGATTGTAGTGAGACGGAACAAACGAACAGATGAACACCAGAACAGGCAGTCACAGATCTATGCAATGTAGAAAAATAAATAACACCAGGGTTTGTAGTGGTTCCTCTACTGTGAGGCAACATACGTCCACTTGGGAAGAGGAGATTTTATTAATCACTGAAAGATTAGAGTTATAAGATTGATTTACTTTTGGAGGTTATACATAAGAAGAATTTACGATACAGACAAAATTCTACAGAGTTTCAGCTCTCTAGCGTGGCTCTAAAATTTGGCTGAAATTAGCTCTCAATTTTGACTGCCATTGTTGTTTAGAAGCTCCTCTATTTATAGAGTGAAGATATAAAGAGAGGTAGTTGCCGTATAGCATTCCTATGGTTTGGTTTGACATGCATATGGTTTGGTTCAGCAAAACGCCGAGCGAAAAATTTGGACCGGCATTTCCTTTATAAAGAGCAACATGCTTAAATACAGAGCAAATATTTCGTTCGGCAAAATACCGAACAAAAAATTTTGTTCGGCAATCCTTTTTACTGCTTCAATTATTTCGTTCGACAAAACTTTCCTTCGGTCCAAATTGTCGAACGATTCAACCACCGCTCTAGATCTCTTCTAAGCCCTAGCACTGCGTCTTCTTCCTCCAATTTCACTGAACAATTTTGCTCTTCCACAGAACGAGTTTGGCTACTTAAAACATAATGCCAAGGGTTTCAGCCTGCATCCTTTCTCCTTCTTCTTCCGCTTATTTAGGTATCAATTTCAATAATCTCCACCTTGATACCAAATTCCATATAAGCCTTCCAACTTCATCTACACCTTCATGCTTCAAGCGATGGATACTTTCCCAATGAGCTTCGGCAATGCCATCAACCATTACACTCTGTCAACGAACTCCTGCTAGGCCACTGCCATCAACGAAGTGTTAAAAGTACCCAGTCCATGTAGAACCCATCAATCTCCACCATGAAAACAAACGTCTCCATGAACCATCTCAACTCTCCCCCAATGCCACCACATGGCACCTAGCACTTTATTAAGCGAATCATGTCCTTACATGCTCGAACTTAGCAATAGGCAACGATTTGGTAAACATGTCTGCTGCATTCTCCTTTTTGTGAATCTTTAGAAGATTAACTAGCTTCTCTTCACTCATCGATACAAGGAACGACTCTCTCACCTCAATATGCTTTGTCCTTGAGCCGTATGCTAGATTTTTAGCTAAGTGAATTGCACTCTGATTGTCACAGTATATCCATGCCTTCGTATATGAAACCCAAATCACACAACATTCACCTTAAATAAAGCGCATCCTTAGCTGCTTCAACCGTAGATGTGAGCTCTTCCTCTGTAGTAGACAAAGCCACAATCGTCTGCAACTTCGCTCTCCAACTGATCACTGTCCCACCAATGGTGAACACATATCTAAAAGTTGACTTCCTTCGATCTCTATCACAGGCATAATCGCAATCGCAAAATCCAACCAAGCTGAAATCTCTATCTCAGTCGCCAAAGACAAGTCCATGGTTTGGAGTTCCTCTAAGGTATATGAAGATACACTTCACTGCTTGCCAATGTGTCTTTCCTGGATTCGCCATGAATCTACTCACCAATCCAACAGCCTGTGCAATGTCAGGCCTAGTGCAAACCATGGCATATATGAAACTGCCAAATGCACTTTCATATGTGACCTTCATCATATGAGCCTTGTCCTTATTGGAGAGCCTTTACTAGAAAGCTATATGTGCAAAGGCTTGGGTGTGCTGATTGCCTTTGCCTCTTCATGCTAAACTAAGCAAGCACCTTTCGAATGTACTCCTTTTGAGTGAGGATCAAATGTCCTAGCTTTCTATCCCTTTAGATTTTCATACCCAAAATTTTCTTTGCTTCTCCAAGGTCCTTCATTTCGAATTCCGCTTTTAGTTTTCAGTTTAAACTAACGATTTCAACTTTATCCTTGAAAGCAATCAATATATCATCCACGTACAAGAGTAGGTACACCCATCTACCATTCTTTAAATGCTTGAAGGAAAAACATGCATCTTCGAAGCTATGATGAAAACCAAATGAAAGCATAAATGAGTCGAACCTCTTGTACCATTGTCTAGGCGACTGCTTAAGTCCATATAAAGACTTCTTCAATTTGCAAATCCAATTTTCTTCCCCATCTACTAAAAATCCTTCGGGTTGCTTCATGTAGATGGTCTCATCCAAGTATCTGTGCAAGAAAGCGGTTTTCACATCTAGTTGCTCCAGTTCTAAGTCATGAGCTGCGACGATAGCGAGAAAAATGCGGATGGACGTATGCCTCACTACTAGAGAGAATATCTCATCATACTCCGATCCATTTCTATGTGAAAACCCTTTACAACTGGTCTAGCCTTGTATCTCCCATCATCCTTCACCTTGAATATCCATTTTCAACCTATGGCTCGGCTTCCTTGAGAAGGTTGTACCAAATTCCAAGTCTGTTCTTCTTCAATGACTCTAAGTCCTCTCCCATAGCACACATCCACTTTGAACTTTCACATGACTTTGAAGCTTCATCAAGGTCAAGCTACTCCTCAAGAGACACATGTTCGGTATAGTCAAACTGATCACCAAGGATAAGGTTTGCAAGCTGCCAATCACCAACCTTTCGGGTGGCCTAACAGTCCTATGATTGACCCGGGTTGAATACTGCTTCGCCCAAACTCCTTTTAACGCCACCTTGAACTGAACTTCCTCTAGATTCATGCACATCACCGGCACAACTAGAAGGTACATGTGGACTATCCTATGTTGTTTCATCAACTGTATTTTCCTCGATAGCATCAATAACAACTCTACTATTTGGCTGGAACACGGGAACTTCTTCCATTTCCATAGGCCTATCAGAATCTTCTGATGTGACAGGTTGCTTCTCCTTCGAATTGAACATAGCAGACTCATCAAAACTAACATGTCTGGAATGAACAATCTTCCGATCAACAGGGTTGCAAATTAGATACCCTTTGATACCATCGGTGTATCCCATTAGTATGCCCTTGTATGCTCTAGCCTCCAACTTATCATCACCTATATGGTGAATGTACACAGGACAACCAAAAATTCGGAAGTAACCAAGATACATTGCTTTACCTCTCCACTTCTCATCTGGAATCTTCCCATCTCTGGCTGAACACTAAATTTGATTTATGATATATGCTGCACTTGATAATGCCTTGGCCCAAAAGCCTCTAGACAAGCCCGCCGTCAATCTCACGTAACGATCCTTCTCCAATAAAGTCATATTTATCCTTTCTGCAACCCCATTGGATTGCGGATCGCCAGGTATAGTGAAATGTCTCTGAGTGCCATGCTGTCTACAAATGTCGAGAAAAACCCTAGAAACAAATTCACCACCATTATCCGATCCCAGCACCTTCAACCTAGAAACAGAATTATTCTTAACAAGTGCTTTCCAGTCTTTGAACTTCTCAAAACGCTCTGATTTGGCCTTCATCACATACACCCATAATTTTCGAAAAAAGTCATCAATGAAAGAGGTAAAATAATTTGCTCCACCAAGAGAAGGAGTAGCAACTAGTCCCCCAACATCTGTATGCACGTACTCAAGTACTCGTCTCGATCTATGGAGTCCAACTCCAAAAGATATTTTAATTTTCTTGCCTAACACACACTCCTGGCAAAAGTCCATCTTGTCGAAGCTTTCTCCTTCGATCATCTTCTATCTTCGAAACAACTCTAAGCCCTTCTCTGAAATATGACCCAACCTGAGATGCTAAAGCTTTGTGGCATCCAATGCACGAGAACTATCTACTCCTACACACGACTCTCCAAGATCTGTGGTTCCTTTCAGCAAATATAGATTTCGGAACACATCACCTTTCATAAGAACTAGTGCGCCTCTCAAAACCTTCAGACTCTCTTTCTTGATAGTTACATTGCATCCCACAAATGCCAATTGTCCTAAGGAAATTAAGGACTACCGAAGACCTAGAACATATCGGACAACTATCAAAGTGCATATCACTCCATTAAACATCCTGATCCTCACTGTTCCTTCACCCATTGCTCTATAGCTAGCATCATTACCCATACAAATAGAGCTTCCCTCTCGCCCAACAAAAGAATTGAAGTATCCTTATAAGGCATCATATAGAAAGACGCCACTGAATCCATCACCCTATGGTGTGAGACATTTGGTACTACTGCAGACAAAATTTCATCGGTTACAGAATTCTCCACCGCAAATGATGAAGATCCATCTTCTTCCTTCTTCTTCAAATCCGGACAATCCTTTTTTCAATGACCTGGTTTCTTGCAGATAAAGCACTTTCCATCCTTAGACTTACCTCTCCTGCCATTACCGGGCTTCCTAGAATTGGAACGACCTCTAGAGTGCCAATTCTTCTTATCTTCTCTACCTCTTTCAATAAACAGGCCATGACTACTACTTCCACCCTTACTTCCTTCAATTATCTCTTGCATCTGATCTCTATAGCCCTCAGATTGAAGGTCGAACTTCACATCTTCCACTACTAATGTGTCTCTAGCGAAGATAAGGATGTTAGCGAAACTTATGTATCGCTCCGGAAGAGAACACAAAGAATCATTGCCATTTTCTCCTCATCCATCTTCGAATCAACAGTCTTCATCTTCATTACTAGATCATCAAAGAAATTAAGATGTTCCTTCACTGAAGTACTCTCTCTCATCCATATGGTGAAAAATGTCTTCAGCAATATCAGACGGTTAGTCGGAGATTTCTTCAAGCAAAGATATTCCAACTTGGTCCAAGTGCCTCTAGTAGTGGTCTCACTGCTAATCTCTGAGATAACATTCTCTCCCATAGCTAGCTGTAAAGTAGTAAACGCCCATTTCTCCATCTCTATCCTTTCCGCGACTGAGATGTCAACCGTCAACTCCTCAAGAGAAAATACTACCGGATGAACTTCATTCCTCATTAGAACAGCCCTCATCCTCCATTGCCGCTTCTCGAAGTCCTTATCCCCAGCCATTTTTCTATTCCAATTGTGATCCTGACGCGATATACATCCCTCTAGTATAGGGTCTTGTAATAATTAGAGTAGCTTAATCTCCTACCATAGCGTCTAACACTCCTCAATCAACCTTGCAGCTCTAATACCAGATAGTTGGGGAATATCCCTTCATATGATCAGTCTAAAGGAATAAAAAAACCCAACGTAGCGGAAAACAACCAGAATGTGATTGCAATGAGAAGGAACAAACAAAAAGATGAACATCAGAACAGATTGTCACAGATCTATGTGATGTAGAAAAATAAATAACATCAGCATTTATAGTGGTTCCACTACTGCAAGGCAGTGTACATCCACTTAGGGAAAGGAGATTTTATTAATCACTGAAAGATTAGTTACAAGATTGATTTACTTTTGGAGGCTATATATAAGAAGAATTTACAATACACGAAAAATTCTGCATGGTTTCAACACTTCAGGATGGCTCTAAAATTTGTTGAAATTTTCTCTCAATTTCGGCTGCCATTGTTGTCCAAAAGCTCCTCTATTTATAGATTAAAGATATGAGAAGGGGTAGTTGCCATATAGCAGCTCTGAGGTTTGGTTCAACATGCATCTAGTTTGGTTTGGCAAAACGCCGAGCGAAAAATTTGGAGCGGCATTTCCCTAATTGTAGAGGCATGCTCAAATACCGAGCGAAATATTTCGTTCAGCAAAATACCGAATGAAATATTTTGTTCTGCAATCCTTTTTACCGCTCCAATTATTTCGTTCGGCAAAACTTTCCTCTGCTTCATATTCTCAAACGATTCAACCACTGTTCCAGATATCTTCCAAGCCCTTGCACTGCGTCTTCTTCCTCTAATTTCACCGAAAAAAGTTGTTGTTCCACTGAAAGAGTTGGCTACTTCGAACCCAATGCCAAGGGTTTCGGCCTGCATCCTTTCTCCTTCTTCTTCTTCTTCTTCTTCTGCTTATATAGGAATCAATTTCAACATTCACAATATTTATTAAGTAGTGATAATATGCATGCTTGACATGATAATTGCAGATATTGCAACAACAAGGAGTCATGTGGATATTTCATTGGCATTTTACATTTCAAAAACAACATTTGCTTAGGATTTAAATATAAGATCAAACTTAACTTAGGTATATTGACACAAATAAACTCACGTTGCACTAGTAACCTCCATCACAAATGGCTAAAGTTATCCATTTTACATCATCCAAGGCACTGTCGAGAAACATAATTAGTGGGTTGAAAATCTCAACAAATCACAAGATTTTACCTAAGTGCATTTTAATGTGAATGTCATAACTTAAAATCTTAGAATCACTTCATGAACTAACACTAGATTCAAGCTAAATAATATAAATATAGCTGACCAAGTCCTGACTTTACATATAAACGTACAAAAGTAAAGGAAACAAGAGCTTATCCAGAATAAGAATCGAGAAGCTTATTGATATCATCACTAAAGCTAATACTCCCAACCCTTGCCTTCTCTCTTCTCATTCTCCTTCCACAACCCAACATGAATCCCCTACTTTCTGATTCTATACTCATCCAATCCTTCTTATTATTCTTTCTAGTATTGTTATTGACTTCAGAAGCACTTAGTTTCCTTTTCAATGAGCCTTTTCTCTCGTTCCGTCGCTCGTTTATCTCGGTCATAAATGCTTTCGTGTCATAATTGAGGTCGGTAGGTGGCATTAGGGTGACATCGACAGATTACAGGAACACTTTTCAGACCCAACTTATCCATGTGCGATGATTTGTAGACATAAATATTTTCGGGACCATTATGTTGTAAAACCCAATATCGTTGATTTCATTTGGAGAAGAAGGACCGCAAGAAGTGATTGTTAATTTCGCTTTGAGAAGAAGCATCATGCCAATAGCCGCCCTTCGTCAATGATGTCATGAGAATGAGATTTGCCTCAAACCCTAGATAATAAAATTGATTTTTATACGGCCTGAAAGTAATGGGAATTGGAAAAACTTGACAAAATAGAACTTAAGTAAAATTTCAAAACACTCCGCATTATAATAAATTATTTACATATTTACCAACCACTGTAATGCTTATTTGTATTGTTAAAAAATGTTTATTCAAAAACTTGTTTAACATTACTAACGGTTTTTATGTATTCTAACGCTTTTTTACTATTGGCAATTTAGAACATTCGTAAGTGTTAAAAATTGAAAAACATAGATGTTGAGAAATCACTAACTTGGTGTAGTGGTTTACTCATTTATGGAAAGCATTTAGTCATGTAATTAGCAATAAAAGCCGATGAAGTAGGCTTGTCTATCTATGATAGTTAAGAATGAAGTGTCTAGGCAAGGGTTTTGATGTAGCCAATACGCTAACTTATCTCGCTTCACACTTAACCGAGGTATAATGTAATTAGAAAAGATCTAAAACATGATAAGTATATGAGACTTGGTTTTAATATACGATAGTCCGTTTTGAACTTGATAGTCGATTATTTGACTATTGAACTTGATAGTCGATTATTCGACTATTGAACTTGACAGGAATTCATCGAACTGTTTTGAAGAGAAAGAAGTGTTTTACTTATAGAATACCATTCAAAACAGATATATGAGTTCTATGTTTTGGAAGTATTTGTGAGGTGGAATATTATAGAGTTGAACTATCTATTATAAGGTTAAGTCCAAGGGAGAGGTCAACTTAGCATTCGTTGGACAACTTATACTGGGATCCTTATGAAGATCCATGGACTCTTCAAGATGCTATGATTCTTTTGGAAATCTATGTTTCTTTCAAGTGATGAAGACTCGTGTACGAGATGTCGAACATGACATTGACATCAAAAATGACAGTAAATAGAGTAGGAGCATATCCAATGGGTAACCAATAGGGCATCTTAACTCCAAATCTAAAGTATGCTTATAGATGTTGTGTGCGGGAATTGATAATTTTCGGGATCACGAGTGTTTATGCATGGAATTGCTATGTTTACCTTAATGGTATATTCTATCTAGAGATCTACAACGCTCGAATGGTAGTTTCTGACCCTTGTCAAGAGGCTGGCCTCGATTGTTCTAGGTATATCTCCAATTGAAAATCCATATCTGAACGTACTCTGGCACTTTTGGTTATACCTCAATATTATTGGGTCATGAGATGCAAGTAGCATGGCTATTTTATGATTTATATTCTTTATCCTAGACATTATTTATTATATCACCTTATGTACTTATTGGATGGTGTTTTTTAGGAAAACCATTATGGCATTTTGTGCGGTCTCAAAAGTATTGTTATATGCTGGCCACATATTTCTTGAGTTTCTCATACCAGATTTATGTATGATATATGGTTTTTGTTTTCCCTAAATTCCTTGTGTGCTTAAGTAGTGTAAGAAAGACAGGTTTCAATTTATGTTCATTGCAGCTCGAGGAGACGAGCTTAATGTTTCACTTACCATGGTGTTCTTATTTCCACTACATTACTATCATGTATGTAACAGCATTGTAAAGGTAAGTTGTTATAACTGTCCAGGCTAATAATTGTTTGCAAAATTGTAACTTTGAAATTTTATGCATCATAGTGAAATTTTTTTACTCTCTTTTGATATTATATGTTATCATTCCACTATGAGATTCTCATATTGTGTTTTTTCTTTCTTAATCTATTTTTTCTTATTTTAGCATAATAGTCTATCTTTTCGACACTTGGATGCTAGGTGTAAGAATACCATGAATGCATTAGTATTGACATTTAAAGGTCAAAATAGTTGATTATTACATAAGTGATTCCCTTATTCAACTTACTCAAGAAACATGTAACCTTTGAATGGAATGTCGAATGCTAGAAAGCTTTTAAGTATTTACAACAGCACCATAATACGCCTCTAATACTACCAGGATGAGTAAATGAACAAGTTCGCCCTCTCTCTATTTAGCAACTTTGGAACATGCTATAGGTTCGGCTTTAGTCCAAGATATCGTGGGATTCAATGCCCCATATATTATTTCAGTGAAAGTTTGAGTCTAGGCAAAAAGCAATATCAAACAAATGAGGAGCTTGTTCACTATTTAATCTTCATGGCCTCAAAACTTCAGTCTTGCATCCAAGCCTATCCTAACAATGTTCTCATAGACCAGCATTTACGGCTAGTGTTTAGTAAACAAGAGACTTCAAGAAGACTCATCAAATGGGCTATAGAACTTAGCCAATATGACATCTCATATGAACAAAGAACTGCTACAAACGGACATATATTGGCTGACTTTATTTCTGAATGCATATGTTTCAATGCTGAAGCCAAAAATGACGATAAAGCAATACAACTATCTTGGTAGCTTTATATCGAAGGTGCATCAAACGAGCAAGGGGCATGTTATGTTCTAGTCACCTTAGACTCCCATCAAATTTTATTGTGCTATTAAATTTGCTTCCCCGGCAACGAACAATATGGCCGAATAATAGTCATTAATAGTCGGCTAAAAGTTATCAATCGCCATTAATTTCTTGCAAATCAAACTGGATAATGATTCTGAGCAAATTGTCATCCGAGTGCTCAATAATTATCAAACCTGAGATCCAAGACTTACTTCATATGCAGAAGAAGTCAAATAACTTCTTAAAGTTTTTGAAAATTATGATGTCAAAAGCATTCCCTAGGATCGAAACGCGAGAGCTGATGCCATAGCTAAGTACACAAGTTCCTGAGATATACATGAATATAAGTTCATCCCAGTAGTAGTGCTTAAAAAGCAGAGTACAAACGCCAAAATAATTTCTAGTTGTAATTCAAACCCAAACAGCACAAAATGAAGCTGCATGACCGATTATCGCTGAAGAAAACTGGATGACACTCTATATCCAATATCTATCTGAAAGCACCTTGCCTTCAAACATAGTCAAAGAAAGACAAAATAAGTAAAATCCTCCTAACTATACCATAATTGATGGAATATTATGCCGAAGGGGCTATACAAACCCCTACTTACGATGCGTAACCTCCAACAAAGGCCAGAAACTATTAAAAGAAGCCTACGATAGCATATGCAAAGACCATTTTGGAGGTCAAAAGTTAGCCAAGAAAATATCGAACAAAGCTTCTATTGACCAAAGTTAAAACAAGGCACACTAGACTATGCTAAACAGAGTATAAGTTCCAATTCTATGCTAAAATAGCGCCTCACCCAGTGAACTTACTTCAATAATAAGCCTATTTCCATTTGATATTTGGGGCATTGACCTTATCGGGCCTCTTTCGACTACTTAAGGAAGAGCAGGAAATGCCACACTTGTGATTGACTGCTTCACAAAGTGGGTTGAAGCAGAACCCTTAGCATCAATTATAGTTATTATGTCATTAAATTTGTTATGAAGAATATTGTGGTGAGATATGGGCTTCCATATAAAAGCATCATAGACAATGACATGTAATTTGAAAGCTGAAAATTTACAGAATATTACAGAGACCATGGCATAATCAAAATCTTCACGTTAGTGGGCTATTCATAGGCTAACGGTGTTGTAGAAGTAGCCAAAAAATAGTTAAAGCTTGCCTAAAGAAGCCCCCAAATCAAGCTAAGGGCAATTGGGTAAATGAAATACCCTTTTCCTTATAGGCTTATAGAACAAACTTCAAAACAACAATGCGACATACTCCCTACCCTATAGTTTACGGGTATGAACCCAAGATTCAAGTAGAGCTTGATATAGCCTCTCACACAACACTCTATTACAATCCCATTAAATTTAGAACTTTGAAATGAGTCCTTATATTTCTTACTCGAACTTGGGGACAAATCAATGCTAAGAATGACAGAGTATGTTCACCGAATGACCATATATTATAATCAATGGGTCTAAACCCTAAAATTCGAAATATGAGACCTAGTCTTTCGAAGGATTATGCTAAATATAAAAGATCAAGTAAACAGAACCCTTGGTCCAAACAAGGAAGGACCTCTAATCATTTATGACATAATTACTTCAGAAGCATATCGACTAAAGACACCAGACGACAACATCATACATCAAACATGGAATATCTAGCATTTAAAGCACTACCATGTGCAAATTTCAAAGTCATATCAAAAATTTTAACCATGTTTAAGTAGTTTCATGCAAAAAAAAGTTAGCTATGGCCAATTACGGTCATGTAAAGAAGGATTGAGCTATGGCCTAGTAGTATCATGCAATATAGGTATAAAAGCTACCATTACTGGTTTTCCAATTGACATACATGTAAGACTTGGTCTTGGCAACAAGAGCATGGTTTCAAAATTTTCCAAAATAAATTCTTGCCATTAGGCTAGCTTTTTCTTCGTAGTTCTCAATTCTATTTTATGGTTTTTGGAACCAAGAACCAAAATCCAAAACGACATTGCTTTTAGTTATTGCTACCTTAATGAAGTTGGGATCTCTTTAAATAAAGGCTTTGGGTCATTCAGCATTATAGGTTTCCTGAAGACTATGATCATAAAATCATTTGGCCTCTACTACAAATAGAAAACTACTTAAAGGTTACATTTTGACCCTACGATCCTCTTATTAAGCCGATGAATTCCACTAAGATGGACCATCTGGTAAAATTGAAGGATGAGTTTATAATTAATAAATAAAAATTATGTTAAGGATTAATTCCACATCTCAAATGAAAATTTAATCATAATAGTTCAAAATCAAAGTAAGTATTTGCGAAAGTCGGGATGTTAACCAATCAAAAGGACCAGGGATGTAGGCCCTTATGAGAATTCGTGCTTGCATAGAGTATCCACCACAGCACAAGGGGCCATCCACATAAAATCCATATGGATTCCGATAAAAGATCCTAGTAGTAACACCATAGAGCGGCTTGGATCATTTTTCCCCTAATTCTAGTCCAGCTAATGAGGATTGCATTATGCATGCCATAGTTATTGTTCTTTTGGTTGTAATTGATATGCCCCTCATGCTTTCAAACCATCATAAATGAAGTGGAAAACCTTATAATAAGGTAAAATGGTTTGAAAAATATATTTTTCGCAAGCCCTAATAAATAAGGGAAATATTTCGAAAGTTCTCTTCCAAGCCCTCATAATGAGGCAAAACCCATCTGACGACAAAATCAATTTTCAAACCCTTGTCACGAGTAAGAATTTCAAAGTCACTTTCAAGTCATCCTTAGCCGGTGATGATAAATTATGTTCTCCATTTACCGTGCTTACAATTACTTTCGCATTTTATGACACTCTACTATACATAGCCATCGGCTTACACTTACTTCCACCTATTATGAACAATCTACTATAATAGCCTTCCGCTCATAGTTACTTTCATTATTATGGAACTTACAATTACTTTCGCCTATTATAGCACTTACAGTCACTTTCTCCTATTATGACACTCTACTATACATATCTTTCAACATACAATTACTTTCACTTATTATGGCACTCTACCATACAAAGCCTTCAGTTTATAATTTATTTCGCTTGTTGTTGCAATCTACTATATAGAGCCTTGAGGTTGTAATTACTTTGTCTATTGGCCCTTTACTATACGTAGCCTTCGACATGCTAATCTAAAGGCTCGGACATTCAAACTGCACAACATAATGAGGTTAGATTTTTGAAACCTTATAACGAAGTAAGACTTCCAAATCCTTACTATACGATGAGGTCAAATTTTCAAAACCCTCATAATGAGGTTGGATTTTCAAACCTTGCTAATTGATGACGTTAGATTTTCAAAACCCTCATAAGTAGGTAAGACCATCAAATCCTTACTATATGATGAGGTCAAATTTTCAAAACCCTTATAATGAAATTAGACTTTCAAGTCCTCACCGTATAATGAGGTTTGATTTCAAAACACTCATAACGAGGTTAGACTTTTAAATCCTCACTATACGATGAGGTATGGATTTCAATACCCACATAACGAGGTTAAAATTTCAAATCCTTACTATATAATGAGCTTAGATTTTCAAAACCCTCATAACAAGGTTAGACTTTCAAATCCCCATTATATGATGGGATTGCATTTTGAAAACCCTTATAACAATGTTAGACTTCCAAATCCTTTACCATACAATTATATTTGGTTTCAAGATCCTGATGGAAAATGGTCAATATAAGAATAGCGAGGAACTAATATATATATATATATATATATATATATATATATATATATATTAGAGAAAGGATAAGATGGCTAGGTATAAATTATGGTCTAACTTTCCGCAGTCCTATTCATTATGCAAAATAAGATTTGGGGGCCATGTGTTATACCATAATTACTCATCATGAATACCGAAAGGTAAAATCTTTAGGTTATGCTATAAAGCTCTATTATGTATATAATACCTCGAAAGGGTTAAATGCCTATCTAATATCGAAAGGATACTAGATTACAAACCAAAATCTTAAGCCTCAAAGTAGAACCTCAACCGAAATATTAGGAGAATATGACCATGTTACAGTTCCTATGCTACAAGCATTCTTCAGCAAAATTTCTAGGACCTTCTTACAGTCATTACCTAAAGAAACGGTTTCAGTCAGCCATAATAAGATATACAAGCAGAGAGTGCCAAACTCAACATATGGAACTGAAATACCCCATACCCCTTAGGATACTCAAAATGGGCACACTAAAAGATATGGTGCGGTATAGGTATAGCTAAAGCATTATAGAGACTAAGATTCACAAAATAAATAAATATAAAAAATGGAAACATTTAAATGGTAACTCATTATTTAAAATAAAACATCATAAATAAGTCTGAAAAACATCACATGTTTCAAATACCAAATACACATGTCTTATGAAAAATACATCTCAGTCTCATAAAATCAGAGTACAATAAAATAATCATCCCTCTCATGAGTACCAGTACATCCAAAGCAAAATGAAAATAAAACTGAAAAGAAGAAGAATACATGAAGAAAAAAATCTACAACCGAATCTCAAGGAAATCTGAACCTACTGTCCTTGCCTTTGCTGGCCAATGGCCGAAAAAAGGGAAATAAAGGACTGGGTCAGACTAAAAGTCCGGTGAGTGAAAGTTATTACTAGCATTTCTAAGCAAGATAAAGATAATTAACTAAGCAACAGTTCTAGTATAAAGAAATAAAGAAAAGATAAAACTGGGATAAAATACTATTTTCAATTCTGTTTGCTTTTATTGTGATCGTTTGCACTTGTCTTAAACTGCTTTGATTAGGCTAAATTCCTAATCATATTTTAATTAGGCTGAAATCCTAATTTAACCCGTTGATCGGCCTTCTATCTCTTTGTGCTACTGTGAGCTAGTCCCATCCCGTGGGTCCCACAACAAAAGACACCTATTTAGCGCTTGGTATGCAGTACCGAATTTCAACCCTAATCGATGCTGCATGCTCGGTCACCGTTAGTACATACTCGTTGTTGCCCCCCTCTTGTGACCTCTTTCTCACCCTGTTAGCATAAGTGTGCGTAACCTCACTTAATCTATTGTGAGACCATCAGTCCTAACCTAAAAAGGTCCGACCAATCCTCACCTAAGTGTTTTGTGAGACCATCAATACTAGTCTAAAAGGGAATGCTATTGGTATGGGCCCTAATAAACAAAATCTAGTTGCGCCACTTGCCCAAATCCCTCGATTTGAGCTTCGATCCATCGGCCACTTATTTACCCTAGTTAGCATGTCCCAGCCGGGCCTAGCTATTATGAGACCATCAATCCTAGTCAGAAGGGTCCTGCCCAGCCTCACCTAATATGTTGTGAGACCATCAATCCTAGTCTAAAAGGGAATGCTATTGGTATGGGCCCTATTTGCTTAATAACCTAGTGTAAGTTTTAAAATAAGCCTCTTCTGTTATTTCTGCTGATTTACTTCTTAACTTAATCTAAGTCTTAAAATAAGCCTTTTCTGTTATCTCTACTATATTTGCTTATTAACTTAATGTAAGCTTTAAAATAAGCCTTTACTGCTCCTTCTGCTTAATTATAACCTACGTTATAATTGTTATTCTTCCTTTCTATCTTTTAGTTATAATCACTAGTTATAAACATGCTTGCAAAGGTCTCAAATTTTCCTATTTCAATCTATTTTCGTTTTATTACATTTATTCTTATTTTACATCTAATTTCTATAAATTTAGTGTTTATTTATATTTAATCCATACTTGTGAATTATTCTCTTTTTAATGTTCTATTCGCATAAAAATGAATAAAAAACTAACATTTACAGGCTAAATTCTAATTTAAAACAGATGTAAGCAAAATATAAATAATTGTAAATAACTGAATAAAATAGCTGAATAAAAATAGATAAATAAAATAGACTAGAAAAAACTTTAAAAACTAACTGTAAATAACTTATATAAAAACTGTCTCAAAATTGCAGAAAAACTACAACTATTGAGAACCCTACTACTTTAAATTACTTAAAAATCTAAAATAATTACAAAACACCCACCTGTAGTCCTTAGCTCTAGTCCTTGGTCTTCCTTGATCCACTTTTAGAGCGTAGAATATTTTTATCAAAAAGATTTCCTCCTTAGAAAAAATTTCTATTTAGCGTCTAGCGTTTGGCAATGAACCAAAATAGGAGAAAATATGAATGTGAAAAATAGTTATGCCTAGAGTCTTATGTATATTATAACTTAGGGATCTCAGACCATTGGATTTTAAGATTAAATCTGATGCAACCACATCATAGGCTTGCTAGGAACCGTCGGATAGAAGCATGAACACACATGATTGGAGAGAAATTGCAAAACATGTCATCGGCTGAAACTGGACGAAACATCGTCTAAATACAAAGGTGGATCGACATGCAGGTCGACCTACATATGCTGCGGGTCGACCTATAGGTTGACCTAGCTATGGTGAGGGTCGACCTGACCTTGTATTTTTTTCATTTTCTTATTTCTTTTTTAATTCGTAACTTCTTCGTTTTAGCTCGGATTTTGACAAACTATCTAAGGAAATTGACCAGAAAATTACCACGGCACAATGGTGCAACTCCCGTGGCTCAATTTTGATTATTTTACAACCTTATTTTATTATTTAATTAGTTCGTTGATTAATTATTATAGCTTAAATTTCTTGTTGTTACCTTTTTCCTAATGAAAGGATTTCGTCCCCGAAATCTCTAAGGATAGAAGAATGAAATAAATATTTTAATCCAAATTCTACAACCAAATATCGAACCCTTATCCATTACATCCATTGTCCTTAAGCTTTCCTATGCATTTTATGTTATATGCAAAGTGTAGTGTCAATGTCCCTAACAAATGAAAAATATTAGGCAGTCTAGACCTCCTTTTTATGCAATCATGCCTGTGCCATGTATCCAAATGAATGCAAATTCCCTAATGACAACTGATAGTTTTATATGCATGCTATAATCATCATCCAAATGCAATAATTATATGCTAATTATCTATTTATAGCAACCATGGAAATAAAATAAAAATTCAAATGAGCACACATCCATGTGCATATGCTTTAGTGACCTAGTTAGGCCGATCCCTAAGAGATAATAGTGCCTAGTGTATATATATGCGTCCATTAACATCCACTAGCAAATACTTGCAACCACTAGCGTCCATCATATATAACATGTTCTAGTAACATGTTTACATTAAATCCTACCAGCCATAGGTTAAATCCTAAGGTCTACCCTCCCAAAGGATACTAAAGGAAAGAAAATATTCAAAACTAAAGATGGAAATAGGAAATTCAATACATACTATCGAAAAGATACGAATAAGAGATACGTATTTTCTCTTCAGCCTCCCACGTAGCGTCTTCAATGATGTCTCCCCACTGCACATTAACCAAAGGTACTTCCTTATTCCTAAGCCTCTTAATATCATGCCCAATGATGGTAGGAATACGAAGAACCGATGCTTCTCTCTCCACTTCAACTTCTTCAAATTGACTATGTTCCATTACCTTTGCTGAATCATATAAGCACTTTCTCAAGTGCAAAACATGAAAAAATCATGAACTCTTGTGAGTCTCTCTAGTAGCTTTATCTAATACACCATCTTCCCTACCCTTTCCACAATGAGGAACGGTTCTACGAATTTGGGAGCAAGTTTCCCACTTGATCAAAATCTCACTACCTTTCTTACGGGAGACACTCTAATGAAAACCAAATCTCCGACCTCAAACTCAATTTCCCTTCTTTGCTTATCTACAAAGGATTTCTGTCTATCGTAGGCCATTTACATTCTCCTTCTAATCAAATCAATCTTTTCTTAAGTCTCTCTAACCATAACGGACCATGTAACAATCTCTCTGTAGACTCCAACCAACACGAAGGCGATTTGCATGGTCTTCCAAAAAGAGCTTCAAAAAGTGCCATCCCAATGCTAGCTTGAAACTATTATTATAAGCAAATTCCACTAGAGGAAGATGCTCCTCCCAAGATCCTCCCAAATTAAGAATACACATCCTCAATAAATAATTAAGAACTCTATTAACTCTCTCCATTTGGTCGTCTATCTGAGGGTGATAGGCCATACTCAATCTAACATGTGTCCCTAAAGCCTCTTGCAAACTTCTCCAAAATTCGCTAGTAAAATAGGGTCTCTATCGCTCATTATGCTAGAGGGAACTCCATGAAGTCGGACTATCACACGAACGTATAAGGATGCCAAATAAGGTGATGTCCTCTTACTCTTGACCAGAATGAAGTGGGCGCTCTTAGTCAAACTATCTACAATCACCCAAATACTAGTATTCCCCTTCCTAGATCATGGTAAAACATCAATTAAGTCCATCGAAACACTATCCCACTTCCATTCGCGTACATCCAATGGTAAAAGAAACCCGACGGACTTCTGCTGCTCCCCCTTAACTCTTTGGCACATAAGACAGTAGGCTACAAACTCTGTCGCATCCCTCTTCATGTCGCTCTAATAAAACACTCTCTTCGTGTCCCTATACATCATATCCCCACCCTGATGAATAATCATTCGAGAAAGGTGTGCTTCTTCTAGAACCGCTCTCATCAAATCACTAGTGCGGGGGACACAAAGTCTTCCATCTCTCTTAAGCCACCCTTTACTATCTATGGAATTGCGTTGGAGGTGTCTATAGACCTCTCCTCTGTAGTCCTCTCTAGAATACCCATAAGCTTTGAACCTTCTCATTGCCTAGACCAAATCTGATCTATGAGGGTAGGCTTAAGCTCAAGCTCTGCCAATGATCCAGGGGTAATGTACGTAGAGGGTTAAATTCAAAGGTGGAAATAAACTCTAGGCTCTTAAACTCCACGAACATTGGACTAAGGGTCTCTCTCTTCCTACCTAACACATCTGCACCAACGTTTCTTTTACTAGGGGGATAAGCTATCTCCAAGTCATATGATGCTAGAAACTCCATCCATTGTTGCTACCCCAAGTTTAAATCCTTTTGTGAGAACATGTAATTCAATGATTTACGGTCAGTGAAAAGCTCAAACCTCTCTCCTAGCAAGTAATATCTCCAAGACTTGATTGCAAAAACAATAGCAGATAACTCCAAATCATGGGTATGGTAGTTCTTCTCATGATTTCTCAACTGTCTACTTTCATAGCATACTACCCTCCCTTCTTGCATCAATACTGCTCCAAGATCGTTCCACATGCATCCGTGTATACTGTAAAAGGCTTAGCTCCAGTGGGTAAAACTAACACCGATGCACTAGTAAGGAACCTCTTTAGCATCGTGAAGGAATCCTCACAATCTATGTCCCATATGAATGTCATATTCTTCATAGTGAGGCGAGTAAGTGATACTAAAATCTTAGCGAAATCTCTAATAAACTTCCTATAATAGCTAGCCAAACCTAGAAATCTTCTAACATAGGTAGCGTTTTTGGGGGCCTACCAATTTTGTACTACTACTATCTAAGCGGGATCAACAGATAATCCTTCTCTAAAGACTACATGCCCCAAGAAATGCACCTCCTCACGCCAAAAGTGACACTTCAAGAACTTAGCCTTCAACTGATGAACATGAAGTGAATGATCCTCAAGACGAATAGTATGCTCTACCATACTCTTGGAAAACACCAAAATGTCATCTATGAATACTACAACAAACTTATTTAGAACATCTCGGAAAATATGGCACATCAAATCTAGGAAACAGACTGGGGGCATTGGTCAGCTCAAACGGCATAACCAACCAATCAAAGAATCTGTCGGATGTCCTAAATGTTGTCTTATCTATGCTATCGTCAGTGAACCTAAACTGATGAAGTCCAGTGGATAGATCAAGTTGAGAGAATACCGAAGAGCCAACTAACTGATCGAAAAGGTCGTCTGTCCTAGGAAGTGGGTAATGGTTCTTCTTTATGAGCATGTTCAATTCACTATAGTCTACGCAAAGTCAAAGGGAACCATCCACCTTTCTAGCGAAGACGACTGGTGCTCCCCACTCAGATATGTTCCTTCTAATGAAGCCTTTCTCCAATAGATCACCAATTTGCTTGCTTAACTCCTTCCTCTCCCTAGGAGCCATACGTCTCATGGGCAACACCATTAGCTTAGCATTGTCATTCTGGTAGATCCTAATGTCGATCCCTCTCTTAGGGGGTAGTCCCCTAACTTCCACAAAAACGTCTGGAAAATCTCTAACAATTGGAATGGAATCCAACTCTCCTAGTGATGAATCAAGGGGATAAAGGAAGCTCAACATGACAGACCTCTATGAGTCGCATGAAACCTCGAGAGTCTTACTGTTGCATGTCTCTAATCCGATGACTCTCCTCTCACATTCTTATATCGCTCCATAAGTGGATAGAAAATCCATCCCCAAAATCATCCCATATGCCGAAAATCCCAGTAATATGCATCACAATCAAATTCTACGCCTAGTATAAAAATTTTCAAACCCCTTCAAATCATGGATAAATCTACCGATCCTCATTTGGGGTTTGAAACAACTATAGGGTCTACTACTTGAGAAATATCCAAGTGCAACAGTCAACCAAGGAACTAGAAATGAAAGAATGCAATGCTCCAGAGTAAAAATCATTTCAAATTGGAAAATACCGTAAAAAAGATCAAACCTTCTACGTAGATTTCCTACCTCGATCCGGTCCACTACTAGAAGGTGCTGCATCCAAAACCTACACTTGCGCTATAGGTGCACCTGCTCACTGCCCCATCTTCTGAGGACAAGCACTACTAAGATGACCAGGCTGCCTATAGTTGTAACACCTCCCCTTCTTTGAGCCCTTCTTACAGTCCTTTAGAAATGCCCAACCAATCCACAACTATGACATTTCCCGCCTTTCCTGATCCGCTTTTAAGATCCTCCTTCTTTCCTCTTGTCCTTGTCCTTCTTATTCTTATGCCACTATTTCTCAAAGTTTTCTAATTTGGGGACCTCCTTAACCTCTCCCTTCAACTGCCTAGATGCAAGACGAACTCTATATTGGTCCTCCAATCCTAACAGCCCGCTTTATATCCCTTAACTAAGCTTGTGCCTCCACAAAATCCTTCGTGTCGAAAAATGACTTGCCTCTTAGATTAGTGAAGTCCTAGCATAGCTTAGAAAAATTAGACATTGCAGGTAGATTAATGGGATCTCCTCCTATTGGTGCTATATTGGACGATTTCCCTTGCACCTCTGGTACAATGCTCTAAGGAACCAGTAAGCCCTACTATATAAAGAAAAGGAAATAGGCTCGAAATACTCGAAAGAAGGTTGAACTGGACTTTTGAGGGGATATATATAAAAACTCTTTTATACCTGGAAACTATTTCTAAGCGTTTCTTTTTGAAAAATACTTTTAAAATATGTTACCTTTGAAAAGTACTTTACTTTTTAAAATAAGTTTTTAGGAATCCTGTAACCTTAGGCTCTGATACCAAGTGAAACACCCGCACCGCTTAGTTTACCCAAAAATGGCACACTAAAAGATATGTTGCGTTATAGGTATAGCTAAAGCATTATAGAGACTAAGATTTACAAGACAAATAAATATAAACTGTGGAAACATTTAAATGGTAACTCAATATTCAAAATAAAACTTCATAAATAAGTCTGAAAATCATCACATGTTTCAAATACCATATACACATGTCTTATGAAAAATGCATCTCAAGTCTCACAAAATCAGAGTACAATAGAATAATCATCCCTCTCACAAGTACTAGTACATCCAAAGCCAAATGAAAATAAAACTGAAAAGAAGAAGAATACATGAAGAAAAACTCAGCAACTGGATCTCCAAAAAAATCTGAATCTACTGTCCTTCCCTCTGTTGGCCTATGGGGGAAAGGAGAAATAGAGGAGTAGGTCAGAGTAAAAGTCTGATGAGTGAAAGTAATTACTAGAATTTCTAAGAAAGATAAAGATAATAGACTAAGAATTAGTTCTAGTATAAATGGAAATAAAGTAAAGATAAAACTAGGATAAAATACTGTTTATGATTCTGTTTGGTTTGATTGTGATAGTTTGCACTTGTCTTAAACTGCTTTGATTAGGATGAATACCTAATCCTATTTTTATTAGGCTGAAATACTAATTCTACCTACTGATCGAACTTCTAGCTCTATTGTGGCACTGTGAGCTAGTCCATCATGTGGGTCCTACAGCAAAAGGCACATGTTTAGCGCTTGGAACGTAGTAGTGAATTACAACCCTAATCGATGTCGTATGCTCAGTCATCATTTGCACACACTCATTACCGCCCCCTCTTGTGACCTCTTACTCATCTTGTCAGCATAAGCGTGCCCAGCCTCACCTAGCTATTGTGAGACTATCAGTCCTAGCCTGAAAGGGTCCTGCATAGCCTAACTTAAGTGTTTTGTAAGACCATCAGTACTAGTATGAAAGGGAATGCTTTTGCTACGGGTCCTAACAAAAAAAAATCTAGTTGTGCGTCTTACCCAAATCCCTCGATTTGTGCTTCTATCTACTTATTTACCCAAGTTAGCATGTCCCCGCCTCACCTAGCTATTGTGAGACAATCAGTCCTAGTATGAAAAGGTCCAATCAGCGTCACCTAATCTGTTATGAGACCATCAGTCCTTGTCTAAAATGGAATGCTATTGGTGTGGGACCTATTTGCTTATTAACTTAGGATAAGTTTTAAAATAAGCATCTTTTGTTATTTCTACTCGGTTTGCTTATTAACTTAATCTAAGTCTTAAAATAAGCATTGTTCTATTTTCTCTACTATATTTACTTATTAACTTAATGTAAGTTATGAAATAAGCCCTTACTGTTCCTTCTGCTTAATTATATCCTACGTTATAATTGTTATTCTTTTGCTATATCTTTCTAGCTATAACCACTAGTTATAAATATGCTTGCAAATGTCTCAAATTTGCATATTTCGGTCTATCTTCTTTTTATTACAGTTCTTATTATTTTACATCTAATTTCTATAAATTTAGCGTTTATTTCTGTTTAATCCATATTTGCATATTACTCTTTTTTTAATGTTCTATTCGCGTAAAAAGGAATAAAAAGAAACTAGCATTTACAGGCTAAATTCTAATTTAAAACAGATGTAAATAAAATACAAATAATTGTAAATAACTGAATAAAATAGCTAAATAAAAATAGATGAATAAAATAGACTGAAAACAACTTTATAAATTAACTATAAATTACTTATATAAAAACTGTCTCAAAATTGCAGAAAACTACAACTATTGAGAACCCTTTTATTTTAATTTACTTAAAAATCCAAAATAATTACTAAACACTCACCTACGGTCCTTAGCTCTAGTCCTTGGTCTTCCTTGGTCCACTTCTAGAGCGTAGAATACTTTTACCAAAAAGATTTCCCCCTATGAATTTTTTTCCTATTTAGGGTCCAGCCTTTGGCAATGAACCCAAATAGGAGAAAATATGAATAAGAAAAATAGCTAGGCCTATGGTCTTATTTCTAGTGTCACTTAGGGATCTTTGACCATTGGATTCAAAGATAAAATCTGCTGCGACCATGTCATAGGATCGCTGGGAACCATCGTATGGAAGCATGAACGCACAAGATTGGAGAAAATATTCAAAACATGTCATCGGTTGAAACTAGATGAAACATCGTATAAATACAAGGATGGGCCGACATGTAGGTCGACCGACATATGTTAGGGGTCAACCTATAGGTCGACCTAGCTATGGTGACGGTCGACCTGACCTTGTATTTTTTTTCCATTTTCTTATTTCTTGTTCAATTCATAACTTCTTCGTTGTAGCACGGATTTTGACTTACTATATATGGAAGTTGACTAAAAAATTACTATAGACATAATGGTGCAACTCCTATGGCTCAATTTTTATAATTTCACAATCTTATTTATTATTTAATTAATTCATTAATTAATTATCATAGCTTAAATTTCGGATTGTTACAAGAACCAAAACAGTCTCTATTCAAGGCCTAAGATAACCCAACATAAAATCAAGATCAAGGACTAAAATAGCCTTCGCCTACGTTAACTGTTCAGATGGCCTAAAGCTTATATAAGGAATGTGGGTTACAATACCTAAAGTTATGTATAAAAATGCCACATCGTCAATCCATGCCAATCTACATAAAGTCAAAAAATGATAGTTATCCCAATCCTAGCCCTAGAAGCGAGCCAAGTCAGCAATTCAAGATAAGCACTCATACCAATGATAAAAATACAAATTGTCTATAAATACAAGATGTTCACCTATGGTAAAGGACTCGAACTCTGAAAGACTTACTGCATCTACTTAGATCTTTATTAATCATATTTAAGCTTGTCTAAGAATACATTAATGGGAACAGAGCTAATCCGATGAAACTGGTTTCATCGAAATCCGAGTCAGTAGCTAAATTAGCTATTTTCACTTTAATTAAATGAATTAATAAAATCACCTTTTTATTTTAAAGTTAATAACTTATAATTTCCATCATTTTTATTGCTTGGACATTTATAATAATTTAAAGTAAATTTATATATCAATTTTAGTATTAATTATTTCAATAATTACAGTGTTCAATTTAACCTGTAATTAATCCAATTAATTAAAATTTAATTCCAATAAATTGATTTAATTTGATTTCAGACTTTATATTCAATCAATTATTACAAAAATAATATAGTTAATATTTGTTGATCTCTTATTTCACTAATATGCTACCATTTCCATCTTTTATTTGTGTTACAACAATGTTTCAATTATATTGATTTTTTTTCAATTTTTCTCATTAATTAAAATTTATATCCCTAATTAATTCATTCATCTTGATTTCATTCTTTTATTAAATCAATTATTTTTCCTTATGAATACAATTAACATTTCTATTCATTTTATTATATTTGTTTTCATGTATCCAATTTATAACCAAGTATAACATTTAAACTATTTTAATTGATTGGACTATCATTCAATTTATTAATAATTGACGTAGATTAGTATTATTACATTTCATTTTTCATTATTTCGTTATTAAATTACAATTTTTTTCTTTCTTTCAATGTTAAATCACAAAATCTTATTAAATTAACAATTTTTAATTATCAAAAATTACGGGTTGTTATAACAGATCCAAATTCATAATTTTCGTTAATAAATGAATCATTTGATCTTGATTTTTAAGGAGTAAGCTAGGTTATTTCGTTCACTGTAAATGAAAATAAAAGACAGAAAGAGGGAAAAATGGAAAAAGTAGTAAATAGCATAAGTGTAGTGTTAAATTTATGTCATAATTTTCAACACTTCGCTACCCAATATTTCGTTCACGTATGAACTACAAACGACAGAAATAAAAATATGATCGTGCACAACAATGCGATACGATCACAAAACAACAATAAAATACACTAGTTAACTTATTTAGTGAAATTTCAAAAATACCATCTTTTACCCCAAAATGCATCAAACGATAATTTAAATATTGTCCAAATTAAAAATTGTGGAAAAATCGTGTAAATTCATTGAGAAATAAGTCATTCAATATTAAGTCTTTTTATTAATAGTTGCTTTTCCTATTGTTTCTCACACTAAAATCTAAATTGAATATTTAAATAGATTAAATATTCCGATTCGAAATGTTGAAATTTTCGGATCGTTCGGTATATTTTTCAGATTTATTTACTGATACCATAGTATATACATAATATATTAAAATTTAACTATAAATATTCATCTTATTAAACCTATTCCCACTCATTTTAGATCAAAACTCTAACTCCGTACCTTGAATGAGATCCATACCCGTTAGCTTACTCTTTCCTAGATCTTATTTGTTGTATTTCTTCAACTTTGATTTTAATTTGACTATAAAAGAAATTTTAATCTGTAGAGGAGAAGAGAAAATGATGGAATTTTGGTATATTAACAGGTTTTGTGATGAATTACGGTTTAGGCTGGGTGTATACTTATAAGGGATTGGAATTAATTCTAACCTTTGATTAACCTAGGAGAATCCATGTTTTCATCTTATTCAATAATTAATTATTTCAGCCCAAGTAAATATATCTAGTTAATTATGGACTATTGGAATAATAAATTAAACATGGATGTTATTTTAGTTAACGCTTCCCAAACTGTTAGTTTTAATTATTTCCTTTAACTCCTTTTCCTCTTTTTATGTTAAATATATAACATTTCATTATCCTAATTTATTTCATCATAATTCTAATCAATTAATTGATTTATATATGTGTATACATATATTATTAACCATTTTAGGGAATCTTATGCATATGCACACACATACATGTATCTTGACATTGATTAATAATTTTACTTTTTTAATACTGAACTTGAGACGACTCGACTTTCTTACCATAGAAAATCACATCATCTATAAGAAAGAAAGGGATAGAAAAGAGAAAAGATAAAGAAGAAGAAAGAAACAACATTAGAATCTAAACAGCGGAACGAATAAATTATATTAATCACATAATACATTACATAGTATCATATACATCAGAGATACACAACTTAAAACAACACATACTAGACAGTTATAAACACCTATCTAGTTATACAACTCAATACAACCCAAGAACAATAACTCAGAGAACACATAGCAGAATACTATATCTACACGCAGAAGCCTCCTGCTCCATTTGCTCCTTCAGAATTCGTCTAGCCAACCTAAAATCCCCTGGCTACTCGTAAAAATTTGAGTACCCAAGAGTTTAAGAAAAACAGGATAAACTCCGGGTCAGACATCGGTCTGGTGTGAGTAAACAGTTAAAGTTGCTTAACTTTAAAAACCTTTTGAAAGAAAAGGTATCACGCAAGACTTCCCACACATAAACATGGAAAAGTTTATACCTTATGCTAACCAAAACATTTGATAGGAAATCCTATGATATTATAATAGTGTCTAGGGTTTTCAAATAAATATGAAATAGCCGAAATTGTTACATCTATTAAATTCTAGCTACTAGCCACAAAAGTGGGTAATACAATCAAAACTGTTGGCACTTATTGGATTGTGGATTCCATACAATGGCAGGGCTACTAGGGTACTGCCCGTCACAGTACGTTGCCTAGATCACCGTACCAAGGAGCCACCTAACTCCCCTTCAACACAAAGCCGGACCCATTCCTTACTGAACAGTTCCAAATAAGACAACCCCGACGGATGTAGCTATTCAACCGCCCACACAGCCGAAATAAAAGGGACCTCTAGACAGGGGTAAATCTTACTCTCAAGTGGGGGCTACCCACGAAGCTTTGCTGCACCTCCCCTGTTTTATCCATTCCCATTTGATGAGGCTTGAGGCTACGATTACCATTAGTGAACACATCACTTAGAATGCTCATCGTCGACCTAACGATGTTCTGGAAGCATTCAATCCATACAAGTTCGTTCCGGGTTCGAACGAAACCGAAGGCACTATCTCGTTACACACATTTTGGAATCACCCTCAGAGTTAACGACAATAACCCTTGCACTCGAAATCACCATCTCGAACCTATAAGAACTAGTTCCGCCAAACTCACTATGGAATCACCCATAGAGTTATACTGACGTATAGTCCTTACACCTCGAGTCTTCACTCTTCACTTTGATTCACGACCTAATGTTTAATTGGAATCGATGTGGTTTTCGGATATCCAAATATGGAAACCCGATCCTGGTCTCATCGAAATCCAAAGCGTGTCTTTTAGGTCCAAGTTGTTTTAAAGTTAAACAATTAAATTCAACTATCTATATACACACAGAATAGATAATTCACAAGTCACAATTGATAACCACATTATCAAATAACAGATGATCATAACAAAAAAGGTAATCCACATCATTATCACAATAGATAATCTATATTACCATCACAATGCAACCAAGTATTCATATCATACAACCATACTTATCTCATTACTGAGATCACAAAGCATTCAAGACAATCAATGTCATCCATTCATACATAAGCAATGATTTACTCATACCACAATATAATTAATTTAAAATGGATTAAATTAACTATCTATGTCTCTAATTAATTTAAAGTGAATTAAATTACTTACTTCATCTCTTAGTTAATTTAAAATAAATTAAATTAATTACTTTATCCAAATATATCTTGCTTACTTATTCTTCAATTAAACAAATTAATTAATCATCATCTTAATTAATCAACCTTGATTGATTAACTCTAAATCAAGTAATTAGTCCTTAAAATACTTTCATTAATCATATTAATAAATGAACATTAATTAATTACTTCCATTAATTAATTAACTTTAATTAGTTACATTATTTCTTAATTAATTACATTAATTAGTCATGCTTAAATTAATTGTTTAAATAATTCAACTATAAACAGTAATTAATTATTCTTAATTACTTATAATTACTTTATAAATTCTTTGATTTAAGTAATAAACCTTTAATTACTTTAACAAGTAATTATTCATTTAAAAATTACTTCCCAATCAGTAATTTACCTTATTTCAATTACCTTTGTAATTTATCAATTACTTACTTAAGTAATTACTCCTATCAAAATTTATTAAGTAAACATACTTAATTCCTTAATCAAGTGACTATAATTAATTAATTAACAAATTAATTAACTTACTTGATCATACTTATCTCATTAGTTATAATTGAGTAATTCATTCCTTAATTACTTTTTAACCAAATTAACCATCAATAACAGATTAACTATCATCAACTATTAATTAATAAACCTTAATTACTAATCAATCCTTTAATACAAAGTAATTAATCACTAATTACCTTTATAATTAATAATTAAACTTAATTAACAATTTAATTATCTCTTAATCATTAATTAATAAACTTAATTATTAATTAACAATCTTAATTACAAATTAATTAATCCATAATTAAAATTAATTAATTCTTAATTACAATTAATTAATCTTTAATAATATTTAATTAATTTCTAATTAATTTTCATTTTAGATTAATAACCCTTTTAATTAATAATTAAGAAAACTCTAATTATTACTTAATAAAACCTTTATTAAGTATTAATTAATTACTATTTTAATTAACTCTTAATTACTTAATTAATAAGTAATTATAATTTAATTAATCATTAGTCACAAATTAAATCATCATCTTAATTAATAGTCAACTAAATAAATAATTATACTTAATTAATTAACCTCCTTTAAATTAATAATTAAATAAATTAATTACCTTAAAATTCCTTAATTAACTAACTAATTACAAATTATTAATACTTAATTATTATTTAAGATAAAACATTATCTTAAATACATCTTGAAATATTTATTTAACTTAATTCATAAATTAAATTAAATTATAAAGAAATCATTAATTACTTTCCTTAATTATTGATTAACAATTCTAATTTCAAGTTAATAAATTATCTTAATCTTTAATTGTTAATTTTAAATCATTTCCACTAATTAATTTAAATAAAACATTTACCTAAAATTCTCTTTTATATTTCAAAATAAGTTTTGAAATAATATCAAGGTTTTAACTTAAGACATTTAAAACATCATACAAGTTTATTTATAAAAACAATTCCATTCAAGACAAGAATTTAAAATTAATTTAAACTATTTAAAGTTTAAAACTTATTTATTATTTAAACTAAAAATCAGGTTGAACATTAATTTGGGTTCAACCCATATATACTTGAATTTAAGTAAAAGTACATTTTAAAAAAAAAACAACCTGCCCTTTTAAAATTTTAAACTGTTTTAATTTAAAACTTAAAACTATTAAACAAATAGTTTAACACTGCAACTCAAAACCCCTGTGACCACGCGAGTATTACCCCGAGCCACAACTGAAAATACTCGAGTTTCCCCCGTGTCTCCTCCCTTACTACCCGAGCTAAATCCCAGTAACACAAACCCAAAACAAAACCAAATCACACTGACAACAACCAACTCCCCCGTGCAACCTGCATTGGTGCCGGCTCCACTCCAACCAACGTCGAACCCACCGACAAGTCATTCCACCACCCTACAAGCCTCCACGACCAACCAAGCTCCAACGCCTACCCCAAATCGAATTCGAGCATCCTTGAGTGTACAGAACCCAAACACCCTCATCAGCAAACCCCAAAATCATCACCTCCGATCAACGTTAAGCACCACAACTCCGGCCATAGGTCACTGACCATCCATGCTCCCTTCATCTTAGATTTCACCCAACTCGATGCAGAGAATAAGGTGCTGTAACTCAATTTCCAGCAAGAACCCAAAACTAGATTTTAAATTCAAATCAAGAAATTACAAATCCCTCAATGGATTAAAAATCCTTCAACCAATTTTCGCACACTCTCTAATCCTACCTCAACCTTCACCAAGAACCCCGAGCAATCCAGATGCAAGAATCATCAGTAATTTGCAAAAACCCTTCTTCCAGTAAATACTCAATTTCACACTCAATATAATTTTTAAAATTGTGATTCCTGTCTTAAAAATCCTAACATTCTAAGATGATCAGAGATATATGCTTAAGTCAATATAAATTTACATTTGATTTTTGCAAGTTAACAAATAACTACTGTTTTTCACAAATACAAACACATCCTTGGTGCATAAATACTTGTTTATATGTTCAGTACCTAATTTATACTAATATTTAGCTAATTTGTTTTTAATCCAAAGGTTAAAAGGAATAAATAAACAGATATTAAATTTTTACACATTTGTAAACACTTAAAACTACAAACAGGAAAGTAATAGGCATGCACAGATTTAAAGCAAAATAAAATCCATCACAGAGGCAACTCACATAAACATTAACATTCCCTTATTGGCAATAGATAAACACTACTTTAATTTATAGTAAATAATGTTTACTCACCTTTATTAAGAAATGCAGTGGTTTTGAAAAAGAACAGGGAGGCTTCAAACTGAAATTGCTTCCAGATTTGCATTTTGAAAAACTGGCAAAATAACTTTGAACCTGATGCTATTTAAAATCTGGAGTATTTCAGGTTGCTATTGACCCAAATTCATTTGCATGCACTAGAAGATGATGCAGATTACTTGAAATTGCAGATCTTAATTGATAGCTTGCATGCATTTGAAAACATGATGCAGATCTGGTTTGAAAATAAATTGCAGACATTGAATTTGTGGAATTGATTTTTGTTTTTAGAATAAACTACAGGAATGCAGTTTGATTTGCACACAAAAATCCAGGTTTTGGTTTGAGTTTGAGGAGGTTTCAGATTTTATTTTGAAGTTTTTCTGGTTTTGGATGAGTGAAAGTTGCATGATGATTTTAGTTTTCGTTTTAGAAATGAACAAAGAATTAAAGAAAATGAGAAAGAGTGTTTATATAGGATAATTTAAGATTTTATTAACTTAAAAAGAAAATTAAAAAGAACATGGACACTTGTCCCTAATTACATGAATGTTGTAACACTTGTTATCAAAGTGTTTTAGAATTAAACATTTGTCAAAATTGAGTTTATTCTAATTCTAAAGAAATTTAAAAGCATTTTAAATTAATTTCCAAATTAACAATCATGTTTTCTTAATTTGAAAAATACTTTGTAATTAAATATCAAATAAACAAGTACACTTATACATTTATGAATGTATGCTAATTTATAAAATACAATCTTTAAAAAGAAATGAAACCAAATATGATTTTAAATAAAATTATAAAACATTGCAAACTCAAAAAAAAATGCTATTTCAAAAGCCTTGCATTTATTCTTATTAAATAAATAAAATTCCAAATTTCTATAAAACAAATCTTATTTTAATTAAAAACATTATCTATATAATTTAAAACCAAACTATATATATTATTTTATTTTAATATGTACGTATATTCTTGAATTCAAATTTATATTCATTTTCAAAGTCCAATTTAAAAATCCAAATCTAAAATCAATTTGAATAAATAAACATAAATTTTTAAATAAGCTTATTATTATTCACAATAATTTATCCTATTTTAAAATCAATTTAAAATACACAGATTTAAATACACAAATATAAATGCATTTTAAACGCACTTATAAATTTTGAAAACAATATACCAATTTATAACCATAATTAAAATATGACTTGGTTAATTATCTTTTTTATTTATTTTTGAAAATAACATTTTATCAATTTCAAATAATTTAAATAAGAGATTATCAACATTTTAAACTCCTGGAAATTCCAGGATAGTACAATCCTTCCCCCTAAAGATAATTTCGTCCCCGAAATTTAAAACAAAGATAATCTTAAAGTTTTATTTTATTTTAACCAATTCAAACATTCATAACAGCCATACACTATAAATCAAACAAACAATTTCATCCAAACTACCAATTCAAATAAATAACACCAGCTATCGGACATAGATCCGGATAAACTTCCTAAAATTATCTCGAGTTTCCCCAGTACAGACACAGGGATACTCGCTCTACTAAACCCAAACTAGCTATACTTATAAGCTACTGATTTCCTACTCAGCAAGATCTAAAATCTACACAAGATACCCGACCAAAGACAAGTCTGATCAACAACTAAAACCTTCACAGAACTACTGGTCTCAAAACCAGTGATACCAAAACACGTACTCCCTCAGAGACACGTGAAATATTTTGAATTCCAGTCTTCTAAACTGGCAATTCAATTCTTCAAACCAAAGCACTGATCTCTACAAAAACTCAGAAGAATCCAATATACCTCGGAGATCACCTAATATCATTGCTCCCTTTTCCAGAGAAAATCTCAACAACATCGAAGCCTCCAACTTTGAATTCCAAATTCTTCCGTTACTTAACCTCAAAACTTCCCGGATGATCCCGGTTGCCTACAGATCCTTCCTGATCAACTCAACCTTCGCTGATGCTTCTACAAACAAACTGGATCAACTCACAAACTGATCCTCACAAGATCAATCCAAAAATCAAAACCAAACTTTACTATCAATAGTAGAAAACAACTTCTCCTATCCTGGAAAAGACAGAATAGAATCACTCGCCAACTTGCCTCAGATTCTGAAAAATAAATTCAAAAGAAACTCTTCAATCCAAGACACTACAATTCCCAGATGCTTCTACTCAAGAACAACAGCCATCTTGCTTCCTCTGCACAACTCTGATCTGGAGCAGACGAACATCCCATCGAATGAACACAGGCACCGACCAAACATCACATCTCGGAAATAAGGTTCAATAGAAGTCCCAAGAAATACAGAGCTGCTTCACCAAACAATCAACCTAGGAGACAACCTTCTACCCAATTGAATCACAGGTATCACTCCTATAAATTCGATACAGAACTCAAACTCCAATGTGGGCAAATTTATAACTTCCCTGAAGATATATCCAGAAAAATCTTCGACAATTCCATAACTCCTACATCCTATAGAAATGCCACAAACCCAAGCAAAAGACTATCTAAGACAATCATCAAACCTTCGCAAGTCACTTTTGTGATCAACCAATCCAATATCCAAGATACTATTCTCTCTCCACTAATCAGAACAATTTATCCTTGACCAACTAATCCATCTAAGAAACAGATCCTCTCTGCTGCTTCTGAATTCCACCTCTATGAAATGCTAAGCCAAAAAGAACTTCATGCTGAAACACAGAACCCTCCCGAGCTACACCGCTAACACAAATGCCAAAGACTCCTTATCCAAAGTTCTTTAAGAAACTCGGACCTCCAACTGAACACATACATCCTGCTGAACTCAGCTACAACTCTGAAGCAGACACACTTCCTTAAACTTGTTCTGAAAGAAAAACATCTTCGGAGACATCCATAGTCACTGCATCTCATCACGCAGCTACTGCTTCCTGAGGTTGCCAAGATACCATCACTTACTTCTGCCTAACCGACAAATCCAAATTCTCAAAAATCCACTCACACGAGCGCGATCAAACCTATACTTCAAAGATAATCTTCGAACCTTAACAGGTTTCCTTCAGAGATCAAATGAAATTCTTACACCAAACTACAAAGATTACTCAAGACGGTATTAAGTCTGCAGTCTCGACAGATACACTTCCAACCTCACACATTCAAACTCCAACCATTGGTAGTTGTGTTACACACACAACTACCTCATCTACCTTTATAACATATATTGGAAGAAACCTGAACAGGCAACCCAACGGATTGGTAGAAATATATATATATATATAGCTATATATTAAAAATTACAAATACGCTCTCTCAAGAAAGACACCACTATAGAGCCTAGGTATTCACTCAACCTAACGCTCTGATACCAACTGAGACGACCCGACTTTCTTACCACAGAAAATCGCATCATCTTTAAGAAAGAAAGGGATAGAAAAGAGAAAAGATAAAGAGGAAGAAAGAAACAACATCAGAATCTAAACAGCGGAACGAATAAATTATATTAATCACATAATACATTACATAGTATCACATACATCAGAGATACACAGCTTAAAACAACACATACTAAACAGTTATAAACACCTGTCTAGTTATACAACTCAATACAACTCAAGAACAATAACTCAGAGAACACACAGCGGAATACTATATCTACACGCAGAAGCCTCCTGCTCCATTTGCTCCTTCAGAATTCGTCAAGCCAACCTAAAATCCCTTCGCTACTCGTAAAAATTTGAGCACCCAAGAGTTTAAAAAAACAAGATAAACTCCGAGTAAGACATGGGTCTAGTGTGAGTAAACGGTTAAAGTTGCTTAACTTTAAAAACCTTTTGAAAGAAAAGGTATCACGTAAGATTTCCCACACATAAACATGGAAAAGTTTTTACCTTACGTTAACCAAAACATTTGATAGGAAATCCTATGATATTATAATAGTGTCTAGGGTTTTCAAATAAATATGAAATAGCCGAAATTGTTACATCTATTAAATTCCAGCTGCTAGCCACAAAAGTGCGTAATACAATCAAAACCGTTGGCACTTATTGGATTTTGGATTCCATACAATGGCAGGGCTGCTGGGGTACCACCTGTCACAGTACGTGGCCTAGATCACCGTACCGAGGAGCCACCCTAACTCCCCTGCAACACAAAGCCGGACCCATTCCTTACTGAACAGTTCCAAATAAGACAACCCCGACGGATGTAGCTATTCAACCGCCCGTATAGCCGAAATAAAAGGGACCGCTAGACAGGGGTAAATCTTACTCTCAAGTGGGGGCTACCCACGAAGCTTTGCTGCACCTCCCCTGTTTTAGCCATTCCCGGTTGATGAGGCTTGAGGCTACGATTACCTTTAGTGAACACATCACTTAGAATGCTCATCGTCCACCTGACGATGTTCTGGAAGCATTCAATACATACAAGTTCGTTCCGGGTTCGAACGAAACCGAAGGCATTATCTCGTTACACTCATTTTGGAATCACCCGAAGAGTTAACGACAATAACCCTTGCACTCTGAATCACCATCTCGAATCTATAAGAACTAGTTCCATCAAACTCATTACGGAATCACCCACAGAGTTATACTGACGTATAGTCCTTACACCTCGAGTCTTCACTCTTCACTTTGATTCACGACCTAACGTTTAATTGGAATCGATGTGGTTTTCGGATATCCAAATATGGAAACCCGATCCTGGTCTCATCGAAATCCAAAGCGTGTCTTTTAGGTCCAAGTTGTTTTAAAGTTAAACAATTAAATTCAACTATCTATATACACACAGAATAGATAATTCACAAGTCACAATTGATAACCACATTATCAAATAACAGATGATCATAACAAAATAGGTAATCCACATCATTATCACAATAGATAATCTATATTACCATCACAATGCAACCAAGTATGCATATCATACAACCATACTTATCTCATTAGTGAGATCACAAAGCATTCAAGACAATCAATGTCATCCATTCATACATAAGCAATGATTTACTCATACCACAATATAATTAATTTAAAATGGATTAAATTAACTATCTCTATCTCTACTTAATTTAAAGTGAATTAAATTAATTACTTCATCTCTTAATTAATTTAAAATAAATTAAATTAATTACTTCATCCAAATATATCTTGCTTACTTATTCTTCAATTAAACAAATTAATTAATCATTATCTTAATTAATCAACCTTGATTGATTAACTCTAAATCAAGTAATTAATCCTTAAAATATTTTCATTAATCATATTAATAAATGAACATTAATTAATTACTTCCATTAATTAATTAACTTTAATTAATTACATTATTTCTTAATTAATTACATTAATTAATCATGCTTAAATTAATTGTTTAAATAATTCAACTATAAACAGTAATTAATTATTCTTAATTACTTTTAATTACTTTATAAATTCTTTGATTTAAGTAATAAACCTTTAATTACTTTAACAAGTAATTATTCATTTAAAAATTACTTCCCAGTCAGTAATTTACCTTATTTCAATTACCTCTGTAATTTATCAATTACTTATCTTAAGTAATTACTCTTATCAAAACTTATTAAGTAAACATACTTAATTCCTTAATCAAGTGACTATAATTAATTAATTAACAAATTAATTAACTTACTTGATCATACTTATCTCATTAGTTATAATTGACTAATTCATTCCTTAATTACTTTTTAACCAAATTAACCTTCAATGACAGATTAACTATCATCAACTATTAATTAATAAACCTTAATTATTAATCAATCCTTTAATACAAAGTAATTAATCACTAATTACCTTTATAATTAATTAATTAAACTTAATTAACAATTTAATTATCTCTTAATCATTAATTAATAAACTTAATTATTAATTAACAATCTTAATTACAAATTAATTAATCCATAATTAAAATTAATTAATTCTTAATTACAATTAATTAATCTTTAATAATATTTAATTAATTTCTAATTAATTTGCATTTTAGATTAATAACCCTTTTAATTAATAATTAAGAAAACTCTAATTATTACTTAATAAAACCTTTATTAAGTATTAATTAATTACTATTTTAATTAACTCTTAATTACTTAATTAATAAGTAATTATTATTTAATTAATCATTAGTCATAAATTGAATCATCATCTTAATTAATAGTCAACTAAATAAATAATTATACTTAATTAATTAATTAATTAACCTTCTTTAAATTAATAATTAAATTAATTAATTATCTTAAAATTCCTTAATTAACTAACTAATTACAAATTATTAATACTTAATTATTATTTAAGATAAAACATTATCTTAAATACATCTTGAAATCTTCATTTAACTTAATTCATAAATTAAATTAAATTATAAAGAAATCATTAATTACTTTCCTTAATTATTAATTAACAATTCTAATTTCAAGTTAATAAATTATCTTAATCTTTAATTGTTAATTTTAAATCATTTCCACTAATTAATTTAAATAAAACATTTACTTAAAATTCTCTTTTATATTTCAAAATAAGTTTTGAAATAATATCAAGGTTTTAACTTAAGACATTTAAAACATCATACAAGTTTATTTATAAAAACAATTCCATTCAAGACAAGAATTTTAATTTAATTTAAACTATTTAAAGTTTAAAACTTATTTTATAATTTAAACTAAAAATCAGGTTGAACATTAATTTGGGTTCAACCCATATATACTTGAATTTAAGTAAAAGTATATTTAAAAAAAAACAACCTGCCCTTTTAAAATTTTAAAACTGTTTTAATTTAAAACTTAAAACTGTTAAACAAACAGTTTAACACTGCAACTCAAAACCCATGTGACCACGCGAGTATTACCCCGAGCCACAACTGAAAATACTCAAGTTTCCCCCGAGTCTCCTCCCTTACTACCCGAGCTAAATCCCAGTAACAGAAACCCAAAACAAAACCAAATCGCACTGACAACAACCAACTCCCCCATGCAACCTGCACCGGTGCCGGCTCCACTCCGACCAACGTCGAACCCACCGACAAGTCATTCCACCACCCTACAAGCCTCCACGACCAACCAAGCTCCAACACTTACCCCAAATCGAATTCGAGCATCCTTGAGTGTACAAAACCCAAACACCCTCCTCAGCAAACCCCAAAATCATCACCTCCGATCAACGTTAAGCACCACATCTCCGGCCATAGGTCACTGACCCACCATGCTCCATTCATCTAAGATTTCACCCAACTCGATGCAGAGAAGAAGGTGTAGTAGCTCAATTTCCAACAAGAACCCAAAACTAGGTTTTAAATTCAAATCAAGAAATTTCAAATCCCTCAATGGATTAAAAATCCTTCAACCAATTTTCGCACACTCTCTGATCCTACCTCAACCTTCACTAAGAACCCCGAGCAATCCAGATGCAAGAATCATCAGTAATTTGCAAAAACCCATCTTCCAGTAAATACTCAACTTCACACTCAATATAATTTTTAAAATTGTGATTCCTATCTTAAAAATCCTAACATTCTAAGACGATCAGAGATATATGGTTAAGTCAGCATAAATTTACATTTGATTTTTGCAAGTTAAGAAATAACTACTGTTTTTCACAGATACAAAGACATCCTTGGTGCATAAATACTTGTTTATATGTTCAGTACCTAATTTATACTAATACTTAGCTAATTTGTTTTTAATCCAAAGGTTAAAAGGAATAAATAAACAGATATTAAATTTTTACACATTTGTAAACACTTAAAACTACAAACAGGAAAGTAATAGGCATGCACAGATTTAAAGCAAAATAAAATCCATCACAGAGGCAACTCACATAAACATTGACATTCCCTTATTGGCAATAGATAAACACTACTTTAATTTATAGTAAATAATGTTTACTCACCTTTATTAAGAAATGCAGTGGTTTTGAAAAAGAACAGGGAGGCTTCAAACTGAAATTGCTTCCAGATTTGCATTTTGAAAAACTGGCAAAATAACTTTGAACCTGATGCTATTTAAAATCTGGAGTATTTCAGGTTGCTATTGACCCAAATTCATTTGCATGCACTAGAAGATGATGCAGATTACTTGAAATTGTAGATCTCAATTGATAGCTTGCATGCATTTGAAAACATGATGCAGATCTGGTTTGAAAATAAATTGCAGACATTGAATTTGTGGAATTGATTTTTGTTTTTAGAATAAACTGCAGGAATGCAGTTTGATTTGCACACAAAAATCCAGGTTTTGGTTTGAGTTTGAGGAGGTTTCAGATTTTATTTTGAAGTTTTCCTGGTTTTGGATGAGTGAAAGTTGCATGATGATTTTAGTTTTCTTTTTAGAAATGAACAAAGAATCATTTCACAGTAACACTCAGCATGTCACATTACCAAATTGGGAATATATCGCTGATAACATTCAACTACATAACCTTTGAGCTCGTACGTCTCAGAGAAGGGTGTTAAGCTAAGAGAATAATTCTCCGCCACCAACAGAAATATATTTGAAAGAAATCGGCTTTATATCTCAATTTGTAATGTCAGACATACAATCCATACAAGTCTGTTCCGGGCTCGAACAGAACCGAAGGCACTTACAAAGAAGTCCTTGCAATCCGGATATTCACTAATCACGTTCGGACTTCCCATCACATATGGAGTCTCTATACCGGGGCCATTCGATGCAAAGACATTCGACGAGTTGTCCTTACGTTTTCAAAAAAATCCGGTCTTCAACACCGGTCTTCAAATGCAATTCATAACGACGTATCACATATTCGGAATGGGATATATGACACAAAGGTCCTCTCTCGGCTAAACCGAATAGTGAGCGCAATAAAAAAAACATATGGATATTGGGATTTCAATTAAGTCACAACTTATTACCCAAAACTTTCTTCCAAATGGTTTAAATCAATTACCATTTCAAATCTTTAAACAAAAAGATTTATTTTAAAAAGATCAATTCATAGATTTCCAAAACAGTTTCATTTCGATAGGATTAAATCGTTAAATCTTTAAATCAAAGATTTAACTTATAGCTTTCAAACCGTTTCTATAACTTGGAAATCATTTTCATTTTAAAGTAGAAATCTTTTTAACACAAATTGGACGTTCATTTATTAGGTGAAAGCTTTTACTATGTGAAGACAAACAGTTTTCGTTTCCAGAAAAATCCAATTATATTTACATGAGTTAAATCTTTTAACTTTTATTCACATCCCAAATCAATACTTTTAAAAAAAATAGTTCGACCCATATATAACTGGTACAACATCTTTAATCCCTAGTTTCAAATTATAGAATTCAGTTCCACATTTTGAATTTAAATTTAAATCAAATTATTTAAATTTCAAACTTTATCAAATTCCATTTCAAAAGCTTTTTACGTTAAACCCAATCCATTTCCAAAACATTTGAATTCAAATTGTCTATTTAAAATTGTTTCAAAAATCTGTGACTTAATTTATTTCCTCGTGAAATCCATATTTGTGTGCGTATAAGTGTGGTCCAGGGTTTTAACACAATAGTGCAACATCATAAATTATCACAGATTTGAAATCACACAATATCGATAAGCGGTATATTCCGATAGCGCTTATATATATACACAGATTCACGGATAGGAAAAATAAATAAATTACATTCATCACAGATCATACTGAAACAATTCACGGCACAAAGCATAGCATATCAGAAATATCAAATAGTTCAACGATCAATAGGATTTAATCATCCCCAAGTGAACTCAATAATTATCTGATAAATTTAAATCAGATGGGTCATAGGCCATGGTTAACTATAATTGATTTTAAATCATTTGATTAATTATCCTATAATCATTTATTTATTAAATAAATCAACCTCCAATTCTTTAAATAATTAACCTTTAATTATTTACCATCAATCAATCATCTCATAACAATTAATCATTGATTACCAGTTCATCTAATGATCTTCTTAGATTAATTCACTAAATTAATTTACTTTAATAAATCAAAATATCCATTATAATAAGTGATAAATCCTTAATTACTTCCTTAAGAAATTATCTTAGATTGACTATTATTAACCATCTCTAATTATAAATAAATCTAAATTTTAAAATTTAAAATCAAATAAATTATTCTTTAATTACCATATTTATTAAATCATTTGATTACCTTAATTATCTTTAAGACAATAAATTTCTTTACTAATGATTTCATTAATCATTTAAGTGTAATTTAAACACTACACTTTTAATTCAGGTTTAAATTTTATTTGGGATTTAAAATTCATAATGATTATTCTTTAAACATAAGTTCCATTTTAAAGTTCACTTTATAATTCTTAAAAATGAATGTAAATAACATTCATTACTTATATAAGAAAAGTTTTTTTTAAGCCAATCTACTTCGTTTCATCATTTGAATCTATTAAATTTTAAATACTTGGAATCATTTCCATATACTAGTCATTAATTAATTAAAATTTAATACTAAATCATTTCAAATATTTGTTAGTTAATTAATTTAATATTAAAACGATTTATATTAAAAAATTTAACTTTAAAATATCTAAAAGTTGAACTCGTTCGAGATCTTACTTAATAATCTTTAAAAGCAGTTTTGTCTACTGGTACTAACAACTACTAGCCAAAGTTCACTTTTTTTTTTCTCTTTCTTTTTTTTTCTAAAACCTGGTAATGAACTAACCCAAAACCGAGCCTATGCCCACATCTTCTTCCCCAGGTTCACAAGCGACCCAGATCAGATGTGCACAGGTGCACGTGCACACCACCAACGACCAACTCCGGTCGACCCTACGCCATCAAACAAGTCGACGATCACCTTCAAACCATCCTCCGACCATTCGAACTCCACCATCCTCTCGCATTCGAAATTTCGAGTTTGAGCATGAAAAATAAAACCTGGAACACGTGAAACACATCCCTTAGCAAACCTGTCAACATCGCCTCGTCCTCCATGCTCCGACCACCGTTCGCCACCAAACTCCAACCGCAGCTTCACCTACGACCCATCCACCATTCCTCCAAACTGCGTCGAACTCGATGCATCCAATAGGGAGAACGAATCAAAAGTTCTCGACACTCCAAAACTAGGGTTATAAAGCAAAACTCCTCGCCGCCGACTCCACAGTGAACCGGTGCACTTCCCACCATTTTTCCCCTACTCACCGTACTCCCCTCTACCTCCACGCGAAATCCCAAGCTCCAACAATTCTCTGATCACCTGAATTTACCCTAAACCCACTCCCAGTTCATCTTGAATGTGCTCTATATATACCCAATTTAAAATCGTCAATTTAGGCTTAAAAATCCTATCTTGCAGTGTTGATTCAAGTTATGAAATTGAATTTGTATTTCATGATATTCGAATTTTCCTTAAGTTTGAGTTTACTCTGTAAAAAAAAATCAAGTTTTTACTTGCTATATATTTCTATTTCACTTGAAACTATTTTTTTAGATGATAACTGATACTCAAACACACCTGTTTGTTTTGAAATTAAGGCCTAATAATGATTAGATGATAAAAGATTGGAGTTACTTGTTAAATTGCAAACCTGTAACTCAGAAAAGAAAGAAAAATAAACAGAGGAGGTGAAGAAGAACAACATCCTATAGATCAACTTCACAAATATAACAGAGCTTCATACACGATATACTTATACTCAAACTTGATTATATTTAAGTATTCATAAAATTTGTTTATTCACTTGAAACCAGATTGAACAGAGAACACTTTGCTGTTTTGAAAACTGTTTTTGCTTGAACTTGCTTGATTGTCTCCTTTCTTTTAAGTTGTTAAGTTAGCTTCAGTTTTCAATCTTATTAAGTTTTCAACAAGACAATCACCGGTATAGGCATGCATACATTTAGTCATGCAACAAATAGCAGTAACAATTTTTTTTTTTTTTTTTTTTTTGCACAACATCAACAAGCAATCATCACAACATCAACATATAGATCTAAGATTCAGTTTTAAAGAGTTGTTCACCTTGTAGTGGAACAGAGCAGCATATTTTGATGATTTTGAACAGAGAAGCAAAGAAGAATCTTAGCCAGGAACTTGCATGCTTGATTTGTTTAAAGCTTCCAGGTTGAAAACTTTTGAACTTTCTGTTTTGATTTTTTTAAACTTGCTTGCACAGATTTGAATGTACTCAAACATAAAGTTGCAGATTAAAAATTGTTGTTTGATTTGGTTGCCAGGTTTTTTACTTGAATTGATTTTTTTTCCTTTTGCTTTGATCTTTCATTTCTGGTTTTCTTTATTTTGATGAACGAGCTAAAATAAGGAGTGATATATAGAAAGAAAAGTTGGTATAGAGGGAGGTGTATGGAAATGAAGTTTACAGGGTATATTATTTTATACAAGTTGATATATATAAAAGAGAAGAAGTGTACAGGGTGATGTATAATGTTGTTTTGTGAATAGTTCGAACTGACTTTAGTTATGCTAGAGATGTAATCATTAAATGCATATGTACTTCTTTGTCTACATACTTACATATTTTGTACAACATATTTTATTTTAACATTGTTCTTCTTTTGCAAGCTTAACTTGATTTCGGCTGATATATATATATATATATATATATGGTAGTGTACTAGAGATATCAATTAGGCTTGTACAAATCTATTTTCTTTACTTTATTTTCTTTCACAAGCTTTTGCATATATGTTTGTCTAAGTGTTCGTGAAAACATATTTTTGTTTTAGTCCTTTGTATTTTATTTGTTTGTTTTATTTTCGTCTACATTCTTTTCATATTTAAATGTATTTTATTTTCTGTAAATCTTCTTGTTTTGTAATATAAATAAATTTCTATTTTATTATGTTGTTAGAATTTAGCAAATGTTCTACTTCCTATTTTTATTAAAATTTATCTCATATTATTTTTCTAGTTCTAGTTTAAATATTTATTGTTATCTTACTTTAATATTTATTGTCTTATATTATTTTATAAACTCAAACCATTAATTTTACAATTTTAATTCAAAAATTCAATAAATTATCAATTTAAATTAAATTAAAATCTGGAGTCGTTACACTCCCTTTTTGTGCTTAGTGATGATGATAGAAATGGTTTAATTGTTGTTTTTTACTTTGAATTTGATAGCCTATATTGTTGACATCAAATAGGCTATGCTTAAACAATCACTAATACTAATTGCCTCTTCATCAAAATATGATTATGGCAAAAGAAAGTGATCTGAAATTAAAATCTGATGGTCTATATTTCTAACCAACAGTTAATAGGCCATACTAAAAATAGATTTCATTTTCATTTTCATTGTCAAGTTTCATGAAAGTTAGTAAGTGGTTTAAGTAGTGTGTTATAGTTTGATGGCTTATGTTAGCTAATCAATAGCACAAATATGCCACACTTATAATAAGCACATCAATTAAAGCACTAATGACCATAAAAGAGAGATCATAATTTCATATGTGTTGAGCTACATGATCCAGAGAGTGGATTTATTTTCTAAATTGTCACTTAACTCTTATATTTGCTTCTCTTATCTTTTAGATAGTTAGTTAATTCTCTAATTCTCTAGTTTAACTTTCACTCGACTTTGTTTTAATTTGATTGAATAGAATTTTAAAATTAAACAATTCCCTACGGATCGGCCCATACTTGCCACGTACTACAAGTGTACGTCGTGCGCTTGTGGTTATTTTAGTTTGAAAATTTTCAACTATTTTCTAACTCGATAGAAAATTAGACGTTAAACAAGTTTTTGGCGCAAATGCCGAAGAATTTGTCTTGATTCTAATTTTCTATTCTTCGAATTAGTTTTTGTTTGATTTTTATGTGTCTATATTTTTTGTGTATTTGCTTAAAAAAAATTGTGTGTTTGAGTTTTGCTTGCATTTGTTTGTGTGTTTGTTAGCACTTGTTGTTTGTCCATTTGCATTGTCATATTTCAAAAAAAAAAAACACAAAATCATACATAAAAAAAAAAATTGTTTCATTTTCAAGTTAAAATTTTCATTTTTCACCGTTTTTCTTTTCTCAACATTTTCTACATACATCATTGTGCATTTTCTATACAGGAAATTATTGTCAAGGACAAAATTTCACATCTTTTTAGCCTCAAGGACAGACCTTCAATATTTTATCCTGAGGGACAACTTTTTGTAGGTATCAGTTTTTAGTTATTTATAGCAGTTTTTAGGCATCGGTTTGTAGTTATCGGTAGCAGTTTTTAGGTATCGGTTTGTAGTTATCGGTAGCAGTTTTTAGGTATCGGTTTGTAGTTATCGGTAGCAGTTTTTAGGCATCAGTTTTAGCTCGATAGCAGTTTTGTTGTCTTTATGAGTAATTTTAGAAAATGTTTGTCCTTATGAATAATTTTTAAAAGAATGTTTGTCCTTGTGGTAAAAATATTGAGGTCGTGTCCTTGAGGCAAAAGATATACAAATCTTTGTCCTTTAAATTAATTTCCGCTTTTCTATATACATCACCGTGTCATTTTAAACATACATCTCTGTCCATTTCCTTTCCTCCATCACCAAGACCTGTTTTTCCCTGCAAACAGGGGCGGAGCCACATTGTGGCTAGCTGGGGCCGCCGCCCTAGGCGAAAAACTGAAGTACAATGCAGAAAAACATGCACCAAATTTTTTGCCCTGGCTGGGATGTAATATTTGGCCCTAGCTGAGATATGCTTAAGCCCAGCTGGCCTAAAGAACTTTGGCTCTAACTGATTTACAAAGATTGCTAAGATATTGATATATATATACAACAGAATGTGTGTTATTTTTGGCAATGTGGGATAAGATTTTTTTTTACTTTGGCCCTAGCTAAGTTTCGAACCTAGCTCCGCCACTGCCTGCAAACCCCCTGCTACATTAACATCACATTGCTTGCTTGCACCATCCTTCTTGACAAACCCCTTCACACTTCTCAACCACATCTCAAACATTCCCTGCTTTTAAATCGACTGACAGCAACAACTCCACCACCTCCAGCCACTCCCACTACCTCCACAAACATTTAGTTCATCAAAACATCACACCCCCAATACCAGTTCAGGCACTGCCAATTACCAGTGGTCCGCACCAACACCTGATCATAACAAACTTCCATCCACTACTGCAGTGTTCACCTTTAAGTGCATCACAACGAAACACCACTGCCATTCTATTAAAAAAACCAATTCTCAAAACCATCTGCTCCACCATCGCGCAGCTTGACTTCACAGACTTCAATCAAGTCGCCGACACTTGCAATCCCCTTAACCCAATCGAACTTCACCTCCAACCACGAAGTGCAGTTCCACATCACCACAGACACTTCCCATCATCACCATACCAAACCACGACCCAAGCACCGGAAATCCACCTCAACACCACTGTCACTACCCTGTATCGAACCGCGACTGCAAACAATACCGAATTCCTGACAAATATCGAACGAGCCCACCACCACGAACTAAATCGCCTCCATACAAATCGTCAAACACAGCCAACATCACATCAATTCGACTATCGAAACCACTTCATCCCATAGCAATCTCATCACCACATCCATTTGCTTCTCTTCAAACTCAAATCCTCCGACTCGAATTTCAGACTCGAATCCCCTAACTCGACTTCGACACGCATCCACCAGCGCTGAAATCGAGAACCAAAAATTCCGTGAATCCCAAAATTGCAAAACAACCGATACTTCAATTTGAGAATTGCGTTTTTGATTTTGGAAATTCAGTGTTTTGGGTGTTTCTGTGAATTGTGGCATGTGTTTTTTAAATAAAATAAAACGATGCTGAGAATTGATATGGTCGGGTTTCTTGTTTTCGGCCAGCCTTGTTGGCTGAAATACAATTTTTTTTCTTTTAGTTTGTTTCTTTTTTTTAGCAATTTAGTTTTCTTGTTAAAAAAATTTGCCTTGTTGAATTAGTCTTAAAGTTGTTTTGTTTTTTTTGATGATTTAGTTTATTTCAATTTTTCAGGTTGTCAAAGCAGATTGGAAAAGTTGCTTGCTCCGCTGCTTGCTAAAATAAATTGCTTGCTTGACTTAGCTTGCTAAATAATTGCTTGCTTATTTATAATTTTCTTTTTATTTGTCTTGCATTATATATATATATATATGTATGTATTGTTTTTGTTTATTTTTCATTGTTGGTTGCTTGCATTTGCATTTGTATATAAAAAAAAAATTCAAAGATCCTGAAACAAAAACAAAAATTTCATCGCAGTTGCATTGTTAATACACATTTAATTTCTGCTTTGCATTTCATGTTAGATTTTAATTAATAATAACAGTTAGAAATCAATAACACTTAATTGTATATTGACAATTTGTATTCTCTGAACAATTTAATTTCTTAGTGTCTTGGCTACGGCAGAGTAATAATCATTTATAAATATTACGGTGATTCGTGAATATTATAGTGGTTGTTCCTCAGAAGGTACTTAAACCTTCGGCTGCATTGCTATGGTGATTCATGATGCACCGATAAATCATGTTCATTGCCTGGCTAAAAACTATCTTGTTTATCTAAGACAATGTGTGATTATACAATTTTGGTTTAACGTAGGATAGCTAATCTGTAATTAAACATTTGCATTCATTTAGTTGCATTAGTTCATGCATATCTAAAAATAATAATTCAAAATCCAAAATTAAAAAAAATTGTAAATATTCCTTTTCCTTTGATATTTTTAAATCCTTTTTCTTTACAATTTCGAAAATCCAAAATTTTTTAGAGATTCCAAAATTCAAAAAAAAATTATAAAACCTTTTCCAAAACAAAGAAAAAATTCGAAACACCAAAAAACAAAACAGAAAAAATCAATTTCTCTTTTGAAAAATAAATTCTATTTGTAAATATTTTTACTTTATATATATATATATAAATTCTATGCGATTACTTTTCCTTTACACAAAAAACCCAAAATAAAAAAAATTCTTAAAAATGTCCGAGTTTCCTTTTCTTTACACACTTGAATTTTATAATTATTGTGAAAATCAATATAATCCATATGATTTCACTTCAAATTCGTATGGATATTTTAACGACAACTATTCCTTAAACAATTCGAATTTTGAACAACAAAGTTTTTGAAACGATGACCAACCCTTCAATCTCGAAAATAACACAGTACAACAAAAATACTCTATTACAACGTTATTTTTACAACGGGCAATTTTTGCCCGTTGTAATAGAACTTTATTACAACGGTCAGTTTGTGAACGTTGTAGTAGAGGTTTTATATTGGGTCTTTTACAACGGTCCACTACCGACCCTTGTAATAGGTGTATATTTTACAATGGCCTTTCTGTGCCCCTTGTAATAGGTTTCATTTTCACAACGGGCATGAATTGCCCGTTGTATAATGTCAAAAAAATTACCATCTAACCACGTAAACATATTTTTCCTTCAGCCTTTCCCTTTCACTGTCCACCTTTCCCCAAATTTGACCGCCAAACCCTTTCGCTTTCGCCTTTCCCCAAATTTTTCCTTCAGCCTTTCCCTTTCGCTTGTTCTCAAAATCGAAGACTATCCAAGTTCGAAAGGTCTGGGCATTCCAAAAATTGAAGACTATCATTCGCTTCGCTGCAATCATTCACTTTGCTGTTGAGGTATTAGATTCGCTTCGGATTTGTGAATATGATCGCAATTCATCTAACCACTAATTGGTTATTTTTATGCAGATCGAGTCCCCTTGGCTACTTTTTATTTCAAGGTTAGGGCTTCACTTCATGTAATCGCATTACTTATATTTTGTATTTTACAAACATATTTTGGTGTTATTTCTCGAATTCTTATATATATAATCTCTATTGAATTGGGTACATTTATTATGTAGTTGCTACATATTATCATTAGGATTATCAGTTGATCTCCTTTTAGTTCCAATATCAATAAGTTTTTTATTAATGGTTGTTTAAATGTACTTCGATTTTTGCATTTTAAATGGCAGTTAAAAAAAAGGGCAATGTCTACTCCTATCTTATCATGTTTTGGACATTATCTCATGCTTATAATGTGTTCCAATTATCCATCTAGCATTTAACAAATATTTTTTATGGTAGCCTTATTGTCTTGCAGCAGATATGAAAATTAATATTTCCTGTGAAATGCTTTGTCATTTTTATGTACTTTAAACCTACTGAAATGATGTTTTCGTGGGAATTAGTTGCTGTTGAATATTGTTGTCTGGAGTGAGGTGGGAACCATGAATAGTGGCTGCATGAAGTGAGGTAATATGTTGCGTGCAAGCGTGGTTAGGAAGGCCACATGGATAGTTCAGTAGGGAGAAGCAATAATTACCTGAGGGTGCAATAGGAAACATAAAGGCCAGATGTAATGTCTTGTGCATGGATTTAATGAAGTGCAAAAATAGGTAGACAGCTCAAAAGTATGTGAACAACTCGATGTGGATTAGACCATTGACAAGCTGACGAAGCAGCATCAGAGTGCGAATAATAGACTTGTGGCAGAATAGCCGCATGTTGTAGATAATGAAACTGGCGTGTGTCAGTGAGGCAATGCAACATTAGATATTGCATGTGACGAATTTGGTTGTAGATGCTTCAGGCATGATGGCATAAGATGGATCAATTGAATTACGGGTGAATTGCAAATGGAATTACCAGTTTGTAGCACTGAACTTATCATATTCTCTAGATTGTGATGCTACAGTTGTTGGAGGGTTGAAGTTTGAAAGTTGATAATGGGACAAGAGGGTAATTCTGAAGTAGCGTGCACTGAGTTAGTTCTCTTAGATATATTGAATTTACAGAATGTCCATATTTAGTCTGCATGTTTAACAAAGTGCTAACAACAAATACTTACAAGTAGTTTCCATGCGTGCGAATCACGGATTCCATTTGTGACTCTTTACAAAACCTGAAAAGGATAAAAGAAATGGATAAGTAAAAGGGAAAAAAGAGTAGTTATTATGTATCTTCATAGAAAATTTCATGGCGATAAATTTTAAATTTGTCTACGTATCTATCTATATATTAATTCTGATCCTCTTCCTTTGAATTTGCATGCACATTTAGGAAAGAGTTTGGGAATATTTAAATGAATTAGAAGAGAGAAACATGAGCATAAGGAAGTCTACAGTTGGGAACGCAATAATTTTTTTTTAACAGAGTATGTAAGTGTTTGAAAGAAGATATATTGACGAAATTTTATACGTACTCAGAAAGATTGAATTTTATTTTTCAACCATCTTATTACATATATTTCTAATCTAATTTACTTTGTAAGAAACTGTGCTCTTTTAACTTTTTTTGGATCAGGTTATTAAAAAATATTTTCATAGCAAAAGAAATATACCCATTCAGAAGCACTCTTAAATATGTTCTGTCTTGGTAGTATTATGTTAATGTCAAGTTCCATAGATAAGAAATGTTGAACCATGGTTCTTGTTGAGAAACACGGACTTTTTATGAAGGTCCCACCTTCTAAATGATGTTTCAAAACTTAGATATTAGAAAAAGACCGTGGATCGATATCTTATATTTTTGAAACGATCTTGGATTTATATCTCGGTCCATATCTCGAGATGAAATCTTAACATCTCAAATGAGATGAGTTTTAAAACAAGATAAAATTACTTTTGAAGTTTCATCTACTTGATTAGGTGGTTGTCTGTAGTTTTGAAAAGGTAGTTTGACAGTGTCGGTTGAACTGTTGAAGTTTTGAAGTTGTTGGAACTGAAGTTTGAACTGAAGTAGAAATGCTTTTGTCCGTGGAATGAGGTGGGATGATTGTGAAGTCTGCTGTATAGTGTAGATTGTGTCTACGGAGTGTTCGGTTGTGAAAGACTGCAGTTTTATCGAGGAAAGCAAGGGGCACTGTGCATTAATGTGGTCAATTGTTTTGAAGTAAGTGGCAAGTCAATGTACATGCAGTGAGTATGTAGATGAATAGAAGTTTGTTTCTGTGGAAGTGACCAGTGGGTGATTGTTTGTACTATGTGGGGATTTCTGTTGCAGTATTGGGTAATGGGTAGCAGTGGGTAAGTGAGTGGCAAGGGGGGTCCAGGCGATAGACTGATGGTGGTAGAGTAGTGTTTCAGGGAGAGGAAATCGGTGAGTGACTTGGTAGTGAAGTTTGTAACTATGTGTGTGAAGTATTTGAAATGACAGAGGAGAATTGTTGATATGGTGGAGAAGTTGTGATGTTTTGGTGGAAAGAATTTGAATATTTCATAGAATTTTTACCGAGTTGATTGTGTACAAATCAATTATCTTTTTACTAATTGTTGTCTTACTTTTTTCTTCGGTTAGTCTTTTCCATGTATTCTGAGTGAATGTTCTTTCTAAAGTCTACCCACTAATATCAAATATTGGATTACAACTTATTTTAACATCAAATTTCAAGAAGAAAATCCTCGGAATCACTAAATTTTTTATATCACAAGACTTTACATTAAAAGGATATTCTAACTAATTAATTTATGGTTGTAGAAACACATTTATTGATTTTCAAACAAATTTTCCAGATGAATTATTTGATTCACTGTCAAGTTGCTCTATGTTAGTGAGATCATTTGCGCAAATTGTTGCCCACTGGGTCCATGTTGTCAATTTACAACATCAATATGTTAACATAAGTCATGGATTGCCAGGCTTACACTACAACAAAAATACCATATTACAACGCAATTTTTACAATGGATATACATCTTTTCATTAGGTTCTAACATCAAAGGATTATCAAGATGGACAAAGCGTGGATTCATCTAACAAGGTTTTGTCAATTTTATTTTTTCAGTTTTATACTTGCAATTATTATGCTTGATTATTGATCCCTTTGTGTTGTAGAATGACTGAAGAATGCAGACAAGCTGTTCGAAAATTTGTGTATGGGCATGCAGAAAGGAAGGGAAATCCAGAAAAGATTATTTGCCCTTGTTCAAAATGTAGGAATCTTATCCGCCATCCGTCAAGGGAAGTTGTATCACACTTGGTTTGTTTTGGAATTGGCCTAACATATGATGTATGGATTTTTCACGGGGAAGCACGCCCTTTAGTAAATGAAGGCGACGAAGTGAAAAATTCATATAGAATGTACTTAAACACACAAATATGTAATGACGAGATGGAAGATCATTCTAATGTAAGACAAGGGGTAGGGAATAAGGAGATGATAGAAAATTCTGAAATTCCTTTGTATCCTGGTTGTACAAGCCACATAAAGTTATCAGCTACAATACTTCTTTATAAGCACAAGGCTCGAAATGGTGTATGTGACACTGCATTTACAGAACTTCTTAAACTTCTTAAAGATATGCTGCCTGTGGAGAACGCACTTCCTGATTCGACGTATGCAACAAAGAAGCTGCTTAAATCATTTGGTTTAGGCTATAGACAAATACATGCATGTGTAAATGATTGTTGTCATTTTAGGAAAGAGCTTGCAGATAGTGATATTTGTCCAAAATGTGGAAATTCTCGTTGGAAAAAGAACAAGACAAATGAAGATGGAAAGCAAACCAAAGTACCTACAAAGGTTTTGAGATACTTTCCAATAATACCAAGACTGAAAAGAATGTTTATGTCCGCAGAAACATCAGAGCAATTAAGGTGGCATAACAATCATAAGAGTGAAGATGGTAAATTACGTCATCCAGTAGATTCTTCTCAGTGGGCTACAATTGATAAGATGTACCCTTCCTTTGCATCCGATCCACGAAATTTAAGGCTTGGTCTTGCAAGTGATGGCTTTAATTCCTTTGGGGATTGGAACTGTGCATATAGTTGTTGGCCAGCATTTCTGGTTGCGTACAACTTCGCTCCATGGCTTTGTATGCACAAAGATAATAAGATGTTATCATTATTAATTCCTAGACCACGACAATCAGGGAATGATATTGATGTGTATCTACAACCACTTATTGGAGATTTGAAAAAATTATGGGATAAAGGGGTGAAGGCGTATGATGCATACACTCGCAACGAATTTAGATTAAATGCAATTTTAATGTGGACGATAAATGATTTTCCAGCTTATGGAAATTTAGCAGGTTGCACCGTAAAGGGTAAAAGGGCATGTCCTGTTTGTAGCGTTAATACATGCTCAATATGGTTACCATTTAGTAAGAAGTGTGCATATTTAGGCCATAGGCGATTCCTTGATCCTAATCATGAATATCGCCAACGAAAAAACTTGTTTGATGGAACTATAGAGACTAGGCAAAAACCTCCAATACAAACCGGTGCTTAAGTCTTTGATATTGTTAAAGATATTTGCAGTGATTGGGGGAAAAAACCAAAGGAGGAAGAGAAAGAGAAAGAAAAAAGGAAAATAAAAAGGGGAGATAAGAAGAAAAAAGGAAGTCAAATGTGGAAGAAGAAGTCTATTTTCTTTGATTTGCCTTATTGGCAGGTAAAGTTTAATCAGAAACAAAATTGCTTCTTCTTTTCTATCTATGTAATTACTACTTTATTATTAATTAGTTATAGTCTATTTTTTGTTTTCTTAGCTACTTCCTTTGCGTAACAATCTAGATGTAATGCATGTTGAAAAAAATATTGGTGAAAGTATTTTTGGTACGTTACTTGATATTAAAGGAAAATCAAAAGATAACATTAATTCACATAAAGATCTAGAAGTACTTGGTATTAGGAAAAAGTTACATCCTATAGACATGGGAAGCAAAGCATTACTTCCAGCCGCCCCATGCACCTTAGCTGATTCAGAAAAAGAGATCTTTTACAATAGAATGAGGAATTTGAAAGTACCCGATGGCTATAGCTCAAATATTGGAAAATGTTTTGCAAAACAAAACAAAATTTCAAGTCAAAAATCCCATGATTATCATGTTTTGATACAACAAATATTGTCTGTATCAATGAGAGGAAATCTACCTAAGAGGACAAGGAATGCATTACTATGACTATGTTCTTTTTACAACGACATTTGCCAAAGAGTGCTTGATAAAGATAAATTAGAATCTATCGAGAATCAGGTCGCATTAACACTATGCGAACTTGAGAGATTTTTTCCTCCTTCTTTTTTTGACATCATGATTCATTTGACAATACATTTAGCGAAGGAAGCAACAATTTGCGGACCAGTACAATATCGGTGGATGTATCCATTTGAGAGGTAAAATTTGGCATTAGTACCTTTAGTAGTTAATAATATCTGTGCTTATGAAAATATTTTACTTATGCATCTTGATTATAGATACATGAGAACACAGAAGGGGTATGTTAAAAATCATGCATGGCCAGAAGGATGCATAGTTGAGCACTATTCTGCTGATGAATGCATGAAGTATTGTGCTGGATATATTAATGGTGCATTAGAAATTGGACAAAGGAAAAATAGAAATGAAGTGGAACAAAGTGATTCCCTACTCGAGGGGCATCCTATTTCCAAAGGAAAACCTATGGTAGTCACTAAGGAGGTGCATCCTATTTCCAAAGGAAAACCTTTGGTAGTCACTAAGGAGGTGATTGATGCTGCTCATCGGTACGTGTTGTTTAATACCGAGGAAGTGGAGCCTTATATAAAGTAAGCATAAGTTCAATTCAATTAATGTGTGAAATAAATTAGATTTTTACATGAATGTTTACGTATATAGGATGCACAATGAGGAACTAAAACTTTTGCATCCCCGGCTTTCACGAGATGATTTGGAACTTTCAAAGCTGCATTCAGAGACTTTTAGTCATTGGTTTAAAGAAAAGGTTGACATTGTTATATATTTTAAGATGGATAAGTTCGACATATAAGTATATGTTATTGTGATTAGTCTTTATATATAACATTATGCATTTTCAGGTTCAAGATGATAGAAACACGTCTGATGTTAGTGAACTAATAAATTGGCTTTCATATGGACCTCGCCATCAAGTAATTACTTATACTGGCTATATAATTAATGGTCTCCGTTTTAATACCAAAGACAATGATAAATCTACACAAAATAGTGGTGTTTCCATTGAGGCAAGTATTGTTCATATTGATGGATCCATTGAGAAAGTAATATATTATGGTGTTTTGCATGAGATTTTGTTGCTTGACTACCGGCAGTTTCAAATTGCCTTGTTTAAGTGTGATTGGGCAAATATTGATCTTGGAGTTAAGGTCGAAGATGGATTTACGTTAGTCAATTTACATCAATTCCAAAATCAATTCGCAAGCGACCCTTTCATCTTGGCAACGCAAGCCGTACAATTGTTTTTTTGTAGAGAAAGTAGTTTTTCAAATTGGTTTGTTGTGCTAAGAGCACCCCCTAGAGCTTTTCATGAGTTGGAAAGCTATGATGAGGAGGATGAGTCAAGTAGCAAACCAGTAGATGAGTCACTACTTGATGATAGAGATGTTGATGATGGTGATGAAAGTTATATAAGGAAAGATTGTGATGGTATTTTGGTATGATATAAGCATCCTTTATTGATATTTGTGTTACATGTAGTTATATTCGTAAAGAGTGTAATTATACAGTTTTATGCATAGTTATATTAATTAATCATGAATTATTAACCATGAATTATTAATCATGAATTATACGTGTTATGTTTTTTTTCTAGGTTCCTCCCTTAACAGAAGATATTTAAACTTGAAGCATCAAGAGTAAAATGGAGCAACATCAAAGAGAGGTACAATATTAAAATTTTAATATGCATTTCAATTTTTTAAACTAACATTTCTTTAATTTTTTTAAACTGACACATCAATTAAAATGGAGCAACATCAAAGAGAGGAAAAATATTAAAATTTTGTCTTCTTCTTCTCAGTGAAATATTAAAATTTCTAGTGTTTTGTTCATTTCCATTTCATATTTCAAAAAAAACATGCACAAAATGAAAAACAACAAAAAATTATTTCATTTATTTTCATTTACATTTACAATTTTTTGCTTTGATTTTACATTTGCAAACAGTTCCATTTCGATATTCATTTTGCTGTTACACTTCTGTGCACCACTATGCACTGCACATTTCACCATTTTGCAACTGCTACTACATAACTATGTACTGCAACCTGCCATATTGCCCAAATCTCTTACGCATAACTTCGACAAGCCTCTGCACCACAGCCATGCAACTGTAGCAAGTTCACACCACTTCTCTGCACATTATAACAACCACATTTCTGCCTTGAACACTCCCCTCTGGCCTGACCACAAACCAACACCTCTGTTTCAACCTATAACAACATATACCATTTTCATTTGCTATTAGAAATTTGCCATTTTCATTTGCCAATACACCATCGACAAAACTTCAGTGCACATATAAAACTTCACCCTACTTCTACATTCCTACACAACTTCACACATCATCCACACATGCCCCACTCCTTCATATCACCACAAACCGTCACATCATACTACTTTCTGACCATCCTACCCCTTTGCCTTACGACTGTGCAACCTCCCTTGCAAACATTGCTGACTTCCTCTTCATAAATCTCCACAGACTCCTCCTCCACCTTGTTACTGCCCTTCCACCCACAAATCCACGGTCACAATTGAACATCAAATCCCATCAGCCATCAGTTACTGCTCATCATCCCCTACTTGCCTGCCACTTATCATGCCCCCGGCTTCTGCTCGACCATTCGACCTCACACAACATTCCACCATACTTCTGCTCTTAACAAACTACCACCAGACTCCACTGTGCACGCCGTCACTACCACTACAACACTACTATACTTCAAAAATATATTGCACATTTTTGAATTATTTTGTAAATTACCATGCTCTGATGATTATATTTTAAATGAAGGGTTGAAATAAATATTTTGAACATTCTGATTTAAGTAGTTCTGAAAACGATAATTGTTTCTAATTAACATTTTAGCTCAATGAATGTGACCTACATGATATTACAAATTTAAAAACCTTTGCAAAACTGTCTAGAACATATATGTACAAGTTTATGCCAGTTCGATTATCAAAACATAGTACCCTGAAACTTTATTCTCGTTTTTTCTAAAGGTACATAATGTTCTGCCTTTTTTTATAAAAGAAGCATAACCTTCTTTATCAAACTTTGCCTGTATGCTAATTTCAGATATCAAAGGTAGCAGCGAGATATGCAAAGAGGCAATCCTTAGCTGCAGTTGCAAATTTAAATGTAAAGGATAAGCCTGCTGGTGTGAAAATCAATGAAACAAGACATGTTGATGCAACTCATTCTCTTCAAAGTTTAAACAACAATATTAGAAGATCCCCTCGGAAGTGTACTGAAATGCAGCCTCCACCCGATAAAATCAAGTCTCCAACGCTCAATCCTGTCCGTACTGGAATGCAGCCTTTACCCGATAAAATCCTGCCTTCAAATCTTAATCCTGGCCCTAATTCAACTGGGTCCCCAAATATCACTCCCAACGCCATGGATGCCTCGAACAACCTAGATTCTAATGATGATATTCAACAAAAGACGGCAAGGAAAAAAAGAGGGAAGACGATGATGACTTGTATGCGGAATGAAAAGGCTGAAATGAATTCAATGAGCGAGGTCAACCAATAGGCTCCAACTCCAAGCACTTATCATCCTATCTTGGTACCTTAGCAAGGGAGATGATACCTTTGACGATTTCAGAGTGGAAAAAAGTCGACGCAAACTTAAAGAAAGATTTATGGACTTGTATTTAGGTATGAAAAATGCGCTGAGAACTTTTTATGAACAACTGGCCAGATGGAAATTTTAATACAACATGATAACTTATTTATAAAGTGGTGGGTGGTTATATGCACAAATTTCTGCTTGTACTTATTTATCCTCCATTTTTATGTCATATAATTGATTCAAACCTGTAATGTAAACATTCATAAACAATGCAACAACTATAGCTTACAAACCTGCAATGTTTCATACTTACAATTTTCGACTACAGCCATCATAAGTATCTGTTCTAAAATCAGTCGCATCACATTATACCAACGTGGGTTTTATTTACTTCTGACAATAATAAGCCTTCCAGAAATTTGGAAGTATTTGATTTGCTATGAGGTGTGCATAATATAAAAATGCTACATTACATAAAAGGAACATCAATTTTAGTTATGTAACATTAGTGTAGTGATCAGTTCAAGTGTAAGACACCTTATATGATTGAAAATGTTTCAAGTTTACTGTGTGATTACATACTTATGGTATGCATTGCTTTAATTATGACTAATGGGAGGAGTTTATTTTTTAATTATGGGTACAAGTTCAATTGTCCACGTCAGCGGTCTATTCAATTGTGCAGCCAGCTCAGAACCTTTCTTAAATGCTTCAGCAACTTTATAGAGTTACATTGTTAGGGTTAACGCTTCAACAATGCATACGATTCCTCTTATTCGGTAAAATTATTTCCCATTTCATCTCAAGCTTTCTTGTTCTCACTATAGATCGCTTCAGCCGTAGATAACCCACTTCACTCTTCTGCTGGTGACGGCGGTCCATAGGTAGTCTTAGCTGCATTTGTTTGTTTTAGTTGCATCTCCTCGTTTGAACTGCATCTTTTATCTCCAGCCTAATCTATTTATTTAATCTACATATAAATACATGGACAAACTCCATTATTTGATGAAGGATAGCTAAGTTCCAATTTCAATGTAATGCAATCTTCGTTAGCTGCATGTTAACTCCTATTTCTGAAGCGACCTAAGACTTACGTGACTTAACGACCTAAAACTTAGGTGACTTAATGACCTAAAAGGTACTAACAACCTAAGGGTGTTAACGACCTAAAAGGTACTAACGACCTAAGGGTGCTAACGACCTAAAAAGTGGGCGACCTAACTACAGCAGTGACCTAAGATCACAAAGCATCCCGCGACCTAACATCACAAAGCACTCCGCGACCTAAGATCTTTAGCGACCTAGTGCTTTCAGCGACCTATGAAGTGCCGCGACCTAACAACTTAAGGATTTCACAACCTGACGACTTAAGAGGATCAGCGACCTAAAGGTTCCTGTAGCTTCACGACCTAAAGCATATACGACCTAAGTAATGCCATAGCCTACCGACCTAAGAGCAAAGTGGTCTCAGCAACCTAAATCCCGAACGACTCACGACCTATAATAGGTCGCACGCGACCTATTAATTTGCTCAGAAGAGAACCAAATGCAATCAAGATAAGTCGAATCCCATCTCTTAGGTCGCTGCCGACCTAGTGACTTATTCAGGGCAAGTTCTAATATAGCTAATACAAGTGATTCCTTATGTCATGGCCGACCTATGACCTACGACCTACCTTAGGTCGTGCGCGACCTAAGACTTGGAGATTGAACTTCGCCCAGAACCACTCCTATAAATACAACCCTAACTCCAACTAGCGGGGGGACTTTTTGGCGAATCTCTTCAAGCGCTGATATTCTGCTGAATTCTCGACTCACTCGACACTTCAAGTACTCCAAACACCAAGGACACTACTACGATCTCCAAGAGAAAATCTACATCATTCAACATGAATTCGAAAGATTATTCTCCATCAAAGTTTGATCTACTAGTCTAAAGTGTGTTGTAATTGAAGGTTATTGTAAAGTTGTAATTAATTCAGCAATAAAGTGAATTAAAGTGGACGTAGGCTTACCCTAAGCCGAACCACTATAAAAACTATTGTCTTTTCTGTTTTCTCTGTGATTTTTCTACTTGTTTTAGTTCCCGCGTTCACGGATGGTGCTTTCACTCAACTTCAATTTACACCGGGGTGTTAGCATCAGATTTTCACGTTAACATTTTTGGTGCTTTCACTGAGAATTGAACTCAGGACACTTCCATCATTGTTCCGCAAACGTCTGTTAGAAGTAATGGCCCGTGGAAGAAAGCGTAGATCTGTTAGCCTCGACGATGTTCGTGGAAACACGGCCATTTCTCCTCCGTTAAGCCAAACAGCTCCAACTGTTGGAATTACAAGGGCAGAATTGGACGCCGTAGTTTTGGGGCTAAGTTAGCAGTTGAATGCCCAGAATTCGCAGTTGGAAGCCCAGAATGCCCAGAATGCCTTGATTGTGGATAGGTTAAACGCCCTGCTTGAGACAAATCACCAACGATAGGATACGGAAACAATCTTTGCTGAAGATGCCCGTGATCCCCAAGAGAAAGGTATTCCTCAAAGAGCAGACAACACCGCTGCAGGAACACCTTCCCAAGCTGAAGGGTCAAGGCCACAACCAACTTTTCAAGCTTCCGAAAGGGCAGCTAACTTCTACTAGGCAAAGCCTTTAAACGATGAGGAGTATCTATCAGGGATGGTTCGCTCAATCATGAAGGAAAGCATGCAGAGGCAAGAGGATGAAAATGATTGGGGATTTGCCCCGAGCAAGACTCCGTTCACCGAAAAGATTTTAAAGGCGGAATTCCCCAGGAAATTTGTACCTCCTACCATTCCGGCCTATCGAGGAACAAGTGACCCTAACCAATTTCTATACAGAGACGATTGGCATATGACTGGGGCACGAGCATCGGATGAGATTAAATGCCGATATTTTCCAGTATATTTAGAAGGGGTGGCTTTGCTTTGGTTCACGAAGCTGCCGGTTCGATCTATAGATCAATTCTCCGATTTAACCCGAAAATTTAAAGAACAATTCAGGTTGTATGCGTCAAAGGCAAAAGATATAATGTCACTGTCCAGCCTAGAACAAGCACCCGGAGAACCCATCAAGTCTTTTTTGAACCGTTTTAATATAGCTTTAGCCGAAGTAGACAACGTGGAGCCCCGAATGATCCTAACATACTTAATGCGGGCCATCGAAAAGTCAAGCGAATTCAGGATGTGGCTTAAAATGAAGGAACCAAACTCACTCGAGAAATTTTATAAAAAGGCCGACGAATTCATACGCTTAGAAAATCTCTCGATGCTAGTAAAAGCAGTGGTGGCCGAAATCAAGAATAACGATGTCATCTCTAACAAGAGAGGATTTGGAAACCAGAAAAGGGAGAATGATGAAGGAAAGAGGCAGGGAAATAAAAAGAAACCTCGACATTTTAACCCTTCAGATTTCACCCCCTTAACTGATACACCGGAAAAAGTCTTCTTGGCAACAAAGGACGTTGTCAAATATCCTAAACCACCTGAGATAGGGAGAGGTGCAGTGCAAAATGGGAAATTCTGTTGATTTCACAACCAACCCGGCCACGATACTAACCAATGTCGCCAGTTAAAGAATGTAATTGAAGAATTGCTGAAACAAAATAAACTTCAACCATATGTGAAGAAAGACGGAATTGACCCAACCACGTTCACTCAGGGGCAACCATGTCCTGCTTATCGATCCAGCTCAGGCAACAAAACTACAGAACAGGAATCCGAGAAGCTGGTCATTGACTGACATGTGAATCACAAGATCATGGAATGGCTTTCACTTACACCCATATTTTACTTAATAGAATTGCTTAAAACCTGTAAAATGGTTATGGATGTATAATTCTTGTGTTGTTAACCACTGTAAAATTTATGTGACTCAGTAATGAGCAACTATAAATCTTGTGTTCCTTAATACTGTAAAAATGCCTGTATCATTTCGATATGCAAATATTACTAAAATATCGATTTAGTATTGCAGGTTATCAAAGTAAAGCTTGCTTATTCAACACATCATAAAGCAAAGCGATCCCTACAAATTACGGAGAAAACAAATGACAAGTCACAAATGTTCCGAATTCAAGTATTTCGAAAGAAGTGCAATTTGCAAACGATTGAGGATTCCACCAAAGAGGGCACCTTTCTAATAAGAAGGTTCCAAACCTTTGCTAATGAACCACGACCGTTTGTGTTAACGAACATCTAGTGAAGCAGCTTACATCTTCCCCGTGAATTCGCTTAGCAATAAAGCACATTTCTCTAGCGAAAAACAAACGAAAGAACGGGACATGTACTTGAAGTGATTGCAAGGAATTGCTAAGAAGCGTAGAACATAAAGACGCAAGCGCCAATGCTACTCTTTAGAGTCTAAAATACTCTTTAGAGTCCAAATGCTTCTCTTAGGAGACCAAACGCTACTCTTTAGAGTCTAAAATACTCTTTAGAGTCCAAATGCTTCTCTTCGGAGACCAAACGCTACTCTTTAGAGTCCAAAATACTCTTTAGAGTCCAAATGCTTCTCTCCGGAGACCCAACGCTACTCTTTAGAGTCCAAATGCTACTCTTTAGAGTCCAAACCAAAGACCTCGAGCGGGCCTAACCAGAAAAAGAGAGGTCTTTCTCAACATAAAGTTGCGGACTGATCGGTCGATACACTCCCGTGAATCCATCCAGCTGAGAGAAAGGAACTCCAAACTTCCAGGCACAAACCCCACTCAGAGGCACACATTTCACCGTGACCGGTGATACACTCCCGTGAGACGAATTGTGAAAAGCCCTCCTCGGTGGCCCGCTTCCCAGCGAACAGGGAAAAATAAAAGCCTCTCCCAAGGGGCAGAAACAAAAGGACCTCTTCCCAGAGGCAGAAATAAAAAGACCTCCTCCCAGAGGCACAATCGAATAGAAAGACCTCTTCGGAGGCACACGTTTCACTGAGATTGAAATAAAACTTCCAAGTGTTGAAACGTGGAAAGCCCTCCTCGGAGGCACAACTCTTCGGAGGCACACGTTTCATCGAGATTGAAATGAAACTTCCAAGTGTTGAAACGTGAAACAACCCTCCTCAGAGGTACAACTTTCCAAAGAAGCATTTCGTCAGAAATGCAAAGCAAAGATCGAAGCCCTCCACCGAGGCGCAATATAAAAAAGAAGAAGGAAGCCCTCTTCAAAGGCACACTTTAGCTTTCAAAGGAAGATTTGTTCTTCTATTCTTGGAAATGTTCTTCCTCAAAAGGAAGTTAAAGTGTCCCTCAGAGGTCCGCTTTACCACATAGAGGAATTCACTTGGTTAAAATGTGTGGAGGCACAAAAGAAAAAAGTGATATCTTAGAAGGATGAAACGTAAAAACTCATATGAGGGGAACTGTACTCTATTTTTAACGAAATAATATTCCTCCAAGTATGGAATAATTATTCTCCAGAAAATAAGAGTACAAGTCCCCTCAAAATATAAAATATTGCAATGAACTTATGGTATAGGGGCAACGTGGTATAATTACATTGGTAAAAAATTACGCTCAAACAACATACCACAAGCTCACTGCAATATCATATAAAGAAGCTTGTACAAAAATGAATAGTAAATGCATTCTCAAATACAGACAGAAGTTTGTACAAACAAAAGGAATCATTTTATTCAATACTGTCAAAATTTTGTACAGGTACAGGTTTTAAAATAAAAAAGAAAAAGAAAAGCGGAGGCCGGTACCCGCACAATCTCCGACCAGTACATACAAAAAGCAAAAAGTAAAGATAAATCGAAGAAAGGCCCCTTACTTCTTCTTGCCACCACCCTTAGAGCCTTCACCTGACCTAATACGCAGCTTTTCAGGACGGCTTGGGAGAGTCGGGGATGAAGGAGAAAGGGTCACTGCCGGATCAACTTTCGTTTCCTCTTCAGAAACAAGAATGCCTTTCCTTCTCTTCTTGGAAGTGGCACGCTTCCTTCTTCTCCTTGAAGAAGGCTCACTTTCCGAAGTAACAAGAGCAGATAATTTGATGTTATCAGAAGTGGTTCGCTACGGAGACTCATTGCCTTCTCCACGCTCTTCTCCCCCATGTTCTTGAGAAGCAATAGGATCATCTAAGCCATGAAGAGCTTCTATTTGCTCCTCTTGCGACCCGGGTTGAGAGGCGGATGGAGGAGTGACATGGAGAGCTGAAGGACGAATAGTTGGAGGAGGGGAAGTTTGAACAATGTTCGATGCTTTCTCTACAGAAGAAAAGAAGTTAAAGTCAGTAAAGAGAGGAGATAAAGGCTCATTGATGTTCAGGAATAGTCGAGAAGCTCATCGAACTCATAAGAAGCAAATGGGCAGTCTACTTGGGCAAAATTAACAGTAAAGTTACCTAGAGAAGTCGGCTTCCTGATATCAACCTCATAAGCCTGTGCTTCGACGCTCTCTTCGCTTTCATCTCCACCCTGTGTACTTGTAATCTCAGTTGTAACTTTGACCAGGGATGGAGAATGAGAACTGGAGCCGACGATGTCGATTTCGGCAGAAGGAGAAGGCTGGACTGGAATAGTCAAAGTAGTTTTTCCTAAACGTTCCCCTTCTGCCATTTCAGCTCTTAATTTTGCAAGTTGCTCTTTTCCCTTGGCGAGAGCAGCGCGAGTGTCATCATCTAAATAATGCTCCTCAAGAGCTGATTCAGCATAGCCAGCACCTTTACCGCCGAGCATGTCAAGTGCGGCCTCTCACACTTCAGCCAGAGTAATTTCATACTTGGGGCCTAGAAAGGCGAGACTACTGCGCCCCAAGACGCTGTGCAGGTAAAAGTCAAATAGTGTCGAGCTGATGTTGGCCTTCGTTGCCTCATGGGATTCTTCAGCTGCCATTTTACCAGCAACGGCCTCATCACGCTCTCTTTCAGCTTTGAAAAGTTGAAGCTTTAGCATTTGAATTTCCGCCTCCTGAGAGTTGACTTTCTCCCGTAACTCTGTAGCTTCAGCATGATACCTTCCCGCTGTTTTCTGCTCAGCTTCAAGTTGTGCCTCGGCATGTCGCTGAGCGGCGTGAGCATCACGAACTTGCTCTTGAAATACTTCTTCTTTTTGAGTGTATGTGGTAGAAGAAGTAGCAAGCTCTTGTTTAAGTTCCTCAAATTTTGCTTCAAGCTCTTCATTGTAAGTAGTAATGCTCCTCATTTCGGCATCATGCTGTTCAAGAACCTTCTGCCACTCGGCCTTATCATTCTCCATAGTAAGCATGGCCTCTATATTCGCACGATTGACCCTTTGAAGCTCATCAACAAGCTTTTTCTAGTTCAACATCCTTTCAGTATCAAGCCTGACGGCATCGAGATTTCGCATCATGGCAGGCTTGTCGATAGGAATCAAGTCAAGATCGAACCGCACTCCCTTCAGGCACCAGTGCGGGAACCGGCTTTGCAGAATAGACGGGCCTGATCCAACTTGGAACTTAGGCCTGCTGATTATTGTTTGAATGTCTGTCTTCCCGAGAGCAGGAGAGCCAGAAGGAATGTCAAGTGAGACGGGGGCAGTGACCTTTTCAGGAATTGTAGAAGCATGCTTTTCACCATTTCGGGCACGCTTGCTTGGGTCCTCAACTATGTGGCTTTTTCCCTGATCATCATGTGATTTTCTTTTGTGAGAGTCGTCACCTCTCTGGGAAGAATCGTGGTGCTCCTCCCTTTCTTTTCTCTCATAACGCTCTTCTTGAGCCCTCCTCTCCTGAGCCTTTCGGGCGGCTCTCTCTTCATCGGTTTCTTTGTAAACAGGAAGGTAGCGTCTATAATCATATTGACTACGCCTCCTGTAGCACTGAAAGTCGTCATAGTAGGAACCTCTGCGTCCCATCGGAGAATCTAAAATAAAAAAAAGAGACAAGTCTTAAAAGTCTTCAGAGAAAAGAAGTGTAACTGTAGAATCTTCAAAGTACAAAGAGTTAGGGGCATATAAGGGCCGAAAAATTCTAAGTGTGTGTAATGTGCAAACTACGCGCGTCAAACTACGAACCACTCTTCGATCGAGGAGGAATTGTGGGGGTAGTAGTTAACGTCAAATCTTGAGTCGACAGAGTCTGTTGCAGAGTAGAAGTCGCCTCAACTACTGAAGAAGAAACCCTGGTGGTAACGGGGTCGTCTTTAAAGAGCTCCTGTGAAGTGACAAATAGGTCGCTCAACCCTTCGAAAGTGTCGTCTCCACTCTGTTTCACAGGGCTTGTTTTCCCAGCTTCTTCGTCACCAGACTTCTTTGAATGTGGAGGAGATTCCCGAGGCTCTTCTTCTTCAGTGACCGGGGCAAGATTGCCAGATGACCCCGCGACATCAACAGAAGTGGCGCACTACACTAGAGAAGCCTCAGAGGCAGGTTCTTTCGGTATGGGTGCATCGGTAGAAACTGGGGCATCCAATGCTTGGGCTGGGGAGTTTGGGAATTCATGAGGGTGTGTAGAGCGAGAGGTATGAAAAAGTCCGTACTGATGCAAAAATTCGTCTTTCAACAGAAATTGAATGCTTCTCTCCTCAACTGGCACGGCCATAAGCCTCTCAAAAGTTGGTTTATGACTGGAATCCCTAGAAGGAGGAGGAAGCGCTGAAAAGTAAAAGGCGAATTTAACATTTGACAACTCAGGCTATGAAAAGCTCAGAGAAAAACATCAGGAACAAAGATAAATGCTCTTACTTCCTACTCTTCAGATAGCATAGAATCCCGGAGGACAGCGAACGAAGAAAAACTGACTTAGAAAACTGTGAGCACTTTCGGGAAGGCCGATTATTAGTTTACGGTTCCTAGCGCTTCTCAAAAGAATGATGGAGGGATGGTCTTTATTTTTGGCAAACGTGCACAAATAGCAAACTTCATTAAAACTCGGAAGGCGATCTAGCGTCCTTCTGAATAGCACACATAACCCCACCAAAATAGCATAGCCATTGGGGTGCAGCTGGAAGGGGGAGATAGCTAGTCGAAGAAGAAGCCGTTGAAGAAAGTCGTTAAAAGGAGGGATAGCTCCACTCGTGCACATTTGACGATTAACTGCTACAAAACCATGAGGTGGTATATCGGAACTATCATTTCTCTCAAGAAGAATGGCATCTGCTTCAGCAATGCCAAACAGAGCGCATAGTTGGCGGAAAACTTTGTATGTTAGTGTGGTTGAAATTCTCTCTGGAGGATTAACCAATGGAGTAGCAATTGGGAAAGTCTCTTCAGCCGATTCTGTTTCTCCTTGTTGAGAAGTCATTCTATACAAGGAACTAGATATTCAAATAAGAAGGTGCACGTTTCCTAAAAAGTGTGAAGTGTTGTGCAGAACTAACAAAAACAGAAAGCAAACATAACTGAAATTAAACTAGTTGACAATTGGTCGACTATGAGATTTCAGGACTTGTTAATATAAAACTCAAGTGTAGTGTTAATGCGAACGAATCGGCTTTAATTGGATATTTTAGTTTTGCTTTAATATTTCACTTGAATTCATTGGTTCGCAGCATTTCGTTCACACAGTTCATTTAAGTTGATTACGCTTTATCGACTAATCTGTCGTTTGATGTGGATAGTCAATGACAGTATATTTGTCCCAATTTTCTGCAAATATTATGTTTAGCAGGTTATTAGCATTAGAGATAATCTATAAAGCAGTTCAAGTAGAGCAGTTCAAGTCGAGCATTCAAATTGAAATTATGCTTCAAGACAGGTCGTAGAGCATATGAAAGAAAAGGCCTCAAGACAAAGCGATGCGAATCATTTAACTCTTAACTCGGTCGCGACCTAAACCCTATGCCGCAAGAGAATTAAGCCGTTAATTCAATAGGTCGCAACCTAATCCAGCAGTTCAAAACAATAGGCATTCGTCAAAGTCCTAGGTCGTCTGGCGACCTAACATAGGTCGAGGGATCTTATGTCACACTATGCAAAATAAAAAGGTTCAAGGCAATTAAACTTCGTCCGAAGTCTCAACTCGTCCACGACCTAATGTCCATGCCACAGAAAAAGGAAATTAAGCCGTGTATTCCTTAGGTTGTTGTGCTGCCGTTTAAACAAGTCAAGTCCTAAGTCTTAGGTCGCGAGAATCCCAGCACGACCTAAGTTTTAGGTCGCCCAGATCTGTTGAGTCGCTAACTTCCTCCTCACGCAATCCATCTCGTCAAACTGCAACCCGATAACCCATTACCAACTGCACATAGAAATTCATCGTCCTCCTCATGAAATTCACCATCCCTTCATACCACCTGATCACTTCAAAAACAATGCAAAACATCCCCGATCCATCATAAATTCAACACATTGCCGTGCCTTCTTAAATCAGTCAAACGGCGATCAAAAGTCGACCGTAATAATCATTCAAAATGAAGCACGACACATGGAATTGAACTACGGTCGGAAAATAAGGATTCATGATTCAATGGTGATTATGGTGGGATGGGGATCAGATTCACTTACGGGATATAATGGTAAAGATGAATCGGAGGCTGAATGGGTTGAATTTGTCTTTGGAAGCTTGAAAATTCGTCAATGGCGGTGGGAGATCGGAGCAGTAGAGTGAGGAAGAGTTAGCGACCTAGCAAATTTATATGGGACAAAAAGGGGAAGACGAATAGGCAAGCAACTTAGTACAAGTCTTAGGTCGCTCACGACCTAGCTCGGACAGATCGAAGCACACGACCTATGGCATAGGCCTGTACTTCGAGGGGCAAGTGTTAACTCCTATTTCTGAAGCGACCTAAGACTTACGTGACTTAACGACCTAAAACTTAGGTGACTTAACGACCTAAAAGGTACTAACGACCTAAGGGTGTTAACGACCTAAAAGGCACTAACGACCTAAGGGTGCTAACGACCTAAAAAGTGGGCGACCTAACTACAATAGCGACCTAAGATCACAAAGCATCCCGCAACCTAACATCACAAAACACTCCGCGACCTAAGATCTTTAGCGACCTAGTGCTTTCAGCGACCTATGAAGTGTCGCGACCTAACAACTTAAGGATTTCACAACCTGACGACTTAAGAGGATCAGCGACCTAAAGGTTCCTGTAGCTTCACGACCTAAAGCATATACGACCTAAGTAATGCCATAGCCTACCGACCTAAGAGCAAAGTGGTCTCAGCAACCTAAATCCCGAACGACTCACGACCTATAATAGGTCGCACGCGACCTATTAATTTGCTCAGAAGAGAACCAAATGCAATCAAGATAAGTCGAATCCCATCTCTTAGGTCGCTGCCGACCTAGTGACTTATTCAGGGCAAGTTCTAATATAGCTAATACAAGTGATTCCTTATGTTGTGGCCGACCTATGACCTACGACCTACGACCTACCTTAGGTCGTGCGCGACCTAAGATCACTTGGAGATTGAACGTCGCCCAGAACCACTCCTATAAATACAACCCTAACTCCAACTAGCGGGGGGACTTTTTGGCGAATCTCTTCAAGCGCCGATATTCTGCTGAATTCTCGACTCACTCAACACTTCAAGTACTCCAAACACCAAGGACACTACTACGATCTCCAAGAGAAAATGTAACGATCCAGATTTTTAATTAAAATTAAATTGATAGTGTAAATAAATTTTGGAATAAAATTGTAAATTAATTTGGATTTTTCAAATTAAATAGGAATTTTTGTTTATTTGAGTATTTATTTTAAAATTTAATTGAGATTTTGAATTTCTATATTTAAAATCTTATAGATAAAAAGTAACATCCCAAAGTTAACAATTTAAATAAATTATATGTTTTAAACTTTTGGAATCTAATTTCAAATTAAATTGGAAGAAAAATCCTAAACAAATAAAAATGAGCGATAGTAATATATAATTAAATCCCAATTTTATTTTGAGATTAAAATATTGAAATAAGAAATATTGTAAAAAGTCATTTAAGTTTAAAATCTTACATATATATATATGTATATGTATATATATATATATATATGTATATTACAAATATGAGTAAATTGAATGAATATGTAAAATTAATTTAAATTTGTTCAAAATAAAGTGTGTATGTATAAATGGATATGAAAGTTTATATTTCAAGTTTGAAATGGAAAATTGAATTTAAATTTGAAATAAATGTTTTAAAAAAAATAATAATAATTAAGTAGCATTAGAAATCATTTTTTTCTTTAAAATTAATAAAACAAAATGTGTATAAAATGAGAAATAAAAGGTTAAAATAATATATATAGATAAGTTGTTTATTTAAAAGGTATAATAGTCTTAATTCAAAAGAAAAATATATATAATGAACTAAGCTTAAATATATTGGTTTAAAAATAAATATAGTTGTATATTCACAAAATATAAAATGTAAAAATGTTTACAAATGTTAAAAATATGAAAATTAAATAGTACAAATTTTTCTCATATTAACAAATTAAAAAAAAAAGGAACAATCCCTTTTAAACATGAGGATATTGCATATATATACATACAAACCAATATGACATACTTTAAGGTCTTATACATACATATATACAAATGGCATCATTACATTTATAAAATAATCAAATTTAAACTACAAAAAGAAAGAAATAATTATATGCAGCTATGAAACAAATAAAAAGAAGACAAAAGATAATCAATGTAAATCATCTCAGCCCAAAACTTCCCTATCTTTTCTTGGTTGCTGCAAGATTTCGAAAATCAGTAGGAAAAGAAAATTTTTAACAAGTGGCATAAAGATTTACCAGTGGCATTTTATTTTGAATAGAATTTATGAACAAAACAAAAGCAAATTCAAAATTGAAATCTGGCAACCCAAAGGCAACAACAGATCATCTTCAAAACCAAATTTCAATGTTCAAATATGGTCAAGTTTTCAAAACCAGCAAACTAAATGTCAAAACAGAAACAAGTTGAATCAAAAGCAAGGATCAAACAACCTGAAAAGCATGCAAGTTCAGGCTCAATATTTTGTGCTTTGTTCAAATCTCTCAGGCAAGTTTTTAACTTTATAGTTTAATAAGTTTTTGATTTCAAAAACAAGTTTTAACATAAAATAAATTCAAAAAAAATTGCAGATGTCCAATGAGCAGTTTTCTCTGGAAATAAATGAGTAAAGGCAAGTGAAATTCCTTTTTTAAAAAAAATTTGGATTTAATCTTGTAATCAGTAAATAAAACAAAGATTTGAACAACTTCATTTAATAAGTTGCAGGAAAACAAATCAAGTTTAAAGGCTAAACATGATTCCTGGTTTCAAAACTGCAGAGAAGAAAAAAAGAGTCATCTCTGTTATAAAATCCTACTGTAAGTAAAATAAAAGAAAAAAAAAACTTATTGTTATTAATGATTAAGTAAACAGATACAACAAAGGATTTAATACAATAATATCCAATTTTTTTTGCAGGAAGTAAATCAAGATCAAAGCTTTAGTCTGCTTTTGGTTTTCAAGCTGTAGGAAAAGAAAATATGAAGAAAAAAGACTTCTTTGTTATATACAGTCAACTGTAAGTAAATAAAAAAAAAACTATTGTTATTGATAAATTTAATAAATAAATACAATAAGGAATTTGATACGATGATATCCAATTTGTTACAGAAAGAAATCAAAGCAGTCTTCAAAAGCTAAACAATGTCAACTCAAACATGTTCTTTCTTCTCTGTTTCATCAGACTTCAATGTGAGCAATCCTTCACCCTCTTTTATCTGATGCATATATTAAACTCTGTTGTTAGTTGCTTCTCTGTTTTCATGCTTGTGAGCAAACCTTATTTTTAAAAACCTGGGTTCTTTATTTCTTTTACCTATGAGCAACCCTTCTTCTAAAACCAGACTTCCTTATTTCTTTTACCTGTGAGCAACTTATTGAATCTCCCTCTACATCTTGTTGTCTGTGATTGAGGCTTGAACTTGTTATGGAAAATGTTGTTTGAATTGTTATATAGGCCTGCAGATTGTGTATACATATATGGAATAAGTGTGTATGCCTGTTGGTGTATAGATATGTCCTCTGTTAAGCAACAGGTTAACCAATTCAAGAAAAAAAAAAAAATTCAAATCCTCATGTCTAAACATTTCAAACTATGGTTTCTGAAGGGAATTTGTCTATAACCATGTAAAGTTATTTTTTTTAAAAATGTTATTAAATAAAATTTGTGTATATATTTGAATGAAGAGGAGGATGTTGCTGTTGAATTTGTTTCCTGCCTGTTCTTAGTTCAAACTTAGGTTCTAAACAAAACAACCCAATATCCTTTTGATCTAATCACTGTTAGTATCTAGAATTTAAACATGACTTGTTTGTTTGACTTTAAGATTTAGATTTGGATTGTATTTAAGTTAAAATAAAGTGTAATTTGCTCTGGAAACAAGCATAACAGGGAAGTTTAAGTTTGTAAATTGGAAATTGCAGTATATAACCCTAGGTTACTGGGTTAGGGAAAATTGAGTACTGTTGCTTCTAGAATGAATCGAGTTCCATGCTATTTTGGAATTTGGTGGATGGTGAGGTGAAGAAGCTATCACCGGAGTTTGGTCGATGATGTTGGTCGGGGTTGAGAGAAACTGGTGTTGACAGGTTGACACTGCAGTGGGGTTGATGTTGTGCAAGGTTGAGGAAATTGTTTGGGTTGCAGGGAATTTTTGACTCGGGTTGATCTCGGGATTTTTGGGGGATAACTCGAAGCAAGTAAAGGAATGACCCGAAGTAAAGTTTTAGCTTACTCGAGTACATTGTTTCAGGTTTTAGTAAAACAGAAACCTGTCTTTGCAGTTTTGAAATTAAAAGTTAAGTTTAAATTTAAACTAAAAGTTTAGCTTAGGATTTAAACTTGAATCTAAAATGAATTCAAATTGTTTGAATTCTTATTTTGTAATAATTTGAATGCAGGTATTCAAAATTGGTTAAAAAAATATATATATATATAAAGAAACAGGAAAACTGTTTGCAGTTTTGAAAGTGAAAGTTTTAAATGTAAGCTTAATTTGGACTTAGGCCTTAAGAACCTGAATTTGAATATGAATTCAAATAAGTATGAATTCAAATAGTTTGAATTCTGTTCTTTTGAAACAATGTAAATTTAAAAAAAAAAAAAGATTTCAAAGCTTAAGTTTTTGAATTAAACAGAACTGTTCTGTTTTATTTAGAAATTTATTTAAATATGGAACTTAGAAATAAAACTGAATCTGAAAATGAATTCAAAGAGTTTGAATTCTTATTTTGAAATAATGTAAATGCAGAATTCAAATTTGGTTTGAAATTAGAATAAAGAGAAAAGGGAAAATTGAAAGCCTGTTTCAGGTTTGTAAAGTTTGAAATAAAATGCAAACTAAAGTTTAACTTAGGATGTTAAAACTGAATTCAAATATGAATTTAAATAAGTTTAAATTCTGTTTCTTTGAAATAATTTAAATTCAGTAAATTTTAAAGTTTGGTTTTCAAATTTAACAGAAACTGTTTTTCTGTTTTAAAATGTAAAAGTAAATTTAAATTGCAAGTGGAGATTGAAATGGAGTTTAATCTGAAAATTTTGAATATGAATTCAAATAAGATTATTTGAGATTTGAAATCATTTAAGCTTTTAAATTTAAATTTGATTTGAAAATCTCAAGCATAAATGCATTGTGTTTTGGCATTTGAAATTGAAAGGTTAAGTATCTAAATTAGGAAATTCAAATGAATTCAATCTGGGTTTAAAAAAAAAAAAAAAAAAAAATCTGAATTTAAAATTTAAACTTCAGTTTTAAATAAAGGTTTAAATTTAAACTGTTTTAATTGATTAAAGTGATTTACATTTGAATTGAAAGTGTAAATTGTAGAAAGAGTTTAAAGAATTTAAAACTAAAATGAGAATGGAAGTTATGTTTCAATTTTGAGATTTTAAAGTAATTTTTTTTTTAATTGATTTGAATTTGATTTGAATTGAAATTTTAAATTCTTTTTAATCTCATTAATAAAGTATATGTTTCTTGTAAACATATAAGATTTAGATTTGTATTATTTTAAGAATCTTATTTTAAATAAATTTAAGTCTTAAAGTTTTAAAGAAATGTTAAATGGAATTTAATATAAATTTAAAAATATTTTGTTTTAAATGCATAATTTAAATAAGGAATGTTTATCTAAAGATAAAGAAAAATTTAATGATTTGTAATTCATTTAATTATTAAGGTAGTACAAATGGATAATTAATATAATTAATTAATTAATGAAATGGATAATTAATTAAAGTAATTAAGGGTTTTAATTTGATTAATTAAAGTTTAAGATTAATTTTTCTTAGAATAATTAATTTGTAATTAAGAAATCATTAATTGAATGATTTTAGATTTTAAATTAATAATGGAAGACTTATTAATTGAATAAATATGGATAGTTAATTAATTAGGTCTAATAGATGAAAGTAATCATGTAGGCAATAAATTTAAAACCACCCAGTTTATTCATCTTAATTGTAGATGCTGATTGTTATTGAATGTTGTGTGATGGATTGATATATTTGATATGTGATGTGATGCTATGTGATACTTTGTGCTGATCTGCTATATTTGTGTTGAATATACTGTCGTATGAATATGAAACCCTTTGACCCGTAAAACGACATTTGAATTTCGATGCGACAGGGAGTCGGATTCCATTTGGCTATCCGAAACCCACATCGAATTGTAATAATTGAATCTGTGCTGATTGATGATGTTGTGCACTATTGTGTAAAACCCCTGGACCACACTATACACACACAAATATGGGTTGCACGTGGAAATTTGGTTAAGTCACAGATTTTTGAAATTGTTTTAAAATTGAATTTTTAAATCCAAAATAGTTTTGGAATTAGAATTGAAGCTTTTGAAAATGAGTTTTCAAAAATAAAAGTTATTTTAAATAACTTGATTGAATCTTGGAATTTAAATGAATTGATTTAAATTTGAATTCAATATTGAAATTGGATTCTATAATTTGGGAACTAAGGTTTTTAAAAGTTATTCAACTTACAAATGGGTTATATGGGTTTTAAACCGTTTTAAAGGTGATGTTTTGAAATTTAAATCCAACTCAAGATTTCAACTTGTATAAATTAGATTTGCTTTCACATAGGAATGAATTTCCAATTTGTGTTAAAGGATTTTCAAGTCTAAAATGGAAATAGTTTTCCAAGTTATGAATAAATCTTTGGAAACACGTTTTGAAAGCTATAAATCTTTAATTTAAAGATTTAATTGGGTTAATCCAATTGAAATGAGAATTGTTTTGAAATCTATGAATAGATCTTTGTGAAATTTGGTGAAGCTTTGTGAAATTAATCTTTTTATTTAAAGATTTAAAATGGTAATTTGTTTAACCATTTGAAAGAAAGTTTTGGATTTTATAAGTTGTGACTTAGCTAAAATCCCATATCCATATGTTTTAAAATATGGCGCTTATTATTCGGTTTAGCCGGGAGAGGACCTTGTGTCATATAACCCATTCCGAATAGTGATACGACGTTATGGATTGCATTTGAAGACCGGTGGTGAAGACCGGGTATTTGTGAGAACGATAGGATAACCTATCGATTGACTCTGCACTGAGTTGCTCCGGTATAGAGTTCTCCTTAGTGATGGGAAGTCCGATCGGGATTGTGGATACCCGGATTTGCAAGGGCTTCTTCGGAAGTGCCTTCGGTTCTGTTCGAACCCGGAACAGACTTGTATGGTTGTATGTCCGACATTACACTTTGAGATGTTAACTGATCTCTATCAAATACATTTCTGTTTGGTGGCGGAGAATTTATTCTCTTAGCTTAACACCCTTCTCTAAGACGTACGAGCTCAGAGGTTATGTAGTTGATATTTATCGGTGATATTCCCAATTTGGTAATGTGGCATGCTGAGTGCTGCTGTGTGATGATCATTGGTTAATCATTTGTGATATGATCATTTGTTTGATCATTTATCTTTGTGATCATTGCTTTGGTCATCTGTTGACCCAAAGCATGGCTTTGTGCCAAAGCGTAGCTTTGTGGACGAGACTGCATCAGGACCTCACACCCCGGAAATGGTCGAAACAGGAAAGATGCGGCAAGGTTATGAGGGTCGCTCCCTTTAGGGTGTGTCATTCCCTTCTGGTAAAGGGTGGTATCATGGTATGGAGCCCAGATACTTACCTATGTGGATACTGCAGATCTATTACTTTGTGATACTTTGTGGTTGTTGTTGCGAGCGCTCGGATAAAGGTCCCAAAGGACCGGGGGATGGCATATTCGTGTAGTAGTTACCTAGTTACAGAGGTAACCCGGCCTTGTGTTGGCAGAGATCTAACCGTAACGTTAGTTCTCGGGACGTCCCGCCAGAGGCGATCCCATAGACAGTAGGAAGTTCCTTAGCCTGACCATTTGTTGGAAATCCATTCAAAACAATACGCGCCCTGTACGGTTTTAGTTGTATAACCTGCCATGGAATGTGGCGGTAACCTGCTATTGAACATGGTAGCTATAGTAGGCATACGGCGAAGAGTTGTATGCTGGCTAGGATTTATATTCTACTTTCGAAATTGTTTTTCTACACTATGCACTAATAATAATATCAAAAATGATTTGATTTTTGCGTAGTAAGCATCTTTGACTATCATAAGGAGAAATCTCCTCCGATTCTGCGTTTGCATTGTGTGTGTGTGCGGGAGGCCTTATGGTAGTTTCATTTTCCAAAAAAGCATTGCGGATTTCAAATTTGAATTCTTTTGTTTGTTTTAAAGACCAAATGCTTTTGTTTGCTCATACCAGTCCCATGACTGACCTGGAGTTTATTGTTCCTTTCCTAAACTCTGGGTGCCCACTATTTCCCACACGGGCAGTCTAGAGTTGGGATTTTCAGATAATCTATAGTAGGTGTAGATTCGATAGCTTTCAGCCTCAGGATTTGGCAATTGCATTTGGATCGAGTTGCTTATCTTCATGCATCATTATTGGGAGTTCGAGCTATTGCTGGATTGGTATTTTGAAGATGGAGTTCTTTCTTGAAGTAATTATCAAGAAATTTGGAGTTGTTGTTCCGCTGCTGTGTTACCTTTTTTTCTTTCCGCTGCTATTATCTTGTATCATTACTCTGATGTATAATGATTCATCTATTGTATCATATTGTATCAATTATTGTATCAAATGTTGTATATTGATATATGTTATTCTTTCCTTCCGCTGTGTTATTTACTTAATGTGTTATAAGCTCCGGCGAACCAGGTTCGACGTTTGGATCTGCGGCATTTGAATACGAGTGTCGTATTCGGTGCCGATTTTCGAAGGTCGAGTCAGGGTCGTTATAAGTGGTATCAGAGCTGATGGTTAAAACCTTAGCTCAGGAGTATAACACATTAAGTAGCTCATTAGAGATAGGGTAAAGTATACCCTAGAATGAGTGATCCCTAAGATATCCGTTCGAATGCCTCAGTAAATTCTCTTGCTATTCACTGATAGTAAGTATGAGTGCGAGAAGAGAACGAGATAGGGGACAGGGGAGTACCACTACAAATGGTCAATACCCTGCAACAGTGGAAACAACTTTTCTCTATCAATCTCCTTTGATTCGATTTCGTATTCTTTTGATTGCTTCGTGACAGCTCCGGAAAGAAGTTTCGGTGTGATGATGGCCTTACGAATCGTTGTAGAAAATTCTTACTTCGTATCTTCATCCGTTTCTTATCAGCTTTTCGATCTAAACTCTAATGAATTTGAAATTTATAATATTAAATAAATTGGAAATTTTAAATTAAGTAAATTTGTTAACTAATATGAAGATTTGATCTATCTATCTATTCTTTGGGGACCGATATATTCTACGAACGATTAGTTATCCCTTCGAACTAATCAATGCCCTTGCATATTCGTAGACAGGTGAACTCAAATATCTTGTGAAATAATTGTATGAGTTTGTTCTCATATTGTTGATATTCTGATTTGGGAAACCAAATGCAGAATAAATAGCTCGATTCTGATCTGATTAATCATTTCTTTATCTATTATCTTTTCTTTCTCGTCTTACTTGCAATTTCGAGGACGAAATTCTTTTAAGGGGGGAAATCTGTAACGATCCAGATTTTTAATTAAAATTAAATTGATAGTGTAAATAAATTTTGGAATAAAATTGTAAATTAATTTGGATTTTTCAAATTAAATAGGAATTTTTGTTTATTTGAGTATTTATTTTAAAATTTAATTGAGATTTTGAATTTCTATATTTAAAATCTTATAGATAAAAAGTAACATCCCAAAGTTAACAATTTAAATAAATTATATGTTTTAAACTTTTGGAATCTAATTTCAAATTAAATTGGAAGAAAAATCCTAAACAAATAAAAATGAGCGATAGTAATATATAATTAAATCCCAATTTTATTTTGAGATTAAAATATTGAAATAAGAAATATTGTAAAAAGTCATTTAAGTTTAAAATCTTACATATATATATATATATGTATATATATATATATATGTATATTACAAATATGAGTAAATTGAATGAATATGTAAAATTAATTTAAATTTGTTCAAAATAAAGTGTGTATGTATAAATGGATATGAAAGTTTATATTTCAAGTTTGAAATGGAAAATTGAATTTAAATTTGAAATAAATGTTTTAAAAAAAATAATAATAATTAAGTAGCATTAGAAATCATTTTTTTCTTTAAAATTAATAAAACAAAATGTGTATAAAATGAGAAATAAAAGGTTAAAATAATATATATAGATAAGTTGTTTATTTAAAAGGTATAATAGTCTTAATTCAAAAGAAAAATATATATAATGAACTAAGCTTAAATATATTGGTTTAAAAATAAATATAGTTGTATATTCACAAAATATAAAATGTAAAAATGTTTACAAATGTTAAAAATATGAAAATTAAATAGTACAAATTTTTCTCATATTAACAAATTAAAAAAAAAGGAACAATCCCTTTTAAACATGAGGATATTGCATATATATACATACAAACCAATATAACATACTTTAAGGTCTTATACATACATATATACAAATGGCATCATTACATTTATAAAATAATCAAATTTAAACTACAAAAAGAAAGAAATAATTATATGCAGCTATGAAACAAATAAAAAGAAGACAAAAGATAATCAATGTAAATCATCTCAGCCCAAAACTTCCCTATCTTTTCTTGGTTGCTGCAAGATTTCGAAAATCAGTAGGAAAAGAAAATTTTTAACAAGTGGCATAAAGATTTACCAGTGGCATTTTATTTTGAATAGAATTTATGAACAAAACAAAAGCAAATTCAAAATTGAAATCTGGCAACCCAAAGGCAACAACAGATCATCTTCAAAACCAAATTTCAATGTTCAAATATGATCAAGTTTTCAAAACCAGCAAACTAAATGTCAAAACAGAAACAAGTTGAATCAAAAGCAAGGATCAAACAACCTGAAAAGCATGCAAGTTCAGGCTCAATATTTTGTGCTTTGTTCAAATCTCTCAGGCAAGTTTTTAACTTTATAGTTTAATAAGTTTTTGATTTCAAAAACAAGTTTTAACATAAAATAAATTCAAAAAAAATTGCACATGTCCAATGAGCAGTTTTCTCTGGAAATAAATGAGTAAAGGCAAGTGAAATTCCTTTTTTTAAAAAAATTTGGATTTAATCTTGTAATCAGTAAATAAAACAAAGATTTGAACAACTTCATTTAATAAGTTGCAGGAAAACAAATCAAGTTTAAAGGCTAAACATGATTCCTGGTTTCAAAACTGCAGAGAAGAAAAAAAGAGTCATCTCTGTTATAAAATCCTACTGTAAGTAAAATAAAAGAAAAAAAAAACTTATTGTTATTAATGATTAAGTAAACAGATACAACAAAGGATTTAATACAATAATATCCAATTTTTTTTGCAGGAAGTAAATCAAGATCAAAGCTTTAGTCTGCTTTTGGTTTTCAAGCTGTAGGAAAAGAAAATATGAAGAAAAAAGACTTCTTTGTTATATACAGTCAACTGTAAGTAAATAAAAAAAAAAACTATTGTTATTGATAAATTTAATAAATAAATACAATAAGGAATTTGATACGATGATATCCAATTTGTTACAGAAAGAAATCAAAGCAGTCTTCAAAAGCTAAACAATGTCAACTCAAACATGTTCTTTCTTCTCTGTTTCATCAGACTTCAATGTGAGCAATCCTTCACCCTCTTTTATCTGATGCATATATTAAACTCTGTTGTTAGTTGCTTCTCTGTTTTCATGCTTGTGAGCAAACCTTATTTTTAAAAACCTGGGTTCTTTATTTCTTTTACCTATGAGCAACCCTTCTTCTAAAACCAGACTTCCTTATTTCTTTTACCTGTGAGCAACTTATTGAATCTCCCTCTACATCTTGTTGTCTGTGATTGAGGCTTGAACTTGTTATGGAAAATGTTGTTTGAATTGTTATATAGGCCTGCAGATTGTGTATACATATATGGAATAAGTGTGTATGCCTGTTGGTGTATAGATATGTCCTCTGTTAAGCAACAGGTTAACCAATTCAAGAAAAAAAAAAAATTCAAATCCTCATGTCTAAACATTTCAAACTATGGTTTCTGAAGGGAATTTGTCTATAACCATGTAAAGTTATTTTTTTAAAAAATGTTATTAAATAAAATTTGTGTATATATTTGAATGAAGAGGAGGATGTTGCTGTTGAATTTGTTTCCTGCCTGTTCTTAGTTCAAACTTAGGTTCTAAACAAAACAACCCAATATCCTTTTGATCTAATCACTGTTAGTATCTAGAATTTAAACATGACTTGTTTGTTTGACTTTAAGATTTAGATTTGGATTGTATTTAAGTTAAAATAAAGTGTAATTTGCTCTGGAAACAAGCATAACAGGGAAGTTTAAGTTTGTAAATTGGAAATTGCAGTATATAACCCTAGGTTACTGGGTTAGGGAAAATTGAGTACTGTTGCTTCTAGAATGAATCGAGTTCCATGCTATTTTGGAATTTGGTGGATGGTGAGGTGAAGAAGCTATCACCGGAGTTTGGTCGATGATGTTGGTCGGGGTTGAGAGAAACTGGTGTTGACAGGTTGACACTGCAGTGGGGTTGATGTTGTGCAAGGTTGAGGAAATTGTTTGGGTTGCAGGGAATTTTTGACTCGGGTTGATCTCGGGATTTTTGGGGGATAACTCGAAGCAAGTAAAGGAATGACCCGAAGTAAAGTTTTAGCTTACTCGAGTACATTGTTTCAGGTTTTAGTAAAACAGAAACCTGTCTTTGCAGTTTTGAAATTAAAAGTTAAGTTTAAATTTAAACTAAAAGTTTAGCTTAGGATTTAAACTTGAATCTAAAATGAATTCAAATTGTTTGAATTCTTATTTTGTAATAATTTGAATGCAGGTATTCAAAATTGGTTAAAAAAATATATATATATATAAAGAAACAGGAAAACTGTTTGCAGTTTTGAAAGTGAAAGTTTTAAATGTAAGCTTAATTTGGACTTAGGCCTTAAGAACCTGAATTTGAATATGAATTCAAATAAGTATGAATTCAAATAGTTTGAATTCTGTTCTTTTGAAACAATGTAAATTTAAAAAAAAAAAAAGATTTCAAAGCTTAAGTTTTTGAATTAAACAGAACTGTTCTGTTTTATTTAGAAATTTATTTAAATATGGAACTTAGAAATAAAACTGAATCTGAAAATGAATTCAAAGAGTTTGAATTCTTATTTTGAAATAATGTAAATGCAGAATTCAAATTTGGTTTGAAATTAGAATAAAGAGAAAAGGGAAAATTGAAAGCCTGTTTCAGGTTTGTAAAGTTTGAAATAAAATGCAAACTAAAGTTTAACTTAGGATGTTAAAACTGAATTCAAATATGAATTTAAATAAGTTTAAATTCTGTTTCTTTGAAATAATTTAAATTCAGTAAATTTTAAAGTTTGGTTTTCAAATTTAACAGAAACTGTTTTTCTGTTTTAAAATGTAAAAGTAAATTTAAATTGCAAGTGGAGATTGAAATGGAGTTTAATCTGAAAATTTTGAATATGAATTCAAATAAGATTATTTGAGATTTGAAATCATTTAAGCTTTTAAATTTAAATTTGATTTGAAAATCTCAAGCATAAATGCATTGTGTTTTGGCATTTGAAATTGAAAGGTTAAGTATCTAAATTAGGAAATTCAAATGAATTCAATCTGGGTTTAAAAAAAAAAAAAAAATCTGAATTTAAAATTTAAACTTCAGTTTTAAATAAAGGTTTAAATTTAAACTGTTTTAATTGATTAAAGTGATTTACATTTGAATTGAAAGTGTAAATTGTAGAAAGAGTTTAAAGAATTTAAAACTAAAATGAGAATGGAAGTTATGTTTCAATTTTGAGATTTTAAAGTAATTTTTTTTTTAATTGATTTGAATTTGATTTGAATTGAAATTTTAAATTCTTTTTAATCTCATTAATAAAGTATATGTTTCTTGTAAACATATAAGATTTAGATTTGTATTATTTTAAGAATCTTATTTTAAATAAATTTAAGTCTTAAAGTTTTAAAGAAATGTTAAATGGAATTTAATATAAATTTAAAAATATTTTGTTTTAAATGCATAATTTAAATAAGGAATGTTTATCTAAAGATAAAGAAAAATTTAATGATTTGTAATTCATTTAATTATTAAGGTAGTACAAATGGATAATTAATATAATTAATTAATTAATGAAATGGATAATTAATTAAAGTAATTAAGGGTTTTAATTTGATTAATTAAAGTTTAAGATTAATTTTTCTTAGAATAATTAATTTGTAATTAAGAAATCATTAATTGAATGATTTTAGATTTTAAATTAATAATGGAAGACTTATTAATTGAATAAATATGGATAGTTAATTAATTAGGTCTAATAGATGAAAGTAATCATGTAGGCAATAAATTTAAAACCACCCAGTTTATTCATCTTAATTGTAGATGCTGATTGTTATTGAATGTTGTGTGATGGATTGATATATTTGATATGTGATGTGATGCTATGTGATACTTTGTGCTGATCTGCTATATTTGTGTTGAATATACTGTCGTATGAATATGAAACCCTTTGACCCGTAAAACGACATTTGAATTTCGATGCGACAGGGAGTCGGATTCCATTTGGCTATCCGAAACCCACATCGAATTGTAATAATTGAATCTGTGCTGATTGATGATGTTGTGCACTATTGTGTAAAACCCCTGGACCACACTATACACACACAAATATGGGTTGCACGTGGAAATTTGGTTAAGTCACAGATTTTTGAAATTGTTTTAAAATTGAATTTTTAAATCCAAAATAGTTTTGGAATTAGAATTGAAGCTTTTGAAAATGAGTTTTCAAAAATAAAAGTTATTTTAAATAACTTGATTGAATCTTGGAATTTAAATGAATTGATTTAAATTTGAATTCAATATTGAAATTGGATTCTATAATTTGGGAACTAAGGTTTTTAAAAGTTATTCAACTTACAAATGGGTTATATGGGTTTTAAACCGTTTTAAAGGTGATGTTTTGAAATTTAAATCCAACTCAAGATTTCAACTTGTATAAATTAGATTTGCTTTCACATAGGAATGAATTTCCAATTTGTGTTAAAGGATTTTCAAGTCTAAAATGGAAATAGTTTTCCAAGTTATGAATAAATCTTTGGAAACACGTTTTGAAAGCTATAAATCTTTAATTTAAAGATTTAATTGGGTTAATCCAATTGAAATGAGAATTGTTTTGAAATCTATGAATAGATCTTTGTGAAATTTGGTGAAGCTTTGTGAAATTAATCTTTTTATTTAAAGATTTAAAATGGTAATTTGTTTAACCATTTGAAAGAAAGTTTTGGATTTTATAAGTTGTGACTTAGCTAAAATCCCATATCCATATGTTTTAAAATATGGCGCTTATTATTCGGTTTAGCCGGGAGAGGACCTTGTGTCATATAACCCATTCCGAATAGTGATACGACGTTATGGATTGCATTTGAAGACCGGTGGTGAAGACCGGGTATTTGTGAGAACGATAGGATAACCTATCGATTGACTCTGCACTGAGTTGCTCCGGTATAGAGTTCTCCTTAGTGATGGGAAGTCCGATCGGGATTGTGGATACCCGGATTTGCAAGGGCTTCTTCGGAAGTGCCTTCGGTTCTGTTCGAACCCGGAACAGACTTGTATGGTTGTATGTCCGACATTACACTTTGAGATGTTAACTGATCTCTATCAAATACATTTCTGTTTGGTGGCGGAGAATTTATTCTCTTAGCTTAACACCCTTCTCTAAGACGTACGAGCTCAGAGGTTATGTAGTTGATATTTATCGGTGATATTCCCAATTTGGTAATGTGGCATGCTGAGTGCTGCTGTGTGATGATCATTGGTTAATCATTTGTGATATGATCATTTGTTTGATCATTTATCTTTGTGATCATTGCTTTGGTCATCTGTTGACCCAAAGCATGGCTTTGTGCCAAAGCGTAGCTTTGTGGACGAGACTGCATCAGGACCTCACACCCCGGAAATGGTCGAAACAGGAAAGATGCGGCAAGGTTATGAGGGTCGCTCCCTTTAGGGTGTGTCATTCCCTTCTGGTAAAGGGTGGTATCATGGTATGGAGCCCAGATACTTACCTATGTGGATACTGCAGATCTATTACTTTGTGATACTTTGTGGTTGTTGTTGCGAGCGCTCGGATAAAGGTCCCAAAGGACCGGGGGATGGCATATTCGTGTAGTAGTTACCTAGTTACAGAGGTAACCCGGCCTTGTGTTGGCAGAGATCTAACCGTAACGTTAGTTCTCGGGACGTCCCGCCAGAGGCGATCCCATAGACAGTAGGAAGTTCCTTAGCCTGACCATTTGTTGGAAATCCATTCAAAACAATACGCGCCCTGTACGGTTTTAGTTGTATAACCTGCCATGGAATGTGGCGGTAACCTGCTATTGAACATGGTAGCTATAGTAGGCATACGGCGAAGAGTTGTATGCTGGCTAGGATTTATATTCTACTTTCGAAATTGTTTTTCTACACTATGCACTAATAATAATATCAAAAATGATTTGATTTTTGCGTAGTAAGCATCTTTGACTATCATAAGGAGAAATCTCCTCCGATTCTGCGTTTGCATTGTGTGTGTGTGCGGGAGGCCTTATGGTAGTTTCATTTTCCAAAAAAGCATTGCGGATTTCAAATTTGAATTCTTTTGTTTGTTTTAAAGACCAAATGCTTTTGTTTGCTCATACCAGTCCCATGACTGACCTGGAGTTTATTGTTCCTTTCCTAAACTCTGGGTGCCCACTATTTCCCACACGGGCAGTCTAGAGTTGGGATTTTCAGATAATCTATAGTAGGTGTAGATTCGATAGCTTTCAGCCTCAGGATTTGGCAATTGCATTTGGATCGAGTTGCTTATCTTCATGCATCATTATTGGGAGTTCGAGCTATTGCTGGATTGGTATTTTGAAGATGGAGTTCTTTCTTGAAGTAATTATCAAGAAATTTGGAGTTGTTGTTCCGCTGCTGTGTTACCTTTTTTTCTTTCCGCTGCTATTATCTTGTATCATTACTCTGATGTATAATGATTCATCTATTGTATCATATTGTATCAATTATTGTATCAAATGTTGTATATTGATATATGTTATTCTTTCCTTCCGCTGTGTTATTTACTTAATGTGTTATAAGCTCCGGCGAACCAGGTTCGACGTTTGGATCTGCGGCATTTGAATACGAGTGTCGTATTCGGTGCCGATTTTCGAAGGTCGAGTCAGGGTCGTTATAGAAAATCTACATCATTCAACATGAATTCGAAAGATTATTCTCCATCAAAGTTTGATCTACTAGTCTAAAGTGTGTTGTAATTGAAGGTTATTGTAAAGTTGTAATTAATTCAGCAATAAAGTGAATTAAGGTGGACGTAGGCTTACCCTAAGCCGAACCACTATAAAAACTATTGTCTTTTCCGCTTTCTCTGTGATTTTTCTACTTGTTTTAGTTCCCGCGTTCACGGGTGGTGCTTTCACTCAACTTCAATTTACACCGGGGTGTTAGCGTCAGATTTTCACATTAACACTGCAGGTTGTCTTGGAGTCTCAAGTTTACACAATAGTTTTAAGTTCCCTTTTTATTGTTCACCGTCATCATCTCCATCTTCATTGTGATATTTATTTTTCAGTTTTCTTATATGTTGTGCTATCCATCCTAGCAGTGCATCTTACTGACTTTGTATGGAACTCAAAGGCTTTAACCATATTAAATATACTAATAACAAAATAAGGAATAACTAATAACTTACCTAATTGCTTTCACCATATCCAAATATTCTCAAAGGCTTTTAATATGTTCAGCAAAGGACTTAGGTTCACGATAATTTTAAAAAGTATATCGAATTAAAAATTTGGGTAATATCTACTTAGTAGCTGTTTCATATCAAAATATCCTGAAAGACTTTAATATGGTCAACAAAGGAGTTGGCTTAATTCAATAGAAATACTGAATTAACAAGAAAGTTCTTTACATTGAATCAACAAGTGACATAGGGACCGATATAAATGCTACAATAAGGAGTATCATCATCTCACAATAAGCAGCCAAATCTTAATGTTAATATAAGCTGTGAATTATTTTGCATAAGTTAATATAAGTTTGTGAATTATTTTGCATACTGTTTTATGTCTATGGAGCAGTACAAGTAGAAATTTGTGCATTGACATTGTAGACATCCACATCCAACAAATGCATGACTAATGAATATCAATGCTAATTACAAAATTGTATGAAATTTGAACATTAACGTAAACATGTACCTTATTTGTTACCTTATTTTTGTTGTGCAGTCAAGATTGATGGTGGATGAAGCATACACGGGTTTAATGTTTAAGATGTTGGGATTACGATGGAGAGAGGCAAAGTCGAGGTCAGTTTACGCTATTAAAGTAGCTTCTACTTGTCCCGACACTTCCTCTAGGCTAGAAACGCTAAAACCGGATACTACAGAAAATGTTCAAGAGTGGAACGACTTTGTTAAAGAAAAATTGTCGGACAAATTTGAGGTAACAAGTTATATTTTATTCATTATAATTTTTTTAACTATATAGATTTAAATATAAATATGTTATCCCTGCATATTTTATTCCTCTAGGCTGAACATGCATAGTTTATTAATGGATTTCTCCTACGTAGGAAACTAGCAAAAAATTCAAAGCAATGAGAGATAAAAATAAAATTCCACATACAATGAGCAGAAAGGATATGCGAGATTAGCGGAAGATATGGTAAGAAATGCATGTACGTTTACATCAATAAATTTTTTCTTTGGTTCGAATTCGTCTTCTAACTATTATTATTTGCAGAAAAAAGAAAGTGGAATATCAAACATTAGCAGAGATGAGCTATGGTGCAAAGCCCATACAAAGAAAAATGAAGACCCACCAAATTACGTTGTTGCCGATTGCGTCGTAAGTTTTTTTTATTCTTTTGAGATAGGACTGTAGATATTTATTCAATAGTTTATTCATATTTCTTTTTTCTTGAAATGGTCTATTTTAATTTTTAGGCTAAGATAAAAGAGCAGAATAGTGCTCAGAATTCTCATGGAACAGCATCAGTAAGTGGAGATGGAGTGTCACATGTTTTTGGAAATGAACATGGGGGAAGGGTGAGGGGATTGGGTTTTGGTGTAGCACCATATCAAATAGGTGTTTATGCACATAATTCAAAAAAGGTAGCTGCAGTGGAAAATCGAGTAATAGTTCAAAGGGATATGTTAACTAATTTGGAGGCAAGAGTAGACTACTTGACTAATTTGATCATGACAGTAAGTTTATAGTTAATTAGCTATTGTTAATAAATATGTGATATGTGCGTATGAATTACTAAGTATTCTCTTGTACTTTTACAGGGAAGAAATGATAATGTGGCAGATATGGAGATGCATCAGACTCATACACCTCAGGTTAGAATATATAAATAATCATGATTGCTTGCTTGACATGCCTGTCGTTTCCTTGAAACTGAATTACCAGAACATGATTGCTTGCTAAACTATTAATGATTTAGAATTTTTACACATATTGTTACTAATAGCAACATGTCCCTTTACAGATTAATGTTCAGTTCCTCTCTCCAACCATGATCATCCTCCCTTCGAGTAGCCACAATCCTAAGTAACTTTAATAATAAAAAGTCACTTTCTAGTATACTTCCTGTGTTTCCAGGCATATGAGTTAACTTTTCATAAGGATTTGTTTTTAATGTTTATGGTGTTGTTTTTTAGATTGAATCTTCCATTATTATGGTTGCGAAAACTTTGGGAAATTTTTTGAGATTCTTACAATCCTTCAAGTGTTGTCCTCGATGAGATATTTTGATTATTATGCATTAGGTAGCAAGATTGTAGTGCAAGAAATCGTTTAAGGCGGTAAGGACAAGATATTAAGTTTGATGTAAAATTCTCTATTAAACACTATATATACTGTGGTTATTTAATAGGCTTAGTATTACACGAAGAGATTGTTGATTGTTACAAATTTACTTTTTGTATATCGCCTTTCTGTATAACTAGAAGATCATTAGTATTTAAATTTAACAGTTTACATGTATTAACTTTGGTTTTTAAACTTGAGCACCTACATTTTGCATCTTGTTATATGAAAATGGATCTCAATTCATATCTCGCTAACTATTTTTTTTCCTGATAATAAATATTAATTAGTTGAATGAAATTCGTATATATATATATAGTTTATTTTAAATAGCTATAAGCTTTATATTTGAGATTAATTAAGCAAAAAAAGTTTGTTAGAAATCGGATTAATTTTCAACCATCCACCTATAGTTTAGATCGGCTGATGTATAAATTTTGATTGGTCACTGCTTGGTTTAAGATGTACTGTTGTATTGAAGTTTGAATTTCCAACATGTCTTATACAATTTTGGTATTCCCACTTATTACGTAACTAGGTTTTAAGTATTCTTTGTTCCACAACTAAGTCCTCCCCTCTAATGATGTGTTTGAATGCACAGAAGATTCATAATCTTTTGTTGCCCATGTGTTAAGGTCTGCTGCTAAACTAGATACTTCATGCTTTGGTCCTTGTTTTGCTACCTAACTTAACCTTGATTTTATGACTTCGTTTTGATTCAACATGCACTTTTCTTTAGACTGCATTTTTCTTTTATTCACTGCCAACATCTATATGTTCATCCTAAAAAGGGCGCATCAAATGTAAAACTTACACCTCTAGTCAGTTTATCACCGTTTAAACTGGAATATTTTTATACTTTAAAAAAGTAAAACTTATGTCCAACATAAGAGGTGGTAACTATAGAAGTTATTAAGGCTGTAATCTTTAGTGAATAGTTTGTTATCTTTGATTAATAGTTTATTATGTTTGTTAATTAGTTACAGACTGTTAATAATTGTAAATGATGAGTTGTTAAATACCAAAAACCTTATAAAAAAATGCTCACGATGTGGTACAATATGCACACTAAAAACAATGCTACACGTAGGTGTCATGATATATATGTGTGTGCGTGTGTGTGTATTTTTAGGACCATGTTGCATTCATTCTATGGCTTTTCCACATAAGGAAGTGTAAATGTTAATTAGGTTTCATTTTCCATATTAGCAGTCTTTATTTGATGACCTTTATGATGATGATTTTGAGGAGATGGAGTATTGAATAAAACATGAATATTAAGTCTGACTTGAGTTTAATGCATGGTTTACATCTGGGTTTATTTGGATACTGTAAATATTCAAGTTTGCATTTGTTCGTTTAACTACATTTAGGTGATTAATTATGTAAAGCAAATGTATACTTGGTTCCATGCTTTCTGAACTTATCACAAAATGGACTAGATAATATTATTTAGTTAGTCTTATTTTTATAAATAGCTAGGATACTGGCTTTTATTTCGCAGGTTCAAGGATCAAATTTCCCTTAATGGTGTTAAACATAATATAGTCATTTTTTATGAGATATTTGGCTATCACGACCAATATTTAACATTCATTTTCATAAATGTCAGCTTTCATAGCAATCGACTTAGTTGTAGGACTCCTCTTTTATGTAGACAACTTTGTTCATACTGTAGGATCTATAACAGATTTGTTCTTTGATTTATTATATTGATTTGATCTCGATTTGGATATGTTAACTAAAATAATTTTGTCTTGGATGCATTACTGGTTCAGTAAAAGAGCCTAAGTACTGTCTATTTTTTTTTAAAAGGGCAACTTATCATGTTGTTATTCATATATTGTGCTTGAGGTCTAATATTTTGCGTCTATTGTTGTTCATATTCAGTTTTGTATCTGGTTTCATGATGTTTTGTTGTTGGACACAACCGTTTTTTATGAATGTTTTTGTGTGTTAGATCTACTGAGAACATGTATATATGTTGGATCTATAGAAAATAATATAAGTTGTGACATTAGCATGCCAGTAGAATGATTTTTCCTAGATGTTTGTATAATTATGTGACATTCAACTTATGAAGAGAACATTTAGCAAACTTTACAATTATCACGATCATACTGAACAAAAATAAAATACTGTGCACGTGAAAAAAAAATCATTGAGTTAAAATAGCCACATATTGGCTTTGCATTGCATTGTTCAGTAAATAAAACACTGCAAAGGGCAACGTGTTACTGATCGAAAGACATTGAAAGTAGGGATGAAAAAAAACTATAATATAATGCTTTTTATAAATGTTTTCATATTGTACTAATGCTGTTTGAATTCATTTTTGATTCGGTTTTCTATTGTTTTTTAAGTTCCACGATTGTTATTTTTACAGTAGTTCAAAATACTATTATGATGCGGTTTTAGATGATTGCTATGCTTTAATGCACTGCGATTAATGATTGAGTTCAAAATACTATTTATTCCAGTGAGGCAAAATGAGTAACCACATTACTCATCCACGAAGCAGTTCACAATACCCGAGTGAGTAGATTTTTACGATTGAGTTGTTCTCATTCTCATTTATGATTGATTGTTTCAGAATACATTTTTTAGTGAAACTGCATTTTGCTTCTATGCATCCATAACGATTGCAGCCACTGTATTTGCTAGGATGCCATTCGTACGTAGCTTCTTGCCAAATCATATTGTAGTTCTCATCTAATATTCACTAAAGTCAATTTTTTTTTCTTGCAGTCACACCGCGATAGCAACAATACGCAGCAGGTTCAAGATCAGCAAGAACGAGTTATTGTGCATGGTTTGATGAAAAAAAAGTGCAGGCTATTGAGTTGGGAGAAGAACGTAGTTGCAGAGGGGACAATAGCAAGCACTGATCCTGATGCGTCGGTACATTTTGTAAAGCTTGGAGCAGAAGCTTGAAAAGTATGGGTGGATGTAGCGGTGGAACCAGAAGCTTTTTTATTTAGGCCAAATTCAGAGATGTCCACTATAAAAGAGGCCGTTGGATCAACCGTTGAGTGGCACAAAGACTTTATATCCTTAGTCTAGTATGAGAACTTGATATTTATAGCCGATTGTTATGTATTGATGCTTTATGAATTCGGGAGGTAAACTTATCTGACTTTTTGGAGTGTTGGAATTTTATGACTATCTTTTAGTCTTTTCACATGTGATTTTGGTTGTTTGTGCGTAATATTTATTACTTTTAAATTATTCATTATTTGTATGGATGTGCTACCTATACGTTGCTGTAAATTTTTTTAATTTGCATTTTTTCTGCAACGGTCAAAGCACATTGTATTATATTCTATTACAACGGTCAATAACCATTGTAAAAATCATTATGATAGTATTTTGCAACGGGCAAAGAAGCTTGTATTATAGTCTATCACAACGGTCGACAAACTTTGTATTAAAGTCTATAACAAAAGTCGAAAACCGTTGTCAAGATGTTTTTTACAACGGTCAGTGAATGTTGTGAAACATGCTATCCATCTTGTATGATAGTACTTTGCAAGGGGCAAAGAAGCTTGTATTATAGTCTATTACAATGATCGACGACCGTTGTAAAAAAATATCACTACAACGGTCCTTACAACAATAATTGCCCATTATAAAATAAGGGTGACCTATTACAACATCGCCTATTACAACGGTCGCCTGCCCGTTGTGGAAATGCTATTACAATGGGTTTTGCCCGTTGTAAAAAGCCTGTTTTGTTGTAGTGACATTTCGTCTCTACTTGAAATCTCCACACAACAAAATCAAATGATAAATAATTTGTGTAATTCTTATTTGTGTGATAACTCAAGGCAAAATTTTCAAAATAATCAAAATTTTAATTCACTTCAAAATTCAAACGACTTCGAGTATAACCCAGGCCACTTTATTTTCGAACTCAAAAATGAATTTCAAACTAAAAATGAAAATGAAACAACTTTCCAAACGAATTTGGTAATGTGAATAATCTTAACCACGTTACGATCGAAAATTTTTGTTCTCAACCAATCCAAATCGAAAATTCTCAGGTTAATGACTATTAATTAGATTTTGTTTAGAAAATGAACAGAATTTATGATGATCACACAGATTCGTTGTTTGAAACATATATGAAACAACGTGAAAAACAAAACAAAATCCCAAGATGAGTCAAACAATAATCCGTCTTTTACCCAAATCGACGATTTTCAAATAACAAACTTTTGAAGTTGAAAATGAGAATCTTAATAAAGTTGTTGACAATTCGGTAATTGAGTTGGATTTCAATTCTTTTGACGGTATGGAACCAAATTTAAAATTCGACCTTCCTTTTCTCGATTTTAAAATTTTAAATACAACAACTTTGGATTTTGAACTTAAGATACGCAATGAAGTTGTTGATAAGCCAATAAAGGAAGACGAATTCAATGAACATGATTTCTTTGGAATTTTCGAAAATGAGTTGTTAAATTCCGAAAGGGAAGATTTACATCGCCATTTTGATTTTTAAATCGATAATTTTGAAGAAGTTTTCAATGATAAGTTTGAACTTCAACTTGGTGAAAATAAACTTGAATTTTAATCAATTGTTTTATCAACCCCAAAAATCATCGAAAACAAAACAACCCATTCAATTTTCAATAAAACGACACTCGCTTTTCCAAATCAATATTCAACTTCGAAATCTTTTGCGGTTTGGTTTTTCAAGCTTAAGTTGTGTCTCGCATACTTAACGAGACAAATGAATCGATCTTTGGAAGACCGTTTCATTTACTTTTTGACAATATACTTTCTGATGCGGTGTAAATACATTTCATTTTCATGTAAATAATAATAAACGTTCCTTTCACTTGAGTTGATTGTGGTGACACAGTCAAAATCAAGTGTGGGGGAAACTCACCTTCTTCTTTTTTTTCCATAGTTTATTTTACATTTTTTTTTCAAACCCCAACACATAAAAAAACAAAAAACCAATTTTTTTTAAGCATTTTGATTTATTTTTAAAGAAACACTATAGGATAAATATGTGGTTTTGGTTTATTAAATTGAAATTATTGAAAATTTATTTGTCTTAATAAAAATAAAAATGAAGTTTGATTAAAAATAACAATAGTTTAAGTAATATATAGGAAGGTTCATACGTGATAATTGTGAAATATATCCTAAATGAATTTTTTTTTTAAAAAGTAGTTGATTTAAAGTAAAGGATGTAATATTTTTTTGTCTTCTAAGTAAAGTGGTGCTAAGATTATTTTGCAAAACTCTCTCTTTCAAAAAAATTGAAAAAAAATGTATAAATAAAACATTTATATATATGTAAATAATTTCTATTAACACCTAAGGTCGATAGGTGTACACATTTGTGTGCACACTCGCCATGCTCTCACGTAAGCTCAAAAGACAGTGCACAATTGGTATATATGGCCTCAGTTTATCCAAGCTAGGTGTATATATAAAAATTCTTTTTAATAATGCCTACAGTCAATAGGTGTTCACACTCGTGTGTTTACTCGCCACGCTCGGTATTCCCCTCACATGAGTCCGCAAGGAAGTGCATGGGTAATATATCTGGTATCAGTATATCGGAGTTAGGCTTATGTAAATATTGTAAATATCAATAAAATTTTCAAAAAAAAGAGAGAGTAAGCAAATGAAATACAAGCATTATTTTAAATTATTAGATTTGACTTGTTATTGAAAAAAAATGAATATACCTCCTTGATAAACTTTGATAATCAACTAGGATCCATTTTATAGTTACACTGTTATCAATCGAAAAAATGAGTTAAACTATAGTCTATTTGTTATGACAACGTTATTTTTATTGGAAATATTGACGAGTAAATGACTTAAATCTCAAGATAACGATCAAAACCTATATTTAACTTATTTGTGTCAATTTAAAATCAAATCTTTCATTTGTAAATATTTTCAAAAATTCGCATTCATTTCTTTGTAAATAAATCTTGCATTTTGTAAATGTTTTCATCCTGATTTGGATTTTATCGGAAGTATCCACTGAAAATCCTCACGGGACAACATTCGTCCTACAGGGGACACCCAGTGGTTTAACGGATTGTTGCATATGTTCAACGCAATTGTGCTCCCTATGAAAATGGATTTATCTTAGTTTTTTCCTTTATTTGAGGATGAATAAAAAGATATGTGTGGGGGTATTTGATATGCATATAAATGTGTATATTTTTACCACCATATTTGTTCTAATTAATTTAAATAAATGATCTTATTGGATATTTTAACCAGTTTTAATCAGATTCCATATTAATTCCAAATTGTCACATATTCATCTTCATCCAAGGGCAAAATAGTCATTTTTGTGCACAAATTAACTTAAGAAAATTTAATTAGAAATTTTCATACTATTTGGTAGGAATTTGATTTCAATTACAAGTTGTTTGTGAAGAAGATATGCATGCGCAAAAAGAGCACAAAGAAATGAAGATGGAAATAATTCAAATGAAGATCATGGAGGACCCCACTTACCCACCACCTTAATGTACAAATCAAAGGCTAATGCACATGCTTATGGAATTAATGGCTTCATGTACACTTAAATGATGATTATTAGATGCTAATGATTACTTGGCCTTCACATTTTCTCAAGGGAATTTTGGGCATTCCCTGAAAATATGAAGTAGGGTTTAATACATGTATATATACTCCTTATGTTTCATGTAACCCTTTTCTTACTTAGCCTCTCTTAGTTTAATTTTGGCTCAAAATAAAAAGATAAGCTCTCTTTCCCTTTTTATGGCTACTTAACCATTTTTATTTCATGTATTTTTCTTTCTTTTATGCAATATTAATTAGTGTTTTATTTTACTTGCAAACTCTCTTTCTTTCATAATAATAGTGTAGATTTTATTTTATGCAATTAGAGTAGTTCTCTTTTTCACTAAGCTTTCATTTTGCTTTCATTTTTCTTTCATGTTGTTAGCTACATTTGTTAACCAAGTGACAAATATGAGAGGCTAAACCCCTTCAATTTAGGGGTAATGAAGCTCTCTAATTATGTAGCTTCAAGTATTTGTTAATTCATGCTCTCTTTTTGTGCTTAATGATGATAGAAATGGTTTAATTGCTGTTTTTGCTTTGAATTTGATAACCTATATTGTTAACATCAAATATGTTATGCTTAAACAATCACTAACACTAATTGCCTCTTCATCAAAATATGATTATGGCAAAAGAAAGTGATTTGAAATTAAAATTTGATGCTCTATATTTCTAATCAATAGTTAGTAGGCCATACTTAAAATAGATTTCATTTTCATTTTCATTGTCAAGTTTCATGAAAGTTAGTAAGTGGTTTAAGGGGTGTGTTATAGTTTGATGGCTTATGTTGGCTAAGAAATAGCACAAATATGTCATACATATGATAAGCACATCAATTAAAGCACTGATGACCATAAAAGAGGGATCATAATTCCATATGTGTTGAACTACATGATCCAGAGAGTGGATTTATTCTCTAAATTGTCACTTAACTCTTATATTTGCTTCTCTTTTCTTTTAGTTAGTTAGTTAGTTAATTCTCTTATTCTCTAGCTTAACTTTCACTCTACTTTGGTTTAATTTGATTGAATAGATTTTTAAAATTAAACAATTCCCTGTGGATTGACCCGTTCTCGCCACGTACTACAAGTGTACGCCATCCACTTGCGGTTATTTTAATTTGAAAATTTTCGACTATTTTCTAACTCGATAGAAAACTAGTCGTTAAACAAGTGGACTCTTTGACTTTTAGTAGTTTGTAAACCCGTGAATATTCAAAGAGAAAGCGAGTGGATTTGTAAGGAATAAGTTCTTTAGAAAAATGCTTGACCCTCTAAAACAGAGGAGAGCACACATGAATATATGTATATGTATATGTATATGTATATCACGAGAAAAGGTGCTACCAACATGCCTGACAGGTAGCTAATCTAAATACAAATATCAAAGGAAAACTCAGTACCCCTAAAATGAGCTCCGGCAAGGCCACTGCCCATTACACCCCAATACCGAGCTCTGGCATGGCCACCGCCCGATATTAAGGTGTTAAAAGTACTTGAAAAACTATGAACTAATCTATAAAACTAGAAGCATGTTCTATCTATGAAGGCAACTCCATCCTGCTGACTCTGAAGATATGGAAAAGCGAATGATCTGAAACGACACTGCAAATGATCTAGATTGGAAACGCCACTCTAAAGACTCAGTAAAACCGGAAGTAGTGCATAGCTGAATAGTGAACCCTCCAAAAAAAGAACTCCATAATGAAGAAGATGATGTACCGAGAAGAACCCCTCCCTGCATGCAGCAATCTACAAGCCGCAATCTTGTGTACCTGCAATAAGAAACTAACACCATATCTAGCCCAAGACCTGTATCTGAAATTGAACTAAAGAAAATAGTTAGAATGATACATATATATTTATATAAATGAAATTTATATACATATATATGTATACAAGAAATAGAAATAGTGATACAAGAGTTAAGCTAATATGAAAAATTAAAATAAAGAATAGTAAAATGACTAAAAGGAATCGATGATCGAACGAACTAAAAGATCTAAAAACTAAAGCAAACAAAAACTAAAACAATATCTTAAACAAATCAAAGATATCCTTATGGTCCTTCGATCAATAGGATGTTATGATACACAGTGAAATCATCATTTATGTTTGAAAAACATTAATACTACAATTACTAATGTCAAAAATATTATTTTTACATTTAAATAGATTAATATTATGATTAACCTTATTAAGATATTCTTTAAATAGATTATTTTTAACTAATTTATATTTAGGATTAGATAACCGATTAAAACAAAATAAAGAAATTATAAAAATCAATTTATTAAATTTAATTTAATTACTATTAAAACTTCTTTGTTTTCTTTCAAACCAAATATACCAACTAATTATAATGATTAAAATGTTAAGTAAAAATCTATTTTCCTTTTTGAACTTAAATCTAAAACTATTCCAATAATATTAACGATAATATATTTTAGTTATTAGATTAAAGTTAAAGATTTTAAGGATAATATCCAGAATGAATAAGTATCCATGCAATCATAGTATGCATGTTTAGTACTTCAAAGTATAGATTACAAAAAATAACAATTATTATCGATTTGCTTGTTTTTTCTTTTTAAAAATTCTATAGTAATTAGTTTTCCATGCATAATTAACCATATGTAATTTTTAGTTTTAGGAGGAGCATTAGATTTCCAAATAAATTTAAAAGAGTTATTAGTTAGTTACACACAAAAAATTAATAAATTTGTAAAAAGAAATAGAAGTATATTTCTTGCTCTTATCCCATTCCCAACTAATATTATAATTATCATTATCAATATTATAAAGGTTTAATCTAGCATAAAGCAAAACAAGCTGCCTAAGAGTTGAACCTGTAAATCCTTGAGATGATGGTTTTGATAACAACAACCTTAGAATGGATTAAAAAATATAAATACTAGCAGTATAAGTTTAGATATATATGTATATGCAGGATTTAACCATGCAGGTACCAAGAATGAAGACTGTACAGTATAGAGATTCAAGATATTGAGACTGAAGGCTCATGAGTATCAAGATTATCAAGAGTTCAAGAGTTCAATTAGTTTATCTTTTAATTAGAAATTTTGTTAAAACTCCTAGAAAAGCACCGGCATCTTAAAATTCAATTTATTCGTAGAATGGAATCGACTTCGAGCCTATTAAAGGGATGGAACCCTAAGTCGGATGGTACCTACGAAAAATCTAGTGGAACATTGATTTGTATCCGCTAATTTTTATTCAAAATGATTTTAAAAAAACTATCTTGTTTTCAAAAAGTTTACAAAACCTTCATTTTAAAAGCATCAAAAGCATCTATCCTGATTTCAAATAATTTTAGCCTTAAAAAAATCTTTAATTTCAAAATCAAATTATCCGTGTTTTAACTATCTTTAAGTAACAATATATTTTTAAATATTTATACTTAGATTTAAACATAAAGTTATAGTAAAATTTTGTATATATTATTATATATATTTACTTAAGTATTTTAACTATGGACAAGTATATTTATAAAGTTTAAAATAGTTTTAATATAAGATAGAAGTTATTTTCAAAGAAAATGTATAACCAAAATTTCCTTTGGCATGTCGACGTACCCAAGGAACCCATGTCGACATAGTGTCAGTTGATTTCAAAATTTGAATTTCAAAAGAAGTGTCTTTTGGTCATATCTCTTCACGAATAGACATGGCTGTTGTTCTTCTATAAATAGGGGATGTTTTCAACGAATTTTGATAACAGATTTTTTGGTTTTTCACTCCTCTTCTTCTTCCACATTTATATATACATATTCTTACCATTACTCTGCCGAAATCAACATTGAATCTAACTAGATTATCTCTGGTTTGATTCTCTATCACTATCTCAACAAGATCCTCAGTGCTATTCAGAGTTATAGTCTTTTTGTAATCAACTTAGCGAGAAAAGGTGCGATTGTAGCCTTGGAAATCAATCGTGCGAGATAAGGTGTGATTGTAGTCTTGGAAATCAATTGGGTGAACTTGTTGCCCGGGAAATCAAGTATCTCTATCCAGAGGATTGTGAATCTGGAGGGTGTACCTCGTTGCCTTAAAATCGAGGGTGTAATTGTAAAGATTGTTTTTGAAAGGAAAACTGTACTCGTGCGCGGGACTGGATGTTGGGTAACTTCGAACCAGTATAAAATCCGGTGTGTTCTTTCCTTTACTGCTTTTACTTTATATTTGCATCTGTGTTTGATTCTGAGATCATATCCGTGTTTTAATATTGCACACATTTGTGTTCAAATTAACAAAAACTCAAAAAAAAACTTAACAATTCTCTAAAACACTATTCATCCCCTCTCTAGTGTTTATCCTAGCCTTAAGAACCTTAATCCGCATTTCTCACATTTGGTATCGGAGCAAGGTTTTCAAACTTTCATAATCTGATTTTTGAAAAAGTTTTCAAAATGGCTACCAACACTGGTATTGTCACTAACACTAGTATACCTGTCACTAGTTCCTTTGTAGAAGGTCGGTCTACTGTCAGACCATCACTTTTTAATGGCAGTAACTATGCATATTGGGCATGTCGGATGAAAATATATTTAAAGTCTGTAGGATTAGATACTTGGAATATCACACAAACTGAATATTCTGAACCCACAACTGGTTTTGCATAGGGGACCGCTGAGTAGAAGACTGTTGCACAAAATAATTTCAAATCAATGAATATTTTGTTTTGTTCACTTGATAGGAATGAATTTAATAGAGTGTCAGTTTGTAAGTCTGCATATGAAATCTGGAAAACTTTGCAAGTGACTCACGAAGGAACAAGCAAAGTTAAACAGACCAAAATTTCCACGCTCACAAATAAGTTTCAATTATTTAAAATGAATTCCAATGGGTCTATTTCCGATATGTATAGTAGATTTAAGGATATTTTGCATTCTTTAATATCCTTGGGAAAGGAATTTTCGGAATAAGATCAAGTCAGAAAAATTCTAAATTCTCTTACTCCAGAATGGGATAAAAAGACACTTGCGATCGAGGAGGCAAATGACAATAGTACTTTAAAGATAGAAGAAATAATTGGAAATCTAATGTCGTTTGAAGTTCAAATGATCGGGAGAAGAGAAAGCAAAGCATCTGAAAAGAAATAAATGGCATTTAATGAATTAACCGATGGATCAGACTCAAACAGCGATAATGATGAACAGATAGCCTTTATGACCAAGAATTTTCAGAATTTTCTGAAATACAGAAAGATGAATAATCTCAAGAGAAACAACTACAAGAACTCTGAAAATCAGAATGTAATGCCAAACAATGTCAAATGTTTCAACTATGATGAACCACGGCATATTAAAAGAGACTGTCCGTATCCAGATAGGCAAAATCCTCCTATAAACAATGATTCAGTAAAGAAACGAAAGCATGCATTTACTGCTACTCTAGATGACTCAGACTCGTCCTCAAGTGATGATGATCAGAATACAGATAATTTAAATTTGTGTTTCACGGCAGTTCATGATTTCGACGAAATCAGAGAAACGAACTCAGAAAAAGGTACATATTTACAATATAATTGGTTGAAATTGCATGCTTAGAATTAGATGTTTGATTGCTTGATTGATTGATTTTGAATTGATATGTTATTTGAATTTTAAATTTTTTCACTATTAATTTATTGTTTTATTGTTATTTTTATTATTTTATTATTATTTTTATTATTTTTTATAATAATATATTATTGAAAATACTATAATTCTAATAATATTTCAGATATATAAATAATAAAAATAATAAGTACATATATATACACACACATTAGAGTACTTAAGGAAAATAAATCATAGAAATTCATAGGCACAAGTCGACATGGTCCCTACATGATGTCGACATGGGTACTAGAATTTGAAATTCAAAATTTGACTTCAAATGGTTGAATTTTCCTCCATCTTTTCACTACATTCAATTCTCTGAAAAGGCATCATATGACCAGAGAACATGTCCTTTGAGAATCTATTTATTCACTATCTTTTATCATATCTTTTCACTCTCATTTTCAAATTCAAACTCTCTCTTCAAAACTTCAAGTTCTCTACTCTCTACTTTAATGGCTTCTTCAAGCAATCCCTCCACCATGAGAATTTCCAGAAAGATAAAAGTGCAACTCTTCAATGATCCGGAGGCAATTAAAGCATATATCAATTATGCTAACTATGCAAAAGTCCATCCCGGAAAGTTTGCTATCTTTCAAGATTTCTCTTCTTATGAAATTGATTCTCTTTTTGCAAACAATCAAATCCTTAGTCTTGTTGATGCTTCCCAAAATGATTTTGTTTGTTATCCAAATCTTGTTAAAATTTTCAATGCAAATTTAAACCGTGGATTTTATATTGGAAATGATGATGAAATTTGGAGTAGTGTTAAAGGCACTAGAATTGTTTTGAATTGTGATCTTTTGGGTACCATTCTCAATTGCAAGAGTACGGGAATGGATCTTTCTAGTTTTAAAATTGATGAAAATGATCAAGAGACGTTTCGTCACATTTTCGAAGGGAATGATAATTTTGAATTCAAAAATCGAAATTTTCGACCAAAAGCAACAATTGCCAGTCTTCTTTTGCAACATACTTTGACCGCAAGTTCGGGGAATTTTAATAATCCTACTTCAAAAGTTTGCAAAGCACTTTTTGCTATTTTTGGAAACTATGACATTAATTGGACGCAAGTTATTTTGGATGAACTTCGTCCCAAAAATCTTGAAATGGGTGAGAATACTTTGTATCATGGAATTTATCTCACTAGGATTTTTAACTATTTTGGAGTGGATTTCAAAGGAGAAGACTTTGTTTCTAGAAAAGTTTTCAATCATTCTAACATTTCACTTATGAAAATTCCATTTGTTTTTCAACCTTATGTGACTCTTACTGAAAAGGAAGAGCGTTTGGCTCATGAGGAGATGGAAGAAGAGGAAGAAGAAGAAGAAGGGAATGAAATGGAAATTGAAGAATATGAAGAAGTTGAAACTTATTTCGAAAGCATTGACTATCCTCCTAATCCATCCAACAAAACCCTTCTCAAAAACCAAAAGACCATTGTTGAGAATCAACAGATTCTTAAAAGATCCGGCTAGTAAGAAGTTGGATAAAATTTCATCCAAGATGAACAAATTTATTTCCAAAGTCAGCAAGAAGCTTGGATTATCTTCATCATAATCATCCTCTAACTAGTTCTACCTTTTCGTATCTTGTTTTATTTGTTTTAGTTTATTTTGATTTGAATGTTCGTGTAGTTCTTTATGATTAATCGTTGTATCGTCTTAGTATGAAATGAAATGGAATTTCTTTTCTATTATCTAGGTTATCTTATCTCCAGAATAAATGATAGTATATTATATAAATATATATATACATACATAATTATTCATAAAATCAAAATAAGTCATAAAACTTCACTGCCCCATGTCGACATACCCCTATGGCCATGTCGACATGTACTGGTCTGAAATGACAATTCCTTTTGGATTTGAAATTTGAATAACTACTATATGTCTATTCATTTCAAACGAATTTCTACACCTATAAATACCTATTTCTTCCAGAATTCATCATTGAGTATTATTTCTTATCTGCTCTATCTCTCATTCTTCTCACAAATCCAAATATGGCTAATCCAATTCATAATTTATCCGAAAATCTTGAAGAAACTCTTAATTCGTTCAAGAATATTCTCTCGTTCATTCTTCGTAACCAGCGACACTTAGAATTGAGTCAAATGCAGATGATCAAGGAGCAAGAAAGGCATTTCGATGCAATACGATGGATGATTTCCTCCTTGCACAAGGATGATAATGAAGTCACCAGTCTCTCTCACCAATGACAATGAAAATTGGGATGCTATTAAAGCAGACCATATTTTTGGAGAAGAAGGATGGGTGGAAGTTCCTCGTAACGTTTACTTTTATTGCTTTGTTTGAATTGTTTGCTTTGATTGATTTCATTTCATTTATTTTAATTTGGTTTGATATTTAGTGTGGATTGATGATTGTACAAAACATATATAAATATAAATTTGATCATTGTTTGATTATTAAGTCTGTTAGTTTAAACTATCTCTTAATATATCTATTATATACTCCATTATATAGTTTATTAATGCAGGTATTTTAGTCCAAAAATGAGGGAGAGTTCTATATTTGGAGTTAGTTTTTTTGATGACAAAGGGGGAGAAATATAAAATAGGGTAGTTAGGCATAGATTAAGGGGAGTTATTAGGATAGAAGTAATATTTTATAAAAAAAGGGAGATTGTTAGTCCTTAAGATGATGGTTTTGATAACAACAACCCTAGAATAGATTATAAAATATAAATACTTACAATATAAGTTTAGATATATATGTATACGTAGGATTTAACCATGCAGGCACCAAGAATGATGTACAGTATAGAGACTCAAGATATCAAGATTGAAGACTCATGAGTATCAAGATTATCAAGAGTTCAAGATTCAAGTAATTTATCTTTTAATTAGAAATTTTGTTAAAACTCCTAGAAAAGCACTGGCATCTTAAAATCCAATTTATTCTTGGAATGCAATCCACTTCGAGCCTGTTAAAGGGATGGAACCCTATGTAGGATGGAACCTACGAAAAATCTAGTGGAACATTGTTTTGTATCCGCTAATTTTTATTCAAAATGATTTTTACAAAATTATATCTTGTTTTCAAAATGTTTTCAAAACCTTCCTTTTAAAAGCATCAAAAACATCTATCCTGATTTCAAATACTTTTAGCCTTAAAATAATCTTTAATTTCAAAATCAAATTATCCGTAGTTTTAACGATCTTTAAATAATAATATATTTTTAAATATTTATACATAGATTTAAACATAAAATTATAGTAAAATTTTGTATATGTTATTTTATATATTCACTTATGTATTTTAACTATAGACAAGTATATTTATAAAGTTTAAAATAGTTTTAATATAAGATAGAAGTTATTTTCAAAGGAAAATGTATAACCAAAATTTCCTTTAGCATGTCGACATAGTGTCAGTTGGTTTCAAAATTTAAATTTCAAAAGAAGTGTCTATTCGTCATATCTCTTCACGAATAGATATGGCTGTTGTTCTTCTATAAATAGGGGATGTTTTCAAAGAATTTTGATAACAGATTTTTTGGTTTTTCACTCCTCTTCTTCTTCCACATTTCTATATACATATTCTTACCATTACTCTACCGAAATCAATATTGAATCTAACTAGATTATCTCTGGTTTGATTCTCTATCACTATCTCAACAAGATCCTCGGTGCTATTCGAAGTTATAGGCTTTTTGTAATCAACTTAGCGAGAAAAGGTTGTAGCCTTGGAAATCAATCAAGCGAGATAAGGTGTGATTGTAGGCTTGGAAATCAATTGGGTGAACTTGTTGCCCGGGAAATCAAGTATCTCTACCTAGAGGATTGTGAATCTAAAGGGTGTACCTCGTTGCCTTGAAGTCGATGGTGTAATTGTAAAGATTGTTTTTGAAAGGAAATACATACTTGTGTGCGGGACTGGATGTAGGGTAACTCCGAACCAGTATAAAATCCGATGTGTTCTTTCCTTTACTGCTTTTACTTTATATTTGAATCTGTATTCGATTTTGTGATCATATCTGTGTCTGAATATTGCATACATTTGTGTTCAAATTAACAAAAACTCAGAAAGATTTAACAATTCTCTAAAACACTATTCACCCCCCTCTAGTGTTTATCCTAGCCTTAAGATCCTTAATCCGCATTTCTCACAGAACCTACTAAACTTTCGTTAAAAATAAAATTCCAAGGAGGGTCATTTACAGGAGAAAAAACTTCTATAATTAAAGCATCCTTAAAATTAAAGATATCATAAATCTCTTTAAATTCTTTCCTAAGAGGAATAATGGAAATCCAACGATCATGCCAAAAAGAAGAACTATTACCTGAATGAATTATTGTATTAGTGCCTAAGTTAAATATCTTTTAACATTTTAAAATAGATTTCCAAGAATTTGTAAAGAATAAGTGTATGTAAACAATGGGAATTATTTGCAAAATATAATAACGTAAAGAGTAAGAGAAATGAGAAAGCATTGATTAAACATTTCATCTCATTTTACTCTCCAAAGCCTTTAAATAGAAGAGAAAGAGAAGTGACTTTTTGCGAAAGGGCGAAATGAAGTGTCTGTTCGTTTAAATTCAAAAGTTGCAATAAAGGTTAGCATGTCGACATACTCATTTGGACATGTCGACATATCCTAGTCTAAATTGTAAAAATTATTTTAAGCTTTTTAGCTTGTAAAACCTATATTAAAGTTTTATAAAAAGGTTATGTAGAATAAAATAAAGAGTTTTAGAAGAGAAAATTCAAAGAATTACTATAGAATCTTTAGCAATTAAATTGAAGATCAGATATACTTAAAACCGACTAACTATTGCCTTGCACTCTTGTAGTCTTTGTTCTTTGAGTTTCCTATACTCTCCAAGCCTTGCATTTAATATCCTTTTTTATAGTCTTTTTCCTATCCCCTTGATCTTGATTCCTCTTGATCCAGCTAGGTTTGTACTTGAATTCTTATTTGATAACCTTGATATGTATGCTACATTTTTACTTGATTATCACGTAATATATCTTGATAGTATTCCTATGTCTCCTGTGCTACATTATACATAAACTTGGAAATTAGTACCAATATTTATCTAGTTGTCATCATCAATTCCAATACCTGTTGCTTTATCAGATTTCTCCAACCCACTTCTCGAGCCTTTTCCTTCCCGACTCTATGTCGATCTGCAGCCTTGCTTGATTCAGATGAAGAATCCCCTCTATTTTTGTGATATTTCAAACTGGATCCCTCTCCTTGATGGAGTTGCTACATAAAACCAAATTGCTTCTTTATTTCCTCCATGATGGTCATTTGAGATAGTTGCATCTTCGTATTTACATTAGCCATGATCCTATCAAACTCTTGCTTTGTCACAACTTCCAGTTGAGCCGAAGTTCTTTCACAATTCACTTCATAAAGCTTTTAATATGTTTAAGCATTTGTTCATTCTTCAACAACCACTTATCTACTCGTAGTCTTCTTCAAATCCATATCCTTTAGATCATGTTGGAGATTATATGTTCCCGGTCTTCATTCTTAGTGAAAGCACCAAAAAAAGCTTACCTTTGAAATGGGCGAAACCCCAAAATGATTGATAATAAATTAAAAAGTATGAAAGATAAAAGAAAAGGAAAGAATACATAGTATTATGTATTGCTTTGGCAAATCTCTGGTCTAAGTTTACATTAAAGATTTGTTTGCACAAAAAATGGGCAAACACCTCCAAGTCGTATGATTTAGTCGATTTTATTTTGTTCTTAGTGATGTGGGTGATTTATGCAAATATGTAAAAAGCAGGGACTAAACTGTAAAATACACACAGATTTATAGTGGTTCGGCCAGAATGTGCCTACGTCCACTTCATTTGTTGTTCTCTTTCACTGTTCAGATTACAAGTACAAAGCTTTGATTACAAGTGTACGAAAGTTGTTTGAAAGTTCTGTCCGTGCTTGAGCTCTCAAAAACTATCCTCCATTGTTGTATCCCTACCCCTCTATTTATAGAGTGAGGCTGGGGGTAGGGGTCTTGGATGTATATAGCTGCTGGTAGGCCTGGGCTGTCGTGAACTGGCCTGGCAATGTTGGTCCGGTAACGCCTTGGTCCGGTGATGGTTGGAGCGTGGATTGGTCCGGTGGTGAGTGGTTCGGTAGGGCCTTGATTCGGTAGTGGGAGTGGTGATCTGGTCCGGTGGTGAGTGGTTCGGTAGGGCCTTGGTTCGGTGGTGAGAATATGCCCAACATTTGCCCCCCAAAGTGGGTCATATGCCTGCATATGTCGCGTTTTGTTTTCTCTCGTTTGGACACTCTCATTCGACCCAAGTGCCGAACCAGTTGGTCCGGTCCTCCTACGCTTGCCTATAAGTATGGGCTTCACGCCTCTGTCATTCTTTACTGTTTGAAATAGCCGAATCAATCACATTACTGAACCAAATTCGACTGCCGGACCAGGTGAGGCTTTCTTCTGTCGAATAAACTTTATGCTTGAACTACCGAATGAGATCGGGGAATATGGGTGCCGAATGGATCCTTTGACTCGAAATACCGAACGAAATTAGGGAGTATGAGTGACGAATGGATCTTTTGACTCGAACTACCGAATGAAATTAGGGAGTATGAGTGCCGAATGGATCCTTAGATTCGTACTACCGAACGGAATTTTATGTTTTGAATTATGAATGAGATTCTAGACTGTATGTACTTGCTTGTTTATATCTCTACACTCCCTGTTCTAACAATATGTTTTCTCGTGTTGCAGATAATGTCTCATAAAGTAGAAACTCGTTTTGACAAGAAGAAATCCAAGGAAAAAGAAGAGTCCTCCATAGTTCCCCCAGTTCAGGTAGAACCAGAACGACATGGACCACCCCCGAGATCGTTAGTAGACGGGTACGGTCCTCAAGATCTCTTGAACTCACCGCCTGACTGCTTTCCCAGCTCCCTCAAAGATGAGCAGCTTGACGTTATATCTAGATCTTTTGGGATCGACAGAGCGCATATGATGTTGCCGGGGAAAGGAGTGATGTCGTATAACACCCCTGAAGGATATTTCGCTTACAGTCGGTATCACTGTATATGCGAAGCCATCCCTCCTATCAACGCTTGGATAGTTAGCTTTATCACATACTTGAAGGTGGCCCCTTTCCAGCTTCAGCCCAACCCCTATGCCATCTTGGTGAGTCTGTTCATTATTTTCCAGCGAAAATACGGGCGCCCCCTTCCAACCGGGAGATCCGGTACCTGTACAACTTGAGAGGCCACAAGAAGGGGTCTCCCTATATTAGCTTAGAATCGGCCGTGTCTTTCAAGCCAGTCCTAGACTTATATTCAAAATTTAGCATGTTCAAGAAGGAATGGTTTTTTGTCAAGGATGACTCTGTTTCTTTCCACCGCTTCACCTCTGGCTGTAAGTTGAATCTCATTTATAATTTCCGTTCTGACTGTAATGCTCCTCCTTATGTGCTTTATTTCTTGCTAGCGACAAGTGGCTTTGCAGTTGTAGAGAACGATCGTCTGGTTCAGATGGCTGCGGAAATAGAAGCCATTCCAGAAAACGAGAGGGCAGCTTCTTATTTGATCAGGAACGCTACTCTTTTGGGGCTCAACTTGATTCTGCCACGCCAGTCTGTGGTCAAGCAAAGAGACATAGTTGAGGAGAAGGCCGCCAAAGCTAAAGGAGGGGCTACGACGAAGAGTAGTAAAAGGAAACCCTTCTCGAAACATCCAATTTCCTAGGGGAAGAAACTTAAGAAGTCCGATGGACCCTCCCCCAGCACATGTCCAGATGTCCCGGAGAGGAAGATGTTGAGGAGGAAAGAGGCGAGGATGAAGGAGGTGAGGCGGAGAGTGGAAGTGGTGGAGAAGAAGATGGTGATGGTCATAGCGATGATGGTGGCGACAGACAGAGTGGTGATGGCATTGTGGCTTTGTCTTCTGAGCAAGCAGGTGTGATCCAGGAGTGGACAGATGACGCTTTCCGCCTAGCTTTTGAAGGGTTGGAGGAAGGATCAGCTTTAGTGGAGAAGCCTAAGAAAGCTGACAAGGCTGGGACCGGCGCCGGTTCATCTTCTAAGAGCGCTTCAGCTAAGGCAATTCCTGCGATTCAAGGTGAATTTTTGACTCCTGCCGACTCCATTTATGATAAGGATTTAGGAATATTTTATGGTCAGCTCCCGTCCTGGAATAAGATTCAGGACTTATTGCAATATCCTACTCCTCCCCGGGGTTTGTATAACAAAAGCATCTCTTTACTCTTCTTAACTTGATATATTTCTTGAATTATAGCTCAATGTATGCTTGTAACACTTGGTTTTAATCACAGAAGCGGGTAAGGTGGCCAAGACATCAGATGTTCGGCACCGTCTTGAACAATACAAACTTATCAAGGCTTCTACTAAACCAAAGCCTCCGACTAACCTCCCTGGAGACGTAGTCGGCTACTGTCCTCTTCTTGGAGTTATCGAAGAGGATATCCAAAAGAAGAAGAGGAGTCGCTCCTTGTTTGAATCTTCACCTGGTCCTCAGCCCCCAACTCAGCCTCTTCAAGATACCACGGAGGAGAATACTGAGTTTATACCTTCTCCGCACCCGTCTGAAAATCCTACCGTTACCCAGATAGATCATCCCGGCTTGGCTCATAATCTGTTTGCGGGTCATCCGGATCTGGATCCGGGTTGTCGTGATATTACCTTTGATGAGGCTACCGGTGAGCACCTTCTCCCTTGTAATCCTATGGTAAGAGTACTAGATGAAGCTAAGTCCCTGTACCTTGATTTTCTTACCAATTGGGTCGTAACTTTGGGGACGAAGCTAAGGCAAACATTGACCGGGTTGCTGAGGAAACCAGGACGATGATGAGGCATCATGCCCGACTGGTCAAGGATGGAGAAGAAATCGGGAATGCTAACATTCGACCGCGGTTAATGGTTTCCGACCAGGCCAAACAACTCGCTGATCAGGCCATTCAGATCTCTCAACATGAGGCCGCTTCTAGGCAATTAAAGAAAACCATGGAAGAGGCCAGCAGGGCAGAGTTACGGAAAATAGAGGCTATTTGTACGGAACGGATTGATATGGCTATTGCAACGGTGGATGAGGTTCGGAAAGCGGATCTCGAGCGGGTACAGGAGTTATCCGGGAAACTTGAAGCCGCAGAGCTTGCTCAAACCAAGCTGAAGGAGGAGATGGAGGCGATGAGGAAATCCTTTCAGGCTGACTTCTCGCGATACCAATCAGAGTGGGATGCTGCCATTGCAAAGCTGTTGGCTTCTGAGGACCGAATAAAGGAGTTCGACGAGAATGAGGGGATAATGGATGAGATGCTTCAGGATATATACTTTCACACTTGGAAACAGGGCAACTTTTCTTGGATGGATGATTATCCCCGAGTCATGGCCAGGATTTATCTCAGGGCCCTGGAGGAGGCTAAGGCCGATGCAGATAAGGAGGGTGGCGTGGCCTTTAGAATGGACGTGGTTACGGCTCAATTCACCAAAGAGGAGAAAGCGGCGGTGAAAGAGGGTATGCGGCTGCTTACTGTTGAGGAGGTAGGAGTGCAGTTAGAGGATGATAATCAAGAAGCAGATGCCGGTAAGTCTTCCCTTTTAGCTTTTAGTAACTTGATTGCTTATTGTTTATTTAATGGATTCTTTTCCTGAATTGGACAGGCAGGACCTCTGAAGCACTAACTATCTCTGGTCAACATGCTGAGAGTTCCAATCCTGCGGTTAAGTAGATCTCGGAGGGCCAGTAGGGTAGAGGTGAAGCTCCGATGCAGCCGACTCCTTGACTTGATCTGGATATCTTTTGGTTTACTTGACATTGCTGTCTACGCTAGTCCAAAACATTAATGTAACTTTTAGGCTGTAATTATGTTATTCGTAACGAACGACTTTATTCTTGGCATGTAATTTTTAACTTAAGCTGATTCTATCATATTTGAATGCTATCGCTATTTTGGTGCGTTGCATAAGAAATATAGTTGTGCACATTCCTGTGATTCTATTGTGTTTGATATCAAGTTCTTGCTTAAAATATAATTTCATATCTTGCAATGTAAATGTGATGTGCGAATAAATTACAACTACGTATTCATATACAAAAGAAGAAAGTACCGCCCTTCATGTTTTAGTCGTAGACGGTTGCTTTGAATGTCTTGTATGACTGAGCATGGAATGCAGCTGAGTGACCTGTCATCCAATTGTGAGTTCCTTTTCCCATTAGCAAGCGTCTCCTATTTTGTGTCCTGTACTTTAGGGATCGTTATAGAAGATAAGAGGAAAGTTTTTAAACAAAATATAAATATAAGAAATAGTAAAACTTCCAATCACGGAAGGCCTGCGATGTGCTTAAGTTCGTGGCAAATGGGTTTTGTAGTCACTTTCCCTAGCTGTGGGTCTTGGAGACATTTGTTACCCATCTTACGCCTCCATGGGGAGCTTCTCTTTTTACCACAGCCGTACTAAAGACACTCGGAGCTGAGATCGCGCACAGTAACTACCCGGGCTATTATGGCCCGTAATCGTGGGTATTATTCGATTTACCGTGGTCGGCTAGCGTGGGTGCCGATCGTCAACTGTGAACTACCCCTGGCTGGCCACACCTTATGTTGGGGCTTAAAGTAGGTTCACGGTTGCCGGCGAGTCGGACGCCGTAATGAGCTGCCTCGGCTATAGTCGGCCTTCTCGGTGGCTTATAATCGGCTCATTATAGCTGGTTTTAAGGGCCGATCGCGAGTAATGAGTTAACCCGAAGCAGAGGGATGTTGGAGCAAAAGTGTCTCATTGGCAAGGGCATAGATTCGTATAGTACCTGTTAGGTCTTGTCCAGATGAAGTCGCGCTGTGATGAGTCTTGAATGGAAATGCCATTACACAGGATTTTGTTCAACAGAAAAGGATAAAGTTAACAAGCAGCCAAGATATAAAGGAATAAGTTAAAAAAGAGACAAGTTTTTAAAGTGGTTCAGCACGAAAATGTCTACGTCCACTGATTCTCTTTGTTAATTCACTTCATATGTGCAGTACAAGTTAAGAAAAGTATCGACGAAGGTGTTGCATGTTCCATGCCCTCTGGAACACCTCTCCGTCCACTATTGACAAAATATAAGCTCCGTTGTGGATATCTTTATGAATTACATATGGTTCGTCCCAGATTGGATCTAGTGCACCGGGGCGTGGGAAGATTCGCTTGAGGACAAGATCTCCTTCTTATAAGCTACAATGCTTGACTTTGGAGTTGTATTGCGCTGCCACTTTTTTCTTATGAGCTGCTACTTTGAGCGCTGCATCATTTCTTTTCTCTTCAATTAGATCCAAAGACGTGTGAAGGAGTTCTCCGTTCTCTTCTGGGTTATAGTGGATCCTACGGTGGGAAGGCACTATAGATTCAACTGGGAGCATGACCTCCGATCCGTATGCCAAAGAGAAGGGAGTATGCCCCGTTGATGTTCTGAAGGATGTGCGGTAGGCCCAAAGTGCCGTAGGAAGTTTATCCACCCAAGCGCCTTTTGACTTTTTAAGTTTCCTCTTGATTAGAGTTTTGAGAATTTTGTTGACACCTTCGACTTATCCGTTGCTTGGGGATAAGCTACAGATGAGAAGCTCTTTAATTCCATGCTCTTGGCACCGGTCGGCGAACTCCTAGCTGTCAAACTGAAGTCCATTGTCCGATATGATTTTGAGTGGGACTCCGTACCTGCGTAGAACATTTTTGATCAAGAAGTTAATAACTTTTGCCGAAGATATTTTATTCAGAGGTTCCGCTTCCACCCATTTGGTGAAATAGTCGACTGCCACAATAGCATATTTGGCTCCGCCTCGGCCCACAGGCAATTCGCCAATCAAGTCAATTCCCCATACTGCAAAAGGCCAAGGGCTGGTCATTTGAGTAATCTCCTTTGTTGGTAGTCGAGGAATCTTAGCAAATTTCTGACATCTGTCATATTTTTTGACAAAGTCTAAGGCGTCTTTGTTTAAGGTGGGCCAGAAATATCCATATCGAAGTATCTTCTTTGCCAGAGTCTGTCCTCCAGATTGATCTCCGCAGCTTCCTTGATGGATGTTGGATAAGATTTCCTTGGCTCCCTTTCCAACGACACACCTTAATTAGGGGTTAGAGAGGCCACGCCGATAGAGGATGCCTTCTTGTATTGTGTAGCGGGAAGCTTTCCTCAAGATTTTCTTGAATTCTTTACGCCCGTCGGGCAGTGTGCCACTTTGTAAGTATTTTCGGATAGGAGTCATCCAAGTTTCCTCTTCGATTGCAGCTATCAGATTCACTTGCTCGAAACTTGGGGCTAGTTGCTTTGAGATGGCTACTGTTTCGAAAATGGTACCGTCTTTCATGCTAGCTTGCTTGCCATCTCGTCGGCCTCTTGGTTCTCTTCTCGAGGGATGTGTTTGATTAAATAGTGATCCAATTGATCGAGTAGCATCTTGGTCTTCTTTAGGTATGCTGTGAGTCTTTCTCCTCGAGTCTGAAACTCTCCTAGTATTCGGTTTACAATAAGTTGAGAATCACTATGAAGACATAAAGAACTGACTCCAATCTCTAAGGCAAGTTCTAATCCAGCTATTACTACTTCATATTCTGCATCGTTGTTGGTGGAAGCGAATTCCCACCTTAGAGCATAGTGTAGCTTCCTTCCCCTGGGAGTGATTATTACAATAACTGCCCCCGAGCCTTGTTCGTCTGATGCTCCGTCCACAAAGGGGATCCACTTAATGTCTTCTACTATTTCAGATTGCTCCTTACCTTCGTTGGTAGTGAATTCGGCAATGAAATCGGCCATGGCTTGTCCCTTGATGGCGGTGCGAGGATGGTAGGTGATATCATATTGACTCAGTTCAATGCACCATTTAAGTAGTCGCCCAGAAGTGTCGAGACGATGGAGTACCTGCCTTAGCGGTTGATCGGTTGGAACTTTGATGGAATGAGATTGGAAATAGTGTCGCAATTTCCATGATGTGATCAGTAAAGAGTATGCTAGCTTCTCAAGTTTAGGATATTTGGCCTCTGCCCCCATAAACCTCTTGCTTACAAAGTATACTGGCCGCTGCGCGCGGTTGTCTTCTCTCACCAAAGCGGCGCTTAGAGCATGAGATGACACAGCAAGGCATAGGTATAGCTCTTCGCCCTCGTTTGGAGTCGAGAGTACTGGTGATCTCTGGAGGTGTTCGATTAGGTTAAGGAAGTCTGTTAAGCATTCATCAGTCCATTCGAACTTTCCTTTGTCTAGAACTTCGAAGAAAGGGATGCACTTGTCAGTCGCCTTAGAGATGAATCTGCTTAGGGCGGCCACTTTCCAATTTAGACTTTGCATTTCTCTTCGAGTGGAAGGTATCATGATATCTCTCAGGGCTCAGACTTGTTCGGGGTTTGCTTCAATCCCCCTGGCATGGACGATGAATCCCAAGAACTTCCTGATGATACTCCGAAGGAGCACTTTAGAGGATTCAGCTTCATTCCATATTGGCGAAGTACTTGAAACATCTCGCCCAGGTGGCTTACGTGATCGTCATCTTTCCTCGACTTTACTAGCATGTCATCCACGTAAACTTTTATAGTTCGTCCTATTAGTTCTACAAACATCTTGTTGACGAGGCGCTGATAAGTAGCTTCGGCGTTTTTAAGTCCAAAAGGCATAACTCTGTAGCAGTACAATCCTTGGTCAGTGATGAAACTAGTGTGGTCTTGATCGGGAGCGTGCATAGGAATTTGGTTATATCCTGAGTATGCGTCCATAAAAGATAAGAGTTCCCGCCCGGCTGTGCTGTCCACAAGCTGATCGATTCGGGGGAGTGGGAAGCAATCCTTCGGGTAAGCGTCATTTAAGTTAGAGAAGTCAATGCATGTTCGCCACTTTCCATTAACCTTCTTTACTAGTACCGGGTTGGCGATCCACTCTTGGTAGATGGCTTCACGTATGAAGTTATTGGCAAGTAGGTTCTTTACTTCTTCCTCGAGGGCTGCTGATCGTTCTTCCCCCATACTTCTCTTTTTCTGCTTTACTGGCACCTTGGTAGGATCGATGTGCAGTACGTGGCATGCTACGTCTGGGGAGATTCCGGTCATGTCAGCGTGCGTCCATGCAAATACATCCAAGTTGTGGCGGAGAAAATCAATGAGTTGATCTTTCAATTCTGCTTTTAGCTGAGATCCGATTTTCAATAGTCTATTTAAGTCATGTTTGTCTACAGATACAAACTCCATAGCCTCTGCAGGCTCGACGGTGGCCTCCTCCTCTCCGTCCCTGGGGTCTAATCCATTGAAAGGATCACTGGTATATCAAAGAGGAGGGGCTTTCTTTAGTTGCTATGCTTCCAAGTTTTCTTGCAGGGGGTAGCCTCTGCATTCTTCCCCTTATCCTTCCTGCGGTTATTGCGAAGTTCAGTTACATAGCAATCTCGAGCAGCGTCTTGATCTCGCTCTACTTCCCCTATTCCGTTGTCTGTTGGAAATTTCATCTTCATGCACCACGGGGCCAAGACAATTTGGAGTCAGACAAGGCTGGTCTTTCCAAAAAGGCGTTGTAGGCCGAGTGGTTTTCTATTAGCACAAATGTTTGTTTCCGCACAACGAAGCGGGGATGATTTCCTATTTCAACAAAGACTTCCAGTTGCCCGAGGGGCATCTTCACATCTCCAGTGAAACCGTGTAGTGGTCTGTTGCAGGGAGACATGTCCTTCATTGACAGCTTCATTCTGTCGAAAGCATGCTTGAATAAGATATTTACTGAGCTTCCAGTGTCTACTAGAATTCGGAAAACTTCGGCTGGACCGAACCAGGCAGAGATGACCATAGGATCCATGTGAGGGTACTACCTTCCTTCTAGGTCACGCCTACTGAATGTGATGTCATCATTCCCTTTCCGCTTCAGGTGGCATTCTTCTATAACAGAATTAACGCAGTCTTCATTGTTTCTAAGCGACTTTCCATATCTTTCCATTTCTGCCCAGCTTCTGTCGGCGATGTGTGGTCCTCCCGATATGGTATGGACCACTATCTTCTCTTGACTGGAACCGCTGGTGTTGCGATTTCCTCCGTCTACTTCTGGGGGGGGGGGGGTAGCCTTGGGTTCTCATTGGCAGGAGCTAGAGTCCTATTCTGACTTTTTACATATCGTTCCAGTCTCTTCCTTCTGATGTGTTCTTCAATTAAGTCCCTGAGATGATGGCATTCATTGGTGTCATGCCTATGAGATTCGTGGAAGCGGCAGAACTTTCCAGACTTAATTGAGTTATCTGATTCCTTCTTGTGCAGGGGGCGTCTGTATTTAACTTCATCTTGGGTGACCAGGAAGATGTTTTCGATTGTTTTATTCAAAGGAGTGTAAGTGTCAAACCTCGGTCCTGGCCGATATAAACGCTTTTCTCCCTTCTTGCCCCCCAGAATTGTCTCTAGAGTCGTTTCTTCGAACGTCCTTTGCTGCAGCGGGTGTGTTGCCATGAGTTACATTAGTTTGTTGCCCTGTCTGCCTTTCAGTGGCAGCGTCTTCAAGTCTCATATACTTCCCGGCTTCATGGAAGAAATCATGTAAGGTAGCTGGTTTTTCTTTCATTGATATTCTAGCAAATCTCGTATCCGGATGCACACCACTACAGAGGGCCATTAAGATAAGTTTCTCATCGGCATCTTAGACTGCAGCCGCTGCGGCATTGAATCGGGTAAGATATTGTTGCACTGTCTCTCCAGGCTTCTGTTTGATATTGGACAAGGAATAAGCGTCCTTGGGTTGTTCCACATGAATGTGGAACTGGCTGATGAACTTTTCTTTCAACATTTCCCATGAGCTAATGGATCCTTGGGGTAAATGGCAGAACGAGGAGGTAGCTAGATCTGCCAAGAATAGTGGAACGCATTTGCACAATACTCCTTCTGTTGCTCCGCTCATGAGCATATGCTGTGTGTATCTCTGCAAGTGTACAACGGGGTCAGAGGTTCCCCTGTAAGGTTCCATTGTCGGCATTTTCCATTCTCGAGGGGTGATGGCAATTTCGATATTACGGGCAAAAGGACTGGTTACCCTAGCGCCTATCCCACGATCTCTTTGATCTCGTTGGACGCACTCTCTGAACAATCACGCCATCCTTTCATCAGAATTTGAAGCAGATAGAAATGAGTTTGGTTCTTCTCTACGGGATTGATTTCGTCCAGATGACCTATAGGGATGGTATCGTCTATCACTCTTAATATTTTCCAGTGGCTGTCTTTGGTCTTCCGAGAGCATGCTACGGTCAGCTATAGTTGGCCCTTTCCTTGATCTTCCCCTACTGGGTTCTGTTTCAAGCACTTCCTTGAGTCCAACTTCGGGCTGGACTCTAGCTCGGCCCCATTCATTGGTGTTTCCATGGCTAGGTAGCATGACCGGCGTAGCTAAGCCGACCCTCGCCTGGTACCTCCCCCGTTGGGTTCGGTTCCAAGTGTTTCCTTGGGTCGTGGTTCGGGTTGAGTTCGGGCTCGGCGCCTACCATTGTTGTTTCTGTTGTTAGCTTCTTCGAAGAAGAAAGATCTTTGTCGCCGCCGAGATCCTCCAAACTGGGACTCATCCTATGATTCAGTGTTGTGGTTGGATTCTTCAGCATCCCTTAAGCGTGACATGAGTTCGTTCACCAAGGCTTCTTGTTGGGATGTGAAGCAGTCAGTCACTTCAGCCACAACCCTATCTAGATCTGCCCTAGTAATTGCTGCCGGCTGTTCCGTGGCAGGGGCTGTCGGATTTGCATGATTTTCATTTGGTGCTGCTGTTGGAACGGGATGATTCTCTTGATCTGGGATCACTGGATCTGGAATACTGCTAGTTGTGATGTTCTTCCCTTTGTTAACATCTTTCTTCTGAGTGGGAGGCATGTTTTCTGAGCAATGAGCGATGTTGTTAGGAAGAAGGTTAAGCGGGAGAAGCTGAAGCTTCGAGCTCCCGCTCTCAGTGAAAGCACCAAAAATGTTTGCACAAAAAATGGGCAAACACCTCCAAGTCGTATGATTTAGTCGATTTTATGTTGTTCTTAGTGATTTGGGTGATTTATGCAAATATGTAAAAAGCAGGGACTAAACTGTAAAAGACATACAGATTTATAGTGGTTCGGCCAGAATGTGCCTACGTCCACTTCATATGTTATTCTCTTTCACTGTTCAGATTACAAGTACAAAGCTTTGATTACAAGTGTACGAAAGTTGTTTGAAAATTCTGTCCGTGCTTGAGCTCTCAAAAACCGTCCTTCATTGTTGTACCCCTACCCCTCTATTTATAGAGTGAGGCTGGGGGTAGGGGTCTTGGATGTATATAGCTGCTGGTGGGCCTGGGCTGTCGTGATCTGGCCTGGCAATGTTGGTCCAGTAACGCCTTGGTCCGGTGATGGTTGGAGCGTGGATTGGTCCGGTGGTGAGTGGTTCGGTAGGGCCTTGATTCGGTAGTGGGAGTAGGTGATCTGGTCCGGTGGTGAGTGGTTCGGTAGGGCCTTGGTTCGGTGGTGAGAATATGCCCAACAAGATTGTTGTTGATTCCTTTTCACAGTTACAAAAAAATTACAATACAATTCCAAATTTCAATTAGTTGTTCGTGAATTTGGCAGCAATTCCTTAGCAAAATGATAAAAAGTCGAGTAGACCATCTAAAAGTCCTTTCCAAGTGTTGAAATTTTTGGTATTTATAGATGAATCCACGCATAAAAATCGCTAGATCTAGTTTTTAATCGCTCAAATAGTCAAATATGAGAAGTTGGAATGAAGAACAAGTCAAATCAGTACAAATCCATTGATTAGATGGATTGGTACCGACCCAGCACAGGAACAAGTCAAAACAGACAGATAACTGGTATGGATTTGGCTAATGGCATCACCAATGACATCCTGCACTTTTTCTCCAACTTTTCTTAAGTCCTTAAGCTTTGGGTATTAAGGGGCAAATTTGTAATTTAAATGAATTGGTACTTATCCATCTTCCATCTTTAAAACTTTTCCTTTTCCGTAGAATAAAAAGTATGTAAGAAACCATAAATTTTAACTGTTTTAATAACGTAATTAAACTGAATTTTGGTGAAATTTTAAATAATAAAATTTTGAAACATAAACTTGATATTTGGAATACGTCTATTTAAATATAGCAAATGGTAAATTTTCATCAAATAATATGGAAGTTTATTTTTGTAAATTTGTAAATCATCTTCTGAGTGAGACGTCATATTTCATTTCTCCAAATTTGGACTGTTATTGCTCCGTTTATCTTATTTTCTGACAAATTAGCAGCATTTTCGGTACCAATTATCGACTTTTGATCAGATGGTCTTACCACTAATATCTGTATATAGTTTTGATCATCTCGTAATGCTGTCTCAGCGGTATATTCATTTTTGTTTTCTTCGAATCCTGGTATACGTCGAAAAAAAACGAGTTCGTATCAGTTCGGCATTTGACCTTTTAACCTTTCCTACATTTCTATATCCCACCGTTCAAAATCGATGGTCATTAGGTTTAAATTGTTGCCTTGAATTAAGCATACTGATCTTTTATATTCTCGAGGTTTTCAAAATTTTATATGGTTTCATATTTCCTTTTCGTTCACATTTTTGGTTTTAAAAAAATATGAAGAGAAAGAAACCTATACTATTGCTTGACTATTCCTCTACCCCATTTTTCTTTTCTCTCTTCGTTTTTTTCCATGGCCGTATACATCACCTCCTCATCATTCCTCCACCATACTTTGCATCAGACCAAGCCTTCACCTATGCGGCCACAACCACCAAAGTCTATCAAGTCATAGCCATGCAAACACTTCCACCACCATGGTTTACCCTCCACCATCAAGTCCACCTTTTCATCTTCCTTCCGTGGCATCACTTCTATACTTCAAAAGAAAAGGAGTATAGGTATATATAATATGGTTCCTTTATATATATATATATATATTATAAAATGGTTATAGTATTACAATTTATAGGTAATACATATGCACGTTTTTTGGTTAGAATATTATATGTTGTCTTCATATCAATTGATTATTATGTGTGAGTTCTGTTGTTTTGAAATTTTAACTTTCTTCCAGGGTTTGCTATTATATATATATATATATATATATATATATATATATATATATATATATATATATTCATATTAAGTCACGAATATACATTCGTTATATAAAAAGTATGTTTAAAGTTTATATATAAGATTTATATGACTTATTATTTAGATAAGGTACATATATATATATATATATATATATATATATATATAAACATATACACACGCACGCACACATATATAATTACAGTATATGATATTTTTGTGAGTATTATGTTATACTGTTAAAAGTATATATTTTTCTATGTTCACGGTATATATGTTTATTTGCGAAATCTTATATATATTGAGATACACATAGTAGTTTCAGTACTGGGTTTTATATCTGACCTTTGGTTTTTATATATGTTATATTAGTAGCATATGGTCAGGAGCATATATATAGTATAATTTATATAAGGTTTAATTTGTTGTTCTGTTCAGATGTATATTAGTTTTATGAAGCTCGTTCTGTATATCTATATATGAATACTATATGTACAAGTGGTTAGTTGTAGTAAGTTATACATATTATAAAATCTGTTTCTTTCAGCTTATAGAGGAAAAAAATAAGTATTTTATATATTATATTATACGGTAGATGTTCGAAGTCTTGTTTAAAACAAATGGTGGTAATAAATAGATAGTTAGTTTTCCAATATAAAATGTTATCTATATATAAGATTCGACTATATATGTAACAACCCGATATTTTCAACCATTCACATCCACACATGTCGGACTTGAATTTTTCAAAATACTGAATTGTAATTTAAATTTGGCAAAACACAGCATAAACAGTAAATAAATCATCACAGATCACAGACACAGAGTAATAAAATGCAGCGGAAGAAAAGAGATAGTAGTTCATGAAACTACTATATAAATACATAAGAGTTAAACAAGATACAACAGGAGTAACAAGGTGATAATCAAGTACAAATCAGAATACATTACTGGAATCCACTGGATAACTGGAATCAATTGAACACTGAAATTGAAATAGATAGCTAGATCTTCAAGCAAAGCTCCAACTCCGAAGGTGAGTTTCAAATGCTGTATCACTTAGTCAAACCCAAGCGTAAAGCAAATACACAAAACACTCAAGTCAGGACATACATACTTTTGCAATGTAAACCAACTCAAGTGAACTGTAATATAAGGTACAAGTAACTTAACGTATGTCCCCATCCTCTAAGGATCTGTTAAACTATTTACTATGCGGTAATATTTTGCTATTATAGTAATGTCCATATTAAAATAAACTTACTTTAAAATAGCGTTAAGGCATTACATTTTCCACGTTAACACATTTATATGTTCCTTTAGTCTATACAGTACTGTAATCTCCCCCGTACTAGGCGTCGTCAAAGGGCACTCTATAGGTATGGTACAAAACCAAAATCGTATAAGGCTCGCTAGGTAGGTGACATGGAACAACAAGGCAATGCCAGTGTAGATATACCAATTACGCATCCGGACTAGTGGTAACGCGTAGCAGCTACTACTGCCCACCTCGAACCACACTCCCAAAATCAAAGGTGCACACCAACCAATCACAAAGTAATAGAATGACATATGAAGAAGTGCGTCCGATAAGAGGTGCCACCTCCTTAGCTTGAGAATCGCTCCTATTTTAGCCACCTTATGCCAACTCACGGGAGTCGGGTCCACGTACATACCTCAATAGAACATCGCCACCATCCTACTTCATTCTGGAATCGCCACCGCATACACGGTTGTCAAAGTGGTTTTCGGTATTGACAGAGAGTATGCTCATATCCGATCCTGGTCTCTTTGCCGACAATTGTTATTGTAACCCATGGATATTTATTTCAAAACAGTATATACTTCTAAAACCAAAATATCATATCCATTAAAAACCATATCATTTATTTTAAAATAGTATATACTTTCAAAAGTAAATTATCATATCCACTTCAAAACCATATCATTTATTTCAAAATAGTATATACTTTCCACTTTACCATTTTATATAATCCAAATGTTTATTTACTTATAATTCTTACCATAGTTATTTTATCATTTCTTATTACACTAAATAATTGATTTGGATATTAAATGAACGACGCTTTTAAGTTAAATAAACTTAATTACTATAATTTCCTATTTAAAGTTGAAATTTCATATGTTAAGTTAAAAGTATATTATTAACTTGCATTTCATTATTACAGTAAAGAACATGTATTAATTTAATCAATATTGCATTAATTAAAATTACATGTCAAATGTTCATTTTTAACTTACATTTTATTTTCACAATAAAGAGCATTTATTGTCTTTATCAATATCACACTAATTAAAATTACATGTCAAATGTACATTTTTAACTTACATTTTATTATCACAATAAAGAGCATTTATTGTCTTAATCAATATCACATTAATTAAAATTACAAGTCAAATGTACATTTTTAACTTACGTTTTATTATCACAATAAAGAGCATTTATTGTCTTAATCAATATCATATTAATTAAAATTACATGTCGAATGTACATTTTTAACTTACGTTTTATTTTCACAATAAAGAGCATTTATTGTCTTAATCAATATCACATTAACTAAAATTTCATGTCAAGTGTACATTTTTAACTAACATTTTATTATCACAATAAAGAGCATATGTTGTCTTTGTCAATATCACATTAACTAAAATTACATGTCAAATGTATATTTTCAACTTACATTTTATTATCACAATAAAGAGCATTTGTTGTCTTTATCAATATCACATTCATTACAATTTCATGTCAAATGTACATTTTAAACTTACATTTTATTATCATAATAAAGAGCATTTATTGTCTTAATCAATATCACATTAATTACAATTACATGTCAAATTTAAATTTTTAACTTACATTTTATTATCACAATAAAGAGCATTTATTGTCTTAATCAATTTCACATTAATTAAAATTACATGTTTACCATATAAATCATAAGTATTCATTTTCCAAAACATATCCATTTCACAAATAAAATATTTTATCATAGTTAATATAATAATCAATTTTCTTTACAAATTTATTCATTTATACTTAAAATAACTATGTTTCCAAGTTAAATATTTATTACAAGTCCAATTAAACTGTATTTCATTGTATCCAAAATACATCATTTATTATGCAAACCAAATCCATTTCATGAAATAACCTTTATTAAAGTTACTAGATTAAATTTAAGGTTCCATATTAAATCAAATTTAATTATTAAGATATTTATCATAAATAAAATCTTTAAATTTCTTGAACCAATAATAGACTTATAAAATTTTAACATATAGGGAAACCAAATGCACCTTTACCATTTAAAGCATTAAATCAAACTAAGTTAAAATTTCATATATTCATAATTTCAAAATACTTAAAAAATTCAGAAAATATTCAAAACACTTAATGAATCTTTTGGAAAATATTATTTAAAAATATAACCATGGGCCTGTATAATATTTTCTAACCTAGGTCAAGTGATACGGATATGTATCTTTTCAATCCGTAATTTAAAAGAAAAATCTGGGTTATATCGTTTCAAACCCGCAATCCCAAGTAAAATAAACGCAATAGATATCACAATAAAAATCACTTGAGCCTATCATTTCAACTCATAATGATTTTTTATTATTCTAAAGTCCGTTCGGGTATTTATCATTTCGACCCATAGCGATGATAGGGAACTGCAGTAATGATACAGTAAATAAAATGAACAGTATATCATATAATAACATATTAGATGATGTAAAAAATATATAAATAGCATTTAACATCATATAACATATCATAGGCATGTATGAATAACATATCAATTTATACAGATTCACTTGTCATCATTTTATAATAATATAAGCATGTAATGCCTAGAGTGAATACTCACCTTTTTAAAGCTGAAGGCAACAATTCAAACACAAAGATCAAACTACGGAAAGCACAAAAGGCACGACACAAAGCACGATTCAACTTGAGTGATAAGAAAGCCAAGATTTCAACTTATGTACATAAACAAATACAACATACATAAGTACATGTAATACAAAAGATTAGATGAATTAAACAATCAAAATAATTGAGATAAGATGACATAACCTTGCTCTACCCTATGCAAGTGGTGATGGGGTTGGCAGGGAGGTAGAGGCCGAGCCTATTCATGATGGAAACAAAGAAAGAAAAAGAAAAGGAAAAAAAAGAGAAAGAGAAAGAAGATGAAGAATAAGCCATGGATATTTAGATCTATAATTTTTTCTGAGACGACCCGACTTTCTACTCCCAGAAAATCGTATCATCCTTAAGAAAGAAAGGGATAGAAAAGAGAAAAGAAAGAAGAGAAAGAAGAAACAACACAAGAATCTCAACAGCGGAACGAATAAATTATATTAATAACATAAGTATTACATAGTATACATCAAATATCAGAGTTGCACAGACATATACAATGCATACTAGACAGTTATAAACACCTGTCTAGTTATTACAACTCAATACATTACAGATAAAAACTCAGAGATACCAACACAGCAGAAAACTATATATCTACACACGGAAGCCTCTTGCTCCATTGCTTCTCCACAATTCGTCAAAGCTAACCTGAATCCCTTGGCTACTCGTAAAAATTTGAGTACCATAGAGTTAAATAAAACAGAAATAACTCCGGGTCAGACATGGGTCTGGTGTGAGTAACAGGTTAAAGTTGCTTAACTTTTGAAAAACCTTTGAAAAGAAAAGGTATCACGTAAGACTTCCCACGCATAAACATGGAAAAGTTTTTACCTTACGCTAACCAAAACATTTGATAGAAAATCCAGTGATATTATAATAGTGTCTAGGCTTTTCAAGTAAAATACAGAAATAGCTGGAATGCTTACATCTCACGTTCCAACATAGTTGAGCACAACTAATACGTACGGCACTTATTGGATTTTGGATTCCATGTAATGGCTGGCCTACTGGGGTACCACCCGTCATAATATGTGGCCTAGATCACCGTACGGAGGAGTACGCCCCCTCCCCTGCAACACAAAGCCGGAACCATTCCTTACTGAACAGTTCCGAACAAGACCACCCTGCAGTTGTGATCAGCAACCGCACCACTAAGCCGAAATAAAGGGACATCTAGACATGGGTAAATCTCACTCTTAAGTGGGGGCTACCCACGAATCCTTGCTGCACCTCCCCTGTTTTAGCCATTCCCGGTTGATGAGGCTTGAGGCTACGATTACCTTTATAGGACATATCACTTAGAATGCTCATCGTCCACCTGACGATGTTCTGAAAGCATTCAATCCATACAAGTTCGTTCCGGGTTCGAACAAAACCGAAGGCATTATCTCGTTACACTCATATTGGAATCACCCTCAGAGTCAAGGACGATAATCCATGCACTCTAAATCTTTGTCTTCACTTCAGATTCATGACCTAACGTATAATTTGTATCGATGTGGTTTTGGGATATCCATATATGGAAACCCGATCCCGGTCTCATCGAAATCCAAAACGTATCTTTTAATGCCAAGTTGTTTTAGAGTTTAAAACAATTTCAATTCATTATCTATATACACACAGATAGATAATTCACAACATAACAATGGATAATCAACATTATCATTATCAGATAATTCATATCATAAATAGATAATCCATATCTTCATCACAATGCAACCAATGCATCCATATCATATAACATAACTCATCTCATAACTGAGATTACAAACCATACATGGCAACCAATATCAATCATTCCTACATAAGCAATGATCTAATGATCACTCCATTTATAATTAATTTAAAATGAATTAAATTAATTACATAATCTCTAATTAATTTAAAGTAAATTAAATCAATTACTTTATCATTAAAATCCTGCTTAACTTAACAATTAATTGATTACAAATCAATCAAATAATCACCAACTCAATATTCAATTCAATTAATCATTACTGATAGTACAACTCCCTAATTACAATAAGTAATTAGCCTTTAAATAGTTAATTATATTTAACCCTTGACAATAATTAACTTTAATTACTTAATCAATTAATCAACTAAAGTTAATTACAATAATCCTTTATTAACCAATTACTTCATTTATTGATTATTTCTTAATTAATCAATTCTAAATTACATCATTAATTAATTAATTTATTTCTCTATTTAAAATTAATTACATTAAGCAATTAATCTGCAATTAACCACATATACTAATCACCCTTGATTAATAATCTCCAGCAATTAACTTCCCTTAATTACTCATCAATAAATTAATTACTCTTAATTAATTATCTCCATTAATCCTTTGATTAATTTTCAAAGTAATTTAAATCTAAATTACTTCTATAATAAATATCTTTAATTACATCCAGTAATTATTAATTTATTACTTCCCTAAGTAATTACAAACACATTAATTACATAAAGTAATTATCAAATCATTAAATGTTTAAATTAATTAAACTTAATTAATTAATATAAACTAATCATATTAAGCCAATTAATTACATTAAGTAATTAACTCATTAATTACTTCCATAAAGTAATTAAACTTAAACAATTTCAAAAATGATTATTATTAATTAATTAATCTAATTAATTATCAAAACCAATCACATTAATTAGTTGTCAAATAATCTTAAATTAATGACCTTCGTTAACAATTCTTAATTACTTAATTAAGAAATTAATCTTATATTAATCATTATTAATTAATATTAATTAATATTTAATTATAAATTAATTAATCTCTATTTATAAATTAATTAAGTGTTAATTACAATCTTAATTAATCATTAATCACTTGATTAATAAATCTTAATCATTAATTAGAATTTAATTAACAATCCTTAATTATAGATTAATTGACCTCATTTAATTAATCTCATGTCTTGATTAATTAACTTAAAAATTATTAATTACTTAATTAAACATCCACATTATTAATTAATTAAATAATTAATATTCCATTTAAATTAATTTAATAATTTAAATGAATCCAATTTCTTAAGTTCTAACTTAATTTAAGAAACATTTCTTCTTATATAAAGTATTTTAAAACAAATTGTTTCCAAATTTATTTTAAAATTTACTTTAAATTTCATTTTAAAATTTTAAGATTTTAAAATGAATACAATTTATTTAAATAAGGTTTTAAACAAATTTAAAATCTTTTTATCTCACATGTTCAAGAACATCTCTTTCATAAAATAAAGGTTTAAAAGATTATAAAACAAATTCATTTCAAACAAATTCAATTTAAAATTTTCCTTTTAAATTTCAAACTGAAATACAGTTTAAATCTTCATTCCAGATTTAAACTTAAAACTTTAAGGATTTACTTACATTTCCATCTTCAATTTTTTTAAATTCAAATTATTTAACCTTTTCTAAACTAGTTAAAACAAATTTAAATTTAAAACTTATTTTATTTTAAAATCTGAAATTTTAAACCAAATTCTAGATTTCACAAACTCAGATTCAAACTGGTTTCAAACTTCTATTTTACAGATTTTTAAACTTCAGTTTTAAATCCAAGTCTAAATATACTTAAAAGTTTTTTAAAACCAGTTTTTTTAAATTTTAAAACTTAGTTTATTTTAAATCTCAGATTCAAACCATTTTGAACCCATATTCAGTTTCAGATTTTTAAACTTTGTTTAAGTTTCCAGATTGGCATTTTAAACATTATTTTTAAATTTAAAATCAAAAAACAGGTTTCTGATTTTATTTAAAACTCAAACTGAAATTTAAAAACTCAATAATTACAAAGACCAAGATTTAAATTATTTGAATTTATAACTAAATTCAGGTTTCAAACTTAGTTTCAAATTTTAGTTTGCATTTTTACTTTTTACTTCAATTTTTTTTAAAAAACTGGAAACATGTTTCTGTTGTCACTTGAAAAACCTGAAACAAAGCAAAATGCTCGAGTAACCCATATTTTACTTCGAGTCATATACAAAAAAACTTCGAGCCAAAACTCGAAATCCCCGACGCTACTAAAACCTGTAACACAACAACACCATCATCAATATCCACCTTTCTCCTATGCACCTGCACAATGTCTCCTGCCATCACTGGCCATCCACACGACCATCCCACGGTCAACAATCAGTGACTCTGGCCAACAAACACCCATTCTATCATCACTTGCTCGAATTTAAGATCGAGACCCAATATTCAAACCTGGATCAACAGTGCCCTTCACTTCCCAACCTGTCAACACCTCGTTGACGCGATCAGGCCATCAACACCTTCGAAATTCCAACGACATTCTCATCAATCCATCAACCTCCATTTCCCAAAACCCTAAGTCACTTGATCAAGTATAATTACCGAAATGATCCATATTCACAAACCCAGTAAAACTAGGGCTTAAATTTTCAAAACAAAATTTCACCCTCAAAAATGAATTGCAATCCAATTCAGTAATTTTCTCATCATCTCAGATATCTCCTACTCCTCCAGAAAACAAATCCAACCCAATCGAACACATAAACTAACAGTGCTAATCCAATATGTGTATTACAGTGGAGCTTAAATTGCTTTCTAGTTAAAGCAATAAAATTTGTAGTTTTACCATTAAAAATCCTATTTTTGCATAGTGGTTTGATATACAAACCTGAAACATTGTTTTATAATGTTTCGTTTTTCACCATATACAAAATTTTACACTGTTATATTCACTTCCAGGTAATATAAGATTTTATTTAACTTATATAAAAAATTTAAATCTTACTTTATCTTGTAGTAAGAATTTTATTCAAATATTTAAATCATAATAGCAGACAAACCAAAAGAAAAAGGGTTTTAGTATCATATAGAAGTTTGAAGTTTTAAGAACAGAAATATAACAGTTAACACATGTAACATAAATGTATTCACATGTATATATATTCATAGCAAATGCATATATTAAGACGACCCGACTTTCTACCACCAGAAAATCGCATCATCTTTTAAGAAAGAAAGGGATAGAAAAGAGAATAGAAAGAAGAGAAGAAAGAAACAACATCAGAATCTAAACAGCGGAACGAATAAATTATATTAATCACATAATACGTTACATAGTATCATATACATCAGAGATACACAGCTAAAACAACACATACTAGAAAGTTATAAACACCTGTCTAGTTATACAACTCAATACAACAACTCAGAGAACACACAACGGAGTACTCTATAGCTATACGCAGAAGCCACCTACTCCATTGCTCCACCAGAATTCGTCAAGCCAACCTAAAATCCTAACCTGAATCCCATGGCTACTCGTAAAAATTTAAGTATCCAAGAGTTTATGAAAAACAAAAGATAAACTCCGGGTCAGACATGGGTCTGGTGTGAGTAACAGCTTACAGTTGCATAACTTTTAAAAACCTTTTGAAAAGAAAGGTATCAAGTAAGACTTCCCGCACATAAACATGGAAAAGTTTTTACCTTACGCTAACCAAAACATTTGATAGGAAATCCGATGATATTATAATAGTGTCTAGGGTTTTCAAATAAATAAGAAATAGCCGAAATTGTTACTTTTATTAAATTCTAGCTACTAACCACAAAAGCGAGTAATACAATCAAAACCGTTGGCACTTATTGGATTTTGGATTCCATACAATGGCAGGGCTACTGGGGTACCGCCCGTCACAGTACGTGGCCTAGATCAACGTACCGAGGAGTACGCCCGCTCCTTTGCAACACAAAGCCGGACCCATTCCTTACTGAACAGTTCCGAACAAGACAACCCTGTGGTTGTAGCTAGAAACCACCCACACAGCCGAATATAAAGGGACTTCTAGACAGAGGTAAATCGCTCTCCAGTGGGTGCGACCCATGAAGCCTTGCTGCACCTCTCCTGTTTTAGCCATTCCCGGTTGATGAGGCTTGAGGCTACGATTACTTTAATAGGACATATCACTTAGAATGTTATTCGTCCACCTGACGATGTTCTGAAAGCATTCAATCAATACAAGTTCGTTTCAGGTTCGAACGAAACCGAAGGCATTATCTCGTTACACTCATTTTGGAATCACCCTCAGAGTTAACGACAATAACCCTTGCACTCTGAACCACCATCTCGAATCTATAAGTACTATTCCGTCAAACTCATTACAGAATCACCCACAGAGTTATACTGACTTATAGTCCTTACACCTCGAGTCTTCACAATGCTCCACTTTGATTCACGACCTAACGTTAATTTGGATCGATGTCGTTTTCGGATATCCAAATATGGAAACCCGATCCCGGTCTCATCGAAATCCAAAGCATATCTTTTAGGTCCAAGTTGTTTTAAAGTTTTAAAACAATTCAATTATCTATATACACACAGATAGATAACTCACAATCACAATTGATAAATAACATTATCAAATAACAGGTAATCCACATCATCAATATCACATAGATATTCCATATAATACCATCACAATAGATAACCTATGTTATCATCACAATACAATCAAACATCCATACCACACAATATTATTTATCTCATTACTGAGATTACATCCATTCAAGACAATCAAGTTCACCCATTCATACATAAGCAATGATTTATTCATCACCATATAATTAATTTAAAATGAATTAAATTAACCATCTCTATCTTTAATTAATTTAAAATGAATTAAATTAATTACTTCATCTTTAATTAATTTAAAATAAATTAAATTAATATCTTTACCAATATAAATCTTGCTTAATCAATCATTTAATTGATTACAATCAATTAATCATTCATTATTGATTACCTTAATTAATCACTCTTGATTAATTATCCTTAATTACACTCATGTAATTATCCTTAATTAATTTCAAAAATTAATTATTCTCAACCAAACAGTAATTAACCTTTAATTACTTCAATTAATTAATTAACTATAATTAATTACCTAAATCTTTAATTAATGACATTAATTAATTACCTTTAATTACTTATCATTGATTAATTAATCATAATTAATCAACTTTAATTACATCATTAATTAAAATAATTAATGATCCCCTTTTATTAATTACCTTAAGTAATTAACTTATAATTATTAACCATCCCAAATTAATTACATTTAGTAATTAACTAACTTAATTGCTTTATTTAAACAAATTAATTATCCTTAATTAATTATTTAATTAATCCCTTGATTAATCAATAAGTAATTTAATCCAAATTACTTCATTCTTAACATCTTCATTTAATTACTTTCTGTAATTATTAATCAATTACTTAACTAAGTAATTTCCAAAATCATTAATTACATAAAGTAATTATTTATTAAACCCAAGTGTTTAAAATTAATTAAACTTAATTAATTAAATTAAACAATCACATTAAATTAAATTAATTACGTTAAGTAATTAATTTCTTAATTACTTCATAAAGTAATTTCACACATTACAATTGATTATTATTAAATTAATTAATTCTAATTAATTATAAAAATTAATCATATTAATTAATTATTAAATAATCCCGGTTAATGATCTTCATTAACCATTCTCTAATTATTTTATAAAGTAATTAACTTAAATTAATTACCATTTAAATTATCTTTAATCATTCATTAATTAAAGTTAATTATTAAATTAATTAACCTTGATTCAAAACTTATTTACATAATTAATAATATTCACTCATCATTAATTAATAATGTAATTAATGATCTTAATTATAGATTGATTTATCATTAATCAAGTATTAATTCCAAATTCAATTAATTTATTAGATTAGTTAATCTTAATTACCTTGTTAATTATATTAATTCTGAAATATTAACCTTAATTTAAATTTCAAGATAAAAAAAACTTAATTATGTTTAAAACAAAGTACTTTTTGAAATACTTTTAAATTTTCATTTTAAAATACAAGGTTTAAAATAGAACAATTTTAAAACTTATCAAAGTTTAAATAATTTAAAACTTTTTAAATTGTAAATCAAACAAGTGCTATGTAAAAATTTTAAAGTTAAATTCATTTCAAAGTTTTAGAAATTTCAATTCATTCTTAGTTTAAAACTTTCAAATTCAAATCTTCTTGTAAATTTAAAACTGAAGTTCATATTAAACTTAGATTTCCAGATTTAAAATTAATCTTTAAATCTTACTCACATTTTAAAAACCTCATTATTAAAAAGTTTTAATTATTTACCAAAATGAAATAGTTAATTAAGTTAAATTTTTGAAACTTTAATTTTTATTTAAAAATTGGAATTTGAATTTAATTTAGAAATTCAAACTTGCATTTGAATTTAAACTTAATCCTTACTTTAAACAAAAACTACAGATTTTAAAAGTTTTAAAAACCCAGATTTTAGAAACAGGTTCAAACCTGGACATTACGGTTCAACCCGAGAGACCCTAGTACTACTTCGGGTATAAAGCCCGATTACTCTGAGTTCTCTTCCTACTTACTTCGAGCCATCTCAAAGATTTGCCTTGCAACATCCAAAACTCCAATATACATCGCCAGAATCTCAACGCCGTGCATATGCACGACGACCACCGCCTCTATTGATCATCATAGATGATCTAGCAACCTCCATAAACCCAAGTATGCCCACATAACCCTCATATCGAACAAATGATCAAGGATTCAAAATTTTAGCCCCTAATTCAAAACCTGTAAACTTCAAGCAGGTTTCTGTTACAAACCTGTCAACGGCGAATTTGCGCCTCCCCGACCATCTGACACTCGACCTCTTTGGCCACGAACTCCTTCACACTTCAACTACACAATCCCCAAAAAATCAAAACACTCGATCAATCCATTACCTCAACTGAGTCAATCTTTAACCCCTATTCAAAAATAGGGTTCATACAAAGATTTTCAAACTGCAACCAATCTAACAAATTATATCCACTTCTCTGATTTTTCTAAGGATCTATGATCCTAACTCTATAACTCAGAAAAATTCTAAGTTTTCTTAAACTACAGATTGCAAGCATTTGCTCAAATTCATATTTAGTTCAAGAATAAACTACTATTGATATTATACTCTAAAATTCCTAATACTTAATTTAAAAATCAAGTTCCAGTAAATGTTTTTAATTTATGAAACTGGATTTCAATATTAATATGATTGATTTTGATCAATATTAACATATAATGGTATTGCATGTGTTTACAGAGATAACACCCTGTATTTTAACTCCCCTAACAACTTTTAAACCTTAACTTAAGAAAATAAAAACATATTACTTTATAAATTTGAATTCTAATCTATGATAAGCAAACTTCTTTTAATTATTCTAGAACCCGGTTACTATCCTAAATCAGATCAATTGTAGGAATTCTTTTAAATAGGACGATGATCTGGGTATACTCTGTAGAACATAATCAAACATGCATACACAATCACATTTACATCAGGCACACAAACATGTTTTATCTCAAGCAACCTAAATTACAGTTTTAAGATTAAATGTTACTCACTTAGAATGTAGAGCTCTGTTGATCATTTGAATTTTACAGAAGACATAAAAATGCAAGCTCTTGTTTTGACTTCCTTTTGGATTTGCAGGAAAATGTTGCAGGTGTTTATGCTAGACCCTTTAACCTTCATGTTGAATTGATATACAAATGCATATGTTTTCTCTGACTAAAATTATTGCATGCAGGTAGAAGATGCAGTAGCTAATTCCTTAAATATATGCATATGCTTTTTCATTCTCAAGTTTAAACAGAATGCAGAAAAAAAACAGTGCAGGTTTTATAAAAATGCAGATGTGCCTTTTGCTTTCAGGTGGCATGTAGATCAATGCATATTGATGTTTGAATTTGAGGAAGATGGGTTTGATTTTGAAGAAGTGGAATATGCAGATGTTGATGAATCAATACAGATTTGTGGATTTGTACAGGTATTTGAAGGGCTTAGATATGAGGAGTTTTTGATTTTGGATATGGTTGAATATGCAGGGTTTCTGAAATTTGAGGAAATGCAGATTTTTGGATATTTGAGGATATTCAGTTTTTGACATGGTTTAGAATATGCAGATTGATTGTTAATATGAAGATGCTTTTGATTTTAGAATTTTGAAGATTTCTTTGATTTAGTATTGTTGAATATGCATGAATGAAGATGCAAACTAAACTAATGTATTTTCATATTTAATGAAATAGAAGAAAAATTAAAACTAAATTTACACTTGTACAAATGTTACAACACTTGTCCAATTGTTATGCTAATTTTTAAACACATGTTACGTGAATGTTAAAGAATGAAACTCTTGTTAAAAGAATGCAATACTTGTTTCTTATAATAATTAGTACTACTTTACAAGTTAATGTATGTGTTAGCTTAGTTTAAGTTGTTAGTTTATTTTTAAACATGTGTATAAATTTATAAATGAAAATAAAAACAAATCATGTTTATAAATAAACTTATACATATTAAAGATTAAAACAATTAAACAATTTAAAATTTATACTTTTGAACTTAAATTCAAACTAAATTCAAAATCAATTATTTTCAAATCAAGTTATGAATATAAATTCAATTTGAAATAAAAATTACAAATCCTATTCAAAACTTATTTATAAAGATAATACAATATCAATATTGTTTTTTAAAAATCTCTTATTATTAAATTAAAATCATTTTACAAGAAATTATATTTTTATCAATAAAATATCCATTTTATTAAGCAATAAAACCTTTTGTTAAATTTATTCTAAATTTAAAAATCAAGCCAATTTAATTTAAACATTTAATATTTTTCTTTTAAATTTTAAAATCATATATTTATTTATGAAATAGTTTAAAAACTCAATACTAATTTAAAACAAATCTTCCAAATTATAATGTATATATTAGAATTTTAAAACATGGTTCATTTATTAAATTTAAACCAAAATTATTTATTTAACTTTGAAAAGCTTAAATATTAAATAAAACAAATTTTCTAAATTACTACAAATATTAAAACTAGAAAATATGCTTTACTTATTAAAATTAAAACAAGACCAATCTATTTAAAAATAAAAACCATATATTTATATTGTAATTAGAAATCAATTTATATTTTTAAAAGATAAAATAACCAATTTAAATATTTATTAAAGAAGATTATTAAATCTATCTGAATTATTATCAACAGAATATCAATATCAATTTAATTTTAAATACAGATTATTAAATTGATATTGTTAAAAATTCCGGGATATTACAATCCTACCCCTTAAAAGAATTTCGTCCTCAAAATTTAAAGCAAAGGTAATTTAATAATCTTATCAAAAATTTATTTTTAAAACATAAGCATATATCAAACATATGCTAACAACCAAAAACAACCAATCAAATAAATCTAATTATCCAGACCAAATTCTGGATAAAATTGCATCGAGTTTCCCCAGGTGTGTGTGTGTGTTTATATATATATATATATATATATATATATATATATATACATACATACATACATACATACACCGGGATACTCGCTCCAGAGAATCCAAACAATCAATACTATGAAGCTACAAAGCTCCTATACAATTATATTTATAACACTAGACAAGATATCAGACTACAAACGAGTGTGACTCAACAACCAAAACTCCAGAACTGCTGGTTCCACAACCAGAGATAGGTCATACACGTACTCCCTCAGAGATACGTGAAACTCATTGAATTCCAGTTATCTGAATAGGCAATTCAATCCTGTAGATCAATCACTTAATCTCCTAGATACAGAAAAGATCCAAAACACTTCAGAGCTAGCTTCAAAGACTTACCCAAACCTATAGCTCACTTTTGATCGGAGAAAACTTATCCAGAATTAAATCTTCGACTTCAGAATCCAAATCCCTTCGACTCTTATCCACAAAATCTCTTCGGACGATCCTGGGCTGTCCACAGCCTATCTGATCAGCTCAACCTTAGCTGATGCTTCTAGAAACAAACTAGACCAATCAACACAACAAAATGATCTCCTCAAGATCAACCAGAACCAAGAACTCAAACTCAACTCCTCAACATCAGAAGACAACAACTCATTTCTCCTGTCCAGGAAAAGAAAAGCAGATACACTTCCAAACTGCTTCCGCTGCTCAACTCTGATCCGAAGTAGAAGAAAACACTTGAAGAACGCAAGCACAAACAGTACAACAAACCCAGAGATATGGCTCAACAAATCCATAAGAAACTTTCAGAAGTTCCTCCAAAACTCTGGGCTGCTACACCAACTCAACTCTTGGAACCATTCTTCTATAAAGCTGAATTACCGGTACCACTCCTGGAATTCCAGTCGATAAGAAAGCTCAATCTCTAGATGCGAACCAAACTCTGACTTCCAGAAGACATCCAGAAAAAATCAGATAACCTAAGAGAATACTCAAACAATAGCAAGTCACTTTTGCGATCACCCAATTCAAATCCAAGGAAAAACTGTCCTCCCTTAGCCAAATAGAACAGCTTAAACTTAACCAGCCAACCCATCGAAGTAACGTGTTCACTTAACTGCTTCTGAACTCCACTTTAGAAAAACTGCTAAGCCAGAAGACCTCTTACCAACACCCAGAACATTCCAAACTGCACTGCTGCCATGGATGCCAAAGAATTCCAAATCAAAGTTCTTCGAGAAACTCAAACCTCAAAGAAAACAGAAACTCCGGCTGAACACAGCCACAACATCGAAGAAGACTCACCCCCTTAACTTTTTCCAAAGAAAACATCTTCGAGAATATCCATAGTCACTGCATCTCATCACGCAGCTACTATGTCCTAAGGTATTCAAAATACCATCACTTGCTTCTGCCCAGCCGACAGATCCAAACTCTGCTCATCCAACTTCAAAGATGGACTCCGAACCTTCACAGGTTTCCTTCAGAGATTAATGAAGTTCTTCGTCACAACAGAACTTACTCGAGACGGTATTAGGTCTACAGTCTCGACAAATGCACTTCCAACCTCAAACGTTCAAACTCCAACCAATGGTAGATCATGTTACACACATTACTACCCCATCTACCTTTATACCTTATATTGGCGAACCTGAATAGGTAGAAATATATATATATATATATATATATATATATATATATATATATATATATATATATATTAAAATTACAAATACGCTCTCTCAAGAAAGACATTACTACAGAGCCTAGGTATTCACTCAACCTAATGCTCTGATACCAAATGAGATAGTCTAGGCTTTGCAACCATCAACAGCGGCTCACTCGACTGGTAGGCTTTTCAACTATCCCAGCCCCGCCGTGGCTCCCAATGGTACCTCGGGTTTGCTTTTACGGCCAGCCTCTCGACTAACAACCAACCCAGGGCCTTATACTACCCAAAAGGGACATGTAGGGGTAAGAGTCTCCCGTTCGCCACCTAACGCAAAGCGAGAACCCCCTATCACGCTGTAATGTAGCAAACCCGATCCCGGTCTCATCGAAATCCAAAGCGTGTCTTTTAGGTCCAAGTTGTTTTAAAGTTTTAAAAAAATTCAATTATCTATATACACACAGATAGATAACTCACAATCACAATTGATAAATAACATTATCAAATAACAGGTAATCCACATCATCAATATCATATATATATATATATTCCATATAATACCATCACAATAGATAACCTATGTTATCATCACAATACAATCAAACATCCATACCACACAATATTATTTATCTCATTACTGAGATTACATCCATTCAAGACAATCAAGTTCACCCATTCATACATAAGCAATGATTTATTCATCACCATATAATTAATTTAAAATGAATTAAATTAACCATCTCTATCTTTAATTAATTTAAAATGAATTAAATTAATTACTTCATCTTTAATTAATTTAAAATAAAATAAATTAATATCTTTACCAATATAAATCTTGCTTAATCAATCATTTAATTGATTGCAATCAATTAATCATTCATTATTGATTACCTTAATTAATCACTCTTGATTAATTATCCTTAATTACACTCATGTAATTATCCTTAATTAATTTCACAAATTAATTATTCTCAACCAAACAGTAATTAAGCTTTGATTACTTCAATTAATTAATTAACTATAATTAATTACCTAAATCTTTAATTAATGACATTAATTAATTACCTTTAATTACTTATCATTGATTAATTAATCATAATTAATCAACTTTAATTACATCATTAATTAAAATAATTAATGATCCTCTTTTATTAATTACCTTAAGTAATTAACTTATAATTATTAACCATCCCAGATTAATTACATTTAGTAATCAACTAACTTAATTACTTTATTTAAACAAATTAATTATCCTTAATTAATTATTTAATTAATCCCTTGATTAATTAATAAGTAATTTAATCCAAATTACTTCATTCTTAACATCTTCATTTAATTACTTTCTGTAATTATTAATCAATTACTTAACTAAGTAATTTCCAAAATCATTAATTACATAAAGTAATTATTTATAAAACCCAAGTGTTTAAAATTAATTAAACTTAATTAATTAAATTAAACAATCACATTAAATTAAATTAATTACATTAAGTAATTAATTTCTTAATTACTTCATAAAGTAATTTCACATATTACAATTGATTATTATTAAATTAATTAATTCTAATTAATTATAAAAATTAATCATATTAATTAATTATTAAATAATCCTGGTTAATGATCTTCATTAACCATTCTCTAATTATTTTATAAAGTAATTAACTTAAATTAATTACCATTTAAATTATCTTTAACCATTCATTAATTAAAATTAATTATTAAATTAATTAACCTTGATTTAAAACTTAATTACATAATTAATAATATTCACTCATCATTAATTAATAATGTAATTAATGATCTTAATTATAGATTGATTTATCATTAATCAATTATTAATTCCAAATTCAATTAATTTATTAAATTAATTAATCTTAATTACCTTGTTAATTAAATTAATCCTGAAATATTAACCTTAATTTAAATTTCAAGATAAAACAAAACTTAATTATGCTTAAAACAATTTAATTAAAACAAAGTACTTTTTGAACTACTTTTAAATTTTCATTCCAAAATACAAGGTTTAAAATAGAACAATTTTAAAACTTATAAAAGTTTAAATAATTTAAAACTTTTTAAATTGTAAATCAAACATGTGCTATGTAAAAATTTTAAAGTTAAATTCATTTCAAAGTTTGAGAAATTTCAATTCATTCTTAGTTTAAAACTTTCAAATTCAAATCTTCTTTTAAATTTAAAACTGAAGTTCATATTAAACTTAGATTTCCAGATTTAAAATTAATCTTTAAATCTTACTCACATTTTAAAAACCTCATTATTAAAAAGTTTTAATTATTTACCAAAATGAAATAGTTAATTAAGTTAAATTTTTGAAACTTTAATTTTTATTTAAAAACTGGAATTTGAATTTAATTTAGAAATTCAAACTTGCATTTGAATTAAAACTTAATCCTTACTTTAAACAAAAACTACAGATTTTAAAAGTTTTAAAAACCCAGATTTTAGAAACAGGTTTCAAACCTGGATATTACAGTTCAACCCGAGAGACCATAGTACTACTTCGGGTTTAAAGCCTGATTACTCCAAGTTCTCTTCCTATTTACTTCGAGCCAACTCAAAGATTTCCCTTGCAACATCCAAAACCCCAATATACATCGCCAGAATCTCATCGCCGTGCATATGCACAGCGACCACCGCCTCTATTGATTATCATAGATGATCCATCAACCTCCATAAACCCAAGTATGTCCACATAAACCCTCAGATCGAACAAATAATCAAGAATTCGAAAATTTAGCCCCTAATTCAAAACCTGTAAACTTCAAACAGGTTTCTGTTACAAACCTGTCAATGGCGAATTTGCGCCTCCCTGACCATCTGACACTCGACCTCTTTGGCCACGAACTCCCTCACACTTCAACTACACAATCCCCAAAAATCAAAACACTCGATCAATCCATTACCTCAAACTGACTCAATCTTTAACCCCTATTCAAAACTAGGGTTCATAAAATATTTTCAAACTGCAACCAATCTAACAAATTATATCCACTTCTCTGATTTTTCTAAGGATCTATGATCCTTACTCTATAACTCAGAAAAATTCTAAGTTTTCTTAAACTACAGATTGCAAGCATTTGCTCAAATTCATATTTAGTTCAAGAATAAACTACTATTAATACTATACTCTAAAATTCCTAATACTTAATTTAAAAATCAATTTCCAGTAAATGTTTTTAATTTATGAAACTGGATTTCAATATTAATATGATTGATTTTGATCAATATTAACATATAATGGTATTGCATGTGTTTACAGAGATAACACCCTGTATTTTAACTCCCATAAAAACTTCTAAACCTTTACTTAAGAAAATAAAACATATTACTTTATAAATTTGAATTCTAATCTATGATAAACAAACTTCTTTTAATTATTCTAGAACCCAATTACTATCTTAAATCAGATCAATTGTAGGAATTCTTTTAAATAGGATGATGATCTGGGTATACTCTGCAGAACATAATCAAGCATGCATACACAATCACATTTACATCAGGCACACAAACATGTTTTATCTCAAGCAACCTAAATTACAGTTTTAAGATTAAATGTTACTCACTTAGAATGCAGAGCTCTGTTGATCATCTGAATTTTACAGAAGACATAAAAATGCATAGATCCTGTTTTGACTTCCTTTTGGATTTGCAGGAAAATGTTGTAGGTGTTTATGCTAGACCCTTTAACCTTCATGTTGAATTGATATACAGATGCATATGTTTTCTCTGACTAAAATGTTTGCATGCAGGTAGAAAAATGCAGTAGCTAATTCCTCAAATATATGCAGATGCTTTTTCATTCCCGGTTTTAAACAGAATGCAGAAAAACAGTGCAGGTTTTATAAAAATGCAGATGTGCCTTTTGCTTTCAGGTGGCATGCAGATCAGTGCATGTTGATGTTTGAATTTGAGGAAGATGGGTTTGATTTGAAGAAGTGGAATATGCAGATGTTGATGAATCAATACAGATTTGTGGATTTGTACCGGTATTTGAAGGGCTTAGATATGAGGAGTTTTTGATTTGGAATATGGTTGAATACGCAGGGTTTCTGAAATTTGAGGAAATGCAGATTTTTGGATTTTTGAGGATATTCAGATTTTAACATGGTTTAGAATATGCAGATTGATTGTTAATATGAAGATGCTTTTGATTTTAGAATTTTGAAGATTTCTTGTAACGACCCAGGATTTTTATAGATTTAAATTGATAATTTAAATGAATTTTTGAATAAAAAATTGTAAAATTAATTATAAAGGGAAGCGAGTTTCCCCGATTCAAATAGAAAAAAAAATATTAAGTCGTATGAAATTGAAAATTTGTATATATTGGATTTGAAATAAAATAAGAAATAAATGTTTGAGTAAATTTGAATTTAATATATAGGAAATATGAACTACAAACAAAGTATATTTATAAAATATAAATCTATGTATAACAAGACATACAAGTAAATGAAATATTTAAGTTAGAAGTGTAAATAAATCCATACAAGATGAATTATAAAATATAAATTAAACACATTGAACAAAATATAATAACATTTAATGTCATTCATATTACAAAACAAGTAAAATAATATTTTAAGTTAACAATAGAAATTTATTCATATTCCAAAGTATAAAAATAAATAAATAAATTGATTTAAAAATTTATAAATGATGATAATTTGAGTTATATAAAATATATGTGTATATATAGAGAAATATAAAACAATAATTTTTAAAGTAAAATTTATGATAATTATTTAAACTAAAAATAGAAGTAAATTTAAAATGCAAGAATAAAGCAAATACATTTAAGTAAGCAAAATAAAAGTATATATTTTTACATAAATAAACAAATGCATAAGAAAGAACAAAATAGAATATATTGGTACCTATATAAGTTAAAGTTATAACCAATAACAAAACAAATCAAACATAATAAATACAAACAAATATAAATAGTTTTAGTATGTAGCTTGCAAAAGAAAGTAGTGGGCAATACAAACCTGTATATGCAGAAATAAAATAGTATAAGCATGATATTAGTAAGTCTAGGTAAAATAATTAACAAATGCAAAAAAAAAAGAATACATGCATGGTAACAAATAGTATAAGTGATGGGTTGTAAAACTAATAGGACATGGCATTTAATGCCCATCTCCTCAGCACATTGATATATATCTTCTCAGCCGAGTAAAATAAACAAAACCAAGTATATAAACAAAATAACAATCAAAACAAAGCATATAAGCTAACAAAGTACAAACATAAAAAAAGGGAAATACAACCTGGAACAAGCAAAAGCAAAGTAAAGAAGGAACAAAAGAAAAGATCTCTGTCCTTGAGGGTATAAACACATACCATTCCCTGTTGTACAAATGAAACATTATAATGCAAGCAACTTAGTATTCAAGTTCGAATAGCATGGTTAACAAAACCAAAGTGTGCAGGCTGAAAGTTTTAAAGGGGGATTAAAATATACTAATAGTGTACAAACAATATTTGATAAATATGGATGTGTAAATCTAGGCAAACATTTAATGCTAGCCATATCATCTCTCAGCCGAAGTTAACAAAGTAAAAGAAGAAATATATACATTCAAGTACAAACAAGATATCTTTAAGTATGATATAGGTATAGATTTGTACAAAGGCATTAAATACTAGCACAATATATTTTCTGTCAGCCGAACCAAGAAGTAAAATAAATAAATAAAGAAAGAAAACATCTTCAGCCTACAAACCTATTTTAATACCCTGTACAAACATGATGATATAGGCCTGCAAACTTCACATATACACCAACCCCCTTCATCAGATTGTTCACTTAAAAAAAAAAAGAGTAAAACTGAAATGAGCAACAACTTGAACAAAACCAAAGCAAATCTGGAATGATAACATCTCAAACTAAAGCAAAACTTCAGTTTACAAATATCAAAACAAATCAATACAAACTCAACATCAAGTAGAAGGCTTGCATCAGCAAATTCAAAGCCTCTATTAACACAAAGAAGGTTCTGTTCTTCCTTTCTGTTGAAAACCAAAGTGAGTAACTTTATTTATTTATTTATTTATTTTAAAAAAAGAATGAAGTTGTTATAAATGAATATGGTTGCATCTACCTCTATATGAATGCTTTGTGGAAATGATAGCATCTGTGAATATCAACTAGAAGTTTAACTTGTGTATATGATTTAAGTGTTATGTCTACATCTGTTCTTCCTCTCTGTTTACTTTACATGGTCCAAACCAACAAAGAGAAAAAAATCCATTTCCTTGTTTCAAATCAATATCAGGTTTTGTTTTCAAAACAAAATAGTTGTGTTTTAGTATGAGTTAAAATATAAAAATGGTTTCGTGAAATAATAAATGCATATAAAGTAAAAAAATCAAATGTTACAGTAAAAACTTTAATCTCTGGAAATTTCAAATTTCACGAAATATTGATTCAAATATATAACTTGAATCCTTACTGAAAATGATGATTTTTAACATGAATTTGAGGATTTTTAGTGGGATGTTGTAAGAGCAAATTAATGATGTTCGAATTAGGCCTTTTGATCGAATTCAGGCGACGTGTTTATCTGGGCGGGTCGAGGTTGTTCGAGGTGGTGGAGAAGCCTATGGTAGTGGTAGGAAAAATAATTGTCGCCGCTCCATTTCGTCGTGGTGGTAGCGGCGATGGGTTGAAGTTTCTAACCCTAAATTTTTGTGTGGTCGAGAATTTGTCTCGTTCGTCTTCCCCTGTTAACCGAGTTCAACGAAACTTGAGGGGATGGACGTAGGGAGGTAGATGAGGTGGTGGCCGGAGTTGCACGAACTCCGGTGGTCGAGGCAACAAGAACGGCGCGTTGACAGGTTGGGTAGCAATGGGCTTTGTTTTGTGCCAGGTTTCGATTTCGTATTCATTTTTCAAATTCGAACAGATGGCGACCTTCAGATGGTTGGGGGATGGTGTTTGGGTGATCGGCGACTTGCTCGACTTAGTGGCAATGGCCGGAGGGAGGCGATGGAGCGGTGCACGTGCACGTGCACTTGTGAGAGATCTGGGAATTTTGATGGTGAGTGGTTTCAGGACGTTCTCGAGTTTGACTCGAGTAAACGCGTGGGTTTGCTCGAAGCACGTTCGAGTTTGACCCGAAGCAGACGAGAATTGCTTTGGGTCAGTGTTTGTTTCAGGTTCTTATTTAAAACCTGACAGTTTTCTGGAAAAAAAAAGAAAATTTTTTTTTTTTCTAATTTGTTTTAAACATGAATGTGTTTTTAAACAAGTTCAAATTAAAATAGTTTTTTTTTTAAAGAAAGTAAATTTGTTCCAAACAAATGTTTAAACTTGATTTTTGATAAAGTTATTTTATAAAAAAATTTCTAATGGAAGGTTAAATGTTGATTTTAAACTTGAAATTGCAAGTTAAAATGTAATGTAATTTAAAAGCTTAAAATTTAAGTAAATTAATTCAAAGGCTTTTCTTATATAGGTTTCCTATGTAAATAATAAATATTTTTTTTTTACATTTATTTTAAGGTTTATAAATCAATATTTAGATTGGTTAATGTTTAAATATATGTTCATTTTGATTCTTAAATTCAAAATGGAATTTAAATTTAAATTTAAAAGTGTAATGTTTAAATTACACTTAAATGATTAATGAAATCATTAATAAAGAAATTTGTTATCTTAGAGATAATTAAGGTAATAAAATGACTAAATTAATATGGTAATTAAAGAATGATTTATTTAATTTATAAATAAATAATTTAGATTAATTTATAATTAGAAATGATTAAATTAATCTAAGATAATTTCTTAAGAAAGTGATTAAGAAATATTATTAGTTAATAAGAATAATTAACTAAGGATTATTAAGTAATTGATTTAAAGTGATTAATGTTAATGATTTATTGGATTAAATAAATTAGATAATCAATTATAAATGATTTAAATGTAATTACTTAATGAAAATAATCTAATCAGAATTGGATAATAAATTCATAAGTAATTAATTTAATTGGAGATAAATTGAATTACATAGGATTAATCGATTAATAAATCCTGTTTATAAATGATTATTGGATGCTTGAATTACTTATGAATGATTGTTTTGTATGGGATGCCTTGAATTGATTATCCTATCTGATTTATGATATTTTGTTCTGTGAATTGAGTTGTGTGTAATTTATCCATTTACTTGTGATATACCTGTGTACTATCTGTGAATCTGTGAATGAGCGATAAGCGTTATAATTTATATCGCTTATCAACTATATTTCTGTGTTTTAATCTGTGATGACTGAATAATGTTGCACTATTGTGTTAAACCCCTGGACCACACCATACACACACAATTATGGATTTCACGAGGAAATCGGTTAAGTCACAGATTTTTGAAATAGTTTAAAATTTGAATTTTTAAATTCAAATATTTTGGAATTGAAATTGGAATAGAAGTGAAAAGCTTTTGAAATGGAATTTCAAAGATGGAAATTTATTTTGAATAACTGGATTAAGTGTTGGAATTTAAATACTTTAATTTAAATTTGAATTCAATATTCAAATTAAATTCTGTAATTTGAAACTAGGGGTTAATGATATTATACTAGTCATTATAAGTTAAATCATTTTTTAAGTATTGTTTTTTTGGGAATTTGAATTTAACCCAAGGATTTCAACTCGTATAAACGAATCAGATTTCCAAAATGAAAACTGTTGTTTTCAAATGATAAACACTTTTAGATAAGAACTGAGATTCCAGTTAATTAGGGGAATTTCAAGATTGAGTTGAAAAATGATTTTCCTAAGTTATGAATGAATTCTTTTTGAAAGCTATGAATTAAATCTGTTTATTTTTAACAGATTTAAATTGATGATTTGTTTAAATCAAATTCAAATGAAATTGTTTTGAAGACTATAAGTTAAATCTTTGATTTAAAGATTTAACGAGTTAATCAAATTGAAATGAAAATTGATTTGGAAAATCTGTGAATGAATCTTTTGTTTAAAAGATTAAAATGTGAAAATTGTTTAAACCGTTAAAGGTTGTGAAAATGAATCTTTTTGTTTAAAGATTTAAAATGGTAATTTGTTAAGCCATTTGAAGAAAAGTTTTGGGTAATAAGTTGTGACTTAATCGAAATCCCATATCCATATGTTTTAAAAATATTTTCGCTCACTATTCGGTTTAACCGGGAAAGGACCTTTGTGTCATATAACCCATTCTGAATATGTGATTTGACGCTATGGATAGCATTTGAAGACCGGTGATGAAGACCGGGTATTTGCGAAAGCGATAGGATGACCTATCGATTGTCTCTGCACTGGGTAGCTCCTGGTATAGAGATTCCCTAAGTGATGGGAAATCCGATCGGGATTGTGAATACCCGGATTGCAAGGACTTCTTTGGAAGTGCCTTCGGTTCTGTTCGAGCCCGGAACAGACTTGTATGGATAGTATGTCTGACATTACAAATTGAGATATAAAGCAGATTTCTTTCAAATACATTTCTGTTGGTGGCGGAGAATTTATTCTCTTAGCTTAACACCCTTCTCTGAGACGTACGAGCTCAGAGGTTATGTAGTTGAATGTTATCAGCGATATATTCCCAATTTGGTAATGTGACATGCTGAGTGTTGCTGTGAAATGATCATTGTGTTGATTATTTGTGATAGGATCATTTATTTGATCGTCTATCCTGGTGATCATTTCTATGATCATTTGTTGACCCAAAGCATGGCTTTTGTATAAAGTATGTTTTTGTGGACGTGACTTCGTCGAGCCTCACACCCCGTGAATGGTCAAAACAGGAAAGAAGCAGCAAGGTTATGAGGGGTAGCGCCCTTTAGGATGTGTGCATTTCCTTCTGGAAAAGGGTGGTATCATGGTATGGAGCCTAGATACTTACTCATGTTGAAAACACTTTATGATTGTGTGAATTGATTACGAGATCTCGGATAAAGTCCCAAAGGACCGGGGGATGGCATATTCGGTCAGTTGTTACTCAGTTAGGGGTAACCCGGCCTTGTGTTGGTAGAGATCCGGTTTGGTTCTCGGGGATGTCCATCCAGAGGCATTCTCATGTGTCAATGGGAAGTTCCTTGGCCTGATCATTCGTTGGAGATCCAAAGAAACAATACGAACCTTGTACAGTATTAGTTGTATAACCTGCCATGGAATGCGGCGGTAACCTGCTATTGAACATGGTTAGCTATAGTAGGCATACGATAATGGTCGTATGTTGGCTAAGATTTATATTCTACTTTCGAAATGAATTTTTCCTACATAATGCACTAGTAATAAAATCAAATGTTTCTTTTAATGCGTATCAAGCATCTTTGACTATCATAAGGAGAAATCTCCTCCGATTCTGCGTTTGCATTGTGTGTGTGTGTGCGGGAGGCCTTATGGTAGTCTCATTTTTAAAAGCATTGCGAATTGACTTTGGAAATCTTTTGTTGAATGTTTAAAAGACATTTGTTTTCTTTTTGTTGCTCACACCAGTCCCACGACTGATCCGGAGTTTATTGTTTCTTTTCTAAACTCTGGGTGCTCATTATTTTCTACACGAGCAGTATAGAGTTGGGTTTTTCAGATAGTTAGATATAGTGGATTATCTGGAGTTAGTTCAGTCTTTGGACCGGACCAGACTTGCTTAAGCTTGGTGATATGTTATTGGGGGTTCGAGCTTCTGCTGGATTGATTCTTGGAGATGGAGTTGCGGTTCTCGGAGTTCTCTTTTGAAGACTATTTTAGAGTTATTTGTTCCGCTGCTAGACGTTATCTATTTTTCTTTTCCGCTGCTATTTATTGTATCATATCTCTGATGTATATTGATATCTATTAGATCATCTGTTATATCAGATATGTTATCAATGCTGTATATCAATGTATTATTCTTTTTATTCCGCTGTGTTGTTTACTTAATGTTGTTATAAGCTCCGGCGAATCGGATTTGAACGGTCGAATCTACGGCATTCGAATACGATATGAAGTATGGATGTCGATTTTCGAGCGGGCAAATTCCGTCTCGTTACATTTCTTTGATTCAGAATTGTTAAATATGCATGAATGAAGATGCAAACTAAACTAATGTATTTTCAGATTCAATGAAATAAAAGAAAAATTAAAACTAAATTTACACTTGTACAAATGTTACAACACTTGTCAAATTTTTATGCTAATTTTTAAACACATGTTACATGAATGTTAAAGAATGAAACACTTGTTAAAAGAATGCAATACTTGTTTCTTATAATAATTAGTACTAATTTACAAGTTAATGTATGTGATAGCTTAGTTTAAGTTGTTAGTTTATTTTTAAACATGTTTATAAATTTATAAATGAAAATAAAAACAAATCATGTTTATAAATAAACTTATACATATTAAAGATTAAAACAATTAAACATTTTAATTTTTTTACTTTTGAACTTAAATTCAAACTAAATTCAAATCAATTATTTCCAAATCAAGTTATGAATATAAATTCAATTTGAAATAAAAATTACAAATCCTATTCAAAACTTATTTATAAAGACAATATAATATCAATATTGTTTTTTATAAATCTCTTATTATTAAATTAAAATCATTTTACAAGAAATTATATTTTTATCAATAAAATATCCATTTTATTAAGCCATAAAACCTTTTGTTAAATTTATTCTAAATTTAAAAATCAAGCCAATTTAATTTAAACATTTAATATTTTTCTTACAAATTTTAAAATCATATATTATTTATTAAATAGTTTTAAAAACTCAATACTAATTTAAAACAAATCTTCCAAATTATAATGTATATATTTGAATTTTAAAACATGGTTCATTTATTAAATTTAAACCAAAATTATTTATTTAACTTTGAAAACCTTAAATATTAAATAAAACAAATTTTCCAAATTACTACAAATATTAAAACTAGAAAATATGCTTTACTTATTAAAATTAAAACAATACCAATCTATTTAAAAATAAAAACCATATATTTATATTGTAATTAGAAATAAATTTATATTTTTAAAAGATAAAATAACCTATTTAAATATTTATTAAAGAAGAATATTAAATCAATCTGAATTATTATCAACAGAATATCAATATCAATTTAATTTTAAATACAGATTATTAAATTGATATTGTTAAAAATTCTGGGATATTACATATATATATTCATTTCAAATTTTAAAGCATGAAAACAACTTTACCCATAAAATAGATTTAAAAAAAAAGAGTTATTTACCTTTTTTAATCATGCAGACAGAGCTCTGTTTTGAAAGCTTCTGAATTTTCTTTAAAATCCTTCTTGAATGCCCTCTTTTTTAAAAAAAACTTCTGTTGTATGTAGAGGCAATGCTTCCAGGTTTGAAGAAATGCATGCAGGTACCTCTATTTAGATTTTGAATGAATGCAAGCCCTTTCTTGATTTGATTGCTGCATGTAGGCCCTCAGATTGAAAATGCAGAATCTTGCTTTTTCAGATATTTAGAAAAATTGAATGCTTTGAAACTTGCTCTATTTTCCAGATTTTTAAAAGAAATGCAGACTTTAATTTTTGCATGCAATTAGCTTTTTGGGAAGAGTTTGAATGCAGGATGCAAATGAACAGATTTTTGATTTACAGATTTAAAATGATTTTAGGATTGCATACTTATTTACAGGGAATTGAATATGTTTTTTAAGGTGGAATGTCTCAGTTGAAAACAATTTCTTTTATTTACATATTTTTCTTAATTTATGAAATGAAAAATGAGAAAAGAAAGGGGAAAGATAGCATGCAAGTTTATATAACTATAAAAATCAAAGAAAAATTATAATTTAAAAAAAATGACACATGGCTAAAATATTAACACTTGTAAATATTCTTATTTAAATAATCAACACATGTTAACTTATGCCTTAATAAACTTACACATGTCATTTTAAATAATTAGTATTTTTAATTAAAGTGTTAATGAAAGTTTAAACGTAGTTAATTAGTTTCTAATGCTTAGTTATGTATATAAATAATTTCTAAAGAATAAACCAAGTATTATTATAAATAAAAATCATATACAGATTTATCATTTGAAAACAATATTTTAAATTATTTAAAATAAATTTATAAAAAGATTATAACTTATTTGTAATTTAAATGGATACATGATTCATTTATAAATTATATTTCAAATTCCATACTCAATTTACAAATCATGATTATTAATGAATATATTAAAAAGAATAAAACAAACATTTTATAACCTTATTTTAACATTCAAACTTAAGTCAAAATATTTTAAACCAATAAAACATTTATCTTATATTTAAAATCATTTAGTTATTTTATTGAATAGTTTTGAAAAGTTAATTCAAAAATAAATCAAAATTTTCCAAATTCAAAATATTAAAATTAGAAAATATGATATACTGATTTAATTAGAAACAAAACTCATCTATTTGAAATATATAAATATACATATACATTATAAATAGAAAAAAAATTATTAACTTAAAAAAAATTACTAATCAAACATTTAATAAAAGAAGATTATTAAATCAAATCAAATTTATTAACAAAAATTATCAAATTAATTTAAATTTAAACACAGATTATTAAATTTATATTGCCATAAATTCCGGGATAATACAATCCTTCCCCCTTAAAAGAATTTCTTCCCCGAAATTTAAAACAAAGGTAATTTAATAATCTATTTACAGATTTTATTTTGAAATACATCATATGTTAATCATATGCTACTAACCATTGTAACCAATTTACACAATCAGAACAAACCTAATTAACCAAAAGAATTTTGGATAAAACTTTCACGAGTTTCCCCGGTATAAATATCGAGATACTCGCTCTATAGAGTCAAAACAATCAATACTACCAAGCTATAGAGCCCCTATTCATCTATATCAACAACTCTAAACAAGATATCAGACTACAAACGAGTCTGACTCAACAACCAAATCTTCTAGAACTGCTGGTTCTAAAACCAGAAACATCAAACACGTACTCCCTCAGAGATACGTGAAACACTCTGAATCCCAGTTATCCAAACCGGCAATTCAACTCTTGAAAACCAAACACTCATCTTACCAGAACACGGAAGAAACCCAAAACACTACGGAGCTAGCTTCCCATACTTATAGCTTCCCGGATCGGAGAAACTTATCCCAAAACAAATCTCCGACTCCAGAATCCAAATTTCTTTGTCCCTTATCCATAAAAACTCTTCGGATGATCATGGACTACCAACATCCCTCCTGATCAGCTCAACTCTTGCCGATGCCTTAAGAAACAGACTAGACCAATCCAATCCATCACAATGATCTCCTCAAGATCAATTCAAAACCAGGAACACACTCAACTCCTCAACAACAGAAGACAAAACAAACTTCTCCTTATCCAAAAAAAAACATAAGCACTCTCAAACTGCTTCCATTGCACAATTCTGATCCGAAGTAGAAGAAAATGCCGACGAAGAGCACAAGCACAGACTAGACAACCCAGCACAGAAATATGGTTCCACATATCCATAAGAAAACTCAGATATTCCTCCGAAACTTGAGTTGCTTCACCAACTTCTATCTCAAGGAACCATCTATCTACTAACTGAACCACCCGAAACCCCGGAATCCAAGTCAAAAAGAAAACTCGATCTTCAGATGCAGACAAACTTTGACTTCCTTGAAGACATCCGGACAATCACTACTACAAAACAGGCCATTTGCATCGGTTATTTTCCCCTCTTTTGCATCAGTTCAACAACCGATGCATATGCAACCGATAAAACAGGCTTAACACTTTTGCATCAGTTCTGAAACCGATGCAAAAAAGTCCTTTTTTCATCGGTTGTTATTAACAACTGATGCAAAATATCATGGTTGGTTGCTTGGACACAGCCCCCATATTGCATCGGTTTTTTATAATAACCGATGCAAACTAATCTCTCTATTGCATCAGCTATTTATACCTGATGCAAAAAAGCCATTCTCAGAAACCATTATTACAATACTCAAATAAACTATATATATATTATTGATTATAACAAACAATTATTGCATGCAATATTACAATCATTCAAAATTAAATTTGATTGCTAATACATAATCAAATTTAATAATTCTACAAAAGAATGAAAAACATAAATAAATTCCACGGTACATAATCAGACAGTCAGTAGTAAAAAATAAATGCAGCGTGTTATATGTAGACAGACAAAAATACATATATACAGAGAAGAGAATGTATCGTTGACAATGGATAAATTAAGCAGAAAATGGTATTCTATATTACATTGCATATCCTTCTCTGTTACAATATTTTGCAGAGCTACAGGTATGCAACTTCTTCTTTACAAAAACAACTATCAAAATTCACAGCCTTACTACACACTACTGCAAGTCGTCCCATTCAAACACCACTTCTACAACTCACTACATTCACACACTAACCTCCTCTGTCAATACCTACAATTCACCACTATCATCACTGTAATACATCCTCTATCCAACAACACAGCAAGTGCACCTACTTCATCCACTTCTGCCTCACCAATCTTCTACGGCTCCTCCTCCTTGCTACACTCAAATATCCCTACCAAACATTCTAACTGCCTCTTCCAACCAAGCAAACTAAAAACTACCACTCCTCACTACATCTTCACCTTTATCCTCAACAAATAGATCATCTCAACTAACAACTCCAGCACCCTCCTCTGCTCTTTCATCGTCCATACTTCTGCCTGCAAATAGCCTCACCACCCCAACCTTACATACTTCACCAACCACACTTCAAACTTCACCAACCAAGCACACTTGCAGTACGTCTGCCTACATACTTCAACATTCATAATTCCTCCAACACCATCCACCATCTTCTCCCCCTGCATAATTCCTCCACCACCTGCCCATTAGCAAAACAACCAACTACCAAACAACTTTCAACTGCTGACAATACCACTACCATCAACATTCACACTTCCTCTAACTGTTGATGCAACCAATAACCCACTGTCCACCATAGCATCTCCTCCTTAATTCAACTGCCCAAACAACCAATATTGGTAGGAATTATACAAAAAAGTTTGGAGATCCAAAAGATGATTTTGGGGATTATGCTTCTTCATCATTCAGTGATAATTTAAAAGAGAATAATAATGTTGAGATGCCAGAGTTGTATAGTGATATTGGGTGTTTGATTCTTAAATTCAATGATTTTGGGAAACTTGCATTTATAGATGGAAGCAGTGACATCGTGATTCATACCACTAAGAGTATGACGTCGTGGGTTAGGATGAGGTTGAAGTCAAACAGTGTCGAAGATAATTGAAGTAGGCAAAGTCAAAGAAGAAACAATATTGAAGGTAGACAATGCCGCTGGTGTTGAAAGTAATAGGTGCTGCCAGTGTCGAAGATGATCGAAGCCGCCCCTCATCTTAACGTCGAAGTTGAGGACTGGAACCGAATAGCATGATTGATGAAGAGGTTCATGGTGAATGTCGAAGTATGGTAATGAGTATTCATAGGCGGGATTGATTGGCGTCAAACTTAATAATGGACTCCGACGCTCAAGGTTGACGTCGAGATTCATTGTTGACATCGAAGATCATCTCCAGATCTAAATCTAGGAAACGAGGAAGAAAATTAATGGATCTGAAACAAACTATGGAACTTGCATTAAAGGATGATAACATCTCTAGATCTGGAATTCAATTCATATCGTGATTCACTAAGATCCACGCCGAAGATCAATAACAGATTCCGCAGATTGAGATAGGCAATGCCAAAGTGTATCTTAGTTAGAAACAAAGGATTTCAGGTTTATTAATCTTTTTCTATAAACTTCAAAAGCTGATTGTTCTGCAAATCAAAGATTTCAAAAAGGAAATTTCCCAAACGCTTCAAATTTCTAAAATGATGCTTTTTGTTTCACAAAAAAGATATTATTATTCAATTTCAAGCTTGTTGGTTTATTAATTTCAAAAAATGAAAGATTTCAAAAAGGTATCACGTAACTCCACCGTGGATTTCGGTTTTGGATAATGGAAATTCGAACTTTCTTTAGAAAAATTCAGTTTTCAAAAGCGTAACACGATCATGATATATGCATCTAATTTCAAGTACATGTACTCTACATAAATAATTTTGAAAACAGTTAATTCTTTGATACTTTAGAAACATATATTTTGGGAAATATCTGGATTTCGAAAGAAAATACATTAAGTGCTTTCTATGTTTTAAACCTGTTGATGAGCTTCAAAGATATTAAGTTTTGTACATACTTGAATTTTAAATACATGATGCACAAGCCTTAAAAATGCATAAATCTCAAGTATAAATTTTTTTAATGTATCAAAAGTATGTATTATCTAGTTTCAAGTCTCTACAACTCTGACAAACTTTGTAAATGCAGCATAGTTAATTAATAAGGTGCAGTATACAAATATATTAAGGTGATGTATACAAATATATTAACGTGATATTGTTACATTAAACATGCAGCATACTTTGCTAAAGTTGATTAACTCCTGTTGTTTCCAGCACTTGTTTTACCTATCAAGTACTATTATATTATAAAATTCTCCAAATACACGAATATTTTTTCCATTACTCACGTAAATAGTGATGATGTCAATGATGTATGCTACTTCTTAATTTAATTCGGCTTATTATTATTGCAGTTGTCATTTATTATCATTTAGGTTATAAACCATTTATGATTTCAGCATTTAAATTAGTTTCATTAAAAACAATAATTAAGTATGCTTTATGTCATTCTAAATTATAAAATAAGTTTTTAATCCGATCTTATCTAAATTTTTTGAAGATAGAAGTAGGTCAATCGGTATTTGCCAATTACAAGTGTCTATGTGTACGCATCTGTCTCATTATGTGTACTGTCAAATTATGTGTAATCTGAATACATGAGCACCTGTAAGAATTCTTGCATTTGTTGTTAGATGGTTCCACGCATTGCTAAGGTCTCCACGTATATTGGTCGAGTAGCACCCATGCGGTGAGCACGACTAATCACTTGTTCCTCCATGCTGATTACATGTAACAATGATAAATGACTTCAAAAATAAACAAATAACATGAAGTATAAATTATAAACAATCATATCCATGAAAGCATGTATATGGCGTTGATTTGTTTACCCATTTTCAGTGCATATATTATAATCATGGATAAGCAGGTACATCTCATTACTATTATTAACAAAACTCTATAGCTTGTTCAGTCACTTTATTTATTTATTATGTACCCCTCATAAAATACTAAATGTAAGTAAAAAAAGAAACATATTCCATTAGAAATTAACTTATACCAAGCTACATATTTCATTATGAAATAATGCAACACTTAACCAAAAAATATTCTAAAAAATAACCATTAACCCATCTATGAAAATCAACAGATTCTAATTATTTTCCTGGAATCAGGCAAACTGACTTGCTCAGATACAGGAAATTAAACTAGAATTTTATGTAGATAAGCAATAATACTAACGTACATGAACATATGTACAATGCAGAACTTTGTACATTTAATAACTATTTGTATAAATAGTTTCAGCATTTTTTGCCTACCAAAAAAAAATACAGCATAACAGTTTTAAACTAAGTGAGTAATCTAACCAACATTGAGCCTTATGTTTTGTTCGAGCTAAATGTACTTCAACACATCCAAAAAAAATTCATATATATATTTATATATATTTTCCAATTCGAAGAGTAACAAAAGCTACTTTTCGTATGAAGTAAATTGGAGAAATTAGAGAATAGTTTATGTATAGAGAATAACTAATAAAATTATTGTCGATGCATGATTTGTAAAGGAATCCATGAATAGGGAACAATTTAGTCCATGCTTAGAAGCAAAGTACAATAGTTTCATAACTAAATATAATTTTTTTATCGTTTCTTCTATTTCATATAGTCATGATTGATTACTAATGAAAAATACCAAATCAAAATTCCTGCAAAGAAAACATGAAGATAAAGTAGCTAACTAAACAGTTTGTAATCATTTAAAAAATATTTCATATAAACATGAAACCAGTATTATTGCTAGAATGTAAACACACACACACTTTTCACAAATCAACAAAAAAAATCTGAATAACAAAACGCACGACACTAAAACTGAGACTTTAAATGTTTGAAACTAATGAATCTTAAACAAACCAACTTTACTCAGCACATTTATACTTCATATCGTCAAACACACAACAGAAAAGTATAGGATACATGTTAAACTGACATGTGCTGAAGAACTTTTTACCCATGAGTTTCATTACAAACATAATGTTACCAAAAATAAACATAATGTTAATCATGTACAAATTTTACAGGATGACAGCAGAAGAAATTTTTGTTGATTGCTGAAAGTTGAAGTGCGAACTGGATAACATACCAAATATTAACCTACCTAAGTAACAATAGTAAATCCAGAAATAACGATATACAACTTGCATAAAACATGATCATCAAATGACTAAAATCAGCAATGAAAACGTAATTAAGACCTATGACGCTTTCAATAACTAAAACACTGCAGCACCGTACCAAATCCTCTCCAACCAGAGCAGCAACTCGAGAAACCCAAGCGCAACATCACCGCAATCCCCGATCGAACCCACGTACAAACAATGGCAACCCAATCTTCTCCAAACTGCAATCGCCAACATCTTGAACCCAATAACCAAGTCTTCCTTGCCAAGTTGCCGCGAACCACCTCGTAAACCCAAATCACCCAAAGTGACTACCATCGTGGAATCTCTCTCGAATACGAACTGTGGAATCTATTTCTGGCGATTTGGCATGCCAATTTTAGGGTTTTTTTGTTTTTTGTTTTGAACAAGCCGAATTATTTGGGGAAAAGAATGGAGCGGCGAAAAAAATTTAGAAAGGCGGGACGTCACAGGTGAGCATCGAATAACCTAAATAATTTAAAATTGTATCGCCTTCGCTAGAGAACCGATGCGAAAACTATTATTTTGGACGTAGTTGCATCGGTTGACTTTAAAACCGATGTGACTAAAATTATTTGCATCGACGTATTTGTAGCGGCTGTTGGTGACAACTGATGAAAATTTGATTTTTTATTATCTATTGCTTTCCACGTACCAATTGCATCGGTTATTAAGACAGAACTGATGCAAATAGTTCTATTTGCATCATTTTTTACTTCAACCGATTCAAATGAGGCGATGCAAATGGCATGTTTTGTAGTAGTGAATCTCCAACAACTCAAGAGAATGCTCAACTATCGCAAGTCACTTTTGTGTTCACTCAACCTAATTCCAAAGAAACTGCTCTCATTAACCAATCAGAACAGCTTATGCTGGCCTAGCCAATCCACCGAAGAAAAGGATTCACTCTTACTGCTTCTGAACTCCACTTCAGAAAAACTGCTCAGCCAGAAGACTTCCTACCAACTCAGAATACTCCAAACTGCTCCGCTAACACCAATGCCAAAGAATTCTTAATCCAAAGCTCTTCGAGAAACTCGGATCTCAAAGAAAACAGAACATTTTGCTGGGCTCAGCCACATCACCAAAAGAGACACACTTCCTTAATCTTGTCCCAAAGAAACATCTTCGGAAATATCCATAGTCACTGCGTCTCATCACGCAGCTACTACTTCCTGAGGTAACAAGATACCATCACTTGCTTCTGCCCAACCGATAGATCCAAACTCAACTCATCCAACTCTGCACTTCAAAGATGAACTCCGAAACTTAACAGGTTTCTTTCAAAGATCGATGAAGTCCTTCATCACTACAGAACTCACTCGAGATGGTATTGGGTCTATAGTCTCGACAGACACACTTCCAACCTCAAACATTCAAACTCCAACCATCAGTAGTAGTCATGTTACACACATCACTACCTTATCTACCTTTATAACTTATGTTGGAAAACCTGAACAGGTAACCCAATAAATAGGTATAAACATATATATATATATATATATATTAAAAATACAAATACGCTCTCTCAAGATAGATACCACTCCAGAGGCAAGGTATTCGCTCAACCTAGTGCTCTGATACCAAGTGAGACAATCCGACTTTCAACTCCCACAAAATCGTAACATCCTTAAGAAAGAAAGGGATAGAAAAGAGAAAAGAAAGAAGAGAAAGAAGAAATAACACAAGAATCTCAACAGCGGAACGAATAAATTATATTAATAACATAAGTATTACATAGTATACATCAAATATCAGAGTTACACAGACATATACAACGCATACTAGATAGTTATAAACACCTATCTAGTTATTACAACTCAATACATTACAGATAAAAACCCAGAGATACCAACACAGCGGAAAACTATATATCTACACGCGGAAGCCTCTTGCTCCATTGCTCCCTCACAATTCGTCAAAGCTAACCTGAATCCTAACCTGAATCCCTTGGCTACTCGTAAAAATTTAAGTACCCAAGAGTTAAAGAAAACAGAAATAACTCCGGGTCAGACATGGGTCTGGTGTGAGTAACATGTTAAAGTTGCTTAACTTTTGAAAAACCTTTGAAAAGAAAAGGTATCACGTAAGACTTCCCACACATAAACATTGAAAAGTTTTTACCTTACGCTAACCAAAACATTTGATAGGAAATCCAGTGATATTATAATTGTGTCTAGGGTTTTCAAGTAAAATACAGAAATAACTGGAATGCTTACATCTCACGTTCCAACATAGTTGAGCACAACTAATACGTACGGTACTTATTGGATTTTGGATTCCATATAATGGCTGGGCTACTAGGGTAGCGCCCGTCACAGTACGTGGCTTAGATCACCGTACCGAGGAGTACACCCGCTCCCCTGCAACACAAAGCCGGAACCATTCTTTACCGAACAGTTCCGAACAAGACCACCCCATAGTTGTGATCAGCAACCGCACCACTAAGTCGAAATAAAGGGACATCTAGACAGGGGTAAATCTCACTCTCAAGTGGGGGCTACCCACGAAGCCTTACTGCACCTCCTCTGTTTTAGCCATTCCCCGTTGATGAGGCTTGAGGCTACGATTACCTTTATAGGACATATCACTTAGAATGCTCATCATCTACTTGACGATGTTCTAAAACCATTCAATCCATACAAGTTCGTTACGGGTTCGAATGAAACCGAAGGCATTATCTCGTTACACTCATATTGGAATACCCTTAGAGTTAAGGATGATAACCCTTGCACTCCGAATCTTTGTCTTCACTTCAGATTCACGACCTAACGTATAATTTGGATCGATGTGGTTTTTGGATATCCAAATATGGAAACCCGATCCCGGTCTCATCGAAATCCAAAACGTGTCTTTTAATGCCAAGTTGTTTTAGAGTTTAAAACAATTTCAATTCATTATCTATATACACACAGATAGATAATTCACAACATAACAATGGATAATCAACATTATCATTATCAGATAATTCACATCATAAATAGATAATCCATATCTTCATCACAATGCAACCAATGCGTCCATATCATATAACATAACTCATCTCATAACTGAGATTACAAACCATACATGGCAACCAATATCAATCATTCCTACATAAGCAATGATCCAATGATCACTCCATTTATAATTAATTTAAAATGAATTAAATTAATTACTTAATCTCTAATTAATTTAAAGTAAATTAAATCAATTACTTTATCATTAAAATCCTGCTTAACTTAACAATTAATTGATTACAAATCAATTAAATAATCACCAACTCAATATTCAATTCAATTAATCATTACTGATTAACAACTCCCTAATTACAATAAGTAATTAAGTAATTAGCCTTTAAATGGTTAATTATATTTAGCCCTTTACAATAATTAACTTTAATTACTTAATCAATTAATTAACTAAAGTTAATTACAATAATCCTTTATTAACTAATTACTTCATTTATTGATTATTTCTTAATTAATCAATTCTAAATTACATCATTAATTAATTAATTTAGCTCTCTATTTAAAATTAATTACATTAAGTAGTTAATCTGCAATTAACCACATATACTAATCACCCTTGATTAATAATCTCCAGTAATTAACTTCCCTTAATTACTCATCAATAAATTACTTACTCTTAATTAATTATCTCCATTAACCCTTTGATTAGTTTTCAAAGTAATTTAAATCTAAATTACTTCTATAATAAATATCTTTAATTACATCCAGTAATTATTAATTTATTACTTCACTAAGTAATTACAAACCCATTAATTACATAAAGTAATTATCAAATCATTAAATGTTTAAATTAATTAAACTTAATTAATTAATATAAACTAATCACATTAAACCAATTAATTACATTAAGTAATTAACTCATTAATTACTTCCATAAGGTAGTTAAACTTAAACAATTTCAAAAATGATTATTATTAATTAATTAATCTAATTAATTATCAAAATTAATCACATTAATTAGTTTTTAAATAATCTTAAATTAATGACCTTCGTTAACAATTCTTAATTACTTAATTAAGAAATTAATCTTATATTAATCATTATTAATTAATATTAATTAATATTTAATTATAAATTAATTAATCTCTATTTATAAATTAATTAAGTGTTAATTACAATCTTAATTAATCATTAATCACTTGATTAATAAATCTTAATCATTAATTAGAATTTAATTAACAATCCTTAATTATAGATTAATTGGCCTCATTTAATTAATCTCAAGTCTTGATTAATTTACTTAAAAATTATTAATTACTTAATTAAACATCCACATTATTAATTAATTAAATAATTAATATTCCATTTAAATTAATTTAATACCAATTTCTTAAGTTCTAATTTAATTTAAGAAACATTTCTTCTTATATAAAGTATTTTAAAACAAATTGTTTCCAAATTTATTTTAAACTTTACTTTAAATTTAATTTTAAAATTTTTAGATTTTAAAATGAATACAATTTATTTAAACCAGGTTTTAAACAAATTTAAAATCTTTTTATCTCACATGTTCAAGAACATCTCTTTTATAAAATAAAGGTTTAAAAGATTATAAAACAAATTCATTTCAAACAAATTTAATTTAAAAATTTCCTTTTAAATTTCTAACTGAAATACAGTTTAAATCTTCATTCCAGATTTAAACTTAAAACTTTAAGGCTTTACTTACATTTCCATCTTCATTTTTTTTAAATTCAAATTATTTAACCTTTTCTAAAATAGTTAAAAAAAATTTAAATTTAAAACATATTTTATTTTAAAATCTGAAATTTTAAACCAAATTCTGGATTTCACAAACTCAGATTTAAACTGGTTTTAAACTTCTATTTTACAGATTTTTAAACTTCAGTTTTAAATCCAAAACTAAATACACTTAAAAGTTTTTTAAAACCAGTTTTTTTTTTAAATTTTAAAACTTAGTTTATTTTAAATCTCGGATTCAAACCATTTTGAATCCATATTCAGTTTCAGATTTTTAAACTTTGTTTAAATTTCCAGATTGGCATTTCAAACTTTATTTTTAAATTTAAAATCAGAAAACAGGTTTCTGATTTTGTTTAAAACCCAAAATAAAATTTAAAAACTCAATAATTACAAAGACCAAGATTTAAATTACTTGAATTTATAACTAAATTCAGGTTTCAAACTTAGTTTCAAATTTTAGTTTGTATTTTTACTTTTTACTTCAAAATTTGTTTAAAAAACTGGAAACAAGTTTCTGTTGTTACTTGAAAAACCTGAAACAAAGAAAAATGCCCGAGTAACCCATATTTTACTTCGAGTCATATACAAAAAAAACTTCGAGCCAAAACTCAAAATCCCCGAGGCTACTAAACCTGCAACACAACAACACCAACATCAATATCCACCTTGCTCATGTGCACCTGCACACCATCTCCGGCCATCACTGGCCATCCACACGACCATCCCATGGTCAATAATCAGTGACTCAGGCCAACAAACATCCATTCTATCATCACTTGCTCGAATTTAAGATCGAGACCCAATATTAACACCTGGATCAACAGTGCCCCCTTCACTTCCCAACCTGTCAACTCCTCGTTGACGCGACTCAGGCAATCAACACCTTCGAAACTCCGATGACATTCTCATCAATCCATCAACCTCCATTTCCCAAAGCCCTAAGTTACTCGATCAAGTATAATTGCCGAAATGATCCATTTTCACAAACCCGGCAAAACTAGGGATTAAATTTTCAAAACAAAATTTCACCCTAAAAAATGAATTGCAATCCAATTCAGTAATTTTCTCATCATCTCAGATATCTCCTACTCCTCCAGAAAACAAATCCAACCCAATCGAACACATAAACTAACAGTGCTAACCCAAAATGTGTATTACAGTGGAGTTTGAATTGCTTTCTGGTTAAAGCAACAAAAATTGTAGTTTTACCTTTAAAAATCCTATTCTGCATGATGGTTTGATATACAAACCCGAAACATTGTTTTGTAATGTTTCGATTTTCACCGTATACAAATTTTTATCTGTTATATTCACTTCCAGGTAATATAAGATTTTATTTAACTTATATAAAAAATTTAAAACTTACTTTATCTTGTAGTAAGAATTTCATTTAAAGATTTAAATCATAATAGCAGACAAACCAAAAGAAAAAGGGTTTTAGTATCATACAGAAGTTTGAAGTTTTAAGAACATAAATATAATAGTTAACACATGTACCATAAATGTATTCACATGAATATATATTCATAGCAAATGCATATATATATATATATATATTCATTTCAGATTTTAAAGCATGAAAACAACTTTACCCATAAAATAAATTTAAAAAAAAGAGTTACTCACCTTTTTTAATCATGCAGACAGAGCTCTGTTTTGAAAGCTTTTGAATTTTCTTTAAAATCCTTCTTGAATGCCCTTTTTTTTAAAATAAACTTCTGTTGTATCCAGAGGCAATGCATCTAGGTTTGAAAAAATGCATGCAGGTATCTCTATTCAGATTCTGAATGAATGCAAGCCCTTTCTTGATTTGATTGTTGCATGCAGGCCTTCAGATTGAAAATACAGAATCTTGCTATTTTAGATATTTAGAAAAATTGAATGCTTTGAAACTTGCTCTATTTTCTAGATTTTTAAAAGAAATGCAGACTTTAATTTTTGCATACAGGTAGCTTTTTAGGAAGAGTTTGAATGCATGATGCAAATGAACAGATTTTTGATTTGCAGATTTAAAATGATTTTAGGATTGCATACTTGTTTACAGGGAATTGAATATGATTTTTTTAAGGTGGAATGTCTCAGCTGAAAACAATTTCTTTGATTTACGTATTTTTCTTAGTTTATGAAATGAAAAATGAGAAAAGAAAGGGGAAAGATAACATGCAAGTTTATATAACTATAAAAATCAAAGAAAAATTAAAATTTAAAAAAATGACACATGGCTAAAATATTAACACTTGTAAATATTCTTATTTGAATACTCAACACATGTTAACTTATGCCTTAATAAACTTACATATGTCATTTTAAATAATTAGTATTTTTAATTAAAGTGTTAATGAAAGTTTAAACACAGTTAATTAGTTTCTAATACTTAGTTATGTATAAATAATTTCTAAAGAATAAACAAGTTTTATTATAAATAAAAACCATATACAAATTTATCATTTGAAAATAATATTTTAAATCATTTAAAATAAATTTATAAAAAGATTATAACTTATTTGTTATTTAAGTGGATACATGATTCATTTATAAATTATATTTTAAATTCCATACTCAATTTACAAATCATGATTATAAATGAATATTTTAAAAAGAATAAACAAACATTTTATAACCTTATTTTAACATTCAAACTTAAGTCAAAATATTTTAAACCAATAAAACATTTATCTTATATTTAAAATCATTTAGTTATTTTATTGAATAGTTTTGAAAAGCTTAATTCAAAAATAAATCAAAATTTTCCAAATTCAAAATATTAAAATTAAGAAATATGATATACTAATTTAATTAAAAACAAAACTCATCTATTTAAAATATATAAATATACATATACATTATAAATAGAAAACAAATTTATTAACTTAAAAAAATAATTAAGAATCAAACATTTAATAAAAGAAGATTATTAAATCAAATCAAATTTATTAACAAAAATTATCAAATTAATTTAAATTTAAACACAGATTATTAAATTTATATTGCCATAAATTCTGGATTATTACATTTTCTCTTAGGAAATAAAATGAGATGTGGGAAAAATGTTTTTGTACATGAATTAGTAATAGAGGAGGCGGCTAAGGTTTAAGGCATGAATGGCCAAAAGAGTAATTGGTAAGAAAATAATAAAGGTGATTTAATTCCTATTTAATAAAGGAAACGTATGCAAAGATTTTTCAATCGGAGGAAGAGATATATTGAGAAGATTTTTATGCGTGATTAGGAGAAGTAATACACGACTATAGCATGTAAGGAACAGCTAAAATAGTGAATGGCTATGGTAGGAAATTAAATAGATAGGCACATGAAAAGGCAAGAAATAAAGCCAAAGAAACTTATGCCAAAATGAAACAAGTAAATTACAACTAATTGACTCGTTTCCCAACTGTTAAATACAAAATATACAAATGAACATCCAAATTAATAAATTAAAGTGTATACACACAAATAGAATATAACATAAGTTTTGAACTATGGTAGGAATAAATAGATAGGCAAATAAATAGGTAAGAAATATGTTGAATATGCGATTGCGATGATTTTTGTTTGATGATAATAAACATATATTTATATTCATTTAAATGTTTTCGTTAATGTACTATTTTATTTTCATAGATTAAATAAATATTTGCTGAATAAAATAAATAACACAGAATTTCAACTCAGACAGAAATTTTATTCAAACAAATATTTATTACAATTTTTGAATAGTACAAATTTCAAACTCTCACTATATACAATTTCAATTACAATACAAATTTGTTTAAATTACAATTCACATTGACATTGCACCTCACTACATAACACTCATTCACTCAACTCGTACTGATCTTCAACTTCATTCCATTGTGAATCCAACATCTGAGTAACCTGCAAAAATATACATTGACGCGGTAAAATTGAAAATAAAATATTTTTGCAGTAAAATAAAATGTGGATTTTGTAAATAATATTTGCCTCGGTTATTTGGGTTATTCGTCATCATTTAATTTTGAATTCATCATTCACGAACAGCTTGTGACATACACAGTGTATCACTGTATATGCCACAAGGTCGTGCACACTGATATATACACTTGATAAAATTACATGGATAAGTGAGCACAGGTCAAACCCAAAACTCTGGGTTCAACTCAAGTGCAATAAAAATAATGTCACAATATTCCACACATGGTCAAACCCGAGCTTTAAAGCTGGATTCAACACAGGTGCAGTTCAAATATACAAGTGCAATAAAATGGTCAGGAACAAGCCAGTCAAAGTATACAAACATGTACCAGCTCATACATATATGCAGCCTCTACTAAAACTCCAAAGTACACATGAAGAGTACAGGGAAAATGAAAACAGACTCAAGTGCACATAAGGAATGAATAAAAATGGCCAGAGGGATTAGTATGCCAGAGAAAAGAATATCACATTTGAACAAACCAGCAAGCAACACCAAGCAGATTGTACATGAAATAAATATGCAAGATTGGACAACATGGATGCACTATCATACATGAACATTGCAACAGGTCAAGGCAGTGCACCAGTAATGTTAACAAGCCTCGACCAAAATCAAAATGTAAAAATGCAACTAAGTTCAAATGAATCTGGACAGAACAAGCTCAAGTGCAACAGTGAATCAAAAACCAAGTGCACCAATGAAACATGTATGCAACTATGAAACTTGACAGTACAAGTATCAAACTCGAGCACAAAGGTTACGACAAATGAACATTACAAGGAAATACAATGATGTGAAGATAACCAGTGCACATCAACTACAATGAAAAATAAAAACTTTGTGGAGTGAATCGGATTAAAGTAACAATACAAACACAAATCAAATGAACTTCACCGAACCAAACACAATATAATAATGCAAACTGACACGAAGAAATGCCTCAACATAGTAATATATAGAGCACAATGCCACTTCAGTTGCAAATAAGGTACATACCACACTAGATAACACATAAAAGCAACTCAACCTCAAGCATCCGGTCGAAATCAATCAGTGACATGTACGCATACACATATTAGAATCAGAAAACAAGGACCAAAATCAAATGCCACATGAAGTCAATGCAAATACAACATGCAGTGATACACAATTGACCAAGTGCAAATGAAACACAAAAAGTTCAGACAAGTTCAGATATGAAATAGGGATAACAGTGATGCAGCATATACATGTATAGTGAAGACAACTACAATTATCAAGTCGATTCAAAGACAGTGCTGCCAAAAGTCAAAGCCGAAGTCAAGTGATGTAGAAAAACAAGTTGAAGCAGAAAAAACTAGAACAAGTCAGAGACCAACAGTAGCAAGTTCAACCACGAAGGTCAGAAATCATCACATAAATAATATCACAAGCCGAAGTCAAAAGGAACGGAGTCGAACGGTTCAAATTCGACACAGTGGTGGCCAAGCAAAGTCAAAGTCGAAGCCGTGTTAACCAAGGCAAAAATATACGAATTGACAAAGTCAGAAATCACCGTCAACATTCAATCAATATCAATGGCTGAGGAGAATTACAGACGAATTCAAACAAATATATACGAACGAAAATCAAGGGGTTCGAACCCTATATAAAAACCCAATCATCATCGGCTACAAAAGCATCGATTTCAAGTAAGTCAAAACCATAAAAGCAAAAGGAATAAATTACATACCGAAATCAGATTCGAACTTGAAGCAAATAGAAGCAGCCATGAGCAACTCAACGAGATAGTGGATCAACAAAGCATGGACCTAAATCATTATTCGATCGAGCAACCATTGTCGGCAGCTTCTAATTAGAAGCCCTAATTTGCAAGCAAAGGAAAAAAAAGAACGAGCCGCCATTATACAGAACAAAGAGGAAAAGAACGGGCCAACATAATAATAAAAAGAAGAAAAGCGCCGACCTTGTTTTTAGTTGGGATTTAATAGTTTAAATTAGGATTTGTTAGGGTTTTATTTTATTTAAATTGTTTTTAAATTGTATTTTCTTTTGACAATTGTGTAATTACTAGTCGTGTGACTAGGGGACAAACTACGTGGCGTAGTTTGAGAATTCGCAACTCAGTGGCTGAGTTGTGGTAGAGTTTTAAGCGTAGAGTTAGGTTAGTCAACAGCGGGTGTCGCCCGTTTACGTGTGTAAGCGTGTGACTACTTAATTTCTAGTAGAAACCTTGGAGGCAGCACGTAGGCAGGGTTTTGCCGAAGCTGGGTAAATTCTGTCTCCTCCTATTTCTACATTTATTATTCTGCTATTATCTGTGCTGCTATAATTTTGATATATCTGTGTTGAAATAGTTTTATAAGCTTCCACAATAATTTTTATAATTAACAGCATCACCCTATTCACCCCCCTCTAGGGTCAAATCGATCCTACAAGTGGTATCAGAGGTAGGAATAGAAGTCAGCTTTTGTTTTTAAAAAATTTTTGATTTTTTTTCAAAAATCAATTTTTGTTTTAAAAATTTGAATTTTTAAAATGGATTCTTTTAATAATGCATTTGCTGAGGGTTAGTCCATAGTTAGACCATCAATGTTCAACGGTGAATACGCCTACTGGAAAAATAGAATGGAAATTTTTCTGAAAACATTGATGCGTGGAATATTGTTGAGACAGGTTATAGAGCACCAACTATAACTGTAGAGAATCAGGAAATAGATAAACTGATGGATCAATGGACATAACTAGAAAATAAATTACAAAATGCTAATGCTAAAGGTATGAATTCTATTATCTGTTCATTGGATCAATTTGAATTTAATCGTGTCTCACATTGTCTAACTGCGCAGGAAATATGGCACACACTCGAAGTGACTCATGAAGGAACATCTCAAGTCAAACAATCTCGCCTTGCCATGCTAAGCAGCGAATACGAAAATTTCACAATGGCCAAGGAAGAAAATGTCAAAGAAATGTACGGACGACTTTCCAATATCGTATACAAATCAAAAGCTCTTGGAAAGTCGTACACAGAATTGGAGATAGTCCGAAAAATCCTCAAAGTCCTTCCACGAAGTTTTGAAGCCAAAGTAACTGCCATTCAAGAATCAAAAGATTTAAAACAGATGAAAGTTGAAGAACTCATCGAAAATCTCACCACTTATGAGCTAGAAATGATATTCAAGGAAGAGCATGAAGGAGGTGACACTCGAAAGAAATCAATAGCTCTTAAAGGAACAACAGAAAGTGATGGTGGTGATGATGATGATAGAGTAGCAGAATTGGAGCTGATAACAAAGAAATTCAAAAGGTGGAATTACAAATACGGAAATCCAGCTCTAAATTGAAAATTGAAAAGCAGAATTGTAACGACCCAGAATTTCTGTCATTCAAAATTCATATATTTAAATTGATTTTAAATATTAAAAAGTAAAATATGTAAGTCGAATAAATTTTATTTTGAAAATCTAGATATAATTGGATAATTAAGTCAATAATTTAATATTTGAAATTACAGAAAATATTGGAAATTTGGTCTAAAGTGATTAAAAATGATTTATAAAGTTGTATTAAATCATATTGGAGTTAGAATGATGTTATAGAACTTTTAAAATTGAATTGAAAGTTAATTTGTGAAAATTGAATATTTTAATATTTAATTGACGAGTAAAAATAGCCATTTTTCAAATAGTCTCGGATTTCAACGAAACTAGTTTCATCGGATCCGTAATGTTATATTATTGTATGGTTTCAAATTTCGTGTCAATCGGATTTACGGTTTGTCCGGGACAAGCTAAAACGCATTGAAATCGATTCGAGTGAATTTTGAATTTAAATAGTCGATTAAAAAACTTATCTTCCAAATACGATCAAATTGGCTCCCGATATATATTCCATTGCGTTCGGAATGGGGGTAAAATATTATAAATGCCAGGCGGCATGCGTCGTTTGAAGTTCGGAAAATTTCGGGATGAATAGTGTTTTGCAATTTTCTATAAAAGGACCTCATATCTTTGTTTTTGAAACAAGCCCTAATCAGAAACCCTAGCCGCCACTTAGGTTTTTAATGGCCGAAAACATGTCTTCTTCCTCCCTCATTTTCTTCAAATCCACTCATTAATTCAAGAAACTTTCAACTACAATAACGTAGAGCACGTCAAGATCTACATTCTCAACGGTTGTGATTGGAAATGACGCGACGGATCAACGGCAAAAAGGGGTTTGAACGCACGAATTTCCTGCACGACTTTTTAGGCCAAGGGGCGACCGAGCTCCACCTTGTTTCGTCCGTGGGTAGCTCGTGTGAGGTGCTTCGAGATGGCGATTTTTGATCGTGTTCAAGTTGGTCGTATTGGTCGCGGCAATTAGGTTTAAAGTGGAGGCTATGGGTTTGTTTCGTTCGACTTTGAACGATGATAGAGAAGAACATGCGAACGGTCGAGATCTGCAGTACCAAAACGTGCGTCCATGATTCGTTGTAGGTTGAAAATTATATAAATTTGTAAATTTATCTATATTAAAATTCGTGTAAACATTAAAATGTCATAACTTGTTCATACGAGGTCGAAAAATCACGAAACGAATTGCGTTGGGTTCGTATTCGTGAATGCTACGTGATGGAGCTGGATTGGAGTTGATTGGAGATAGTGGAATTTTTGGGTAAAATTAAACGCGCATTTAATTTTATTCGAAATAAAACACTGCGACTGTTATTGAAAACAAGGTGAGAACTTCTCACTCAATCGAAATTGTTTCGATTTAAATTTTAAATAGTTAGATTTAAAATTTGCTTGATTGTGTGATTGAATGATAAATTGCTATCTGTTGTATTGAAATAGACCCTACGTGCCATATATTAAGCGGATGTTATTTATTAAAAACGTATACCGCGATATTCCAACTTGAAGTGGAATTGGTATTACATATGTACTTGGAGTTGATTTTCCTGCATTATATAGCGGATGAGACCTTATTGCGCTGCATGATAGCGGATAATATTTTATATGAACCCATATACCGCGATATTCCGTCTTGAAACGGGATTGGTATTGTGCTAATGTCTGTGGATGCAGGAAAACAAGTTGGAGGGATCCAACTAGATTCCTCAACAGTATTGATTTATTTGCAAATATTTGTGATATATTCTATTATCATATTGATGTATGATGTTTTGGATGCCGTGATTGTTATATTTAGTGTTGTTGCAGCATTGGGCATATTTTTGGACTTTTAAAAATGTTAAATATTGATTTTGAATTTAAAAGGATTTTTAAAGTGATTTTTGAAAGTATACGTTATATTAAATTTTGGAATTAGTTCATTTTAAATAAATGAATGTTATAATTTTAATGTTATAAAAATTATGATTTTTAAGAAATATAGTTAAAATATGATTTTTGAAATATGGAGTTAATGAATTTTATAAAATAGTTTAAACTGAGATTTTTTTTGAAATTATTATAAACGGTTTATATAAAAGATTTATGAAATTGATGTTTATAAATTAAAATATTGGAATTATAAAACGAGTTTTTATAAGTGTTAAAATGAAGTATAAATGGATTTCATAAGTGAATGAATTTATAGATTTATAAATTGTGAAGTTATAAAATGAATAGATTTGTAAAATAAAAGATTTTTAGTTAAATTTACTTATAATTTGGATTTGGCAACTAAATAAGATATAATAGAATTTGTAAATAAAGTGATTTTATAACTTGAAGTTTTTATAATATATAAATGTGAATTTATAAACATTGATTTATAAATTCAAGATTGATTGAATTTGATAAGTTAATTTTTATAGCTTATTAAAGGAGTATATTCACGATTTTAGGACAGTGGATAATCCTTTAAAATAAAATGTGTAGAAACGTTGAATTTGGCTAACGAAGTATATTCACGATTTTGGACAGTGAATAATATATTAAAGAAATGTTTTGGGGAAGTGATATTTTATATAGAATTGAAGCGATTTGAAGTTGTTTTAAAATGAGTTAAGTGTCAAAACCGTAGATTTCAACATTCATTGTTGAAATAGACATTTTTGAGAAATAAGGAAATGGTAGACTATAACACTGTTGTTATAGTAAATGATTTCAAAAGGAAATGTTTTTGTATAGTATTGGGATTTATATATCTATCTAAATTACGAATCCCTATACTAGTGATTTTGGGTTGTCGTAACGATGTTTTAAGCAACATTCGTTTTGACTCAAATAAATATATTTAAGAGACTATTTTCCTTAAAGAATGAAATATATACTTAATTGTGATTTAAGTATATCGATATTTTTTAAGTATTGAAAATAAATAGATTTATGAATTATTTATTGTTAAATAAGCATGGGAATGTTGTCCAACATGAAGTGAAATGTTTTGAGATTATATCTTTTAAAGATAAAATGAAAGTGAAAATTTGAAGTCGATTTGAAAATTGTATATCAATGGATATTTGGAAATTTATATTCACATGGAATTTATAAAGGAAAGGGAAATTTGTTTGAAAATAAACATTGATTTATTTTGAAGTATGGAAAATATATCTTGAACGGATATTTTTGGAAAATAAATAACTTGGGAAATTATTTAGAATTTGGTGATGATTGTGCATATCTATTGATAGTTAAACAACCGACTATCAATATTTAACTTAAATGGTTATTTGTTGTGATTTGCTTGAATTTGAATGCTACACTTATTTTTAAAATAAGCGCTTGTTATTCGGTTTAGCCAGGAGAGGACCTTTGTGTCATAAATCCCATTCCGAATAGTGATATGTCGTAATGGATAGCATTTGAAGACCGGTGTTGAAGACAGGATATTTTCAAAAACGGAAGGATTACCGTCGAACGACTCTGCATCGGCTGATCTCCGATATAGAGATTTTATCACCCTTTGTGATGGGAAGTCCGGTCGTGATTAGTGAATATCTGGTTGCAAGGCTTCTTTGGAAGTGCCTTCGGTTCCGTTCGATCCGGAACGGACTTGTATGGATGTGTGTGACGTTACAATTTGAGATGTAAAGCTGGTTTCTATCAAATATATTTCTGTTGGTGGGGGAGAATTTATTCTCTTAGCTTAACACCCTTCTCTGAGACGTACGAGCTCAGAGGTTATGTAGTTGATGGTTACTAGTGGTATATTCCCAATTTGGTAACGTGGCATGCTGAGTGCTACTGAGCATTTGTCGATCAAAGCGTGGCTTTTGTATAAAGCGTAGCTTTGTGGACGAGACTTCGTCGGACCTCACACCCCGGTAATGTTCAAAACAGAAAAGATGTGGCAAGGTTATTAGGGGATAGCGCCCCCTTAGTGTATGTCATTTACTTCTTGATAGAGGTGATATTATGTTATGGAGCCCTGATACTTAACCTGTGTTGTTGCTATAAACTTATTATTTTGTGGTTGTTGGTGAATCCTGGGATTTAGGTCGGTTACGACCGGGGAATGGCATACTCGTGTCAGTAGTTATCCAGCTAGGGGTAACTCGGCCTTGTGTTGGCAGAGATCCGGTTAGGTTCTCAGGGGCCCTTCCAGAGGCATACCCATGTGGCAATGGGAAGTTCCTTGGCCTGACCATTAGTTGGAAATCCAAACTCCAATACGCACCTTATACGGTTTTAGTTATATTACCTGCCATTTACTTATGGTGGTCACCACTATTTAGATGGTAGCTATAGTAGGCATAAGTGCGGAATGCTTATGCTGGCTAAGATTTATATTGTACTTTCGAAATGTTTTCCTACACCTTGCACTTATAGTAATAATATCAAAGAAAATTTGCGTATCAAACATGTTTGACTATCATAAGGAGAAATCTCCTTCGATTCTGTGTTTGCATTTTGTGTGTGTGCGGGAGGCATTATGGTAGTCTCATTTTCCAAAATCATTGCGAATCTATTTTAAAATATTTCTTTGTTTGTTTTTAAAGATAAACTATTTTAAGTTCTCACACCAGTCCCATGACTGACCTGGAGTTTATTGTTTCCTTTCCAAACTCTAGGTGCCCATCAATTTTAACACGGGCAGTCTAGAGTCAGGTTATCAGGTCAAATTCAGGAGTTGCTATAGAGATTTGGAGGAAAGCTGGATGGCATGGCGTATCAATTAATATATAGTATTTCTTTTCTGCTGTTTGTTTTTGTAAACTCTGATAATGTAATGTAATGTGACGTAATGTAATAACTGATATAGTTCTTTTGATTTAAAGATTATTCATTTATCTATTATATGTTTTCCGCTGCGATTGTGAGATTCTGATATTGTTCTGTTGCTTTTCTTTCTTCTTCTATCTTCTATCTCTTCTTTAACCCTAACGATTCGGTTTTTTGGCCTTCGATTGCTCGATAGTTGATACAGTGGACGTATTAGTGTCGACTTTCGTGAGTCGAAGAATCGGTTCCTTACAAGAATAACCAAAATACTAGACAATCCAGAAGAACAGAAGATCATCTATCACAAAGTGCAATCAACCCGGACACATCAAGCCCAATTGTCCTTAAAATCGACACGACTTTGAAAAGTAATCAAAAAGGAGAAGTTTTGCAGCCACATGGAATACAAGTGATGAAGATAATCAAAGTACTAGCAGTGAGAGTGAGAAAGCAGATATGTGCCTTCAAGGTAATATAACTAACAGCGATGATGACGAGCTAAGCGAGGTATTAAAACTCACTCAGAATTACTTATATATTTCCACGAAGTAAATGGATGTTTTGAATGACTTAGGGAGAAGTATGCTAAACTTGAATCACATAAAGACACTTTGATAGAATTAAATAAACAACTTTACCAATCAGTTAAAACCTATCAAAGTAGGATCCCTAAGTGTGATAAGCGCCTAACATTTAAAGAAGAAATTAAAAAATCAGAAATTGATATAAAATCACTTGAAAATGAAATTCTGATTTTGAAAGAAAGTGAAAATACTAGGAGAGAGAACTCTATTAAAAGTGCACACAATTATTGAACGAAAATGAATCTCTCAAAATACAAGTCCAACAACCGTCAACGACTTTAGATAAATTTTTCAAAAGTTAAAAATCATTGAATATTCTCTTAGGGAAACAAACTGATAATACAGTTAGACAAGGACTTGGGCATAATCAATCTAAAAATATTAGAAATGAGATTAATCAAGAAAATTCAATGTGCACAATTTGTAGAAAATTTGGACACAATCAAAATAGTTGTTGGTATAGACCCAAACACGTGAAAACTATATCAATTTGGGTTGCAAAAGGCACAAATATAAAATCTCTCAAAGTTAACAAATCTGAGTGCCGAAAGGAACATATATAAATAGTTTTGGGACTCCACAAAATTATTTTTCAAAATATTCTGCCACTAAAAATCATGGACCTACAAAAACAAATAGATGACAAAAATCTTTTATCATGTAGGAGTGGTGGCAGGCTAAGGAACAACAACAGTGTTATCTGGATTCTGGCTGTTCCAGAAACACAACGGGCGACAAAGCAAAGTTCCTTAGCCTAGTATAAAGGTGACAGAACCACAATGGACAACAATGAAAAATATCGTAAAGGAAAAACAGATAATGGTATATCTATTTGAACGATATATTAAATGTGATAATCTGCACCATAATCTGAGTTAAATCAGCCAATAATGTGATGATGAAATAATGATGATTTTGATTCCGACTTATTCAGAATTACTGGCCAATTACATTCTTATGCCAAGAACACTATAAAAATCTATAGTCTTTAAATTACTTCATATATATTGGTTTGGATTAATAATAGTGTTTGATTGAATGATAATACATTTGGTTATTTTACGGCTAACTCTACATTCACGGTTTCAGATTAATTACACGACTTCAATTCAAATTCAAGAGAATGTCATTGATTTTGAGATTATTTTGTTGCACACTTCGTGGTCTGCTCTATCAAATTCAATTAATGATAATTTTGAGTAAAAGAGAAATTCAGATACAGATTACACTGGTAATCAAGTTGATAGAAAAATTACTAGTTGAACATGATATTTGTTGATACATTTAGTAACTGCATCGTTTTTCAAAGAAAATATCTGCATATTTTTCATTTCAAATAATTTTCAAATAGCATAAATTTTTCTCATATAACCCCTTCTAGAAAATCATTCTTGATCATGTTTTCAGATTAGTCATTTTGAAAAACTGATTTTATAATTAATTTTGGAATTTGATTTTAAATGACTATTTTGACTAATCTGACTCCCTAATAATTATCAAAAAGATAAATAGTGATTGAAAGTGATGAGTATTGATATTTATCATATATTATGACTCGCGACAGTATAATTAGTAAATTTCTTTAGAAATTTAAACAAGAATTATAAAACTTTTTGTTGGTAAAAATTCCATGACCATCTATATTTCTATCATATTTCTAACGAACATCACTCATCAAAATTCTATAAAGTTTGTCAATATGTGGTACTTTAAATAGGAACCATTCGTTTTTCATTTTAGATTTTTTTAATAAAACAAAATAAAAAAATTAATAATAGTAATAATAATAATAATAAAATAAATTAAAATAAAATCCAAAGTATTCACTCTCATTTAGAAGTCCTCATGGTTATGCATGGGTGAATTACTTGGAATTTGTTATGTGCTTCCATGCTCATTTAAAAGTCCTCACGGTTATGCATGTATGGAACGCATATCAAAATTGATTTTTAAAATAAACGAGTTGATTCTAATCCCATTTAAAAGTCCTCACGGTTATGCATGGTTAGAAGATACTTGAATTCATTTTAAAAAAAAATTGGAATACTGCTAATCTCATTTAAAAGTCCTAAAGGTTATGCATTGTTGGTAGATATTCAAATTCCTGATATAAATATACCACAAATAGACACAACTGTATGGTTTTATATAATGACATCATTCTAAAAGTGGAATATGCGCCTAACAATGTATTTATGATTTTTGTTTGATTTTTTATTGAAATTTAATATTTATATTCAATTGAGTTTTAATGTTGGATTAATATCTATCACTTTATCTTCATTTTTTCTAACACTATTACTCTTTTGCTGATAACAAAAGGGGGAGAGAAAAATTAAGATTTTGTCAAATAAAATCAAGCAAAGGTCAAATATTTTCTATTTGCATCTGGGATCATTTGCATATTTTTAATTGTATGCATATATGAAGGGAGAGCTTTGTGTAGAGAGGAAGCATTCAAATAGGGGGAGCAAATGGAATCATCAAATACATTTAATATGTTCAAAATTTTAAATATATGTTTGTTATAATCAAAGGGGGGAGATTGTTGAATATGCGATTGCTATGATTTATGTTTGATGATAATAAACATATGTATATATATATTTTTTCATTTAAATGTATTTTTAATGTACTATTTTATTTTTCGTAGATTAAATAAATATTTTCTGAATAAAATAAATAATACAGAATTTGAATTCAAATGGAAATTTTATTCAAACAAATATTTATTACAATTTTTAAATAGGACAAATTTCAAACTCTCACTATATACAATTTCAATTACAATACAAATTTGATTAAATTACAATTCACATTTGCATTGCACCTCACTACATATCACTCATTCACTCAACTCGTACTGATCTTCAACTCCATTCCTATGTGAATCCAGCATCTGAGTAATCTGCAAAAATATACATTGACGCAGTAAAATTGTAAATAAAATATTTTTGCAGTATAAAATAAAATGTGGATTTTGAAAATAATATTTGTCTCGGTTATTTGGGTTGTTCGTCATCATTTAATTTTGAATTCATCATTCACGAACAGCTTGTGACATACACAGTGTATCACTGTATATGCCACAAGGTCGTGCACACCGATATATACACTTGATAAAATTACAGGGACAAGTGAGCACAGGTCAAACCCAAAACGCTGGGTTCAACTCAAGTGCAACAAAAATAATGTCACAATATTCCACACAAGTTCAAACCCGAGCTTTAAAGCTGGATTCAACACAGGTGCAATTCGAATATACAAGTGTAATAAAATGGTCAGGAGCAAGCCAGTCAAATTATACAAACATGTACCAGCTCATACATATATGTAGCCTCGAATAAAACTCTAAAGTACACATGAAGAGTACAGGCAAAATGAAAACAGACTCAAGTGCACATCAGGAATGAACAAAAATGGCCAGAGGGATTAGTATGCCAGAGAAAAGAATATAACATTTGAACAAAGTATCAAGAAACACTAAGCAGATTGTACATGAAACAAATATGCAGGACTGGACAACATGGATGCATTATCGTACATGAACACTGCAACAGGTCAAGGCAGTGCACCAGTAATGTTAACAAGCCTCGACCAAAATGAAAATGTACAAATACTACTAAGTTCAAATGAATGTGGACAGAACAAGCTCAAGTGCAACGGTGAATCACAAACCAAGTGCACCAATGAAACTTGTATGCAACTGTGAAACTAGACAGTGAAAGTATCAGACTTGAGCACAAAGGCTACAACAAATGAACATTACAAGGAAATACAATGATGTGAAGATAACCAATGCGCGACAGCTACAATGAAAAAAAAAACTTTCTGGAGTGAATCAGATTCAAGTAACAATACAAACACAGATCAAATGAACTTCACCAAACCAAACACAATACAACAATGCAAACTGACTCGAAGCAACACAACAGCGACTTCAACATAGTAATATACAGAGCACAATGCCACTACAGTTGCAAATAGGGTATAGACCACACTCGAGTACACATACAAGCAACTCAACCTCAAGCATAAAGTCGAAATCAATCAGTGACATGTATGCATACACACATTAGAACCAGAAAACAAGGACCAAAATGAATACTACATGAAGTCAATGCAAATTCAACATGCAGTGATACACAGTGACTAAGTGCAAATGAACACAAGAAGTTTAGACAAGTTCAGATATGAAACAGGGATAACGGTGGTGCAGCATATACATGTATAGTGAAGGCAACTACAATTATCAAGTCGATTCAAAGCCAGTGCTACCAGAAGTTAAAGCCGAAGTCAGGTGATGTTGAAAAACAAGTTGAAGCAGAAAACAAAAATTAGAATAAGTCAGAAACCAACAGTAGCAAGTTCGACCACGAAGGTCAGAAATCATCACATAAACAATATCACAAGCTGGAGTCAAAAGGAATGGAATTGAACAGTTCAAATTCGACATCGTGGTGGCCAAGCAAAGTGAAAGTCGAACCTGTGTTAACCAAGGCAAAAATATACGAATTGACAAAGTCAGAAATCATCGTCAACATTCAATCAATATCGAAGGGCCAAGGAAAATTATAGACGAATTCAAACAAATATATACGAACGAAAATCAAGGGGTTCGAACCCTATGTAAAAATCCAATCATCATCGGCTACAAAAGCATCGAGTTCAAGTAAGTCAAAACCAGAAAAGCAAAAGGAGTAAATTACATACCGAAATCAGATTCAAACTCGACGCAAATAGAAGCAGCAATGAGCAACTCAAAGAGATAGTCGATCGACAAAGCAAGGACCTAAATCATTATTCGATCGAGCAACCATTGTCGGTAGCTTCTAATTAGAAGCCCTAATTTGCAAGCAAAGGAAAAAAGGAACGAGCCGCCATTATACAGAACAAAGAGGAAAAGAACAGGCCAACGTAATAATAAAAAGAAGAAAAGGGCCGGCATTGTTTTTAGTTAGGATTTAATAGTTTAAATTAGGGTTTTGTTTTATTTAAATTGTTTTTAAATTGTATTTTCTTTTGAAAATTGTGTAATTACTAGTCGTGTGACTAGGGGACAAACTACGTGGCGTAGTTTGAGAGTTCGCAACTCAACGGCTGAGTTGTGGTAGGGTTTAGAGCGTAGAGTTAGGTTGTCAGTAGCGGGCGTCACGTGTTTACGTGTGTAAGCGTGTGACTACTTAATTCCTAGTAGAAACTTTGGGGGCAGCATGCAGGAAGGGTTTTGCCGAAGCTGGGTAAATTCTGTGTTGTTCTATTTCTGCATTTATTTTTCTATTATTATCTGTGCTGCTATAATTTTGATATATCTGTGTTGAAATAGTTTTATAAGCTTCCGCAATAATTTTTATAATTAATAACATCACCCTATTCACCCATCTCTAGGGTGAAATCGATCCTACAAAATAAAGCAATTGTAACGTATGCCAAATTAAAGCAAACTAACATACGTCAATTTGATTTGTTTGTTTCCTTGCCATTATTTAAAAGGTATATGCAAAGAAACATTCAATAAACAAAATAAATAAAATTTTTAAAAAATATTCCTTTAAGACAATATAAAGTATATCCGTTGAAATTTTTTGCAAGCAATAAATGAGAGATATAAACATATAACAATTCAAATAATAAAATGAATGTTAAAAAGGAAAATATAGAAAGATAAAATAGAGATGAATATATATTAAATATATATATATATATATATACAGAAATTATTTATTTATTATATTTGGAAAGGAAGTTACAAATAAAAATCCAAACTTTACCGGAAAAATTTCAAAATTAAAATTTTGGATAATTAAACACCAAAGTTTTAAATAAAATGAATTAAAATATTTAATAAAAAATTTGGGCTATTAGACTCTCCCCCACTCAAAACTTTTCATCCCCGAAAAGGAAAAGAAGGGAAAAGAAAGAATTAAGTAATCAATATATCTTATTCAAAATACTAACTTTATAAACAACTAAATTTACAAAATTAAATAAATTTGAATAAAATATACTGATTTATTTATAAATTCTTTTAACACCATTTTATGTTGTAAGTTATTCAATTAAACTTTTATTCTATTTACCTCAATTAATCCTTTTTACAACTAAAATTTAAGTGTATAATATTTATTATAAACACTCAAATTTTATTTATAAAAATCCTTTTTATATTGTATATCATCCTATTACATTGTTAACTTCTAATAATTAAGGTAAGTTATATTGGAATGTAATAGAATATTATACAAATAAAATTTTCTAATTCAATTATCACAAGCTTAAATATTTATTCAAAATTTTGGTTTCATTCTATATTTGACATTATCCTTTAAGGTAAAGTTTAAGAATTAGATTTCCAATTGACTTCAAATGATTTTAGACATAAACAAATATACACAACATATATCAAATCAAAGTTTAGAAATACAAATCCATTTAATTATCCAAAGCAAGACTGTAGCAAAACTACAGAATAGTCTCTTCACTTCGAAACTCGAAAATGAAAGTCGATGATGCTGTAGTCATAACCGAAATTATTTTCCAGCGATAAAGAAAAGAGCACCGATTTAACTTAAAATTCTTTGAAATAATTTTTACTTGAAATACTTTAAATAATACTCCCTTTAAAATAATATACACAAAGTTTGAAATTGTCAAAAATTAAATTCTTAGTTTCTTGTTTTAAATTCATTTAAATTTCCAAATAAATTTATAACCATGTTTTATAGTTCAATCATTTATATATGGAACAAAAGCTAATGGTTACAAGCTATATATATATATATATGGAGTCAAATATAATTTCCTAACATTCAATTCAATTAACTATCAAATTCAGAAAAACATACTTATGCATATATAATATAATTATACAAAATTTATTTCATTTACCAAATTTGAAAATTATATTGTGTCGATTCGCTCTGTTCAAGTGTTTTGGGGATCCTACCGATAGCGTTGATCAGACGAATCGATCAAAAACCCAAATCAACATCAACAACTTAAACAACAGAATATATATATAAAACATTTCACATATTCACTCTGTTCAAGTGTTTTGGGGATCCTATCGATAGCGTTGATCAGACGAATCGATCAAAAACCCAAATCAACATCAACAACTTAAGCAACACAATATATATATATATATATATATATATATAACATTTCACATATAGATTTACAAATACAATATACAGGAACAGATTTCCAAAGCAAGGATAGAGATTCCAATTTGATTAAATCAAATCGAAGAAAATTTTGATTTGAGGATAAGTTGGAACAAAAGATAAGATGATTAAACTAACCAAAATAAAAAATGGATAAGCTTATATAAATAGCAGGCAACCATAACTGGGTCAACCGCGAATTCAAGAATTAGTTCGATACAGAATCCTAGGGTAAATCTACATTCGATTACAAGAGATAGAATTCAAGACAACAAGAGATATTAGCATCGTAAACTGAGGATACATAAATCTTCGGTGAATCAGTGCCAATTGTAAAGGAGTTTCATCCCTCTACAAATCAATTGAATATTGGCAAGACCGTCGATCTATTATAAAGATCATTAAAAGTGGAGTTATAGGCTACTCCCAAAATCAAAGGAAGATGAATAGTGGGGAAAAAGAATGAATTTTGGAACCGCAGGGAACGTCCCAAAATTCCAAGGAGTCTAGTCAAAAAGGAAGAGATTCACACTCGAACGAAGTGATTCTGTAAATAACTTTACCATATATGCTAAGTTTTGCCTAGAGCCAAAGCTCTGATACCAGATGTAACAACCTGATATTTTCAACCATTCGCATCCACACATGTCGGACTTGAATTGTTTAAAATGCCAAATTGTAATTTAAATTTGGCAAAACACTACATAAATAGTAAATAAATTGTCACAGATCACAGACACAGAGTAGTCAAATGCAGAGGAAGAAAAGAGATAGTAGTTCATGAAGCTACTATATAAATACATCAGAGTTAAACAAGATACAACAGGAGTAACAAGATGATAATTAAGTACAAATAAGAATACATTACCGGATCAACTGGATAATTGAAATCAACTGAATACTGAAATTGAAATAGATAGCTGGATCGTCAAGCAAAGCTCCAACTCCGAAGGTAAGTCTAAAATGCTATATCACTCAGTCTAACCTAAGTGTAAAGAAAATACACAAAACATTCGAGTCAGGACATACATACTTATACAATGTAAACCAACTCAAGTGAACTGTAATATAGGGTACAAGTAACTTAAAGGATTCTTAGGACTGCCCAACCTCTAAGGATCCGTTAAACTATTTACTATGTAGTAATATTTCGCTATTATAGTAATGTCTATAGTAAAATAAACTTACTTTAAAATAGTGTAAGGCTTTACATTTTCCACCTTAACACGTTTATATATTCTCGTAGTCTATACAGTATCGTAATCTCCTCCGTACTGGGCGTCGGCAGAGGGCACTCCATAGATATGGTACAAAACCAAAATCGTATAAGGCTCGCTAGGGTAGGTGACACGGCACAACAAGGCAATGCTAGGGTAGATATACCAATTACGCATCCGAATTAGTGGTAACACGCAGCAGCTACTACCTCCCACCTCGAACCACACTCCCAAAATCAAAGGTGCGTACCAAACAATCACAACGTAATAGAATGGCATATGAAGAAGTGCGTCTGATAAGAGGTGCTACCTCCTTAGCCCGAGAATCGCTCCTATTTAGCCACCTTATGCCAATTCACGGGAATCGAGTCCACGTACATACCTCAATAGAACGTCACCACCATCCTACTTCATTTTGGAATCTCCATCGCGTACACGGTTGTCAAAGTGGTTTTCAGTATTGACTGAGAGTATGCCCATATCTGATCCCATTCTCTTTGCCGACCAATCGTTATTATAACCCATGAATGTTTATTTCAATGCAGTATATACTTTCAAAACCAAAATATCATATTCATTTCAAACCATATCATTTATTTTAAAATAGTGTATACTTTCAAAATCAAATTATCATATCAACTTCAAAACCATATCATTTATTTCAAAATAGTATATACTTTCCACTTTACCATTTTATATAATCCAAATGTTTATATACTTACAATTCTTACCATAGTTATTTTATCATTTCTATTTTATTACACTAACTAATTCATTTGGATATTAAATAAGCCATGATTTTAAGTTAAATAAATTTATATACTGTAATTTCCTATTTAAAGTTGAAATTCCTTATGTTAAGTTAAAAGTATATTATTAACTTGCATTTCATTATTACGGTAAAGAACATGTATTGGTTTAATCAATATTTCATTAACTAAAATTACATGTCAAATGTTCATTTTTAACTTACGTTTTATTTTTACAATAAAGAGCATTTATTGTCTTTATCATTATCACATTAATTAAAATTGCATGTCAAATATACATTTTTAACTTGCATTTTATTACCAGAATAAAGAGCATTTATTGTCTTAATCAATATCACATTAATCAAAATTACATGTCAAATGTACATTTTTAACTTATGTTTCATTATCACAATAAAGAGCATTTATTGTCTTAATCAATATCACATTAATTAAAATTACATGTCAAATGTACATTTTTAATTTATGTTTTATTTTCACAATAAAGAGCATTTATTGTCTTAATCAATATCACATTAAGTAAAATTTCATGTCAAATGTACATTTTTAACTTACATTTTTTTATCAGAATAAAGAGCATTTGTTGTCTTAATCAATATCACATTAATTAAAATTACAGGTCAAATGTACATTTTGAACTTATATTTTATTATCACAATAAAGAGCATTTGTTGTCTTTATCAATATCACATTTATTACGATTTCATGTCAAATGTTCATTTTTAACTTACATTTTATTATCACAATAAAGAGAATTTATTGTCTTAATCAATATCACATTAATTACAATTACATGTCAAATGTATATTTTTAACTTACATTTTATTATCACAATAAAGAGCATTTATTGTCTTAATCAATTTCACATTAATTAAAATTACATGTTTACCATATAAATCATAAGTATTCATTTTCCAAAACATATCCATTTCACAAATAAAATATTTTATCATAGTTAATATAATAATCAATTTTCTTTACAAATTTATTCATTTATACTTCAAATAAATATGATTCCATGTTAAATATTTATTACAAAAGTCCAATTAAACTGTATTTCATTGTATCCAAAATACATCATTTATTACGCAAACCAAATCCATTTCATGAAATAACCTTTATTAAAGTTACTAGATTAAATTTAAGATTCCATATCAAATCAAACTTAATTATTAAGATATTTATCATAAATAAAATCTTTAAATTTCTTAAACCAATAATAGACTTATAAAATTTTAACTTATAGGAAAACCAAATACACCTTTACCATTTAAAGCATTAAATCATTAAGTTAAAATTTCATATATTCATAATTTCAAAATACTTCAAAATATTCAAAAAATATTCAAAACACTTAATGAATCTTTAGGAAAATATTATTTAAAAATATAACCATGGACCTGTATAATATTTTCTAACCTAAGTCAGGTGATACGGATGTGTATCATTTCAGTCCGTAATTCAAAAGAAAAATCTGGGTTCTATCACTTCAAGCCCGCAATCCCAAGTAAAATAAATGCAATAGAAATCACAATAACACTTGATCTTATCATTTCAGCTCATAATGATTTTTCCTTATTCTAAAGTCCGTTCGGGTATGTATCATTTCAACCCATAGTGATAGGGAACTTGCAGTAATGATACAGTAAATAAATTGAATAGTATATTATATAGTAACATATTAGATGATGTAACAAATATATAAACAGCATTTAACATCATTTAACATATCACAGACATATATTAATAACATATTAATTTATACACATTCACTTGTTATCGTTTCACAATAATATAAGCATGTAATATCTAGAGTGAATACTCACTTTTTTAAAGTTGAAGGTAACAATTCAAACACAAAGATCAAAATTCGAAAAGCACAAAAGGCACGACAAAGCATGATTCAACTTGAGTGATAGGAGAGCCAAGATTTCAACTTATATACACAAACAAATACAACATACATAAGTATATTTAATACAAAAGATTAGATGAATTAAACAATGAAAATAATTGAGATAAGATGACATAACCTTGGTCTACCCTGTGCAAGTGGTGATGGGGTTGGCAGGGAGGTAGAGGCCGACCCTATTCATGAAGGAAATAAAGAAGAAAAAGAAAAGAAAGAAAAAGAAAAAGAGAAAGTAGAGGAAGAAGCAGCCATGGATATTTAGATCTATAATTTTTTTCTCTTAGGAAGTAAAATGAGATGTGGGAAAAATGTTTTTGTACGTGAATTAGTAATAGAGGAGGCAGCTAAGGTTTGAGGTATGAACGACCAAAAGTGTAAATGGTCAGAAAATAATAAAGGGGATTTAATTCCTATTTAATAAAAGAAACGTATGCAAAGATTTTTCAATTGGAGGAAGAGATATATTGAGAAGATTTTTATGCATGATTAGGAGAAGTAATACACGGCTATAGCATATGAGGAACAACTAAAATAGTGAATGGCTATGGTAGGAAATTAAATAGATAGGCACGTGAAAAGGCAAGAAATAAAGCCAAAGAAACTTATGCCAAAATAAAATAACGTAACGTACAATTAATTGATTCGTTTCCCAACTTTTAAATACAGAATATACAAATGAACATCCAAATAAACAAATTAAAGTGTATACACACAAATAGAAAATAACATAAGTTATGGACAACTATGGTAGGAAATAAATAGATTTGCAAATAAAGAGGTAAGAAATATAGCAATTGTAACGTATGCCAAATTAAAGCAAAGTGACGTTATTTTTTTTCCTTGCCATTAATTGAAAGGTATATACAAAGAAACATTCAATAAACAAAATAAATAAAATTTTAAAAAATACGCCTTTAAGGCAATATAACGTATATCCATTGAAATTTTTTCCAACCAATAAATGGAAGATATAAACACATAACAATTCAAATAATAAAATGAATGTTAAAACGGAAAATACGGAAAGATAAAATGGAGATGAATATATATGGAAAATATAAATGTATATATATACATAAATTATTTATTTTATTATATTTGGAAAGGAAATTACAAATAAAAATCCAAACTTTATTGGAAAATTTTCAAAATTCAAATTTTGGATAATTAAACACCAAAGTTCTAAATAAAATGAACTAAAATATTTAAAAAAAAATTGGGTTGTTACAACATATGTATCTTGGTTTAATAATATGTTTTATATACATGTAGTGTAACGACCCGATTTTTCGACGTCCGAAAATCGACATTATTACGTCATTATATTAAATGCCGAAAAATCGAATGCCGGAAAAGCGGTCCGTTAGGGTTAAAGAAGAAAGAGGTAGAAGGAGAAATAGAAAACAATATCGGAATCTTACTATCACAATGGAACAATATATAATAGTAAATGACTAATCTTTAAAATAAAAGGAATCATATCTGTTTATATATTACATCATCATAGTACAACAAAATTCATAACACATAACTGGACAGTTATCATAACATGTCCTCACAAAACTGACTATAAATCAAACATTGCGGAATATTCATCAAATACGTGTGATACGTCTCGCCATCCAGCTCGTCTCCTAAGCTCCTTAGCATCCTTTCCTGTATTCTATATACTTGGTCTGACCCGAGCATTATAGTTAAATAACACCTGAGTCAGTCTGGAAAAACGGAGTGAGAGAACACACCCAGTTGGATTATTAAAATTTTCAAAATCCTTTGGAAATCAAAGGTATCTCGTAAGACCAAGCCACAAATAAGCATGCTGGGTTTTTGCCTTACGACAACCAAAATTTTTTTGTCAAATTCGCCGGATATTATTATAGTATCTACAGAAAGTAAAAATAGAATCTAGCTGAAATGCTTGCATCTCACGTTTCAGCATAATTGGGCACAATCAAAACCGTACTGGCGCTTTTTGAAGATTGGATTCCATAGGATGGTAGGGCTACTGGGGTAACGCTCGTCATAGTACGTAGTCTAGATCACCGTAATGAAGATCCACCATGATCCTCTGGATCACAAGACTGGGGCTACCCCTTACTGGATAGTCTGAATAAGTTCAACCCGCGGTTGGGATCAGCAACCGCCCACACATCCGAAAAAGGGACCTCTAGTGTAACGACCCAGAATTTATGTTAATTAAAAATTGTATATTTAATGAACATTAAATATTAATAAGTGAAATTTATAAGTCGAATAAATTTTATTTCGGATAATTAGATTTAATTGAATAATTAAATCGATAATTAAATATGTGAAAATACAGAAATAATTGAAAATTGGGTTAAATATGATTGAAAATGATTTGTAAAAAATTATTTTATCATATTGGAGTTAGAACGATATTTTAGAACTTTTAAAATCGAATTAAAAGTTAGTTTGTGAAAATTGAATATTTTAATATTTAATCGACTAGTGCAATTAATCAATTTTCGAACAGTTTCAGAATTGGACGAAACTAGTTTCATTGGATCCGTAATAGTTTTTTATTATCGGATTTCAATTTTCGTGTCAATCGGAGTTTTCGTTTGACCGTGGCAGCTCGAAACGCATCGAAATTGTTTTAATATTAATTTGGCGAGTTAAAATAGCCATATGTCAAACAGTCTCGGATTTCGATGAAACCAGTTTCATCGGATCCGTAATGTGATATTATTGTATGGTTTCAAATTCTGTGTCAATCAGATTTACCGTTTGTCCGGGGCAAGCCAAAACGCCTAGAAATTTGATTTACCGATTTAAATTTAAATCAAACGTTTATTGCCATAACTCGCACAGATGACCGAATTAACTCCCGAAACACGTTCCATTGTGTTCGAAACGCGGGGTAAACCTTAGGAACGGCAACCGGCACGCTTCGTTTGGAGTTCGGAAACCCGGGATGAATAGTGTTTCGATAAATTTCTATAAATAAGCCCTTTATTTCATTTTTTTGCAAAATAAACAAGCTAGGGTTTCGGCCGCCGTTTCTAACATGATCAATGGCCGAAAACATCAATATTTCATCTCAAATTTTATTCCAATCCACACTTCGATTCGAAAATCTCTCAACTACAATCTTGCAGAGCACGTTGAGATCCTTGGTTTCAACGGCTATGATTCATTTTAACCGAGTCGATCTACGGCAATTGGAGCTCAAAGTGCCACCGTTCGCACGTAAATCTAGGGGCCTAGGGAAGGCCGAGCTCCACCGTTTCGTGGCCGAGGGTAGCGTTCGTCACAAGTTTTCGAGTGGCATCGTCTGATCGTGGTGGAAGTGCATGTGGTGGTCGAGTTAATTGAATCAAGGTGGCGGCTTTGGGTTATTTGCGTGCGTGAGTGTTACTGGAGGGAGGAAGATGGATGTTGCGGCCAAGATTTGCAAGAGATGGGACCAAGGGCTGTGATGCGGTTAGGGTTTTAGATATAAATAAATGTTGTAAATTTTATATTAAAAATTCGTGTAAACTTTAAATTTGCATATCTTTTTCATACGAGGTCGAAAACGCGCGAAACAAGTAGCGTTGGAATCGTATGGAAGAGCACTATGCTATGGAATTGGATTGGAGTCGTTTGGAGCTAGCGAAAATTTTGGGGTAGAGTTAAACGTCCGTTTAATTTTATTCGAAATAAAAGCTGAAAATGAAAATGAAATCAAGGTGAGAACTTCTCACTCAATCGAATCGGTTTCGATTTTTATTTTAAATAGTTATATTTAAAATACTTGAATGTATGTTTGAATGATGATTGTTATCTATTGATTGTTAAAATAGACATTATACGCCGTTAGTAAGCGAATGTTATTTATTAAAAACATATACCGTGAATATTTCACAGTATAGTGAAATGGTATTATTTATGTACTTGGAATTGATTTCCCGCATTATATAGCGGATGAGACCCTATTGCGCCGTCTATTAAGCGGATAATATTTTAAATCCCATATACCACGATAATTCCGTACTAGAACGGAATTGGTATTGCGCTAACATCTATGGATGCAGGAAAACAGGTTGGAGGGATCCAACTGGATTCCTCAATAGTATTTATTGGATTTCAGATATTTTAATATTTGATTGATTATCATATCGATATATGATGTCGTTGTTGTCGTGATTGACTATTTGGTGTGTAGCATCATTGGGCCAATTTTGGAATTTTAAAAGGATTTTGAAATTGATTTTTTGAAAGTATACGTTTTATAAAATATTTTTGGAATTGATTCATTTTGAATAAATAAACGTTATAATTTTAATGTTATAAAAATTATGATTTTTGAGAAATATAGTTAAAAGTTGATTTTTGAAAATATGGGGTTAATGATTTTATAAAATAAGTTTAAATTAGGATTTTTGAATTCATTATAAAAAGTTTAAAATATAGGATTTATGAAATTTGATTATTTTATAAATCAAAGAAATTGGTGAAATTTATAAAGGAGTTTAAAGACGTTTTAAAATAATAGTATAAATTGATTTATATAAAGGATTTATAAATTGATATTTATTAAATTAAAAATATTTGAATTATAAAACGAGTTTTTATAAGCGTTAGAGTGAATTGTAAATGAATGAAATTTATAGAATTATAAATGGTGAAGTTATAAATGAAAGTTTATAAGCAGTAGGTTTATAAAATTTATAAAGTTATTAAAAGAACAGTTTTGGGTAAATAAATGAATCTTATAAGTTATAAGATTTATGATTTGGGAAGTTTAAAAGAACGATTTTGTGAACAAATAAATTATAAGCATTTAACTTATAATATGAACCATTAGTATATAATTGAGTTATAAATTGAAATAGCTTAATAAAGGAGATTTATAAAAGGAAGTTGTTATAAAATAAATAGAAATGGAATTTATAAACATTGTTTATAAATCCGCAAATGGCTTATTTTGATAAGTAAATTGTTGTAACTTATTAATGGAGTTATATTCACGTTTTAGACAGTGAATAATATTTTAAAATAAAATGTATGAAAATGATGAAATTGGTTAAAGAAGTATATTCACGTTTTTGAATAGTGAATAATATGTTAAAGAAATTGTTTTGGATGTGATGTTTTAAATAGAATTAAAAGGATCTAACGATGTTTTTAAAAATGTGTTAGGATTCGAAACCATAGATTTCAACATTCATTGTTGAAATAGACGTTTTGGAGAAATATAAGGAAATGATGGACTATAAAACTGTTGTTATAGTAAATGATTTCCGAAAGGAAATGTTTTGTATAGTATTGGGATTTATATATCTATTTTATTTTCGAATCCCTATACTAGTGATTTTGGGTTGTCGTAACGCTATTTTACGTAACATTCGTTTTGGCCCAAATAAATATGTTTAATAGAATGATTTCCTTAAAGAATGAAATATATACTTAATTTCGATTTAAGTATATTGAATATTTTCCAAATGTTGAAAATAAAAGATTTGTGAATTACTTATTAATAAATAAGTAAGGAAATGTTTTTTTTCCAATGTGAAATGAAACATTTTGAGAATTTATCTTTTTGAAGATAAATTGGAAATGAATAACTGAAATCGTGTGTTCACAAATATTTTGGAATTGTAAATTCACTATGGAATTTATAAATGAAAAGGGGAATTAATTTACGAATTTGGAACGTAAATATAAAGTAAATCGTTAAGGATTTATTTAATTGGGTTAAATGAACCATGTTGAAATGAAAGTATTTTCACATAAGGAAAATGATTGAATTTGTTTTCAAAAGTGGTAAAGATGAAAAGTGATTTGAAAATTTGTTTTCAAATGGTTGAAGTGTGAAAATTATATATCTTGTAAATATATTATTGGAAAATAAAATTATTTGGAAAATTATTTGGAATCTGGTGATGGTGTGCATATCCATTGATAGTTCAATAACCGACTATCAATAATTACCTTTAAATGGGTATTTGTTGTGATTTGCTTGAATTTGAATGCCACACTTATTTTTGAATAAGCGCTCACTATTCGGCTTAGCCGGGAAAGGACCTTGGGGTCGTATAACCCATTTCGAATATGTGATACGTCGTTATGAATTGCATTCGAAGACCGGTGTAGAAGACCGGATATTTTTGAAAACGGAAGGATTACCGTCGAATTTTTCTACACCGAATGGCCCCGGTATAGAAATTCCATATGTGATGGGAAGTCCGGACGTGATTAGTGAATATCCGGATTACAAGGACTTCTTTGTAAGTGCCTTCGGTTCTGTTCGATCCCGGAACAGACTTGTATGGATAGTATGTCTTACATTACAAATTGAGATATAAAGCTAATTTCTTTCAAATATATTTCTGTTGGTGGCGGAGAATTTATTCTTTTAGCTTAACACCCTTCTCTAAGACGTACGAGCTCAGAGGTTATGTAGTTGATGGTTATAAGCGATATATTCCCAATTTGGTAATGTGACATGCTGAGTGTTGCCGTGAAATGATCATTGTTTGATCGTTTGTGATATGATCATTTGTTTGATCATTTATCTTTGTGATCATTACTTTGATCATTTGTTGACCCAATGCAGCTGATGAACGTATTTCTCTGCAATTTAAACCGTTTATTTCATATATTTTTATTTTAATAAAGCGGTATTATACGGGTATTTTGTTGTGGTTTTGCAGATTATTGATTCCAAAGTGCAACGTTGAAATTAATCGGTTATGCCCTCCATTGGTTCAAAAATCACGCAGCAAAGAGTGCAACATTTTGAGCATTGAAATAAATCAAAGCAATATGGACCAATTCAAGCAATGATGTGGACGTATATATGTTCTCTTTCACCAATTCAAGCAAAGGACTAGTTCCTCCTAAAAAGTAGCATAATACATAGCCATGATATGAAGCAAAATGGGACACATTCAAAAGTAGCTTACATATGAATTTGGACCAATTCACATATAAAAGTATTTCAAGCAATGACGTGGCAATTTGACTCTTCACCAATTCAAGGAATGGACCCAGTCAGTACAATTATCTTGGCAAATACTAAGAATAGAACCGGTCCTATTGCTAAAAAGATGGACTGATTTTAGGGGTTGAAAGCCTATATATACAGCATTATACAACACCTTGAAATCATCTCTTACCTCATCACTTTTCTTCAAGTTTAGATTTAAATTCAGCACTGTTTTTATTTTCGAACAGAATACGTAGGATTGTTGATTAGATTTAGCAATTTATTTATTCTTGTTCTTAGTTATTTTCTGCACTCTTCTCAGTTAGTTAATAATTATTCAGTTGTTTGCTCCGTTATCTTCTTTTCCGCAATTTCAATTTCTATTCTGATTTTTTTTACAATTCTATATTTTGGTTGCAATTTCGATTAGTTTCGAAATCGATTTGGAGTATATTATTGTTTTTATTTTCTGTTCAAAATTCACCGTCGAATTCGTTTAACACGCCTAAGATTTAACTTTGGATTTTAATTGTTTTAAAATACAATTCCCTGTGTTCGACCTGCATACTACACGCCTGTGCGCTTGCAGAATTTATTAAAATTTGTGCTTTTCTAATCAATAGAAAAGTCGCAACAAGTTTTTGGCGTCGTTGCCGGGGAGTTGCTATTTTGAGATTTTCGATTTTTCGTTTTTAAGTCTATTCGTGTTAATATATTTTATTTTATTTTTTTGCATTAGTTTTCAAAAAAAAAATCGTTTTTTTTTCGTTTTTCGGTTTCTTTCACGCATACCTCACATAATCTTCAATCACGAATCACGTTTCTGTATATTTTCACGCATACCTCACATAATCTTGCTTTTACCTTTTTGCATATTTTTTTAAAAAAAAATCATTCCTTCACAACATCTTGCTTTCACGTTTGCATAATCCCCACGTCTTCACAGTTATTCACGTGTGCCAGTACACATTTTTAGTTGCACTTCCACTTTCACATTTTCACGTTAGTTTGCATAAATTAATTAAAAAAACATTTTTTTTTCACTGCATTGTTTTCACGTATGTTAGTTTGGTTACTTGCAGTTCCACTTTCACATTCTTGCATGCATTAGTTAGTTTAGTTTTCATATTCACGTAACTATCTCCTACACAGGAGCTTGCATACATTCGTTTACTCACGTAACATAGCAGTTTCATTTTGCATTCAACACATTCATTCTACTTAACTTTATTTTATTGGGCATGTTTTAAATTTTCTGCATGTGACTGTTTTCATATATTTTCTGTCAGCAGCTTAGTTTTGTGCCTTTCACGAGCATTCACCTGCGCGGAGAAAACTTCAACTCAGATAGCAAACATTTATTTCAACACAGACAGCTCCAACTTGGTAAATCTCAACCATTCGCTAGCGCTACTCAGCTGCATTGGACGGACTATCATACACCTCTGTAAGTAATTTTCAACTCTACAGGTGCCCAACTGAAAACTGATTTAATTTACTTTTGGCTGTTACACCTTGATTTGTTTATGCATGTTTGGGCAAGAAATAATTTTAACCGTTTAGAAAGCCAAATTATTTCATTAAACAAATCAAAGGAAATTTCAAATCAAACAAATATGAGCAATCACGGTTCACAACACAGTTCACAACACAGTTCACACCACAATTCACCGAAATTATCTCCTAAATCACATGTTGGAAATAATGAATTTCATGAGAACCGACCATTATCCCTTAGAGACCGATGTTTTCCAACACGGACTGTTCAACCTTCGGTTATTTCATTTCCACCTGCCGAAGGAAATAATTTTGAGCTAAAACATTCTTTTATCCAAGGGGTACCAAAATTCACTGGGTCTGAAAATGCATATGAATTTCTTAGTGAATTTGAGTTATATGCTTCTACAACTAAAATGCAACAACTTTCTAATGAATCCATCAAGCTAAGACTTATTCCATTCGCACTTCTAGAAAGTGCGAAGAGATGGCTTAATTCTCTTCCTAAAAATTCAATTAAGAGTTGGGACAATTTCGTTACTATATTTTTGAAAAAGTTTTTTCCTTTCCACAAAACTCTTAAAATTCGAACTGAAATCAACCAATTCTCTTAGAATGAAGGAGAAACTTTTTCAAAATATTTTGAAAGGTTCAATCAATTGTTATATAGTTGCCCACATCATGCAATCCCTAAACACGTTTTGTGCCAAATCGTTTATGAAGGGCTTAACTATCAAACAAGATCCCAACTCGAATCAATGTGCGGAGGAGAATTCATGGCAAAAACAGACGAGGAAGCTTGGGAATTTTTAGAAGAGTATTCGGAAAAAGATATGCAATGGGAAAAAATTCGTGTTCCAATTCGTGCTCCAAATAGAGGAGTACATGTCATTGACCCATCACATCTTCCTATAGATGCCCAAATTCCTCAAGAAGGAGAAGGACTACCCCATTACTACACACAAGACCAAATCAATGCAATAGCTCAAAATAGTCCTTATTCATCCACATACAATCCTAACTGGAAGCATCATCCCAATTTTTCATGGTCAAATCCTAACAACGTGGCTAATCCATCACATATGTATCCAATGATACCAAATCCGAATTATCGAGCCCCAACCTCTAATTCTCAAAATTCTCAACCCGCTCCTCAAACAAAACCTTCGAATCAACCATACAGGCATCCTAATTTCAATCCATCAACCCAACCTTCTCAGCCTTCACAAGAAATTGCTCGATTGGAAAAACAACTCTCTAAACAAAATGAACAAATCACTAACCAAGATGCAAGAATTGAGCAAATTACCAAACAAAATGAACAAATGTTGATAATGATGAAGGATCTCATGAAAATCAATGAGAAAGGTAAATTGCCTAGTCAAACCGAAGTGAATCCAAAGTATAACTCTCGAGGAGTAAATCATTGTGAGGACGAAAATGTAAATCCGGTTAATGCTGTCACCACATTAAGGTCCGAAAAGAAGGTAGACAACAACGTCGGCAACCCCGATATCCTTCTTAAATCTTCCCATGTTCCAAATTCTGAAACTCAGTCGACAACCACGGTTGTCAATCAAAACGATTCTAATTCTTCATCTAAGGTTGGCAATCACGACCACTCTTCACCTTCTGATGTTGGCAACCCCAACATTCCAGCTCCCTTATCTTCACCCTCTAATATAACACCTTCTTCTTCGAATGAAAAAACTTCCGAACGAGTCTATAAACCCATTGCTCCATTTCCCCATAGACTCAACAAAAAGAAGAAGCCCGCTAATTTTGACCAAATTCTTGAAATCTTCAAACAAGTTCGAGTCAATATTCCACTTCTTGATACCATCGAGCAAATTCCTCAATATGCCAAATGTCTGAAAGAGCTATGTACTCAAAAACGTGCCACTAACGTTCCTAAGACTGCATTTCTAACTGCAAACACTAGCTCTGTTCTTTCAAATCCCTCCCCAATCAAGTATAAGGACCCCGGTTGTCCTACGATCGGTTGTAAAATCGGTAACACTCACATTAGTCATGCCTTACTCGATCTTGGAGCGAGTGTGAATCTTTTGCCTTATACTGTGTACTGTCAACTTGGACTAGGGGAATTAAAACCTACAAACATCACAATTCAACTAGCCGATCGATCTGTCAAAAAACCATTGGGCACAGTTGAAGATGTTTTGATACAAATCGAGCAATTCTATTTTCCAGTTGATTTCATAGTCCTAGGACTACACAAATGGAGACTCGATTTACTTCAAAATAGCTGCAACAAAATAATGTATATCAGTTTTAGTCAACTTCTTCAAATTTTTGGTAAAACTGATATACATGTGAGAACTTCTCACTCAATCGAACCGGTTTCGATTTTAATTTTAAATAGTTATATTTAAAATACTTGAATACATGTTTGAATGATGATTGTTATCTATTGATTGTTAAAATAGACATTATGCGCTGTTAGTAAGCGGATGTTATTTATTAAAAACATATACTGTGAATATTTCATAAACAGTGAAATTGGTATTATTTATGTACTTGGAATTGATTTCCCGCATTATATAGCGGATGAGACCCTATTGCGCCGTCTATTAAGTGGATAATATTTTAAATCCCATATATCGGGATAATTTCGTACTGGAACGGAATTGGTATTATGCTAATGTTTTTGGATGTAGGAAAACTGGTTGGAGAAATCCAACTGGATTCT